>OX602134.1:5091509-6442343 GCA_951449985.1 Falcaria lacertinaria | reverse complement strand
ACCTAACCTAACCTAACCTAACCTAACCTAACCTAACCTAACCTAACCTAACCTAACCTAACCTAACCTAACCTAACCTAACCTAACCTAACCTAACCTAACCTAACCTAACCTAACCTAACCTAACCTAACCTAACCTAACCTAACCTAACCTAACCTAACCTAACCTAACCTAACCTAACCTAACCTAACCTAACCTAACCTAACCTAACCTAACCTAACCTAACCTAACCTAACCTAACCTAACCTAACCTAACCTAACCTAACCTAACCTAACCTAACCTAACCTAACCTAACCTAACCTAACCTAACCTAACCTAACCTAACCTAACCTAACCTAACCTAACCTAACCTAACCTAACCTAACCTAACCTAACCTAACCTAACCTAACCTAACCTAACCTAACCTAACCTAACCTAACCTAACCTAACCTAACCTAACCTAACCTAACCTAACCTAACCTAACCTAACCTAACCTAACCTAACCTAACCTAACCTAACCTAACCTAACCTAACCTAACCTAACCTAACCTAACCTAACCTAACCTAACCTAACCTAACCTAACCTAACCTAACCTAACCTAACCTAACCTAACCTAACCTAACCTAACCTAACCTAACCTAACCTAACCTAACCTAACCTAACCTAACCTAACCTAACCTAACCTAACCTAACCTAACCTAACCTAACCTAACCTAACCTAACCTAACCTAACCTAACCTAACCTAACCTAACCTAACCTAACCTAACCTAACCTAACCTAACCTAACCTAACCTAACCTAACCTAACCTAACCTAACCTAACCTAACCTAACCTAACCTAACCTAACCTAACCTAACCTAACCTAACCTAACCTAACCTAACCTAACCTAACCTAACCTAACCTAACCTAACCTAACCTAACCTAACCTAACCTAACCTAACCTAACCTAACCTAACCTAACCTAACCTAACCTAACCTAACCTAACCTAACCTAACCTAACCTAACCTAACCTAACCTAACCTAACCTAACCTAACCTAACCTAACCTAACCTAACCTAACCTAACCTAACCTAACCTAACCTAACCTAACCTAACCTAACCTAACCTAACCTAACCTAACCTAACCTAACCTAACCTAACCTAACCTAACCTAACCTAACCTAACCTAACCTAACCTAACCTAACCTAACCTAACCTAACCTAACCTAACCTAACCTAACCTAACCTAACCTAACCTAACCTAACCTAACCTAACCTAACCTAACCTAACCTAACCTAACCTAACCTAACCTAACCTAACCTAACCTAACCTAACCTAACCTAACCTAACCTAACCTAACCTAACCTAACCTAACCTAACCTAACCTAACCTAACCTAACCTAACCTAACCTAACCTAACCTAACCTAACCTAACCTAACCTAACCTAACCTAACCTAACCTAACCTAACCTAACCTAACCTAACCTAACCTAACCTAACCTAACCTAACCTAACCTAACCTAACCTAACCTAACCTAACCTAACCTAACCTAACCTAACCTAACCTAACCTAACCTAACCTAACCTAACCTAACCTAACCTAACCTAACCTAACCTAACCTAACCTAACCTAACCTAACCTAACCTAACCTAACCTAACCTAACCTAACCTAACCTAACCTAACCTAACCTAACCTAACCTAACCTAACCTAACCTAACCTAACCTAACCTAACCTAACCTAACCTAACCTAACCTAACCTAACCTAACCTAACCTAACCTAACCTAACCTAACCTAACCTAACCTAACCTAACCTAACCTAACCTAACCTAACCTAACCTAACCTAACCTAACCTAACCTAACCTAACCTAACCTAACCTAACCTAACCTAACCTAACCTAACCTAACCTAACCTAACCTAACCTAACCTAACCTAACCTAACCTAACCTAACCTAACCTAACCTAACCTAACCTAACCTAACCTAACCTAACCTAACCTAACCTAACCTAACCTAACCTAACCTAACCTAACCTAACCTAACCTAACCTAACCTAACCTAACCTAACCTAACCTAACCTAACCTAACCTAACCTAACCTAACCTAACCTAACCTAACCTAACCTAACCTAACCTAACCTAACCTAACCTAACCTAACCTAACCTAACCTAACCTAACCTAACCTAACCTAACCTAACCTAACCTAACCTAACCTAACCTAACCTAACCTAACCTAACCTAACCTAACCTAACCTAACCTAACCTAACCTAACCTAACCTAACCTAACCTAACCTAACCTAACCTAACCTAACCTAACCTAACCTAACCTAACCTAACCTAACCTAACCTAACCTAACCTAACCTAACCTAACCTAACCTAACCTAACCTAACCTAACCTAACCTAACCTAACCTAACCTAACCTAACCTAACCTAACCTAACCTAACCTAACCTAACCTAACTAAGGCATTTGCTGATGATGTGGTTCTGATTATCTCCGGTGATACAGCATTGGAGGTCCAGAGGCAGGCGAACGCCGCCCTCGAACATGTTCGGATGTGGGGGGTCAAGAACAAACTTAAATTTGCCCCGCAAAAAACTAAAGCAATGGTTATAACCAACAAATTGAAATATGACTCCCCACATCTGACCATGGGCGGGATAGGCGTCGAACTGTCTCGGGAAATTAAGATCCTCGGACTAACAATCGATGACAAACTGACTTTCAACACCCATGTATCAAATGTCTGTCGCAAGGCATTGAACTTGTATAAACAGCTTTCAAGGACCGCGAAAATTCACTGGGGTCTGGGGTCGGAGATAATCAGGACCATATATACGGCGGTAGTGGAGCCTATCATTATGTATGCTGCAAGTGCGTGGGCACCTGCAGCGGACAAACTTGGTGTGAGGAAACAGCTCGACGCGGTCCAGCGCGGCTTTGTTCAGAAAATCTTAAAGGCGTATCGGACGGTCTCCTTAAACGCGGCCCTATTACTCGCTGGACTGCTTCCTTTAGATATTAGGATCAGAGAAGCAGCTTCACTTTACGAAGTGAAGAAAGGGTTATCTCAGCGGATAATAGGTGACCGAGAGATTGAAAAACCGATTTCCCATACGGACACGCCACATCCCGCGGAGCAAAAGAGCCTTCAGTTCAGTTGTTTGGCTGACGGTGCACAAATGGAGCAGTACGAAAACAATGACCTGAAGATTTTCACAGACGGCAGTAAGATACAGGGGAAGGTCGGCGCGGCACTCTCCATATGGAAAGGTGCAGCGGAGACCAAAACCCGAAAGCTGAAACTGGATCATTTCTGCACCGTCTACCAGGCGGAATTGTTGGCTCTACTCGAAGCAACAAAGCAAGCGTGTAAAATCGCGGCAAATAGTTGCAATATATATTGTGACTCTAGATCGGCTCTTGAAACAGTCGTTAATAGTGTTTCCCTTCATCCTCTTGCTGTAAAAACAAGAGCAAACATACATAAAATCAAAGAGCAGGGTAAAGAATTACATCTATTTTGGATAAAGGCTCACGCAGGGATGGAGGGTAACGAAAGAGCTGACGTGCTTGCAAAAGATGCTGCCCTGAACACGAAGACTAGACCGGACTATGACATGTGCCCGGTTTCATTCGCCAAGCGACAAATCCGCTTGGAATCGCTTAACGAATGGAACCGGCGATACAAGCAGGCTGAGACGGCCTCAATAACTAAGACTTTCTTCCCGGACGCGACAAAAGCATACCCAGTCATAAAAAAGATAGCGCTAGACTCAGTGGCAGTACAGGTAATGACAGGGCATGGCGGTTTCTCGGAATACCTACACCGGTTTAAGTGTAAGGAAAGCCCGGCGTGTCTGTGTGACCAGGCGAAAAGCGAGAGCGCTCTGCACGTGGTGGCAGAGTGCCCTGTATATGGAAAAGAGAGACATCATGTAGAAATGGAGCTAGATATTGACATAAAAATTGAAAATATAAGCAATATAATAGAGAACAAAAATAATAGAAATAAATTTATTGAGTTTTGTAAAGAAGTAGCAATAAAAGTTGCAAATAAAAACAAGTAAACATTAAAAGATAAACAATTCGATGCACTCGGAATAAAAGCTGTATTAAATGTACAGATAAATATACATGAAAATATATAAAAGTAAATGTAAATCATTAAAACGTTAAAACTGTGCCCAAGTAAATTCCTTCTTATTAAAAAGGCTAATATAACAATAAAAGCCAAAACAAATAGGCAAAAACTAACTCTGATTACGTCAGAGGAAACTGCATTTTATAATTTAAAAAAAAAAAAAAAAAAAAAAAAAAAAAAAAACCTAACCTAACCTAACCTAACCTAACCTAACCTAACCTAACCTAACCTAACCTAACCTAACCTAACCTAACCTAACCTAACCTAACCTAACCTAACCTAACCTAACCTAACCTAACCTAACCTAACCTAACCTAACCTAACCTAACCTAACCTAACCTAACCTAACCTAACCTAACCTAACCTAACCTAACCTAACCTAACCTAACCTAACCTAACCTAACCTAACCTAACCTAACCTAACCTAACCTAACCTAACCTAACCTAACCTAACCTAACCTAACCTAACCTAACCTAACCTAACCTAACCTAACCTAACCTAACCTAACCTAACCTAACCTAACCTAACCTAACCTAACCTAACCTAACCTAACCTAACCTAACCTAACCTAACCTAACCTAACCTAACCTAACCTAACCTAACCTAACCTAACCTAACCTTTTTTTTTTTTTTTTTTTAACGTGGGTAATCCTCATGGATACACAGCCTGCTTCGGGGACGCAGACTGGTTATGTTGGACTCCCGCCCTGAAAAGGGCAGACCTACCAACTAAACCCCCACGGTGTTCCTCCAGCTCGCTATACAGGGGGGCCACGGGATCGCTTTCGCATGCAACCGCGACCCCCCCAGCGACCGGCCAGTTGGGCCTCATCTCGAGCAGCGGGCTTACAGCCCGCCTTTACTCCTAGGGAGGGCGCGCCGGAACACCGAGCGCGCCCTTCAACCTCGAGGGCCTATGATGTGGGCGTCAGTGTCCCCGAACTGACGCCCGCAGCCCTCTTAAGGAGGCATGTGCTGAATAGCGACACGCCTCCTGCGGCCGGTCCTGCGACGGCGGATCGGGTCAGCCAGGGGATTATCCTCCCTGACCCGCTCCGCCGCCTCTTTCTGCGACATCACCTCCTCGCAGAAGGACACGGCCGCGTCCCAAGCCTGTGGGCTGCCGACCATAGCGCGAACCACGGCCGGCAGCGAAAGGTCAGATCCGGTATGGGCGACGAGGGCACCGCGTTGCATCGTCCAGGCTGGACAATGCTCTAGCGTATGCTTCGCGGTGTCCTCGTCGCAGTCACATCCATGGCACCTTGGGGTCGCCTCCCTCCCGGCCACCCTGTACAGGTACCTGCCGAAGCAACCATGGCCCGACAGCACCTGCACCAGCCGGTAGGTAAGCGACCCGTGCCTCCTCCTGCACCACTCCTTGAGGACCGGGCGTACAGCCTCTATCGTGAGGCGCCCGGCCTCCGGCTCCGCGAGCCGCTCCTGCCATTTCTCCAGTGCGTGCTCCTCCGCTCTATGCCGCACGCGCCTCAGTTCTTCGGGCGCGGCGGTGCCGCCGCCTTCTCGAGCCTCAGCGCTCCGCCGGTAAACGGCTGCGAGCACCTTGGCTTCGAGATCCCAGGGTGGGGTCCCCGCCAACACGCAGGCTGCGCCGTGTGATATCGTGCGGTATCCGCGGATCACCCTGGTCGCCATGACCCGCTGCGGTCTACGCAGCAGGGTCTTGTTACGGGCGTCCAGGGCTTCCGCCCACACCGGCGCGCCGTACAGGGCCATCGACCTCACCACCCCGGTATATAGGCGACGGCAGCACGCACTGGGTCCTCCCGTATTGGGCAGGAGCCGGCCAAGCGCACCAGCTGCAGCGACAAGCTTGGGGGCGAGGCGCGTAAAATGCGCGTGGAATTTCCACCGGCCGTCGAGGACGAGACCGAGGTACTTCATCTCAGTCCCGACCCCGACGGGCACGCCCCCGACGTCCAGCTGCACCCCCGCTGGTGGCTTCCTATAAGGCCCGTGGAAGCAAAGGGCTTCGGTCTTGTTCAGAGCCACCTTGAGGCCCAACCGTCGGATCCGGTCCACAACCAGTGACACACCGACTTCCGACAGGTGGGCCGCTTCGGTGAAGCTCTTCGCTCCAGCTGTGACAAGTGTGTCGTCCGCATAACACACCACGTCCACCCCGGGGGGGAGAGCGCCGCGCAAGGCCCAGTCGTATCCGATGTTCCACAGGAGCGGACCAAGTACCGATCCCTGTGGAACACCGCACACCACACGCTGGCGCAGCAGCTCCCCGTCCCCATCGACGCAGACGACACACCTGCCCAGCAGGTAATCCTCCACGACTCGTCGCAGGTACCCCGGCACCTGATGGTACCGGAGCGCCTCGGCCACACAGCTGAAGGGCAGGGTGTTGAAGGCGTTCGAGATGTCCAACGAGACTGCCAACATCACCCCACCCCCCGAGACGGCCGCTTCGGAGAGGGACTTTACGCACAAAATTGCGTCCACTGTGGATCGTCCCTCCCGGAAGCCGTATTGGCTGGTGGCCAAGTTCGGTCCCACTGTGCGCAGGTGCTCTGAGATGCGGGCAGAGATGACGCGCTCAAAGAGCTTGCCCGCCTCATCCAGCAGCACAATGGGCCGGAACGCCCTTGACGAGTCGAGACGATGTCCCTCCTTCTTCAACAAGACCAGTAAGCCCTGCTTCCATGCCGGGGGGAACCGCCCGGACGCAAAACACGCGTCGAGCAGCCCCCTGAAACGGGCCTCCAACGCTCCCAGGGCCAGCACCAACGCGCGGCCTGGAACCCCGTCGGGCCCTGGGGCGGTGTTTTTGGCGCGGAGCCGTAGGATCGCTGCTCCCATTTCCCCAGATGTTATTGGGGGTATGGGGGCAGCGTCCAAGTCACGTCCGGTGTTATGCGGCGCCATCTCCGGTGGCTGAAAGTCAGCACACGCGGGGAATAGCGCCGCCACGACTTCCTTGAGGAGGCGGGGCTGGAGGGTTGCGGTCAACGGGGCCGCCCTTCCACGCAGCTGGTTTCGCGCGTACCGGTATGGGCGACCCCACGGATCGCGGTTGAGCCCCTCCAGCATCTCCTCCCGGCCTCTAGCCTTGGCTCGTACGATGGCCAGCTGCAGATCTTCCTTACAAGCCCTATAGGCGTTGTACAGCTGGCCCTCGCTTGCCTCGTCGCGCACGCGCCGCCTACGACATCGTCCGTAGGCTCGGCGCGCGGCGGCGCAGTCTGCACGGAGGCTGGCGATCTCCGCCGACCACCAATACACCTCCTGCTTTGGTGGTAGGCGTCGTGCGCGCGGCATCGCCGCGTCGCAGATCTCCGCCATTGCCTCCTGGAACCACGCCGCCTCTTCCTCCACGTCTAGGCGCGACTGAGGCTGTGTGAGCCAAGACCTCACAATAGCCGCCTCCTCAAGGGCGTCCCTGTCCAGTTTGGCCAGCGCCCACCTCGGAAACGGTGACCGACCGACACCTCTGCGGCCCCTTCCGGCCCCCATCGTGGGGGAGACGTCGAACCGTATGTATCTGTGGTCTGACAACGTCTCAACCCCTTCGACGACCCGCCAACCCCGAACTCGCGACGCGACAGCAAGGGAAGCGAACGAGATGTCCACTATAGAACCTCCCTGCTGCCGCACGCAGGTATCGACGGATCCCCGATTTAGGATGGAGAGCCCCACCAGGGCCGCCCATTCCTCCAGGGTTTCGCCACGGGCATCTGTAGCAGGACCACCCCACGCCGTAGATTTTGCGTTGAAGTCTCCCAGGACGAATACCGGCAGCGGTGATGCCCGTCTCACCGCCGCCCCAACCTCGTCCAGGAAGGCCTCAAACTCGGCGCGGGTCCTATTCGGGGAGAAGTATACCCCAATAAGGGCAACCTCCCCCCACGCTACAACGACGAAACCCTGGCCGCTCTCCTTGACGACAAGGTCTCCAGCACCTGCTATGGCCACGGTTCCAGTGACGTCGCCCGCCCAGTTTGACCTGTTCGGGACGAAGTATGGTTCCGCAACCACCGCAATATCCACAGACCACTCCAGCATGGTTTGCAAGAAAAGATCCTGCGCCCCAGCGGAGTGGTTGAGGTTGCCCTGGAGAACCCTGTGTGAGCGACTACTGTCCATTGTCGGTCACCGCTTCCTCCTCTTGGCTGGCCTTTTGGCTGGCCTCTTGGCTGGCCTCTTGGCTGGCTTCTTGGCCGGCCGGCTGCGCAGCTCCAGCAGCCCCGGCAGCACTAGGCGCGACGCGCTTTCCCGGCTTGCCCGGCTTGGTAGGCGGTGCCCTACACGCCTTGCTGCCAGCCACATGGTTGGCCGGCCTCTTGCTTTCGGCGCATAGGGCACAGTGCGGGGCCGCCGAGCAGTCGCGCGCCCTGTGTCCGGGGCGCCCACAGCGGAAGCACAGCGCACTACGGTCCACCTGTGAGGTGCACGTAGGCGCCATGTGTCCGGGCCGGAGGCAGCGGAAGCAGCGAGCGGTCCGGGGCTGCAAGAGCTGCACCCTCGCGCTCACCCAGCCGACCAAGAGCCGACCCTTGTCCGCTAGCTTCTTCGCCGCCTCCACGGGGCAGCGCACCCACACCGCTCCAAGGCCAGAAGGAGCGACGCGGATGTCGCCAGCCTTAATGGCGCTTTCTGCGCAGCCGGTCAGCCGAGCCACCGCCGCGGTCACCTCAGAGGCAGTCACCGAGTCGTCCAGGCCGGATACGCGCAGCTCGGCGCACTTTACCGGCCTGGACACGCGCACCTCGCTCACGCTCAGTGCCTGCCTCAATCGCTCGGCAAGAGCTTCTGCCTTCTCAGCAGTGGACACACCCGGCAGCTCAAGGACCCGGGCCCCTGTTGCTGCTACCTTGCAGCGCAGGGCTGTGATGCCCAAGCTGCCGAGGTCCACCTTCGCCCTTGCCTCAGCGAGAACCGCGGCATAGGTGACTCCTTTGCCCCTCGCCTCGGGCTGCAGGGTGAGCACCACTGCAGCCGATCGAGGGGCACGGAGCCCACCAGACTTCTTCTTCTTAGGCGGCTTTGGGGCCGTCTTAGGGGCTTTCTTCTTCTGAGCCTCCTTCGACTTCCCGCCGACCACCCTGGCCCAAGTCTTGGACTGGCCTGCAGCCTGCGACTGAGGGCCACCAGGTGGAACGGCGGGGAGCTCAGGCACCGGAGCGGCCCGAGTCCCTTTTCGACCTTTATTCCCATTGCGGGTTTTGGCCGGCTGCGCGTTGGCTGGAGCCCTGGGACCCGGGCCGTCCTGCCGAATCGAGGGAGGCACGGTGCCACCGTTTGCCGCCTTGGTCGATGAGCAGGTCATTTGCTCTAGGGCGTCGAAGCGGCTGCGCATGGCAGCCAATTCTTTGAGCACGCGACTCACGTCCCCGTTCTGTGTCGGCGATGCTGTTGGCGCTGGGGTCACTGGCATCTGCTGCGGCCTGGATCTCGCCAGCTCGGTCCGCAGCTCTGCCAGCTCCCTCCGGAGCTCCGCCATCTCCACCTGCAGGCGGTCATTGTCCGCCTGCAGCTTCTTCGTCTCCATTGAGGCGGAGCTCTCTAGCATCACCGCAACGGCTTCTTTGATGGAGGCTGCGGCGTCCTTGAGGGACCGTTGGCAGGTGCCCTTGAGGTTCCTCGATTTGGCGGCCACCCTGAGGATTATCTCGGTGTCCTCTAGCACCCTCTTGTTGAGGGCCGCCACTGTCGGCTGCCGCAGCTTCGCAGCCTCCTCGAGGCCAAGCGCCTGACGCGCCTCCCTCGCGCTCTGCAGGTCCCTGGCCGCTTCCTCCTCGTCTACGTCCGTCTCTTGGGTCTCTCCACCAGTGCGGGAGCGACCGCCGCCGCCTCGCACCGACGATGCGGAGGCGAAAGAGCAGTCGCTCTCGCACTGGGACTCCTGTACCTCCTGTATTGGGGTGGCCGGGCACCGTATGAAGCGGCCCCGGTCATCCCGCATTGGTAGCGGCGTGGACGGCCGGCGGCCTCGTTGGGTCGCGGGCTTCTTCGCCGACTTGTCTTTTCCCTTGGGGGCCGGGAGTTCCTCGCTCGAGGACGGGCTGGCCCTACGGCTGCTAGCCTCCGTCTCCGAGCGACTCCAGAACTTCGACCGGCCCCTCGTTTCTTCCAATGGAGCGCGCTCCACCACCACGCGCAGCTCCTTAATTACTTCTCGGTCCTCCCGAGATATCGTCCCCTCTTCGCCTTCTCCTCCCACTACATTGTTTCCATTTGTTTTGTTTGTACTTTCCATTTTCGACCCACGAGTACAAAGGAAGCAAAGGTCAGCCCGGGCAGAGCCTTAAATACCCGGGTAAGCCTACATACTGCTGGGGGCGGCAGGTACCAGCAGGTGGGAGCGCTAACGACCGCTGACTGCTAATAATTAAAATTATTAACAGCCAAACCCTACGGCCATTCGTCCCCTTGTCGCGCTCCCGAAACGTGGGATTGGGTGGTTTTTTTATCTTAGAGGTGTCCTTCCTCTGGGGCCGGGCGGTAAAGCCAAGCCCCCCGACGGCGGCATGCTTTAGCATGCCTCCGTCCGCTGTCCGGCCTACCCGACTCAGCGGACCCGCCGAAAGGTTTGCTCCTCAATGAATGAGGAGACAAACGAACCCCGCCTAGATGCGCCTGCACCTAAGCGGGTGTTGCCGCGTCCTCACCGAGTCGACCAAGTCGACAGGGCAGGAGCGACCCACCTCGGGTTCCTCTTAGCTTCACCGTGTTTCCACAGCTACTAAGCCCCCTCGGCACGACAAGCCGGGAACCCTTCGAGGGGGAACCTAACCTAACCTAACCTAACCTAACCTAACCTAACCTAACCTAACCTAACCTAACCTAACCTAACCTAACCTAACCTAACCTAACCTAACCTAACCTAACCTAACCTAACCTAACCTAACCTAACCTAACCTAACCTAACCTAACCTAACCTAACCTAACCTAACCTAACCTAACCTAACCTAACCTAACCTAACCTAACCTAACCTAACCTAACCTAACCTAACCTAACCTAACCTAACCTAACCTAACCTAACCTAACCTAACCTAACCTAACCTAACCTAACCTAACCTAACCTAACCTAACCTAACCTAACCTAACCTAACCTAACCTAACCTAACCTAACCTAACCTAACCTAACCTAACCTAACCTAACCTAACCTAACCTAACCTAACCTAACCTAACCTAACCTAACCTAACCTAACCTAACCTAACCTAACCTAACCTAACCTAACCTAACCTAACCTAACCTAACCTAACCTAACCTAACCTAACCTAACCTAACCTAACCTAACCTAACCTAACCTAACCTAACCTAACCTAACCTAACCTAACCTAACCTAACCTAACCTAACCTAACCTAACCTAACCTAACCTAACCTAACCTAACCTAACCTAACCTAACCTAACCTAACCTAACCTAACCTAACCTAACCTAACCTAACCTAACCTAACCTAACCTAACCTAACCTAACCTAACCTAACCTAACCTAACCTAACCTAACCTAACCTAACCTAACCTAACCTAACCTAACCTAACCTAACCTAACCTAACCTAACCTAACCTAACCTAACCTAACCTAACCTAACCTAACCTAACCTAACCTAACCTAACCTAACCTAACCTAACCTAACCTAACCTTTTTTTTTTTTTTTTTTAACGTGGGTAATCCTCATGGATACACAGCCTGCTTCGGGGACGCAGACTGGTTATGTTGGACTCCCGCCCTGAAAAGGGCAGACCTACCAACTAAACCCCCACGGTGTTCCTCCTGCTCGCTATACAGGGGGGGCCACGGGATCGCTTTCGCATGCAACCGCGACCCCCCCAGCGACCGGCCAGTTGGGCCTCATCTCGAGCAGCGGGCTTACAGCCCGCCTTTACTCCTAGGGAGGGCGCGCCGGAACACCGAGCGCGCCCTTCAACCTCGAGGGCCTATGATGTGGGCGTCAGTGTCCCCGAACTGACGCCCGCAGCCCTCTTAAGGAGGCATGTGCTGAATAGCGACACGCCTCCTGCGGCCGGTCCTGCGACGGCGGATCGGGTCAGCCAGGGGATTATCCTCCCTGACCCGCTCCGCCGCCTCTTTCTGCGACATCACCTCCTCGCAGAAGGACACGGCCGCGTCCCAAGCCTGTGGGCTGCCGACCATAGCGCGAACCACGGCCGGCAGCGAAAGGTCAGATCCGGTATGGGCGACGAGGACACCGCGTTGCATCGTCCAGGCTGGACAATGCTCTAGCGTGTGCTTCGCGGTGTCCTCGTCGCAGTCACATCCATGGCACCTGGGGGTCGCCTCCCTCCCGGCCACCCTGTACAGGTACCTGCCGAAGCAACCATGGCCCGACAGCACCTGCACCAGCCGGTAGGTAAGCGACCCGTGCCTCCTCCTGCACCACTCCTTGAGGACCGGGCGTACAGCCTCTATCGTGAGGCGCCCGGCCTCCGGCTCCGCGAGCCGCTCCTGCCATTTCTCCAGTGCGTGCTCCTCCGCTCTATGCCGCACGCGCCTCAGTTCTTCGGGCGCGGCGGTGCCGCCGCCTTCTCGAGCCTCAGCGCTCCGCCGGTAAACGGCTGCGAGCACCTTGGCTTCGAGATCCCAGGGTGGGGTCCCCGCCAACACGCAGGCTGCGCCGTGTGATATCGTGCGGTATCCGCGGATCACCCTGGTCGCCATGACCCGCTGCGGTCTGCGCAGCAGGGTCTTATTACGGGCGTCCAGGGCTTCCGCCCACACCGGCGCGCCGTACAGGGCCATCGACCTCACCACCCCGGTATATAGGCGACGGCAGCACGCACTGGGTCCTCCCGTATTGGGCAGGAGCCGGCCAAGCGCACCAGCTGCAGCGACAAGCTTGGGGGCGAGGCGCGTAAAATGCGCGTGGAATTTCCACCGGCCGTCGAGGACGAGACCGAGGTACTTCATCTCAGTCCCGACCCCGACGGGCACGCCCCCGACGTCCAGCTGCACCCCCGCTGGTGGCTTCCTATAAGGCCCGTGGAAGCAAAGGGCTTCGGTCTTGTTCAGAGCCACCTTGAGGCCCAACCGTCGGATCCGGTCCACAACCACTGACACACCGACCTCCGACAGGTGGGCCGCTTCGGTGAAGCTCTTCGCTCCAGCTGTGACAAGTGTGTCGTCCGCATAACACACCACGTCCACCCCGGGGGGGAGAGCGCCGCGCAAGGCCCAGTCGTATCCGATGTTCCACAGGAGCGGACCAAGTACCGATCCCTGTGGAACACCGCACACCACACGCTGGCGCAGCAGCTCCCCGTCCCCATCGACGCAGACGACACACCTGCCCAGCAGGTAATCCTCCACGACTCGTCGCAGGTACCCCGGCACCTGATGGTACCGGAGCGCCTCGGCCACACAGCTGAAGGGCAGGGTGTTGAAGGCGTTCGAGATGTCCAACGAGACTGCCAACATCACCCCACCCCCCGAGACGGCCGCTTCGGAGAGGGACTTTACGCACAAGATTGCGTCCACTGTGGATCGTCCCTCCCGGAAGCCGTATTGGCTGGTGGCCAAGTTCGGTCCCACTGTGCGCAGGTGCTCTGAGATGCGGGCAGAGATGACGCGCTCAAAGAGCTTGCCCGCCTCATCCAGCAGCACAATGGGCCGGAACGCCCTTGACGAGTCGAGAGGATGTCCCTCCTTCTTCAACAAGACCAGTAAGCCCTGCTTCCATGCCGAGGGGAACCGCCCGGACGCAAAACACGCGTCGAGCAGCCCCCTGAAACGGGCCTCCAACGCTCCCAGGGCCAGCACCAACGCGCGGCCTGGAACCCCGTCGGGCCCTGGGGCGGTGTTTTTGGCGCGGAGCCGTAGGATCGCTGCTCCCATTTCTCCAGATGTTATTGGAGGTATGGGGGCAGCGTCCAAGTCACATCCGGTGTTATGCGGCGCCATCTCCGGTGGCTGAAAGTCAGCACACGCGGGGAATAGCGCCGCCACGACTTCCTTGAGGAGGCGGGGCTGGAGGGTCGTGGTCAACGGGGCCGCCCTTCCACGCAGCTGGTTTCGCGCGTACCGGTATGGGCGACCCCACGGATCACGGTTGAGCCCCTCCAGCATCTCCTCCCGGCCTCTAGCCTTGGCTCGTACGATGGCCAGCTGCAGTTCTTCCTTACAAGCCCTATAGGCGTTGTACAGCTGGCCCTCGCTTGCCTCGTCGCGCACGCGCCGCCTACGACATCGTCCGTAGGCTCGGCGCGCGGCGGCGCAGTCCGCACGGAGGCTGGCGATCTCCGCCGACCACCAATACACCTCTCTTTTTGGTGGTAGGCGTCGTGCACGCGGCATCGCCGCGTCGCAGATCTCAGCCATGCTCTCCTGGAACCACGCCGCCTCTTCCTCCACGTCTATGCGCGACTGAGGCTGTGTGAGCCAAGACCTCACAATAGCCGCCTCCTCAAGGGCGTCACTGTCCAGTTTGGCCAGCGCCCACCTCGGAAACGGTGACCGACCGACACCTCTGCGGCCCCTTCCGGCCTCCATCGTGGGGGAGACGTCGAACCGTATGTATCTGTGGTCTGACAACGTCTCAACCCCTTCGACGACCCGCCAACCCCGAACTCGCGACGCGACAGCAAGGGAAGCGAACGAGATGTCCACTATTGAACCTCCCTGCTGCCGCACGCAGGTATCGACGGATCCCCGATTTAGGATGGAGAGCCCCACCAGGGCCGCCCATTCCTCCAGGGTTTCGCCACGGGCATCTGTAGCAGGACCACCCCACGCCGTAGATTTTGCGTTGAAGTCTCCCAGGACGAATACCGGCAGCGGTGATGCCCGTCTCACCGCCGCCCCAACCTCGTCCAGGAAGGCCTCAAACTCGGCGCGGGTCCTATTCGGGGAGAAGTATACCCCAATAAGGGCAACCTCCCCCCACGCTACAACGACGAAACCCTGGCCGCTCTCCTTGACGACAAGGTCTCCAGCACCTGCTATGGCCACGGTTCCAGTGACGTCGCCCGCCCAGTTTGACCTGTTCGGGACGAAGTATGGTTCCGCGACCACCGCAACATCCACAGACCACTCCAGCATGGTTTGCAAGAATAGATCCTGCGCCCCAGCGGAGTGGTTGAGGTTGCCCTGGAGAACCCTGTATGAGCGACTACTGTCCATTGTCGGTCACCGCTTCCTCCTCTAGGCTGGCCCTTTGGCTGGCCTCTGGGCTGGCCTCTTGGCTGGCCTCTTGGCTGGCCTCTTGGCTGGCCGGCTGCGCAGCTCCAGCAGCCCCGGCAGCACTAGGCGCGACGCGCTTGCTCGGCTTGCCCGGCTTGGTAGGCGGCGCCCTACACGCCTTGCTGCCAGCCACATGATTGGCCGGCCTCTTGCTTTCGGCGCATAGGGCACAGTGGGGGGCCGCCGAGCAGTCGCGCGCCCTGTGTCCGGGGCGCCCACAGCGGAAGCACAGCGCACTACGGTCAACCTGTGAGGTGCACGTAGGCGCCATGTGTCCGGGCCGGAGGCAGCGGAAGCAGCGAGCGGTCCGGGGCTGCAAGAGCTGCACCCTCGCGCTCACCCAGCCGACCAAGAGCCGACCCTTGTCCGCTAGCTTCTTCGCCGCCTCCACGGGGCAGCGCACCCACACCGCTCCAAGGCCAGAAGGAGCGACGCGGATGTCGCCAGCCTTAATGGCGCTTTCTGCGCAGCCGGTCAGCCGAGCCACCGCCGCGGTCACCTCAGAGGTAGTCACCGAGTCGTCCAGGCCAGATACGCGCAGCTCGGCGCACTTTACCGGCCTGGACACGCGCACCTCGCTCGCACTCAGCGCCTGCCTCAATCGCTCGGCAAGAGCTTCTGCTTTCTCAGCAGTGGACACACCCGGCAGCTCAAGGACCCGGGCCCCTGTAGCTGCCACCTTGCAGCGCAGGGCAGTGATGCCCAAGCTGCCGAGGTCCACCTTCGCCCTTGCCTCAGCGAGGACCGCGGCGTAGGTAACTCCCTTGTGCCTAGCCTCGGGCTGCAGGGTGAGCACCACTGCAGCCGATCTGGGGGCGCGCAGCCCCTCTGGCTTCCTTTTTCTAGGCGGCTTAGAGGCCGGCCTAGGGGCTCCTTTTTGGGGTTCCTTGCCACCTCGGGCCTCCTTCTGCTTGCCGCCGACCACCTTTGCCCAAGTCCTTGACCGGCTTGAAGCCTGTGACTGTTCAGGGCCACCTGGCGGAACGGCGGGGAGCTCTGGCACCGGGGCAGCACGCGCGCCTTTTCTACCTTTTTCCCCTCTTTGGGGTTTGGCTGACTGCGCCTTGGATGCCAGCGCCTTGGCTGGAGCCTGAGGGCCCGGGCCATCCCGACGACTCGGAGGGGGCACGGTACCGTCACCGATGGCCGCCTTGGTGGGAGGGCAGGTCTGCCGTTCGAGGGCAGCAAAGCGGCTGCGCAGGGCTGCCATCTCCTTGAGGACAGCCGTCATGGCCTCACTCTGGGGCGGTGATGCCGGTACTGGGGTCGCCGGCATCTGCTGCGGCCTGGATCTCGCCAGCTCGGTCCGCAGCTCTGCCAGCTCCCTCCGGAGCTCCACCATCTCCGCCTGCAGGCGGTCATTGTCCGCCTGCAGCTTCTTCGTCTCCATAGAGGCGGAGCTCTCGAGCATCACCGCCACGGCTTCCTTGATGGAGGCTGCGGCGTCCTTTAGGGCCCGTTGACACGTGCCCTTAAGATTTTTCGACTTGGCGGCCACTCTGAGGATTATCTCCGTGTCCTCCAGGACTCTCTTATTGAGGGCCGCCGCAGTCGGTTGCCGCAGCCTTGCAGCCTCCTCAAGGCCAAGCGTCTCACGCGCCTCTCTTGCGCTCTGTAACGCCTTGGCCGTTTGTTCCTCTTCCTCGTCTTGCGTTTCTCCATCAGTGCGGGGGCGACCGCCGCCACCTCGCACCGACGATGCCGAGGCGAAGGAGCAGTCGCTCTCGCACTGGGACTCTGGTCTCTCCGGTATTGGGGTGGCCGGGCACCGTATGAAGCGGCCCCGTTCATCCCGCGTTGGTAGCGGCGTGGAGGGCCGGCGGCCTCGTTGGGTCGCAGGCTTCTTCGCCGCTTTGTCCTTTCCCTTGGCCTTGGGGGCCGGGAGTTCCTCGCTCGAGGACGGGCTGGCCCTACGGCTGCCAGCCTCCGTCTCCGAGCGACTCCAGAACTTCGACCGGCCCCTCGTTTCTTTCTCCAATGGAGCGCGCTCCACCACCACGCGCAGCTCCATCATCCCATCACGGGTGGTGCACCTCTGCGGTGCCACCTCCCGAGTTAACATTGCCTCTTCACCAGAAGCCTCGGTATCCTTGGTCACTTCGCCTAGTCGTTTGAGAGGACCAGCACAGCACTGGCCACTCTCCTCCCCATCTTTCTCTCTCCTTTCTACCTCCTCCCCATCCTTCTCTCTCCTTTCTACCTCCTCCCTATCCACCTCGTGACAAAAGTTGCCCCCCCCAGATACGGTGGGGCTGACGGAGCCCGAAGGCCCCGCGCGGGATTCCCCGGCTTTGCCGGAACCCGCCTGGAGAATGGCGTCAACCTTAGCCTTTGTCATGTTGGTGGGTTTCCTTTTTTCCAAGGGTGAGGTCCCTTCCACCCACTTCATTTCCCCCCCTTTTCCCCATTTCCCCCCCATTTCCCCATTTCCCCATTACCCCTAAACAACCTTCTCAATCCCATTCATCCCCCCAGCACATTTCCAACAACAAAAATTCACTCCCTAACCCCCTACCCCCGCCAGGTATCAGTCTTCAACGATGAATGCTTCGGGAATTACTGGCGACGAAACGTCGCCTGCAATTCCCGAAGCAACCATCGCATGAAGTCCAGGGTGCGCCGTCCCAGTCCCATTGCCGCTCCCTCAGACGAATCCTTGGGAGAAGCATTAGGTCCAGGCACTCGAGGAGGCTACCTGGCACTGCACCCCAACCTAACCTAACCTAACCTAACCTAACCTAACCTAACCTAACCTAACCTAACCTAACCTTTTTTTTTTTTTTTTTAACGTGGGTAATCCTCATGGATACACAGCCTGCTTCGGGGACGCAGACTGGTTATGTTGGACTCCCGCCCTGAAAAGGGCAGACCTACCAACTAAACCCCCACGGTGTTCCTCCTGCTCGCTATGTAGGGGGGCCACGGGATCGCTTTCGCATGCAACCGCGACCCCCCCAGCGACTGGCCTGTTGGGCCTCAACTCGAGCAGCGGGCTTGTAGCCCGCCTTTACTCCTAGGGAGGGCGCGCCAGGAACACTGAGCGCGCCCTTCAACCTCGAGGGCCTATGGTGATGTGGGCGTCAGTATCCCCGAACTGACGCCCGCGGCCCTCCTATGGAGGCATCAGCTGCTCTGCAGCCTGCCTCCTGCGGCCGGTCCTGCGGCGGCGAATCGGGTCAGCTAGGGGATCCCCCTCCCTGACCCGCTCCGCCGCCTCTTTCTGCGTCATCACCTGCGCGCAGAAGGACACGGCCGCGTCCCACGCCAGTGGGCTGCCAACCATAGCCTTGACCAGGGCTGGCAGCGATAGGTCACGTCCGGTAGTGGCGACGAGGACACCACGCTGCATCGTCCAGGCCGGACAATGCTCTAGCGTGTGTTGTGCGGTGTCCTCGTCGCAGTCACAATGGTGGCACCTCGTGGTCGCTTCCCTGAGGGCCACCCTGTGCAGGTATCTGCCGAAGCAACCGTGGCCCGACAGCACCTGCACAAGGTGGTAGGTAAGCGACCCGTGCTCCCTCTCCGTCCATTCCCTGAGGACCGGGCGAATAGCCTCGATGGTGAGGCGCCCGGCCTCTGGCTCCGCGAGCCGCTCCTGCCACCTTCCCAGTGCGTCTTCCTGCGCTCGTTGCCGCTCACGCCTCAGCTCGGCGGGCGTGGCGGCACCGCCGCCTTGGCGTGCTTCGGTGCTCCGCCGGTAAACGGCCGCGAGCACCTCGGCATCGAGATCCCAGGGTGGGGTCCCCGCCAACACGCAGGCTGCGCCGTGTGATATAGTGCGGTATCCGCGTATAACCCTGGTCGCCATGACTCGCTGCGGTCTCCGCAGCAATGTCTTATTACGGGCGTCCAGGGCTTCCGCCCACACCGGCGCGCCGTACAGGGCCATGGACCGCACCACCCCGGTATACAGGCGGCGGCAGCATGCACTGGGTCCTCCAGTATTGGGCAGGAGCCGGCTAAGCGCACCAGCTGCAGCGACGAGCTTGGGGGCGAGGCGCTTGAAGTGCGCGTGGAACTTCCACCGACCGTCGAGGACGAGGCCAAGGTATTTCATCTCGGTCCCGACCCCGACGGGCACGCCCCCGACGTCAAGCTGCACCCCCGCTGGTGGCCTCCGATGAGGCCCGGGCCCATGGAAGCATAGGGCTTCGGTCTTGTTAAGAGCCACCTTCAGGCCCAGCTGTCGGATCCGGTCCACTACCACTGACACACCGACCTCCGACAGGTGGGCCGCTTCGGTGAAGCTCCCCGCCTGAGCCGTGACAAGAGTGTCGTCCGCATAGCAAACAACGTTTACCCCGGGGGGGAGGGTGCCGCGCAAAGCCCAGTCGTACCCAATGTTCCACAGGAGCGGACCAAGTACCGATCCCTGTGGAACACCGCACACGACTCGCTGGCGTAGCAGCTCCCCTCCCCCATCGACGCAGACGACACTCCTGTCCAGCAGGTAGTCCCCTACGACCCGTCGTAGGTACTCCGGCACCTGATGGTACCGGAGCGCCTCGGCCACACAGCTGAAGGGCAGGGTGTTGAAGGCATTGGAGATGTCCAAAGAGACTGCCAACATCACCCCGCCCCCCGAGACGGCTGCTTCGGCGAGGGACTTTACGCATAGGATTGCGTCTACCGTAGATCGTCCCTCCCGGAAGCCGTATTGGCTGGTGGCCAGGTTCGGGCCCACTGTGCAGAGGTGCTTCGAGATACGGGCAGCAATTATGCGCTCGAAGAGCTTGCCCGCCTCGTCCAGCAGCACAATGGGTCGGAACGTTTTCGACGGGTCGTGAGGACTTCCCTCCTTCTTCAACAAGACCAGTAAGCCCTGCTTCCATGCCGAGGGGAACTGCCCAGACGCAAAACACGCGTCGAGCAACCCCCTGAACCGGGCCTCCAGCGCTCCCAGGGCAAGCACCAACGCGCGGCCTGGAACCCCGTCGGGCCCTGGGGCGGTGTTTTTGGCGCGGAGCCGTAGAATCGCCGCCCCCATCTCACCAGATGTTATTGGGGGTATGAGGGCGGCACCAGTGTCCAGTCCGGTAGGTGGCGACGCCATCGCCGGTGGCTGAAAGCCAGCACACTCGGGGAATAGCGCCGCCACCACTTCTCTGAGGAGGCGGGGCTGGAGGCTCATGGTCAGCGGGGCGGCCCGGCCACGCAGCTGGTTGCGCGCATACCGGTAAGGGCGGCCCCACGGATCACGATCGAGCCCCTCCAGCATCTCCTTTCGTCCTCTGGCCTTGGCTCGTACGATGGCCAGCTGCAGAGCGTCTTTAAACGCCCTATAGGCGTTGTACAGCTGGCCCTCGTTTGCCCTGTCACGCACGCGCCGCCTACGAGATCTTGCATAGACGCGGCGCGCGGCATCGCAGTCCGTTCGGAGGCTGGCGATCTCCGCCGACCACCAATATACCTCTCTTTTCGGTGGTCGGCTCCGTGCGCGCGGCATCGCAGCATCGCACACGTTCGCCATAGCCTCCTGGAACCACGCTGCCTCATTATCTACGTCGATGCGTGACTCAGGCTTTGTGAGCCAAGACTGGACGATTGCCGCCTCCTCAAGGGCGTCTTTGTCCAGGTGGGTCAGCGCCCATCTTGGAAACGGTGACCGACCAGCGCCTCGGCGGCGTCTTTCGGCTTCCATCGTGGGGGAGATGTCGAACCGTATGTACCTGTGGTCCGACAGTGTCTCGACCCCATCGACAACCCGCCAATTCCGTACTCGCGCTGCGACAGCAAGGGAAGCGAACGAGATGTCCACTATTGACCCTCCCTGCTGCCGCACGCAGGTATTGACGGATCCCCGATTTAGGATGGAGAGCCCAAAAAGAGCCGCCCATTCCTCCAGGGTCTCACCACGGGCATCTGTAGCCGGACTACCCCACGCCGTTGACTTTGCGTTAAAGTCTCCCAGGACGAATACCGGCAGCGGTGATGCCCGTCTCACCGCCGCCCCAACCTCGTCCAGGAAGGCCTCAAACTCGGCGCGGGTCCTGTTAGGGGAGAAGTATACGCCTATCAGGGCCGCCTCCCCCCACGCTACAGTGATGAAACCCTGGCCGCTCTCAGTGACGACAAGGTCCCCAGCTCCCGCTATGGCCACGGTCCCAGTGACATCGCCCGCCCAGTTTGATCTGTTTGGGACGAAGTATGGTTCCGCGACCACTGCGATATCCACCGACCACTCCAGCATGGTTTGCAAGAGAAGATCTTGCGCTCCAGCGCAGTGGTTGATGTTACACTGAAGGACCTTGAGCGAGCGGCTGCGATCCATGGTCGGTCACCGTTTCCCCGTTATTCTCCGGGGGCTGCGCAGCTTGGGAAGCCCTAGCAGCACCGGGTACGCTGCGCCTTGTCGGCTTTACCGGCGGAGCCCTGCAGGCCTTGCTGCCCGCTACGTGGCTGGCCGGCCTCTTAGCTTCGGCACAAACGGCACAGTGAGGCACCGCCGAGCACTCTCGGGCCTTATGCCCAGCCCGCCCGCAGCGAAAGCAATTCGCGCTGCGGTCCACCTCCGATGTGCACGAAAGCGCCATATGGCCGGCCTGGAGGCAGCGGAAGCAGCGGGCAGTCCGGGGCGGAAGGAGTTGCACCCGTGCCCGCACCCAACCTACTAACAGCCAGCCGGTCTCCGCTAGCGACTTCGCCGCTTCCATAGGGCAGCGCACCCACACCGCTCCGAGGCCTGAGGGGGCGACACGAATACCACCCGCCTTCAAAGCCCCTTCTGCGCAGCCCGTTACCCCGGCTACGGCCGCGGTGACTTCTGCGGCAGTCACAGAGTCATCCAGCCCGGATACGCGTAGCTCAGCGCATTTCACGGGTCTGGACACTCGCACTATCTCTGCGTTTAGCGACTGCCGTAGTCGCTCAGCCAGGGTATCGGCTTTCTCGCTGCTGGCTGCACCCGGCAACTCCAGGATGCGAGCACCTGTTGCTGCAACTTTACAGCGCAGGGCCGCAATGCCCAGACTTTGGAGGTCCACCTTTGCCTTTGCCTCATTGAGGACCATGGCGTAGGTGATCCCTCTGTCCCTCGCGTCGGGCTGCAGTGTGAGCACCACCGCAGCCGATCGAGGTGGGTGCAGCTGCTTCTTCGGCTTAACCCTCATTGGCTTCTTGTGCTTGGGTTGAGGCAAGTGGTCTCTGTGCTGCTTCCTCTTAGCCTTGCGCCCAACAACAGCCGCCCATGTCGATGGTGGGGCAGCCGGGACCTGCGTCTGGGCTGAGCCCGAGGGCACCGCCGGTAGGTCCGGCACTGGAGCCACCTTGACAGAGGCCACTGACTTCGCCCCAGTCTTCCTACCTTTGTTGGTAGCCTTATCCGCTTGGAGTTTTCGGGTCTCGGCAGAAGGCGAGTCCCGAGGCGGTCGGGTGCTGGTAGCCGCAGTGAGGCGCTTCTCTAAGGCCTCGAACCGCGCGGTGACCAAGGTCCCCACTTGTGCCATGATGTCACGCGTGAGGTCCTCGGCACCAGCGCGTGACCGTTCCTGCACATTAAGTGGCTGCTGCGGCCTGGCCCTTGCCAGCTCTGCCCGCAGTTCAGCCAGCTCACTCCGTAGCTGAGTCATTTCAGACTGCAGCCGGGCGTTGTCAGCTTGCAGCTTGGCCGTCTCGTCCGTCGAGGTGCTTTCCAGTAGGAGTATCGCTGCCTCTTTTATGGAGGATGCAGCCTCCTTCAGTGTGCGCTGGAAAGTACCCTTCAGGTTGCCAGATTTTGCGGCGACGAGAGCTATCAGGTCCGCATCTTGTTGCACTCTCTGGCTCAGCGCCGCCGCAGTGGGACCTCTTAGCCGAGCTGACCGATCCAGCCCCATCTCCACTCGGTTGGCCATTGCCTGGCAGGCAGCTTCAGCCACTGCCTCTTCATCATCTTGTGCCTCTTGCACATGGGATTCTACGAGCGGTGAAGCTGCCGTTGCCGGGGAGCCATCACTGCTGCTTGCCTCTCCTCCCTGTGGTCTCGTACCAGCCGACCGACTCACAAAGCGGCCAAATTGGTCACGGGATGGCGCTTTTTTGCTTCCGTGCCCAGCAATTGTGGGCTTCGGCACAGCAATTGGTCGAGACACGGTCACTTTCCGAGTCCCCTGCAAGAGCCTACCAACTGGTCGCTTCTCCCTTCCTTCTTTCTCCGTTTGGGGCTTGGTGCCCCCTTGCATGCGCTTAGCGCCTCCTAACTCCCCTCCTGCACCCGAAACGGGCGCGTGGCATTGGTTGCCCCCCCCAGATACGATGGGGCTGACGGAGCCCGTAGGCCCCGCACGGGATTCCCCGGTTTCATCCGGACCCGCCTGGGGAATAGTTTCCACATTTACCTTTGCCATGTTTTTTCCTTTTCTGATAGGGTGAGGTCCCTCCCTGCCCCTAGGCACTGACCTTGCTCGTCAGCGATGCATCCCATCGTCGGGTCCCTTGGGATTGAGCGTGTGTCACTGCTTGTACGTGAGTTATTTGCATGTGGATATGTGGCTGTTGTGTGCTGTTTGTGCATGTATGGAAGTTGTGTGTGTGTATGATGAGTGTAAAGTGTAACTGCGTGTATGTTAACCGATTGTGTAGTGTATCCCCCCCCCTTTTGGACGGCTATCCGCCACCGGTCAACAATACAACCCCGTTTGAGGAGTATTGTCGGCCGGTGCCCAGGGTGCACCACGAGGAGGTTGCCGCCATTGCACCCCAACCTAACCTAACCTAACCTAACCTAACCTAACCTAACCTAACCTAACCTAACCTAACCTAACCTAACCTAACCTAACCTAAACCTAAACCTAAACCTAAACCTAAACCTAAACCTAAACCTAAACCTAAACCTAAACCTAAACCTAAACCTAAACCTAAACCTAAACCTAAACCTAAACCTAAACCTAAACCTAAACCTAAACCTAAACCTAAACCTAAACCTAAACCTAAACCTAAACCTAAACCTAAACCTAAACCTAAACCTAAACCTAAACCTAAACCTAAACCTAAACCTAAACCTAAACCTAAACCTAAACCTAAACCTAAACCTAAACCTAAACCTAAACCTAAACCTAAACCTAAACCTAAACCTAAACCTAAACCTAAACCTAAACCTAAACCTAAACCTAAACCTAAACCTAAACCTAAACCTAAACCTAAACCTAAACCTAGACAGACAGACAGACAGACAGACAGACAGACAGACAGACAGACAGACAGACAGATGTTTTAATCAAATAGAAATAGTATACATATATGGCCCATCAAATATAAATATAATATATATATTTACAAACGCAAGAAGTTTTTGATACAAATAATTCCAACATTTATTTTCAACAACACTGTCGTTTGGTTGAGGCATGACTCATCATCCATTTAGTAATTGGAAGGAGGGAAAATGGGTCTTTTGGTCTTATTAAAAAAAAAAAACAATATTTGTTTTATTTAGATATATTGTAATTTGATACTTATGATAAATAGCCATCCATATTGTGTCAGCAGGCAGTGGTCAGGGCGGCGGAACGGGCGGACTGTGGCTAACCCGAGACTAAAACAAGAAAAAAAAAAAAAAAAACAACCTATACACATTAACTTTTATAAGGGGTCGTTAGAACTAGGGCATAAAAGTATCTTCCCGGAACGGGTCACCACAGGGTAGGAAGTGAGAGGGTGGTGTGACAGTCAGCACCCGGCCACCCGCTCCCCAGCGACGACTATAGGTACAGCTCGTGTTATTATAGACGGTGACTCTATGGCGTGTATGAAGAGATTGATGATTGTAGAAGAAGCAAAAGAAGTGCACAAATGATGTAATGACTGATTATACTCTCTGCCTACCTCGTGAGGGACATGGCTACCTCGTGAGGGACATGGCTACCTCGTGAGGGACATGGCTACCTCGTGAGGGACATGGCTAGGAATCGAATTAACTATTTTCCAGGCGATAGTAGGTACATATAACGGTACAGGCGCTGCATTCACAAGGCGAAGTGAAGTTAGCTCCGAGCAGGTCTCCCAGCTGCTGCAGCTCGTCCATCTTATCCTGGAGGTGCTCCAGGAACAGCTGCTGCAGCGGGGACGATCTGTTGCCGCTCCTACAGACATACACACGTTAATGCTGTCATAAGGCATAGTGGTCGATTAGTTGAAGTGAGTACCTGCCATCAGCGGGGAGTAGGGAGGCACTACTCACAGCGAGGGCGGGCCGAGCGCGCCGAGCAGCGAGCCGAACATAGCGCGAGCCTCGCCTCGCTCGCAACATACCTGCAACACGCGCGAGACCACTGACCTCGTGACCTTACAATATAACACACGGACCTCGAGTCTGCACACTGCGCAAGGAGTTCGGAGCTGAAACACTACGCAATGCGAATATTAAATATGAGACAATCTCGCGCCAGTCATCTTTGGTCGCGATAAATTGAAAAATAAGCTGTGCGGTAATGACTTAAGACGGCATTAAATGAGTTTTATATTTTTAATATTCTACATGTAACTAAGTTCATAGCATACAATATGTATGCGAGCTCCGAAGCCGGGGCGGGCCGCTAGTTATTAATATTATATATTGAATGTGATATTGTTGATAAAGTACTGTTCCTCAGGGATGTTATAGTTATTTATAAGATATTTTTTTTAGAATAGATTCTATAGTTCCAGAGATTAATAATTGTATGTAAAATTATGATAATTTTCTTTGTCCAACTAACCCCACGGGACGGGCACAATGCCTGTTGTATTAGTGGTTGCTATACTATTTCTGTTGTCGTGCAATAGGTTGCACATTAGCGCGCAATATCGAGGGGCACGGGAGTGCCCCCGCCGAGTCGAGCGCGAAGCAAACACTGCCGTACCATCCTTTACTGGAACCATTTCGCCGCATTTTCAGGCCCCTATTTGAGAACCTCTGGATAAGACCAGAACGTAGAAATTTTCGTCATCTAGTAAGCTATAAAATCATTCTTAAAATAAAAATTTCAAGATGTAGGTCATTTAGTTCCGAAGTTAAGCGAAAGCAAAGTTTCGCATTTATGACACACACTCACTCATGATCATCAAAATAGAACTAGTACTTCCCATAAACTCAGAGAGCTGAAATTAGGTACAGAGTTAGGGTTTCATGGCCACATAAAGGGAAAACTATAAAAACTAGGATAATCGAAGATCTGGAGTACCTGGTGACCCTTATTTGAAATTTGAAAACATATGTAATCCAAGTTTCGCAAGGAGCAGGCTTGAATACTGCAGCACGGTATGGTACACGACCTACAAAGTACACCAGGCAAGAATTGAAAGAGTCCAAAAGAAATTAATTCATAGTTTGGCGTATCGGTTTCGACATCCGAGAGAAAAAAAGACCTATGATAATAACTGCTCACATTTTCATCTTGACCATTTGTCTTTTCGTCGCGATCGCATAGACATATTATTACTGCATAAGTTGATGAACAATTGCATAGACTGTCCACCACTACTGAGTAAATTTAAACTTCATACTCCTTCTAGAACCCCACGCTATCCCCAAGGCTTATTTAAAACTATTATGCAGAACGAACTTAGGTCGTGATTCTCCAATCGAGCTTCTGTCCCGTCTGTACAATGAGTTGAATAAAAAAATTCCCACGCTTGACGTTAACTTTGATAGTTTCCCAGTTTTTTAATCAAAAATTAAATTAATAGTTTGAGAAACCTCACAAAAAAAACAAACCTTTTCCTACTCAAAATGTTTATTTCTCTAAATACTGTACAACAAGCCACTTTACTCCTGTGAACCAAATCCATCCAACTTTTTATGTAATTTATTAGCCTACTCTAGTTTTTAATTTTAATTTGTATCTTTTATATCTTTAAATTGTATTCACAAAGCATGCTGTGATTACCTATAATTGTAAAAACAGTTACCTTTCTTCAAATTACTTGTATAATTTTATTGAAATTGCTGTATATTACGTTGGTAGTCCTATAAATAAATAAATAAAGTAAGCAAAATTACGTATTTTGCTTCGCCGTGACTTTTCAGTGGTGTTTACGATAGTTCCAATGAACTAATGATGAAGCCGGAAGATTTCCTGTGGCTTTAGTGGTGTTAACGGTCACCAATGTACTGATGTTGTAGCCGGATGGAAGCTGCCGGAACTCTCTTATAAAACAAATGTAACCGAGCCGCATTTGGGCTTCGTGAAATTGACATGACCATGCATTCTGGCTATAAGTGCCGTATATTCATATAAATGGTGTATTACGTGTTACCTTAATTGACAAAAGACAGATTACATAGTCTCGTAAACGAAAATTACTACTCAGTTTAAATAATCTTGGTTGAAGGAGCCACTGTGATTAGACACGCGATTACCGTTGTAATGTCAAAATAACAGCTTTTTACTAAATGCATACGACGGAACACGCTACTGATAAAAAAAAACTCTGTCTGTCTGTTTGTCTGTATGTTGCGGGTAATCTCCGAAACGGCTGAACCGATTTTAACGGGAATTTCACTGGCAGATAGCAGATTTTACTGGGCGTTACTTATATTGTGGAAAAATAATTAGGGTTGCGCACTACAAATAAAAATCCCATGAAATTCTTAACAAAATACGAACGGCTGAACGGATTTGAATAGGGCTTACACTGGGAAGTAGCTGATGCTATAAGGCGTAAATAGGGCTTAATTTATTTTGGAAAAGTAATTAGGGTACCGCGCAACAAATAAAACATTAACTAGCCGTGGTGGCCTTGTGCTTATAGCAACGGCCTGTCTTCTGATGCGCCCAGATTCAAATCCCGGCTAACTCATTGGTACAAATGAGATTTCTAAGCTTAAGTACAGTGATTAAGCACACCATGAGGTAAAAAGAGAGGTAGGGCAAATTGGGATCTCACTTTGGTTTTCCCATTAATATTGGAGCCGCCCAACTGGGGACTGTACCTCCATCTTAAAGAAGACCGCAGTGAAATAACACTACTTTGATGTAGTGTTGTGTTTCTGCGGTGAGTAAGGTTGCCAGTGCTCCACGAGGATACTCTGGGCTAGTAGTAATGCTGCTAGCACAGTGAGTCCTCTCTAGTTAGTGATATCCCTGTATTGCTAGCTACAAAAAGAAGTGAAATCCCACCAAAAACATTCTGTAAAATACTAGCCTAGTCTCGATGGAGCTGCTTGTTTATCCCTCTAAAGTAATGAAATCTAGACAAAGTCGTGCCAAGTCTAAGGTTCCTGACTGCGATTTCTTTATTATTATAGTTAATGTTGTGAGAACGTATAAAATTACAATTTCCCGTCAATGTCACTGTCACTCGCAAATCATTATCAATTTATTTACGTAAATTACAACATATTATCATCTCTAATGATGGGTATCAAAACCTAAAACTAAAAACCTTAAAAATATAATATAAATATTAAAACACATAATTAAACTAAATCTTTGTCCGAGGTAGCTGCCAGCTCTTCGGTCTCCTGTGATGTCGACTAACCTTTTTGCTATTTCCTTAAAAAGCCTTATAGCGCTAGGACCCCACGGACCAAAGGTCTCAACACCGAATGGTACAAAATCATATTCGGAGCCTAGACCCCTGTATTTGCACGCTTTAGCGTTTTCAGACGCTTCACAATCCGCACCAGCTCTGTTGTTGGTTCCATGTAGATGGGAAGGGGCTAGCGTGTCTGAACAGGTTGCATCCCATACCAGCACCCGGCCCATCTTCCATGGAATCAAACTCATACCGTCCGGTCTCTTACCATCGTCTCTTGCAATACCAGTCGGCTCAAGTAGACTTGGCACGTTGACGGTGGCAAGGGACCGGCGTATGATATCGTTAAGTGCGGCATGTCTCGAGAAGTGGCCTGCACTTTTTTGGCATGACAGTCCGTGATGTCCTAGCTTGTCGACATCACTGCCACAGGGACATTTATGAGGAGCGCATACCGGAACCCCAAGCCGTAGACAGGTTGCGATTCGGAGCGTGTCAGGCTCAAGAAATGTTCCTGTATATGACGAAGGGTACGCGTGGAGCCAGTAGCCGGCCTCACGCGAACCCACGGCCAAGAGCCTAGCACGCGCCGAACCTGTACTACAGCTCAAAAGATTGTCATAAGTCAATTTGCAGTTTATGTCGTCCCAGGTCCTCTGTGAATTTGGAGAAACTGGAAATTTTTGACCTGGGCATGCAATTAAGAAAGCGTTTCTAGCTTCTTCCAAGCCAGCAATCTCAAAGTTTGAAGGGGATGCCCTTAAAATTTGTCGATTTTTAGATTTGCTGAACTATGGACAGAAGATAGGAAGGCTGGTAAAGCGACACTGGAAATTTTGCGAATCCCTAAACCACCATAACGGATGGGTAGGGATGCTTGGGTCCAAGATTGCTCGTTCATATTATTATTATTATTACATTTGTAAATTTTGGGACGAAAAGACAGAATTTTAAGATGCAAAGTGCATAATGTGGACTAATTTCAAGGAGACGGTCAGCAGAATTTTGAAATTTATTTATTGTATTTTTAATATATTCAGAAATAGATTCATAAAAAAATGGAGAACCTAAAAGGTAAAGGGAATTGCTGTTTACTATTTTGATATTTGGAGCCAAAGTATTAAATTTTTGTTTTACGTCATTTAAAAGTAAGTCGCAGTTGTTTACAAAAAAATCACATTTCCTTAAATTAAGCTCCAGACCAATGGCTTCAAATTTATTTTTGATTAATAAAAGGTCCGAAAACACTTTCCACATCACCTCCTAGGGTTCCGTCATCCAAATACCAAACGTTGAATTTAGAATTGAAATTTTTGATTATCGGATTTATAGCCAAACTATAAATTGCAGGCCCAAGGGGATCACCCTGTTGACAACCTACTTCCGAGGACAGTTCATTAGAACGATATAACAATTTTGTTGGGTCAGCGTAGCCGAGAAGAAGATAATTGTATATTTCCGGTATATGTTGTTTTATTTCCGTCAGCAGGGAATCACTATTTACCGAATTGAATGCATTTTTGACATCAATTTTGAGCAACACGTCGGGCTTTCCGTAAGTTAGGAAAGAGCGTAGGGCATGGACGGCTGCCTCACCCTCCTTTTACACCGAAGCCTAACTGTACGGGTTCAAATTCCGAATTTAATTTTGGTAAAATGTGTCGAACAGCAATTTTGGAGGCCAGACGTCGTAGTGTTGATCCAACAGCAATTGGTCTCACCCCTCTGTCCTTTTTGGTAAGGGCAATGAGGTTCGCGCCGAAAAGAATGGGAACAATTTCTGGATTGACATTACCAGAATACATAAAGTTGATTAATTTAGTGATTGAATTTATAAGTAGCTCGCCTGCATCACCCACAGAATGCGATGTTGGGTCTTTCAAATGTTGGGGTGAGATTCCATCCAAACCTGCAGCCGAACCTGCTTTGAAAGATAAAATGGCATCCGTAACATCTTTGCTTTGAATTTGTAGGCATGCTTGCCGTGCTGTTGGTGGGTCGAGAAAATATGGGTTTACTGGAGCTGGAGGGTTTTTTGTCCGTAAGGCCTGAAGGGTGTCAGGGGTATCTGGAGATAGCACGTCGTTGGAGAACAAAAGGCGAGCGGCACCTTTGAGATCTCCTTCACAGATTTTGATTTCAATAACGTATAAAGAATGTTCAACGGCCAAGTCTCACAACATTAACTATAATAATAAAGAAATCGCATTAAGGAACCTTAGACTTGGCACGACTTTGTCTAGATTTAATTACTTTTTAGAGATAAACAAGCAGGTCCATCGAGACTAGACTAGTTTTTTTACAGAATGTTTTTGGTGGGATCATAGTTACTCAATCATCAATCAAAACTCAAAGGGGGGTAAGGGGAGAACGGGAGTAACATATTTACCGGCCCAACTGTCAACCTCACCTGCACGCGCTGAATGGCGACGATAACTCTCGGGTTATCGGGTGCTCCCTGCTAGATAACGGACGAGGCTCTGGCGACCGAGCAATGGCGGTATAACCATAACCCCCACCGCCCAAACGGCTGGAATACGCTTCAGCGGCCTAGGGGCATAAATAGCCCCTAAAACGTCTGGTGCAGAAGGCAATGGGAAACCACTGCACTATTTTTCCCAAGAAAGTCACAATGGTTCTGAGATTTATTAACGAAATGGTTTTGTCGAGCGATCCGGCTAACGCCCGGCGCCACCAATCCGGGGATGGTGGTGTTAAATGTGCTACCGGCCATGTAATTGTGACAAATCAGGCGTCGCATGGAAAATATGTTACTGATAAACCAAGGTTTGCCAGAAAGCCACACCGCATCGCCACATGGAACGTGCGCGGTCTCAATCAACCAGGCAAACTTCGCATTGTAGAGGCGGAAATGAAAAGGAAAGACATCTGTATTCTAGGACTCAGTGAAACACATTGGAAGGGTACTGGCTATACAACCACTGAACAAAGAAACAAGATCTTTTTCTCAGGTCCCGAAAATGAGAGTTCAAGAGGAGTAGCATTCATTGTACCACCAGCCATGGAGAAATATGTCTCTGGTTACAACGCAGTCAACGACAGAATTATTGTACTAAAACTTAACACGACTCCTTGTAAACTTAACATCGTACAAATCTATGCTCCTACTGCGCAATCAAGTGAAGACGCGATTGAAGCATTCTATAACTCCCTGACACAAACACTTGGAAACATACCAAAAAGAGAAGTTACTATGATTTTGGGTGATTTTAATGCTAAAGTCGGGACAACAGAGCAAGATGAACATCTTCGACATGTAGTTGGGAAATACGGCACTGGTATAAGAAATGAGAGAGGTGAAAGAATGCTCCAATTCTGTATTGAGGAGGATTACACTATTGCTAACACCTGTTTCGAGAAGCATGTTCGACGCCTATATACTTGGACTTCTCCTGGGGGCAGCTATAGGAACCAAATAGATTATATCCTTATTCAAAACCGATGGAGGTCAACTGTAATTAATGCCAGTACACTGCCTGGAGCGGACTGTGGCACTGACCATCAACTATTAGTCGCTACATTGCGGCTGCGCCTGAAACAAATCTTTAAGCCAAAATTCAAATCTGATATGCGCCATGTTGATGTGCAGGGGTTTCGGAACAGCATGGAACAAAGAGTACCGGAATGTCCACGAAATGACATCGCTGATCCAAATGCCGCGTGGCAGATGTTGCAGAATGTAATTAAAGAAACCGCTAAAGAACATATGCTCCCCAAGACTAAAATGAGGGACTTTCTGGCTCCAACAACGAGTGACAAGATTATTCAGAGAAGAGAGCTGAAAGAGAGAGGCTTAAGCTCAGAGCAAGATAAAAGATTGTATGCACAACTTAGCGCTGAGGTCCAAAGAATGTGTAGAAAAGATTTCGATGATCATATAAATATCATCTCTGCAGATCTCGAGCGGAACTCAAATAATAACGAGACTAGAGACCTTTTCCGCAAGGTTAAAGAACTGAGCAGATCTCGGAATACGAAAGCCTGCTCAATTGCTGATGTTCTGGAAATATTCTCCAGAACAGTCTGGAAATATTCTCACTGAGAAGAGCCAGGTTTTGGAACGATGGAAGCAATATTGCACGATGCTATATGACACCGGGGAACCAATCGCAATACAAGAACTGTCCGTTACACCACACGAACCCGAAATACTACTGTCAGAAGTTGAATACGCCATCAATACCCTTAAAGATGGAAAAGCACCAGGAAAAGATGGAATTCCTGCCGAACTACTCAAAAACATGGGATCAAATGCTACCCAACAAATATTAAACATTTGCAACGCCATCTGGAAGACTGGAAGATGGCCCATGGAATGGACGGAATCCTTGTTCGTTCCGCTTCACAAAAAAGGGTCTTCAAAAGTTTGTGGAAACTACAGAACCCTAGCACTGATACCTCACGTCAGCAAAATACTCTTGTACGTAATAAATCGAAGATTGAAGCACTTCTTAGATAGGCAAATTCCAAAAGAACAAGCAGGGTTTGTTAAAGGCAAGGGAACAAGAGAACAAATCTTGAATGTCCGACAAATTATTGAAAAGAGCAGAGAATTTAACAGCCCTGTCATATTGTGCTTCATTGATTACAACAAAGCCTTTGATTGCGTACAATGGGATAAATTATGGGAGGTGCTTAGTGAAATGGGTGCACCTAGACATCTTATTGCCCTAGTTCAGAATCTCTATGTCAACAACCGGTCTTTTGTTAAAATTGACACTGACTGTTCAGATGTTTTCCAAACCAAAAGAGGTGTTAGACGGGGATGCATACTTTCTAACATATATGGAGAACATATCATACGAAATACTTTAGAAGGTTGGGAAAAGGTTTCACTATTGGAGGAAAACGTATATCCAATCTACGGTACGCCGACGATACTGTTCTTCTAACAACTTGTATTGATGATATGAGAGATATTCTTAATAAATTAGAAAACGAGAGTAAAAAACTAGGACTAACAATTAACAAGCAGAAGACAAAGTTAATGGTGGTGGATCGTGCAAATAAACTGTCTCATATTCAAAACATCCAGGTCATCGAGGTAGTAGATAAGTATACCTATTTGGGTTCCAACATTGAGAGTGACGGAAGTTGTGTCTCGGAAATTAAGCGGAGAATAGCAATGGCCAAAGACGCAATGAAACGTCTTCAGAATATCTGGAAAAACCGTGGTATAAGCTTTAAAACAAAAACCCGGTTAGTAAGAGCTCTGATCTTTCCAATCTTCTTATTCGGAGTCGAGACGTGGACTATTCGAGCTAGAGAGAGACAAAGAATAGACGCATTCGAAATGTGGTGTTGGAGACGAACGCTGAGAATACCTTGGACTGCCAAACGCACAAATGCGTCTATTCTAACACAACTCTAAATTACAAATAGACTATCATCCGTATGCCTACAGCGCACACTGACATACTTTGGCCATATCATGCGGAGAGGAGATGACAGTCTGGAAAAACTAGTCATTGTTGGGCAGACAGAAGGCAAAAAAGCGCGAGGCCGATCCCCAACACGCTGGTGTGACCAAGTAAAACAAGCCACCTCCTCTATCAATATACAACAAGCCGTGATGAAGTCAATGGACCGGAAACGATGGAGGCAGATCGTACAATTGGAACCAAGTGACCACTATCCTCAGTAATGAGGGACCGACCTGAGAGAGAGAGAGTTACTCAATATACCTAGCTCTGTCTTGATAACACCACTCAGGGATTTTGAGTTATTTATTTATTCAGGAACAAAAATATATATTGAGTATCACACCGAATGTTTTGAACGTGGTTTTGAGGTAATACTCACCAGCATCAGTAGCAGAAGCAGCAGGCAGGCGAGCGTGGGCGCCGAGTGAGAGGACATGGCGGCCGGTGGAGGATGACCACTGTGCGGACACACTGTGCACTGTGCAGTGCCGAGCATGCGGCGGCAGGCAGCGAGCACTCATATACCGGCCTCACATTACCATCACAAAGCCCTCAGCTAGGGCTGCCACCGCACCGGCCGCAGCCGCAGTCACCTGATATAACAATACGTGGGCGGTCACCCTGTCCTCGTCTGAAATATGTAATACCTGAATTCTGGATGCAAAATATCTAACGATGAAGGTACGGCTATAATAATAGTTCTTTGTGTGGCATACTCTGCAATGCAAGTGGTGTTCATAAAGCATTAATTTGTTTAAAGCGGAAATAATTTCCTTCTGTTTGTGAAGTCATATTCAACTGAAACGATTTTCTTGTGCAGACAATAGATGATCAGTCAACTGAACTAGTGGTAATAGACCAAATGAGTATCAATTAACCAGCTCAAGATATTTGCTGTACCGGCGATGTTTTGACAGTTAAATTTGTACGTAGTATATTAGCTAGCCGAGATTAAATATTATTATAGTCGCCCATAGTTTATAGGTACCTACCATGCGGATTTGATAGTACAATGATAAACATTAGTTATAAAATAAAAGACTGAAACCAAAACGATACATCTTTATCAATGAAAATCTTATTCACCTGTCAAAAAGCGGTCTATAATATAAAGCCCAATGCCCCTATAATGTAGGCAGTGATGTGCGTGCAACCCTGCAGGCGAGACTAATCTCAAGAGCGGTGTTTTGTGTAGTGAAGGGCGAGTGTGACTCCTGTCCTGTGACTCGAGTCGGTCAAGCCGCCGCGGCTGTCGGGTACAATGATTATGAGCGCGTACCTCATTACTCATCAGTGACATGTGAGTGTCGTGGTCACGCTCGCAACATTTGTTTGTTGTATCTTTGTCCATCTGATTGTCATCAATAAGCATGAAATTATGCAGCACTAGCGACGACGCCCCGCGTGTTTACTCGGTACAGTCAATGTCGAATTTCAAAAACTATAAAAAAAATGTACGTTTATGTAACGTGTAGTGTTACAGTAACCATTAGAAAGCCGTCCTTAATACAGTACCGTGATTTGTGAAGTTGAGTCCACCGCGAGTGCATGATCTGGTGACGCACGCCGGCGCGGCTCCCGCGGCGGGTGTACAGGAGTGTACAGTGGTGTACTGTAGTGTATAACTATACAGTAGTGGAGGTCAGAGGGATATCGACGTGCATCCAGTGATTGAGGCGGATACGATTATTTCGGCAGCGGCCGGCGGGGCGAGGCGGGCGCGGGGGGTGGGGCGGGGAGGCGCGGAGAGCAGAGGGCGCCGCCGAACGCGCGCGTGCATGCAGTTTCCTCGCAACCGCCGGACGGTGCGGACGTGTCGCGTTTCCCTCCTGCCTCCACACACAACACCGATGTCGGTGAGTGAACGCAATCTATGATAATATAATATTTTAAAGGAATCATTGAATCCTTATCATATTTACATATATTATTTTATAAGAAGTCCCTATTCAATGTGAATATTTGTACCAATATCTGTGTTGCATTCGCTCGTGCGTGACAAATTATGTTTGTCTCACAAAGGTTCCTTCGCAATCCTTTATCGAGCGCTGACAGATTGCAGATTTCCAGCGATAATAAATCTCAGAGCTTTGTCATTTTCGTGTGTTTGGTGGTTACAATAACGACTCTCATTCAATATATAGTCACCGTCTCTGTGTGTGTGCTTTGAACGTGTGTGTGTGTGCGTGTGCGTGTGTCGATACTTGGCCATCGATAAGGTTAAGGAAGGAGGTTTTTCCGGAAACTATTAGTCGCACGGGTCGAGTCAACTTGAGATCACAACAGATAATAAATTACCAACATAATATCGTGTCTTCTGGCAATATTGATTACGTCGTATGTGTACTCAATAAATAAGTTACATTATGGATATAGTAATTATAGTTTGTTTGGGATGTTGCGGGACACCATACATATCGCTCTGACAATCTCTCAAAATCAGGACAACTCTAAATTATAGTGATAATATATTACTGATGATTCGAAGACTATTTAATTTATGAATAATTTTAATTTGCAGTTATAGGTATCTTAAAACTCTTAATGATAGCGTTTATAATAAGTTCCGATATAAATATTTGATGAAATGAAAGGAATCCCTTTTCTATTTCCATATTGCAATTCAATAGGCTTTCGGATCTCGGTATTATTGGCAGTTCGGTAAACATCGCTTCAAAATGAAAAAGGCAAAGAAGTCAAAGGTCTCCTAGCTCTCGGCGAGCTCCTCATATAGCTGGCGCGTACTCCGCGACCCGGAGAAGCCTTTTATTCTCAGAATTAAGTGTTTTTCCAGGTAAGTAACATTCTTTGATTCAGAATCGTTTTATCATTACAAATAAGTAGTCAGTATGAAATAGTTTTATGCATTTAAATAGATATAACAACAGATAAAACATATAAAAGACATTTAAATAGATATAACAACAGATAAAACATATAAAAGACATTAAAATAAACGCCATTATATAGGCCCCGGGGACCTATTAAGTGGCGTGTATTGTGATGAGCCGTGGGCGCCCAACGTGGGGCGGCGCGCTCTGTCTGATACACTGGCTTTATTTAGTGTTTATTAAGGAAAAATATGATATAATATATGTCAATTCACTCATGATCCTAATTGTATTTGCTAAATATGATATAATATATGTCAATTCACTCATGATCCTAATTGTATTTGCTAAATATGATATAATATATGTCAATTCACTCATGATCCTAATTGTATTTGTAAAAATATGATATAATATATGTCAATTCACTCATGATCCTAATTGTATTTGTAAAAATATGATATAATATATGTCAATTCACTCATGATCCTAATGGTATTTGTAAAAATATGATATAATATATGTCAATTCACTCATGATCCTAATTGTATTTGCTAAATATTATAACAAATAAAATTAAAATAGAAAATATGCCATTCAATATAAATAAATAAAGATCAGAGAGGGAACAGTGACCAACGCCGGCCGTGTTCTCCGCTGCCAGCTAAGTGTTGGTGGGTAGGCGGCAATGGTGCGTGTGTTCAGTATCGACCGCACGCTGCAGGAACTGCACGCGATGACGTCACAATAGCACAAGCCATGCCATTTACAGTCTCCGCCTCTCACTGCATTTGCCAAGCTAAATAGAAAGCTGCGGCTTAAAGAAATAAAGCTCTGTTCACAAATTAAACACATACTATGTGTGATAAGATACAACCGTAGCATGTATTGGAGCAATACTGGAACAAGCCAGTGCGACAGACGGCCGGTGCCGCGTGCGTATTATATATGGATGTGAGCACACACGCCGTGTGGCGCCCAATCTCGGCGCAAATATTACAACTGTATTTGCATATCCATAGCCGTTGACGAGAAGGGTCGCGAATAAGCGCACCCTCGTCAAGCGATCGACAATTGAACGGAACTGTCAACATTGTCGCGTTACATCGGAGGCTGTTAATGAAAGTGTCACGTGCGTCGCGTGGGGGAGCCGCGATGTAACACGAGCGGAGCGGTTGTGTCGCGTGGCCGTTGTTAGTATAATGTTATTGGTCGTAAAGCTCGGCGGGACGAAGCCGAGCCTGACGCGCGGTGTTCATCTGAACAGACCGCGCTCGCAGCGGACATCACATCGCAATGACAATACACCACTCACAGATGTTATCACCAACATTAAACGGCTTAAGATACATGTGTATACTTACATAATGTTATTATGCCTTCATCCATACGGCACAGAGAAGTAACATCTACTAGACTACTCCTAGACTATGTTAGAATGTCGCTCAATTTCCGAAAGGGCCTATAGGAATCGATCACCAGTTTTAAACAACAGCATTTTACCCAATAGTAATAAGTGCTGTCTGATCTTTATGTATTAGTCTCGCTACCAGCTCGTACCCGCGACTTTGTGTACACCGAGGGAGATAACACTGCCATAAAGTGTTGCGTAATTATATGAATGTTCATCCACCAAGAAATTGTATCACTCTCTATAATATTCCTATAAATTGGATGAAGATATCGAGAACATTAGACCCGTTGGAGAGCGGATGGTTTCATGTAGGTAATCAGAATCACAAGATTGTCGGGTCAGCAGCAAGTGACGTCACACGGCATGCGAGGGGCGCGACCGTCGGTGAGCAATCTATCACACGATGAGCACACAGCCTTCACACGAGCCTTGCAATGAGAGTGAGCCAGACCAGTGGCCATAGCATCTGCTCTGAAGCGGAGTGTGATAATGGGTGATTGTGATTTGGTACAAGTAGCATATTTATCTGGGTCTATGATTGATGGCGAACTGATAAGTGTGAAATATTTAAGCCACCAATATTTACAAAGTGGCGCAGTGACTCTAAAACTAAATGAACGTCTTCTGACACCTGAACATGGCACTGAGCCATCGTCATAATATTATATTCAAGTAGCTGAGCGTTTGCTAATGAGGTGCTTGGAGTAGAAGGCTAAGTTACAACGAGTTTTTTTTAATGAGTCTTCATAAGCAGTAGCTAAAGTGAGCGTGCCCAGGTCACATATTTCACCAACTGATAGTTCACCAAGGTAACGAGATTTTGTTTCTGATATTAAAGCCGGGCTCGCACGCTATGAGTGCTGGACGGTAATCGATTGTTCACATCACTAAGCCCCAGAGAGAGCCATTACTGTCGTCTAAACAAAGACTTAGTGTAAGACCGCTTACAGTGGCTTTCACTGCTCAGCTCCGCACAGTGGAGAGGAGACGTGCCACTTGTTCCGTCGAGTGTCGGCTGTAAGCAGTCGGTGGGGGACTGAGTGGAGACACTCGCTCGGGGACACTCACAGTAATGAAGCGATCGGATTAGCGCCCCACACACACAACACACACAACACACGCTCATACACGGAGGGGATCTGGAAGCAATCAATGCGCCGCAATGCATACTTGACAATCAACTCCGCGCACAATGTACCCTGCGGGTATGTTTAGCTATTAAGCTTAATCTTTCTTGGTAGGGGACATTTAATGTTTCATACAATGGTTCAGTTATGTGCGCTATTTATTCTGTATCGTCTTAGTCCCCTGGTGTTCGTGAACTTAAATCATAAATTGTATTGCGTTCACAGCACAGTGCCGTATTGGATGCTAATTGTTAATTAACAATTTATTTAAATAATTTGAGTAAGCGTCATAGGATCAATATGATATTGAATCATTGTTATTATGTGCCGCATGTACCCAGCCCGCTATAAGAAAGCAACACTCCGAGTAACAGATGGATGAGCGCCACGAGCCGCATCTGTTCGGTGCGGTAGTAACGCCTCGCCTGTTGTCATGAGTCTTGGATATTTCGTATTTGTTGCGGCTGTCAGCGGCGCTCCATTAATCAATATGACTCCCGCTATATTTCTTGGGTGTTCGTATGAATAATGGGCTAATTAACGGCGGTTATTAATGTCAGAAGCACAAAGATTGTCCGCAAAATGATTGTATTACGTGTCATGTTTTCTTATTATGTATACTGTTATGTGTCTTGATGAGGATTGTTCTGTCGGTGAAGCGATCCTTGCACTTCCCGTTCTTGGAGTGACTCTTTCGGTGACGTCATGTGTGTTTTGTTACCTCCTTGGTGTTCCTTGCTTCCAAATCTGAATGAAAAATTCTCATAATAAATTCACGTGAATCTTTGTTTCTTTCTTTCTTGAATCATTTTCTACAAACAAACTACATTTATCAGTGAAGCACTGTCCGTTCAGAGATCGGAAAGGTCCATGTGCAAACTCATTACCAGCGGTCGAAGGGAATCGCAAGGAAATAGGAAAATTCACTTCATTAATATCTTGGTTCTAGAAAATACAATCAACGAGAGAATAGACAAAATAAACAATAATTTTAACAAACATTTTGATGGATCCATTGTCTAAGCACACTCGTACACTGTCAAGGTATTCACAAAGTGCCTTTTAAATCCGTCTGAGACCAACCAAATAGAAATGATTAGTGGGCTTGGAAATTGACGCTAATAATATAACGGCACGGGTCTATTCGGAAGCTCGCTAAACGCTTCCTTCCACTCAACCCGAAACACGATCACGGGGAGTATTGTAGGGCTGGCTTCACCCCCTCCCCCCTACACCCCTCGCTAGTGAAAGGCTTACAACAGCTCTATTGAGTTACACAGAGCCTCATTACATTATAGCAGGTTGTCTCTATAGCCTGCGCGACGACCCCGAGGCTGGCTTGGTAGTGTGTGACGTCACCAGCAGGTGGCCTCGTGACCTTTGTCTATGGTCTGTCTCAAATGAACTTTAGTGCGGTGTTCCGTTGTGTTTGTTGAGTTTAACATTTCATACAAATCACACATTGCGCTCGAGATATATCTCATTAATATTATCTAAGCTAATTATTTACCGCAACTATAAGATAAAGCAAAGATACAAACAACAAACAACGAACGATGCTAAGGCGGTAACTCCGCCTCGCTTCACTGCCGCCTCACCATTCTCACCTAAACTATCGGGGTCAGTTTATATATCTTGGCCATATTAAATATAATCCGTCATTTTTATATTAGGAATTTATTAGAAGTGTGCATTATTATGTCAACCGACAATTTCATCTCTAATTTCTTTTAAGTCTTTTTTATTTTCATAAGTGTTTCAATTGCTGGAGGAATAGTATTTTTTTTCTTTCGGTTACCGGATGACTAGACACATCGTAAACAGAGTGGCTATCGTCATTCAGACCAGATACACTGACTTGACAGGTATCAACCGTGAATCGTAGTAGCTCTAGTAGTAGCGCTCGTAGGTAATCAAGTAATTCCACGGTTAATGAACGAGAAACGCGGCTTCATCAAACATACTTTCATATATGTTGTCGTATCGATAACCAGAAGTGCTTTTATAAATTAAAATTACATGATGTCCAAAAGTAATTTGTATTTACAGTAGTTTTAATTAATTCCCAAATGCAGGAATCCTATAATGATTATGTTAAAGTTTGTACGCAGTATCAAAATCAAAATCAAAATCAAAATCAAAATCAAAAATCATTTATTCAGTTTAGGCCCTAATAAGGCACTTATGAAGGTCTAAATTACCACCGGTTCGGAGAAAAAGCCACATGAGAAGAACCGGCAAGAAACTCAGTGCTCTGTCTTTTTTTTTCATGTAACAATCATGATATAACATGACATTGGATTATTATTATTATATTATCTACTCTGAGGAGAAGTGTTGCTAACTAGTTTACTGCAAGTTTAATGACACAACCACGAATGTATGAAAGTACCGGCTGAGCCTCACGCCTCGAAAGGGCGTGGATCTTGCCCTAGTAATTCTTGCCCTAATAGTTCTCGAGTGGAGTGAAGGTCAGTAAGGTCGTGATCTAGCAGCCTGGTGCAGTCGCCGCGACCGTGACCTTCCCCGCGAGGGCCGCGGTAATTGTTCCCTCCGTCTCTAATCCGATTAATTCACGTCCCTCACCGGCCCACACCCGCTCACTACCGCTCTATGTTTATGTTGCCCCGGCACGTTATTTCCTACAACGCGTCGGCTATATACATTCTCTTACTTTACAGCTCATTTATCTCTTGTACCTTCTTACAAAAGTCTGGTTACACCAATATCAATTGTTTCCTTCAGAAATTTTGCATCTTCTTTCTCAGTTCCCAAATGGTGTAGTCTTGGCTTTTCCGTGCATCAGCTATTTTTGCTATCGTCGTCGATACAATAATAAACTACATGTGCCATGGTGACTAATGTACCTACTTAATTCCTGTCTCTACATATATCCCTCATTAGCCCCGACTAGCTCCATTAGATTGATCGCTGCCTTATCGATCTGCTGCATGAACCTGGTTGGCAACGTTGACCTAGCATGTTTGTACCTAATCAGTACTAATGGCTATTAGTACAGATTAGATTATACCAAAGAAAAAAACTGGTTCCTTGTAAGATTAATTGTATGTCTGTCAGTCTGTATGTTACAGCTGAGTTTTTAGGAACTACATGACGTAGAAGTAAAGTTGCTATGTGGTGAATCCAATGCTCCATTTGATGATTTTAAATGTGACTGACTGACTAAAAAAGTGACAAAGTTGTCAGAAAAAGAAAAACTTGCGCTATTTTATTAAAAGTATACTCTCATCAACACTGCCGGGTAAGCCACGCGCGACTGATATATATAACATCTCACCTTATCGACTGCGGTGGTTCTATAGATGATTCCAACATCACTTTGTTGACAGTAGTCACTCGTGCATTGCCATCAGACGTACCTCCCAAACACTATGGATTCTCACATAACAACGCTTTATCTGGTCTGAGTATGTCTGTCTAAAACGACATCAAAAGTTGGAAAGCAAATGTGGCATAATCAAAATACAATTTCCATTATAAAAACATGAACGTGGCATCAGATTTGAGTGCGTTTCAGTATTCGGGTGGAAGTGTGTTTGTTATGGACATAGGTGTGAAGTCATGACGTGTTACAGATGCTGCGACCGTGGAGATGAGCGCAGCGGCCGGCCGCTCCCGCCCCGCACCATGCGCGCCCTACCACTGGTGCTCCTCTACTTCACACTTCACGGTAATCACTGATTCTATTATACACCTGCCTGTACTCACATACGGCTGTTCCGCATTCTTTACCATTCCCATTATGAATAATTGATTTTGTAATTAGGAGTGTTCCAATTAATTGCTTGACTCAATCAGCGGTTATCGGCAAGTAACGTTTGAATAATTGTATCCTGCTATTCCCTTGTTTGTGTTATACTCTAGTGTGTGTTATGATACTGTATAATGTGTCTAAGCAACTCTTAATAATATATGATAGGCTTAGCATATAGATAATGAAAAGCAGAATGTAAGGTATCTTCGTAGATGATTTTATGGTTTTACGGGTTTATCTTATTAGTATTCATAATTAAATTCAATTTTATTAAAAATACATAATAAATACTGAAATAATTTTAAATGAAAATCTATTTCTGACCGAATGACCACAACCTCCGAACCTTCTTCTTAGCGTCGTTGTAAAGTGATGGTAACAGCAAACGTCCGTAAACTAGTTGAGTGGAAACTGCAAAACTAATTATGTCTTTTTAACTAACAAACCAACATAAATACAAAAATCCTCACTGTTTGCCTTCAGTGGAAACCTCATCCGAGTCTGGTTGGCTTGGTAGTCACGTCACGCGGCAGTTCTAATTGAATTCATTAGCACCGCGTGTCTTGTTTAACAAAACAATGGATTCGCCTGAAGTGGGCCAGCTATGTATAACACTCGATGCGACAAGTTCGTCTACAACACAACTAGGAGCCAATTTTGTGTTCCACTCTCGGTCTGTTATTGATTAACTTAATAAGTGCTTCAGAGATGTCTCGGCAGTTTGGTAACTTGTATCAATGTTTGCCTGTTAGGGGACACTTATAACACTTGGAGCCATTATGCTTAAATTTATGGCCACAATGTGAAGGGTGACAATGTTATGGCAAGGCCAGCTTCAATGTCGAGCACAGAATGACATTTCAAAAGTCATAAACGAAGAAATGGATCAATATTGAGAAACGCATGCATACTATAATACATACAATAGCACGTGTCTTGTCCCACAACAGTGTGTCGCCCACTGTGTGGAACAGGAAGCGGCAACTATTCACGCTTTCTTGCAACTTGTCGCCGAGCTTCCGGATGTCGTGCAGTTGCATTTGCATGTTATTTGTGCAGGCTGAGCTGAGTTAGCGCTAGGGGGACCCCGTGGGGGGTGAGGGGGTGCGGGTGGGGGGTGTGGGGGGATGTTACTACAAGACGGGACTTTACTCACAATAATTCTTGAATAGGACTCAGTTGAAGTGGACTTGTGTTTTACCAACTTTTATAATACTTTTTATAGTTTGAGAAGAGGGAAACGTGGAATAAATACATTTGATAGATGAGTCCACGTGGAATAAGTAATTTGATACCAATTTTCAATAAGTATAGGGAGCACTCTAGCTAAATTTGTTCCTAGCACTGTTTGATAATGTACGAGTACGGCCAGCTCTCAGTATCTTTAAGCCGTAATTTACGAAATAGGCATTCGTCTCAAGGATTTCAATTTCAATCGCTTTAATGGAGTTTAATCCCCACGTCCTTGTCGGGCTGCATCTACTACCAGGCGCTCACAGCTCGCAGGAGCTCTCACTAATCCGATCTGACGTCACAGAGGGCACAAAAACACATGCAAATTCCACAAAATAACTTCTCTCTCTCTCACTCCCGCTGGAGGGAGCAGGACCGCGGCAATCTGTCAGCGAGACGTCCGATTCAATATCGTGACATCCACCGCGTGTTCCGGCCGCAATATCCGCTCCCCGCTCCCCGCTCCCCGCTCCCCGCTCCCCACTCGGGGCTGGGGGACAACATGCCAGGACAAACTTATATATTACATTGTTATTATTACGATGACCAGGTCATTAATTGAGTTTCATTTCATCGGTATATCAGCTGTTGTCTGCGACTTCGTAACAAATTAACAAATATATAATAAAGATAAAATGATATAAAATAGCCAACAATTGACTCCAGATGGTTTGTCCAGTGCTATCGAGTGTTGGCGCGAAGCCAATTTCACGAAAATCCTTTCAGCCGTTTCCGCGTGATTGAGCAACGAACAAACATCGGAACTTTTACTATTACTATATTAGTACGATATATTATATTATAGTATTATTGAGTATGGCCGCGAGACAAGTCCTCGTTGTAATAATATGTATCAAGTCATCGGTAAGCAAGCGATCGACATGAACCCATGCAATGGATTTTGATACAGTTATTACTAATAGAAGGTACGATAAACTAGGAAAACTTGTGTATTTTATTTCTCAATTAGTCATTTGTACCCGTGCGAAGATGGGGCGAGTCGCTAGTTACTGCGGAAGCGTCCTATATCCAAGATTAGAAAACAGGAAGTAGGCAATAAACTAGGTACTTGTACCAGCTCGTAGTGAGTTATGACGTACCCGCTGTAAGGTCGGGACAGTCGGTACCCGGATACTACGTCATAATCACAACACTAACACACGCGTGCGACAAACGAGCCTCCACGACCTTCACTAGCACAATATTATGTAGTAGAATCGTAGCCCGTGTAGCGTACGAATATTCGTAGCGGCTAGGTGCTACGGCGTAGCAGTGTAGCTTTCCAGGGAATCTTCAGAATGCGTTACTACACACACACCTACGTATGAACATAGAGTAATGTTAGATTACAGAGCAGAGTATTTATAGTAGTGAGGCACTTCTAGCTAGGCAATAAGCTACATCGCTCGCCTCTACTGAATCTCACGGCGTGTTGTCGTCTGTGTAACTATAACGCAGTAGTAATGTTGATATTGTACCGACTATTATCTAATCTCGCTCCACTTCAAACGGGATTTTTACTCGCTCATTCTATTTTGGGTGGTTTCTCAATTCGACCTTCTTTTTTTAAGTTATTGCATCTGGGAGTTTTAGTGTTGAAAGTTGATTTCACTTCGTCTCCCGTACAGTCCAGATATGGTGTAACATGGGAAGTCCCGCTCACTCCTCCCGCGCACGTCGCTGATCCCCCACGACCCACACGACCCCCAGGGACCCGCACACCACACCTCGCATCACTATTAATATTTATAAATGGAATATACAATGCGAATGTGAGCAGAGGAAGAAGCCGTGGAAGGTCAGGGTCTGATTTTGTTCCTCTGTACTCGATGATCGAAAGGTAAAGAGTACTCGGACCCGGCGGACTTTCGTGTGAAGAGATTGATGATTATTGTAGAAGCAAGAGTATTTATTGTGTCCGCGCTCGGGGTGATGTCTGAGAGATGTGTGTGTAGTGTGACAGTAACATCGACACACAAACACAAAGCGCTGCACTCGTGACCCGCACGTGGCGCGGATCATCCCTGAGATCCGCACATCGACGCCCCGCCCTCCCCTCTCCCCCCTCCCCTATACGACAAGTGGCGTCATTGTCTCTTAGTCTATTCGATTTCAATGTCGACAATTATCATTATTATGATTATTAAACACCTCAAAAATAAATAAATCAAAATTATGGACAGGCTTTGTAATTAGCAAGTTGAATGAATTTAGAAATAAACTGATACCCAAGCTACAATTTTGGCGAGTTTGTGATAATTGGCACCATTGAATATTATATATAGTCGTATATGAGTTGTAAACGTTATGTTGTGTCGCTCGGAGCCCGCGTGTCTCCGCAGTGCGAGGCTAATCCTTCACTGTGATGAAGCCTGGTCAGCCGTCACTGGGAGCTCCTCTCTATTGGATCACACGCACCTATTACTTGGTAAATCCAAACGAGTTCAAGTGGGAGCTTGTTTGTATATACGCCGACGCGACTGCTCACGCTGTTCCCAGCTCCCCGGCGTGGGGCGAGGGGCGAGGGGCCCCGAGGGAGCGTGGGGGAGAGATTGTTGATAGGTTAGCATTTCAATACTACGGTAACCGCTTACCACCAGTCTGGCCGTATGCTCATTGGCATCTTTAAGGTCTTATTTACCTTTTTATGATATTAGTGTAAGGTGCAAATAGGTCTAAATTTTTTTTTTTTTAAATGAATGTTGTCCCGTTGCCCGGTGTGTATCCAACCAGAATATGTTGTATCCTCTCCCTTATCTAGCTGGAAGCGTGTATCGTGTTGTGTTGTGTAGTATCGTTATCGCGCAGGATAATATATTCATAGCAACACGTTAAACAGCTCAGGAGCTCCCGTCTCTCAAGTGCTGCCAGCTACAAAATGGTTGCCAGAAATTGCTTTTTAAATCGATACCCGGCCTGAGAGGGACTACTCTATTGTAGCGAGCCGCCCGGCATCGGAGTTATATATTAAAACCTGCTTCTTGAATCACTCTCTCTATTTAAAAAAACCGCATAAAACTCCGTTAAGCATACATAGATAATATGTAGACTGTCAAATTGTAGGCATCCACAAGACAGGCTCGACCTAGAGTGGAGCCACTGGTAGTTGGGCTCTTAGTTTTAAGTACTTGTTTATACTATTATTTGTTGTTAAGAACCAATTTTTAATTATTGTCTTCGGTAAATTATTGTTTTATTATTATGACTATAGGGACGAACAGACAGCGGGAAGCGACTATTTTTTATACTATGTAGTGATTAGTATGAGTTTGTCAGTCAGTGGTACTAGGGCGCCAGTGGTGTGAAGCACCGCTGCGATAAAGTGATATAATAGCTCCACGCCAGTGCAGTACCGACCTGCTGGTTCCATAACAGAGCTTTGATCCCCACGCACATCGGGAGTCACTGACATCATCGCTTGTTACGCGACCAGGTGTTGTATTGTATAGTACATTATAGTACAACATAATAATAGTCATCCAGCATTCAGCTCAGGTGCAAACAGAAGCCTCAGCAAGAACCACTTTCGACTACGCATTCGTATCGCTTTCTACTATTTTGTATGGGATGGGGTGTAATTTACAGCGCTGCGCCGGCGAAAAGTGGAACTTAAAATTAGTATGAAATTTTTGTCATTTGTCAAAAATTTAAGTGATTTTGGAGCAACGTCGTACGGTGATTCTCTAGAAGGCTGGCAGCATCTTCCTTCTTGATTGTCTCTGGAATTTATTTCATCTACTTGCAGATAAATGTCGTGGGTATTATTGTCGGTATTGTATTGTGAGGTATTCCATGGCGTGAGCTCCATTCACAGAGGAGACAGTCTCAATCTGACGTCAAAGGAGTTTCTTTCGTGAATATTTTCAATTATTTCCATCAAAGATCAGCAAATTTAGAGCGGGCGGGGGCTTTATAGGAGGAGGCTTAGCCTGGCATCCGGCTCGGCTCAGCGGAGGTATAAATAAGGCTCGCCGGCTGCGATATAAATAACAGACAATCTCGCATGAGATTAGGCGCGCGGCGCTTCAGATAACTGCTCCCTCAGCCGAGATACTACACGCTACACGCTCCACGCTACACGCGACACGCTACACTTAATATAGTATATAATGCTTAGACATTATCACACAGCGCCATCTGGCCCCAAACTAAGCAAAGCTTTGTACTATGGGAACCAGCAGCTGATACAATACTTATAAACTTTGTTTTGTAAATACATACTTATAATATATACCAAACACCCAGACGCAAGGCAAACATATTTGTCACATAAATGTTTGCCCCGGCGGGAATCGAACCCGCGACCTCTAGCTCAGCAGTCAGGTATACTAACCACTAGACCAGCGGTCCCGTCAATTGTATTTTTTAGTAAAAAAATTAGTGCTTATTTTCACCGGCGCAACGCTGTTCATTTTCCCATACAAAAATAGTCGAAAGCATTACGAAGACGTAGACGAAAGTTGTTGCTGCTAAGGCTACTGAATTATTTTTGAACAGGAAGAATTTTGTTTAATATCGCAACTGTTTTAGATTAGGAACTCGGCAGCTACCAGCACCATCACCATAGTATATAGCATCATATCACCTATAATAGATGATATTATTGTATAGTATCGCGAGCCACTCTGGAGGTGCTACTATACTTTTCTGTTGCTAGTTTCATTGGTATTGTTGGCTCAATACTGTGTTCTACATGACTTAGTCGTCACGTTGTATATAACACGTGAAGCCTCGTCCAGCTCCAGTTGTTTGATGATTACGTAATGGTTATTGTTGTTGGCGAAGCGAATGGGTTGCTCAAGCCAACTTCTCTTTGCATAAAACAAAAAATATTAACGATACCTATAAATTGTCCATTTCAAAAAGCCAAGTAAACATAGTTATCCGTTTGAAAGCAATTCTAAATTCCCATTGTACCGGAACATCTCAATCTCCTTTATCTGTATCACAATCTTTATCCCTAATCCTATACGATCTAAACATAAATTCCGGGCAACCATTTCCGATAGTAACTAACGCGCAGATCGCTCGTCCATTACCGGCGCTCGTAAAGTGTCGATAAGCAGCCACGCACGCGCCGCGCAATGTACTGTTATCGCAGGTTTACAGCACAATACACGCACGTCGTAACTACCGGTTATCTCTCCATCGCAGGCTGTACTCACTAACACAACACGTCGGAGTGTTATCGGCGTGTTAATGACAATTAATACCATGTTTACGACTGACTCCCATTGTGTCACGACATTATGGATGTACTTCAGATGAAATTAACTCCGCTAGTTGTCCAACTATCAACTGTCCCTGTAGGAGCTAGTTACAATAACTTAGACAATAAGCAAGGTGTAATAATAAAGCCCAGGTTCGAATCCCAGCCTGTACCAATGAGTTTTTCTAAGCTTAAGTACAGTGATTAATCACACCATGAGCTTTTAAAAAGAGAGGTAGGGCGATTTGGGATTTCCCGTGGGTATTATCCCATTTAAATTGGAGCCGCCCGACTGGGCCTGGCACTGGCCCTGTCTGATCCACCTTACAGAAGACAGTAAAATAACACTACTTTATGTAGTGTTGTGTTTCTGCGGTAAGTAAGGTTGCAAGTGCTCCACGAGGATACGCTGGGCTAGTAGTAATGCCGCTAGCACAGTGAGTCCTCATCAACAACACGGTTGGCACCCCGTTAGTGATACCCCTGGTATTGCTAGCGGCAATAGGCTACGGTGACTGCTTACCATCAGGTGGGCCGTATGCTTGTGTGCTACCTTAGTGGTATAAAAAAAAGACATGGTTTAAAAGGAAGCGAATACAGAGATGACGGCTGATAGAGAAGGGATGAGGACAGCAGAATGATGATGATCCACGCGATGTCCTCAAATACGTATCCTGACATTATTTACCAGTAGGTACCAGACATTTGAGAATAACTGAATATCAATCATGTATTACCAATAATATTAATATCGATATCGCGATAATAATATATTCATTAGCTAGTCATTATAACTGCACCTACATGCTATCAACACTATTGGCCCCGACATCGTTAGTGTGGACATATGAAAACAACAATGTTTCTTAATCCCGTGTTGTCCGTAGTATATAGTGCCCTGTGTTTCACTCTAGGCCATGGCCATGTGTCAAGATTTGGCGTGACTGACAAACAAACATACCTTAAAACTGTAGATTCCTAACTAGATGTCATGCTGTTTTTTAAGCTTTCGCGATTTAAACACATAGTAATGACATGAAAACGGGTCTTATACGCGATATTAAATTGTTTATTTGCCTCCCGACGTTCCGACCGAGTTGCATCGGCCGTGGTCACGGGCTGACTGATTGTAGTTGTGTACGTCGCCTTCTTCTTGATTCGCGGGTAGAACGAATATTGTTATCTACTTCCATATGAGTTTTTAAATTTGGGTCCCGACACACAACACTCACGACGTCCGCGGTTTCGTCTTTACATACATCGCGACGCGAACACTTTCCTAACACCGGATTCCACGCAGTAGAAAGCTTAAAACCACCCTCCCGATTGAAATTCTTGTGTTTCTTAATTTCAATGGCTTCACGAACAATTCTGGGGTAGAAGTGTCCATCTTTTGAAAGTATTTTCGGGTCGTGTAGTTCCATCCAGTGGTTAGGTCCTTCTTCCAGGATATGTTCCGCAATCGCTGATTTGTATACCTGGCGATTCTTTACAGCCGCGATGTGCTCTTTTACCCGCTCCGCAATAGTCCTTTTTGTTTGGCCAATGTAGGAGCTCCCACAGCTGCAATCTATCTTATATACGCCAGGTACTTGAAAGGTAATGACGTCTTTCGGTGTTCTCATTTGGCTTGCCACTTTTGAAAATGGAGTATAAACGGTCTTAATAGAATATTTTGATAATATTGAGCCAACTTTGTCCGTCACTCCTTTTATGTAGGGCATGAACGCCTGTTGCCTATTCACGTCTGGTCGTTTTTCCTTCAGTCCGCGTCTTATTTGTCCACTTCTCCCCATTCTGTATCCATTTTTTGCTAGCACCATCTGAACATATGCCAGTTCTGATGGTAAATGTTCAGGGTCACAGAGATCATGAGCTCTGTTTATGAGGGATGTTGATATGGATTGTAAGTGGCGGGGATGATGGTGTGATGTGGCATTGAGATATCTGTCTGTGTGTGTTGGTTTCCGATAAACAGAGTGCGCAAGGGTACCATCAGATCTCACCATAAGTTTGACATCAAGAAAGGCCAGGCTTCGGTTCATCTCGTGCTCGTAGGTGAACTTGATATTCGGGTGTAAATAATTCAAGTATGTGTGAAAAGTTTCCACATTTTGCTGATTACCTTTCATAACACAAAAAACATCGTCGACGTCTCTCTTCCATATTTCAACTGTCGACAAATCTATGAGTTCTTCCATATGTTCCATCCAGATATTGGCCATGACTGGTGCCACAGGACTGCCCATGGCGACGCCATCTATCTGGAGATATTAATGACCGTGATATAAAAAGTAACTGCCGTCTAAGCAATTTCTCAAGAGAACCATGTAATTTTCAGGTAGGTCATGCTCACTCAACCTTTCTCTGATAACCTCAAGACATTCCTTGACTGGAACACTGGTAAAAAGAGACTGGACATCAAAACTAACCATAATGTCCTCAGGCTCCATGTGAACGTCCTTGATTATGTCTACAATATGGCGGGAATCTTTTACAAACGACGATGTCTTACCCAATAAAGGCTGCAGTACTCCAGCAACATACTTTGCAAGATAGTATGTAGGTGCATCAATCTGACTCACAATAGGGCGCAGTGGTACGTCAGCTTTGTGTACTTTCGGCGAGCCATATAGCTTGGGTGGTTGAACAATCTTCGGCTTGATTAGCTGTTCAAATTCTTTGTAGTCTCGGATAACTGCGCGTATGCGACGAGTTACTCTGGCAGTTGGATCATATGACACCTGTTTATACAGCTTAGCATCTGTTAATAAATTCTGTAACTTGGGATCATAATCTACTAAATTTAATACTACCGTGGCATTCCCCTTGTCCGCTTTAAGAACCAGGATGTCCTTATTTTGGCGGAGATTAAGTAGCGCCTCTCTCTCTTCTATGGTGAGGTTACTCTTTGGTGGCCGGGCTTTCCTAAGTACAACTGCAACATCCTGTCTAATAGCATCTGCGTCATCGGACGGCACCGTGTTACGAATTATAGTTTCTTCTACGCTGCTTAAAATATTTTCATGCTTTGGCGTTAATGCGAAATTTAGGCCTTTTTCCAAAACGGCTTGCTTGTTGGAATGTAACACGATCACATAAATCAAAATCGCTCCTACTTAAAACAGCACCGCAATGATTATGTAACTCGTATAGCTCACGTTGCACTCTGTCTAAATCACGGTGGTTATTTCGAATCGAAGAATAAAGATCGACACTTCTACCCCAGAATTGTTCGTGATGCCATTGAAATTAATAATAATAATAGTTTAATTCAGTCCCACAATAGGTAACCATATAATAAAAAAAATTAAGAAATACAAAAATTTCAATCGGGAGAGTGGTTTTAAGCTGTCTACTGCGTGGAATCCGGTGTTAGGAAAGTGTTCGCGTCGCGATGTATGTAAAGACGTATCCGCGGATGTCGTGAGTGTTGTGTGTCGTGACCCAAATTTAAAAACTCATATGGAGGTAGATAGCAATATTCGTTCTACCCGCGAATCAAGCAGAAGGCGACGTACACAACTACAATCAGTCAGCCCGTGACCACGGCCGATGCAACTCGGTCGAAACGTCGGGAGGTAAATAAACAATTTAATATCGCGTATAAGACCCGTTTTCATGTCATTACTACATGTCATGCGAGCGTAATGCACATGCAAATGTGTGTATGTAACGATGTCAAGGCCCACTTAACTATTTAAAGCGTCGTCAAAAACAATATCGTATGTAATATTCATTTCAAGCGACTACAAAGTACTGTGGTATCAGATTTGAATGGTGTTCCAGTATTCGGCCATCAGTGCGGTGTGATCTGCGAGCTGCTGGTAGGGACAGGTCCCGAGGGTGTCCGCGTGCGAACACACAATTACCTCCCGCACCGCCGGCTGCAGAGGAGCCCGCCTCGGGTCGCGCTACTAGTTTAATAGGCTTTTTATTGGTACCGAACGAATCTGGTACTCGTAAAAGATTCCTGCCTTTTAAGAATCGTTTAGAGCTACGTGTTGTAGCAAATATTAGCCGCTCCCTCGCTTGGAGGTAGCACTGGCTCCCTTCGCAGGGAATGCGCCAGTTGTATGTATGTATGGCAAGCAATGTTACGAGCCCGCAGAGTGACGTTGCGCGGGATGGGATCGGCTCGCGTGTCGAGATAACAACTGAATCAGTAATATTCTTTTATTGGCTCGAGATAACAACAAACATGGAGTCGGCCATCTCGAGCTGATTGCTATAGTATATTTGCATATTGTCTGTGTCGGTCCCCGCCCCATATGTATCTATGAATATAAATGATATTACAAGACACTGTGCGGGGAGCAGTACTAAGACATTGTATAAATTAGGATCGACGGATAAGCGGTTCCAAATCAGGGATATCGTTCGTAATACTAATGAGACGGTTCGTAGTGACGATAAGGTTCTATTCCTAAACATAGAACTAACACCTAAGCCTACATGACATATGGTAGAGGCACTCCTCAAAACATAATATTGCAGTACTTGAGAATTATGTTGATGTTTCACCAAATGATGTTGATGTTGCGAGGAACAGTTGAAAGAACATCAGTAGATACAGATTAAATGTCATTCTGTGCAAACAATCATGTTTAGTCTTCGTAAATAAAATACAATACGGATTTCAAAGTTTTTGAGGAGGAATGCTTCTTACATTGGAACAAGTCCCGGAGAAATTGTAATACAGATACAATAAAAAAATCGGCCAAGTCCGAGTTGCACTCGCTCACCGAGGGCTCCGTACTAACAAAGTAGGTTAAATGACAAACTCAATAAGTTTGAATAGTTAATTAGCTAAAGTAAAAGATAGCACATACAACCTTATCACTGTCATACGTAATATTATAATCTCCAAATACACACTTCCATACAACTTGGTGGATTCCATGACTGGTCCCGGAAATGTTAACTAGTCACGTGTGCCCCGGGCGATGCTCCCGGGGCGGGGAGATCAAAGGGAACTACCTCTGATCCTGTACAGCCTCCCTCTACTTGTACAACAAATTGATGTTCAATAGTTACTTGTCGTGAGGTTGCTACTCGTTGAGCTCAATTTTAGTATTTGCATTAAACATGTAAAGATGTGTTGACGTGTCCCACGTGGTCGGGGAATGTATTGAGCAAGTGTATATTTTTAGTGCTTGTCTAAAGTATGTAATAGCATTCATGAATGTAGAAGAAGCAAAAGAGGTGTGCAAGTCTCTAGTGCAATGTCGCTCTATACACTCTGCCTACCGTGAGGGACTTGGCGTGATGATAACTGCAGTCAACAATACTTGTTATATTCCTGCGAATAATATGGCTGCCAGTGCTCGAGGATACGCTGCGCTGCGAGCACTGAGTCCTGGCAACTATGAGGTTGGCAGCACGCTAGTGATGCTGCTGGTATTGCAACTGTGTGTTCAGACGTAGTACTACAAACAAATGACAGCACAGCGCCAATAAAGTTGTTCCATCCTCTTTCGAAAGAGTTTCACATAAAAGCTTGTTCTGAGTTCGAGGCGGACGTTAGTTAGAGCCTTCAGTAGTGAAGCGCGCGGAGGGCAATGTGATCCCGTAAAAACAATGAACATTTATGTAGTTTCATTATCAAACAGAGAAGGCATCATTATCAAACAGAGAAGGCATTATTATGTGTGTATTATGAATGTCTGTTTGTTTGACAAGCTCTGTAGCCTTAAACTATGAAGTACGCGGCGGACAATATATTATTATCACCTCGACACAGTTACATACTACTCCACTATCTGTCATAACAACATGATAGATTCACCTTTTTTTTTATACCACTAAGGTGGCAAACAAGCACACAGCCCGCCTGATGGTAAGCGGATACCGCAGCCTATGGACGCTTGCAACACCAGGGGTATCACTCGCGCGTTGCCGACCCTTCAAAAATCTCTTCACACCCCTCTTGAAGAACCCCATGCTGTACTCCTTTGGGAAAACCACGGCGGGGAGTTCATTCCACAGTTTAATTGTGCAGGGGAGGAAGCTCTTTCGGAACCGCGCAGTTCGGGACCAATTTGGTTCCAATGTGTGGGGATGAATTCCCCGCCGGTGGCGAGAAGTGCGATGGTAAAATGTTGCCGTGGGCATTATGTCAAACAATTCCTCGGAACACTGTCCGTTATACAAGCGGTAGAACACACACAGGGAGGCAAAATCTCTCCTAAGACTTAGTGGTTCTAAGCCGCTTGAGAGCTTGGGATCGTCGACAATTCTTATAGCGCGCCTTTGAACTGAGTCAAAAGGCGCAAGCTGGCATCCAGGTGCCCCCGCCCACAGATGACAGCAGTACTCCATATGGGGTCGGACTTGCGACTTATAAAGTTGCAGTCTTTGCCCCGATGTGAAGTACTGCTTAGCCCTATTGAGCACACCGAGCTTTTTGGATGCCAGCTTGGCCTTGTCTTCCAAATGACTACGGAACTGAACGTCACTAGAAGTGTCGACGCCAAGGATCCCAATGCTCTTCGAGATGTTGACGGACATGTTCAGGAATTGTGGAGTTACAGCAAATGGAGTTTTCTTAGCGGTGAACGCGCAGACTTGTGTCTTAGTGGGGTTGAAGTGGACTAGGTTAAGTCGACCCCATTCGGAGACACTTCTTAGTGTACTCTCGATTTCGGACACAAGTCGGTCGCGGCTTTCCTCTACCACGGAACGAGGGATGATTGCACGGCCCGTGTAATAAGCATCCCCGGTACTGTCATCAGCATAGCAATGAATACCGTCAATAGACAGCATATCATTGATATGCATCAGGAACAGTGTCGGGGATAGAACGGAGCCTTGCGGGACGCCGGCATTTATGTCCATGCTATCGGAGCAACTACCGTCGATGACAGCTCTTATGCATCTGCTGGACAGAAAGCTGGCGACCCATTTGCATAATCCCTCGGGAAGCCTGTATGATGGTAGCTTCGCGAGAAGACCACGGTACCAGACCCGATCGTACGCCTTCGCTACATCTAGGCTCACTGCCAAGGCCTCACCTTGACTCTCAATGGCGAGTGACCAACGGTGTGTGAGATACACTAAGAGGTCACCAATCGAGCGACTGTGGCGGAAGCCATATTGTCGGTCGCTCAACAAGTCGTGAACCTCTAGGTACCTCAAAAGTAGTGTATTGATCACTCGCTCCATCAGTTTGGAGAGAATGGAGGTAATAGCGATCGGCCTGTACTTCATCGGGTCTGATCCGTCACCCTTTTTGGGCACTGGGTGCACATGGGCAGTCTTCCACGAAGACGGGACTACACTTTTGGAGCACGAAAGCGCGAAAAGGCGCGTCAGCACAGGACACAATTCGGGAGCACACTGCTTCAGCACCACTGCCGGTATGCCGTCTGGCCCACTCGACTTATGGATGTCAAGAGAAAGTCGCTCCTGCCGGACCTCCCGTTGGGTTATACGAATCTCCGGCATGGAGCTGTCACGCGGGATGGTAGGCGGTATGGCACCCCTGTCATGTCAAGTCAAGTCGAGTTCGAGGCAAAGAGAGACCCAAGTAGATCAGCCTTCTCTTTAGCACTGTGGGCCAAGTTGCCGTCCGGCTTCCGTAGTGGTGGCAGGGACGACTGGCAGAAGTTTCTTTCGGCAGCTTTAGCAAGAGACCAGAAACCGCGGCTGCCAGAAGGGAGGCTAAATTGAATTTAGCCCTGGCAATCATTCTTAACTGGACCTCGAGGCAGCATTCAGTTGTCGTTTCGCAGCAGAGATGTTAGGATCCCGATTAGCGCGGGCCGTGGTCCAAGCCTCGTACAAAATCTGCTTTTTTCGTCTAGCTTATTTGCAGGGCCGATTAAACCACGGCCGTCTCTTCACCCCTGCAGCCACTAGCGGATTGGGAATGTAACATTCCATACCCGCCAGTATCGCCTCAGCAACGGCGGCCGCACAGGTGTCGGGGTCATCTGTTGCGAAACAGAGCTGCCTCTACGGGTACGATGCGTAAAACTCACGCAATCCATCCCAATATGCTGACTTGTAGTGCCACACGCGGCGCCACCCGGGTGGCTGAGCCGCCACGGGCTGCGCGCAGGGCGCTAGCGACCGGATGAGGCAGTGGTCTGAGGAGCCGAGTGGCGCATCCACTGCGACTGTATAGCCGTCCGGTCGCGTAGTCAGCAGAAGGTCCAATAAGGAGCTCGTATGACTCTCGATGTCTGGTATTCTCGTGGGAGAATGAACCAGTTGCGAGTAGCCATAGGCCAGGGCAAAGTCACGAGCAGCCCTACCGCGGAATCAGTGGACCGAGAACTAAGCCATTCAACGTGGTGAGCGTTGAAGTCTCCAAGAATCACTAACTCCGCGGAGGGGTACTGCGCAAGTACTGTAACAGTCGTCGATTGCAGGTGCTCAACCGTAATCTACGCGCGCCCACAAAATCGACACGTCCCTGTCTTCAAGGCCGTGGAGACGGCGACAGCAGACATCCTCCCGGACAAACATACACACCCCGGCACGGCGCACAAAGCTGTGCTCCAACTTGTACCCGGGGTAGTGCAAATACGATGTGTCGTCGGGGGAGGATATCTGCGTCTCCGTGAGAAGTGAGAAGAGTCGGCTGTGCAGTCTCAAGATGTTGGTGGACTGTATTGATGTTAGCGTGGATTCCCCTGATGTTGCAAAAGTCCACAAAATTTGTGGATGGGGAGAAAAGGGAGAAAAAGACTTCTTTGACTTTTTTGTTCTGGCTATATTAGGAGGGGGGTGGGAGAGGGTTGAGAAGAGTTGTTGTGTCAGCAGCAGAAGGGACAAAGCCTAATGCAGATCCGCCGGAGAGTCGCGATGGTGATGTGGCTTGCTGGCACGGCAGTCGGAAGGGCCCCCAGTCCCCCCCTGCCGCAGCCGGGCGGGTCCAACCCGGTCTCCTCCTCCGGCACGACCGTCTGCGACAGGGATTATGCGCGGGCGGCGGGTCAGCCTCCCAGGGCGGAGATTAAGTAATCCCTGGGTTCGGAACCCCTACAACCCGCGGGCGGCCAGCGGACAACCGTTTCACCGGGTCTCCCTAACCGCCGCGCCAACATGCCACGCCCACGCAACTCTGCAGCGGTAATACATCACCGGTCCCCCTATTGCCGACACAACGTCTCCTCACGGAGCACTGGCGACCTTACTCACCGCTGGGAACACAACACTACCTTGACGGTAGCGTTATTTGGCAGCGGTCTTCTGTAAGGTGGAGGTACTATCTGCCTCTCTTAAGTGCACTCCTCACCTGCACGTGTCTCGTCTTGGTTTGAATAATTACGATTATTGTATTGTCGCCATATTGTTCTCTTAGTATTTGATACCTACGTGGACAAAAAACAACATGTGCGGTCGAGGAACGAAGTTGCATATCTACTGCTTGAATCACGATACTCGCACGTGCTATAAAAAAAAATTGTCACAACTTTCCAAGCAAAGAACACTGAGGTTTTGTGCGACAGATGTCGCTGCAAGGCTATGCGATCGATGACGTCTTATAGCCTCGAGCACTAATCAGCAGTTCATAATTGCTCTTTTACTTGCTAAGTTGTCTCGGATTTGTAACCTTTTAATTACCCAAAAATTCACTATTTATGAACCATCCTGATTCAGCTTCTGCACTGAACCATCTCGGACATAAGTGTCTTGTTCTGTCATAACTAAAATCAAAATGAATAAATTATAAAGCACAACTAAATTATATCGGATTCTAAACCAAGCACGAGCTTCAGGTGAGCGTCGCGTCTAGCTTACGCTTAGACAGGACACATAAAGATATTTTCTTTAAAAATTACTGTTAAATTCACAGTACTCGTGGCACATAGTGCCGCCTTTTTATTTATTACCATTTTTGAAATATAAATTACCGAAAACCGAATAAAATGTATAGTAGACTACGGTAAGATTTGTTAAAAATAATCTCACTTAACGTTAGTTTAACGTTAAGTTTTAAAGAACATTTCTTTTAGTGTAGTTATACAATTGCTATGACGACCAGGAAATTCGTTACAGACCTAGAAATTAAGAAAAGTATTCAGTGCTTACGATATTTCATTTTTAGCGTATTCGTAACTATAATAATACAATTTTCCTGACACGTCTACTATTGTGGAAGCCGTAATCTATGGACATTATATAATTTCCATAGATTACGGCTTATATAATGATTATAATATTCGGCAGGTTGCGATGAATCGCGAGCATTAATTATTATAATTCAAATATGTATGAGTTTATTTTACGTCGTTGTCATAATCGTTATCACCAGTCAAAATAAATTATTCCATACAGATGTTTTTTTTTTATAATCCATCCTACTAACCTACGAAAGCCAACCACTTGGTTCAGATCTGAGACGTAAAACACTAGAAGGAGTTGTTGACTTTTTCATTCAACAAAACTTCTTCGAACTGACTCTAAAAAAAAGTTTTAAAATAAATCATGTGATAAAAAATTCATGACATTTTCATGGTTTTCAATAGAATATCTGAATGACTAATGACTACTATTCCTGTGTTATGTGGATTGGAGTCATCAATCATGGAATTTCATGATATTTTCGTATAAAAAAACAGTGCGCAGGGAAAAGCTATCACCGCAAATTACTTTGCCGAATTAACATTGATAGTAGGCAAGGTCACTATTATGATCTCCAAAGTAGGGAATCAAATTGCTGTGCAGGGGTCAGTAGAATTAAAAATACTGATAGTCATAATATATATGTATATGTATTTTTAAGAGTTGAAAATAAAAACTTACTCAAGAAGAAATAAAACTATGACGACTATGGCTAATTCAATCGATCACTTTCACTATAACTGATTTACCTGGAAATCCGCTTCACGCTTTTGTCACATTTAACTCTAATTTCATGAATTTTGCTGCGTAAGCTATTAATGACAGCATACGTGTCAAATGCACCCCACGTTTGTTTAAAAGCATACTCTTCAACGAACGACAAGATGGCCATTCTCGCATTTTCGTCTAGCCCAGGCCTGACATTCGTCCCGCTTACATCAAAAGCGGTCGCTCGGACGCCTGTCAATGAACAAACACTTAACGCATTCTGAGAAAAAATTTCCACTAATAACATTCGAGCTAACGCTTTACCATCTTTAGCCACTCGCTTACAATGCGCTAATTTTATAGAGTCAATAAATACATTGCTTTGAGGGACAAGTTCAACGAGGTTAAGTTCTGGATCATTTTCGCGGTACTTCAGTGTCCATCTAGTATCATTTGGATCATATTCTGGTGGTAAAACAAAGGTGCGAATGTGGCTGCGAATCATTTTCGGAGCCTTCTTATTTCTAATCCGATTTTTAAAATCTTCAATGACTTCATCGTTCTCGACATTATCATCTTCATTTTCGTTTATATTAGAGTCCACATCATTATTTTCCTTCCTCTGTTCCTCCATGTTGACATCAAAAATTTCTTCCTCTTTCTTTTTAGCTTGATCTTCTTTAGATATTTGCTGAACCTCCACCGTAACCTCTTTTGACGTCCCTATAGTGACGCTGCACTTCTTCGATTCTCGAAAGATTTTTAATGCATTTGTTATACGTTTAATTACTTCGTGAGATTGAACTGATGACTTATGCAAATTATGAGCGATCTGACAGGACTGTGATGAATCGAATGCCATTTTTTAAAAAAAAATCAGTAATTGATCTTCCGTGTTCAATATAGAATCGACTGACTGGTTTACTTCTTCCTTAGATTTTGGACTAAGATTAAACATTTTTTCTGAATTCGTTTCTGAAGAGTTCATTTGCTCATCATTATCAACATCTTGCATCGATGATACGTCACTCAAAGTAACTTCGTTAACCACAGGCGATTCTTCTTCTACAGAACTCTCTACGGATTGTCCTGAATGATTCGCATTCTTCAGAGAATTTGGATTAGCAGATAATTCACTCTCTGCATTACGTTCAGAAAAGCAATTTTTCTCGATACAGCTTGCCTCAGACAATTTATTAACGGCCATTTCTACTATTGTTGAATCCTGATGCTCTGATGAATTCGAATATGTAACCGAAGAATACGTAGCACTCTTCATCTTACTATGGTAGCTAGATTTGGGAATTGCCGACTCCACTTCTGAGGATTGTCCAGGTGTCGCCTGTATTGGCAAAACTTCTAGATGATCTGGATTAATTGGCGACTTTGTAACCTCTAGTTGACAGGACAGGTTACCTCGATTCGTAGGGCTTTGAATGACTGATGAGGTATTTGACCTAATATCTAGATCCCAGGTCAGAGGTTTTGGAAAATCAAGGATAAAAGTTCGTAGATTCGGAATACCTTTGTTTTGTATTCTTTGAGTTAGTGCAATATCATATAAATGATCACAATGATTTGATATTAGGTTTTCTTGTGGTTCCTGAGAATCATTACAGAGCTGGCGTATAAAAATTAAAGGTTTCTTTGAAGCATAAAGAGTTTTTCCCGGAGTTTGGGTATTGACATCCTTATCCAGTTCGCGCTGAAGATTAAGATATCTAAATAAGTGATCATCATGAGAGACTTGTTCTTGGTTTTCTTTGCCATGAGTCTCCTGCATCACAATATTCTCAGGAGAAACGCGGTTCTGCAGTTCTGATAAAGTAAATGGTCTCGATTCGACAATTGGATATTCAGAAGGCTTACTTGAATTTGGAATCGTATCATCAACTCTTGCTTTATCGACTACTTTCACTTTATTTGCATTCTTTTTTAATTGAAGGCCTGGTAGCTTGATTGTTTCCGGTAACCGACTATATCGCTTTCCAGCTGTAGCCCGCCCCATTTTACAATCTGCAAAAATAATTTTACTACCATGAGATAAGAATCTTAGACATTTGAGCATATCGTAATGATACTCGTCAATAGCGGTCTTGACAGATTCGATGGTAGTTCGCTGCTTATGGATTTCAAAATCAAAATATTTTTTTTAAACAAGATTAAGGTCTAATCCACTCGATTGGAGACGGCACTGTTAGGAGAAAAACCTTGACAAATGTAACAATTACTGAGTGTTACATCTACTGCACATTGGTTATTATTCGAGAGTGTGTTTGAGTTTAAAACTAATTAGCGACGTCGTTGTATTTCAAAATATTTCGATCGTTAGAAAACAGCAACGTGAAACCTTACTGAACTGGTGAATCTATAAAGCGGTCATCTAACATTCCATGTTGCAGTAGTTGTGTACCCCGTTACTCTTGTGACTATTCTTGATTTTCCTGTTGTTGCAGTTAGTTAGTCATTATGACAGAAATTCGTTATATGTCACAGTAACAATCATTCCTTTTAATCAACAGGAATAAATAAGGTTTTCTTATTTAACAACAATCAATTAGATATAATTAGCTTGCACATAAAGCGATAACTTTCAAAAGTGCTCCAATTGTTTATCGATCCTACATAAAAATATTTAACATGAATATCTTGATTCCTTGACTAATTGTTCTAGAACAGTAATTTAATCACTGAATTGGTGCTATTGAATTTCGGTATTATCAATTGAAGTCAGCGTGTCAACAGCATTGAACCTAATGAAGTAAATAGGAAACTAGTTTCAAGTTTCATTTGATACATCAACGTTTACAGCTTAATAAACGTAGGAATGTCAGGAATGGAAATGTTTTGATCATTGTTCATAGTGACGTCATTATATATTAGAAGAGTACGGCAAATAGTAAAAAGATTCAAACAACAGTTACTAGTCAACAGAGAATTTCCTTTGGACAACCATCATCTTAAATGTACCTGCGGTTAAACAATAATAAAGAGGAATTAATTAGGTAATGTATTCATTAGAATACAAAGTGGTTTTCCCAAAGGATTACAGCATGGGGTTCTTCAAGAAGGGTGTGAAGAGATTTTTGAAGGGTCGGCAACGCACGAGTGATACCCCTGGTGTTGCAAGCGCCCATAGGCTGCGGTAACCGCTTACCATCAGGCGGGCCGTATGCTTGTTTGCCACCTTAGTGGTATAAAAAAAAAGCCAAAAAAAACAAATGAAAACGTCATTATTCTAAATATTTGAAAATGTTCTTAGTGGCCAGATATTATAAAGAGGCACGAACGAGGCTAATACAATTTGTGTAGCGCCATTTAATTATACATTTTAGAACTAATTTATTGTAAATCACTAAACACATATTAATTATATTTAACACCGGCCTGACGTCGATCTTCACGAATTGAATGCTTTTGGTTTCCCGCCTGTCAATGAGCATAAGCTCAATGCGTTCTGGCTGAAGATTTCGGTTAAAGGCAATCGTGCCAACGTTCTGCAGTCATTTGATTGTCGTATGCAACGTTTCATTTCTTTCCTGCAAACGTAAACACCAGTTCGGGGAATTAGTTCGACGAGACCCGACTTATTCTCTCGATACTTTAGAGTCCACTTGGTAACATTCGGATCGTATTCTGCCGGCAGAGAAAACTTACCTTTTTGCTCACGAATCGGTGTCACTGCGTCGCCAACGCCAGTGTTGCTATCGTTATCTCCAGCTGGTCTCTCTTGAGTTACTTGTACAACTTGTGACGTCACGTTGTTAGGTGGAGAAATAGGGATCTGGAGGATCTCTGTTGAGTTGAATTTATCAACCTTTTTTAACAAGGTATCGTATTCTTGAATACATTCGAGGGTGGAATTTCGGAGGAAATTGAATATTTCACGTATAACAGACAAATTTGTTCCCACTCGAGTAACGAGAGTACCGATTGCATTCAGCATGTCTTGCTCAGCAAATACTCTGGATTGTACTTGCTGATCTTCCGGTGTAACGTATCTTACATTTGTCGGATTCTCCTCATGAGTCTCTGAATCTAGTTTGTTATCTGATTCAATTTCTTGTTGCGCAACAGTTTCAGAGTCTGAAGCTGTTTCTTGATGTGTCGGCCCTTGTCCTTCTTTCAACCATTCGCCTGTCTGACACGCGCTATTCACTAATTTTGAAGCTCTTTCACCAACAGATGATCCAGCGATTTTGTCTATGCAGTGATTGACTTCCATCGTCAAAACTGTTTCGGTAGCTTGATCGACCATAGTTTTGTTTATGCGAGGAAGTTGGTAGGTATCGTTACGTTGGATCAAAGTAACTTGGGTCTCATGTGGTATTTCAGACGACGTCATAGTGTGAACCTCGGCAACTTTTGTAGAGAGTGCTGGTTCTGCCATCAGGTTTTTAGGGACAGCTGCTACAATCTTGTTACTATATTCAATAGAATTTGGATTCATATTTGTGATGTCATTTTGTGTACTTGCTGTACTCGGATCACGATACATCAGTGGATATTGTTTTTGATGTTGATATTCAGAACTACGAGGAGACTGGCTCGATGAGTAGCGATCAACGAGTTGAATTTTTACTCCATTTTGGACGTTAGGCTTGTAAGTAGAGTGTGCCCCGTCAGTAGGGCCCCTCATCAGGTCATGTCTTATTACTTCTTGTGCGTAGGCACTATTGACCGGTATGTATTGGTTTTCACTTTGCGGTAGGAACTGAACAGGCTGGCTGATTGGGTTCGGTACTACAAATCCTCCGTTCATTATAGCATTTTCATGATAAATTCTTCGATCAATAGCTGAAGCCACAGTATGCCTTTTAAGCATGTCTTGTAAGCATGCAAATTGCTGCAAATAGTCTGCTTGAGTCGGCACATATTGTTGTTCACGTGATTCTCCAATGAAAGGGCGATACTGGTGGGCTAACTTTGAGAAGTTCTGCTCAGCCGATGTGTTCACGATACCTTGGAAATCCGGAACTTTCTGATTAATGCATTTTTCTTCCCTACTACATCTTATGTCATTAACTTGTGCTTGTCGAAAATGATTTTGAGTAGGTGGTGCAGTTTGCGTAACGGCCGGATTACCAGATAAGCTAAAGTGCGTCATTGAGCTTAATGGATACTGCATAGTTGTAATATTTTTTGAATTACCTTTAAGTAGAGTATTTTTATCGACAGGGTTTTTCAGCTTCTTTACTGCTGCCGATTGTTGCTTGGCTACAGGTTCACACAGTATTCCCCAGTTGGCCCCATGATAAGAAGTAGATGGTGCGCTATCTCTACAGTCTCGAGAACATGGAGTTTGGTGGTCACCAGCTACTTTAATCGACTTTTTTCCCACTAATTCTGCGGATCGAAGTTCCGAATTTGGAGTGCAACTGGCTGGAAAAATTGGTAATTGAAAGTGTTCTAAATGCTGAGAAGACAGGTTAACTGTACTGGGTGGCTCCAGTTCCATCCTTGGCGCAGTCGAAATCCAGTGAAGATGAATTTTTTGGCTATCATTGAACTTCTTTGTTTGTTCAGCAGATGCGTCTGGCGGATGTTGCTCTGGAAGTGAATGTTCATGGCGAACTAGTTGAGTTGATTTTTCGTTATCCGATTTAGGCTGAGGAACCTGTTTCAGAATGTTTAGAGGAGTTTTAGTAGATAGTCTTTCTACTGTGACGGGCTCAGGCAGATCGTTTTGACAGCTTTCGATGTCTTCATCAGTTTCATCGAACTCTATCACTGATATGCTGAGGGGTTGTTGATTGTCTTCTTCAATAGGTGAAGGTTGCTGTTCAGCTGAAAGCTTTGATGAAGGATGTTGCTCATCTATAAGATTTGTTAAAGGTTGTCGATCAATTATAGAATGTGGTGACGGTTTTTGGTCAGTTGTAGGCTGTGGTGGAAGTTGTTGTTCAATTGGCGGCTGAGGTGAAAGTTGTTTCTGAGCTGGAAGCTTTGATGAAGGATGTTGCTCAGGTGTAAGCTTTGTTGAAGTAGACTGCAGTGACATTTTAACTGATTGTTTTGTTTTTATAATTCCAGGTTGAGTACTTTGCTCGGTGTTCATCTTGCCATTCAAAGCAGAGCTAGTCTTCGTCTGATCAATCTGAGTGAACTCATTGTCCGTGATGATTATTGAATGTTCTTTCTTTGAGCAACCAGCCGCGATAATCGTGTGATCAGTATTTGCATCAGGGTTAGTATTTTCATTCAATTTTAAGCGCTTGTTATTCGGGTTTTCATCGTGGTGCTGAGACAGCGGTCGTTTTATCGAAATTCTTGGCATCGGTTTTCGAGCATTTTCATTGGGTTTTGCTTTCAACTGAGACTTATCTGAGTTGGAACCTGAGGAGAAAGATTGACCGGCAGAACGCAATTTCTTGTTTAAATCAGGTTTTGGTTGAGTACCTGAAATGAAAATCATCGGTAAATCCTCAAGAAATTAGACTCGTAGCAAAACATAGCAGTTTACATCTCATCTGATCCCAACCTCTTATTTCTGATTTTTTTTCACCAGGGTCATTATCATTTCTTGATGCGATCCAGTATTCAGCATTCTCGTAATTGTCTGAAAAATAAATTCAATCCATTACTTATTCATTCCAAGATAATTTTGTAAGTTAACTAAACAACGCACTCGATTAATTAGTCATCTACAATAATAGGGGAGAGGGGGGTCAATTGAGCCACGGGGCAATTGAGCCAATCGACTTAAAAATCTAAAAAGTTGAAAAAATGCTACATCCTCTTAGAATTAGATTATTATTTGTTAAACTCTGATGATAAAAAATTTAAATCATTCACGGAAAGAAAATTGCGGTAAATGCAACTCCACTTGTCTTGGAGTAGCATTTACTACAGGATAGACTAAAGTATATATACGCTAGTTTGCTTTCGGTTGATTTTAACGTAAATCAGATCCAACTCCAAGTATGGTTGGATTTACCGCACGTTTTTTTCCGTGTTACGATTAATAAATTTTGAAAAACAGTGATTTTTGTATTTTTAGGTATGTAACCTTTTTTTTCGGCTACTGACAAATTGTTTAATAATATTTAAACTTTTGAATTAATTGATATAGTTTGAATTGTAGTAGTTGTATATACTTATACTTTATAATGTCCAACTTCGTTTATAGTGATATAATACATTATTATACTCGGCTTCGTCCTCGATATTAGCAATCAAATTAACACTTGTAGTAGGGTACAGAGATCACCATTTCGCACTGTATTGAGGGTACTTTCATATGAATCTACCCTACGGTTTACTTGTTTTTTTTTTTTGTGGGTACATGTTACAACATCCGAACACTGCAACTGAGCAATCCCTCATTCGCGGTTCAGTGCTCTGCCATTTCTCACGTGCTCATAGCAGAACATTTAGTTTTTTTTATTTATATATTAGTTTATACAACAGTTTGTGTAAAAATGCCGAAACGAAAAAATAACGACCTTCAATATGAAGATCTGTGCAAAAAACTAAGAAAGATTGTAAAAGAAATTCGGCAAAGTAAGAAAAATCATCAACGTCGGGTTCGTGTTTTATCAAGCTCGTCGTCATCATCGTCATCACAGGACTCATCAGCTAGACACTCGGAATCAAATGGTTAGTACTAAAAGTTTATCAAGTAATAACTGATGTTGCGTCGGTATTGTGGACAGCTCGTGAGGCTGTCTCGTGCCATTTATACGGTGCTGTGGGTAGCCTGCGAGGCTATCTCTTCACTGTGAATGCTCTGTTCTGTGGGCAAGCAATGTCATGTTTATTAGTGTTGCGAATAGTCTATACGACTCACTAGCAATATAGCAAAAGTACCAATATTATGCCGGTATTGTGGACTGCTCGTGAGGCTGTCTCGTGCCATTTATACGGAGCTGAGGGTAGCCTGCGAGGCTACCTCGTCACTGTCAATGCTTACTCAGGGGGCAAGCAATATCATGTTATGAGAGTTACAGGTAGTCTAGAGGACTCACTCGTAATATAGTGAAACGCTACTTGTGTTGTGGATAGCCTGCGAGGCTATCTCTTCACTGTTTCGTGAACATAAATTACACTGTCATTTACTTACTGCCACACTGAAGGGTTTTGAAAGTATAGCCTATAATACGTTTAGTAACGTTGTCGTACGTTATTTCAGACAGTGCCCCACCGAGTCCTGCTGGTTCAGACTTGCAACATGATACGACTTTACTGCCGCCCGTGCTGCCAAGTCAAGCTGATCCTGATGATGGTACGCAGGCTACGGCGCGTACTGCGCTAGACAAAGAAACGGATTTAGATCCCGTGATTGATGAGGTTACAACTAAACTGGAGGCCTGACCAAAGAGGTTCGTAAAGGCCTAACAGAAATACTTTTGGTCCCGGAAAATTGTAAGTTAGTTGGTGCACCAGTACTCAACCCTGAGATCAAGGCTGCTCTATCCGAAGCTGTTATCAAACGCGATAAGGTTATAGAACACAAGCAGATGATAATGGCTTCTGCCATTTCTAGCCTGGGAGAAGCGATCACTTACCTTCTTTCTTCAAAAGAAAAGAATAGTGACTTATTACGCCTACTTATGGACACCGGGCGTACGTTATGTGACTGTCAGCACAGTGATACGGTGACTAGGCGTAACTTTATCGTTGATAACTTCCTTTTTAGGCAACAATTGTCAGACACTTTGAAAGCTGCAAAAGCGATTAGTAAGTCCGGCGCAGACTTGAAAGTGCCACCTCCACCATAACCATCCACATCCAGACGAAACATGCCGCCAAAAAACTGGAAGAGTTCCAATCCAGTTCGCAAGAATTATATAACGAAAACAAAAGGTGCGTCATCAGCAACAGCCACCTTATCAGCACCAGTGACGAGGAGCACGCGGCCCGGCAGCTATGGGCATTTACTAATGGGAGCTAACTCATGATGCTTTCACAAAAATTGTAGAAACGTTTGGTTCCCCCACCATAGACTTATTTGCAAGTAGGATAAATAAAAAATGTGCTACGTATATTTCCTGGCATCGTGACCCTGAGGCTTTTACGGTTAATGCCTTTACAATTAACTGGAATCAGTTAAATTTCTACGCATTTCCTCCGTTTCCAGTAATTCTTAAAACATTGCGTAAGATAATAGCAGATAAAGCTCGGGGTATTGTAGTGGTACCACTGTGGCCTACACAACCATGGTACCCCATTTTCAAAAGCTTGGTTGCCTCGCAATTATTAATATTTAGATCGGATGAAAATTTAATCATTTCCCCTCATTACAGCAATCGCAAGATGCACACTCGAATTACCCTGGTTGCCGCAGTATTATCAGCTCAGCATTCCTAAAACGAGGGACTCCCTCGTCAGCGGTAGATTTAATGTACGCGTCTTTGTCATTGAATTCAATCAAACAATATGATGTTTATTTAAAAAAAATGGTTTAGTAACTGCTTCAAAAATAAGGTTGATTTATATAACGCTTCTATTCCAGATGTACTAAACTTTCTCACCGTATTGTACAAATCAGGAGCACAATACGGGACTCTAAACACTTGTCGTTCTGCTCTTGCTCTGATTATTGGTGATCATATCGGATCAAATCAAAATATTAAACGGTTTTTCAAGGGCATATTTAGGTTACGTCCCCCCAGGCCTAAGTATGATACGACATGGGATCCATCCATCGTCTTGACATTTCTCTTTATCCAAATGAGGATTTATCGCTGGAAGTGCTATCCAAAAAACTTGTTACCTTGTTAGTTTTAGTAACCGCTCACAGAGTTCAAACATTGGCTAAGATTAATATTGACAACATATCGATATCATCTTCTAGGATTTCCATCAAAATTATAGACTTGATTAAAACATCACGCATCAATTCATCACAACCAGTGTTGATATTACCCTATTTTAATCAAAAACCGGAAATATATCCCGGAAAGACATAACAGTGTTATTTAAGTAAAACAGAACCCGTACGTGGGGAAGTTAAAGAACTGTTCATTGGTCTCAAAAGACCGCATCGTGGTGTTTCTAGCCAGACGTTAAGCCGCTGGATTCACAGCACGCTGCGTGACAGCGGCGTGCCGGTCGAAACGTTCACAGCGCACAGCGCGCGGCACGCCGCTACATCGCGCGCACACCGCTTAGGTGTCAGCCTGGATGTTATCAGAAAGACGGCAGGATGGAGTGCCAGCTCTGATACATTCTTTAAATTTTATAATAGGCCCTTAAATACTTCTGACTCCAATAATGAATTATTTGCCCGTGCAATTATTGGAATCGATTTATAGTAAGAGAATACCAATATTATCTACTCTGAGATAATACATATTATAATGAAAGTTATTTTGTTATTCCATTTAAAAATGTATTACTATAATAATTTAATTTTTAAAAAAAACTTAAAAATAATTAATAAATATGCTGCATACATACGTACTGGTTAGACTTCTTATTTTTATTAACCACAACTCCGTGATAATATTTCACTAACTCTAAAACTTTCATAAACTCTAAAAGTCTACAAGTGTTAATTTGATTGCTAATATCGAGGACGAAGCTGAGTACAATTAGTGATTAAACGAACTTACCTGTAAGTGAAGTTCTATCATAATTATACGAAGGCTTCGTCCGAAGATATTAGCAACCCACCCTCAATTACATAAATAGGCTCATTCTAATTGAGCTCCCACCCTATTCGTGAAACATTATATGCATCTCTAAACTAAATGAGGGATTGCCCAGTTGCAGTGTTCGGATGTTGTAACATGTACCCACAAAAAAAAAAAAAAAACAAGTAAACCGTAGGGTAGATTCATATGAAAGTACCCTCAATACAGTGCGAAATGGTGATCCCTGTACCCTACTACAAGTGTTAATTTGATTGCTAATATCTTCGGACGAAGCCTTCGTATAATTATGATAGAACTTCACTTACAGGTAAGTTCGTTTAATCACTAATTATTCAATATTTACTAGCAATTGCCATAAAATCATATAGGGTCAATTGATTCAAGCAGGGAAGCATGAGACATGCGCGCGCACCTCAACTCTACGTAAAAAATACTCAGGGAATAAAAATGTAACGCTTGTTATTGTTTTAATTGATATAATATAATTATAATATATATAATTATATTATAATTAATCTGGGCATGAAACATTTGCAATAGTAATATATACAACTAACAATTCATATATTATTTATTAAAAGTTCGGGTTTGAGTGTTAAATATGATTGGTTCAATTGCCTTCGAGCGGGGATCAATTGAAACATTCGACGCGTTTGCATAAGTTGATCATTTTGTTGTTTGTTTTCACGTTGTTTATTGGTTAATTAATGTTTTGATAATGATAGTAGACATAATAAACTATCATTCCAAGAAAAAAAAAAGATTTAGTTTTAATTCAAATAGTAAAAAATTGCTATACTTTTTTTGGTTCAATTGACCCCCTCATCTCCTACTTGATTTACCTGACGCATATTTTATGCAGGCCATGTAAAACCTCCACTCGTCATTAGGTTTCTCTTTCCTTTTAACGCGATCTCTCGTATCACATGAATCCCCATTGCGCGGGTAAGTAACGACAGCCTTCCCATTTGACGATGTTCGTAATAATAACCAGGAATTAGGCACGCATACATATTTATCAATGCCCTCAAAAGGTGATTCTATGAATTGAACTACATAAAAAAATTTTTTCTGATCCCTTTTAGTAATCTTCATCATCATCTTAAAACAAATAAAAAAATACATGTATAACTTAGAGTCATAACATTATCAAGTGTCTGAGAATAATATCAATCGATTGGGGTTCAATGACTCTCTGTAATAACAATAGCTGCCCGCCCCGGCTTCGCACGGGTAGACATTGATATCAAATATTATGTCTACCCGTGCAAAGCCGGGGCGGGCAGCTAGCCTATGTTACTCAGTGATAGTGTAGCTTTTTAACGGTGAAATATTTTTTGAAATCAGTTTCAGATTTTTAGAAATCAGGAACCTATAGACATTTATCAAATATTTTGTCTACCCGAGCGAAGCCGGGGCATGCAGCTAGTATAATATATAGTCTATGATACTCAGTGATGATGTAGCTTTCTAATGAAAAAATAATTATTAAAATCGGTCCAGTACTTTTTGAGTTTATTCGTTACATACAAAAATACAAATCTTTCCTCTTTATAATATTATAATATTACATAATATATAGTGTAGATTAACACTCCCGGCAATCGACCTTGATAGCATCTACTGGTGACGAGGTACTAGTGAGCGTGACGATACTCAATTCGAAGCGATTTACATTACAAAATTGTTACATCAAGCTAGTGGTAACAATAAACCTGAAAGTATAAAAGGCCTTCGACACAACTGGCACAGAAAAAATAGCTCTGTTGGATTTACATAAATTGATTTAGAGATGAAGATAAAACATCAAAATAGTTTCATACTTCCGATAAACTTCGCACAGTTATTTTTTTCGTTTGCGCAACGCCAAAAGAAATTCAAGGTTAAAATAGTTTGCGCTCGTTTATTTACGAATATACAAATGAATGCATAGCATCAGGCTATAAACACGGAGTAGTTATTACGGATGTTATCCTCATAAGTTTACTTACTTAGTGTATTTGAGGTAGAATCGAATCTACAAAGATGTTACGGCCAGTCTGTATGCTTGAAGAAACTTCACACTGAGATAAATTTCACTTCGCGTAAGTATAATTGAGCGCCTTTCTTCTGAAAATGTCAATAGGGAATTCTACCCGTTTGGTCTAATTACATATCTTCCATCGAAATCGCAGTATATTTTCATCGCAACGGGTATCTTTTCACCGGCAAACAGTCGTAGCAATCTGAGGTTAGAAGGGCGAGGTATGATGTTAACAAGTACTTTGCGTTACTGAACGGTGAAAGAATATAATTACTCCTCTTTACCTATTTGTACTGAATTATTGCGAGACGAAATTTCCACCAAGCCCTCCTTTTCATAATCATCTTCACCAATCGAGAACCGTACTAGATTTTGTGTTTAATTTTCCCAAGCACCACTTTAATGATACCGTTCTGACACAATGAAACGCATACTCCTTTGCTGGCTCACCTACTACTCTTATGAGTGTTAAACAAAATACACGTCCGCTCGGTAAGCAGCTGTTTACTCCACTGCCTGCCTGTGTGACTGAGTGGCGCGCGACTCGCAGGCCGCACAACTACGACTATCATATATCTATAACTACCTAGTTATAGACCCGCTACTACTATGTTAGGTTAGTATGTACCTACCTAGGTACATACTAACCTAACAATGACGCACTATTTTTTCTGCTTCTTAGTGTTCTGAGAACAAACATGCCACACCCTGAGCAAACAATTATTGCAGAGATATTAAGCGAATAACAGTTCCGCACTGACAATAGTCTTACCTTCTTTGAGCAGGTGCCGAACATTTTCTTTTTAGCAATGAAATTTTGGGGACTTTTGAACTTGCTCAGATCAAAGTTAGACGAATACTAATAACTGATACGTCAAAAGTACCATACATACACTACGATGTTGAATTTGTTAGAAGCGTGACTCAATCACTGTAAATAATTTCCCTTTTATTTTCAAAACCTAAAAATACGTGACAGATCCTTCTCGAAAACTCAAATTTCAAAGTACTATTCTGTCATGTCTGAATTAATTAAGGTCACCCAAGGCAATAGAGCTCGGATTTGACGCGCAGATATCGGAACTTTGTAACTAATTGGTTGTTATTAGTTATGTAACAAACAGTTTTTTCTCTCCTACATTCTGGATAACATTCCAGAATATACCCAGTGATATCTCCACCATTATTTTTTCTAGCGCCTGCGAGTTTAGTTCTGTTTACAATTTGTGAATAATAGTCAATCATCAATATATTTAACAATAAAAAAAAAATCGGTGCATTAATTAGTGTGTAAAAATGTATATTTTGTGCTATGTAACAATGAGTTTTATAGCATTTATAATTATTACAATTACAAGGTAAGTATGTTAGAATAGTGTACAAGACGAATGTTTTTACGTTTATACTTGTGACTATGAGAACTAACCTGCGGGTCTAAAAAGGCCACATTGTGCAGTTCCTCTAAAAGGAATTCATTTCCCGAATTCCCAGCAGATCCTTAGCAATTCCTCTAATTTTCGTCAAATGGTCACGTACATGAATCAAGCAATTCAATTCATCAAATGGATCATATTTGGTAACAATGCTGCCATATGAAAATAAAGTCAATCGGAACATTACCGGTAATTTTTCTTTGCATTGTTTTTAATATTATGTAGGTTTCCATATGTTTTTTGTTAATATAATTATATATGTTATTGAAAGTTAATTAAAATCATCGAAATTAAGGCAAGTAAGAGCCGAAAACGATGTTATGATTTGTATCTAACATTATTTTTGACACATGCTGGCAATAAATTCGATGTCAGCGACAAGGTGACATTTGACAAATAAACAAAACAGGGTTCACTCAACTTATTCTCGTAAAGCACTTACATTTAGCGCTGCCAACTTAGCACTTTCGGTGCTATATTTTCGCAATTCTAGCACTGTCATTTAACATTCAGCATCTAGCACTTCTCTGGTAGCCGTAACAAAACGCAGCCACGCAAGGAGTAGTAACAAAACGCTACTTACTACAGTTTTTAAATTGAATGAACGCGCCCATATCTATCTAATCTATGTTAGGGGAATTCCCGGCAATCCCCGAAACGAATTGTGTAGGTACTGATATGTATGTCTCTCTCTCTCTTACTAATATGATAATCCCTTCTTTGTCTTAGTCAGTTTACTGAAAAATGCGAAGCGAATGTTTTTAGTTGTGAACTAACGGCCCGCCCCAGTTTCGTACGGGTAGAAATTTATCTACACTATATAATGTTTAATGTATTTAAAAGCAATAAACGTGTTTATTATTATTATTATTATTATTATAGTATTATAAAGAGGAAAGATTTGTATTTTTGTATGTAACGAATAAACTCAAAAAGTACTGGACCGATTTCAAAAAATCTTTCACCGTTAGGTAGCTACATTTTGACTGAGTAACATAGGCTATATATTATACTTGCTGCCCGCCCCGGCTTCGCTCGGGTCGACAAAATATTGGATAAATGTCTATAGGCTCCGAAACTACTGGACCGAACTCAAAAATTCTTTCACCGTTAGATAGCTAAACTATCACTGAGTTACATAGGCTAGCTGCCCGCCCCGGCTTTGCACGGGTAAACAAAATATTTGATCTAAATGTCTACCCGTGCGAAGCCGGAGCGGGCAGCTAGTATCAAATTTTGAAAGAAGAGTACGGTTTGCTGCATCTGATTTTAGTCAAATGTGTTTGTCACTCGCTCCAATTGGCTGTTGCTCACGCGTCCAAAGGAACAATTCCGCGGAATATTGAATTTATCCTAAGAGAAACTTATAATTGGTTCTCCATGTCAGCGACTCGACGACAAGAGTATGCAGATATTTTCTCAACCATTAATTGCGGTCAACAGCCATTAAAAATTTTACAGAAATGTCCTACTCTCTCTCAATTGAACCAGTTGTGCAAAGAATTCTCGATCAATGGCAAGAGCTGAAACTATTTTTTGAGATTGCCAGAACCAAAAACTATGACTATGCATTAATAAATTACAGCCAAGTAAAGGTTTTGACTCTCATCCCCTTTCTCAAGGGAACCATGCAGAATTTCAGGATAAAAAGAAGCCTATGTTTTACCTCGTAGTAAGAACTTTAATTGTGCCAAGTTTAATTTAAATCCATTCAGTAGTTACGGCGTGTTGAGCGGCCAAGGAACAGACAGACAAATAAAAAAAAACAGTTTTGGTTTCAGTATCGAATATAGTGCCCCCCAAAATTGATTTGAACCTGTTACAGTTTTATTATACGAACAGACGTATGTAGATACCACATATATTAGTATAATATTGTAAGGTCAAACATTTTGATTGCTTAGCAAATCAAGGTAAAGTATTCAACCTGCTACTTAGGCTAGTACAAAGGTAGAATACTGTGAAGTTTAGTGTTCCTGTTGCTTTTTGGACCACGGTAAACTATTAAATGTACCACATAGGCCAGTAGAATATTGTAAGAACAAACATTCCAATTGCATTGCGAACCAAGGTAAAGTGTTCAATTTACCACTTAGGCTTACTAGCCTATAAAAATATCGCCATGTTCTACTGAACATGGCGATATTTTTGAGGCGTAGTAATTTTCGGTGTTGGTAAACTGAACTATATTCACATAGACAAGTCTACTTTTGGACGAAGTTCATTTTTGCAGATGTGGAAAAGGATTACAGGTCGCGGCACGAAACTCTAGCGCTGAGCGAAACGTGGAGGGGATAGCTGCGCATGGGTACCATCGCGCACGCAATACAAATTAGTAATTTAATTGCTTAGTTAAAAACAGCAAAATAATGTTTTAATGTAAAGTCAAATAGTAAGTCTAGCGGTGAACAAAATGTGGAACTTAACTGCGTATGGGTACTGTCACGCACGCAAATATTACTTCATGTTACCTACAATATAATTTTTAACAAGTTTATGGGGAGTAGAAAAATAAATACACTATCGGATTTGTAAATTTTTATATTAAATACCAAATAATAAAAAAAATTATATTAAGTCCGAATTACATAAGAACCTACTGAAGTTTCTTCTCAGGATAGAAGAAACCTGCGAGTTCGGCAGGGTGTGGACATCAGACACCGCATTCTCCTTTCCGATATCTAGTCCGAATCAGACAATGGTCTTACACCTTCAATAGTATCCCAACAGGGCCTTTTGCTTACTGAGGGCCCCGGCTCAGGGCTGCTTCGGTCGTCGGCACTAACAGCGTCATCGTCATCAGACTCACCAAGGCTATCCTCTGAACTGTCACCATCAACGCGAATGATGAATTCTTCTGTAACCAAATCCACGACATGGTCACTCTTGACATATTGCTCTTCTATGTCCTTTACCTTTTGGCATAACTTTCCCCAATCCCAAGCACCCATCAGCAAAACTTTTTCTTGAATTAGTTCTATACATTTAGCAACACTCCACTTCACATTTTTACTGCCTACATATTGCTTTATGTCAGACCATGCCATTTCGATTGGATTTAGATCTGGGTGGTATGGTGGCAGTCTTAGCACTTGATGTCCTTGCTCTGCTAGTATCCTGTCAATTGAAAATGTTTTAAATCTATCTTTGTTAGCCCGTATTAAATTGTATAGTTGAGGTTTTAGTAGAGTTTCCTCATATTGTATGCCCTTTTCAGTAAGCCAACCCTGCATGTCAGCTTTTTTGGAATTAGAAGTGGGTGCAAGGTCCCATTGTTTATTATGGTATGATGCGTTGTCGACTACCACGACAGAATTAGGCGGTAAGTTCGGCAATAACTGTGTCCTCAGCCATTTTTCGTAGTTGTCGTAGTTCATATTGTCGTGGTAGTCGCCTGATTTCGCACCAGCTTTAAAAGTTAACAGTGCGTTCGGTATGAACCCAGCCTCTGATCCTGCGTGGACAATGACCACCCGCTGTCCTTTGGAGATAGGTTTTTTGAGACCTTTTGTAGTACCATCGGTCCAGGCTTTTGGAGCAGAGTGCGATGAATCTACGTAAGATTCATCTGTATATACGATGGGCCTTCCCTCTTGGCGATATTGTTTTATTTTGCGTAAGTATTCGATACGTAGTAAACGTATATTTGAACTTTCAATCAGTACTTTTCGATTGTTTTCAGTATTTTTCCACCGAAACCCTAAACTCTTAATTATTCGTCGAAGACTTCGTTCTGAGCCTTTGAAATTTATATCTTCCTCTAGCTTCTTTCTCAACTTTCCGACGGTGGGAAGTTCATTATTTGTCCTATGAAAGTTATGTATGCACCTCTTTATTAATCCTTGATCAAAGTTATCAATATCTGTGACCGGTTTTGATCTGGAGCGTTTTTTGCCTGGTGTTCTAAATACTGATAATAAGTCGGAATTATTGGCTTCAGTGGAGATTTTCCTTACCGTTGCTATGGACGTCTTTGTAGATTCAGCTGTCCTTTTCTGAATTTTCTGTAAGTCACTAATTATACTATTTAATTTTATATTTCCCGCCTGAATAACTTCTGCAGTTTGTTTTATTTCACTTATATCTACAGTGCTGCGGTCAGAATCGAGTAAAATACTCGCAGCTTCGCCAATTTCACTTTGAATTTGTTTCAGGGAATTAATGAAATCATTCGATTCCCTTTTCAGAAAACAATGCACGTCAAACACCATTTTCCGTGCCTGTCTTTTCAAAACAGTATTCCTTCTCGGCCTCGGCATTTTCACTGTTTAAAAACTGTTCAAACTTAATCAAACAGTGAATAAACTAACAAACACAACAAACAAATCAACAAAACAAACTTAACAAAAAACAACAACAAAAATTAACGATGACAACAAAACAATTCAGAACGCGACTGTACACTGGAAGTGCGCGGAGCGTCGTATCGGCACGGGGGACGGAGTACGACTGGAGAGCCAATCGGCGCAACGCACGCTCGCCCTTCACCCCTGTACCCCGCCAAGACACCTTATTTTTTACTTCTGCGCAATAACGGTCAGCGCTAGAGTTTCGTGCCGCGACCTATACATGCATATATCTTCTTCATTATTAATACTACCGATTTAATATTTTACCACAATGTGGAGCAAAAGGGAACTTAAGTGATGTCATATTTAACTCAAAACTGTCAAAATTTCAGTTTGGATAGTTTACTATTGGGCCGACGTTATGTACTTATCCGTTCCAAGTGGATTTCATTATCAACTTTAAAATGTCCGTTTTTGTGAATTACGCTGAATAAAGCAACACACTTAAGGACTTCGTGAAGGGATTTCATTTGAAAACATCATTATTCAGTTTGTGTATTTCGTGCGAGAAGGTTTTTTTTAAACCAAAGTAAGTAAATTTTAATCGCGCTTTCAAAACGTTTGTTTATCAATAATTATCACACAAATTGTATTATTTTGTAGGCATGGAAAGGCGTGTATCTAGAGTATCTGAGGCTCAGTGGAGTATGCTGCTCGAGTTCCTGGAACGCAACCCCAACCTGGCAAGGGCTCGGGGTTACAACAAAAGTGCCCGGGGTCGAGCAGAATCCTTACGACTTTGGCAGGAGGTGACAAATAGATTGAATGCTGAGGGGGCTGGCACCACTAAAACTCCAAAAGATTAGTCCATTGTAAGTACTCACATATTATGTTGATAAACATGAGTTGGGAATATTAAAGAATGGAATTCAAATTGTATTATTGTAAGCAGTATGTCAGCAACTATAAAAGCAAACTGAAGAAGATAGTTGCTGATATAAATGCAGATGCCAGTGATACCGGCGGAGGACCTTCTCGGGGATGCTCAGTCTGATCAGGACCAAAGGTTCCTCGCTATTTTGGGACCAGGATTTAGTCAGACAGCTCCTCGAGTGAGTGTGAATCCTTTCCCTGATATGGTAAATACATTTAAAATATAAAAACACTAATTAATTTTGTGTTCCTGCAATGAGTAAGGTAATTATCAATTGTTGGTGGCACCTACAATGTTTATTAACTTTTTAGTATAAAAACAAAATGCAGTAGTTTGCATTACATAGTAAGTATATAATAAATACAAACACATGAGTAACTTTAAATTTTTATCTAGAATCAACAACAGCCTTCTGCCAGCGCTATGCCTCAGACACTTCATTTAACAAATTAAGAAGATGTACTGTGAGTTTTTGATATGTATAAATATTAATACTAGACTCAGAATGTTAGTAACAGCTATCATCATCTTTGTTTAGATATGAAGAGGAAATGGGCACCATTTCCTCTTCATATCTAAACTTCATATCAATATGCAGTTGCTCATATCAATTTCATATCAATTTGCAGTTGCTCAACACAGATAGTAGGAGTAGCAGTCCTATCAGTGTTGAGCAATCAAGAGTTGAAGCCCTGGTCAGTCCCACTCTGGCTGGTGCTGCAGCACCGCCTCTGCCTCGGCAAACTCGGCAAAAACGATACCGCAGTAAGTAGAAATCTTTCTTTTTACTTTCTACAAATGAAAATAAAATTCTTTAAAGTAATCAATTCTGAATTATTTTAGGTCGCCCACTGGCTCCATTAGATGAGGCTCAGAGGGTTCTATCACAGGTGGAGATGCAGCGAGCTGCAGCTGATGCTGTTAGTGCCCGTGCTCTCCACCTAATTGGACAAAATCTAGGGCGATTTGCAGAAGCTATCGAAAATTATATGGCATATCAAATGAATAATCACCCTCAATAAAGATAAATATTTAAATAAATTAAATTACCATCGGATATATGAAAGTTATCTTTATATCATTACACAAAACAAGTAAAATAATTTTACAATTAATTATTATAAGAATACTACCTAAATTCATACTTAAAATACATTTTAATAACACACAGAAATTTTATTAAAACTAAATCATCTTTGACTTGACCAAATCCTCTCTATAAGATTATTTCTAATTGTTTCGCCAGCAGCTAGCTGGTCACTCCTTCTTGATGCATCAGTGTGCATACTTTGTATCTGAAATATAAATAGAAAACCCTTCTTACATGGATAATAACAACTATGTTGGTGAATGTATAATTTGACAATTGAAACAAATTTCAATCTGTATAGTTGGTTACCTGCATGGTTGCTTACCTACATTCTGCTCCTCCTGTGGTGTTAATGTAGGTGCTGGTATTCGAGCCGCATTGGCTATGTTGTGTAACACATGCGTTTGTTACGAATCCAGCTGTTGTGGGATGGTAGTGCAGCTTCCGATCGACTAGAAGACATCGCCAGCGCGACTTCAGTACCCTGATACAGTGCTCAACTGTATTTCGGATACGACAATGCAGGGTAGTGTAGTAGCGCTGAGGAGAGTCGGGCTCTGTGTCCACTATTGGTGTCATCATGGTTGGCCGTAGAGGGTAGCCTGAATCACCTGAAATAGAATGTATACTCAAACTTAACATTTAAAATATAGCCACTCTTCATTTTATCATTAATTGTAAATACATACCTAAGAACCATACTGTTTCATTTTCAGCTTGGTGGAGATGTTCAAGGTGGGATTTCAGGGGATGATGGCTCCACACAAATGAGTCATGGTTTGCTCTCCCATGGCTAGCATCAACACTAATTATAGTAAGGTCGCAGTCACATACCTAAAAAATACAAATATATTATGTTGATCAACCTAAAAATCGTTTAATTTCCATAAAAGATAGTTTCAGAATAATAAAATTATTATATTATCTATCCTAGTCAGCTACATTTTAGGAAAAAGGACTATGTTCGATGAATAAACAGGTACTTACTATTTGAGCATTTAATAATTATTTATCTATTTGAGAATTTAATGAGTGGTATCGTTTTCGATTAAAAAACCTTTCCTCATATTGTGCAGGCCTAACTATGGCAATGTGGGTGCCATCAATGCACCCTAAAATACCTGGCATATTGAATTTCTGATAAAACCTGGAACTATAAATACATTGTTATTTCCAATAGTTGATAGCAAAAAGGGTATATCAAGCATAGGTAAACTTAAGTACATAAGGTATAGGGATATACTGGAACTTATTGTGACTTGCCCTTGTTTAATTTGATTGCGTTCTTCCAGAGTTTGTGGAAAATGAATATATTTGTTTCTGAAGTGGTCGTTGTTGAGAGCTACCGTTACTGCCCTCACACAGTTGGACACACTGACTTGGTGCATCTTGTGGTGTGCACTGGCTCCTATAAACCTCTGGTAGTAACCAGACACATAGAAACTCAGTGCACTCAGCACCTAAAATAATTAAGATTTTATTACTTACACACTTATGTGAAATACCATAATTGTATTTAATTGACTTGATCTAATAGTAATACAACTTTGAGCCCTTTCTATAGAAGGTTGGTTGTTTACATCCACGGAGTGCGTGGACCTTCTAATAAATATAATTTATTATGATTCAAACACATACCTTGGATACTGTGCTTATTCCATTTCGCTTGGTAGGTAAATAAGGCTCCAGGCTCTTGGATAAGTTCACGACACACACCCTTATTCATTCTATATAGTCCAACAAACTCGGAATCCGGCATTTCAAAAGCTAACTCTAATTTCCGTAGAGCTAGACTTCACCGGCTGTATAAAACACAGATTACATATCCACTACGTTTGTATAAAATGTTCTCCATAACCACAGAGTACATAATCACGCGCGTGCTCAACGAAGTTAGCATAAAGAGCTAAATCTGCCATTATCGATTAAATTTTGAAAAACACTTTAAATTGAATTGAAAGATGTTGCTTCTGAGTAACTTTTTATGATTCTGCTAAGTGACACAAAATGAATGAATTGCAATTCATATTAAGTGGACCATTTTACGAATCTCCATAGGAAACTGTCAAACCAATGAATTGCGGAATATGAATCGTTCACGAATCATATTGTGAATTGTCGTTATGTGACTATTTTGTGATTTCTATTCATAAATTCACAAAATGTTAACAGCACTACGCGCAGCGGCTAGAAAAAAAATGGCGGAGATATCACTGGGTACAATCTAAGATTCTACTAAGTATAATCTCGGATTATATCCAGTGAAATCTTACGTAGTATAATCTGAGATTTTACTGAGTGAAATGGGAGATTAAACTGAGTATAATCAAGATATCACTCAGTATAATCTGGATTATAATAGTTTTTATCTGAAGTGTTTTTTCACTACACATGACACTGAGTATAATCGGGGATGTATCCAGTGTCATTTTGTTCTTTCCGTCTAGGCTAAAAGTTTAAGTCTTGTCTCTGTGGAGCGAAATAAAATGGACGCGCACGCGCAATAGAACCTACGTCGTCTATCACGCACTTTACATTTCTCTCTCTAACACGTACTTATTCCGTCAGCAGTCGTTGTTTCGTCATTATTGCAATATATTATAATTCTAATAAATATAATCTAATGTAATATGTGATTATTAATTTAAGGTATTTGTCGTAAAATATGTGTTTGGTAGATAGTTTGTTATAATAATAGAACGCCTAGCGTTTGATTCTTAGAAAACTCCTAAACCGTGGTGATTGCTCCTCGCCCACCGCAGGCGCTCTCTCTCTCTGTCTACGGTCTATCTATGTGCTGCTACATGTATGTGATTCATTAATATTAATAAAAAAGTAAATACCAAGTATCTGCAGTGTTACATTATTTCTATCATAGTTCCTACACAAGTGACACTGACGACGAGGTTGGTAGAGATGTCGAGAGAGAAGCCCAAAACATCCTCTTAACTAAAATATATGAGTCTTGAAGTTAGTCATAGGTCGAAACTCGCAAAAACGGGCCACGATTCCTTATTGGTTGAAATTTAGGCGTGCGCGTCGCGCGCTATTCAAATTTCTAGTCATGTATAATCATCAAGCAAGATTGTCTATAATTATAATTAATATTTATATATATAATTACAATTAATATGATTATTTATAATTATCATAAAAATAATTATTCTACTGTTCTTATGAGACAAAAGGATTAAAAAATTCGTGAACCTGCCGACCTTCAGTACTTGTATGGTGCACAGATTATTCAACATCTACATGGTATATTCAATCTGAAATCACCTGCCGAACGACAATCAACAGATGCTAACTATTAAAAGTAACATAGCAAGTCACTTTGTAGTTGCCCATCCTCAAATGTCTACTTACTGCTGAGTTGGCAGACTCACTATGGTGATAATATGATAGTCGTTACTCGGACACCCGAGTCAATAGCTGGTAACTAAGCATAATTATCAACGTCAGATTGAGTTGGCAGATTGTCGAAAGTGACGTGATATATTCGCTATTTTCTAATCGTTAGGGCAAATACTCGAACGTAGGGTACGCTTCCTCCTTCTTATGAAGACTCGACCACCAGTGAAGAGAAATCCTCACAGGTGTCACGTCATTCGTGGTAGCGTAGATAAATACGGGTGATGGAATAATCAGAGTTCCAATTACACCCCATGAAGAAAGAGCCTTTTCTGTATCCGATCATCTGTTAAAATTAATCAATGTGAGGATGTTTCTTAGAAAGAGCGTCAAGTATGTTATCTAAGGCAATTCCTAAGATATTTCGTTTCACACCCCGATTTTCACGTCATCTGCGTAACTTACCTAGTACATCTAATTGAATCATATTTATATTTATTACATATAAATATGTAGCTATATATAATAGCTCAAATGATCCATATTAGCAAACGGATGCTCTAACTTTAGGTTTCTCCTGTATTATTTACAAAAATCGAACTCTGTGTCCCTATTTATCATAACGAGCCTCAACCATATTAGGATTTACTCACCACCTCCAAAGGTACCGATAACCGATGGACATTGACGCATCGTGAGCCATCATTAGGACTCGTTGAGCTCCGGACCAATATTGGTGTATACACTACGGAAACAAAACTCGAACACTGTTTTAGATAATCAATGAAGTATACCCAGTTGACGAGACTCTTTAATAGACATGATTAGTACGTAGGTAAACATGGTAGTCGTGATCTTCGGTTAGACGCTGGCGCGATCACCACCATAGTCTAATGGGCGGAATTATTCAGAATTGGAGCGCCAAAGCACTCATTTCTGATTCGTCATTAAAAACTCAATGGTGGAGAATATCCATGTCACCTTAGAAAGCGGAAACACTTTAAGCGGAAGTACTTTTACTGGCTCACTTCGTATGATTAAAAATCTTAATGTAGAATGTCAAAAGATCTTTTAATTTGAGAATTTAGTTTGAAGAATTGAGATGAAAAAAAGAGAAGGTTTATCACTGAAGAGAACGCCACTTTTCGTAAAGGACATCAAGGTCTAAATTGTGTACATTACGTTCAATAAAATATTCAGTTTCATTAAATTTCCAAATGTCGTTAAACGCGTTACACGTGCGGAGCATAAAGTCGCAAGTTGTTTGCAGGTACCACACGCATCCATTATCACTTTCCCTCTTCCAGCAGCAAGGTAAACTACTCGTTGCGCACTGAAATAGACAAAATACCTGGTGACTAATCTGAAATTAGGTTGCAAATTCGACCAAAAATAGTTACATCAGATGAAACAATACCTACATATCCTCCGTAGGGAACGCAGTTTTCTTTTATTTCTTGTTCAGACGTCACTAGGCTCGCAGCTAACATTAAACTCAAAAAAGCTAGGTGGTTCATTTTAATGTTTAATGACTTTTAAAAACAGAACTCAAATTGAAACACTTGAACTTTTTATATATTACTAGAGCTCCAACCACGATTCACTTAACCGTGCGCTATTAAAAGCAGTACTGAAATAAATGTTGTACAGTATCTGAAGTCACTATTTTACATATGAATTCTTTATTAACCTAACATCTGACTTATCTGGAAGCCGTTATTATAATAAATAGGGAAACAGAGTTCTATTTTTGTAAATAGCACAGGAAAAACCTAAAGTATAATATATAATAGCTCAAATGATCCATATTAGCAAACGAACTCAAAATAAAAGATCTTTTGATCTCAAAATATGAGTCATTGAGCTTGAAATAAATATATTATTATTATTATTATTATTTTGACATTCTACCTATCGATTTTTAATCATACGAAGTGAGCCAGTAAAAGTACTTCCGCTTAAAGTGTTTCCGCTTTCTAAGGTGACATGATAATGTTCGTTAAAGCTGCGCGGATGTTCTCCGCCCTTGAGTTTTGAATGACGAATCAGAAATGAGTGCTTTGGCGCTCCAATTCTGAATAATTCCGCCCATTAGACTATGGTGGTGATCGCGCCAGCGTCTAACCGAAGATCACGACTACCATGTTTACCTACGTACTAATCATGTCCATTAAAGAGTCTCGTCAACTGGGTATACTTCATTGATTATCTAAAACAGTGTTCGAGTTTTGTTTCCGTTGTGTATACCAATGTTGGTCCGGAGCTCAACGAGTCCTAGTGATGGCTCACGATGCGTCAATGTCCATCGGTTATCGGTACCTTTGGAGGTGGTGAGTAAATCCTAATATGCTTGAGGCTCCTAACTGTGTGTCCATCTCTGACAAGCTTATAGACACAAGTCACGAGGAGCGTCATCATCGTTACCGTTTCCGATACTATAGATGTTAACTTCGAAACATCATCCGTTTCAGCAGAGTAGCGATTGAAAGATCTAGGTAATAGAACTAACCTGAGTTGTACCTGACATACCTAACAATTACGAGTTCCAGGATTCTCATAGCTTTTAACCTTTTCTCTAGTGATTTCCGATGGTTCGACGAGATATGCCACCAAGATTGTTGTATACTCTTTATCTTCCCATCTAATCCAGTACGCCAGGATACAATTGATATCACTAACTGATGTCAAAAGTTCATCTCATCAAACAAGCTTTGACACCTATTATAGATTACATATGATATAAGATTACATCAGTATATTAACAGCAATGAAAACAACAAAACCATAAACCTACTTCAACAAACTTGTTGCTAGAGACTCCCTAAAAAGAATCTTCGTATCAGACGAACAAAATGTTTTTGCATAAATTAATTGAATGGATTAAATAATGGCAATAGTCTTGACAAAGGAGTGACAAGTGAGTCAATCACCTAGCAAATTGTAGAGGGAGCAATGGATTTACTGTTGTCGCTTTGAATTCAAAGTTCAAAATGCTCATTTTTTCAACGCGAACTTTGAGTAAACATGGGCAACATGGAAAACATCTTAAATTGTTCCATCAATGTAAGCTCGCTGGTGGCAGGCAGTATATAAAAAAACAACTCGTTGACGATAATACTTTGAGCGTGCTGCGTGATGTCGTTATTGGCTCGTTACATTGCCTACGCTGCGGCGTCATAGTAGCCAGTTTACGGATTAGTATTTAGGCACTCAGAACAATGCCAAATACACTTTCGCAAAAAAAAAAGTTGATTCGTTGCAAGTAAATTTTTATGCAAGTTAAACGTCAGCTATTTTGTAAATTTCTACATGGATAACTCGCCGAGTAGGGTAATTATCACCGTATACCGTCGCGACGAATATCGATCAGGTTGAACACGATCCGATCCGCCGTGTGTTGTTCACTCGCATTATTGGACGCCTTACACAAAACATATTATTATATTGTTGTTAATTATTATTGACATCAACATAATCGTTCTACTATTTATGAATACTTTATTTATGATTACAGATGATTTTCCCAACCAAGGTACTACTTGTTACTGATATCCACACGAGCTGTCCAACTGATATATGGTGAAAGTTAATTATTTGTTTGTTCTTTAATCACGATACAAAAATAAACGGATTGTCTTCAGATTCGGTACACAGTAGACAACGGAAAAAGATTTTGTACCGGAAAATGTTTGTTCTCTTTAGCTTGGACAGACGGTAAGAACCAATTGCAAATAAAAGGTATTTATAAATATATGTAATGTTATTCCCTGATCAAAGAAACACGACAGATATTCATGAAAATGTCAATACAATAACTTGTGAGCCTGTAATAACGTTCTCCTGCAAGTATTGAGTAGTCTGCGGCTGGCTGATGCCCCTCCATCCATAAACATGAAGCCCTGAATATGTACCGCGGGGTCGCGAGCTACATCACTAGACCAACTGTCTACATCACTAGACCAACTGTCTACATGTGTCGTATATATTATGTATACAATACTCGATAATAGTTCGCAGAATTCGATTCCAAGTTGGCAGCCAACCTGCATAACTAAGACGAGGCAATTTTCCCAAATGCTATTGACACACGGATTATATTTGTGTACTAGCGAATGTAATATTGAACATGTAGGTACATGCGCTCACTGGGCTGGTCCAGCTCGGCCCAAACTCGTCTTCCTAAATTGAAATCAGTAATAAGTAACATCAGTGAGGATAATTGCCGCTATCACGTGCAAGAAGATTGAACACAGTTTCATTAAAAAAATATGATTAAAAAGTATTACCGTAAAGACCTTTTGTAGAGGAAAAAATGTCTGGAACACTCTTATATTCATGACATAATCCTCGACAACTTTTAAACTTGCTTAATCTTTGTACAGCTCCTTTATAATCTGTGGCTTTCACAAAGTGTTGAAATAACAAGAAATAAAATATCCGAGCTGGAGAAAAATGCTATCCATGCTGCCTCTATTGTGGAGCTTTCCGGAGTTGGGAATTCTCAGGAATTATCGTGAACATAGTTATGAAAACTACCGTTAAAAATAAGTTCTCTTTCTGGTGTTAAGTTGATTTCCCAGTCGCTGCATTTTAATGACATTCATAAGTGCCTTATTAGGACTCAAATTGAATAAACTATTTACATAACATTTATTTCCAAATGGGTCACCAGCGGAGATTACAGTATAAGAATTAATGGTAATGTGGTGCCAACTGAATTGGAAATTAGGGGTCCTTTAGGGATGTGTCCCGCCTCCTGCCGCGCCGCGCCGCGCCGCGCGATCACACAAGACATGCTAATACAACGCCGCTGGACGCTGCATATTTACTAGGCACCGGTTAGGGCCCGCACATACTACACTAGCTCCCTCCACTCACAGCCATTTAATATTAGTTACATCACAGTAAAAACTTGCTTGTCCAAACTACTTTTAGTCTTATAAATAATAGTTGTTATCCCCTAATAATACTTGTCAGACTGCTGGAAGGCCTGTCTTGTTTTGTCAGAAAGAGCAAAAATTAAGAAGCGTTACAATTGGTGTCCGAAGCCCGCATTTGTCATTCCTATAGATTATAGTTAGTATTGATGCAGAGATCAAGGTTTCCAGTGCCCAATTTTGTTTTATACCACTAAGGTGGCACACAAGCATACGGCCCACCTGATGGTAAACAGTCACCGTAGCCTATAGCCGCAAGCAATACCACGGGTAACGCGTTGCCCTGCATTCGTACGCTACATCAAAGTAGTGTTATTTGAAAACGGTTTTCTGTAAGATGGGGTAAGATGGGGGTACAGGCCCCAGTCGGACGGCTCCAATTTTGATGGGAAAACCCACGGAAGATCCCAAATCACTCTACCTCTAATTTTATTAACTCGTGGTGTGATTATTTACTGTACTTAAGCTATAAAAACTCATTGGTATAATAGTCCGGAGTTTGAACCTGGGCCTGTCAGATGACATGCCGTTGCTTCAACCGCAAGGCCACCACGGCTTCATGTCCTTTGTCTTCATCATCGAACACCGATGAAAGTCGAAAAGCAAGCTGTGATGATTAAGGGCCCTTACAATGGGAGTGCAAGGTCGTTTGATAAGGAGCGAGTGGGAGCGGAGGAGCCGCGGAAGCGCGGTGATTAGGACCACGGTCCTGGTGGATGACGCCGGACGCATAATTCATTCACCGGGTGATTTCTGTACAAATATCAAAAGCTCCGGCTACTGAAGTCGGTATAATGAGAGAGCTACGGGGAAAATTACGAGTTGTTCCCTCAACTGGAGGTACATTAGGCATACAATTTTATTATACTAATGGATATTTTATACTTGGCAAGATATTTGGTTGCAAATATGATGGCAGTGGATTCTGAATGTTGGGCTCTATGAAGGCAACGTCGGGTGTAGCTTCTACATAACGCATATCTATTGTCCGGTGATGTTAAGTAATGCTGCTCGCGGTCAGCAGTTAGAAGGGTTACTGTGACGTATGAAGTTTCTTCCGTGACTGCCAAATCTTGGGCAATCGTTACCTAATTTTGGTCAGATATTTTTTTTCCCTCTAGGTTTAACCCCGATATTAATTATTTAATTCACTTCCACGCTTAGGATATGTTGCAACAGCCGTGGTCATGAGTTGATGGATTGTTCGTGTAGAACAAATATTGGAATATACAACCAGGTGGATTTAAAAAAAATACCCGACACAACACTCATGACATCGGCGGATAAGTTCTGAGATGATATCGTGTTTAAGTCCCGTCTTAATGTTAATAATATGTGTTCAGAAAGTATCCTAATTAATTTATGAGAAAAGTCAAAATCAAGTAAATTTTATAAAGATATTTCGTGCTCAATAGGCAAGACATTTGTCGACTAAGAAGCCGTTGATCTCCACTAGCGAGAAACGCTGTCAGGCTGGGTTTCCAATAATGGTTCACTGTATTCAGGTTCACGTGACATTTAAAACTATAATATGACCCGCGTTAAACGTATTAACAAGAGTTATTCTAAAATTGGATTCCTGCGATCAAGTTTGAGCCAAGACATTCGTTTCGGTAAGGCCGAGGGGCGCGGGGCCTGTCCTAAATGATTCATCCAATTTGTCTTTACATCTTGACATTTAGGAATAAGTCCATTTGTCTGTTTAGTTAATGGTTTAGACTCTCTAACAGACGGGCATCAGTATCTGGGTCTGCCTTTATATTGGCTAGTTCTCAGAAATAGTTTCGTTCATTTAACGGTAGGTACAGGTCTTAGAAAAAGTGTCCATTCTAGGGCTTTATCCTCATCTGTTCTCGAATTATATGATATTAAGGCTATAATCGAGTCGAGTTATCCTGGCTGTATCCGACCCGACCCTTACTAAAGGTCAGGAGTTCTAGAAACATATTTTTCTGAGCCGTTTGACGCAGACATTAGTCAAATGTCTAAGGGGCCACGTTGGACCGGTTTAGTGTTCTCTCTGCGAATATTATTTGATAAACCCGCGTCAAAAGACTCGAGCTATATCATTAGGACTATAACCATATTGACTCGGTCTGGAATAGAATATCAAATCACAGTTTGATCTAAAACAAATTATTTGTCTCATCAAAATGTTTACTATCCATCTCAGGTATGAAGGTCTGAGAACATAAGAAATACAATTATTGCTGAATATTACCATCTTGTATGTACCCATGTCGATAGCATCAAATACATTATTTGATTTGATTTGTGTTGTGGCAGTCTCCTCAATACCGTGATTGGGTGCCTTCAATCTTAGAGTGTTCCAAACAGTTACAATCACAATTATAATATTATTGTTCGATACATTTCCCAATCACAATTTTGTTACAAATTGTTATATAATGATTGATAATTGCAAAAAAAGACAGAGCACTGAGTTTCTTGTCGGTTCTTCTCAGGTGGCTTTTTTTCCGAACCGGTGGTAATTTAGACCTTCATAAGAGCCTTATTAGGGCCTAAACTGAATAAATGATTTTTGATTTTGATTTTGATTTTTGAATCCTACACACGTATGATAAAATTAATTAAATATATGCAAACACGTTTGATTTGCTTCTCGCAGTTAGCAATTCTCAAATTTTGACAGATTTTACAGTTATTGGCTCTGTTTAAGGTAGTCAATTCAAATGAGCTTGAAAGATTCACTAAACCACTTTGTGAATGAGCACTATGTGTAAGTATTCCAATGTTATTAAATTTATTTATTAAAGTCTTACGTCTTTCTACAAAGTTTATTATTTCACAAACACCTAATTTCTTAAACACAGCAAATTTTCGTCTGTTTTTGAATTCTTATAGCCTGAAAGATAAAAAGCAACATTTTCTTAAATACCCCGCTACCGTGCTCAGCGGTGTATAAGCTATGATTAACCCCCAACCCCCGATCCCCGTCCCCCATATCCTCCACGCCTGTACCCTTCCTCGCCTATTTGCCTCGTCTTCAACTAATTGTCTCACAAAGGCCGCTTCAATGAGGTCAATTCATTTAATTCAACTCCGTTAAGAATTTTAAGCGTTTCTCCTTTACATGAAATTGCCTCCATTAAGCTCAGCAACAACATCAGTCTTGTGCTCGCTCAAAGCTCACGAAATGACGCGCGTCACTCCTGGGAACCCTTTTAAGATAACATCAAGCACTTTAGATAGCAACCTCGCTACTACAGGGTCTACAGAACGTGTCGGGGGTGCAAATGTCAGCCACATTCGCAGATTTGAATATCTGTGCGACGTCAATTTATACAGAATTACTATGATGTCGTCCAGATACAACAAGAATACTATAGTGCACAATCGGTTGCCTTAACTTATATTCGTATACTTATGTGATAGCAGATCTACACGATATGAAATGCATACATTATAAGACTTTTAAATTTAATTAAATGTTTAAAAGAGCGCAAGGAAGTACTCCTACATGTTGTGTGTATGACATGTCAAAAACCCTCCTCCACATCGATCGTGAATAGTTTATGCTTTCAGATACCTGTATTGAACTTCAATTTAATATATAGCGTAGTCATGAATTAAACAAGGTTTTGTACAACTTAGGACCAATACCACATAAAACCATTCCGCGAACTCCGCGCGGATATTGAGAACAGATCGTGCGGGCTTCGATCAAAGAATAACAATAGTCAAAGGTGACAATAGCAAACGAATGTGTGTCGCTCGGAGTCCCGTATGAAACCCTTAGTCACATCTGCCGGTCGGGTTTCCAATAAACTATAGTACAGGTTCTGTTCAGTTATCGTCAGCGTTTGCCAATGAACGACAATTTGTGCCTATAGGAAACATTCCCTGTAAAAATGGGTTCGTCGGTAAATTTTACGGCCGATATTTTTGTTTGAATCTCTTTAATGAGACTATTGTACTCCGTTTTATAATGATAACTTAAAATAATTGTTGACGGCTAGTCAAAAGTAAAATCTGATAGGTATCACTCATTTATTGGGAAAATCTATAGTAATCTGTTGACTGAAAATAAATCATACCAAAAAAATATAGTTGTACCGTATGTAGGAGTCCTGTCAAGTGCGCACAGCGTACTACGTACAAAAATATTTCTTTGAGTAAACTGTTCTAGGGCTAAGAATCCGGAATACATACTGTTCAAAATAGAACATAGTCGTATTTAACTTACAGAAACTATTAACTACATGACAAATATGTACTTTAATCCAAAACTTTATGCATGAAATGAAATCAAACAGTAATCCGAAGGCTTTTGCAACTGTGTCCCAAATATAGCGAGTAGTGAACGAATATTAGCTCAGGCAGCCCCGCTTCCGAAAACAAACACCAAGGGTCGATACCCACCACATCAGCTCAGTTGTACTCCGCGGGTATTTCAATGTAACCACACATTGGTAAACTAAAATGTTATTGAAGGGTGTTAGTGAACCTGTCTTCGACGAGGGAGCAACTAATATTATACCGACATTTGTAATAGATATACGAAATTTTAGAGAAGTTTAGAAAAAAAGGTTCTTAATGCTGTTTGAGTAGTAAAGACATTGAGACAACAAGCGAGACGATAGCGATGAAACGCACTCCAGTGCAAGTTATTGCCTGGAGATTTCTTTTACATTTATATTTTTCCTATCATCCTACGATCCGTTAAATACCTAACAGACAATAAATATTTATTATGGACCTATTTGCATTTGCTAAACCCCACCACTCATCAGTAAGGATGCCATTGTGTTATGCAACTGATAAAGCAAGTGTCTAGACTACTACTTGTTAGCCACCTTCGTAATTATAGTAAAAAAGTTGGTTGTTAATAAATTGCGGTAATACTACGAATATTTTTCATTTATCCCAACAATTAAGCGGTAAATTATTTTCCAACACCAAATCATAAATTCCAAGTAATAATTTACAAAGCGCTTCATTTTAACTTTTTCGATCGACAACAAACAAGCAATTAACGCACTAGTGAGCAGCCGCCCTCGGGCTACGTAACGTAAACGTAAACGCAACGTAACGTAACGTCGCACCGACTGCTATTAGTCCAGTCAACAGCTGAGCGATGTCCGTTTGCGTCAGTTCTGCGATCGGAATAGTTATTTGGTCTTTCACATTTCACAGGAAACTGGAACACGTGGGGGCGGATCGAATTGAGTTGATACTTGTTGGAGGTGTACTAGGCTCTAATGCGTTACAAATCCATAGATTATGAAACTTACCACGCATATGGAACGAGAGATATGCATATGATCACGACTCACGCCATAGATGGCGCTTGAATAATACAATTATTATTTAGCGCCTCTTGAAGCAGGCACCGCGACATTACTACACTGAAAACAGTTTTGCAGCACGAAGCCAAAACACAATTTTGTAAATAGGAATACAAAGCTAAAGAGTACTAATAAAGAAATTATTCGTTATTTTCTGGACTTCAGAAGAAAATACAAAGCAAATTTCTTAGGCTATTATTATATCGAAAACCGAAAAGCAGAAAATGAGGAACATAAATTATAATGTTTACGTGTAAACGAGTTTCCCACAATTTGTGTAAACAAGCTCAGGTACAAGGGAACTAGGAGTTTGGCCGGTAATTGGAAAAAGTTGGCGCATTGTAATATAATGGTTGGGATTGGGACCGGGCCCTTGACATTCGGCTCGACCTCTGACTTCATATTAATTTGCTTTCCCTCATATTTTCCTAGAAGGATATACGCTGCGGAAACCGGAACACTTATATAACGTTATAATACCGACATGTCCTTTAGACTTCTTCAGTAGAGATGAAAAAATATTGGCATTGAACATTCCGGGTTACAGTTGATCGGGATTTATTTCCCGATGAGGTTCTAAACATAAGTAATTAATTTTCAGTAATATTTAATTTCATTGTTATCTTTAATCACACGTGGCGGTGTAGAAGAACATGGTTATCCTACATTTGAGAAGCAATTCTCATTGATTTGATTAGTAGAAGATTTCTAAGTTATTTCCGAATATAATATTGTTGTGTTTCCGTTTATCACACCTGCCTATCTTTCGTCTCCCTTTCACCTTTTTCTGTACCCTAAGGTTGTCTGGAAGAGATCGCTCCAGCGATAAGACCGCCTGTTGTCCTCACTACTCTGCATCTGCCTATTTCTGTTAAACATGTTATTTTACTTTGTGGTGTGCAATAAAGTGTATTTGTATTTGTATAATATTGTTATCATTTGCAAGCTGTCCACCTAATGGTGAACGGTTACCGTAGCCTACGGCCACCGGGGTTATCAGTGGACTATTATATAGGTCACTGTTCCGTTCTAATTGTATTGGTTCTGTTTCCTAATAGCCGCTCCGGCTCGTAATATCAACAGCAATTCTTTATTATTATTGTATACTTATTGCTACAAACAATATTAAAATGTGCGTCAGCCAAGATTAAAAGCAGTGATGTTACAAACCATAATATTTTCACGATCTTGTAACGGTTGGCCGACAACAAGGCTCGAGCCTCCTCGCGCTCCGTGGATATCCGGTCGGCTGCCTCTTCGGAAATTAATTAAAGCTGGCAAAGATATAAAACAAATTGCTGATATTAATACTGGGTATTAAAATCTGAAACACAATGTTTCCTACCTTTATACATAGGAGGATGAAGCACATGCATATCTTTTAGTTTCAGTAACTTAATGAATGCCTTTGGTACCGGATAGTCTACTCTTAGGGCATGTGCCTCTGAACAGGATTTAGTATTGCGATCAATCAAAACGATTCCATAAAATTTCAATTCTTCCTTTATACTCATCTCTATTAATGCATTCAAACTAAAAACGCTGCTTGCAAATTAATTCTCATCCGATGGTCAAGTGCTGCGGAACTAACTTCAAAATGTATTCAAGTATATTGTGACTTGTTTAAGTTGGTAATTACAGAGAAGTATTGCAAGCTTTGAGAAGGCGGGGTACGTGACGGAAGGTGATTGTCATGTCATGTTCAGTTACGAGAGAATGTGTATTAATGGCCGCCATGACAGATGACAGATGACCTGTGTCTTGTTGGCACTCCCCTGAAATATTGCCTGTCGCACGCAGATCCTCAATTGTATACCTATTCAAAAATACATTTATGCAGTTTAGGCATAAGGCACTTATGAAAGTCTAAATTAACATAATATATAATTATTTTTCTCTTGAACCTCCGCTGCGCTGAAGAAAACTAAAACGAAAAATTCAAAGTTCAACACAAATCTCAAAACAACCACACGTCATATTTGATTATGAATATTTTCTTAAAAAAAAGAATGACAGCTGTGAAATCTTATCTTTTAAAGATACATTGATGAGAATAACATACCTACTCGTATATGCTTTCGAAAATATTATAAATTTAAAAAAGTTACAAACAAACCAATTACCAATCGTATGAATATATGTATGTTAGGGAAATTAAAAAGATAAATGTACAGGAATTATATATAAAACACGCAATAACGGCACTACTAATATATTTCATATCTTGGTGTTCAATCGAAAAGAAGATTTGCAAACCAATATTGTTCGGCAGCAAAAATGTTTCTCAAACATACATACATACATCACACACAATATGTACCGAGTTCTCGGAAGGGCTCGGAATTTGATATCGAGTGTGGATCTTATAAGGAGGATTGATTATAATAATATTAAACTTTTCATTTGCTCTGTCTGATGTAAGACGTACGTAATATAATCTGCTATTATATTCAGACACTCATTAAAGCTAATAAATTCTTCAGAAATGTGTTCAGTTTCCTCACGATATAAAGTAGCCGAGGCTTAGGTATTAAATGTATCGTGGTTACATGTTACATGATCAACAAAGATAAGGTAACATCTTTTCTAAGATTACGTCAATTTGAGGCCAGGCGAAGTATCTGACAAGAAATATTAGGGTAGTGGTAACACAATATTACCTCATTTTCAAGATAATATTTTCAATTTAAGTTTATACCTATATACCCAACGAAATAAGCGCTACACTCTGTTAGTTACCGGCTGATTCGATGATGGAGAATAAGTCAGTAATTCTTACTGTATGAACATCAGTATCGAGAGCATTATAACAATACTAGCGGCCCGCCCCGGCTTCGCACGGGTAGACATTAGTTTCGGGGCATAGACATTTATCAAATATTGTGTCAACCTGTGCGGAGCCGAGGTGGGCAGCTAGTATAATATATATCCTATGTTACTCAGAGATAAAAGTAGCTTTGTAAGGGTGAAAGAATTTTTGAAATCGGTCCAGTAGTTTCGGAGCCTTTAGACATTTACCAAATAATTTGTCTACCCGAGCGAAGCCGGGGCGGGCAGCTAGTATAAAATATAGCCTATGTTACTCATAGAATACAAAATATATTATAATTTGCTTTGTCCGCGACAAAGCAAATTATAATATATTTTTTATTCTATAAATATGAATTTCCGCAAAGTAAAACCTGAATCAATTCACTATGTTACTCAGTTATAATTTAGCTTTCTAACGGTGAAAGAATTTTTGAAATCGGTCCAGTACTTTTTGAGTTTATTCGTTACATACAAAAATACAAATCTTTCCTCTTTATAATATTAGTGTAGATTTTGTCCATACAGACTTTTACATGAAAGCAATCCGATTCAACTTTTTAAGTACAAAAAGAAGAAGTAAAAAGGTATTATGAAACTCCGAGTTAAACAAGTCAGTTAGGAGTGGAGTCAATTTATGAAAATTAAGTTTATTTCGAAGTCCATAAAGAACAATAAAATACAGACGCTATCTAAATAGAGCCTCCATCACCGGCTGTGGCGACAGGCCCCAAGCAATACTAAGTATTAGGAGGTGTTAGCTACAATTAAAATTCATCTATTTGAAGAGTCCTAGTTTCATTGTGAAGTATCATTGGAAACTGCTATTGTTGCTAACGGGTTCTTAGATTGTCACGTGATTTTAAAACTTGGTAAGGACACGTTAGAATGTTCAACACCGATGTTTAATTGAAGGATCTGCACGCGCGAGTGATATCCCTGGTGTTGCAAGCGTCCATAGGCTCCGGTAACCGTCATCAGGTGGGCGTTATGCTTGTTTGCCACCTTAGTGGTATAAAAAGTAATAATAATGCCGTGTGCCAGTAGCCAGGCAGTGAGGCGGCGCCTCGCAGCGGCAGTGAATGATCTGTTTATTGCGATAAAACACAATTTGTTGCGATAACTTGCCGACACTTTGCTAACTCCTTATAAATTACTTGATAATTCTTCTTCGCGAGTTGTTCAAGAACAATCCCGTTTCTTTTATCGCATCTGCGGCTCGGGGCAGGCACCGGCACAGGGCGACACTTTGTTCACAACACTTTGTGTAAATACCAGCATTAGTGTCGGCTGATACTCGTCTTGCTATGTGCCACTGCTACTTAGTACCTTTGTTCATAGCGTCGCGATATTCATAAGTATCATATTAAAGTAGTAAGGAGTTTTAGCGTACATTCAAGGTAGCTGGTTGTATGATCGACTATTTCACATATTTTAGCCAATCAATTTGATTGATGTGATGACAGATTACAAACTGGTGTTCTCAAGCATTTATCACAGACTTTGAGGATGTATCACAGACTCGGAAGGTGCGGCAAGAATATTGATATGCATCTATTGCTACTATACAATCAGCTAATCCTAGTATGATATGATCTAAGCATATCTCTTTACTGAACGAGGAGTGCAGGTGTCTAGAGAAATGGCGCACAATACTTGCGGCCTCCTCCGTGAGGGACTTGCCGGGATGATGATATGAATGTAGCTGATGACTCTCCAAGGAGACTGGTACTAAGGTTGTGTGTTTGTTCCAGGCTCGTCCCCTGGGCTCGGCTCCGAGTGGGGCAGCTCAGAACGCTCCTCCTCCCCCCTTTCACCCCTCTCACCCCCTACGCCCCTCTCGCCCCCTACGCCTCCTTCGCCCCAGCTTGACGCCGCGGAGTTAGTCCGTGATGCGCCCCTCTACCCGCCCCTCAAGCACGCAGACGACAATGAATCCTCGTACAACGACTTAGAGACCAGTTTAGATGACCCCGAGAGCAAGACTGTTGAGACTGATGATGTAACCAAGGTACAAATCGAGGACGAGGCCCCCAGTGAGGACAGGACCAAGCGCAGCAGCGGCCAGGAGTGGGACCCAGCTAAGGTCAGTGGAGCTTCGATACCTTTACTTCATTCATATTTTGTTCATAAGGATATTATATACTCACAGTCATTATTTACATGATTTACACTGTCATTATTTACATGATTTACACTGTCATTATTTACATGATTTACACTGTCATTATTTACATGATTTACACAGTCATTATTTACATGATTTACACAGTCATTATTTACATGATTTACACAGTCATTATTTACATGATTTTTCACCTTCAGACAACAATCTAAATGTTGTTGTGTCAAATACATTTTTGAGTGTCCCAAATGTCATCGTCGTTCCAGCCGCCATGATGAGTCACGAAAGACTCGTGGTGGATGTGACATTAAGGACAGATGTAATGGTCCACCCGTCATCTACTCACTGCTGACTGCATACATCAGGTTATTTACTAGATAAACCCTCGACATACATCACTTACTGTATACCTGAAAATTACCTTGTGAACTAGCAGCACACACACTAGTTTGTGTCCACATTGACCGTTCACCGTAATACTTTTCCCTTATTATTCAATGGGTTCAGTCTGCATGATCATGGTGGATGAAGGAATGCAAACAAAGATCGGATACTCCGTCAACCCTGTTGATGAGAAGTCACTGTGCTAGCAGCATTACTACTAGCGCGGCGTATCCTCGTGGAGCACTGGCACCTTACTCCCCACAGAAACAACACTACATCAAAGTGTTATTTGACTGTGGTCTTCTGTAAGGCGCCTCCAATTTTAATGGGAAAACCCACGGGAGATTCCATTTCGTTGTTTTCCCATGGCATGTTAGACAAGCGCCAGCAACGAGAGCGACCGCCGCGTGAAGACCGGAGACACGATCCTCAACATCCGCGGCGCGGTGCGGGACGCCATCGGCGACGCGGGCGCCGCGCCCGGGCCGCGCGCCTCCTCCAGACTGGACACCTTCGTGATCCGCCCCGCGCAGACACACGCCCGCCCACACTACGACCAGCCCAGAGCCCAGCCCTCTGTCAGCCAGGTGACACTAGTATCACCCACGCACATCCTCAGAACTTCATACACTTAGACCAAACATTACGGTAGTTCCTTTAGCAGTTCCTTAAGAGGTTCTAACAATCCCAGTTAAATGGTCGACTCTTTGCTACTTGTAAGAACAGGTATCGGTGACAAAAGAACTAGAGATCAATCTTCTTTTTCTGGATTTTTGATTAAAGAAATGCTATCAGTAATAAATTGTTTACATCATCAGTATAATGCAGATTCAATAAAACTTGTGTACAACGAAAATAATAGCTTGAATTGCTTATTTGGAACCATTTATCAAGACTGTAATTAAAGTAGACTTTCATAAATGTCTTATTAGGGCCTAAATTTACGATTTTACATTGAGATTTTCATTGAATATGGGCCATTATCATAGCCTAAAGTGATTGTAAATAAGTTTAGAGCAAAAGAGTTAGTCAAGTAACTTTAGTAACATGAGGAGTTATTCCGTCAAAGGCTAAGTAACATTATGATAATACTAGTGGCGCTGCATGTAGTGTCAGTAGAGTACTGGCCGGGATCTGATGCCGTCCCCCCCCACAGCCAGCCAAGCACGAGCGCGAGTTGCTGGTGGAGGCGCACGCGCCGGCCCGCATCGCCTGCGACCTCCACAACGTTACCAACATCCGCTGGTACAAGGATAATGAGGTAATTGCTTATGGTGTAGATGGTGATCTGCAATAATACAATTGGCCTATTAGAGTACAACAAAGGTGACAAACAAACGAGAGGTATCACTCACACCCTTCTTAAAGTACCTCCTGCTGTACTCCCTTGGGAACACTACGGCGGGTGCTCATTACACTATTTGAGCGTTTGCGAAGTTCATATGCCAGTGGTTTTATAGAAAAAATGGTAATCAGCCACATCTAGATGTAGGACATATTCCAATAGTGTTGTGTGAACAGGCCATGCTCACATTATCTATGATGATGACTGGCATATCCCTTTGGTGATGCTGACCACATAAGCATCAATGAATCGTTGTTCCTTAGCTGATGGTGCTGAGTGCCGAGGCTGGTGGGGAGGGCGTGTGGCGGGAGGGCGAGGGGGAGGGGGGAGGCGAGGTGGCGGTGGTGGGGAGAGCCACTCGGGCGGATGCCGGTGCGTGGCGCTGTGCCGGGAACACTGTCTCGGGGAAACCCACCAGGCTGCTCATCTATGGTAAGCATTGCTTTATCACTGCTTATGTTTTTTGCTGGCTAAAATCAGGCATTTGACCACAATCTGAAGCAACTGCAGCGTGTCAAATGCGATCGAAGGTGGATAACCAACTTAAAATAATAGCTAGAAAATAAAAAAGGAGCCGAGTATGCGGAACTTTGCGGTTGAAGAGTGCAATCTTAAGTGAGCTTAAATTAATTATGAATTGTGTCTTTATAACCGGAGATATGTAAAGGTATACATGTGTGTGTGTGTGTGTGTGTGTGTGTAGAGCCGGTGCGCGCGCTGTACCTGGCGGTGGATGGGCGGCGGCTGGACGCGGGCAACACCTGGGTGCCGGTGCGGGAGCGGGCCGAGCTCGAGGTGCGCTGCGTCGCCGAGGGTGAGGACTGCACTACGAGTATACTACACTTGTCTCTCTCTCTCTCGACCACTAGCGTCATCCACGTCAGCCGTCCGTCTCTATCTCTTCAGTATATTTCTTCAAACTGTCCTTCCCACGGGATACAGAGCTCTTCGCTGATACGCCATAAGTACCATATTATATCGCTAGTACGGTCAGTCCTCTCAACAATGTATGCGTGCTAGTGGTACCTTAGTATTGCAAACGTCTGTAGACTACATACAATAACTGCCTATCATCCGGTCAGAAGTACGCTTGTTGGCCTTTCTTACAAAATCATAGATATGGAGTAGTGAAGACAAAAGGCGGTAGGGGGATCTCTTACAGACATCTTTAGGGTACACCTTATCATGGAAAGTAAATAAACGCAGGTGTTATATGAAGACTAGATTGGATAAGTTCATACTAGTGTCGAGTATCTTCCATGATGTATGATCGCCAGGCGGTGTTCCCGCGCCGGAGCTGTCGTGGCGGCTGCTGACCCCGGAGGCCGAGCATCTGGACCACCGCGCCTTCCTGCGCGTGCTCTCTACCAACTACTCCATCGGTGAGACCTTACCGACAGCTTTAAAGGAACGAGAAGACGAACCATTACCAGACTCGCCATATCAACCGACGGATGTCCACTGCTGAGCGACAAGCGCCCATAGGTTTACGATCGCCTTTATGTCATCCGTCCTTCCATTTAGGAACAGTATGATATCACTATCGTGCATAATCAGCCAGTTCCAGGCACGTCAGGTTAGTGAACGCTGTCTCGCTCGCACCAATGTATCGGCATTTCTCTGCATCCTTCTCTTCCTGCTATTTATGAATAGATTGGTGGTATTAACCTCTTCTCCTTGGCCAGAGGGCGTGTCGCTGTCGCAGGCGGTGGTGACGGCGGCGCGCGAGCTGCACAACGCCACGCTGCAGTGCGAGGCCAAGCAGAGGAGGCCCACGCCCACGCCCACCGCTGGACCACCGCCGAGCACGCTCCAGGCACTCACTGCCAAGCTAGAAATACACGTAACTTGTAAGTACTCGTAGATTAAGTTCGGACATTAACTGCCTACCACGTTCCATCAGATGGGACGTCATATAAAGGTTATATCATGCTCTGCTGCCACAAAGGGTAGATCTTTCAGCCAATCAATTAGTGTTGTGATTGGGGAAGGAAAACTTTTATTTATTCTGTTTGGGGACAAACGCGGTAAAAATCCGTCAAGTGTTCAATAATAGTGAAAATAATGGTAGCAATTCCCTTGTTCATGAGACTAAACTAAAATATTTGCTATATAATTTTGTTCATTGAAACCAAATATATTCATCGTACTGACAGGACTTAATTTAATTTGAGTGCTCAATATATGAAGTAGACAGCGCTATAAGTAAACATGTTGTGTAATGTAGTGTTATAGTTAGTGTTATCAAGTAATGTAATGTGGTGGTGTAGACCCGCCGTCGTTCGTGATCTCCCGCTGGCCTGGGTTCGGCGTGTCGCTGGCGGCGGGCGGCGCGGCGGCGCTGCGCTGCGACGTCGACAGCAACCCGCCCGCGCGCGCCTGGTGGCTGCGGGACGACGCGCCGCCCACCAGGTACACGCCACACGCCACACGCCACACGCCACACGATACACGCTACACGCCACACGCCACACGCCACACGCCACACGATACACGCTACATGCCACACGCCACACGCCACACGCCACACGATACACGCTACACGCCACACGCCACACGCCACACGCCACACGCTACTGATGCCCAACATCACCCAGTATCTTGTCGGTGGAGCAATCGCCGTTCTATCGTTCACCATCTCTCTGACATAACGTTAGTCTTTATCACTATCTGCTGAAAGTACTTATCCTTAGCATCATCAGCATGATGCTCCTCTGATATATATATAAGCAGGCATCTGCATCAGGGTACATATATATCAACACGCCAAGTTCTTCATGGAGCAAAGAGTATAAAACTCTTCACTTGTACACCTCTTTTGCATCTTCTACAATAGTTAATCAAGCGAACGACTTGCTCGTCTCCGGACCTTATTGTATAAATTACTGTTGGTAGGAGCTTACATGCTATAAAAGGATTCAAGTACTTACGACATTGATTCCTAGAGCTTTAAGGCCTCCAAGCAGCTACCAGCTCTACTGACAAGGGCTTGTTTGTCCCTTTATGCTATAATTCTTCTGCGGCTACGTTCAAAATTTTTGTGAAGAACGTTTTATGTATTACAATTTATAAATACATTCCTCTTCCGAAAATAAAAGGCTAAATGTAAATCACGTAACATTTTTTACTGCGTCAGTTGTCATTCAGATGGAGCTTCTATTTAATTATAACCCGTTTTATCACAGGGTCACAGCAATATCGCGTGCCGCAGGGCTTTGTCCTAGGTCCCTTTTTATTCCACATATATTTACATTCGCTATTAAACTTTACGATCTATTAGGTAAATGAGGTTGAGAGGACAACAAATATTTAGTCCGTTTGATAAATTGCCAAGTCGATTACTTTATTCGTGTTTGGATCAAAGTTATTCAAAAATGTAATTTGTTTGAGTTAGCTCTGTCTCGTTAGACCGAAATAAATTTGATGCCAGAGAGCTGAAGGACATTCACGTTTTAATTAAACTATTCGTAACTAATCTCTTAACTTATGAATATTAGAAAAGAGGCGTCGTCACTGGTTTTAATAAAATTATATTGATAACATTGGTGGAAATCGATTTAAATTTAAAGTCAAATATTTGTTTTAGGATAGGGTCTTGTTGAACCTTTTGACCGAATATTAATATAACTTTAAATTCGAATCTATTAATGCAACTATTTGGTCTTTTTTAACTATAAGTAATGTGCTTAAAAAAATGGTGAAATATATTATCTTCAGACAGTCTTTAGTGCTGGTACAGGATGCCATATGGAGACTTCTGATGGAGTAGCGATGTATGTGTGTATATATGTGTGTGTGTGTAGCTCTCCGTCCCCGGAGGAGGGTTCTCGGGCGGGCCTGGCTCGCGGCTCGGCGACGCTGCGCTGGGCTCGGCTCGGCGCGCAGCACGCGGGCTGGTACCGCTGCCGCGCCTCCTGGCTGCACCACCAGTACTCCTCCATCGGGTACTACCTCAACGTCATCTGTGAGTCCTCCCAAGTACACGTCTTAACACCCTACACTTGTTACATCGACTTAATTATCGTTACCTAATTTTACATGTGCTTCAATTTTCGGCGAATATGTCCCTTCATTGAACATGAAAATCTTTTTCTGGAATAATTTGATTGATGACATACGTGTCGTAGCCCCCGAGGAAGGGTCGGAGGTGGCGCCCGAGACGCCGCAGCCGGAGGAGGAGCCCGACCATCAGAAGGTGGAGGTCCCGCTCGGAGGGAACGTGCAGCTGCACTGCCCCAAAGGTCAACTCAACTCACTAACTGAACAACATAACCTATGCAACATTACACAATTTGGCGTAATTTTTGGCTAAGTCAATCCATTAATATCAAATCAGTGTCTGTCAATAAGACACAATGGCAAGCGCACACCACCAACCCCGGATCAACACCATTTGAGACCGGCTCTGCTGCTGGCGTATCGGCTTTCTTATTAACGGCAGAAGTATCGTGTGTTGTATGTGCATTGCAATATTGATGGGTACAGGGGTCGAGGTAAAGCAAAGAACCAGAATGAACAGACATGGGCAGAAAGGAAGTGAATTCAGGGATGACGGATGATAGAGAGGAATGAAAGATAAAAATATATTGCGCCGACCCCAAATAAAATAGGATAAGGGCAGGAGAATGATGATGATGTGTTGTGTGCAGGCAGCGTGGGATGCTGGTGGCGGCGCGTGGTGGGCAACGCCAGCGACGGCTGGGCACCCGCCGGCTCGCACCACGCGCACGGCGTGCTGGGTCGGCATACTATACTACATTATTATATACACTATAATATATAGTCCACCTTATTAAACTTTACTAAGACATTTCAAATTGTCAGAATCTAACGCTAGATTGAGGGGGTAATTTCTGTTAACCAAAATTGAGAACTGTCTTCAGATTGGGTTGGGTATCATTACCTTTTTTTTTCTAAAATCATTATTATATAAACACTAGCACATAATATAATATACAGTGGCTACTGTAGCCTTTTTTCTACTTTTAATAAATATCCAAAGATAAGATTCGAAACATAATCTTGTTTCATTTCACACACAAATTCAAATCAAAGGATACCATTTTCTCTTAAAATTTAATTTACTTGAATATTGACCTAAAATCCAACTAATATAACTAAGAAAGTGCGTGGGAGAGATCCTAAGTTTACAGATGCTAAAAGCCTTTTTGATTTCGTGAAACTTTCTGGTGTATCTCTTCGATGTACTTATTATAGCTTAGGATGAACTCCACTCGGCAGGTATTAAGGACGCGCTGTACCAAGAAGGAGGGGAGTACCGGTGCGTGGGCGCGCGCGCTCCGGACCTCAACCGACTGCGGGAGCTCAAGAGAGTCACGCTTAAGGTTACCGGTGAGTGATCTGCAGGGAATGTCAAACGAAATGAGCAAACATTTGTCCCTATCCGCATGTTCACCCACAAAATATATAATTGGTGACAGACCCAGTACAGTATAAACTCCGACAATGTCTATAGCTAACGTCATATTATGTCAAGGAAGAGAGGAAAAAAATGTATTTAGATCGTAATTCTCAATGTAGATGTATGGACTTATGTCTGTTTTTTAAACGTTTAATGTGCAAATCTAGTATACGGCGGCTCACTTGATGGCAGCGTCACCATATTCTATGGGGTGTCACTAACGTGTGTCAATCTTGCATTGAGAGGAGAAGTAGTCGTGTCAGGTGAAGTGACAGCCGTACCACTGGTCGGTTTGTCGAGTGGAGCCACTGATTTTGTAGTATTAGGTGTAGTGGCTAAGGCTGTAGTTATTACGTTAGGTTATGTTATGAGATCATTGTTATTAGGTCATAGGCACAGTAGTATTTCTTGCGTCAGGAGGAGCATCAGTTGGTAGGGTAGTAGCAGTCGTACTTATTGGTGTGCCAAGTGGAGCTCCTACGGGTACACTTATTGGTGTGTCAGGTGGGATCACAGCTTTGGCAGTTGTGTGAGGTGAGGCTACATCAGTAGTTGCTGTGTCAGCTGTAACTAGAGCTGTTGTTGCGTACCGCTATTGTTGTAACAGCTGGAGCCCGGGTCCTGTAGTAGTGTGTGTGTGTGTGTGTGTGTGTGCAGGCGGCGCGACGGCGACTGCGCTGAGCGCGTCCCCGCTGGGCGGCGGCTGGCGGCTGGAGTGCGGCGCGTGCGGGCGCGGCGTGCGCGTGGCCTGGGTGCGGGGCGGCCGGGCCCAGCCCGCCGTGCTGCGCCCCGACCTGGCGCAGCACTGCTGGCGCGCCGTCACACACGTGCCCGAGCCCGATGAGGTCACACACTACACACTTTAAATTCCATCTCTGTTTGGTCTTATATGTTGTACACTCAATTTATCTCTCATGCATACTGCTGTCCATTAAATGTTTTAAGGCTGTTAAATTTTCGTCCTCTTTTTACACGCGCGGTTTCTTCAGAAAGGGCTAGTTGAGTAATAGATATTGCTCGGCCAGGTGTGGTGTGTGGCGACGGTGGGGTCTGCGGGCGCGGTGGCGGTGTTCCCCCCCCGCGCGCCGCTCCCCGCGCCGCCCTCCCCCGCGCCGGCCCGCCACTCGGTGCGCGCGCTCCACAACACCGAGCCCCGCGCCGACCCGACGCCCGCTCTGCTGCTGCTACTGACCTGTGCAGCACTCCAGCGACTGAACTAAGCTGCGACCGAATCGTCAAGTGTTCAATGTGAGTTTACGAAACAGTCATACCCTAGACACAGTCTACATCGACGTCAGTCAGATATTTAGTGAGTACAGTAGTAATGACAAAAATCATATTATTGACACTTGACATACGGTCTCCGTTTTGTGTAGGGTTTCAAAGTAAGCAAGCCTATCAGCTAATGGCTCCAAACTGTGGAGGATTCTATTACAGAGGAAGAGGCGTTTTATGTGAACACGAGAAAACATTTTGAAAATTGAGATTATTACCATTACAAAACATTACCATAATGCTTGTAAAAAATTATTGAGACACGCTACCTTAAGCTTCTGTATACATTTCCATCACGTAGCTTTATCATTGTGTCGAGCCGTGTCGTGTCGTCCTCTAACGCCAACATCTCCTTATCTTCGCCCGTACGATAGCTGTTCAATATAATAAAGTTGAATCCATCCATCTGCTTCATCGATATTGTCCAATCACTGAAAAAACTTACGCGAAATTTTTTCCTGCTCAGCTCCCCAAAAGTTGTTTGTGAAAATATTTTTCTTGTATAAGCGTCGACTCACCGAAGGTTAATTAAGTAACATTTAAAAAGGTATCGTTATCGTTATTAAAAATAGAAAGGTCACTGTTTTCGTAGTCATATTTTTTTATATAAAGGTCCTGCCCTAATTCTAAATTATTTGTGTCGGCGCAATTGCGTATGGATGTGTATAATATGCTCTTTAATTCTTCTCTACCATTCACAATATTTTTCATGCAAAACTTCACAATCCACCTATTGGTTCTCTTCTTGTTTGAATTTGATGCTGAATGCTATCAGCATGTGTTGTTATTAAACTGATGTTTTCTCGCGTTCACAATATTCTTCGTCCAATCGAATGTTGTGTGTTAGTCGGTCTGTCTCCGTACTCTAGTCTTCGTAGTGCTCTGTATTGTACTGTATTTGTTATTCTAGGGTACCTATATCAACCTGTCTATCTATCAATCTATCTATATCTACAGTAGTGTCCCCATGTTTGCTGCGGTCTGTTATAAGCAATATTTTGTGTAAGCCTTGTTTCTAGATATTTGTTACCGTTTGTACTGAATGTATGTCGACCTGAAGCAATGTGTTTGTGTAAATACTGTTCCTGAGTGTAGCCGCGGCAGACGTGCCACCTTCATTATCTTCTCCTAACTTTCCTGTCAGAGCGTATTTATTTACTCGATGTGTAATTTAGAAACAGGAAGCAAACGTGCCAAATTGTTGTTATTTACAGATGAAATTTTCTTATATTCATTATACGTGTATATGTTAGGTTTCGTTTGATAACATGAAATGTGCAAGTAAGTGCAACGTGCGACACCAAAGATATTAAATTTAGAATTTATGGTTAATTGAGAGGTTGCTGATAGGGTAAGCAACGTGTGGTAGTATTAAAGCAATCTATACGTATATCAGGATTACATGCAGTTGTATCACTCGTAGGGATCTTTGTATGTGAGCCTAGAGTTAAAGGAACTATTCGACTATGCGTATTATTGGCATGTAAGTCAACTGTATTTTACAAGTGTTCTTTGAGAGGAACAATACTTTTTAAATATAAAATTAATGTTGTCATAGATTCCACGCTTAGGAAACTTTTTTACTGACATCAAACCGTTTGTTATTTCGTGTAATTTGTAATGATTACATGCATTGCGTGCCATGATGACGCAATTGTCATCACACAAGTCGTTGACAACCATATTTGATCAGCAATAACCATTTCATACTTTCATGCAATAACATGCACAGTTGAATCAAATATTAAAGATAAGTCCAAGCTAGTATATATCCATAATATATTTTATATAGATGTCAAATTCTTAAAGTAAAGTGTAACACACGATGTATCATAGCTTAAACTGAATCATGTAAATTTCGATGTCAATTTTAGGTGTCCGTTTAGATCGGCCACGTTTTGTATGAACGAAACTATTTGCTACAACACTTTTGCAACAATCTCGTAGCGTGTAAGTGTGACAAATTTTTATGAGATGTTCGATGTTGAAATGTTGATATGATTAGATTTATTTTAGTTGCTTCTATTAGTTGTCCATCCCTTCACATTAACCCAATACCATTACCCCCTGCAGTCTAATTGCGTAAAATTCTTGCAACTCTGAACAGTCAGAGATATTAGTGCTGTTCCTAGCACTAATATCTCTGACTGTTCAGAGTTCAGATTGCGAGAGTGGTAAGTAACTAGATAAATATCCCGCGATTATAAGCACAGAGTGTTATTATATGTAGGTATCGTTATTGTTAGAATGTGATGTACCGGAGGCGCGGGCGCATCGCGGGCGCACTCTATCACGCCTCATGTCCACGAAAAGAATTTAAATTGTTAGTTAGCTCGTAGTGAAATGTATTTTTGTACCGTTCGAAAGATATGTCAATTCTGTGAATATCAATGTACACGATATGTCCCTAATCTTGTATCGCCCATCATGTACACACATTTTTATTATGTAGACACTATTTACCTTCATAACAGATGCTAGCCCTTCAGAAGGAAAGAAAATAAAAATTATTGTGAACACACACAAAACCAAATATCAAATTACTTATAAAAATGTGTAAACTGTAAAATGAAAATAAAGTGAATACATAGTCCGTGCGGCAGTATTCTATTCAGACAAATATAAAAAAACGGATTATCTATTCTGAATTAGTAAAGATCTAATAGTTCTATATGTACATGATGTCGGTGATAAAGGGTGGAGGGACGCATGGTTTATGGAAGATATTTCGTTTATGTACCTGGTTGAACGTGGAGAACGAAATGATCCGTCCACTGCGGATCTCGTGCAGTTAGATAAGGCGCTAACCCACCCCGGCTTATCCCTACGACCGCGTGACTCTCCATTCATACCATTAGTCATTATTTATCTTATTTAAATGGCTTTCAAGGAATTTGAACCGTCCAACATCTATCAAGAGATCCCTTGAAAACATGTTTATATATTTTTGACATCTTCGACTCCAAGGTTGATTTTTATCAGTTGGAGATAGATTTATTGCGCTAACTTTATGTTACCAAATCAATCTTTTAAACGTCCTTGCGGTTATATCTCTCCACAAGTACTCGGGACATTTTTTGTCTCCTCTTTTACCTTGATCCCGGATCCCTTTAGATATGCGCCGCGGCCCCCGCACCTCTCGCATTGCTTATCTGGATGATATGTTGGTCACGGCACATACATATATCCCTGCAACAATACACGTAGATCTACTTAAAGACTACTGGTTATTAACAGAAGTAGATTTGAAAAGAACTATAAAACGGTACAACCTAATTTAGTATTTTTCACACATGAGTTTAGTATCTAAATTTTTTCAAGGAACCTATCTACGAAGAACCTATCTCAGAGTTAATTATCACTTTTCAAACGGTGAGTTTCTTTATACTTCTATCCGTTCATAGAATTATAAAAGATTTTTTAGCTTAATTTCATAATTTGGTTGTGCTTGTAGCCTGTGACCGACATGTATCTATGTTCATCTCATTTGTAAGTTTGTCTTAGCGTCCATTTCGATACTAACAGTGTCGCGTTCGGTGCCAATACATGATTTAAACGAATCATTATAGTATATATTATTATACATTATTGATATACATTTTATCGTTTACTTTGATATTGAATGTACAGATCCATAATATTATCAATCGCCATGTGTTTATGGAACCTCGTATACCGGATAAATAAACGATATAAAACTAAATTATCCATTTTTATTTCACTATTCTAATTTGGTATCAATTTCAGTAATGCATTGTCTACGGCAAAAGGGAACTAGAACTTTAATTTTATTGTAATAAGGTCTGCATTGGAGCAAGGTATTTTAATAAAATTAATTTAGGTAAGAGTGCGTCGGAGCCAGTGAGCCGTGTAATGGAAGCCCCCGGCTGGGATATATCCCGGATAGCTCGTGAAGTATGTATTGTGATCGAACAAATTGCAGAACCTTTGCATAAACCATCAAAGTTTTAATAAAATTAGTTTTAACTAACTTTATGAAACTCAGCGTTTAAGGTTCAATTATTTATTATTGTAGTTGCATCATTGAGCTTTTGAGGTTTAACTTTAAACTTTCATATAACAGGCAGTATGTTATAAAAGATACGACGCCTCCTCCTGTCCTTATCCCATAATAATTGTGGTTGCCGCAATATGTGTTCCTCCAATCCTCTCTATCATCCGTCTGTGTATTCACTACCTTTATAGCCATCTTTCGTACAGTCCATCCATGTTTTTGGGTCTGCCTATTTTATAAAACGTTTATTATCACGTTATCTTCATTCCTCCGTAAGAGATGCCTATACAGCAATATATCTCATTCTTTTAATTAGCAACAATGCTTATTACACGTATAGCGATGGTGTTTTTACTATCTTAGCTCGTTGCCATAATATTAGTTCTGACTCACACAATCTGACTTATTTATTTCTTATTCATGATCAGTTTACAATATCAGGCTTACCCGTTATTAGTTAACTTAAAAAACGATGAAAAGTACAGTACACAATCTGTAAACGAGATATACACAATTGTTATATTAAAACGGAAGTATGATAATACTGTTATTAAGAGAATTAAACAAACCAGGGCGTGGCAGACATGGTCGGGAGGCTCCGGGGGAAGGACCTCTGGATTGCCGGCGAAATGTTTATTGAAAACGAACTGCCTGCGAGGAAATATAGCAACTTTACAACTCGGGGCGTGTTATGTGTTTGCCGATTTATTTTTATTAAAGACGTTACTTCTGGAACGGGTGAGTGGATCTTATTGTATAATGAAATGTATTAAAGCATCAAATCAGAATCAGTGAAAGAATTGTATGGAGTTTTTTAATATTTTTTAATATTTATATTCCCATCACTGACACAACTTGTCATAATTTCTTCTCAGAGTAGATAATATAATGGTTTCATCGTCATTATGATGATGATGTACCTATAGGAGCACATAGAACATAAATAAACAAACGAATATTGATTTGATTATATATAGTAAACTAGTCGAGCCATTCTGGAGTGAGTCTCCTTTATCACGGCTGTCGTTAATTACAGCAGTTGTAAAAGCGCGGGAATCTTGTGTTGTGTCGTAAACAAACCTATTCTTGTCCCTTCCTTGTCTCCTATCTTTATGTCTAAGCACATAAAGATCCAATGAGTTTTTGTAATACTTACCACAGAGGCAAAAGGGTACAGCCCGAATGATGGTCAGCGGTTACTCCTGAGGGGGCAACACCAGGGGTGTCACACACTCATTGACGTCTTTTTTTAGATATCGAATAAATGCAGCCAAGTGTAAACGCAGTGTAGCTTCGTTTACTGAAACTTTTAGTAACAAATTATCTGCCCAAATACAACCGCCGTCTTACAAAAAAAAACATTTTTTTTTTAAAGCCCATACAAATATTAGTATGGTATCGAAAACTAAACACATTTTAAGAGGTGGTCTGTCTTTTACTAAGGCTTTTAAAATATTGTCCATCGTGCCGTTTACAATAATCTACTGAATGTCTCAATTAATTTCGTCATTACTGTCAATAGTTATCGGAGTGAGTAATCCAGATCAGAATCCTTGACTTGACTTTTATCCTGATAAATATCAGGTTTTCACGCGATTAAAAAACTGGATTTTTGATACAATTCCACGCAGCCCTCGTGACCAATATCTAGTTCGGAATAAAAGAGCGTGTGATCCCAGGTGAGACCACACTACACACATCACTGAATGTATTCACTTCTCAACAATAACAGCAGCCAATCCGAGGGTACTTGCTATAATAGGACACACAGACGCCGCGAGGAATGTATGTAAATGTGCTGCGGGACAAATGTGTGCGATGTGGCGGATCTCGCGGATTTATGAGTTCCGCTTCCTCGCGAGGCCAGGCTATGCTGGCTTCTGCTGATGGTACTTGGATACAGGTAAGCTGCGTCAAACTGGGTAAGTTGGAAAAATCCTTACTTTGATATAACGATTCATAATATTCCAGAAACCGAAAAGTTTCGTGTATGTCATGAAATAAGTATTCCAAAAATGTGTGAAGTATGTGCTGGTGACCAGATCATCACACTTATATTAAAAAATACATGTGACTTTGTTCACCCTTCACGCCACAAAGACTGAACGGATTGTAATAAAATTTGGAGTGGAGGTAGCATATACCATAAGATTAAGTAACATATACCATGGATTAACACATAGGATACGTATTTTCCCGTACCTTTATATCTAGAACCTGCGGGCAAAGCCGCGGCTAAAAGATACCACAAGAAGAAGCAGATCATCACAACGGAACAAAGCACGGAGTACATACAGTATCGAGACACCAACAAATGCTGAGCTAAAAGTAATAAAGCAAGCACAATGGATACCAACTAAGATCCTTTCGACTCTATGAACGAGTTGGAACTAGGATAGTCTCGAACTCACGAGACTTAGCTTAATACCTTAGACTTAGCCTCCACTGTAGCTGAGCATTTAGTATGGACTTGTACGGGTACGTGTTATATCCTCAAGTCACTGCTCAATACCCGCACTGTTTGTGTATAAGATAATGTCGCAAATCACTGATTGTCAATTACATAACGTCTGTGTGTGGATGAAACACAGACTAGAAGCAACTGCCTGAGGGGTGATCGGGGACAGTCGCGTACAAATTGTAATAGTTTAAAAATATTTATTTCATGAATGCAGTGACAAAACCAACTTGGTAGCTTTTTATTTTGATATTTGTAATTTCCTACCAATGTCTAGAAGAATTTTGTTACAAATTCTTATATTGTTACATGAAGAAAAAAGACAAAGCACTGAGTTTCTTGCCGGCTCTTCTCAGGAGGTTTTTTTCCGAACCGGTGGTAATTTAGACCTTCATAAGTGCCTTATTAGGGCCTAACCTGAATATTTTTCTAATTTGACTTCGTAATGCGATATACCTAAGTATACATAGTTATAATATGTTTTGAGAAATCGTTTCTTATTGCCACGGAACTACCCTATATTATACAAGTCACCTCTCTCAGACTACGCACCTGTTTTATCATTCATTTCGAGTATTATTTACCTTTCCATCATTGAATTCTTTGTAGATTTGATGTAGAAAGTTACACCTTGGTCTTTATGGCTTCTTCAGCTGTCAGTCGCATTGTTTTTCTACCTAACGAATGCAAGTTTCTTCATGTGATTTTAATTAATAAACTCCTATGAGTTTATTCCTATGAGTTTATGACTCTTGGTCTATACCAAGAGTCCATTCCACTCCACGCAGAGAAGCTTAATTTTTCTCCAAAATCAATCTTGAATGGGATGAGATACGGTGTACATTGTAATGGCATGGAAAGAGCCAGCAAATGTGTGGTCATGGTGGCTAAGCATGTGTCGTAACTCGTAGAGCAGACACATCGATACGGTGCTCGCCCTCCGGCCACGGTGACTCGTATTGAACCAATATCGATCGTATTGTATATGCCGGTAGTGCTGCCCCTCGGTAGGGAGGCGACCATACATATCAATAGTCCAGCAACACTATTATTATCATATTTTATTTGTGAATCATCGATCTATGGTAACACGGAATTAGAATTCCAATCGAGCAAGTTTTCTGACTAAGACTGAAATTTAGACTTCAGAAGCCAGTTGCAAGAATCACAATAGTATTTTCTATCTCAATTTTCTTATTGAATTTGTATAAATATTAATTAAATGATAACAGAAACGGTGAACTAACCCATTAATTATTTGATGAATACCTAATTGTTTTGGATTTCACTTTCAACACATTCAAAGTTAAAATATTCCGAACTAATATTATTCCGTGAAGTTCTTAATAGCAAAATAAACATAAATAATTACGTCGGAGGCTGAAGGCTCAGCCCGGCGAGCTTTTGAATATTAATATTAAACAAGCGGTATCGAGGCGGCTGCCTGTAGCCGGAGATTGATTGCCGCACTCATTACTGGAGTGACCTTTGACTACGGTTGGAAACAACAATAATAACATCGGTACTAAACTCAATAATAGACAAATTCTAATTTCTGCAAGCTCAACGGTATCTCCCATTCAAAATTGGAGCCGTCCGACTCGACTGTACCACCGTATAGAAGACCGCAGTCAAATAACACTACTGATGTAGTTATGTCTGAATTGTGAATAGACTGTTCTGATCATAATATTGCTTGAACACCCTAGTCTTTTTCAAAAGGTCGCCTCCGGCACGCCAGTCTCAGCAAACAATCCATGCACTACAAAATAATGGCAAGCGCATGAGAATACGAAAGCAATCATTGTATATATTATAAAAAACTCCAAGCCGAAATAAAATAGTTCAAAGTAAGTAAGTAATAGCTATGACCATTAAAAGTATTGTAAGTAAGTATCACAAGGCTATCTATCGTCCTCGGGTCCTCTCGCTATAAATCAGGGACACCGTGAAGGTGGGCAGTGGAGCGTGGCTGCTGATGGAGATAGCGTGTGAGATATTGATATAACCTGCACAGGTGACTGGACATCGTACATATACATACGGAGTCCAGGGTCATTGAGGCCTTGGATTTAATCTTTTTGAGTTTAGGGACCAAACTGTGGCCCAGATTGCCACACTGAAATAAATTATTTTGAGGGGTACATACAACGTACCACAAATTAAGACGTAATTCTTACGTTCCTTGCTCAAGTCAGGAAAGTACAGTCACAGTGAAAAACTTATATAACAACTTAGTATTACCGAGGTGTTTTTCCTTTCGCAGTCTATGGGTGGTGTTTAGAATCGCAAATAAAGTTGACAATAGTTTGTTATTTTAAGCAATACCTTTATTATTTTATGTACTGGAAATACCGAAGTTATGGCGGAATAGTCTGATGGCACATTAAATTTGAGTGGCCTCCGATTTGACATGGGAATCAGTATTTTGATGACGCTTCAAACAGTAATATAATTCTTTACAAGATAAGGGCGGCCAGCGCTGTTACCCTCAGCTCATATAAATACAATTCTTGTAGCCGTAGCTAAAGCTAAGCCCCCGAGCCCTTATCTCATGGGGGGCGATGACCCTTGTGACGTCATAAATCTACGTCACCACACAATGGCACCATCCTCGGAATTGTTCGTAAAAATGAACCCGCCATTTAGTCGCAGTGTCGGTTAATTTGTGTGCTTTATGTGAACTGAATGAGTGGTGGCTGGAGGCTGGCGGTGTGTAAAGCAACTATTAACCAGAATAATAAAATTTTAATTATATACTAACATATTACGAACTATATTTAGCCTGCGTGTTTGTCTGTGCAGATAAGGGGCACATAGAATTCAGTTTAAAATAGTCATATACTACCCAGGGAGTGTTAGGAATAAATAATGTGGCACATAATAATGGAAGGAACTGAACTATTTATTTATTGGACCCAGATGCCATACAAATATATATTTTACTACCTAGTAATAATATTGAACAATTTCAAAAATTATTGTGTAAATAAATTAAAATTAAATCAACTGCTATATCCGCGTAGCTCACCGGTATGTGTGTGTTGAGTAGTATATTGTCAGTTTGTCGAATGCTCTGAGACGTGAGCGGCGCCGACCGGGAACAAATATAGAGAAACTCATCAGGAAGTCGATCCTGCGAGGGGCTGAAGTTGCCAGACACGCCGCTATATTTTTAATACTTTTGTGCTACGGAGCTACGGAGCTACGAGCTACGGCGTAGCACTTAATGCCGTTGTTATTTCTAGCTTGAGCAGTTGGTATGTTTATCACAAATATCATACAATACTTGAATTATATATCACTATTTATTGGTGTGTATTTAGAGATACTAGCAAAAATAATTGGGTACAGAAGCAGATAAGGCTCCCAGTTGTTTTGTTAGGTACTGGTCGATAACAGGAAACCTTCAGTAGGTAGCTATACAACTGTTCTTTATAAAGGCGTTGTGTTCTATACGGGCACAACACTGAGACCGCGCCAATACTGTGTTATATATATGAAGTGATTCATAGTAATCAATACGAACCAAAACTTCTTACTTCGTCACGACGCAGTCCAGAAACATCGTCCCAGTGATCCGATAAGGTATTTATAATATGTACTTTAATTTTGTGCGTAGTTTTACTGCTTTGTGGAGTCCCCATCCGGTCCGCGTTGTGGGTCTCTCCGTCTTACCTATCCTACAATTTTTTTGGAAAAAATCAAATACGAAAAAAATATTTTTTTCTGAGTTACCGTAAATACTTCAATAAAGCATTTAGTAAAAATCTAATATTTTTTTGTACAGATGAAAAACCTTATTCTCCTAAACATAATTTATTGTATACTTGTTTTACCTTATCTTCCGCTACAGTGTACCATGTGGCTCACCATCCTGACCTGCCTGACACTGGCACAAGTGCCGAGGATCGATGGCGCATGTAACACTATCACCGTGAACGGTGTGCACTACGACAAGGAGACGGTGGTCCCACCGCCCGGTATACCCACCTTCCTCGACATGGACCATCAGTCCAACGAGCTGTACTTCAACCAGTGGACGAGGTCATCAGGGAATGAGCACAATATTCTTGCCAAGATAAACCTGAACACCAAAGCAATAACCAACATGAACAGAGTAAGGGACGCACAATCATTCGCCATCAACCACGAGGACAAGGTGATCTACTACGGGACTGTGGACGGGATCATCAAATACGATTATTATAACGAACAAGTGACATACTACAAGATAGAGAATACACTAATCTCCAAAATGTATTACAAGAATGTACTCTACTTCAAATCGTACGGCAAAGGCGTGTGGAATATATTAAACGACACCACGTACAGCGTGTTCAAAGACTTGGAAGACGCCGTAGCGTGGACATTCCTCATCGACGACAACACGGTGTACTTCTCCAATTACACCGGGTTCTATCGCCAGCCGCTGGGCACTAAGGACGCGGTGCTTATCCACAGTCAATCATCGCTCCCCAACATGTACAAGATAGCAGTAATGGTGCTGGATCCTTCAGGGCAGCTGTATGTGAGTTTGGATGACGCAGAGTTCGGTGGACTGTACGTGTTGAACAAGCAGAGCTCAGTCCTCGAGCAAGTCAGCTTGCCGTACGCCAAGCACATCAGTTTTGACAGTGAAGGTCGTATCATCTACGCCAGCACGTTGTCGGGCGGAGTCTATAGACTGATACCCAATGATAGAGAGGACAATGTCGTATGCATTGAATAAGTTCGCCTTTATTATTATTTAGTACTAGCTGCCCGCCCCGGCTACGCTCGTGCGGAATTTTTTTTTTGCATTTATGGGGATGAAAAATAGATGTTGGCCGATTCTCATAGATACCGGATAAGCACATAAAATTTCATCAAAATCGGTCAAGCCGTTTCGGAGGAGTATGGCAACGAAAACTGTGACACGAGAATTTTATATATTAGATTTTAACCAACTTAAAACAAGATGAGGTCGTGGTCGATAGGTTTTCACAATCATTGTCAGATTGGTATTATATAATTTAGTCATTTGTTACTACAAATTATAGGATAAGTACTCATAGGTACTTATCCTATCACTATACCTAATCACAAACCAGTAAATCAAGTAGGATAGTTTTGATACTAAGCTACCAAGCAAGCGTATGCCCCGCCTGATGGTAAGCGGTCACCATAGTGTATACACACTTGCAATACCAGATTTATCACAAAAGCGCTGCGAGCCTCATTCCAGGACGATCTGTGCTACTAGCATAATGTCTTTACTGCCAGCATCGCGTGTCCTCAAGCAGGTCAGGCAACCCTAACAATAATAGCTATGCTATTCTTATTAGAAATAAACGGTTATGAATATCGTTATTTTTGTTTTTTTTATTTTTTCTTTAACTTCACTAAAATTATATTAACAACAATTTAATTCGAGTGTCGGTTATTGTTTAAGATAATATGTCACTATACCTAATATATAGACAGGATATGTTTTACAAATTGGTTTCTGCTGCTTATTTACTGTTCATTAATTGAATATTTTAATTCTTATTTTATCTGTTTTAAGTTAATAAAAAATATGAAACCATTTTGTCGGTATAGCGTAGGGAAGTACTCAAGCGTAAGGCTTAGCCGCTAAGTTTTAGCCGACGTTGGTTTTTTTTATCCACAGAAGCCGGTATGACTCATACCGCTGTATCTATCAGTTCTAAAGAGGGATTGACGAGACCGCTGGTCTAGTGATTAGTATACCCGACTGGGTTGCGGGTTCGATTCCCACCGGGGCAAACATTTATGTTACAAATTAGTATGTGCTTGCGTCTGGGTGTTTGGCATGTATTTACAAAAATACGTATTGTATCAGCTGCTGGTTCCCATAGTACAAGCTTTGCTTAGTTTGGGGCCAGATGGCGCTGTGTGATGATGTCCAAGCATTATTATTATTATATTTTGTTTGTTTGTATGTATGAGGTAACAATCTCTGACACTACTAAACTTCAAAAATTACAAATTACAATATAGACTAATAAACTGAAAAAAGTAGGTTTAAAAATAGTTTGCCGACATTGTTTGAATTCATTTTTACATGAGTGTATCTAGTATCCTCGTCACGTACCGCCCACAGGCACAGGAGGGGGGGGGGGGGTTCTTTAATTAAACTCACGCGTCTGTAATAATGAGGGAATTATTCCCAACTAGTCGGAGTGGTTTTCAAAGCGTCAGTTTTAATGAAAATCAAGCAGCATGTTGTATGAATGTATGAGGGCTATAATAATAATTTATGTACAGGTGGATCTATCAAGTGAGCGGAGAAGGTCACATCCGAATCGATAAGGACTTAAACAAGTCTCGCGCCCGATGTTGATGGAATCTAAAACTGTATCATTGGATTTAATAAATACTATATTCCTAGCGAGGTGCAGAACCCTTTCATTTAAAAAAATATACTTTATAATTACATCATTGCATAGTTTCGCTAATAAGGACCGAATTGTGAGAATTAATGACATACGGCAAACATAAGCAAAATGTTGAATTTTATTAAACGGAACGACTCCTGCAGTTTAAGCTTCGTAAGCTGTATACCGAGCTCCCGGCTGTGGTTCTCAAAGGTATAACATTGGGGTTCTTCAAGGCGGGGAGATATTGTTGCCGAAGTGGCAACAACTGATACCACTGGTGTTGCAAGTCCATAGGCTACGGTAGCCGCTTACCATCAGGTGGGCCGTACGCTTGTTGGTACACTCTCCTATCTCCTGACCTTCTGTAAGGAGTATTGTAAATGGAATCTCCGTTGAGCATTGATTAATCAATATAGATAGATAAGTATATCATAATAGTATGTCGAGGAATCTACAACCGTAAGTTAAGTTAACCCGCTAAATAACACCTGATGCGTTGCTCAGCTTAGTTACTGAGTCACAGACAGAACCCAATGCAATTTCTCCAATGGGGATGCTAAAGAAAATGACGGTAAGTACTTTACAACTTGATAATGATGAAACACACGAAAACACTAATTGATATTAAAGCCAATGTTAAAACTGAACTACACACAAGTTTCAAAGTTCCTGAATGTGTGGCGTTATAAGGAGCTAGTCTGTAGATACCGCTGGTCCACACGGCGCAGATCATGCGACCCTCGCTGTCCCAAGTGACAGCACTGAGCCCGCCCCGGGGCAGCACCAGCTCACTCTGTACAGTTTCATTGACCACCGGATACACTCCCTCCGTCCAGGACTTCACATACAACCTGCCTTTGAGATCCAAGGCCAAAACTGACGTCACAAACGTTCTGCTGGCTTTTATTACCGTAATATTATCGACGCCCACCTTCTTTCTGCACAATCCACCGAGACTGGTGAAGTATATCATATTGTCGTCATCGATGACGAAACTCATGGTGTTCATATCCTTCAAGTCTTCGAATATACTGTAAGAGTCGTTCTGGAACACGTACCACTTGTAGTATGTAGTCTGTTCATTATCTCTCTCTCTGAAATACAGCAAGTGCTTAAAGTACACCATCTCCACTCTTCTACCCTTAGCTCCGAACAAAGTTTTTCTATTGTTCTTCAAGTCGTATTTATAGACGCCATCCGGTGCCCCCATGTATGCGATTTCCTCTTTGTGATCTATTGCGTAAGTAGTTTCACGAAAGCGTCCAGAAATATTAAAAATGGTTATCACATTATCTTTGAGGTTAATCTTAGCAAGATGGGAATCCCATGTGTTGTTGGCTACCCATGTAGTGAAGTCGAAATAAAGATTGTTGTTGATGTGGTCGAAGCTGAGGAAGGATGTATACAGCAAGTGGGAGACCAGCGTCTCGTTGGTGTGGTACACCCCATTGATGGTGGCGCCATTACCCTCGGCCCAGAACCCGGCGTGTGTGAGGCTCAGCCAGGATACTAGGACAATCAGCTTCATGGTGCACTGGAACTGAAACAATCTCACGGTTGGTAAATGCTTTTTTAATATGCTGTAATTATATATTTCCATTCACAGATTATCAGTGTGTAAGATACCATTGGCATTTTACGTTAGATCAAATTATCAATGATGGAAAGATAAAAAGTATTCGGAACCGGCGGCCATGTATGAAGAGATTGATGAATGTACAAGAAGCAAAAGGTGTGCAAGGCAAAAGTTTTATGGCGCTCTATAATCTCTGGCTAACGTATGGACAAATGCGGCCAGTGTTAGCTCATACAAAACAATTTCCCTGTTTTCTTTTAAAATACTTATTAATTTATTAAAAAAATATCAGATGTACTCCAAATGATATTCAGCAAACAAATTTGACGAGAACAACCATATGAAGAAGAATTAAAGACAACGAAAGACTACAAACCTCACAATAATAACTAAAGCTCCACAAATACAGCTGAAGAACCGTTGCTCCGTCGCTGGCGTGCAAGGACAATCCGACAAACAATTTCACATTTAACAGTAGTGATAAGCTCAGGATCCCTACCAACAAGTAATCGAACACTGTCGTGAATAAGGTTTCACTAATAAATGATGAGAATAAGTCAATGTTTTAATCAAATGGCCACAACAATAGCTCTTTAACAATGGCCTTAGGAACTATGGTGCATATTTATTTAACAGAACGTTATCCGTGTTCGTTATAGCCTCAACTGCTGAAGCAGACATCGGGACTCTCAGGGTTCCCACTTGGGACTACACATGAGTCCCGAAGCAAGTTTTATTTATATTTGATGTGAAGAATGAGTTTGTACGCGCATATTGCAGTCTGGGACTCGACCACGCTACACAGAATATATTATATCTATGGTTGATTCTCCATGGTGGATAGCACTTGAAGACCTCAATACTTCGCAGAACAATATCAAATGGAAGTCAATATTGGTGTCAGGATCTCAAGGTCTAGTGATGTACAGCAGTCGCCAGCTCAGACTAGGAACAAATAAAGACGGAGGAACGATGCCTGAGGAGGTCAACTAGAACTGGCCCAAGCGGACGGCCCACCTGATGGCAAGCAGTCACCGTAGCCTATAAACGCTAGCAATATCAGGGGTATCACTAACGAGTTGCCAACCATGTTGATGAAGACTCACTGTGCTAGCAGCATTAATACTAGCCCAGCGTATCTTCGTGGAAGACTGGCAACCTTACTTACCGCAGAAACACAACACTACATCAAATAGTGTTATTTCACTGCGGTCTTCTGTAAGGTGGAGGAACAGTCCCCAGTCGGGCGGCTCCAATTTATTCCCAAATTTCCCAAATTTCTAAGTATGTAGTTAAAAGAAGTGTTTGGTAATTCTATTGGTAGCCCTTAATAATCGAGATAAGCGTCCCCAGCATGTGCACGCACGGCCGGTACACAACAAGTCACAAAAAATATTAGCGCTCGCAACATCCTGTTTTTGAATTGAATTTTCCTCTCATTAATTGGCGACTAGGACTAATTGTGCGATAAAGATTAAACATGTTATTCGGCTCTTGTGACGTATGTAAGGTACCGCTATAAATTTCAAATGAAACGGAATTTCTACCAGTTGACCGACTTGTAGAAATACGATGTACAAACTAGAATTTGTGATTTTTTATAAAAAGTTTGCTTACTAGTAATAAAAATATCGAATCTATCTTCTCGCCTTCCCACAAGGGTCCCCGAATGGCTAGGCAGTAGATAGTAGGTGTTACAACACCCACTCTCCACCGAAGATAATTTGATGCTAACGTGACAGATGGTGAGTCCGTCGCCGTCTCTTAGGCACTACATACGTCCTTGAGTTTCTTCTCAGACGTATGCAGGTTTCCTCACGATGTTTTCCTTCACCGTAAAAGTATGTTAGTTATGGGATATAAGATTTGTGTTTAAATAAAAATTTGTGTTTAAATAAAAAAAACATAGACGTGACAGACAAAATTTAATACAACTAGTAAAAGGCTAGCAGAGATTATGCATTTCACGTATCAAGTTACATATATTGGTCCTGTTGGAGCCAATAATATTTCCTTCGTTGTCGAATATCAGGGAGAAGGAATTCGCAAAGTCGATATGTAACTCCAACTGTGTTGTTCGTTTGGTCATCCAGTACACTGTGTTACAGTTAGTGATCACATACAGCCCTCAAGGGTCCACGACCAGAGCTGGTATCCACTCACCGGGCGCTAGAGCTTTAACCAGAACAGGGTCGGCAGTGCCTACCGTCTGTCCGTACAGCCCACTAGTATTGCAGAAGTACATCATGTTATCATCACCAATGATGAATTCACTAGCTTCTGTGCCTTGCAAGTCTTCAAACAAATCGTATGTCCCGTTCGTAGAGACATACCACACTCTGTTTGGATATGTTGTGAAGTAAAGTACATTCTTGAAGTATATATTGCTGATACTCTTGCCTTCAGCGTATCCTCGTGGAGCACCGGCAACCTTTCTCACCGCAGAAACACAACACTACATCAAGTAGTGTTATTTCACTGCGGTCTTCTGTAAGGCGGAGGTACAGTCCCCAGTCGGGCGGCTCCAATTTTAAACGGGAAATCCCAAATCGCCCTACCTCTCTTTTTTTTAAAAGCTCAAGGTGTGATTAATCACTGTACTTAAAAAAAACTCATGGTACAGGCCGGGATTCGAGCCTGGGCCCATCAGATGACAGTCCGTGGCTTCAACCACAAGGCCACCACGGCTTTTAAAATATTCAAGTCATGTTTGTAGATACCGTCGGTAGTTCAAAAGTATACCTCGTTATCTTCGACATTCATTGCGTATGCGCGTGCTACTGTCACTTCAGGGATGTAGCTCAAATCTTTCGTCCCCAGATTGATGCGTCCATGGTTATCTGCCTGGCTGGTCAAGGGGACCATATACCCGTAGTAAAGTTGGTTAGAGCTGTCCTGTATATACAGGAATTGTGGGCACCCCATAGCTGATGACAGGGTCTTGTTATGGTCCTTGCCGCTGATCCAAACTCCTCCACACCTGGCGCTGGTTGCAGCTCGTGCGAGGAACAAGCAGTTTAGTAGAATGATCAGCTCCATGGCTCACTTTAATGTAGGTGTCCTAACGAATATTACAAATAAAAAAGATTTATTTTGCACTTTTGTTTGTATTGTATTGAAAAAACTCAAACGCTACTGGATCGATTTCAATAATTATTTCACCAACAGAAAGGTGTATTATCACTGAATACCATAGGCTATGTACTAAATTGTTAGTCGGACGATCTCAGTGAAGCCGTAGTGGCCGTGTAGTCGAGGTGACCGCCTGCCTATTGATTTGTTCTAGATTCAACTACTTGTACTAAATAGATTATCTAAAAAAAACTTCAGTAAGTGCGAAACAACACAATACGTAGTAAAAAATAAGGTAAACTCGAATCACAGTCAAACAACAGTACTATGATCTATAGTTGTAGGTAAAATAAATTATTAAAGAAAAATAGCTGGATTTAATGTTTATCTGTAAGGTTATCTTACAAGAAATTAAAGTTACACGAAAGAATAGGACCTAAAATTAGCACCCTTATATTTTTATAGTTTGAAAAGCTCGCCTCCTCCCCCCTCCCGTGTACCTCCTCCCCTCCCCCTCGACTCGCAATAAAAACGTTGAGCTCACTAATTGTGGAGCACATTGATCCCAGTCCGTTTTATGGTAATTTGATTGGATTGGGGAATAGTGGTTGGTCACAGCTTCACACAGCCTTATTGATGCACTACCAACATTCAGCAACTTATATTGGAGGCATTTGTTAACAGATTGAAGTAAGATAATAAGTATATCGAGAAAGAACATGTTATTTAATATACGTAAATAACAATAATGTTTAACAAAGATCTCAAACGCGTAATAAATAAATATCTCTCCTCCTGCGCTCAGTTCACCTATGTGGTAGGCAGAGGAGTGATCTTAGTAAGCTCCCACCTTTTATTGATAATGGTCTCAGAGTAGGTAATATAGTACGTATATAATAGTTTTAGGTTTCTTAGAACCAGTCGGTGGCCATCTTGGATGTACGATGCAAGAGTAAATGTCATCTAAATACACCCATAAGAAATAAACACTTGCGCTACTCGCACCGTGGTCCGAATTGACCCAGTACAAAAACAGCCGTGGTCGAATCACACCGCGGTCCGAAAAGCCCAATTCAAAAAGAGCAGTTGGGCGATTCACACCGTGGTCCGAACCGTGCGTGGTGCGAAACGCCCCAGTACCCCTCTTTACTCTCTTCTTACCTCAAAAAGCACGAAAGGTTGGGATGTAGTTTTTATCATTGTCATGTGGTGCAGGGCGACACATTTTTGATACCAGTAAGTTGGCTATATGAACGAAAAACAGCCTTTCCTTCTGTTATTACAGCAGCTGCAAATCTCTAAGTGGACAATTTAAAGTTTTAACAGTGAAGTTAGAAGCTGATTTATATGAGCTGTGACCAGAGCGATGGGATTATGAGAGTCGGGGACAATCGTGGCTGATTCAAATGATGTCGGGTCGCGCCACTTTTACAACTCACTCTTTGGAACTCTGTGTGATTGAGAATAGAGATTTGGACTTGTCTAAAGTAACTGCGAGGATTCCCTGTAATGTTTAAACGTACCGACTTTATAGGGATTTCCGTAATAGGCTTAGTTTTGAAATTCATCACTGTTTTCTTTTGATCAAATCAAATCGCTCCAAAAAATGTTTACGTTACACTGGTGCCAATTCTGTTGTTCAAAATTAATAAACTTAACTAATTTGACAGGTCTAAAAGCCTTGCTATACCTTTCTCATGTGCGGGGTTAAATAAGGATTTTAGACCTGTCAAATTAGTTAAGTTTATTTTTAAAGTAACAAATAGAACGTGTTGTAATTTTAAAATCAACTTTAAATTTAGATATTTATATTTTAGAACACGATAAGATGTCAAAATATAAAAATGAGGGTACTCATACCTACTAGAATTATTCGTCGAAAAAGTATGGTTCTTCCGCTCAAAAACTCAGAGGTTGAAATGACGTCACGAATAAAGATAAGGTACGCCACATCCGACACGGATTACCAGTTTACCACCGAAACATAGGGATGTGCCGACTACGGTGTTACCGTCGATATTTTTAACTCATTTTAAATTTTGTTAACAAAATTATCGATTTATTGATACTTTCCCCCGTAGTTCTCTATTGATCTTTAAATTGTGGATATGAATATAAATAATTTATATAATAACAGTTAAGCCTTTTAATAGAAAATGTTGTCAACTTAATAAATTGGCAAGTGCAAGTTGGACTCGCCACTGAAGGTTCCGTACTGTTTGTAATAATGAAAATTCGCTCTTATTTTTAAAATATAACTATTAACTCTTTAAGCATTTCAACTGTCTATCTGAACTCAAAAATCGATATGAACAGTTGTCATCTCTAGCGCAGAATATATCCAAGCTCCCTTTAATCGCAGTGACCTCAGATATTTTATTTTTCTCTTTGTCTTCAACAGTTATTGTGTAGTCCATTGTCACGCGATGCGCCGGGTACACCCTTTGCTGGTACCACTCCACTGGGAACACTCCTTTTGTTATCTGGTGTTTGGTGTTTATATTATGACAATCCGTTTCTCTATAGTGATAATTAAGTCGTAGTGATGTACATAGAATAATTCGTCAAATATTTTCAGGTAGACAGCATGTAGACAGTGTAAACGTGCTCACTTAAAATATGAGTGTGTACAATACAATACAAAAACAAGATAGTTCATCCCGTGACTTCTGACATTTATTAATGAATTAATTAACAGATACTATTAGACTTTCACCGTGACTTTACTAGCCGTGGAAATATAATAAGCCAGACGCGCCATTAGATATTTTACAACACGGAGTTCTACAAGAAGGGTGTGAAGAGATTTCTGCAGGGTGGGCAACACGCGAGTGATACCCCTGGTGTTGCAAGCGTCCATCTGCAGTAACAGCTTACCATCAGGCGGGTCGCTTGCCACCTTAATGGTATAAAAAAAAACCGGGAGTAAGTGTCGTGACTGTGAATTATTCAAAGTTACTTTATTCCAGCACAGCCTGCAATACCTACACAGCTTTCACAGAATACAGATGGTCTCTTCTTGTGGTAATGTTAAGTTAATACATCTGTGCCGGTAGCAGTACCGGTAGCAGCAACATTGTCGACAACGTATTCGAAAACGTAACACGCGAAATGTCAAAATTGTCATACTAATTTTTAGTTGCACTTTTCACCGCCGCAGCGCTGTTCATTTTCCAATACTAAAATAGTCGAAGGCGATACGAAAACGTAACTCGCGAAATGGCAAAATTATCATACTAATTTTAGTTCCACTTTGCACCGCCGCAGCACTGTTCATTTTACAATAAAAAAATAGTCGCAGGCGATACCAAAACGTTGTCAACAATGTTCCTGCTACCGGCACTGATGTGACTACTAACGATCAATGTCGGGGGAACTCGCAATGACTTCGGAAACTCATAGTTTATGAACTTGGCACGAGAAAAAATTGTGGTCCGCTGCTGGTGAGTTTTTGTTGGAGTAAAGTTTAGTTTAGTTTGTGGTTTTTATAATAGTTCTGGAACTTTCTACCAGTTTCTTGTAATGATTTATTTATTTAATGAATATACTTGGTCCTGGCTGGTATCATTTATACCGCGGCTATACTGAAGAACGTTGTGGAAAATGATATAATATTTAAAATAAAAATGCATTTTTTTTGTACTAGCGGCCCGCCCCGGCTTCGCACGGGTAGACATTAGTTTCGTAGCATAGACATTTATCAAATATTTTGTCTACCCGTGCGAAGCCGGGGCGGGAGCTAGTATAATATATAGCCTATGTTACTCAGTGATAATGTAGCTTTCTAAGGGTGAAAGAATTTTTGAAATCGGTCCACTAGTTTCGGAGCCTATTCAACACAAACATACACACATACACAAATACAAATCTTTCCTCTTTATAATATTAGTATAGATATAGATATAATATTAGTCACAGCTAGGGTCCTTAATGGCACAACGGGGCCACCCTGTCATTATATCTACCTGAGTTTAACCATCTTACGGCCCACCTGATGGTAAGCAGACACCGTAGCCGCTAGCAATACCAGGGTATCACTAACGCGTACCGCTATGTTATTTTTTTTTTTATCAGTAAGATTTAAAAACGAACACTCTGCTATGAACACTACACTGTGATCCGTGGGGCCCATGTGAGTGTGAAGGGAGAATAGTTTCAGGGCAACTTTTTCCCGGCGAGGGATAACGCTAACGGATGATTTATATATCCGGGGCAAAAACTTGGGACACGTCCCCCAGCCCTTGCCCCGGGCAGCGCCGATCTTATAAAGGAAGCGATTAGCGGAACTATTCTTAAAATGCAACCACACAATATCATCCTCGCCGGGGCTTTGCTTATGTCGACAGCTCCGATAGCCCGGTGGCCAGTAAGCTTTATTACTAAGGCGTCGCGGGTTCGATTCCAAGAAACATTTGTGTTTATATGTTTTGTACTGACACGGAGAGGACTCTGTACATATCACCAATCCAACTACCATCCTGAGACAAGACTGGTTAGCGTGGCAGATATAGTAATATCTAGTAGCTAGTGCACAAACAGAATGGAGTATGATACAAAAATATTGATAGAAACAACTTTCTGTAGTGGAAGAGCGCTCGATCCGTCAGCAGAAACTTTACGACGCCATAAAACATACTAGCTGAAGCAGGGGTCTTACTATACTAGTTCGCCCGCCCGGCTTCACACACTATAGTTGTTTTATAGTCCACAAGGCAAGCGAGCGTACCTTCAGCTCGGTTGATAATAACTCAACGTATCTTATAGATGCTTGCAAAAAAAATACTGTCGCCGATTAATGTGATCCAGTTTGAAAATCACTGTAGCTAGCGACATTACTGGACAAAGAACACTCATGAAGTAAGGTGTCGAGGTGACGAACGCAGTGCAGTCACGCGGGACTTTACTATTAAAGCTGCTGGGTGGAGCTGCATCTGTCGCAGGAGTGACGCTTACCATCAGGGGCATGTTAATATTAAAGCAAGAAATAGAAACAAAATTGTGGCTCCTAGGTTTAGACTAACAAAAGTAAATAAATCATTTAGGGAAACTGCGTCCGTTTTTTCAATAAAATTCCACAATCTATTACCGAATTGAATGAATTGAATGAATGAAAAAAATTGAATTAAGATAAGTTTAAGACTCATGTCAAAAGAGTTTTGATAAATAAAGCCTATTATAAAATTAATGATTATGTAAATGATAAAAATGCTTGGAATATAGAGACTCACTCTGCACAAGTGGCTCCCCGCTCCTGGTAGTTGTAATAGTTTAAAATACGTATTTCATGAAAGCAGTGACAAAACCAACTTGGTAGCTTTTCATTTAGATTTTTGTAATTTCATACCAATGTCTAGAAGAATTTTGTTACAAATTGTTATATCATGATTGTTACATGAAAAAAAGAAGACAGAGCACTGAATTTCTTGCCGGTTCTTCTCAGGTGGCTTTTTTTCCGAACCGGTGGTAATTTAGACCTGAATAAATGATTTTTGATTTTTGAAATGTTGTACTCATCCTGTGGCAAACACTCACAGCTTCCACTGAAGTCTGAAGTAGTAACTATCGGTACAATATTCAGTATCTGGTCGAGTATTATCCCGGAAGGCTTAAGCTAAGCTTGGCCCGGAGAGCCGTGAGCCGGTAACTGATAAATCCTTAATTTAAAGACTCCATACTTATCTTGCTCATGTTTAAATACCATGGCTTGACAAATGTGATGCGTTTAAACCGGTGATTCGCTTTTTGCCCTTAACGTGATTGTGTCACCCACAAATAATTAAATAGCAGTTTACTTCTGTGAGTGTCAAATGCAACCAAAATAAGGACTGTGTTCGGTTGTTCTACATCATGTAGCGATGTCTAGTCATTAAACTCAGAACCTTTGTCGTTATACCGAATTTCCACTGTGTAATTTGTAAAGTATCTAAATTCTTTACACACGCGGTCAACATGTAAAACACACAGACAGACAGACGACCGGATCAAGGAGAAATCTACTAATGTAAACTATTACAGTAAGAATTAATTATGGAATGGAACCCAAAAATTAAAACATTTTGTACATCTTGTCTATGACAATGCACGATCGTGTTAAAATTGTAATTGATACTATTTAAAAGAAAAAAAATACTGGCTTAGTCGCCCGCTTAGTAGGTATTATAACAAGATTTTAGAGTAGTTAACCTTTACCATTATTTAAGGATAAGATAATAAGGAAAACCTCTTTGGATAATAGATTACACAATTGTCAGACAACCTGATCTAATGGAATTCGAAAGAACACAAAATACATCGAGTCTTTTGTTATTTAAAAATCAAATTCTCATTGGGTGAAACATAAATATGTAATGATGTAAAACAGGAAAACAGTTTTAAATTTATTATAGACTAGCTGCCCGCCCCAGCTTCGCACGGTTAGACAAAATATTAGATATTCTATGTTACTCAGTGATAATGTAGCTTTCTAACTGTGAAAGAATTTTTGAAATCGGTCCAGTAGTTTCGGAGCCTATTCAACACAAACATACACACAAAAATACAAATCTTTCCTCTTTATAATATTAGTACAGAAGTATAGAAGGGTGAATTTTAAAAGGCTCTAGTTCAAGGAATTCCGCTATCCGGGTTCCCGATGTTAACAATAAACAGTATACAAATCTTAAAATATCAGTTCTAATTTAACTTCATAACAAACTTGAAATTGTTGAATAGATTCAGGTGTTACTTTGCGGAAATTCATATTTATACAATACCAAATATATTATAATTTGTATTGTATGCTTGAAATAGTGACAACACATGCTCCACTGTGTTCTCTGCTAGGCAGGCAATGTGGGGAAACCGACACTATAAATACAGCTGACTGTACTATGATCATAGTAGTTATTGGAATATTACCCCCAAGTCATAAAGAATTGCGCTGCAAACTACGGAATATAAAAAAGGAGGTATATGATGGAATAATCTAGAAGGTAAAGATTTTGGTTTCACCAAATGATGTGGTTATTAATTTAAAATTTTACCAATAACTTATGTTTCAGTTTGCCATGAAGCTCACCATTCTCCTAATCTGTTTGAGCCTCGCACAAGCCAGTGAGAGCAAGGCCGGGTGTGATGGGATCATCATCAAAGGCGTGTACCATGATAAGGAGACTCTAGTGCCAGAGAAAGTCACACCTTCATTTTTAGATGTCGATTACAAGACCAATGACCTTTACTTCACCTACTCGCAGACAAACAGTAACTACACGAACCTCACAAAGATCAATTTGACGACGAAACAACTAACTCACATACCCGGAATTGCTAATGGGAATGCTTACGCCATCGATCACGAGAAGAAGGTTTTTTACGTCGGACGACCAGGCAGCATCGACAGATATGATCTGAACGATAATACAAGTACAAACCTCAGCACTGATGATAAAGCTGTCGTGAAGATGTATAACAAGAACGCACTGTATTTCCTTACTGGATATTTCAATATCAACTGGTACGTTGTTACGAACGGCACTTTTAGCTTGTTTAAAGACTTGACTGACGCACTGGCTCAGAATTTCATCATTGATGATGATGATACGATGTACTTCAACAATGACACTGGCCTGTTTAGACAGAAGGTAGGCAGTGCCGCCTTACTCGTTGAGAAACGAGCATCACTCACGGCTGTCACTTCAATGGTCTTTGATCCTAAAGGTCAGTTGTATGCAGTTTTAAGTAAGTCGGATAATACCAATGAGAACTACAAGGAAGTGTATTTGGTGGATAAAGGAACATTACAGTTAGATTGGCTTTTTAACATAACCAATGCCAATGATGTAGCGTTTGATAGAGATGGTAACTTTATCTACACTGAGTGGTATGGAGCCATTCATAGATTGCTACCGAATAATAATAAAAAATGCACATAAAACCTGTTTTTTTTTTAAAGGGCCGTTATATGGATGCCTATATAAAAATCTTGTAAAGCAGAGTTGTAAATAGAAAAATACATGTCTGGTGTCTATTATTTATCGTGTATTGTGACTACATCTACTTTCGACATGTAATAAATTGCAATCTGTATGAATCTAATTTATATTAAATTTTATCTGACTTGGCGATGACGAAGCTGTCCGCAGTAAACTAAATAACTACTGATAACTAGCAACATCGTGATCGCCTTTATTATGCTTGTTCATCTCATTTTGAATATCCTTAAAATAATTTACGAGCTCATAGTTCTGTATTAGATTTGAATTTATTTAGTACTCCAGAAAATTTACTCTCTACCTCTGATATCATACGTAATAAATTCACAATTGTATCCAGGATCAGTTCCAGTACACCATGAAGCTCATCATTATCATGTACTGTTTGATCCTGGTGCAAGTGGCTAGGATCAGAGGCAGCAGTGGCGGGTTCTGCTTCACTGCACTGGTGTGCTACCACAGGGAGACGCTCATACCTGCGCCGGCGCGGGCTCGCTTCATAAGCGAATACAACGAGGACCTGTACTTCAACTACTGGTCAAGTAACATGTCGCATCCCTGGAATGATAGAGTTGTCAAAGTTAATATGAAAACTAAAGAGCTGACTGGCATGCCTGCCGACACTGTCGGCGTTGCGTTCGTTAGGATTGTCCAATGCTTGGAACTTGCTCATTGACGATTTGGATCAGCCCTTTACATATTATGTGGAATGGATTTTGATTTTTTATGTAAATGTCTGATTCGCAGGTTTTATTTGAATGCACCAAAAATACCGCTCTAACTGACCATGGTAAAAAGGCTACATTGTCTGATTGTACAAAGCCTGCAGCTGGGGTTTTAGAATATATTTTTCGCGCCACTGTGCAAACTGACACAGTGTATTTTACAAAACAAATTGCACAAAGTAACAAATACAGTCATGGCCTTATATTTGCACAATCAACATGCTACTATTGTTAAAATTGCACAAAATTAATTTTGATGCAGTACTTTTATGCATATTAATTTGAAGTATTTTATTATTTGATTTGATTTGAAAGAGCCGACACCATTGTTCTAGTGGCTAGTAGGTCTGACTGCTAAGCTAGGTGCTGCGGGTTCGATGCCCGCCTTTTCACCCCTTCTACATAATTTAATATATCATCTCACATTGGCAATCATTAAACTAAACTAATTTGACAGGTGTTAAAGTATCGCCATCCTTATTCTACCCCGAACATGAGAAAGGCATAGCAAGACTCTTAGTCCTGTAAAATTTATTTAATTTTGTGCTTTTGTACAACAGAATCGACACCAATGTATAATTAAATATTTGAAACGCGTTATCAACATTTTGAATAATTTATAAAGTACTAGCTTCTGCCCGCGACTACGTCCGCGTTGAGCTTAGAATCACAGAGGAACTTAGAACCTAACATTTTCCCGGGATAAAAAGTATCCTATGTGTTAATCCAGGATAAATGATCTGTGTTCTAAATTTCATCCAAATCCGTTGAGCAGTTTTTGCGTGAAAGAGTAACAAAAATCCATCCATCCATACTCACAAACTTTCGCATTTATAGTATTAGTAGGATACTCACCCGACTACGGTGAAGCCAAAAGGAAGAGTTATGTTTTATGTGACGTGATGTTGACTCCTTAGAGCTTGGGGCATCAGTTGCAAATGTTACCAGAGCCATACTCTCGCAAATAAATCACGTGACACTAAATGAAAGTGGCTGGATCGTTTTCGCTCAGTTTTTATGTGTGGACATAAGGAGGGTTGGCCAATATACTCGACAGCACGGCGCGTCTGGGCCTCCAATATGGCCGACAAATAAATCACATGGAAGCACATGCCTACTGATTTCAGATTGCTCGGGATATTGGTTCTTATGATAAAAGATTAAATTTTCATACACAAATAACTTATTTTTTATACCACTAAGGTGGCACACAAGCATACGGCCCACCTGATGGTAGCCAGTCCCGTAGCCTATAGCCGCTAGCAATACTAGGGCTATCACCAACGAGTTGCCAACCATGTTGTTGATGAGGAATCACTGTGCTAGCAGCATTACTATTAGCTCAGCGTATCCTCGTGGAGCACTGGCACTCGCAGGAACACAATACTACATCAAAGTAGTGTTATTTGACTGTGGTCTTCTGTAAGATAGAGGTACAGTCCCCAGTCGGGCTCCAATATTAATTGGAAAACCCACGGGAGATCCCAATTCGCCATACCCCTCTTTTTACCTCATGGTGTGATTAATCACTGTACTTAAGCTTAGAAAAGCGTAGTTTCATAGTAACTCGATATTGGCAGTAAGGAATCACATTCGTTTTGGTTCCCTAACCAAGGACGATACAGCACAGGTGCGTATGAACACGCTACCAACTGTTGTCTAGCAGCTGGGGACATTAGTTTGTAAGTCTTCTCGCTATAATTGAGTCGTATTATGATAAGTTCAAAAAGTATTGACTATTAACGCCTACTTTGACATTTCCGATTATATAAATGGTAGGAAAGCATGGAAGCAGATTCACTTTGCACAAGCAGATCCCCGCTCCTGGTAATTGTAGTAGTTTAGAAATATGTGTGAAAGCAAGGACAAAACTTGGTAGCTTTCATTTAGATATTTGTTCAGAGGAATTATGTGATACATTTTTAAATTAGTTCAATCATTATGAACCATTTTTCATCAAATTGTTATGTGAAAAAGAGAGCACTGAGCTAATTGCCGGTTTTTCTTTCAAAGTATAAGTTACTCCTGTGTAACGTTCGCAAACTTATTTCTCAGAACGAATATGTAATAACTATAATCAGCCATAGACTTGATGAGCACATAATAATATGTATTTTGATAAGTTTAGTATAATATAAAAAACTTGGAATATTATTATTATATTGTTCCATCTGAACAGACCATAAATTATTTTAATTCTGCTTATGAGTGTAGTGATTGGTTCACGAGCTCTACGACTACAGGGAGGCGTGTGTGGACGTGCCTTAATCTAGTACGTGTTTACATTATCTACCTCACCCGCCAATTTATTTTGAACATTAATGTGTTAAGTTAAGGAAGGTTTTTAAATGAAGGTGTTATTTCAGGTTAGCAAAGAGTGATGTGTATGTAAATAATGCAGATTATTTCTTTCGGAGACATGTCGAGTATTTTTATATTCTTGTAGTTATTTAGCATCGCTGCAAGAGCTCCCGTCGGGGTAACAATACCAAGGGTATCACTAACGCGTTGTTAACCCTGTTGTTAATGAGGACTCACTGTGCTAGCAGCATAACTACTAACGCAGCGTATCCTCGTGGAGCACTGGCAAACTTACTTACCGCAGAAACACAACACTACATCAAGTAGTGTTACTTCACTGCGGTCTTCTGTAAGGTGAAGGTACAGTCCCCAGCCAGGCTCCAATTTAAATGGGCAAACTCACCAAAGGTACAATTTCGCCCAACCTCAAAACTCTTCGTGTCAAAACTAAAACTCTTTTTTTAACATCAATGAAAACCTATCACTCGCAGGCATTCGTATTCAATTGAATGTTAAATTGGCTGCAGACCACATCAACGGATCCATTGACTACATACATACACCTACACCCGGCGCTGTCTGCCAACACTGAGGACAGTATAGGCTGAGAGCTAGGGACCGAGTGAGTTGTGTTATACTGACATAATTATTATTTAATATTTAACAATATTATTAGTTATTATTACAAATAGAAATAATAATCTTATTTTTAGATTATACAACTAAGCTAAGTATTATTCTATATATAATACAATATAAATATATCAATAATCTTTAGGTAAGTGTGTGTGTAAAAAGTGTATGCCTGTATGGTCGTTCAAAAAACGTTGTTAGCTTCGTTATAACTAGCTTTCCCCGCGATCCTGTCCGCGTAGTATTATGATATATTCTACTAACTAGCTGTGCCCGCGACTTCGTACGCGTGGAATTCATTTCGTTGACAACTTCATGGGTTTAATTTTTATTGCACCGTACCATTATTATTTATCCAAAATAAATCATACTTAAGTTACGCCTATAGCATCAGCTACCTCTCAGTGAGTCCTGTTCAAATAAGTCCCACCGTTCGGATGAAGTTGTGATGGGTTCTTTATTAGTTGCGCGGAACCATAATAATAAAAAAGTAATCTTATGCCCAGTAAAATTAGCTATCTGCCAGTAAAATTCCATTCAAATCGGTCCAGCGGTTTCGGAGATTACCCTAAACAAACAAACAGACAGCCGGACAAAAATTAAATGTTTTTTTGTTATTGTAGAGTGTTTAGTTTCATATGCGTTTAGTAAATAGCTGTTAATTTGACATTACAATCAGACATTTCAATTTTATTTATTTGTATAGTTGTATTATATTTATAAATTATTTAAAGGGTTCAGCAAAAAAAATAAAACCCATTAAATTGATAACTAATATAATTCCACGCGTACGAAGCCTAGTAAGTTATGAGGGTCCCGTATTTGTTTTTTTTTGTTGGAATCCTATTTTCTTTTACAAAATGAAAGTAATCTCAGCGACTGACGCATTATAGTATTCTTTTCAAATCGGTCCCGCCCATGAATAGTTATTGACAAATTCAATTGGTTTTAATTTTTGAACGTAACCCTAAAACATCAATATATCCCTAATTAATTTTCCAAAATGAAAGTAGCCTAATTTAGGCCTTATAGTATCAGCTATCTGTCAGTTCCGTTCAAATCGGTCCAGCCGTTCGGATTTTGTTCACAACTTCATAGATTTTTATTCGTCGTACGGAACCCTAATTATTTTTCCAAAATTACAATAGCCTTTGTTACGCCCAGTAAAATAAGCTATCTACCAGTGAAAGTCCCTTTCAGATAGGTCCAGCCGTTTCGGCGATTACCCCAAACAAACAGACATACAGACAGACAGACAAACATTTTTTTAATTGTTTTTTTTCATTAGAAGCATGTTTACTTTCATATGCATTGCGTAAAAAGCTGTTATTTTGATATTACAAACAGACACTTCAATTTTATTTTATAGATAAATAAAGAATATATACCTAGTATTAATATACGCTAATATTATAATGAGAAAAGATTTTTTATTTTTGGTAATAATAGAATCACTTCAACGATTTTTTGAAGTAATGCATTCCAAAGCATTTCATAGATGTTTAAACTCAACCCTTTAGTATAAAAGTGGAGCCTTAATATAATAAATTAAATAAAGTTATCACGTGGGTCGCCAGTCGCTAGCTCTCTGGTAACGATAGGCGTAGGCTGTAGGTACTGATAAAAAATCAAACGGAAAATTGAAATTAGGGTGAGTCTGTCAGAGGGAGAGACGTCTGCTAACGAGAGGAATCGATTACTCGTTGACTAGATAGATGGTGATAGGGGGCGAGTTGGAAATCGATTTAATTCAGATTTTTAACGACTTCTCAAAGCCTTTTTATTAAAATTCTGTCGCTGACATTTGATTCAAATTGGAATAGCATTTTTTATAAGACTATTTCCACAATAATGGAAGATAAAGATGAATGTAGAAGCAAAAGAGGTGTGCAAGTCTCTAGTGCAATGTCGCTCTATACTCTCTGCCTACGGTGAGGGACTTGGCGTGATGATATGTGTCAATGTAATAATCGGAAAAGACAAACGGCTATCATTTAAACGGTTAGCTAATTAAAGAGGTTGTGGGGAGGTATAACTTTTTTTTCAGCAAACAAAGTGCATTGTCCTGCTTTTAGTGGTCGGCAAACAATTATAAGCAATTAATGCTATATAGGACAGTCTGAAGATTGTTTACAAAAAAGATAATATTCCGTTCTCAGTATTCTAATCAAAGGATATCAATGTTCTTAATAAACAGTTAATTCAGTCTCGCATTTCATCATCGTCTATTTCGATAGATTCGAAAATACAAATACCGCTTAGAGAAGGACAGAATACATTGCCGATGTTAGACCAGCGCCTCTTGAAAATTGCCTTGAGCTTGATGCTTTGGAAGCAATGGACGCGATCTACACGAGAAAGTCAATAACTTGCGTCTGGTCCGAGGTGAGCTCCCTGTGGAACCCCATATTTTTACACTTAACATATATAACAATAAATATACAGGTTCCTAGTACCTCAACGATGTCACAGGCGAAAGTTAGCAATTTTTTTTTTTATACTAAGATGGCATACAATCATACGGCTCACCTGATGGTAAGCAGTCACTGTAGCCTATAGCCGCTAGCAATACCAGGGGAGCAATACCAGGGGTATCACTACGGGGTGCCAACCATGTTGCTGATGAGGACTCACTGTGCTAGCAGCTTTACTACTAGCCAGCGTATCCTCGTGGTGCACTGGCAACCTTACTTACCGCAGAAACACAACACTATATCCTGATTGTTGATAGCAGCATATGGATTGCGTACTGCTAGCACAGCGCATCCTCGAAGAAATCTGGAGTCATGACAGAGTAGTGTTATTAGGGTGCAATCGTCTGTAAGGGTCATGTGCAGGTTATCTCCGTATTTTTTATATCAAAATGTCCGAATCATGCCGTAAATCACACAATGAGGGAATTCCCCCTATCTGTTTCAGTGGAATTTTGTTTCAATTTACCTTTGACCTGATATGAAGAGCATATTGTGATAAGAACAGAAAATGTGTGGAGTGGAACTATGTCACTTAATTAAATATTACTCACACTGCAATGCATTTGACACAAGTGTTACTGAATGACATGTCGAATATTGTCAAATTGTGATCGAATTTTGAACATCTAGCGACTGCAAGTAAGACAAGAAGACTGGAAAATGTTACGCTTGTTAAACGCTACGCAAGCGATCAGCATTGCTATACAGCGAGGCAGTGCTGCCAGCCTGCTTGGCACAGTCGGCATCCTTCCACGTGACAGTCATCCGGGAGCCACTTACATTGATGTTAGATCATTTTTTTAAGGGTTATTTAAAAAAATGATGAAAACTCCATGGATTACAGTGCTATTTGTTTGTAGGTCACACTATCAATGCATTACAATACAGATGCGAAGCTGTTGTCTTGCAGACATTCACAAAGTAAACATTACCGAGAGCGGTGGTCATACAACTGTACGTACCTATTACGAGCTGCAATATTATTGTTTTCTTTTGTTATTCTGTTCCGTTATACTAATATTGTGTTCCAGTGAACCATGAAGCTCATCTGTCTCCTTACCTGCTTCATCCTCGTTCAAATCACGAGGATCAGAGGTGAATGTGGCCAGATAGCTGACATTAAAATCAACGGGGTGTGCCATGTAGTCAGGGAACTGCGCACCGATCGGGACACTGACCCCGCCGGCCTGGTGGGGGTCGACAGCATCACTGATGACCTTTACTACACCTGCAACCACTTCATCTTTGACCCACCTTATCTTTGCAAGGTTAACCTAAAGACCAATAATGCTGAAGAAGTGGACGTTTCTAACATCAAAATTTACTCCTACGCCATGAACCATGAGGACCGGGAGATTTATATATACAGTAAATACACAGACGGCATCTATACATACCACTTGAAAAATTATACTACAACCTTTTTTGGAGCTAGGGATAAGATAATAACTAGGATGTACTACAAGAATAAACTGTATTTCCTGTCAGATAAAAAGTGGTATGAATTCATCAACGGCAGCTACAGTCTGTTTGGAGATCTGGAGAACAGTCAAGCTCGGAACTTCGTTATTGATGATGACAACGTTATATACTTCTACAATGGATCTGGGCTGTACCAACTGAAGGTAGGTGGAGACGCTGTGATCATCAAAGATAGTTCAAGGTTCGCAGCTTTGGCTGTCGACCCTAAAGGTGAAGTGTACACGATAGTGGATAAAGATATACTGTGCAACAATAATGATGCAGCCGACCTACTGACCTATGAGTACTACATGAACGGAGTTTACGTGGTGAACAAACATACATTACAGCTGGAGAAACTGTTTGATTTACTACATTCGGATATGAGGCGAACTAAAGCTCCCACTTTTGATAAAGATGGTAATATGATTTTCATCGAGACTTTTGACGCTTTTACTCTGATACCGGACACCAACAGAACGTGCTAGTTCCCATATTTTTGTATAAGATGTTATTTGTTATGTATTTGTTGTGTAAAAATACTCCAAACCTAAGTGTAAGGATTGAATGAAAAAAATAGGTATGCGTAAATTAAAATTCATATGTTTTTTTCTTACATCTCTTCCACCGTAACCAATAACCACTTGCAGTACCTGGGTATGAGTAGGGCTTTGCCTTTCATAAAGTTGGAAAGGGCTCACTGTGGCAGCATGTAATCTTTTTACTGCCAGCACACCATATCCTCTCAAGGCTCTGGTACTCTTACCGCAGGAACACATCATTACATCAGAGTAGTGCTATTTGAATGCGGCTATGTTTGAATTTTTCAATAAAAAAATACTCACATACTTAGTTGTCAAAATGCTTGAAGCATGTCTTACCATATTCTTCCCAGCAAAAAGGACAAGTGCGGGTTGGACTCTCACACCGAGGGTTCGGTACTAGAAACAAACTAGGTTAAATGGCAGACATAACTGTGCCCTTCCATCCCTGTAATAGTATTGGCTTTTTTTTTAGATAATATAGCAATATAAACTATGAGCATTTCAAGCGTCTACTCGTTGCCATTATTAATATTGAGCATAAAAAACAAGATTATAGTAGAGGAGCCCCCTTTCATATTTTATTTATTTTAATTTACAGAAATACACTCGAAAATAAATGGTTCGACTCCATGCATTTCAATCGCCAATATAAATGTATTAGAATAAAAACACGAATCTGATGTCTTGAAGTCATTCACAAAGTAAACCTTACTGAGGACAGTGGACATACAACACTACTGTAATATTACTATTGAAGAACCCGTGCGGATATTCCAACCAAGTGTCAATTGATATAATGAAGGTATTACAATGAAAATACTAGGGATTTTATTGTAACAGATTCTGATTGTATTTTTTTATACCACTAAGGTGGCAAGCTATTAATCCTCATCAACAAAATGGTTGGCAACCCGTTAGTGATACCCCTGGTATTTCTAGCGGCTATAGGCTACGGTGACTGCTTACCATCAGGTGGGCCGTAAGTATGTGTGCCAACTTGAGGGATAAAAAAAACGAAAGTTTATTATCTCACTCAGTTTCCATTTTAGAAAACGAATATTCTGTTCCAGTGTCCCATGAAGCTCATCAGCCTCTTCTTCTGCTTGATCCTCGCTCAAGTCTCGAGGGTCAGAGCCGAGTGTGACGGGAACACCAATGTTAACATCAACGGGGTGTACCATGACGTCGTATTACTGGTGGGTGAGATGGCCACAGACGTGACCGGCCTGGTGGGGGTCGACAGCATCACTGATGACCTGTACTACACTTATAATGATTTCTTATTTCCACCATTATTTGCCAAGATTAACCTGAAGACCAAAAAGAAGGAACAAGTGTACGTTCACCGTTACATGAACACGTCCGCAATTGACTCCTACGCCATGAACCACGAGGACCGGGAGATATACATATACGCTGCAACAGACGGCATTTACAAATACCACTTGAAAAATGACACTGTCACCTTTTTCGGAGCTCAGGATAAGAATATAACGAGAATGTACTATAAGAATAAATTGTATTTTCTGTCAGATGATAAGTGGTATGTTTTTAACGAAAGCAGCTACAGTCTGTTTGAAGATTTGGAGAATATTCAGACTCGGAACTTCGTTATTGATCACGAGAATGTGATATACTTCTACAATGAAACTGGGCTGTATAGAAAGAAGGCAGGCGGAGACACTGTGCTCATCAAACTTGGTGAAGGGTTCGCAGCTTTGGCTGTGGACCCTGAAGGACGAGTGTACACAATAGTGGACGAAGCAGTTCTAATACCCCATACGGAATATTATGGTGTACTACACAATACAACACAGTACATGAACGAACTGTATTTGGTAAACCGAGATACCTTACAACTGGAGGCACTCATGCAGTTACAACACTCGGATGTAATGCCCACTAGAGATCCAACTTTCGACAATGATGGTAATATTATTTACATCGAAACGTTCTACGCTTATACTCTGATACCGGACAAGAACAAAATGTGCTAGCTTTGTCATATTTTATTTCTGTAATATACCTATTATAAATTAAACACTTTAATAAAATTATGTTATTTTTGTAACATCATTACTACACTGAAGGTAGTACCCAAGCGTACAGCCCACCTTATGATCTCCATGCTCTGGTGCCTTTACTCACCGCAGGAACACCACACTACATCAGAGTAGTGTTATTTGACTGCGATCTTCTGTAAACTGGTGTTCTCCTAGTAGTGCGCTTAAATAGGCTCAAATTTAAGAATATGACGGTCATCAAAATTATAGACGTACATTAATAATTTCGTTTATTTACTAACCAAAAGAAAATCTATCTTTACTTATAATAGGTCCAATTCTGTACATTAAAGATATTTTGAAAAAAAATTTTGGAGGGGCCTCTATATTCGATACTGAACCCAAATATTTTTTTTCATTTTTGTCTGTCGGTCTGTTGGTCTGTCTGTCTATCTGTCTGTTTCTAGGCCGCGCATCACGCCGAAAATACTAAACGGATTCAAATGAAACTTGGCACGATGTGAGTTGATACTACGAGGTATAACATAGGATACTTTTTATCCCGAAATTCAACACGGTTCCCCTGGGATAGGGGATAAAAGTCAAAATGTGTACTTGGCTGTAACTCCGAAACAGCGAAACCGATTTGAAAGGGACTTTCACTGGCAGATAGCTGATTTTGCTGAGCATAACTTGAGCAATATTTGTTTTGGAAAAAATATTAGGGTTCCGCACATCAAATAAAAAACCCATGATATTATGAACAAAATCTGAACGGCAGGACCGACATGAACAGGACTTTTACTGGAAGGTAGCTGATACTATAAGACGTTACTTAAGCTACATTTATTTTGGAAAAATGTTTAGGGTTCCGCGCAACAAATAAATAAACCTATGAAATTATGAACAATAACGGTGGGACCAATTTGTTCACTGGCAGGTAGCTGATGCTATATATATAATAACGGTGGGACCAATTTGTTCACTGGCAGGTAGCTGATGCTATATATATAATAACGGTGGGACCAATTTGTTCACTGGCAGGTAGCTGATGCTATATATATAATAACGGTGGGACCAATTTGTTCACTGGCAGGTAGCTGATGCTATATATATAATAACGGTGGGACCAATTTGTTCACTGGCAGGTAGCTGATGCTATATATATAATAACGGTGGGACCAATTTGTTCACTGGCAGGTAGCTGATGCTATATATATAATAACGGTGGGACCAATTTGTTCACTGGCAGGTAGCTGATGCTATATATATAATAACGGTGGGACCAATTTGTTCACTGGCAGGTAGCTGATGCTATATATATAATAACGGTGGGACCAATTTGTTCACTGGCAGGTAGCTGATGCTATATATATAATAACGGTGGGACCAATTTGTTCACTGGCAGGTAGCTGATGCTATAACTCGTAATTTAGGCTTAATATATTTTGGTATTTTTCAAAAAATGTGGGTCCACGTAACACATAAAAACCATGAAATTCTGATTTGAATGGTTGAACTTTCAGAGCTGAATCTAAAAGGCATAAAATAGGATACCGACTTCTTTTTCTGAAAAAATAATTAGTGTTCCGCGCAGCAAATAAAGCCCATTACCTAAATTGCGAACAAAATCCGAATGGTTGGACAGATTTAAACAGAACGTTCACTGGTAGATAACTGATACTATAAGGCGGCATTCGGTGCCTTTGAGTTTAGAAAAATAATTAGGATTTGGAGTAAGTGATCCATCATGTGATCTCGAAATTCCGCCTAGTTACATCTCTCTCGACGTAGACTATGAATTTTGGGCAAGTCCTAACGACGTTCGATTCTTGATCAACCTATTTTATATTTTAATATTACGCAGGCAAAGTCGCAGGGAAAAGCTAGTAATAATTAAAAGCTCCAAGCTATTCTCCAGTTGGGAGATATCAATAGGGAAAACCACAAGACACGTGTGCGCCTGCGCCACTACTCAGCAACCAATTGAACCGAAACAGTTGAATAGTCAAGTGGAATCAAGCACTGTAGGAGTACTGCAACAATTTATTTGTGGGAAGAAAACAGAACATCAAAAAATTCCATCTAAAATTAACAACATGGTTGGCAACTCGTTAGTGATACCCCTGGTATTGCTAGCGGCTATAGGCTACGCTGACTGCTTACCATCAGGTGGGCCGTATGCTTGTGTGCCACCTTAGTGGTATAAAAAAATATTACATACAACAATCATTATTGAAAAGAATAAAAAAAAAGATATACCACTAAGGTAGCACACAAGCATACGGCCCACCTGATGGTAAGCAGTCATCGAAGCCTATAGCCGCTAGCAATACAATTCAAAAAGTAAGTTCAAAAACTAAAACCCTATATAGTACCGGCAGACTTTGGCTACACTGTGCAGGTGTTAGGAATTCAAATGTACACTTAACAGACGTACTAAATTAATTATTACTAAATTTTACTAATTTAACAGGTCTTAAAAATATTGCCATCCTTATTTAACCCCGCACACGAGAAAGGGATAGCAAGACTTTTAGACCTGTCTAATTAGTTTAGTTTAGTAATTTTGAACAACAGAATCGACACCATTATTTGCTTAATTCTAGTGTACCATGAAGATTATCATGCTGCTATCCAGTTTGATGTTAGCGCAGGCTTGGGTCGACCGAGACTGTGGCACGCCCTACACTGATAAGACACTCCTCTCAGGCGTGGGACAGCCATACTTCTTAGACATACACCGCAGTACTAATGAACTATACGTCGGCTACTGGCCTGCCAATACAGATGCACAGGTCAATAAACTAGTCAAGATTAATCTGACCAGCGACGAGCAATCACCCTCCGTATTAAGAATCAGAGACGGCAATATTTACGCAATTAATCAGAAAGAGAGAGAGATATACGTCGGAGGTGAAGACGGTGTCTACAGATATGATGTAGGGACGAATGTGAACAGCTACGTTAGTAGCGATCCTGCATATGCGCTTTACTACAAAGACGCACTTTATATCAACAGGCCTAGCGGCTGGTATAGATGTGATGGCACTTGCAGAGTGATTGGAGATTACAGGACGCATGGCAATAACTTCATCATTGACGGACACATGATTTATTATTACCATGGTGTAGGAGTGTTCAGACGGAAGGTGGGCACTGAACAGTAGCTACTACAATCGAAATGTATTTTTGTATGTACTCTTATGCCAAACAGTTCATTCTGGCCCCCAACGGCAGTGTTGGTGTTAATCTACGACTGTGTAGCTCGTAACACAGGAGTGTTTCTGTTGAACAAAGAACATCTACGACTTGAGAAACTATTTAATTTGAATGATGTCAAAGCAGTTACTATTGACACTGATGGTCACTTTATATACGCCGACTCTCGCGGTGTTTATTAACTGAAGGGAGTGTCTTTAGCACAGTGCACTTAACGCATACCGTACTTCAGTGAATAGCTTCAGAAAAAGATATAAAAAATCATGAAATAAAAAAGGTAAGCCTTACACTTTGAAATTTATATATAAAATAAATAATTAATATGTCTTTCTGTATTATGAACATTTAATAAAACTGCAAAAAATATGATATTTTATTTACAATAAACAATTTTGTGGTTAAAAGTATCAGGTGAGTTTTGCCAGAGTTCTACGGGGAGACGTAAGTAGCAGTAATGGTATGCTTCCAGCACAGTGCGTCCTCACGACAACAGGGTTGGCAGCGCGTTAGACATACATTTAGTATTGCTAGCTTCTATAGGCTACGGTGACCGCTTAACATCAGGTGGTCCGTACGTAAAATAATTATCGGAGCAAAAATATGAGAAAATTTTAGTTTACTACATATTTTGTCTTAGCCTATTTATATAAAAAAAAATTACTAGCAGTATATGAGTTAAATATAAACAATATTTTTTTAACAAACTTTTGACCTAGAAAGTTTATTGTAGGTAAGTTTATTGTTTATTTAACCGAGGCATAAAAAAATACATTTAAAAATGATTTGTAAAAGGCTTGGCTGTCACTGTGACCCCACCCGTCCTGTCACTGGCAGACCTCCCGGCAAAATATAGAGTGTATTACGTACTCTTTAACACGACACACTGTGTCTGATGGCTTCTGTACGTGTAGATATTATATAGTAAACGAGACGCCAGGCTACAGGGGTATTATACGAGAATATATTACCATTAATGCTTACGGGACAAGTCTCTGCAGCCAGCACAGCGCTTCCTCAAGGAGCTCTGGCGACCTTACTCACCGCAGCAACACAACACTACAAGGGTAGTGTTATTCTGTGCATAGGGGACAAGCCTCTCTGCCAGCACAGCGCTTCCTCAAGGAGCTCTGGCGACCTTACTCACCGCAGCAACACAACACTACAAGGGTAGTGTTATTGTGTGCAAAGGGGACCAGTCTCTCTGCAGCCAGCACAGCGCTTCCTCAAGGAGCTCTCTCCAGGAATACTCCTTTTGAAAATGACATCACGCATCTTATTTGTTCAGTAAACTAATTAAAAAAATATGAGTTAAAAACAAGTGAAATGAAAGGCAGCAAACACTTAAGCTCTGAGGCAGTTACAGTAAGTAATTAGCCTGTTTTCGCGTCGGGTGAAATTTAATGGAAAAAATACCGAGGAAACTGATTGGCTGAGTCGTCACGCGTAGGTGCACCATGTGTTTTGAGCAAACTAGGAATTCATGGCTCTCTGACATTTTTTTTAACAAGCTACGGAGGGGAATTGCTTATAGTGTAGTGGACTGTATTTGTATGTGATCAAGGAATTCACATTAGATTACCATTAATTTGAATAAGAAGCTCGCTCAGAGAATCAGTACTGCTATCCAGCGTGGCAATGCTGCCAGCATTCTTGGCACGCTTCCGCATGATTCTGGTTTGGGTCAGATCTTTTATCTTATACTATAAATGTATTTTTTTCATAATTTTCATCCTAACTCATTAATCCCTCATATAAGCCTGCCAGTAGCAAGTGCAACCTCAAAATGTATCACTTTCATATAATTCGTGGTCACCCTTCCACTAGACGGTTGCTTCACAAAAGATGACTCAAAGCTCGATACTACACCCTCCCTGTTGCACGTATAGCGCTGTCTCGCTCGCACACTGTAAAGGCCGCTAATTGCTTTATTAGTTGAGCTTGTTCAAAAATATTTGATTTATCTACTGTCTAATTCATGGTATTCTTTGGGACTTTTTTCCTTTATTATTAAGTGTCAAAGTCGGAAATTGATGCTCAAGGGTGTTTTTTAAATTTAATTATTATTTCGGGCCTCGCGCTCTCAAACTACAAAGAAATTATTTTATTATTAAAACGAGTTATGAAAGACGAACCAAAAACACATACAATGCGAATGTGGAAGAAGAAGCTGTGGAAGGGCAAGGTGTAACTGGTGCCAATTCTGTTCTAAAGGTATTGCTATCCTTATTCAACCCCGCACATGAGAAAGGGATAGCAAGACTTTAAGAACTGTCAAATTAGTAGTAGTTTAGTGACTTTGTACAACAGAATTGGCACCACTGTCTAGATAAACATGACAAATGTTTCAATGATAAAAAGTTAAGAGTACTCGGAACTGGCGGGCGTGTGTGAAGAGATTGATGAATGTAGAAGAAGCAACAGATGTGGCAAAGTACCTTTACTCTGTGTACCTTTCGCGTGTGGGACTTGACATGATGATATGTATCAATATAAATATTAATAACTACCCGAGCGAAGCCGGGGCGGGCAGCTGGTATAATATAGCCTATGTCACTCAGTGATGATGTAGCTTTCTAATGAAAAAAGAATTATTAAAATCGGTCCAGTACTTTTTGAGTTTATTCGTTACATACAAAAATACAAATCTTTCCTCTTTATAATATTAGTGTAGGCTATTATGTACACAATAACACCCAAAGTCGAGTGAGGAGCCTTATTACATTTCAGACCTAGGGATTGTCGTCATAACTAACAAAGTAGGTTAGATATAGATCAATATGTCGGGCGGCACCCACACCCGCAACACCCAGAAATGTGTGCTGGCATCGGATTTGGCACGTATCACGTACAGTAAATAGAGTGGCTAATAAACTTCCTTTATCAAACACGGAGCACGTGCCGACCGCGCGCCGCACGAGACACACTCACTGCTAGTTCAGCTAACAATTCGATAACACAATTATTGTTTAACACACATTCACTTATGTTTTATACCAATAGATAGCGTTATAATGTAAAAGCGGCTTAGGCGTTTCGCTGAGCAAAGAACCTCCACCTAACAGAAGACTGGAGTCGCATAACACTACTCTGATGTAGTGTAGTGCGGATTACCGTATTACTCATAACGGCACCAGAGCTGTGCTGGCAGTAAGACGACCTCGGATCACTAGAACAATGAGTCTTCTCAACAATAATGTTGGTGCCGCGGTAGTGATACCTATGGCATTGCAAGTAGTTATAGGCTACGATGACAGCTTATCAGCGGACTGTATGCTTGTTCACCACTTAAGTGGTATAAACATATTGGATATGTTCTTATCTTCGAGCTACGGAGAACATGGTAAGCGATGTGTGATCGTAGAAAAAAGTAAAAATATAAAATCAATTATTAAAATTATTGTCTGGCCACTCGGCGGAGCAGTGTGTCTCAAAGGTGACCGCTTGGTCCTGCCCTGCAGTAAATCACTTCATATCTAGTCTGGCTTCACTGGCTGCGACTAATATTCATTATGAAGCTGCCTTTCGCCTTTCAAATACGACTTAAAACGAATGACTTCTTTATAATCTTGTTTTAATGATGGCAATATATCGTACAAGCCTTGAGCTAATAGTGGAGGAAGACTGTAGTTTCAAGTAGCTTACTCCTACGTGTTCTCTGAGAGTGGTGCCCAAGCACCCAGCGGTACTCAACCTTTTTTCATAGGGGCCGCAAAAGCAAATTTACTAATAGATATCTTAAGTTCTCGAGATTGCTACAAATTGAATTAAACAACATTATCCACCATCACCACTTACCATCAAGCTTCCCGTATGCTTGCCACCTTAGTGGTATAGACAACTTACTTCCTTTTATGCACGATAGGGTTTGACTTGGATTATGTATGGAGGTTTCTTAACGTTTTCCACCTATTCGGGTAATTGAGGGAACATATTACGTGGGAGTAAGGAAAAGCCTTTGTAAAGTAAAGGTCTGTGCCGCTCCCAGAATGCTTTGATTAAGATTTGAGGAGTGGTTGAAGAGCTCCGTAACTAAGGGACAAATATATTACGTGGCCTCGAATCCTATTTGAATGTTTTTAAGAGACACTTACTGTACTGTATTTTCTTTGAGGCTAGGGATGAGTGGTTTACCACGATGAATTTATTTTAGTATGTATTCAGTGGCTTGAATTGAGAAAAACAATTGGAGTAGTGTAAGAAATATGTATTTTTATGTTATGTGCCAGTAATCAAAAAGGCGCAGCTTTTTTTTTATTTATTCCAAACGTCAAATCTTCAGATTTATTATAGTCAATAGAATTGAATGGAATAGGTTATCATATATAATACTATACCACAATGATCTACTTAGTGAACAAGATAGCTATATAGTTGCCAAAACAAACAGGTCTGACAGACAGACAGACATCACAGCGATATTACAAGGGTTCCTTTGTATATACCCCGTAGTATGTAACCTAATAATAGGACGTGTAGGAGAGAGGAGGTGTAGGATTTTATGAAATTATTTTCCTTGTATGTTTAAAATTATTACACATATATATATAAAGTAATTACCTTATCTTCTTTTAAAACACTATCCTAGTACGTTCTATCCATTGCAAAATGCACCGCGAAATTCTAACAAAGAATTTCTTCAACCAAAAACATAAAACTAAACAACTCTATTTTAAAACAGGAAACTCCAATAACAACAAACCAATAGGAATGTTCTCGTAAACATAGGTACATGGTTGTGGTGAAGTCCAACTTTGTACCGCTTCTAGTGCCAACCACGGAAATAGCTTCGGAAATAAAAGTGTGATGGCGTAGTCACGGATTATGTCGAATGCAAACGTAAACCACAAAGTTTGCGTAAACGAGAAGTAGATTTTTGAAATTAGATAGCTACCCATTTACAAGGAAAATCTGTTACCCACCACGGAATGAGTACAGCACAGGGTTCTTTAAAAAGGTTGAGAAGATATTTATGCGCGGTCGGCAACGAGTGATACCCCTAGTGTTGCAAGCGTCCGTAGGCTACCGATTTTCCCTGTAAAATGGGTTGAGTAAAACAGATGGCAGTCGCTTTGTGTAGAAGTCTAGTAACCAGCCACATCAGGATAAAGTGCCGACCACAACAATGTCACCAGCAAATAGTTATCGCTAACATTGTTCTTGTAAAAATATGTAGTGAAACTCTAAGCGTGGTTTCTCAAAGTTTAACACCTCGCCCGGGTCAGTGGTTTTATTATCATTGGCGTTTTCTACACAATACGTTGCCAGAACTACTTCTAGCAACAATACTAGAGTTGAGTTCCGCCGCGCAACGTTCAAGTTAAGTTACGGAAATATAATCCCGCACCCCGCCGGAATCCCGGAATATCCCGGGGTAAAAATATTGCACGTTTTCACTACGGGCTACGTTGGACTACGGGCGTTTGATACCTACGTGAATCCACATTCAAAAAACAGCGCATCATAATATTTGTTTTGAGTTTGTAAAGCTTACATACATAATATATCAACACGCCGAGTTTCTTTCGGGGTAGGCAGAGAGTATAGAGCGCCATTTCACTCTTGACTTGGACACCGCTCCTGCTTCTTATACATTCATCAATCCCTTCATACATGCTCTAGATATCCGAGTTTAAGGACCGATGCCTATACATTAATTTCATAATTTTGTACTAATGTCCTGACCTGATCATTAGCACAATACATTTTGAACCGAGGTTTTACCGTTTTATAAACTACTAACGGCCAACGGCCTAGCGACGGTAGACATGTGCGAAGCCGGGGCGGGCAGCTAGTATAAAATATTGCCTATGCTACTCAGTGATAATGTAGCTTTTTTACAGTGAAAGTTTTTTTTAAATCGGTGCAATAGTTTCGGAGCCTTTTCAATACAATCACACAAAAAAACACTTTCCTCTTTTATGATATTATCATTAGTATTACTATAGGCAAAATATTTTATTTAAACTGGTCACTGGTCGGCCTGGTTGTAGTATACGCATGAACGTTATCCTCTCTACACAAGGCTTTCACGAATCATTACTAAACTCCCATAAACCCCTATACGTCCCCCAGCCTCAGAGTGCCCAGTCTCGTGCTACACATCGTAACGCTGCATTTTTTTCCTAAAACGCAGCCATTTTATTGTCACCCTGCTCTTTTACAGCCTCTTTATACGTAGACTCTATTTCGTATCACTCATACTATTTTCAACCCTATCCCCTTCTGTTAAAGTCGAGATTACAATACACAAGTTTGAAATTAAGGCTTTTTTACTATTAAGAACGTTTGCAGAAAATGTTTAGAATAGTACTCTAAAGCAACAGCAAATTTGTGTCGTATATCCGTGTTGTAGAGTTTGGTTTCGTGTGGCAGACAAATTGAATAGATCCGTGCTTGACACCTAGCCTAAGAGCCGGGTTCCATTGCTTTGTAACAAAGAAGCTATCTGGAGCATTAAAAAGACTAATACTTGGCAGTTTTCGTATTTAATATTGGTGCTTCCTTGTATTGCTAGTAGGATACTATAACGATGAAAAAAGACAGAGCATTGAGTTTCTTGCCTGTTCTTCTCAAGTGGCTTATTTTTACGAACCGGTGGTGTAATTTAGACCTTCATAAGTGCCTTATTAGGGCCTGAACTGAATGAATTATTTTTACATTTCGATTTTGATGCATTTTATATAGATGATAAGGAGGATGTTACTTTAATACTCACAAACGCCGTTTTAATAAGTCTGCATCAGAACATTAGTCATTTATTGCACAAGCAAGCCGATACGGCGCTTTAATTAATTGAACTATTCAATAATATTTTCCAAAGAGGTTTTCTCTCTCCCTCCTTTTTTTTGAAGCCGGTGGAATAAAGATTATGGGACCACTTAATAATCCCAACTCCAATAAACATCAAAATCAATTCATTATAGTTTGCGGAGTGATCGCGTGATCAATATATTACATGACTGTTTTAAGTTGGTTGTTAGTTTGACCTGGGTTTAATATTCTTACAAACATATCTAACTATCAAGTTGGGTCTGTCTGTCATACCCACTATAGTGTTCAACTAGCGGTATTAAACCTTTTTTTAATAGTGGCTACAAACACGTGTGAGTGTTAGTGTAGCTGGCCACTATAAATGGATACAAAAATTTACATTACGACAAATTATCAATAGAAGCACTGCACCGCGGCAGAGTTATGTACGAAATTCAAAATGGTTTAAAAATAAATTAATACCAGATGGGCCTATCACGAAGGCCCAGTGGGCCGCAGTTTGAGTATAGCTGGCTTATACCAAAATATGATTGAGGAAAACATTGTCAATAGTACAAGAGGCTTTGGGTAATGATAGTCACGTATTGGATATATGTCCGGTGTCCGGAGATAACGGTCTCCGGACGGACGACCGACGTTATGGCTTTGGGGATGGTTTTCCTTATACTCATACCTAAACTTGAAATAATTCACAAGAATAAATGGATTTGGAATCACGTTGCCTATAATATTATCGCCGTTGCTTGACGTTTCGATATTAAATAAAATGATTACATCATTATGCTAACTCTGCTTACCCTCAGTCACACGGGTCGTTACGTAGTTGGTATATAGAACATACATTTTTCACAGTAAATAAGCTCTACGAAGCATAGTATTTTCAAGTTATAAAGTATGTTCTACTTGCATTTTTAAAAATATTGCTATTTTATTTACTCATCATTTATTTTTTTAAATTTTAAAACTCTATTGTGTGTATGTATATTATATTCTATGTTTAATTTATTCATCTTCGAAAAACATTATATAAATTACAACTGTAGCGACCTCACGGCTACATAAACCAACTTTAGAAATCTACTAACTAGCAGGACAACATTCAACGAATGACAACTACATATGTCACAATCCTGCCACGCGCTAGCGAAGTTTTCTACGCAATTCAACATATATACAAGTTCCCGACTAGAATAGTCGGAGCCGCGGTTCCCCAGGCACAACACCCGCCTGGCTGGAAGATCTTCCCTTTGTGGTGGCTGAGCATGATCACCTCGCTCATCACCCCACACAACTTTAAATTATAATCCTTAAAACGATGAAATACTTGTTTCACCGACGCGACAGCCCGTCGTAATTTTAACTCGAGAAATCTCACAGCAACTTTCACTACGAATACTAAAATCTACCTCAATCCCTCAGATAAATCTTTCCGTCTATCTCAAGTACCCGAATTATTAACGTGCGTACAATTCGAAGGTCGGTATAGTTACGAAGGTAGGCAGGCGTCTGATACGGGTTAAGAGTTGCCATCGATAACTGCGGACTTACCTACCAACTTATACAAAAAGTTTTAAATTCCCGATTCCCGGCAAAAAAACTTGTCATTTCCATTCTCACAAACCTCAGAATAAGGACTATGCTCCCTAGCGATGCCTAGCGTAAGCGAGCTGAGTCCTTATTCTGAGTTCCCAACAATTTCAGATTTTTGATTTGAAAAGCGAACACACGGTCATACTCATTCGTATTCCAAGTTAGTTCCAAATTTGAATACATCATTGAGTTTGTGAAGTAGAACTTTACCCACATTTATTTCTAAGAATAACATTTACGCTAAGGTAATTTTATGTACTGTTTGTAAATTAACAAATAATTTCAATTTCAAAGTTCAATAAAGGTTAATTGCGACGTAATCATAATAATAATATTGGCTCGGTGAGCGCCTGATGTAATTATAATAGCAATGAGTTACATTGGCATGTCGTGCTCGCGCCAGTTCAATAGGCAATTTGCATATAATTAATAACCGGGTTTCTATTCTAAGAACCTATAAATTAAAAAAAAAATGTGTTCATCCTCTAAGTTATTAGCTGCGACAAATAGGTATTTACCACCCACTTTGGGGTAGATTTTTGTAATAAACCCATTTTTGATGAGACGACCTCTGATGGTAAGCGTCACGCCACATGCAGCAGATCTAATTCCACCCATTTTATTTTTTACGCATCGCCACTTGGCACTCGATACCTTTCATAAGTGCCCTTCTCACATGAACACACTATTCGGTGGCGGAATATCTTGACACTGCGGTGGTACCCACCTGGTCTGACTCTTGCTATAGGTAACCCTAATAAAACACAACTACCTAAAACATTAATATACAATAAGGATAGTTTTATGCACATAGATTAACGCGGCTAATTATCCTTTTTTATGTGATCTGAGCCTAGTATAAATAAATTATAGAATACAAAATATATTAAAATTGGCTTTGTCCGCTTAAATGAGTGTGATACGGACAAAGCAAATTATAATATATATTTTGTATTCTATAAATATGAATTTCCGCAAAGTAAAACCTGAATCAATTCAATAAATAAATTAGTGACTAATATTTTTAATGTTTTTTTTTTCGAGATAATGCTAAGAGACATAAGTCGAGTGCTACAAGAATAGGGTCCATTTGGCGTGATATTAGCTGCCGCGGTCCTAATTATCATAATTCAGTAATAGACGCGTGTAATATACATTTGGTTGATCGCAAGTCAATATTATTAGTCTATCAGACGAGATATTATCTTCGATAGACGATTTAATAATGGCAGAACTTTATACCCTACGTAAAAGAGAGGTAGGGCGATTTGGGATTTCCCGTGGGTTATCCCATTTAAATTGGAGCCGCCCGACTGGGGACTGCACCTCCACCTTACAGAAGACCGCAGTGAAATAACACTACTTGATGTAGTGTTGTGTTTCTGCGGTAAGTAAGGTTGCCAGTGCTCCACTAGGATACGCTGGGCTAGTAGTAATGATGCTAGCACAGTGAGTCCTCATCAGCAACATGGTTGGCACCCCTGTAGTGATACCCCTGGTATTGCTAGCGGCTATAGGCTACGGTGACTGCTTACCATCAGGTGGGTCGTATGCTTGTGTGCCACCTTAAAAAAAAAAAGCGGCAGGCGAGTGAGCAGCAGGGTTTGCCTGATGGTAAGCGAACAATGTAGCCTATAGATAAACTTATACCTTCGTATTCAAATTCCTATGATTTTTAATTTTTATGTTAGTTAGTTCACTATGAATCATCGGAATTACTTCTATATAAAGTAACTCATTAAGCGGCGTCTCATTATAAGTAACACATTAGTAGAATATCTTATTTACTGCTAAGATTAGCCTCCTTTGTTGCAGTCGGATAATTGTGATGTATGAGTCAAGATATTCTCACGTATATAATGTGTCATACGAATGAATCACACATAGTACCTATGTACAAAACAATGAGACGATTGCCTGTTCAAACATTTGGAGCCCCCGCCTGCGGGCTGTCCCTTCAATAAAATGCTATAAGTATTTTTTTAAGAAACATGCTTTTATGAGTTGTTAATAGAAACTGTATATAAACATATATATAGCCATATCACATGGGCTCAAAGTTGATAATATACAACGGACAAATATGGGATACTATGAAAAGAATTTGCGACACTTTCTAAAAATTTTAGGTGATGTGATACCCCGGTGTTGCAAGCGTCCATAGGCTACGGTAACCGCTTACCATGTGGCGGGCCGTATGCTTGTTTGCCACCTTAGTGCTATAAAAAAGCCTATAATCATTAATTAAATCATAACAATTGCATGCAAGGGCGAACGTTGCCGCGCTCGCCCCATCCTACGGCTGCCACTCGCACCTCACCAATCACTTGAGTACTTTGAGAATAATTTCAGCTACCTATGGAGTAGGATGCTACTTAAATATTATATATAAAATAATAATAATAATGCTTGGACATTATCACACATCGCCATCTGGCCCCAAACTAAGCAAAGCTTGTACTATGGGAACCAGCAGCTGATACAATACTTATATACTTTTTGTTTGTAAATACATACTTATAATACATACCAAACACCCAGACGCAAGGCAAACATATTTGTCACATAAATGTTTGCCCCGGCGGGAATCGAACCCGCGACCTCTAGCCTAGCCGTCAGGTGTACTAACCCTAGACCAGCGGTCTCGTCAAATATTCAAATATACGTCAAATATTGTTAAAATAGTTTTTTTTATAAGCGTAATTTTTTATTTCTCCTTGTTTTTACAACATATTTAATTGTGTGGAGAAGTTTGAGAATTAATCTATCGGATTTTTATCTTTTTGAACAATACAATGGAGTAGTATAAGAATAACCTCACACTTTCGATAGATATATTTATTTCTTAATAAGCCGCACCTGTTTAGTGTTCTCAGTACGTGTGTAGCTTACTTAAGCCCTTCCTGCGGTGTGTTGCGGCTCGCCGTGTCAACAGCGAAGTGAAAGCGGTGACCGCTTTTCCCAAACACATGTTTTCTTTCCACGGGTTATGTAATATACAAACAGTATTCCACGTGTTGAAGACTGTTGGTTGCGTCACATCAGTTTAATAATCACTAAGTAGGTAGTTATTTCTCGCGACGTGGAAGGAAAGCTTGGTGTAGCGATAGAAAATATTATTATTATAACAACTAGCTGACCCGGCAAACGTGGTTTTATATATACATTACTAGTGACCCTCCCCGGCTTTGCTCGGGTGCATTACATATATGTACATAACCTTCCTCTTGAAACACTATCTATTAAAAAATCCGTTGCGCAGTTTTAAGGATCTTAGCACACATAGTGACAGACAGAGGGAAGCGACTTTGTTTTATAGTATGTAGCGATTTCTATATTATTTTTATCCCAAAAAAAGAGTGTAGCTTCAATTCCACCCACATGTTCTCTTAAGAGCTGATCTATTAGATGACAACTATAAAGTGAGATCTGAAGGTACATACCATAGTGAGTCATCTAAGTAGTTAGATTGCCTGATAACTGTGCTATAGCGTGCTCATGAGTCACCTGGGAAAACCAAAGCATTGTATGCAGTAGTACTACACGGGCCTGCCTATAGGTTGCTGATGTTATCACACAAAATCATAACTAATAAAGGGCAGTTTAAAAAATAAAATTCAGATTAAAATTAAAAAATCGCAGGTCTTATTTTTTGTTTATTATTTATTTATTTATTTATAGGACTACCAACGTAATATACAGCAATTTCAATAAAATTATACAAGTAATTTGAAGAAAGGTAACTGTTTTTACAATTATAGGTAATCACAGCTTGCTTTGTGGATACAATTTAAAGATATAAAAGATTCAAATTAAAATTAAAAACTAAAGTAGGTTAATAAATTACATAAAAGGTTGGATTGCATTTGGTTCACAGGAGTAAAGTGGCTTGTTGTACAGTATTTAGAGAAATAAACATTATGAGTAGGAAAAGGTTTTTGTGAGGTTTCTCAACATATTTATTTAATTAGTTAAGATGCAGTCAAATAACACTACTCTGATGTAGTGATGTGTAGAAACGGCTCTCAAGGAAACGCTGTACCGATGGTAGCAAGGAGACGACAATGCTACTAGCATTGTCGACAATAAAGTTACACAATAGTTACACCCCTCCAGATATTACAGGTGTATTTTATAGGAAATCGCTTACCAACAGGCCTTACGCTCGATTCAAATCAATACGTCAAAATCTTTCGTTCAGTTTCCGGTTCAGAGAAAAAGCCACTTGAGAAGAACCGGCAAACAACTCAGTGCTCTCTTTTTTGATTTCTCTTTTTAGTTTAAAAAGTTAACTCGTCGCAAAATACCATGTTTTTTGCAGGCCACGTCCGCCTCGTCACGCTGTCGTGATAACACCCCCTGCGCACCGTAATGACCCAAGTCCCTAGTCACTGTGCCGAGTGTCCCAATGTCAGGGGTGGCAGCTTACGTAAACTATATTGTACGAGGAATGCCTATCTAAAACCATACAAGTCCTAACGTAACAATTCAGTTAAACCAAACCAACTTGGTAGCTTTCATTTTGATATTTGTAATTTCATTCCAATGTCTAGAAGAATTTTGTTACAAATTGTTATATCATGATTGTTACATGAAAAAAAAACAGAGCACTGAGTTTCTTGCCGGTTCTTCTCAGGTGTCTTTTTTCCGAACCGGTGGTAATTTAGACCTTCATAAGTGCCTTATTAGGGCCTAAACTGAATAAATGATTTTTGATTTTGATTATATAGCAGAATTCTTTACATTCTTGAAACAGGAATGATTAGTAGTTGTACAAGCCGTACGTCTGAACATAAAATTGACTTCTTCTTAAACAACTCCTTCGTTTACTTCAACAACAATAAACATCTGTCTGCCACTAAACAGCATGTAATACTTCATAAATCAAAGCAATAACAATTGATAATTTTTTCAATATCAATAATATTCGCTTCGAATATTCTGCAGTGAAAAAAAAACAAAAGGCGCTCGTTCCTATCCTTTCAAATTATTACAGTTTTTTTCTAAGTGGCCAGTTTCTTGACACAAAATATATAGACACTCTTTACATATATCACTAATTGCTAAAGATTAAAAGTTTTAATAACAGTATCCCGACTCAATGATGGAAAAGTAAAGAGTACTCGGAACCGGCGGGCATGTATGAAGAGATTGATGAATGTAGAAGAAGCAAGAGATGTAGTCAAGAGTGAAATGGCGCTCTATACTCTCTGCCTACCCTGTGAGGGACTTGGCGTGATGATTTTAGTTTAACTTCAAAGACATTCACTTTTCAATGTCCCATAAACAATTAGGTAATCTTTGTGTTCATGAAGTATGCTGGCAGCCCTAGGTATCCCGCTGACGCGGGCTCCCGCGGGAGTGTGGGACCCCACTAATGGGCTACATTACATTACTGGCTTCATTCCGAACGTGCCCACACCACTGCTGCGTATTGAGATTATATTTGGCTGGAATTATTGCGATTATCCGGACTCTTTTACAGGTCAAGCTTATTCCAGCGACCACAGAATATAGTATATAGCCTGAAGGAGTAATATGTAGTTAACTCGGATACATAAGTGCGCAGGTTACATTCAGAATTTAGAGGATAAAACAAACTCGCTCTCCGACTTTAGTACGCTTAGATCTTTTAAACTACGCAACGGATTTTAATGCGGGTTTCACTAATAGACAGAGTGGTTCCTGAGGAAGGTTTTTATGTATAATCACTAGCTGTTAACCGCGACTTCGTCTGCGTTTTTTACAAAGAAAGTAGCAATTTTCTTCCCCAGGACATAATATACATTCTTGCCAAATTTTATTACGATCCGTTCAGCCGTTTAACCCTGAATAGTAAGCAAACAAATGGAGTTTCGCATTTATAATATTTGAATTTGTATAAATTTAGATTTCATATAGTACATCCAAAACCGGGGCAGGTCGCTAGTTACCAATAAAATCATTCATACTGGCAACCCCATGCTAATCTATAATTGGCGTGCCCTTTAATTGAAGTCCCCGCGGCCCAGGGAGCGACCCCACGACCCCCAATAAGTCTATTACTGACCTCGGCGCATGCAAATCTCATCTGGCCAGTGCATTACCCAGCAATGTACTCGTACATGGCTAGTGCCAGCCGATAGCGGTAATAACAAGCTGAAATAACCGACGATAAATCACATCAGATTTTGGTGTCGATTCTGTACAATATCCTAAACTAAACTAATTAGAATTTGACAGGACTAAAAATATTGACATCCTTATCTGACCCCGTACATGAGAAAGAGAAAGCAATACTTTTAGTCCTGTCAAATTAGTTAAGTTTAATGGTTTCGTACAACCGCATTGGCACCGTTGATATAAATTGAAATCAGTGAAACAGGCTTAAATTTAAAATAAAAAAAACTCGTTTAGATAAAAAAAACGGCAATTTATTTAAATGGCCCGTGAGATATGTCACTCCTACGAATAAATATTAATCTTATAGCAACGACCATTATAATTATAGTAGTATATTATATTATCTACTCTTAGTGAATAGGCTCGTCCAGCAAAAACTTTCGTCGATGTCTTAAGAAAATTGCGCGGAGGAATATGAGGCACAGACAATTATTCAAGATTATATGGAGAAGTGTAGACAACTATCATTATTATGTTTATGCATTACAAATACATCCTACTTGTTTGTACCCTCTTCACGCTTCAACGGCTGAATGGATTTGCATGAAATTTGCAATGGAGGTAGCTTATAAGCTGGATTAACATTTAGGATACTTTTTATCCCGGAAAATAGCGTGGTTCTTGTTATTATTAATAAACAAGTACAGACACTAGCGTCTTAAACGCATGCTAGCATGCGTGTGTGTTAGCACGTAGCATTGAATGTCAAGACAACCTGTGTCCTATCCCAATGTTACAATGTCAAGACAACCTGTGTCCTATCCCAATGTTACAATGTCAAGACAACCTGTGTCCTATCCCAATGTTACAATGTCAAGACAACCTGTGTCCTATCCCAATGTTACAATGTCAAGACAACCTGTGTCCTATCCCAATGTTACAATGTCAAGACAACCTGTGTCCTATCCCAATGTTACAATGTCAAGACAACCTGTGTCCTATCCCAATGTTACAATGTCAAGACAACCTGTGTCCTATCCCAATGTTACAATGTCAAGACAACCTGTGTCCTATCCCAATGTTACAATGTCAAGACAACCTGTGTCCTATCCCAATGTTACAATGTCAAGACAACCTGTGTCCTATCCCAATGTTACAATGTCAAGACAACCTGTGTCCTATCCCAATGTTACAATGTCAAGACAACCTGTGTCCTATCCCAATGTTACAATGTCAAGACAACCTGTGTCCTATCCCAATGTTACAATGTCAAGACAACCTGTGTCCTATCCCAATGTTACAATGTCAAGACAACATGTGTCCTATCCCAATGTTACAATGCTATAAAGAAGCTAAACATTAGTATTAAATCTTAAAAGTGTTTGTACGTTACGTGTCTACAGATTGTGGTCAAAGTGTGGAATAGCTAGAAGTTGTTTGCGATAATACCATCATAGGCGTTTTACTAGTGATGTCACTGTTTAATAAAAAAAACTGTCAAGTGCGTGTTGGACTAGCGCTCCGAGGGTTCCGTACTGGAAGACTAACTAGTTTAAAAGCTAACTTTGCCGTTCGATCCCTAAACACGGCTAACACCAAATAAACCATTGAAAACAAGTTTCTAGTAGAGGAGCGTTAAGTTATTAATTGATGCGTATTTGTTGCTAGAACCTCAGAGTAGATAATATAATAATACATAAAATAGCTTTATTTATATCCCCACTTGTTAGAAAATTTAGTTGGTTATACAGTACATGATTATATTACTAAGTGATCCGTCCTAATTTTTTTTATCTGCTCCTAGGGTGGACCCTCACATGGTCAAGCCTCCTCCAAAGAATTCAATTTTTCCCTAGATTAGAAGATAATATACTACGTACAATTATAGCGGCAACAGAAATACATAATCTGTCAACTGTCTACCTATCACGGGTCATGAGATACAGCCCGCTGACAGACTCACGGACGGAGCGGAGTGTAAGTAAAGCGTTCCGTTGGCTACACATCGGGTACGGAACCCTAAAAACGTGATGTGACGTGGCTTTTGACTTTAACTTGTTATGTTAATTAGAAATGCTATCGCTGAGCCTTGAATACCAAGCACAAGGTTATTTAGCATGAATGAGTTAATTACAGATGGCGGCCCCTCTCTGGGGCCATGTAGCCCCTGTAGGCGCCCTATGAAAAGGGTGAGTAATCTTTGTATCAATCAAAACAGTTGGGTTTTGATTGCTATCTTTCGGAACACCGAGAAATTGGAATGGGAATTTTATACAAAAACTGTATATTGGTTTAGTGATGTGATTGCTGTCATGTTTGTGATGTAATGTGTGTCATTAATAGGTAAGTTTTTTTTTATCAGTGGTATGATTAGGCAGTGAAGGAGAATCAGTTTTAAAACATTATAACTACACTAGCGGCCCGCCCCGGCTTTGCACGGGTAGACGTCAAGATGTTATCAAATATTTTGTTTACCCGAGCGAAGCCGGGGCGGGCAGCTAGTATAAAAAATAGCCTATGTTACTCAGTGATAATGTAGCTTTCTAACAGTGAAAGATTTTTTGAATTCGGTCCAGTAGTTTCGGAGCCTATTCAATACAAACCCACAAAAATACAAAAATACAAATCTTTCCTTTTTATAATATTAGTATAGATTGATAGCGAACTTATTTAATTCAGTGTCGTACGGATCTACATCCTAACTAGCTTTACCAGACCACGCTTCGTTTTGGCAAAGAAAAAAATATATCAATTATTTTTTATAAACTAACTGAATATTGAAACGACACTAAAAGCTTGAAGACAAGACTTAACTGTTTAAAGCGTCGTCAAAAGACAAGTTCCCATGTCAAATCGGAGACCACTCAAAATTGATGTGGCATCAGATTTGATAAGCCCATCAATAGATTACAGAACTACAAAAAAAACGATTCACAAATCGAAGCAATACATGCTAACCATTTAGTATTTGCGTACATATATAGATGCTTGCCTTTATGCCTGTAACACCTTGAATTTCTTTTTAAATAAAATGGATGCCACCTTTTCCATTAATATCCTAGAACAATAATGAATTTGACACGACAATGGAGCCGATTGTCTGTGCGTATTGCGTATTAAACTTTTAATCCGGCTCGGACCGGACAGAGCCGGAAAATACCGGAACATGGAACGGGACGCTTAATTGCATTCCTTTGTTGAAAGCCAATTGTTACGCCGAGGGTAGTAAAGAGCCGTTTAAAAATGGATACTGAATTTTAAAGGTCCGTTAAAGCTAGCTATGCTTTAATTATATGTAAAGTTTCGTTTGCTTACATTCATTTAAGAAAGGAAAATATAAGGGTTGGCAACGCGCGTGACAGCCCTGCAGGCTTAGCCATTTAACTATCTACAATCGTTAACGCTATAGACAACGAAGGCAATGTATGGGAATTAATACTTTTAGGTTATGTCACGTGGTCAAGATTTTTTTTTTATGATAGATAGTAAACATGGCTAGCGGTACTGGTGTTGAAATCGCTTCCATCGCTAAACGCTTACCATCAGGCGGAGCGTATACTTGTTTGCTAATTTAGTGATACAAAAATACTTTGTTTTCTCACATGGCCCAAGTTTAATTTAAACTCGATAAGAAATAAAATGAGTGTTGGACATTTTATGTTACCATCAAATATAAAAACGATGATAGAAACATGCATTTCCTGAAAATTATGTAAATATGAACGCAAATTAGGGTCTAATACAGCCATTTCTAAATAAACAAACTCTCGGACCCCAGAGCTTGGGATTCAATCAGAGAATTACGAACAGCCTTTGAAGTAAGTTTGTGAGTGAAACAAAATAGGCTGTATTGTGTACCTTGGAACATTTTCTTGATAATTCGTCATTAGCTCTCGCAATATTCATCCTTAACTAACCATAACTTTTTAAGGTTCCGTCTACGCTAAAATTTTACCAACATTGAAGAAGCAGAGGTGTACAAGACAACAGAGAAATGGCGCTCTATACTGTCTGCCTACCACGTGAGGGCCTTGACGTGACGTAGGTATGTGTGTATAATTAAAATAGCATATACGATTAATGACGCCTGTTTTTACCTGACAACGGCGAAGCAAAAAAGAGGGTTATGTGTGTATGTATGTATGGTCATCTGTTCCCTCATAACTTCCAAATTACTCATCATAATTTGACAAATGAGGTATTTATATACTCGTCCTGCGTGTTCGGCCGCCTACTATAGATTTTCTGGATCCCCACAACATCCTGAAGTCATCTTGAGTCTAAAGCGTGAACGAAAACGCTAGGCCTCAACCCGGAAATGTAAGATTGATCACACTGATATTATATGTATAAGTTTGTGTGTGTGTGTGTGTGTGTGTGTGTGTGTGTGTGTGTTTGTATCCTCTTTACGCCTCATGTATGGATTTGTATGAAATTTGTAATGAAGGTAGCTTATAACCTGGATTAACATATATAATTTTTATCCCGGAAAATTGTGTGGTTCCCAGGGAAAGTAGATCACTGCGGGCGACGTCGCGGGTTTAGGTAGTACTTCATGTACTTGGTAATTGAATGTCATTAAAATCCATCTAGACATTAATATGGATAACCTGCGGGTCCATTGAAATGTCCCAGCCACTCAACCTTCATCAAGTTCTGACAGAAATTAAGTTTTTCATCCACTGTACAGTCCACCCTAATAAATAGACAAAGTTTTGAATTAAGGCGAATGTCCGGAGGTTGCGTCTTTGTCTGGCTTTGGTGTTAGAAAGAGAGCGGCATAGTTGAACGGATGCCAGCAGACAGGGAGGGAAATAATTGTATTTGCCTCGTTTGCTGACATAAGGATTGTTATCCAGGCAAAGATGGGCGAACTAAAAGAGCTAAGTAATATCATATGCAGTACACAGAAATCGGAATCCCAAATCCAAATCTAGAAAGCCCAATTTCATTCAACCGGGATATCTCATACTGGATATTGAGGAATAAATAAGTTACAGATTACAAAAAAAAACTTAAAGTTTATTTATCCTAATGATCCTGGTCGAGATACTATGATAAAGGATAATATTATGAAATTATTGCATTATCGTCGGTCTTTAATACATGTGCTAATTTTCAATATAATCAGACGACTTGAAGTCGGCGAAAATGACATTAAAAGATTCCGTAGACATTAATTTAATGCGTTATTAGGCAATGTTTTGTATTGTATTAAAATATTCGCCTCGCTTCGCTCCAAGTGTACACAATCCTAACAATGGGACAGCTAGATAATTTCGCGGCAGAATTAGGCAGAATTTATGGTAATAGGGTGATTATAATCTGCGTCCGGTAGACATGACGCGTTCAGAATGGGGTGCGATAGGATAATATTAACTAGACAATTACAATACGATTCCATCTAAATGTGGTTGACTTATATGTAGTAACCCATAGTACAAGCTTTGCTTAAATATAAATAGACTGAAGTTACTAGCTTACCAAAAGAATCTATATTTTACAAACAATAAGAAAATAGATAACAATAAATTTTATTCCCTCACCAAGCCAGTTCCTTTTGGCCAATTCATTTGATAGCCATACAATAGGGGTTACTGTGGAAACGATAAATCTCAATTTTGTGACGTCATATTGGATTTAAAATGGCGGCATTTAGGTAACCGTACATTGACACAGGGACCAAACGTGGATGGCATTTTTCAGCTCTGTCAAATTTATCTTGTAAGATCTGTTCTTGCACCTCTGCCTACCCTAATATATAAAGCTTTAGAGAGAAGATATTTGAAAGCTTATTACAACAAATCCATTCAAATCAAATTACTTATCTCTAGACAAGACAGTGATAAAAATACTGCACTAAAATAAATTCAAGTACGATTCCCGCCCTCAGCAAAACGTTTCGCTTTCGACCAATAAATAGGATCGGCCATAACCTCTCCTCTCGACAATAACAGTAAAGTTGATAATAAGATGGAGCCGTCTTCAGTATGCTTAGGGGTTTATCGCGGTGCTCTGGCGACACGTGTGAGCCCGCGAGGACTAGCGCCGATAAAATGCTACATATTATACAACAATCAAATTGTCCCCGCGATTGCTTGTACAAGAGAAAATTTTCCTCTTTCTCCGCGACTTCACCTGCAAAAAAGCTTTTAAATCGGTTTTGGATAGTATTCACTCAAAATTCATTCTAAATGAGTGTCTACGACAAAACTGTGCCAATTGTCAAGTCAGTCAGTCTAGCCTATAGTTTTGGGGATCTCGTGATGAGTTAGTCAGTGAGTGAGTGAGTGATATTTCGCCTACGCATATATAGATTTGTTTTTCTATACCTCGCAGGTGGCCAAGCGTACGGCCCGCTTGATGTTAACTTATTACCGTAGACTATAGACTCTTGCAATACAGGGTACACCACTTATGCATTACCAATCTTATTGTTGACTCTCTGTACTAGCAGAATCTTTCCTTAGTGCCAGCACAATAACACTACATCGGAGTAGTGTTAGTTGACTGCGGACTTCTGTATGGAGATATATTTTCTAATAATATATTTATCGACATGAGTTTGGATGGTATTAATTTTGGAATTGTTTCTTGAAGTTTACTGAAATGGTTGGTATCATACACATAATATCGTAATAAAGAATATTCTAATAAGACCTGTGCCGGTAGCAGGAACATTGTCGAAAACGTTTTCGTATCGCCTTCGACTATTTTTGTATTGAAAAATGAACAGCGTTGCGGCGGTGAAAAATGGAACTAAAAATTATGACATGTGTATGTATGACAATTTTGACATTTCTCGAGTTACGTTTTCGAATACATTGTCGACAATGTTCCTGCTACCGGCACTGTACAAACAACCAATCGCCGCCCAAACTGTGCAAATTATTTAAGAAAACATAACTCCGTGTCCTTTATGAGATTTGTATGAGTCATGTATGAACTGTCAATGTTGAATAGTGATGTGTCACAGGCGGAAGGCTTTATTTAATACGGCGCGGGTCAATGAGTCGGTTGTATGAATTTTGTATGAGTCATAAATATTTGATAGATTGCTCATATAACAAGATTTCTTCATAACGAAACGAGTAGTTCTTGATTGGTCCTAGCTGTTTGTGTTTTAAATAACGAAAAAAAAACGCGCAATAAATATAATAAAGAATTAATATAATAAATCAACAGGTACTTATAAGGAGGTAGGTATGGTATGTTTATATGTATATGTACTGTTATATCTTTATTTATTTATTTATATTACACACAACAATCAAGACATTTATTTTTATATATCGCGCCATTTTTACATTCCCCCTTATTCTAAAACAGTGACATTAAATTTACGAATATTTGGTTTGGATAACAAACTTTTAATCCACTACTTTAAATACCACTCTCCTCCCCTCTCTTAAAAAAAATGTACAAGATCAAAATTTTAAGATGAAAAATAACTATAATAGGAAAAATATATAAAGATATAACATCTTATATTAAATAACAAACCAAATACAACTAAAACTGCTCCTTCTCTTTTAAACCAAACATATTATATATATCTATTCAAATTATAAAAACACTTATTTTAGTGAAAAAAAAAAACAATCAAAACCCATATTAACTAATTGTTCCTAAACTTATTGTATTTGTATACTATTATCTTTACTTCTAGGCCTACACCATCCCTGAATTATATACATAGGCGATATTATCATTTAGTTACACGGGCGAAATCGCAATGACAAAGCTAGTTATATAAAACTTATAATTTCCAATTTATAACATTTTTGGGCCGCTCGACTGGGGACTGTACCTTACCACAAACCACAGTCAAATAACACTACTCTGATGTAGTGTAGGTGAGTAAGGGCACCAGAGCTCTGAGAGGATACGCTGTGCTGTCAGTTAGGAGACCATATGCCGGTAGCACAGTGAGTTCCATCAACAATAAAATTGGCGATGCCCTGGTAGTGTCTACAGGCTACGGTGATCGCTTACCATCAGACGGGCCACTTGCTAGTCATTTCAAAGTATAAAAACATGCACTTTTATTTTAATGGTTTTCCTAAGCGCCATTTTACCGCTCACGAAGACGTTTATATCAGAAAATTGGAAAAACTGTGAATTTATGTTTTTAATATTCGTTTGTGCGTTGAATGGACTGGCTTACAATTACTTCGGTTACATGCATCCGTGCACATGCTATCTGCACAGTCGACGGTCGGCAGTCGGGCATATGCAGTATGCAGTCATGCGCAGATGCATTTTACACTGTAGTCGCCTTTGTTAAATGAACAAGGATTTTACCGTAATAACACGAATAGGAGACTAGAAATACAGTTTAGAAGAAATCTGTAAAAAAACGGAATTAAACCCTCATACCTGATAAACACAACACTACTTTTAATAATATAAACAACAGGGTTGGCAACGCGTTAGTGAATACCAGGGATGGTATTGCTAGCGGCTATAGGTTGCGATGACCGTACGCTTGTGTGCCCCCTTAGTGATATTTATAATAAAAAAACTAGGAACGCGCAACACCAGTGGTGTTACTTGTTGTCGCCCCTGCAACAATCTCTCCCCTTCTTGAAGCCCCCATGCTGTACTCTCTTGGGAACATAAAGTGGGGAGCGCTTAGGAAAATGTTACAGTTATTCGCATAATTTTACTTCCAGTACTAGTGACTCATAGATTGGTTTCCTAATAAGCACATGTTATGCGGAGAAAGTTGATTTGCACCGTCGTCGACTCAAACATTCCACTTTTAATGTTTCTTACTAAAATACTCTAAATACAGTTTGTATGAAGAGGTTGAATGTAGAAGTAGCAAAACAGATGTGCAAGTCTCTAGTGAAATGGCGCTCTATACTCTCTGCCCCGTGAGGGAATTGACGTGATGATACGTATGTTTGTACTTATTGTAGCTAGGTTTCCGACAAGCATACGACCTGATGGAAAGCGGTTACCATGGTCTATGAACAACAATGCGCTCTTATGAATTTACTGTGTAAAGTAGTAGGTAGATTGGATTTCCACGTCCCTATGTAAAGGAGCGCTGAAAAATCTTTATACCTTTGACGCGGAGTACCCACACACTATCTTGCCAAAGAATTCCAACTGGCAAAAGTATCAGAAGATAGTCTAGCAGCTCTGTGTCTCATCGCAGGAACACAACACTACATCTAAGTGTAGTATGGTGTTATTTGACTGCGATCTGTGAGGTGAAGGTACAGTCACCAGTACAGGTTTTTAATAGGAAAAACCACGGCGTTCCAATGTCTCTGTTTTATGCTTGTGGTGTGATTAATAACCTCATTGGTGGAACCTGGACCCATCAAATGACAGGCGATCAATAACAAATGGACACCATGGCTTAAAACGCTCTTACGGTTGTTTGTCGTCATCCAACAGAATTACAGTTTAACTAGCTGTAACCCGCGACTTAGTCTGCATTTGTTTAAAGACAAAAACCTATATCCTTCTTCAGCATATAGTCTATCTCATTGTCAAATTTCATTACGATCCGTTTAGCCGTTTTGTCGTGAAAAGGTAACAAACAAACAGAGTTACTTTCGCATATATAATATGAGTATGGCGTCACTTATAAACTGACTTACTTTACCAGCGTAACGATGCCGGTGGTATTAGATAGGGACAAGGAAGCGAAAACCGTATTTAAATGAACTAGACTTGTACCTTATCCTGTTAATTGAATACTAAATTACCACTACACTAAGTATGTCTGTTCCGTCACTAAATTCATTAATGCTCATTCATTTCAGTAAACGCTTATTTCACTTACTTATAGGATATGTCTGGAGGTACATGTGTTTTTAGGGTTCCGTTCCTTAAAAGGAAAAAAGGAACTCTTAATAGGATCACTTTGTTGTCTGTCTGTCTGTCTGTCAAGAATTTTTATCTTAAGAACGCGTGGAGCTATCAAGTTGAAATTAATATGAAATACCCGGGTCTTTGATCCCTTTCGGCTGTTAAATCATCAAACTTGTAAGTGAATATGAAGAAAAGATATGACCGTTTATGTCGCAAATTTTCGCATATTTTACGATTTCACAAGGGAATCAAAACCTACAGGGTCCTTCCCGTTGAGTTAGAACCATGAAATTTTACAGGAAGCAGTGTCTTACAGCAGCAGTAAAGGAATGAAACTGAAAATATGTAGTTCTTTTTTTTTAAATTATAATTTACTAAAAAATATTCCTGTTCGCGCTGTTGTGAGTCACCGACGAATAATGACCTCATTTGAAGTTAGCCTACTTTTAACCTTACCTACAAGTGCGTATGAAACCCTCGGTGCGCGAGTCCGACTCAAACCTGGCCGTTTTTTTTTTATACTGGTTATAAACAATCATGCGACCCACCTGAGGGTAAGCAGTCACCGTAAGTTATAGCCGCTAGCAATACCGAGGATATCACTAACGAAAAGCCAACCATGTTGTTGATGAGGAGTTTCTGCGCTAGCAGCATTACTAATAGCCCAGCGTATCCTCGTGGAGCACTGGTAACCTTACTTACCGCAGAAACACAACACTACATCAAAGTAGTGTTATTTGACTGCGGTATTCTGTAGGGTACAGTCCCCAGTCGGGCGGCTCCAAATAATGGAAAAACCCACGGGAGATCCGAATTCGCAAGCTGTAAGCGGTAACCGTATCCTATGGAGGCTTGCAACACGCGCGCAATTGCTTCCCCTGATGGTAAGCGTCACGCTGCATGTAAGAGATGTTCCACCCAGCAGCTTTAATAGTAAAGTCCCGCGTGGCCGCACTGCGCTCGTCACCTCGACACCTTACTTCATGAGTGTTCTTTGTCCAGTAACGTCGCTAGCTGCAGTGCCCTTCACATCGGAACACAGTCATGCATTCAGTCTGCCAAATATTAACGTCCAGTACTAACTGGACGTTAATATTTGGCATTTTATGATACCTACTTAGCCGGTCTCTTCCAATAAGAGATCTATTAAATATATAAATATTTCACTGGTATAGATGACAAGTTAAAGTATCTATTGCTTGTATTTTGCTTGAAAAAGCTAGACTAACACACAGATATAGAGGTCGAACCAAGTTACATAACAAACAAGGAAAGTGATCGGCGAGCACAAAGCGATTTGGGCGCGCCCATCCGAGCGCATTCGTGTGTAACGATGTCGCATTCTGTACGTGGTTACAAGGTACCTCTGTGTTACATGTACCTACTTATAGACTGACTAACAATACGTGATATTTAATTATGTATTGTAAAGTAGTTACAGCGTATTACGTGTGTCGTATTGCGTTCTACATCCGCTGAGATAACATCTATAAGCTTACTAAGCGATCATTGAAACACAAACTCAAAATCACCTTTATTTTACTAGACTAGACTACAAATAAGTACTTTAAAATTGTCAGAATCTACCTCCGAATTCAGAAAGTCGTGTTTAGGGTTCCGCACTGAAGGGTAACCAACGGAACCCTATTACTGAGACTTCGTCTGTCTGTCTGTTAGCGGGCTGTTTTACATGATCCGATATATTTGGACAGACAGTAGATACATTTTTCGCAGAATGCGTATTTCTCTGGCCGCCATAACAACAAATACTAAATGGAAAAAAAAGGGGCGTCCTATACTAGAAACGTGTTTGTTTTGGTTTTTTGTTAATGGTAATAGACAGTTTTAATGTTCACAGATTGTGTGTTGCTATATTTTTTTAAATAAAGAGCGAATAGTAGATTAAACAAACGCAGTCAGTTATAGCCGACCTCCTATACAGAATTATGGTAGGGTCTAATTTTCTTCACTTAGTACCAACATCCTTGTATCGTGAATTATTTTATACAATTAACGCACTTAAAACAAGTTGAAGAGAATGTTTGTTTCAAGTTGTAGGAGCAAGCTGCAAAGTCCACACGTGTTATCATAAAATTAATACTTGAAGCAAATTGTACAGACTGAGGGTTATGAAAGGACATCATACATTTTGGTCCAAATCTGAAAGTGCCGGCCAACATATTTATTTTGTATATTCTGATAGAATGAGCCCGTCTCAATTTTTTTTATATTACAACAAAGCCGTAGGACCATTGTTATTAGTTGATATTATTTGAGTTCGAAAATCTGAACTTTCATACATTTTTGTTGAAAATAGGAATTCAAAATAACCAAAACAAATTAAATGTCCTGTAATGTTTACTTTTGGTGCCATAGTTAAAAATGCTCAGACGGACAACCTCTAACAGAATATACAAAAAAAATGCGTTGGCCGCCACTTTCAGATTTGGACCAAATCTCTATGAAACATGGATGATGTCCTTTGCCACAGTTAAAAGTTTATATGGAGAAGGAAGTTAGATAATAATGCATTAGAAAGAAACAACCAATAATCACACTACCATGCATTTAACACACAACCCAGCGTTGACCCAAGTCTCACTAAATGCCATGTTTGCATGTTCCGACAACACTCGAGGAAAAAAAAATACATTAGTTATTTTATCAAACAGGTAATTCCCGTTTTAAAATCAATAGGTCCTCTTATCTTTACGAACCACGTAGTCACAATGACGTAGTTGTTCCCGAACCCAACACACGATAAAAAGAGGAAAGTCGCCGCTATATAAACCCATCGCTTTACGTTTTCTAGTAACAGAACCAAAAACATCAAGTCATAGTTGCACCTACTAGTTTATTAAAAACAATTGACCTTAGACAGGTTCGAAGCTGACGTCTCAAGAGGTTTCTATTAAGGTAGTAAATTTCTAGAATACACCATTATATTCTTATCATCACCCTGGTCTTATCCCAATCACTGTCGTGGTCGGCACTAGACGTAACGCAATTTGGCTGGTCACCTGACTGACATCTCCCAACCCATTTCACAGGGAGAATCAATAATTTGTGTTAAACCAGCTATCAGACTCACTACTTCTGACAGAACTGTAACGATTGCCACAGACATTAATTGGCAACCACTCTCCAGATTTTTTTCAGATATAATCCTTAATTCTGTTGCAGTGAACCATGAAGCTCATCATTCTGCTATCCTGTTTGATCGTCGCACAAGCTGCAGTGATCAGGGATAGATGTGAAGGAGTCTGGATCAACGGGATGTACTATGGAAGGAAGACCATAGCGACAAAGGTCATTGAACCGTTATTCCTACACACAGACCACAGCTCTAATGATGTATACTTCACCTACTGGACAGAAGATACGATATTCAAAGCTCACGGAAGACTTGGGAAGATAAATTTAAACACCAACGAGTTCACTGATGTGCCAAACGCCAAAGACGGGAATGCTTACGCGATCCATCATGAAGATAAAGACACTATTATATACGTTGGAGAAGACGACGGCATTTACAAATATAACATGAGAAATGACTCTAAAATGTTCATTAGTACTGGTGACAAACGTGTTAGGAGTATGTACATCAAAAACTCGCTATATTTCACCACTTATCCAGATTCAAAGATGTTCATCCTCAAGAACGACACGTACAGTTTGTTCGCGGATTTGAAAGACGCTGATCCTTGGGACTTCATCATTGATGATGACAATGTGATATACTTCTACAATGACACTGGTCTGTACAGACAGAAGGCGGGGACCAGTTATATGGTCTTCAAAACTTCAAAGTTGACTGTAACATCTTTGACTACAGATCCTAAAGGACATATTTATGCGTGTTTGAACGACGGTGGTGTCTATTTGGTGAACAAAGAAACTTTGCAGCTTCAGAAGTTATTTCACTTAAATCCTCAGTTAAAACCCTTCGGTCTGACCTTTGACAAGGATGGTAATATTATCTATGCTGAGTGGTATCGTGGTGTTTATAGATTAGATCGTAAAGATGGTAAGTGCTAAGCAATTGGTGTTACCTACAAGGACTTTTGCAGTCGTAAATTCTTTAGAATTGACGACGTTAGCTTCGAAAGCTCTATCCTAAATGACTCGGCGTGATAATATTGTGTTTACTTAAGTATAAGATTAGTTCTTGTTGTTGGTAATAAATAAATATTCAGTAAGACTTAATTAATTTGTAAGAAATCCTAGTGCTACATCATTAGAAATTTATAATAAGAAAATAATATTTATAAGAAGTGTTTTTTTATTATGCCAAAGTTTTAGTATGGTAAACACATGTATAAGTTGGTAGTTACATAAACTGTAAATACGCTTAGCTAGGTATAGTCTGTGCTCGTGTGATATCTTCGGAAGAGATACCTAATCTCACACGTCCATAATGCACCTGACTGTGGCCAATTGGAGCGACACTATTCTCGTTTTATCGACATATCTCTAAACTCGAATATAAAACCTTTGGTTAATTCTGGATTTCAAATTTCAAATCGTCTAATGCAACAATGTGGACACATTAGTCTATTTCTTCAGTAAAAAGTTTTATTTATTTATGACTTACTGCTACCATTACAGGACCAGCCCAATGCGGCAGTGTGGATAAACTCTTACATGACTACTTATAACTACTGGCAGTCTGTGTAATTAGTAAAAATATATAACAAAGTAAGGATATGTACATTAAAATAAGAACAAAAAAAAATTGGTATTGTATCACCTCTAACTTTTCGAGGACCCTTGTGGGAAAGCGGGAAGATATCTCTATGTATAAAATTAACCCCTATTTCCCTTGATCACGGCATCACGCGTGAAAGGCTAGACCGATTATTTTTATTTGTTTTTTTTTATGGTCAAGAGAAGGTTCTTATGAAAAAAAACCGGAAACTTTTTAATTTCGCGATAAACTAAAGGTCCTTTTTGCTCTGGTGATTTGGTCAAATAAATTCATAGCTAAGACAGGACATGTCGGGTCAGCTAGTATTATTATAATAATTATCGCCTGAGTATTTGTTTTTTTTTTCCATTTAATTAATGACAGCTTAATCATGTTAATACTAAAACTAGAACATACAATTTAATATTTTATCCATGTCAGCCATTATGTCCGTTCTAGATTGTCATACTAATGTGGAGTCAGCCACAGGTCATAGACATCAATTAAATATGCTCTGTATTTATCAGTGTAATGAGATCGCTAGCAACTTTATGTCTAGCTAGTATATATGTACATAGTTTTATAATATATGGTCATTATATAGTAAAAAATTGGTAAAATACGACATTCATAATTGATTTATTACGGCCCAAACTAAATCGCATAGGGTTCGTCTGTCCGTCTGTATGTCAAGACCTTATTTCTCAAGAACGCGTGGAGTTATAAAGGTGAAATTAAGATCAAATCCCCGGGTCTATGGTATGTTTCAGCTGTGAAAATATCAAATCTGTAAGTCAATATGAATAAAACATACTTCCTGTATGTGTGTGTGTACATATATTTCATGACACTTTGTATTCTAAAATAACTGGATATATTTTATCTTATGAGATGTCATCCTCATCAGATTCCTCTAAATTGTAGAAGACACGTGAGTTCTTCTTCTTCTTCTTCCTAAGTATGGCAATCAATCCCTTCAGGGACTATTTTTGCCAGTGTCGAGTGTTAGGACACGTGAGTTTTGTAAATATGAAATCTGCATCTTTACATCCAGCCAGTATTTTATTAGTTTTATTTTTCAATCGAAATCGAACTAATTCGCAATGAGATTATGTCGAAAGCTCTAGAATTGGTGCCCTGACACAATGTCACGCAAGATCAAGGAGTCTTAATGGATGATGAGGATCGTTGATTGGTGGCTTCCTTTGAGGCGAGGATAATGTGTGACGTCATCAGCTGCGGTTGCGACAAAGTTATCACTCCCAACGTACACTATGTTCGTATTATAATAATCTACTCAATAGGGACCATATTATTATATTAGTTTTCCTTTATTAACTTACCTGATTACGTCCATCTTATACAGGTTGTAACAAACCATAATTTATTTTTAATTGGTTGTTTTCGTATGTTTGACATAATTATATTCAGTCTTTTATTTTGATGATTTCCATACAAATTGTACTAAAAAAAATAGCACTATTTTACATTTCTTATAGCGCAAGAATATAAAAAAGTCGGATTCTATAATATATCTTCACGCCTTGAGATGTTACGACACCCACTTTCCACCGAAGATAATTTGGTGCCAACGTGACAGATGGTGAGTGTGTCGCCGTCTCTTAGGCATTACATACGTCCTTGAATTTCTTCTCAGACGTATACAGGTTTCCTCACGATGGTTTCCTTCACCACAAATCTCTAGGTGTGACTAATCATTGCACAACTCATTGGTACAGACCGGTGGGATTCGAACTTGCGTCGCTAAAATTGCAGACAGCCCTCAATACCACACAACCACAAGAATTATTTTTAGAACATTACTTTTATTTGCAGTCCTATGACGTCACAGGTCGTGTATCCCTGGTATATGATCTCCTCGTAGGTAGTACAGGAGCTCAGTAATAGTGTTACATGATGTAATATTTTGCACAATACGTGTCCCGGGAGAACTGACATTGACTTAGGTATTTTCAGACGCGCTTTTATACTACGATCACGCCATTGTTTTACTGGCTACTCCCCGCGAATTCGCTCGGGAAGCAAGCTAAAAAGGCTATGAAATAATAGTTTTTTTTATACCACTAAGGTGGCAAATGAGCATACGGCCTGCCTGATGATAAGCGGTTACTGTAGCCGCTTGCAACACCAGACCCTTCAGAAATCTCTTCACAGCCTTCTTGAAGAACCCCATGCTGTACTCATTTGACTAGACTTAACAAACGTGCTTTCAAATCGTCGGATTCAAAGAATTGTTTTTGTTGACAAGATTCCGGCAAGAAACTAAGGAATTACTACAGTTTAAAAAAAAAATTAAAGATAAGTAACTTTCATTTGGTTTGGTTGAGTTATTTTATCTATAAGTAGGTAGTTTATCAACTTTAATCTGTTTTATGTAATTTACATTGCAATTACCTACATCGTATGACGTACTTATGTACCTTTCTATGTGTAAAAGATTACATATTTACATGCGGGTTCAGTCGACAAAGATCACCTCACTCCATACAAGCAAACAAAGAAAACTTTACTTACATATATAGACACTAGCTTCTGCCCGCGACTACTTGAGCTTAGTATTTCAGAGGAACTCAATTTTTTTCCCAGGATAGAAACATTTTCCCGGGATAAAAGGTATCCTATGTGCTAATCCAGCTTATAAATTATCTGCGTTCCAAATTTCATCCCAATCCGTAGAGCAGTTTTTGCGTGAAAGAGTAACAAACATCCATTCATACTCACAAACTTTCGCATTTATAATATTACTAGGATTACTTACCTACTTTTTTATAAATACACTTATTTGTATTTCTCCTTAGTCCACTAGTCCTGTATCGAACTTTAAAAAGAAACGTCTATCGTGAATGCAGTGGACAGTGGTGTGAAAAACCGAATTTTCCTAACCCAAAACAACCAGACATTTCTCATTCGTTTAAAACGACACGTAAGCTTTGCACTCTTTATAATAAATCACCCTTTTAAACCAATGATATAAAGTTTATTTTTGAATACAGTTTTATTTTCGCATGTGATTTAAAACGTGGTTATGCGGCCAAATAAAATGCTGCTTGCTAAATGCTATGGCACCTTATCAGTATGTGGTAGAGCTTAAAATTAAAAATATGTTGATTTATTTGCGGCAGTATAAAGTGGTATTGCAACAAAGAGAAGGCCAACCAATCACGGGAATTGGCATCGGGGGTGTTTGCTTGTATCTGTTATTTTCAGGGTTCCGTAGCGTTACAGAAAAACTGAGCTAGCTGCAATTCGGTCCAGCCGTTTCAAATGCTATCCGGAACAAACAAACGGACAGACAAGAATATACAAATTGTTTCTTTGTTATACTAACGGATATACTTTCATAATATGCAATTAGTAAAAAGATGTTAATTTAATTTTACTCACAGACACTTCAATTTTACTTATTTAATAATGTTTATAAATAAAAATAATAATAATGCTTGGATATTATCACACAGCGCCATCTGGCCCCAAACTAAGCAAAGCTTGTACTATGGGAACCAGCAGCTGATATACTTTTTTTTTGTAATTACATACCAAACACCCAGACGCAACTCAAACATATTTTTCACATAAATGTTTGCCCAGGCGGGAATCGAACCCGCGACCTCTAGCGTAGCAGTCAGGTATACTATCACTATACCAGCGGTAACGTCAATTTGTATAGGTTGTCACCATTTTAATAATCTGCAGAGTACGTAGTATATTATATACTCTGAGCTGTAGATATATACCATCGTATCTTATTGATTTTGAGCTAAATGTGTAGGTATATCCGTTTATGTTACGTCTGTATTTTGTTACTCAGTAAACCTAAAAGGGCATACAGATTTAAATGTCAAATGTTCCTTAAAGAAGTAACATAGATTAAAAAAAAAATTAGTAAAATAGCGGGAGGGGGTAGGGTATTAGTAACCAGTATTCAAGTGTGAAATCATTACGAAGTACGTGTATTGCAGTCGATTATTTTTTTAATCTAACACAAAATTTAACAATGTTACTTTAAAAAATGTTTTTACGAGTAAGCGTTTTCGTCGTACGGAATCCTCTGGGCACAAGCCTTATTCGTACATGTCTGTTTTTCGGCAAGCGTGTCACTCGCTCCCAGATTAATCGACGCCAGTTCGAATACCGAACATTTACGAATTCATTCGCGCCATTAAATATCGCAACATATAATACTTTTTGGATTTGACAAAAAAAAAACAAACGAATTTAAATTTGTGGTTCGACGAATGAATTTGAATAGTCATGGTGCCTTGCCATCCTTATTGACCCCGCACATGAGAAAGGGATAGCAAGACTTTTTAGACCTGTCAAATTGGTTTAGTTTAGTGATTTCGTACAAAAGAATCGACACCATTGTACACACATACATCTACAATAACTGAACAAGTATATATGTACAAGTCACAATATAAGAGGGGCTAACACCGCAGGCCGTACAATACTGTTGAAAAATGCTTAGTGGAGATAGTACCTCCACCATCCTTACAATTAACACGGCAACTTGATCATAACACTAGTAAATTTTAATTACATTATTGACAATGATTTCATTATATTTTTACTACTCTGATGTTCCTCTGATGAGAAATGTTTGCCTCACTATTGGAGGCTGTGCTGGCAGTAGTTTATATTTTTCTGTGATAAAGATTATAGTAGATCACACTCTGAAAAGTCATCTACGTTTGAGTCAAATTCCGTTCAGCCGATTCGGAGATTAGCTTGAACGAACAACCATAACATTTTTGACACCCCTGTTTGAAATGTCCATACACGCTCTATTAGGGCTGTGCTTGGAAGAATGTATGTCTTTGAATGTGATATGTAGATTTATTAAGCTTCTACTGAACATAGTGATAAACGAACCGACATTACGTTGATTGATATAATAACTCTACACAGAAACAATAGTGCGTAGCCGTCCATTGAAACACCCACGCCTTATCAATTCTGTTGTTAAGAACGTCATTATTTTAGTGATTAACTTCACCTAATTACGGTTAGAAATAACGGTCGGTACAGATTTTAAAAGGTTTGTTCGAGATCAATGTTTCAGATAAAATTGGCGACTGTACGAGTATCATTATTTATTGTAAGGCATTTAGTATAGGAGTTAGATTGATTACATTAGAACGGAAGTAGCATGTTATTAACTAAACTCCTTTGAAATGTTTGTGCAGCCATGACTAGCTGAGGCGCGTTATTTTTTAACTGTATAGTATAATAATGCTTGGACATTATCACACAGCGCCATCTGGCCCCAAACTAAGCAAAGCTTGTACTATGGGAACCAGCAGCTGATACAATACTTTTTTTTTTTTTTTGTAAATACATAACAAACACCCAGATACAAAGCAAAAATGTTTTTTCACATAAATGTTTGCTCCGGCGGGAAACGAACCTACTAGCTTAGCAGTCAGGTATACTAGCCACAAGACCAGCGGTCTCGTCAACTCTGTTACTTTTGTTCTGATAAATTAACTTATGATTTATTAATAAACGAACTACCGACCACAGTTTTGTATGAAAGCAATTGGGGCAAAATAATTTGTATAACCAGTGGGTTTACTGGAATAAAAAGTAGCCTAGACTACTCGCCGAAAAGTCCTCTACCTAACAATAAAAGTCAATAGAGAGAGCAGTTTCGGAGATAAGAGTGGAGACAGACAAACACTTTTAAAACCCTTTTTTAATACGTCTTGAAATTCTCTGATACAATGCGCAGATTCTTATCAACCAGTATTAAAGCTCCTCATCCTCCGTCATAATAATAACGTAATATAAGCAGCGGTATTATGTCCATGGTGACCGCTCAACCGAGACGTCTCGTGGAGATGACAAAAACATCAATTGTTCAGCGACCTTCAGTGCAATGTTGTACAAAAAACTACTACAAAAAGTGCAAGTGACGAGGGAATCAGACCGGTTAGGGCAGTGGGTTCGAATATAATTAAAATTTGCGTTGCACTCGAGTTTACTACCTCTAGACTAGACCAACGGTGTCGTCACAAGTACAGAGTGTTAGTGTTACAAAACTACCCGTAAAGCCGAAAGCAGGTTAAATGGGGCCTTATAGCGAGTCCATTCACAATATTTAAGAACCGTAGTAACGCTGTATAATATACCCCAAAAAAATATTATAATTTTCACTGATGTGCCAACCCTATTTCAGTAAAATGAAGAGTAAACTACGCAGAATGTTTTTTTTGTAGTAATTACTAACGGCCGCCTCGTGATCGATATTCGGCCACTATGCCAAATATAAACAAGCATATGCCTTCAGTAAGACATGGCAAGCGCATATTGTGTGGCAGGTAAGTTTTTTTTAATTCAATTTATTTCTAACGCACATTATATTAAGTAAGTGCTTTCATCCGTAAAAAGGGTTCAAAGATTTTGCTTCACCTATTATTAATATGACGTACATACCTTAAGCTACAATTGTAACAATTAGGAATATCTCCTGTAACTTACAAATGTTACAGTGTTACACGTACTCAGGTGCTGACAGCTCGTTACACGCTTGCCGCTGTTGACAGCTGTCAAACGCAACCACTCAACGCCAGTCGGATAATTTTAGTCTGCTATTTATTCAAATAAAAATGTTTCGGCAATACATTCATGTTTTTATTTTTGCATGGCAAGAAAACGTTGTTTAATTTCACTTCGCGCTTCGTTGAGTCTTTATTGGAGTGGGGTGAGAGTATAGAGCGATATTTCACTCTCGACTTACATCAATCTTATCTACATCAGTTATACGAATGTTGGTATGTATTTACTTGTATATATCTTCTTCACACCTTCCCACAAGGGTCCCCGAAGAGCAGAGGTTACAAAACCCACTCTCCACCGAAGATAATTTGGTGCCAACGTGACAGATGGCGAGTCCGTCGCCGTCTCTTAGGCACTACATACGTCCTTGAATTTCTTCTCAGCCGTATGCAGGTTTCCTATGTTTTCCTTCATCCTAAAGCTCTGCTTCTTGTAAAGTAAATTTGTGAGACATCCAAGGGTAAGAGGTTAAGCGGTCACCCAAATGTGTCATATAAATCTCGCCAGTAGCTAGGAGGACAAACAGTAGCAAAATACGCACAATTAATATTTATTGTGCGTATTTTGCCGATATACTAATATTCATAGTCACTGTAACTATTCTCAGAATCAAACCTTATTCTGGCACAAACAACCTTATCTTGCACCAATTATAATTGACTTTGAATTGATTTACATCCTTAATATATTATTTAAAGTTTATAATTACTTAAAATAACCGCAGTGACGTATCTTGTTCCCTGACGCAGGGGCAGAAATTTATGACAAAACCTAGTGGTTAGTGTGCTACACTCGGTGTCATGGGTTCGAATCCCTCCGGGCAAACAGTAATTTCACAAGCTAATTCGCTCTTTTTTCAAATATAATATCATACACAATCTATGAGCATTACTAGCGTGCTGTAGCCATTATTAAAATATAACTAAAAACCCAAAAGGAGTCGAATTTAATTTTTTGTTGTTGTAATAGCGGCATCAGAAATTGAGTACCTACTTTGGCCACGGTTTCTTCCACATTAGCATTTTGTCAGTCTCATCACTCATTATTTAATTCTTTACCTTCAGGTTAAAGTTAGATTCTTCAACATAGAATAACCCTATCACGGCAACTGTACAGGGATCACGTAGCCGATGTAACGGGAGCGCTGTTATTACAGGTAAATCCTACAAGGGTTGGCCAAGCGAGGGCAGCATACGAATAGAGGGCAATGCGCCCTTACTGCCGTATTAGGTACATCCACCGCTTGGGGTCACATACATAATATGTCGTATAGGGACATTTTAACGATATTCATGTTATAGAGAGGACTAAATCGTTAGAATAATTTATTTGGTACCATAGGTAATATATGGGACAACAATAATACAATCGAAAGCTAAAGGAAAAATCATTGAGAGGACTATATTGAGCAAATCTATCTTTACATAGTATGTATATAAACATAAGAAAAATAAAGATACATACAGTCAAACATAGAACCTCCTCTTTTTTTGAAGTTGGTTAAAAAACGAATCCCTATTTCCCGTGGTCAGGGCATGACGCTAGACCGGTTGGACCGATTTCGCTGATTCTTTTCTTTGTAATTGCTTATTATCAGAAGATTCTTATGAAAGAAAAGAGCAAACTTAACGACCTTATTTATTTTTCTTTTTAACTTTTAACTGTCACTCGTTTGACAGCTGGCGCTATTGATAGAATTCAATATTCATAGACAACGTTTGTCGGGTCAGTTAGTCTGAAATATTTCTCCGAGAACACGATTCTGAATGAATTTGTGTCCATCTTGGTGTAGGAGATCTGACGATGTATTCAGCCTTTGAACCGACTAAGGTGAAGCAAAAAGGGGGGTAATGATATTGACCTGCATGTATGTGTATTTCGCCCGAGTACATAAACGTTAGTAAAAACTGATGCCACATTAACCTTCAGAAGCTTGTTTGCAGATTGTACTTTGAGGACACTTCAAACTGTGACGTAGGCCTTCAAATTATGAGACTGCTCCGATTATTACTCCGTCCAAAATTCCCACACTATCATTATAATCCTCATAGTTCTTGTGACGACTCAATAGTTGAAGAGTTTGTCGCCCTTGGGGTGTAATTGTCATGTTTTGCGACAAACAGACGGCCATTGTTATATAATGACATGGTACATTGCATAGCATATAGGGCTGTCTGAAATATTTTAGCTTACGGTCGCCTAGTGATCGACATTCAACCACAAACTATACTTATAAACCGTAAGAGGTCCAATTCTTTACATTTAAGGTATTTATAAAAATACTAGCTTCTGCCCGCGACTACGTCCGCGTTGAGCTTAGAATCACAGAGGAACCTAAAACTTTCCCGGGATAAAAAGTATCCTAAGTGTTAATCCAGATTATAAACTATCTGTGTTCCAAATTTCATCCAAATCCGTTCAGTAGTTTTTGCGTGAAAGAGTAACAAACATCCATTCATACTCACAAACTTTCGCATTTATAATATTAGTAGGATTTTGAGTGCATTCTTTAATCGATACTGAAGCCAAACTGTGTATTTGTTTCGTCTCTTTATCTCGAGATAACGAGCGCTACCTCGTCACCTTAGTTCATAAGTCATCTTTCACTAGCCAGTCACTAGCTACAGTGCCCTTCACACACTAGGTACTGTTCGATGAAGCACTTTAGCCAGTTTCTCAAAATCAGAGACCTACTGTCGAGTACAAAACGACATTCCAAGTTTGAAGGCCCGCGTAAGTGTTTGAAGGGTCGTCAAATTCAATCTCGTATGTAAAATCGCTGGCCATTGAATATATATATGGCATCCGATTTGACTGCCATTTCAGTGTTCGGCTACTCTAATCTAGATACGTGTCTTTATAGGAAACTTCAGATGAAAGGAGCTGGTCCTTTCAGTATAGACAGAAACAAGGATAGAGGCTGTCTCACTCTTGACTCCTCTTATGCTTATATTATCCAGTAACCTAAGCAGAAGACTATCGACTACGTATTCGTATCGCTTTCGACTATTTCTGTATGGGAAAATGAACAACGCTGCGGCGGCTGAAAGTGGAACTAAATTCGTATGAAAATGTTGTCATTTTAAGTTACGTTTTCGAAAACGTAGTCAAAAGATGTACCTTCTACCGGCTCCGATAGGGTTATTAAATACTTAATAATAATTAAATATAGGGTAATTAAATATCATTGTGATGTAATGTACTTTGGCAACCCTAGCGGGCAGCCATGACCAGATATTCAGTTTGTGCGCGGCCATTTAAATAATGTGTGTGAAAATTGCGCAAGAAACATGCTCACAAGCTTCTTCTTGAATGGTGTAAGGGAAGCCGCATGTGTATTTTAACCGACATAAAATAGTGGAGGTTCGTTACTAGATTCTAGTCGAATATTGCACCGATAGTAACAATTGTGAACAAAATGTAATGAAAGACCCAAATATGACACGATACTTTTAAAATAAAATCAAATTTAAATAAAAAAAAAAAATAAAAAAATTAAACCAATGGGAAATACAACTGTGATAGATCGTTACGCAACTAAATAAAATTGAGTACAATCAAAAGAGTTGATTATTATAGAAGTAACGAAGATTCAAGATAACGTACAAGCGATGTAGCATTACTTCCGCGATTTGATATTCATTGAATTAAGAAAAACTGTTAATACAGTTTTGGCAATTAAGATACGTTACTGATTTCCGGTAATGTATCACACTAGCTACTGCCTGCGACTTCGTCTACGTTGAGCTTAGAATCCCAGAGGAACTTAACATTTTTCCGGAACAAAAAGTATCCTATGGGTTAATCCAGGTTATAAACTATGCGTGTTTCAAATTTCATCCAAATCTATTCTCTAGTTTTTGCGTGAATGAGTTACAAACATACATCCGTACCAGTAGGATGTACACACATAGATACACATATCACAATCTTAAAGTTATAGATACGTCTCAAACCTTACAGCTTGATAAGGGTTTTCTCCCGATACTTACGGGCATGTTACGTGCCGGCTGGCGTTTATATTGAGATAAGCGTTTTATGGTATTTATGTGGTAATGTGTGGTTGGACTCACTTTTAACTAAGTATAGGTCGCGGCACGAAACTCTAGCGCTGACCGTTATTGCGCAGAAGTAAAAAATAAGGTGTCTTGGCGGGGTACAGGGGTGAAGGGCGAGCGTGCGTTGCGCCGATTGGCTCTCCAGTCGTACTCCGTCCCCCGTGCCGATACGACGCTCCGCGCACTTCCAGTGTACAGTCGCGTTCTGAATTGTTTTGTTGTCATCGTTAATTTTTGTTGTTGTTTTTTGTTAAGTTTGTTTTGTTGATTTGTTTGTTGTGTTTGTTAGTTTATTCACTGTTTGATTAAGTTTGAACAGTTTTTAAACAGTGAAAATGCCGAGGCCGAGAAGGAATACTGTTTTGAAAAGACAGGCACGGAAAATGGTGTTTGACGTGCATTGTTTTCTGAAAAGGGAATCGAATGATTTCATTAATTCCCTGAAACAAATTCAAAGTGAAATTGGCGAAGCTGCGAGTATTTTACTCGATTCTGACCGCAGCACTGTAGATATAAGTGAAATAAAACAAAATGCAGAAGTTAAAAATTATATTGTAGGTAACATGAAGTAATATTTGCGTGCGTGACAGTACCCATACGCAGTTAAGTTCCACATTTTGTTCACCGCTAGACTTACTATTTGACTTTACATTAAAACATTATTTTGCTGTTTTTAACTAAGCAATTAAATTACTAATTTGTATTGCGTGCGCGATGGTACCCATGCGCAGCTATCCCCTCCACGTTTCGCTCAGCGCTAGAGTTTCGTGCCGCGACCTGTACGAGAAAGAGTTCGCACGTTTTGCTATGTAATTACCACAGCATATTAAAATCTCTCAAATACTTCATCAAATAAAATCTTCCAGAAATGTCACAATGCAAATGTTGGAAAAAGCCACTAAAATCCAATGGAAAGGTAAAGAGTATCTGTTACCGTCCAGTATGTATGAAGAGATTGATGAATGTAGAAACAAAAGAGGTGTGCAAGTCTAGTGAAATGGCGCTCTATACTCTCTGCCTACCGTGAGGGACTTGGTGTGGTGATATGTGTGTAAGAATGTAAGAAATATTTTCGCAGAAGTGGTGATATATCGATACTAATAGAATCTACAAACTGTTAACTTAGGAATTTATTCTTGTATCAATAATAATCCAATTAAATCAGTACTTGCATAATGTAACGATGTAATTATTATAATAATAGCCAAAGGACAGGTTTATATAATTATTTTCCGCGATGCTGACTAAGAACACATAGTTATATATACACACACATCATTGAGAATTTGACTTCGTTACTGAATAAATTGGTCCCTATACCAAACCTACGGAGTACAGCAAAATCAAAATTTATTTATTTACTAGCGGCCCGCCCCGCCTTCGCACGGGTAGACTTTTATATCAAATATTTTGTCTACCCGTGCAAAGCCGGGGCGGGAAGCTAGTATAATATATAGCCTATGTTACTCAGTGATGATGTAGCTTTCTAGCGGTGAAAGAAATTTTGAAATCGGTCTAAAAAAAAAAAAAAATTTAGGGGTGGACTACCCCTAACATTTAGTGGGATGAAAAATAGATGTTGGCCGATTCTCATAGATACCGGATAAGCACAAAAAATTTCATCAAAATCGGTCAAGCCGTTTCGGAGGAGTATGGCAACGAAAACTGTGACACGAGAATTTTATATATTAGATTTATTAAGAACAAAAAAACAGAACACAATTTTATGAAAAACAAGTACAAAGTAAAATGAAAAACATCTGGTCTGGATTGTGCTCGAAGGTATGTGTGTATAGCATTACAACTATTAAAACTAATTTAAATTAAAATTAACTTTTCTAATAAAAAATCGAATATAGTTTATTCAGTTTAGGCCTTAGCATTGGGTACTTCAAGTAGAATTGGAGAGTTTTTTGCAGAGTCGGCAGTAAATAATACCCCTGGTGTTGCAAGCCTCTATAGACTACGGTAACCGCTTACTACCACCGAGCCATATGCCATCTGTGGCAGTCTGTGTATGCCGAAATATTATTCTCTAAATTACCGAGCAATAGCATTAGCCTCCAGCTACTCTCGTCTTAACATAAGCATCCACATAATTATCTTTATGATAAAAAATAGCCTATGCCACGAGGTAAGGGTTTTGTTAACGTTTTTTTTTTCAATGGGTTGTTAGAAAGGAGAACCTATATTCGTAGGTTTTTATTACGCAGTCACCGTTTCAAACAAGGATTTTTTTTGGAATGTGGGGTTTATGCGGAACAAATCACAATTCTGTTGTAAGGTCCAAAGATTACCGCAAACAAACATATTGTGCCTCCTATAATATACTATATTAATACAATGTAAATTATGTAACGTTTAAGATCGGCACCACAGATATATGCACCGAAGTACCACTAGAACCGGTCCAATGGTCCATAGACAAACAGACCAAGGCTACGTAACTACTGCAAATGCCATGGACCACGCTGTTACGAAACAGACGTACGCGTAGATTTAATAGAACAGGCTAGTGTTAATGTTGATATCATATATGAAGAAATATTCCAAGCAATAATAAAGCAATAAATAAATACTATCTCTTTAGAGGAAGATTGTGTAGAAGATTGTGTGTCATTGGATGGGACTTTGTATTGGCAGAAGTAAGAAAATATGGATGAAATACAGAGATGGCTGTAATAGAATGGAAAAACTAAACATATTGCGACGACCAAAAATATCATGGGATAAGGGCAGGAGAATGATGGTAATGAGAAATAATATATTCATAGAGCCATTTCTAATTCCTTAAAACAAAATAAGTAAGAAGAAAAATCAACGAATTGCATAAAGTGTCTAATTTAATAAACAATTATCATTTTTGTTTTAGAATTTAATAATGGTAAATTGGTAAGCGGTCATCGTAGCCTACACGCTTTCAATACCGGGGGTATTACTAGCGCGTTGTCAACCTTATTGTTGAGACGACTCAGTGCTAGTAGCATATTTATGCTTAATTGACAATGTAGTTATTGATGAATGAAGAGTACTCCTAACCAACCGGCGTGTATGAAGAGATTTATGAATTTAGAAGAATCATATCATAAAAGGTGTGCGATACAAGCGTGAAGTAGCGCTCTATACTCTCCGCCTATTTTTCGTGATGATATGTATGTATGTAATAAGTCATACACAGTCACACTCATTGGATTTGAACCTTAACCCAGCAACCCACGCGCTTGAGGATTAAATTACTCGTAATTCCCACCCGTATTGCCTGGGTGATAAGGATGAATATTGATATGAAAGTTTTCGGGTGCGCTTTTAGTAGGAGATCTTAGCGATTTGTTCACATAAAAGCCAAAGGAGTTCTTCTAGTATTTTATTATTTGCCATTACATATTATTTATAAGGAGTTTATATATTTTAAGACAGCAGTGTCATTGTTCTATAAAACGAAATCAACATTGATAATTCAACAATTCACAAAACATCTTTGGTTCATAGAGAAATTACTGCTGCAAGCATAATGAGGCCTCTCAACAATAAGGCTGTCAACGCGCTTGTATGGCAAGCGTCTATAGGCTCTTGTTCTAGATTGCTCTCTTCGTAAGCATCATTCACAAATTCAATAAATTTACCCATTTATTTCCGTAGATATTTCATCTTCTAGAATTTGAAGCGACATCTTTTTGTCCTCTTGTACTTCTCTATCAGCTGTCGTCACCTTACTCACTTCCAGTTCATGCATGTCATCTTTTATATTATTTACGTATTTCTCTACTTTCCTTACTTGTCATCCACATTAATTTCAACTAGGATCATCAAAACACACATTTAGACTTAAAATTGTTTCTATTTCAATTGTAAGTTTATGTAGTTCCCGCTCAGTCTATCTAAGAACCCACAGTCCATCAATGTACCAATTAACCCATGCTGTCGCCGTAATGGAGTAATTGCATTGTCCAGAGCGACAATTATTAGTATTACTGCTCTGGCTGCTCTTGATTCATCCTTTTTAGCATGCTCGCCGGATGCCTTGGTCAATGCAATGTGAATTATGATTCAAAAACTGTTGTATTAATTCATTTCTGAGGGAATGGCATAAAGCTTTTTAAATAACATTTAATAAAAATCTATTGTATTAGCTTTCAAGCAGATAATCTAAAAAATCTCATTAGCTATTCCACGCCAATAAGTGACAGACCTGTTTGCAAGTCAAGAATCTAGTTTGACCTAGAGTTTTCGAGGTCTCTTCCCTAGTTGTTTTGTAACGCTTACTACGGTAGTGGATTATCATAGTAGGCGTATTTATTTATCACCTACGTAGTTTATAAAGCCTTCTCCCTTTCTGGGTAACGTACAGTGCCGGTAGCAGGAACATTGTCGACAACGTTTTCGTATCGCCTTCGACTATTTTTGTATTGAAAAATGAACAGCGCTGCGGCGGTGAAAAGTGGACAATTTATAGTATGACAATTTTGAAATTTCGCAAGTTATGTTTTCGAATACTGCTACCGGCACAGATAGAGACTTCTATAGGACTCTCTAGTAACTAATCACTTAATATAAACTATAAAGACTAGTATATAAAACATCAATCAAGTGTTAAGCCGAAGGTTTCGTCCGTCACGCTGCTCACGCGCAAAAATGTGGGTCACGTTTTCTTTTGCTTGAGTTTTTCTTGGTAATGTTCGACGGTTAAATAAAGATTGCGGCACCCAGGATACAGGGTATAGCCTAATCTGTTATTAGTATAAATAATTATTAGCAGAGATTAACGAGCCATGGTGGCCACTTAGTATGAAGCGTTGCCTGCTATTCAAGCGACGCTAGTTCCAATCCCACCGGACTGATTTTTTGTAACTTCAGTGCAGTGATTAGTCCCTTAACATGTAGGGGGATGAACAATTTATGTTGTCCGATTCTCAGACCTACACAATATAAACACAAAATTTCATGAGAATCGGTCAAGCCGTTTCGGAGGAGTTTAACTACAAACATTGCGACACGAAATTTTATATATAAGAAGTACATACCGGTTTTAATTGTATATGATCTATGGTTATTTACCCCCAAACTAAGCAAAAGTTTGTACTATGGGAACCAGTAGCTGATACAATATTTTTCTTAGTAAATATATGTATTTATACGGCTAGGCAAACATGTTGGTCACATAAATGTTTGCCCCAGCGGGAATCGAACCCGCGACCTGTAGCGTAGCAGTCAGGTACTAACCACTAGACCAGCGGTCTCGTAAATGTCTAAGTCACCCATCATGGTCAATATAAAACTCACATGCTCCCGAACTATACTAAAGTTCCCAAGATACAAACCCAGGCGGAGTCGCAGGTCAAGCCTTTACTCGTAGATCAATCGGCAAAGATGACTGCATTAAACATGAGGTACCTACTACAAGGCTTTGTACGGTGACGTCACCCGATCACTAGCCAATATACAACGTGTTCCAATACCTAGTATATATAGTATTGTAGAGCTGTATTCCTTGTTTACGTTTGTTTGAAACTAGTGTTTATATATATATATATATATTATGCACGGTAGTTATGTAATAAGTATAACAATGGGGATGTTTATGTAAATACAATTATTTACGCATAATCTGCATTTACACTAATCTATACTGAATATTATAAAGAGGAAAGATTTGTATTTTGTGTGTGTGTGTGTGTGTGTTGAATAGGCTAAGAAACTGCTTCACCGATTTCAAAAATTCTTACACCGTTATAAAGCTACGTTATCCCTGAGTAAGATAGGCTATATATGATGTTGATACGCGTGCGAAGTCACGGAGAAATAGCTAGTATTATGTAGAGGAAACATTAGTATGTAACTTAATAACTACTGGACCAATTTTAAATACTCTTTCACCAGTAGCATGCTATTGTACCACTGAGTAATCTAGGCCATATGTTATGTTGCTACGCGGGCGAAGTCGCGGGGAAAAGCTAGTGTATGGTAAAATAGCGGATAAGCATTCCCTGATCGATCCTTCTACAATAAAACTAGATCTTTTAATTAGTTACTTAATTATTGGCACACAATTTACCTATTCTGATTTGGTGCCGAGGATTGTTATCTGGAATTAGCGTCATAATACCTAATTAATACTTAAAAAAATAAATTAATTTCGACTTTTTGTGTTCAAAGTTCGTTCCCTTACGGCTTTTATGTATTTCAATTAAGCTAGGTACCTACAAAGTACATAATATTAAATAAACAATTGCAAAATATACTAACATATATCAAAATCATTCGAGAAATAATTATAAGATATGCATACCTATGTAAAAAAATTACTCATCAAATTGATAACAGTTTTAAAACTCGGTTAAAGACTATTTGTAGTACATAACGCCCTATATTTATATCGCAGTATATGATCAACTATGTACGGACGTAAGTAATGACATATTACACACAAACACACACACACACACACAGAATCGTATTGTCATTAATTGGTTTTGTAGCAATATTCACACAATTGTTCGTGTGACATAATTGCTTCTCAATTGCATGATGTGTCAAGTAATTTGATACTGCCTCATATGTGAGTGAGGAATGTTTAATTTATAAAGGAAACACTAAAAAAGATAAATTATTGAAAATATAAGCAAACAAAATCTACAGTTTACTTTACAACCGGTTCCAAATAAAAAGTCAGAAGAACCACCTAGACAGGGCAATATAAAAGAATTGTTACTTAATAAATGCGACAGTAACTCTGTTTGTTTGTTACCTTTTCACGACTAAGCGGCTGAACGGATCGTAATGAAATTTGACAATTAAATAGACTATTATCTGGGAAACGACATAGACTACCTTTATCTGAATAATACTAATAACAAAACACAAATTGAATATTTTTGTCCGTCTGTTTGTTACGTTAACTCCGAAACGTCTGTACCGATTTGAACGGGGTTTCACTGGCAGATAGCTGATGCTATGAGACGTTACTTAGGTTACTTTTATTTTGGAAAAAAAAGCGTTCTGAGCAAAAATAATAAACCCATGAAATTAAAAAAGAACCTCGCGTACTCAAATTCTTGCAAAAAACACTAGGGAATTTCAGCCCTGTCTTCCCAAGAACTTGACAGGGCAGAACCTTCAATAAGCGAACAGCAAATGTGTATGAAGTATGTATGAGTTGACCCAGTTGGCTCAGCAATGAAACGTGCCATCACAATAGCTCGTACATCGACACAGCATCAATGGGCTGACAACCAGTCGTTACGAGATTTGGGTCAGTTAGTAGTACCAGAGGCAGTTTATTCGGATTGTACATTGATTTGTACTTTACTTTAAAACGCAATTAATCTGATTGAAGAAATTCTTAAAACCGCTAGAGTAAAAGAGAGAGCGATTGTAAAGATGAAATAGATAATGCTACGTTGGGTTGGAACCTTTTTTTTATACCACTTAGGTGGCACACAAGCATACGGCCCACCTGATGGTAAGCAGTCACCGTAGCCTATAGCCGCTACCAATACCAGGAGTATCACTAACTGGTTGCCAAACATGTTGTTGATGAGGACTCATGGTGCAAGCAGCATTACCACTAGCCCAGCGTATCCTCGTGGAGCACTGGCAACCTTACTTACCGCAGAAACACAACACTACATCAAGTAGTGTTATTTCACTGAGGTCTTCTGTTAGGCGGAGGTACAGTCCCCAGTCGAGCGGCTCCAATTTAAATGGGGAAAAACCCACGGGCAACCCCACAATAATTTGTAATTTACTTTAAAACGCAATTAAGCCTCTTGACTAGCATTAAATATTGATTAAAATAGCTCAATTATCCTAAGAGAAAAAAATAATTCACAACGGCTTTGACAGCATGGGTCAATCAAACATTACGTAGAGAAATTAATATATTTTTATGTGCTTTCAACACAGCTCATTCCTAGCAGTGGCATTAAAATAGATAATTAATATTATTAGTACGAAACCCAGCATACGTCATGTAACACTCCACTAACTAAATACTAAATGTACAAAAACGTGATAAACTTTGATTGAACTATAGGCACGTAATTAATTTATTCAGTTCCGGAACACTTAGTCAGCTTAATTAGCAGACCCGTGAACACTAAGCTGGGCGATGAAACGCATTTTGTATTTGATTTTAATAATTAATTTATTATTCGCTTAACTACTATTTCCACAACATTATTGGCTACCAAATAATAATAAAATTAAATCAATTGATGGTCATTTTCGGTGCAAAACGGGATGACCTAAATACCTACTAAATCCTCAAGGAATCAGGGTCACTGACCCGTTTAATTGTCCTTTATTAACATGGCCGCTAAGGTCGCTGAACTTACACCTAAACTTAATTAGTGGAACTGAACCCACGACCCTACAGATTGCCGGATTTGAGTCACAGTCATGTTGGAAATAAGAGGCGCTTTTGCATATTTTTATAGATAATTTTATTTAAAAAGAACGGCTTACGACTAGTCTCAACTTACATGACATTTGTATTAATAATATCTTATTATTAAAAAAAAATATAAAAATATAATAAAACTCTTATTACAAAAAATATAAACCTAAAATCGGTAGTGTGGTTTCATTTATTACTAAAATATTATGTACTTTTTAGCTTGCAAATATATTGTTTGTTTTTATTTTTATTTTGAACATTTGTTTTATTTAAACATTCTTTGGCATGTGGTAACGCACTGTTTCAACCACAGATCATTAAAGATACATTAAAATATACTCTTTTACAATAAATGGCTTTTATAGAAAGGACGGACATTCGTTCCATACAAATTGCTTAACCTACGAACAATTAAATAAAGATAACAGATTCTAAATGTGATTTAAATAGCTGCAACTTATCAGACACTTAATATTTAACACATTTGCGGCAACGCTCATTATAATTACGGAAATTTCAAAGTCATTACGTTTACAATTTATGGCAGGAAAACACATCGTCGAACGTGCTCAATAAAAGTGAAAATTGGCACCGTAGCATAGATTATGCTAACATATATTACGACATATCAGATATGTCGCAACAGCCCGCGACACATACAGCTCCACAATACTTCTTGCGTTACCCAATTAGCATATTCCGATGGTCCAATCGCTACGACAATCGGCCCTATGTTATGTTATGACACGGCTTGGTTGCACAACACTAGTACCTAAACTGGCACAACCGTAGGCAAAACAAGTACCAAAACTTTGAGGTCACATTTTTCTCATAAACGACCTTCGGGCGAAGTGAAATCTACGACGTTCTCCATCGCCAGTCGGACGCACTTAACACATGTTGCGAAATCAACTCGCCGAGCGATGTACACCTAAACTACGCTATTAACGTGCCTCTACGACACTTGGTGGGGGCGCGAGGTCAGCTCACAGATTCATAAAGCCTTAGCTACAATTGAGTTTTATTGTGAGTCAGGTACTCGTGTATCATTGAGTTAATGAGGAAGCTGTTGAACAGGATGTCTCAGCAGACACTGATGCACCAGGCGTGGCTGACCCGCATTTACTAACTAATACACCCAAAGGAATGCCTCGCTTACAACTTTACTAATGAAATAAAGATATACTGATTCCTTCAAGGAAGGAAACGAGCTTTACATCATCTCAGATGAACTTGCGAAATCGTTTCGACTCGGTAATGTTCGGTAACTTTCGGTGGATAATACGGCACTACAACTAACACTCGGTCTCACCCTCCTTCCGCTCCGTGATATAGTGTTCCACTTCTCTCAGGGAATGGAACAGTCTCCAAGCGAGGACCACTCCAGCCATCTCCACGAGAGATATAAGCAGGGACGCTCCGGCAATGGACGAGCTGATGATCTTGGTGTACACCGACGCAACTTTAGCACATCCTAATCTTTCGTTGGCTTCCTTGTCGGTAAACTCGCAGGTGGCTCTGTAGTAGCTGTCCAGGCAGCAGGTGAGAGGCAGGTCGTTTCGCCAGCTCCTGTAGTCTCTAGCGTCGTTGGCGCCACAGCACTTCAGCTTGCGCTCGATCCTGCCGAAAGCGGCGAACACGTCGGGATTGGACTGCGAGTTGTAGTATCCATCGTACACTGTGTCCTTCACGAACTGGTCCGTGGCCTCACCGTCGACGAACACGAAGATCAGGGTGGCCGCGATGAATTGTCCAAGGATGATGAGTACGAGGAATAGAGCGTACATCCCGAGCATGCCCCGGCTCTCCTTGCTGGCGCCGCAGTAGCCGCAGGAAGCCACCATGATCACGAACAGACCAAGCAGGATGAAGAGCCATGGCACCACCTGCGGCCAGTACACTCTGTAGTCCAACAAATAGTGGTTGGTGTTCCTCAGGCTGACGAACTCTGCCAGTTGAACAAAGAACCATATCCCCGTAGCCGCGGTCACCAGCCCGAACACCGCGTATATGACGTTGACGACGTACAAAACGCCTTTGATCATGTCTTCTTTCGACATCGTTGCGTGCTGAACCAGTATCGTGTGGTATCGTGTGAGCCGTGAGATCGTTGTCAACGGAATGAGAGGCGTACCGCTGCCGCGAGAACTTTTATAAAGTTAGTGACGCGACGCCGCGCCTTACTATCTAAGGCTGCGCGTGCACATACGATTTTGTAATACAACTTTAAGCTCGAAAATAGGTCATCGACCCATGATCTAGTTAAATACAGTGAATCATTACTTAGTTTAATGGCTCGCATTATCATAATCGTTTACGTTAATAATCAGGACAGAATTAGCGCAATAATGTAACTAGTTATAGTGTCAATGGATGACTCAAGTGATTGTCTCTCTCGTAATTAATACTGCGATTCAATACAATAACAGATATTACATAAGGTTATGACTGAAGATAGTCTTTACCTAATACACAATAATCATTATTAGCTTTATATTTGAAAATTCGTTTACATAAGCGCTTTTGTAAACGCATAAAATAGGTGCTGATTTGTTTTTCAATTCTTATTCGATTCGATTAAATTGCCAATAAATTATCGTGAGGTTTTCATCTTAATGATATAGTTTGAGATTGATGAATGTAGAAGCAAAAGAGGTGTGCATATCTCTAGTGAAATGTCGCTCTACACTCTCTGCCTACCGCGTGAGGGACTGGCGTGATGATATGTATGAATGGATGAAATAGTTTTTGCATCTTCTATCACACCCTTCGTTTCACCCATCATGTAATCCTCGATAGGGTAATCACAATCCTTTCAAGATTTAATATACGACCTAAAATGGATTAAAACGAGATCCCTTCAAAATATAAATATTAGTAGAAATTATTTTTATAAGGTGACGTCATCAAAACGTAAATTAATATTTTCCATTCTGTTATCTATGTATCTATAACCCACGAAGGGGTTACTGATAATCATTACATTACTGTCCGACTCCCCTCATAGCAAGGGTGGAACTTGACATACAACATTAAAAATTTTCTTTAATCTGAGGTACCTTATATAACAGCCACTAAGTTTGAATAAGTATTGAAAGAGATAATATTACTGATGCTGATAGTAAGAATATGCTGGTAGCACAGTCACTCATCTACAACAATACGGTTGCAATGCTTTAGATGCCTAGGTATTGAACTAAATGCTGCTGGTTACCGCTTACCAACGAGCGTGATAGACGCTAATTTGCCAACACAAATAATATACAAAAAAACTCAAGATTCCTAACTTTCATCCGTGAAGTAACATACAGACAGACAGAACACTTTCCATTATTATGAATACGGAAGTATATATAGTATTTACATTTAATACCGTATATAATAAAATCAAGTGCCTAGTATATAATTCTTCACACGTACCACCTTACCTCAATGTCCGTCCTTTTGTAGACAGCTTTAGCTGCCTACTCTACCTCGTAAGCTTGGATAGAATCGTTACTAGAGATTGTTATTTGCTCATATCTTAAGTTTGGCAGTGATGTAACCACGCTCTTTCAACTCTAATTTATACTTTAGCTTAATAAAATTTAGACTCAATTTGTATTAATTTAATATTTCACTATCGGTAACCTTTGCTAGTAAAACGGGCAACGTTGGCTTGTTGTTATTAAAATGAAGTTCTTCAAGATTTTTCTATTTAATGATCATTAATAATTTAGCCAACAATTTATGGATATAGATAAGTTACTTCATACTGTCATTGATTTGGAAATTATATGTTGAGAAAAAACGGCGGGAAACTGGATACAAAATATTACACATTCGTATTATTTACCTTGAAATACTATACTTTTTAATTGACACAAATCTTCAAAAAGATAGAAGTAAGAAAAACTTAAACTTTATTCGTTAAAATTTAAAATTTTATAAATTCTTTGGTGGAAAAAATAAATTGAAAAGATTTTTCATATTTTTTTATTCAATATTTACATCCATGATATTGTGATGTTAGTAGATAGGTTTATTTGGTATATGATACATCAGTCTTTATCGGTTACATCATTAAAGTGCCCTGATAGTGATGACAAACTTAACTCGAACTTACAATTAGAACTACAATTAAATGTTTATCTTAAAAAATCGTTCTAAATTTGTACATTTTTATTTTTTTATGTTAAATTTTAAATTTGAACATAATTCTTTTGCTAAACTTTGCACACTAATAAAAAACAAATGAAAAATTCTAAATTTGAACAAACTTGTTTACATTACTTATTTGATTAAATTCTAAATTTGAACAAACTTGTTTACATTACTTATTTGATTAAATTCTAAATTTGAACAAACTTGTTTACATTACTTATTTGATTAAATTCTAAATTTGAACAAACTTGTTTACATTACTTATTTGATTAAATTCGTATTCGAAAAGTAAATGAACTATGTTCTGAAGAGGATCTCAAGCCTGCTGATCTGCTTAAACATTGAATAAATGCTTCTAACTTACATTTAACTTAAGCGTAGCTTACTATATCTTTATGACTTGTAATACTAGGTCAGCTTATCGATTGAGAACTAGAAATAGTGGGTAAATAAAATACCTAGCCGACACACTAACACAACCAATGTTGCCAGACTACCTGTCCTTTTCTAGCACCGGTATTTCCAATGTGTTAGAGAGGAATGCAGCAGTTTAGCAACATAACTGAGATACTCTTACAACACAGTTTCTCGTAACTAAACATATTCTCATTGCGTAATACACTTTTCTATTGACACGCTAATAGCTCGCTTGATCGTTCTTTTAGGTAAAGTTTAAACAAAAGCGGCGCTGAGCCGCGTCATTGTGCTTACAGTAGAACCTTCTTGGTGTCAGGATCTTGTCGGACGGGTCTGGATTTCTTCTTCATATTCCTTGAGACTAGCACCGCTACGGCAATATTCGCAATTCCCAGGACCGCTGTGAACGCGGCGAATCCAGCTAAAACTCTAATGAAGATCCTGGCGTAAGTGGCTGCCACCTTTGAGCAGCCCAATCTCTGGTTAGCGATTTCGCTGGTAAAGTCACAGTCGATAGCGTAAGACCCGATCCACCCATGGTAGTAGGTGTCGCAGCAAGACACCGGGAACTTGGGCTTCCAGTTCACGTAGTCCCTAGGCTCGTCAGACCCGCAGCACTGCAGCCTCTTCTCAATGACCCCGAAGTATTGCTCCAGCGTCGGGTTGTACCCTGACCTTATGTTACTGAATGCGTCCCAAAAAGCGTTCTTGATGAACTCATTCGTGCGCATCGTGTCACCGAGTGCAAGCGAGACGGCAGTAGCGATGATAAGGACCAACACAGAGATGACCTCGCACGTGATGTACACCCGCATCACGGTCGTGTTCCTCATCTTGGCCCCGACGAAGCCACAGCAGGAAACACAAAGGCAGAATATGGCAGGCAGCATGAACATCCAGGGGATCGCTTGGGGCCAGTACACGTTAAAGTCCAGCTGATTCTGGACCGGGTTTCGTAGGCTGGTGACGTTGTACACTTCGGTGAAGAACCATATTGAAGCTGTGGTGAGTCCGAGGGCTAAGATCACTTGTGCGGTGTTCAGGACGATAAGGTGGACCGAGCTCGGGCCGGCCATTGTGCCGATGACAAGATACGCGTGTGTCGGACTCGAGCGTTCACAATTAAATGGCGTCGCGGCGGCCCAAGGCGGTTATATAAAGCGCTGTTATTGATCAAGGTGACGGATTGTTTCTTGAAAATGAATGAATCATAGTAGATTTGACGCTTCTAGCTTCGGATGAGCTCCATCCGAGGTGCTTATCACAACACTTGTTTACTCCAAGGGACCAGCCCTGGAGATTTCCTTAACCGAGGGGCATTATCGCTAACCGCCAACAGTCATAGCGTTATTCATCGATACATCTATTAGGGACATGAATAGGTAAACCAATTAAGTAGTACTTAAGATCAGATTAAAATGTGCTACATTAACAGACCCATTGTTAATTTGTGTATGACACATGCAAGGGAATCTGATCGTTACGCTAACTGCGCAAGCGCCACTATGGCGTGTAACTAACGCCGCGTAGTAGCACCTGTTGTATCACCGCCGGTCAAAGAAAAACATGAAAGAAATGCAGCATAAAATGCCAATGGAATGTTTGCCTCAGCGAGGATTAGCCACAGAGTAGCTAATAATAATATACTGTGTACATAAAGGGTAATAGTAAAACCAGTAAACGTATCACTGAAAAAATACAAAAGCATCACATTTATTTTGTGTTTTTTGTCAAAGATAGGTATGAAAAGTAACAGGTTAGTATATGGTGTTTTTAGAGTAATAAAGTAGTTGTCACAATGACTGATGACTGGTACGTTTTATTTAAAAAATTATAACATTTTTATAGTAGCAAGTAAAAATAAAAAAGCTTTCTAATTAAAAACACGTTCTTTGTTCTTGCGAACCCATAGATCGATTGATGCAATATGAATTTTCAGTGTAGTTGAATAACAATTCTGATATAAATTTGTTTAGATTTATTTAGCTATCATTTCATTTAAAAGACTTGATCAAATAAAAACTAAAGGTACGTGATTAAAATTACAGTTATTTTACCTCATTAAATATCTTAAAATTTGCACGTGGTAAATTGTAGTGCTAAGGACGGACAGCTATATTTGAAAAACGTTACTTCTATAATGTCACCCTGTTTGATCGCCCGTATCACACACTTAAAGCGTCGACTGTACGATAGGCACTAAAGAAAAACAATTCTATAAGTGGTACTCCATACGACTAACTAATAGATCTTGAAAATTATAGAATATTTTTTTCCATTTCTAGCGATATACCTACGCTTCTAAAGTTATGTATAAAAAATAATCATGGCTTAATTAATAATAATAATAATAATAATAGTGCTTGGACATCACACAGCGCCATCTGGCCCCAAACTAAGCAAAGCTTGTACTATGGGAACCAGCAGCTGATATATACTAATATACCTTTTTTTTTGTAAATATATACTTATAATACATACCAAACACCCAGACGCAAGGCAAACATATTTGTCACATAAATGTTTGCCCTGGCGGGAATCGAACCCGCGACCTCTAGCGTAGCAGTCAGGTATACTAACCACTAGACCAGCGCTCTCATCGATTTTATACAAAAAAATCATAGAACAGATAAACCTAATTAAAAATACTTACTTTTGTACTTTAAATTACTTTTCCATATTTTTTATAATAACAATATTTTTATGAAGAATATATTTGAAAAGTTGTGTAGATTTAATAGATTTAATACATTGTGTATTAAATTGCTTGTAACGTTCTAACGACTTTTTTTGGAATAGGCACATATAGATTCTAGCGCCAAGTGCCCATCTACGCTTGGTGGTTAATCTTTGGACATTATTGGAGCAACCAATTTAAGGATGATGACGTAGTGCGAACCGAAAGATATTATTAGGTAATTGATTCAAATTGGTATGGAATATTTAGGCAGATTAAGGATTCCAGGACTCACTATTATATCTACAAATTTTTTTTATAGTTGCTTAGGAACACCTACCGTATACTTTTATGTACGACTAGGGACATCGGAGAATAGAATACATAGTTTATCCAAGTGGTTTACATAGATACTAAATCCCATTTATAGAAAGGATTAGATAAAAATATTGAATTTTCCTTTGTCATCCCCGTGCCTCGAGGGCACGCTGTACTGGCACCTACCAAATACTGCAGGCAAGTCGGTTGGTAACGCGCTAGTAATAACCTTGGTATTGCAAGCGTCTATCTATAGGCTACGGTGACCGCTTACCACCGCACTTACTGTACCAGACAATGTATAGCTTATGTACACCGTCATTGTTTTAATATATTTTCCTGGTCTACATTGAAATGTATTATTAGTTATTAGTGTTATTACAATGGTATATAATCTCGGGGATATCCACACTAACAACAACAATTAAAGCTTAATTAAAAGAGAGGTAGGGCGAATTGGGATCTCCCGTGGGGTTTCCCATTTCTATTGGAGCCGCCCTACTGGGGACTGTACTGTCCGCGTTACAAAAGACTGCAGTGAAATAACACTACTTGATGTAGTGTTGTGTTTCTGCGGTAAGTAAGGTTGCCGGTGCTCCACGAGGATATGCTGGGCTAGTAGCAATGCTGCTAGCACAGTGAGTCCTCATCAACATAAGGGTTGGCAACGCGTTAGTGATACCCCTGGTATTGCTAGCGGCTATAGGCTACGGTGACTGCTTACCATCAGATGGGCCGTATGCTTGTGTGCCATCGTAAGCCCCATTCGTAATGTGGACATACCTAGGCATCCGTACCCACTGACACCATGCTTAGATTAGACCAACTTAGCCTCGCTCGTAGCGGGATCGATTCCCGAAATTATGATCGAGAAATCTGATGCCACATTCACTTTGAGGGGCCTCCGATTCTACATGAAAAAAATATTGACCTCGCTGATTATTAACTTACGGGCCTTCAACTTGGTTTCAGTTCTCACTCGATAATGATTTAGTTAGTGTCACACACGCTACATGATCTTCTCAAAATAAATATAAAATAATTTCATTTCTAGTATTTTGACACCAATGTCAAAATATAAAAAAGTCGAAATAAATTTTACGCAGATTTCTGCTTTTTGGGTGGAATAAGTAAATAAATTGAAAATAATTACGGTTTAGTATTATTTATTATACACTACAATATAGCTGTATAAGCGGTCGGTATATTTGGTATAACACATCAGTCTTTGTTGCCTACAACGTAACAATTTACTGAGTAAATATGTGTTTAATAACAAGTTAAATTATCAACGTATTAACTTACATCATTAATCTTTCTACTCTAATGGACCACGATTCAATTGTTTGTACATTTTAACATCTTTTGTCAATTTTAAATTCCAAATTTAAAATACAAAGAGTTATTTTGAACAGTGTTCTTTTTTTATTCAAATCTTAATCATATTTGAATTGTATTCTTTTTTTGTATTCAAATATTATTTACATTTGAACCATGTTCCTTTTTTGAATTCAAATATTATTTACATTTGAACCATGTTCCTTTTTTGAATTCAAATATTATTTACATTTGAACCATGTTCCTTTTTTGAATTCAAATATTATTATGCCATTAACAACACACATGAAAGAAGTTATATCCTAAAAAATATTATTTCGAAACTATATAAGATAATTGTGATCACTTACGAACTAAAACTAAAATTAATTATTAAATAAATAGTTATTATGTCGACATAACACACACAGAACATACATATTAGTTAACACTTAACATAAATATTATCTCATTTTAAATATCATTAGAGAGCTTACTTACTAAATCTTTCAGACAAGTGCAATCCATTCTTAAGCTTTGGACACACTAAAAATGCTATCACATACAAGCTTTGATACATACCTATTTACTTGTAGATGTCATCACTACCGAGGCACAATCTGGTATTTACACTGAGGGACACTACTAGCATGCCAACGATCCAACCACATTACTTAGAGGCAGAAATTTATCAAAAGTAAAACTAAACTATAAACTATAGTAAAGCCATGGTACTTATATTAATACCTTCTTCGTTTCCGGATCCTGGGGCTTCCTAGACTTGTTGCTTAGGGTTTTCGATAGAACAAACGCCACGATCACATTGGCCAGTCCAAGTGCGGCCGCGATGATTGCAATGTACGCCAACAAGTTGATGAAGAACTTAGCGTGTGCTGCGGCCACCACTGCACACCCACTCTTCTGCGTAGCGATGCCACTGGAGAAAGAATTGCAGCCTTCATAGGGAGTGTCGCAGCAGGACTTGGGGAATTCAGTCCAGATCGGTTTGTAGTCGTCAGGGCCGTTGGAGCCGCAGCAGTACAAGCTCTTCTCAATCTTACCAAAGGCTTCAGCTACAGAGGGGTCGTGTCCGCGACTGACCCTCACATTGTTGAACACACTGGAGAACACATCGTTGATGTACGCGTCCGTGTGTTTGGGATCGTTGCCGTAGACGAGCGCGAGGGCGGCGGCGACCACCAAGGCCACTACAGATATGATCTCGAACGTTATGTAGACGCGCACAAGCCCGTTGATCCTCTTGCCAGCTCCAATGAAGCCACAACACGACACGAACAGGCACAGAATAGCGGAGAGGATGAACACCCAGGGCAGGGCTTGGGGCCAGTACACGTGGAAGTCGGTCGTGGTTTGAGAAGGACTCCTCAAGCTGGTGATGGTGACTAGTTTAGTGAATAACCAGATCGAAGCCGCGGTCAGACCGAAGGCGATCGCCATGTGGACGATGTTCAGAAGGATCAGGAAAGCAGACAGGAGCTTAGAGGCACCCATTTTGATACGCGTGCGTTTAACTCGAGCGTTCACAATTAAATGATGTGTATGCCGAGGTTAAAACCACTTTTATAGAGTGGTGCGGATCAAGGCTGTTTCCTCTAAAGCATGAATCATTGATGACACTGGGTACTAGCCGACCACAAGTTCGTCGGAGATGAGTCCTGTTTACATCAACTGACGTAAGGACATGGGAGTGTGATTTTGATAAAGGATTTATATGATTTTTGGTGGTGTAAATATTGTTATGGCGCACGCGTGACGTCGTTGGTGGGGAAAATGCGCGTTCGAGTCTATGTTTCCCTTTTCTATAGGATTATTTACATCCATATATCACTAAGCGGTTGTATGCTCGTACTTTACTTTTTATAAGATTTGTTAAATATTTTTTTTGTTTTTCGTCAAATTTTTCATCGAGTTTTATGTCAAATTTGTTTTAGAAAGCCGAGGTGCAACTGAAGGCTTGCAGCAAGGTAAGTGAGCATTTATAGTCAGAGAAGTGATGCTGTTTCCTAACAGATGAGTAACACGTTTACACATTCGTGTGTAAAGGGGAGAACTGGAGACAAAAATAAGTAAATTAATTTTGTGATTATTATTTTTCTTATACAAGCAATGTAAACTTTAATTTGGAATTAATGAGAGTGATGATGAATTTTATTAAATTTGTCGATATCATAATTGCAGTCATCATATAGTAATTCACAGATAAAGTAAAGGCACGTGAAACATCATTAAAATGGAATGAAATTTTTTTTTATCTGCTAATTGTATCCAATTAATGACTAATATAATTTTGTTTTCAAATGTGATAATTTAAAGTAAGTAACGTATCTTAATAATACAAGAAATAAACCAAGTCTAAAAACAAGCTAAATGTATGAGTTGGAACTCTTATTTTAGCATCTAGGTTTATTTTATATCATACTAGCTGTCCCGTCCCGACAGGCGATGTCCTGTCTTATCTATGAACTCATATGTCAAATATACACCATAGAACAAAGGACCTTTAGTTTATCGCGAAATTAAAAAGGTTCCGGTTTTTTTTTAACTTTTCTTTTCATAAGAACCTTCTGTCAATATCAAACACAAAAAAACATTGCGAAATCGGTCCAGCCATTTACGTGTAATGCCGTGACCAAGGGAAATAGGGATTCATTTATATATATATATATATATTATTTGATCTTTACTACATTATTTAAGCGGAGATACGTAATAATTATTTACTACAAAAATACAATTTATGAATGACCTATTGTAATACCGGATTGATGAATGAACTGTTGTTTACAAAACTTATAATTTTCCCAATGCGTCAAACTAATACATTGTCCTGTTTATTTCATTATGGCAATAGTATGTAATTATTGAATTTTTGTTTGCTAACGTGACTGGTTGCTCGTGACCATTCTTTCTTCCATGTCTAACACCATGGAGTGGTCGGTGAAGAATTTGTGGAGAAGAATTAAAAACAAACAAATAACACATACTGTACAAAGGAAGACGAAGAACATGGTCAGTAGATTTACATAAATGTGTCTAAAGATTGATTAAAACATATACCTACAATGCAATTGGGAGTGGAGGAAGCCGTAGTAGGACAAGGTGTGATTGTCTAGATCAAATATACAAAGTACTCAATGAAGTGAGAAATCCATTTAATAGGCAACAAAATAAACAATAACCCCTGTAAATATTGCACTGTTACTCGTTTTACAATCCGCTTAATTAATAAAACAAAAGAGAAAGAGAAAAGAGATGAGAGAGACAAAAGACGAATGACATATTCAAGTATCGCCATAATGCATCTAGATGGCCGCGCCGGATTTTAGCACATGTGTATGATACTGGCAGTCTAGAATCAATACACATCAGAAAGGTAAAGAGTACTCGTAACCGGCGGCCATGTATGAAGAGATTGATGAATGTTGAAGAAGCAAAAGAGGTGTTCATTGTTCAAGTCAAGAGTTACGTGCTCCCCGTGAGGGACTTGAGGTGAAACTCAAAAAATAATATAGCAAGAAAGTAGCATAGTTGTTTCTATGTTAGAATAATTTGAAAGATTGTATCAGTAGTGATAAGTTACACTATCCTCGAGTAACATATATATATATATAGATATTTATGTAATCCTGTTTCGACCCCGGTCATGTCATGGGAAAATCAGCTAAAGTAAAAAGTTACCTATATCTAATTATAAATTACTAGCTTCAGCCTGCGACTAAGTTCGTGTTGAGACTAGAATCCCACAGGAACCCAACATTTTATTGGGAGAAAAAGTATGTTATATGTTAATCCATGTTATAAACTATCTGTGTTCCAAATTTCATCCAAATCCATTCAGTAGTTTTTGCGTGAAAGAGTAACAAATATACATACATACTGCCAAACTTTTACCTCGTTTGGTATATTAGGTTCCTTCTTATAAGAAAAAGTTGCTACCACCCCAAATTCACCCTCTCGAGGCTTACAAAGGTCAACATACGATCTATGACTTATATCAATAATATTCCGAGCAAGAATTACCTTTGAGGAAACCTGTAATTTACCTTACCGTATTTGTACTAGTGACCTTGGGTTCTGCTGCCGCCTGCTATAGCGACTGAGTCATCGCTATAACGAGATAACATTCATTCATTCACAACTCTTGTCAGATGATAAAACATTACACACTAATTCATGAGCAGACTTTTGCCCGCGACTTTGCCTGCTTAGAAATAGTATTACACACAGCAAGTTAAAATAAAGCCTATATTACTCAAGAATAAGGTAGCTTTTTACCCATCATGGAAAGATTCAAATTGGTTCAGTAATAGTTGAGACAACTTCTAACACATCATCAATTTCTTCATACATGCCCGCTGGTTCCGAGTTCTCCTAACCATTCCATCACTGAGTACTTTGACAATTCGATTGAGAAAGTTCTGATCATTGTTTTATTTTAACACGCCTTTATTAGCACTGTATGTATGTATGTGTCAATGTAACGGAATCTATCATCGTTGTTTTAACCAACATAAAGACGACTGATCTTTTTGAAAATTTGTACACGTAGTAAGAACCGATGACATTACAATAATTTCATAACTTTTTCCTAATATCCTGGTCAGGATCATCAGGATACAGACATTCCCGAGCGTATATTTTTTAAGCTTTGAACAAAAAAATGCAATCTAGACTTTATAAAGCAAGAACCGTGTGAAGAGATTTCTACAGGTTCGGCAACGCGTGAGTGATACCCCTGGTGTTGCAAGCGTCCATACACTACGGTAACCGCTTACCATCAGGCGGGCCGTATGCTTGTTTGCCACCTTAGTGGTATAAAAAAAAGATGAGTCACTGAGTGGTTTATATCGTAATGATAAAAATCAAAAAATAATTTATTCAATTTAGGCCCTAATAAGGCACTTATGAAGGTCTAAATTACCAAAAGAATCTGTATCTTCACTTGTATTCATTAAGTAAACATCACGAATAATGCAAAGCCGGAGATGATTAGGTTAATGACCCTATGTTTACTAATCTATGAACTTGGGTATGCCCAGTTTCATTTTAAACATTTTAACGTCAAAAATATTACGTAAACGGTTTTTCCTAATTGAAGATGAAGAAGACTTTCTCTCTCTATCACATCGCCACTCTTTTCATACATGGTGGCAAACAAGCAGACAAGTCAAGGTAAGCGGTTACCGTAGCCGATGATAAGCAACATGGGTATCTCTGCGCGTTATTATCCATCCAGTTATTGACAGTTAAAGTCAAATATTTACAGATGGCAACCAAGACTGCCGCATTTTTTTAAAACTTCATACAACTAAATACACGTAAAATATTTTAAATTTAGAAAAAAAAAAACATTTCAAGCTACGTTTTTTTATTAAAAACCAGCTTGTAATGTTATAAATTAGTACTAATTATCTACTAACTAAAATATTTACCATATACTTTTAAATTTAAGTATTAAATGAATAGCAAAAAGGTTAGTCGACATCACAGGAGACTGAAGAGCTTTTGACTATTTTTGAATGAACAGCGCTGCGCCGGCGAAAAGTGGAACTAAAAACTAGAAGATGTTCTTTACTCAACACAGCTCTTTCAAACCATGCCTTAAGCCGTTAAACTTTAGTACCTCCAAGTATATAACCTATGTAGTATCACATATGACTAATCACAAACGTTGTGTCACAGAGTTTCTCAGAATACCCGCGACAGTAGCCAGAACTGATATCAAGATATAGTATTTAATTTAATATGCACTAGTCATAGCATGACGTCATCTCAATGGCGTTCTCAGGTTGTGTGAATAATGTTATGAGTGGATACTCGGAATCAATAGGCATGTATGAAGAGATTGTTTTTTTTATACCACAGATGGCACACAAGCATACGGCCCACCTGATGGTAAGCAGTCACCGTAGCTTATAGCCGCTAGCAATACCAGGGGCATCACTAACGGGGTGCCAACCATGTTGTTGATGAGGACTCACTGTGCTAGCAGCACATACTACTAGCCCAGCGTATCCTCGTGGAGCACTGGCAACCTTACTTACCGCAGAAACACAACACTATATCAAGTAGTGTTATTTCACTGCGGACTTCTGTAAGGCGGACGTACAGTGGTGCGTCCCCAGTCGGGCGGCTCCAATTTAAATGGGGTAACCCACGGGAAATCCCAAATCGCCCATTCACATTCATCAATGTAGAATCTTAAGGTGATGATATGCATGTATGTACAATGTTTTGATATATTTTGCTCATTTACTAAGCCAGTAGTTGGATGGGTCGCCGTCCCTACCATACCAGAGTCCCTTGCTTCGTGAAGACGTCGGTCTCGATTGGCAAATTTATATCTTTGACAATCGGTAGGCTTTAGAGGTCTGTGAGGAGAAGGTCTGACAACTGGTACACCAGTTACAACAACCCAGGTAACCGTTTTTCCCTGTAAAATGTGTAGCGATGGTCAAATGTCAGACTTTCGGACGTCCGGTGACCAGCCAGAAGTCAGAGCACTGAGTTTCTTGCCAGTTCTTCTCAGGTGATTTTTCTCGAACCGATAGTGATAAGTGAAGACTGAATAAACGAATTTTGATTTGATTTGTTTTGATAAGGATAGGTGATTTTCTACAATAAGAATATTAACTACAAAACTATATATATACATATAAGTCGTATTAATTCGTCGGTAAGGCAGTGGAAGGTCGTTTTGATCAGGCCTGGGCAATTACGGCTCAGGACAATTTGCAGCGTCGTCAATTGGGACAAATCTTCTGTATTTGTGGCAATTACGTTTTAAGATACCCAAGGATTGGATGGTTTTTTTTTCCTTGAACACATTCACTTTGAAACCCAGAAGTCAATGAACTTTATAAAGAGGTTTCAGTTGATCTGGTCCAATATATATCTCGCTTAGAGAATCAGCATTATCATTCGCAGTGACTATATATATACTACCTGTCTTCCTACGGGTTAACGAACCTCCTTCATACTATAATATTAACCTTTTTATATTTACTTCACGATTGGTTTTTGTTTTAGTTTTTAATGACAGATGTCAATAAATTGGTAAGAAATGTAGTCTCTTCACGGGCGTTTTATTTCTATTTAATTAATAGGTGGTATTATACTATATATTGCTACGCGGGGAAAAAACTAGTACATTATAAATCGATACAATTGGCGGCCTTATCACAAGATGTTTGTGATCTCTTCCAGACAACCAGGGTAGAGACTGGAGAATGGATTATGAGACAACCCTGTCTCATACTCTTTGATCTTGCAAGTTAAATTCACTTCCAAGTGTCCGATTCAGCTGAAATTTGGCAGAAACGTTTGATTCCCGCAATTTTAATCCAATATGGTGGATATTACAAAATGGAGATTTATCACAACAACCCTTATGATATGGGTATCAATGAAGCTTGATCACCGGAAAAACCATGAATTAATAAGAAACTAGCTTTTCCCTAATTACTCTCGAATGCGAAAAATCAAAGTGAAATTACCTATGAAAAGAATCATCTAAGTGAAGATCGCAAAGTATAAGCTCCGATTTCCAGAGTCCAATCTGCAAAACTTCCCACAAGTTTGTTAATTTGACAACTTTTTAACGAGCCAGCAGCGCGAGTACAAAGGCTGTTGTGTTGCAGAGTTGATTGCTTAATTACCGCCACGAAAAAAATGTTTTTGTAAACATTTTACACAAAAATTTTAGGATCCCCGTTCCTAATTAACCCATTCAAGACATCACCGACTTATCCTCAATACTATTTCTTTCTCCATCACCGGACCCATCACCATCTACTTAATAGCCTATATCGAGATCATTACATTGAGCCCAAACACGATACTAATGGGTGTAAGCTAGTGAAGAGTTGGGTATCCTGTAGATTCCAGACGATGCTGCAGCATCAGGTCCAGGTAACTATGTCGTTGTATTCATTGAGACCTTTGCAATGACCCCAAACACGATATGACCCCAAACACGATATATTTGCTGTAACTTGGTAAGGAATTGAGAGTCTCCAAACGGCTGGTCAGATTTTCTTTAAGTATAAGCTAAGAGCACTCAATCAAGTCACCTTTTAAAAAAAAACAAACTACATCAAAATCGGTTCAACCGCTTAAGAGCTACGATGCCACAAAGTTTACTGTTAATTTATTTTGTACTGTACATCTATTAGTTGATAGTTTCATTTTCTACTAATTAATAAAATGGTAAATAATGGAACATAATACTAATGTATCTTCACGTCTTCCCACAAGGGTCTGAAGAGGTAGGCAGAGGTGTTACAACACCCACTTTCCACCGAAGTTATTGGTGCCAACGTGACAGATGGTGAGGACGTCACCGTCTCTTAGGCACTACATACGTCCTTGAATTTCTTCTGAGACGTATTCGGGTTTCCTCACGATGTTCCCCTTCACCGTAAAGCTCGTGGTCACAGACATCATTGGAGCAGACCGGTGGAACTCGAACTTGCGTCGCTAGAAGCAGGCAACGCTTCGTACCATTCGGCCAGCATCGATGAGGGAATTGCAGTACAAATATAGTTATATAAAACAATAATTGTTTTAGTTGGTATGTGTCACTCATTGTTACTAAACTCCTGTTATTTATTCTGTGGCTACGTCCACAGATATAGCACGCGTCACGCAACTATTATATATTTATTTTCCTTATCTGTAGCTTAAGTCACGCTTCGTAACCGAATTACGAATGTCAAATAGCAACGGTAATTAAACAAGTTCTAGTTATTGATTGTTCATTGATTCATAGCACTTGAATACTTTGTAAGTACAGAATATACGATTTTTCCGAGCAATATTTGCAGTGTAAATAAGTAAAACAAAGTATAGGTACAATATCACTAGTTAATTCATAAAACAAGTTCCCCCCGCCCGCGTCTCTCTGTCCGTCTGTCTGTACGGGATAGACTCAAAAACTGCTAACAATGTAGTTACATACATTTTTCACCAATACACGGAGTGATTAATGGGGAAGGTTTTGGTGTATAATTAACTATGGTTTTATGTAAATTGGCTGAAATACTACAATGATTATTAACGATGTCTGAAAAATATAGCGCAGATAAAACTAGGTAAACGATATAGGCAAAGATATATAATACTCTGCTACCCGAGCGAAGCCGGGGCGGGTCGCTAGTTATACTATGTTTGCTTTGGTATGAACGTGGTATAAGCGATCACCGTAATCTATAGACACTTGCAATACCAGGGGTATCACTAACGCTTTGCCAACCTTATTGTTGAGAGCAGCAAATAGTGTCAGTACTGACAGCTAACAGAAACACAACACTACATCAGAGTAGTGTTGTCTGGCTGTGTTCTTCTGTAAGGTTAAGATACTAGGTCTACAGAATACGAGGTCTAGTAGTTTCAAACTTGATTGACATTCGATGTCTGTTACCACTCTAAGCACCACATGATTATAGGCATTACTTAGTAAGTATTATCAGAATTATAGAACAATGCACCACCGGATGTGGAAACCAAATAACGGAAAATACAGACAATAACCAACATCCGCTTGTTTACCTCTCTTGGATTTTAAAACATATTGTATTTGTTCAAAACACAGAGGAAATATCATGTTGTTAATCATTTATGAGAGCGGCAGCACTAGAGGCGATGTATGTCCTATATATACGTAATTTAGAACATGGCTGTCTGCTGATCCTACACTAGGTTAGCCACTCCGCGGTCTGCACTCTAGGACACGTCTGCTCCATCGACCATCGGTCCTTCCACAGACGTCACCAGCCCACTGACACTTCAGCTTGCTGATCCTACACTAGGTTAGCCACTCCGCGGTCTGTACTCTAGGACACGTCTGCTCCATCGACCATCGGTCCTTCCCCAGACGTCACCAGCCCACTGACACTTCAGCTTGCTGATCTTACACTACGTTAGCCACTCCGCGGTCTGTACTCTAGGACACGTCTGCTCCATCGACCATCGGTCCTTCCACTGACGTCACCAGCCCACTGACACTTCAGCTTGCTGATCCTACACTACGTTAGCCACTCCGCGGTCTGCACTCTAGGACTCGTCTGCTCCATCGACCATCGGTCCTTCCACAGACGTCACCAGCCCACTGACACTTCAGCTTGCTGATCTTACACTACGTTAGCCACTCCGCGGTCTGTACTCTAGGACACGTCTGCTCCATCGACCATCGGTCCTTCCACTGACGTCACCAGCCCACTGACACTTCAGCTTGCTGATCCTACACTACGTTAGCCACTCCGCGGTCTGCACTCTAGGACTCGTCTGCTCCATCGACCATCGGTCCTTCCACAGACGTCACCAGCCCACTGACACTTCAGCTTGCTGATCTTACACTACGTTAGCCACTCCGCGGTCTGTACTCTAGGACACGTCTGCTCCATCGACCATCGGTCCTTCCACTGACGTCACCAGCCCACTGACACTTCAGCTTGCTGATCCTACACTACGTTAGTCACTCCGCGGTCTGTACTCTAGGACAGGTCTGCTCCATCGACCATCGGACCTTCCCCAGACGTCACCAGCCCACTGACACTTCAGCTTGCTGATCCTACACTACGTTAGCCACTCCACGGTCTGTACTCTAGGACACGTCTGCTCCATCGACCATCGGTCCTTCCACAGACGTCACCAGCCCACTGACACTTCAGCTTGCTGATCCTACACTACGTTAGCCACTCCGCGGTCTGTACTCTAGGACACGTCTGCTCCATCGACCATCGGTCCTTCCACTGACGTCACCAGCCCACTGACACTTCAGCTTGCTGATCCTACACTACGTTAGTCACTCCGCGGTCTGTACTCTAGGACAGGTCTGCTCCATCGACCATCGGTCCATCCACTGACGTCACCAGCCCACTGACACTGCAACTTGCTGATCCTACACTACGTTAGTCACTCCGCGGTCTGTACTCGAGGACAGGTCTGCTCCATCGACCATCGGTCGTTCCACAGACGTCACCAGCCCACTGACACTGCAACTTGCTGATCCTACACTACGTTAGTCACTCCGCGGTCTGTACTCTAGGACAGGTCTGCTCCATCGACCATCGGTCGTTCCACAGACGTCACCAGCCCACTGACACTGCAACTTGCTGATCCTACACTACGTTAGTCACTCCGCGGTCTGTACTCTAGGACAGGTCTGCTCCATCGACCATCGGTCGTTCCACAGACGTCACCAGCCCACTGACACTGCAACTTGCTAATACAACATTATATACTCTATGTAACATTCTTCAATATACTTGTTGACAATAATATTTCCCTTAGTGGAATGGAAACGCAAAAGAGCTCTTAAAAAGTTTCCAGTTACTCAGTGACCCAACACCAATCTATAAGCCATTGTGTGGAATATAAATGAGGCATTGAGCACAACAGTAGCTGTGGTCGGTGAGCCATCGCCTTAATAAGGGACAATCGAACTTGTAGTGTCGTGGAGTTATTGCGACCACAGATATGCACTTACAATCTAAATATACAATCCACTATCACCACACAGACTGACTAATACATATTGAAACACTAATTGCCAACAAACAGAGAGAAAGGTAGGCAACAAATAGAGAGAGAGGCAGAGTATAGAATTTCCCAAAGGAGTACAGCATGGGGTTCTTCAAGAAGGGTGTGAAGAGATTTCTGAAGGGTCGGCAACGCGCGAGTGATACCCCTGGTGTTGCAAGCGTCCATAGGCTGCGGTAACCGCTTACCATCAGGCGGGCCGTATGCTTGTTTGCCACCAAAGTGGTATAAAATAATGCCAATTTACTCTTGACCTGCACACATCTGCTTCTTCTACATTCATCAATCTCTTCATACATGCCCTCTGGTTCTGATTAATCTTTACCTTTCCATCATTGAGTACTCTTTTAATTTGATCTAGTATGTTAGACTTTGGTCTTCCGTTATTTCTTCCACCTAAATTCGCATTTATACGAGTATGTCGTTCATCACTCATTAATTCTACACACTTACATAAAACGAAAAAAAAACTAACCTACTATAAACAATTAAAATAAATAAAACACTTGTCCCAAATCGCTGTCACGCGGGAGGGTGCCAAGAAGGCTGGCAGCATTGCCCCGCTGTATGGCAATGCTGATCCTTTGCGCAAAATATGTTCCAGCCTTCTTGTCACCGGAGGCCTCAATCAAACGTCGCGAGACCTCCTTGTACAGCAGATGAGCCTCTGGACCCCATTGCCCCAGGGTCTCCACCGCAAACACAGCAAATATGTAGCCCCTTCCGAGGCACACATACTTGCGGCGTTTGAGGCTCTCCTGTTGTACAGCAGCGGCACCGGCCGCAGTCGAAGTGCCCGGGAGATGGGACGGCGCCAGAGTATCGACGCAAGTAGCGTCCCATACCAGGGGCCGCCCCCGACTCCAAGGCACTAACGACATTCCGTCTGGCCTCTTACCGTCATCCCGACTCAGACCCACCGGCTCCAACACTGCTGGTACTCCAGCTGTAGTTAGAGCTCGGCGGATCAAATCGTTTAAAGCGGAATGTCGAGACATGCGGCCAGCACTTCTGCTGCAGGAAAGGCCATGGTGGCCCAGACCATCTACGCATACGCCGCAGTGATATACACACTTACTACATACATACATATAGGTATATGTATATGTATACATAGATTATAGAGTGTAGAGAGAGTTATAGAGTATAGAGAAGATTTTACAGTATTAACGACAAGTATATCCCGGATAATAAACGGAATTGTTTTAATTATAATAAACAGTAATTAAACGCCAACCACACACCGCACGCCGTCTCGGGTCCTTAAGGATAACAATATAATAACATTAGCATCAGCCATTATAACAATTGAAAAGCTAAGATTGAGTGTGGTTTAGTTTCATACTGCTATTGTTTAAGGCTCTATAATTGACCAGTTTGTTGTTGAGAGCGATGAAAGTGACCGATTCAATTTGGAATAGAATTGCAAAGATTTTTTTCCTTCTTGTAGTTTCGGAGCAAAAACGACCTGACGATTTGAAAGTCTTCTTTGTAAAGACAAATCAAATTAAGAAGACAAGACACTCTTGTCGTTGTAGACAAGAACACTCTCGATCACGACACTTTTTAAACAGAAATAACTACATCGAAATCGGATCATCCGTTTAGTTAGGAGCTACGATGCCATAGACAGACACACAGATGCATAGATACACACTACATACTTATAACAAAGCTAGTTTTTCGTCAAAAAAAACATTCTTAGCAGGTTATTTATCAAATGTTGGTGTTTCTAAATACTTTATAACTTCTAAATAAAAAGGATGTTTAATACAAAAACGAAGAGAATACAGTCCGCTATCCATTTTGAGTCTGTCAAATAAAAACCGTCAAATACATGAATGTTTTATTTCCTTCAATTAACAAAAGAAGATTAAAGAACAGAAGAGAACATGGTACTATTTTGTCTATTTGTTTTCTTTTGCCTATTTTGATACCTGAGAATATTTTCAAAAGAATGAGAGGGAGAGAAATCCCGCCGTATGTGAAAATATTCTTAACAGTTCTATATTTTCCATTTAGTTCTGTTTTAGTACATTACCCCTAGTTCTGGAACTAGAAACCTGTATTTCTAGTGACGGGGTAACTTAGCAACCCGTCAAATTATTACAATAATGGTGTACGCAGTTCAACACAACAGCGAGCAACAATGGCGGATATATTTCGGTGAAAAGAGGGTTTAATTTCCATTATTGTTGTGCCTATTATAATCTGACCCAGCTTAGGATGCACATAAAATGGACCTCGGAGCTTTTCCACAATCAATAGATTATTATGGACCTAAGGAAGTGTTTAAATGTCTCATGGAGTAAAGTACCTAGGTACCTCAGAGTAGATAATATACTGCGCTAGTACCTAGTAGTTTTACGTAGAATATTATCTACTCTGTGCCGGTAGCAGGAACATTGTTGACAACGTATTCGAAAACGTAACTCGCGAAATGTCAAAATTATGATACTAATTTTTAGTTCCACTTTTCACCGCCGCAGCGCTGTTCATTTTCCAATACAAAAATAGTCGAAGGCGATACGAAAACGTTGTCGACAATGGTCCTGCTATCGGCACTGAGCTAGAACTGTGGCGTCGAAGAACACTATTTATTGAGTAACTAGCGGCCCGCCCCGGCATCGCACGGGTAGACGTTTATATCAAATATTTTGTCTATCCGAGCGAAGCCGGGGCGGGAAGCTAGTATAATATATAGCCTATGTTACTCAGTGATGATGTAGCTTTCTAACGGTGAAAGAATTTTTGAAATCGGTCCAGTAGTTTCGGAGCCTATTCAATACATACAAAAATACAAAAATATAAATCTTTCCTCTTTTTAATATTAGTATAGATAATTAAATTATTTTAAATTAAATCATTTTCCTTCATGACAGGAGTCATGTCAACCTAAGAGTATACAACCGCTGCGCTAGAATCAACTATCTACCCATCTCTCAATAGTATTCTTATTTTCTTAATAGTATGTTTCTTAATTTATTATATCCTTTTAGGCTGGGCACTTGAAGCAACGCTTTACAGTACCTAATACATTTTTGTAAGATTGATAAGAAGACAGACAGACAGACCACACTTAGACAACGGGTTAAAAGCAATGGGTTTTGGAGGTCTGTGGACAACCCTTTCGTTCGTCATCGGCTGAAGTCAATGGCATGGAGGGTTTGACTGGCATTTTAAAGACAACGAAAATTAACATTACTTTGGCGTCACAATAAAGATTTTCTTGAAAAAATCAAAATTTTAAAAAGGACCGACGGTCATTATGAAAAGATTGATGAATGTAGAAGAAGCAGAAGAGATGTGCAAGTCGAGAGTGAAATGGCGCTCTATACTCTCTCTCTGCCTACTCCGTAAAGGCTGTGAAAAAAAACACGTAAATTTTACTACTCACGCTCATACGACAAGCGCAGACTACAGTTTAATCAAATAATGCGCCATAATTTAAAGTTAATTACATTTAATAGTGATAGATAGGGAGTCGCAGCAGCGATACAAATCATCATAAATCCCGGATTACGGGCGGTTGGGCGCAATGGCGGCCATCAACTAGTGAGGGGCCAGTCATGAGCAACATCTTTCGTCTCGCTTTTTTTATACTACTTAGGTTACAAGCATACGGTCCACCTGATGGTTAGCAGTCACTGTAGCCGCTAGCAATACCAGAGTATCACTAACGCGTTGCCAACCATGTTGTTGATGAGGACTCACTGTGCTAGTAGCATTACTACTAACGCAGCGTTTTTTTAAGGAGCACTATATCAATAAAGTGAGATTGATTCCGTGAAAAGGGACGGAAGTGTGTTACAGGAAGCGCGCGCTATGTTAAACATCATATGCGACTACTAAAAGGCTCGCTCGCTTTCACTCAAAACTTGTAGAATCAAAAACAATTTATTCAATTTAGGCTCTAATAAGGCACTTATGAAGGTCTAATTTACGACCGGTTCAGAAAAAAAACCAACAGAATGTAGAATCCAGATTCAAGCATCAAACTCAAATCAAAATCATCTTTATTGAACTAGACTTTACAAATAAGTACTTTTAAATCATCAGAGTCTACCACCGGATTCGGAAGGTCGTTTTTGCTGTGTTTTATATACGGCTCGCCTGGTAAGCGGTTACCGTATCCTATGTACGCTTGCAACACCATGCATTACAGTGAGTGACACAAACAATTTTTCTCTTCAAAACTGTTATGCTTATAAAGCTGTTTTCATTGTATCCCCCATCCCTACAGCCTGCGAGCTTAGGCTAAGCCTTTCCGGCTTAATTGACCGCTCTTGGAACAGGGCTGTATTTAAAAAGATGGAAATTATTTCAACAATACAGTCCCGAGCTGCTTTTGTACTCATTCCATCCATTGTCTTGATGGCCTCTTCACGGCACATTCTCAGGGGATAAAGGAACTTATTACCATTTTTAAGTGTAACTGAGAGTAACATCTTACAGAAAAGCAATTAATTTATTGACACAAAACAGATTAAACTATTTACAAAAAACATGGTTTAAGTTACTTAAAGATAAAAGATCTGACACAAACCGGAATCAGGCGGGAGTGTGCCAAGAATGCTGGCAGCATTGCCACGCTGGATAGCAATGCTGATTCTCTGAGCGAGATATGTTCCAGCACGCCTGTCACGGGAGGCCTCAACCAGCCGACGTGAGACCTCCTTGAAAAGCCGAAGAGCATCCGGCCACAGGGACCCAGAGTTTCAACCGCAAACGCAGAAAATATGTATGAAATTGAAAGAAATTATCTTTATTTTTGACAAACACACACAGTCACATACTTTATAGAGGGTCAACCAGTATCGATATAAACACAAACGATATCATGTGTCATTCTGTGATGGCAGGAATAGGTCCCGACTCAGCATACAACTGAGGCTGCGGGTAACAACCTAAGTTACTGATTTTCACTCGAAACCTAGTTCATGACACACAGACGCCATGTGCCTACAAAATTATGTACCAAGTTTAGGAAGAAGTTTTTAAAAAAAAGAGAGGTAGGGCGATTTGGGATATCCCGTGGGTTATCCCATTTAAATTGGAGCCGCCCGACTGGGGACTGTACCTCCGCCTTACAGAAGACCGCAGTGAAATAACACTACTTGATGTAGTGTTGTGTTTCTGCGGTAAGTAAGGTTGCCAGTGCTCCACGAGGATACGCTGGGCTAGTAGTAGTATTGCTGCTAGCACAGTGAGTCCTCATCAACAACATGGTTGCCATCCCGTTAGTGATACACCTGGTATTGCTAGCGGCTATAGGCTACGGTGACTGCTTACCATCAGGTGGGCCGTATGCTTGTGTGCCAGGTTAGTGGTATAAAAAAAAATGTTTGTCACATCTTTGTTCATTAGAAGGATCGTTAAGTGTTAATTGACTGCGGTCTTCTGTAAGATGGAGGTACAGTTCCCAGCCGCGTGATCCAAGTCGATTGAGATCCTAGAAATTAATTCAATTTTATTTAAACTAAAAAACATTCAATCTAGCGTTTGTATATATATTAACGTAGAAGATAATAGTCACGTAATAAATAATATTGATAGTATAACAACGTGCAAAATCGCAAAAATCACAGTTGTTTTTTTGCAACGCGGAATAATTTGCTAGAACGCAAGAAATTTTCTCACGATGCAAAACATGAATATATAATATCACATGACATGACACACAGACAAGCGCCATGCAATAGTTATATATGTCATATCATACAATACTATATTCAGGACAAAAAAATCACCAACTAAATAAGGACATACGAATGAGTCGCGTTTCCATACAAACATTAAAGTATTCTATAATTGCCGTGACCTACTTCACTTGGTAGTATTAACACCATAATTATGAAATGGCACGCCATTTAAATTCATACATACATATCAATCCAAGTCCCTCAACGTAGGCCGAGTATAGAGCGAAATTTACTCCTGACTTGCACACCTCAACCATTTTAATTGCTGCTAGTACAGTGAGCCTCATCAACAAAATGATTGGAACCCCGTTAGTCATGCCCCTGGTTTTGCTAGCGGCTATAGGCTACGGTGACTGCTTACCATCAGATGGGCCGTATGCTTGTGTCACCTTAGTGGTTTAGAAACGTATTTAATGCAGTTTTAAGCAATAGATAGAGTGATTCAAGAGGAAGGTTTTTATGTGTAATTCATTTAGGTTTTGTGCAATTCTTCGGAATCCGGGGCGGGTCGCTAGTTTATATAATAAAACGCAAGTGGAATAATCAAGACTCCTCCTCCATAAATAAATAATTTAATGAATCATTAATAAGTTCCAGAAATTAGTACAATGATCAGGTACTTCGCTAATTATACTGAGAATATAATATAATCATTATACTTATACTGCCACGCGTTTATTGATAACATTAAGACCGGTACATGCAAGCTCGTAGCTCTACAATGAAGTACGGGACCCTATTCAGCCGACTACGGAAAGATAGGACGTAAGGTTTTCCCGCTCGACTGGAGACTATACCTCCACCTTACAGAAGACCGCAGTGAAATAACACTACTTGATGTAGTGTTGTGTTTCCGCGGTAAGTAAGGTTGCCAGTGCTCCACGATGATACGCTGGGCTAGTAGTAATGTTGCGAGCACGGTGAGTCCTCATCAACAACATGGTTGGCAACTCGTTAGTGATACCCCTGGTATTGCTAGCGGCTGTAAGCCACGGTGACTGCTTAGGCGAGCCGTACGCTTATTTGTAACTTAGTGCTATAAAAAAGTAACTGGTTGAAAGCAATATACATGGAAGTAGGTATGGCTTCCTACAACCATATTAAAACGAATACACAGCCATAGCCACTATAATGTAACACATGAGTGTGTTGACCTCAGCTTGCTAAATGGATACTGCATTGTTGTCAACCATAATCCAAGGTTATCTCTTCCATCTGCGAATGGCTGACTGTTTTGCCCGTAACAAATATCGCTCAACGAGACTAATTAAATAAGTTTTCACTTCAGTAGGGCAAGCATGAATAAATTGCGACAACGTTATCGTATCGCCTTTTATAAAATATTTTATCTAACCGTGCGAAGCCGGGGCGGGCAGCTAGTATAATATATACTCAGTGATAATGAAGCTTTCTAACGGAGAAAGAATTTTTGAAATAGGTCTAGTAGTTTCGGAGCCTATTCAATACAAACATACACACAAAAATACAAATCTTTCCTCTTTATAATGTTAGTATAGATATAGATACCAGATATCCAGAGCAAACACAAAGGCTTACTCCGGCGGGAATCGGACCCGCAACACTAAGCACAGCCCGGCTTACTAACCACTAGACCAGCGGGAGTGTTGCTATAATATACTACACCGTTAGCGTCGAAAATAATTATGATCCGAAAACACACTTATTTGTTTCACACAAATCTATAGTCATCGTAAGGTACTATGTATTCCGTAGTAGTGATGACCATAATATTATAGTGATGTACTAGTGGCATGTTATATTCCGTGCGGCGAGCTGTGAGTCAGTTTGTTAGTCACGGCCCGGCACGTGCGCGTGCGCACGAGGCCCGTGGGGCGAATGATGTCTTGCATGGTGGCTATGGCTATACATTATTTTTAAAGTATATAGTTATGACTTTAGTAATTATTCGTTTGTTCAATTGCTCGCTTTTTATCCCGGGAAAAGGTTAGGTACCTCTGGGATTCTAAACTCAACGCGTACGAAGTAGCGGGCAGAAACTAGTTATTTTACATACCACTCAGATGGCAAACAAGCATACGGCCCGCCTGATGGTAAGCGATTATTGTAGCCTATATATACTGGCAGCACTACGGGGAACCTTCATCTTAAGATACATAGTCTAGATAGACTTACCGAGCCAGCTCGCTCTCCGACGTTAGTACGCTTAGATCTTCTAAACTACGCAACGGATTTTAATGCGGTTTCCACTAATAGACAGAGTGACTCCTGAGGAAGACTTTTATATATAATTGCTTTCTGAAAGCAAAAAAAAGGTCGGTAGTTAGTTAATATATTAATGAAAACAGCTTGTCCCATCCAGTTGTTTACATCTGCGACCACCAGCTGTTCCATGAGTCACAAAACGTGACCACCGTTGGACCACAATTACAAGTGTTGCAGAACAATGGGACATGTGCAGGCTTCTCGCTAGATTGCATATTTGCATGACTAAAAACATTAAACTTACTGTAGTAGGTTAACAGGTACTTAAAATGTTATGTAACCAATGTTTTGGCTAAGCGCGGAGGAAGGAAAAAACAGACGAACTAGTTATTCATGAAACGATTTACTGACAAACATACAAAGGCACACCGCAGACTGCAAGTGCACAGACAAACAATGCCAACACAGATAATACGTAAAACGCATCGTTGAACGATTTACAAAGTACCTAAGTTCACCAAGAAATCGCTATTATTTTTCAATTTCTCGTAAATTGTGATATAGTTATCTGAAGAGTGTTCGTAAGTAAATTTTTCATAGTATGAATGAATCAAGCATCAAGCAAAAGAAAGGTTAGACCCGCCTGATGGCAAGCGGTTACCTTAGATCTTTGCTTGATTATTACGAGAATGTCTCATCTATCTGTCTGTCATAAAGTTTCATAGTTTCTTTAATTTTCAATCTTCGGATTGAAACTATGTACCTATTTTGCACCTCTGTGGTAACTTATTAAAACATAAAAATATGTAGGGTTCTGGTTTTAGTTAAAACTAGGTCTGATTGCGTTATCAAGTCTAATCCACGATATTATATTAATAATCTTCCGTTTTCTGATTGCCCACAGCGCAAGATAAGAAATGTGGTAACTTAAGAAATTTAAAAATCCATACATAAATATGCCACAGTCTATCTGGCCTCATATTGTTTCTGTTGGCATTGACACTCAACATAACCTAAAAAAGTGATTGGTTAACAGATTTTTACATAAAGTGGTTAAAATATGAGCTTCACCATCCATTTTCTTGTGTTTTTAAACTATCTGGTACCTACATTAAGGGTTTTAAATCTAATCAGATACTCTCAGGCTTCCAAGCCCATAATGCCACTAGTGAAGAAGTCTGTGTGGCAAGTTGGTGTAAATGGTTGGTCTAAGGCGTCTATATGGCTGGACAAAATGGCACGGAGTCTTAATTACTGCGTAAATTTAACCAGACTCCATTTGAAACATAGTGATTGTATAGTATTTTGAAGGGATTAAATTAATAGGCGCTGATTTATGTTATTGAAATGTCGTAAAACCCAGAGAGACAGAGAAAAAGTAGACAGTGTTTACAACACAAAAAAATAAAAAAAGTTGCTGTGAGCGATGATAGAGACTGTATTTAATTTTCGATCTGACAAGCTCTCGATATAACGTTATTGAATGCAATTTTTGTAGTGTTATCAATAATCATATTTATATATACTTAAAACATACCAAGTGTATATTATGTTCATTGAAATGAAAAAATAAATGGCTTATTCACTTTATGTGTTTTGAATTATACTGTACCACCGGTTAGCCCATAGTAACGCGGATATAGCCGCAATGCTAATAACACAATTAGTATAGTCACACCTCGGCATAATCAAACATTTGCTACTTTTAATACAAAACTATTGTACAAGGTCTTGATAGTAATTGCAAGCGTCCATTGGCTACGGTAGCCGCTTACCATCAGGCGGACCGTATGCTTGTTTGCCACCTTAGTGGTGTAAAAAAATAAAGCCACATTTATTTCAAACCAGAGTTGTCACATTTCTTTCAGCCGCACCAAGTTGCTGAATATTTATGTTATCATAAAAATAATTAATCTGCGATAAGTTAATATTATTATACAAGACATTACAAGTAGCCATTAATTATATTGTTCGTGTATTGTGTGATACAATGTGTAAGTAAATTATTTTGCCAGTCAAGTTTCCTCATATAATTGTGCCGGTATGATTTTTTATACCACTAAGATGGCAAACAAGCATACGGCCCACCTGATGGTAAGCAGTCACCATAGCCGCTAGCTACTAGCAATACCAGGGGTATCACTAACGGGTTGCCAACCAGTAAGGTTGCCAGTGCTCCACCATACGCCGGGCTAGTAGTAATGCTAAGCACAGTGAGTCCCCATCAACAACATGGGAACTGGTTAGTGATAGCCCTGGTAATGCTAGCGGCTATAGGCTACGGTGACTGCTTACCATCAGGTGGGCAACATCTTGTGTGACAACTTGGTAAATTAAAATAAAAAGAGCTACAGCCCCCAGTCGAGCGAACAAACTACTACTACGACTACTACTACTACTACTACTACTACTACTACTCCCTTCCAAATTAAATTAATAAGCTTTAGACCGATTTTATTTGCTTCAATATATAAAAAAACTAGCGGCCCGCCCCGGCTTCGCACGGGTAGACTTTTATATCAAATATTTTGTCTACCCGAGCGAAGCCGGGGCGGGAAGCTAGTATAATATATAGCCTATGTTACTCAGTGATGACGTAGCTTTCTAACGGTGAAAGAAATTTTGAAATCGGTCTAAAAAATAAAAATAAAAATTTAGGGGTGGACTACCCCTAACATTTAGGGGGATGAAAAATAGATGTTGGCCGATTCTCATAGATACCGGATAAGCCCAAAAAATTTCATCAAAATCGGTCACGCCGTTTCGGAGGAGTATGGCAACGAAAACTATGACACGAGAATTTAGATATGTTTTCTACCCGTGCAAAGCCGGGGCGGTCAGCTAGCCTATGGTAATCAGTGATAGTGTAGCTTACTAACAGTGAAATAATTTTTGAAATTGGTCCAGTAGTTTCGGAGCCTATTCAATACATACAAAAATACAAATCTTTCCTCTTTATAATATTAGTATAGAAGCATAGATTATAACTACGGTGGTGACCTGCCGAGTAATTAAACTAAGGTTACTTGAGTATAATTGGATTGCTCACGAGGAAAGCTTAATAAAAGGTCTTTGGGAAAACCATTTGGAAATGCCCCCTACATTGTGATGGACATAAGAACAGACCATAGATATAAACACTATACATATATATTGCTCGTGACGACATTAGGAAACTACATAATCATATCTATGTATGGAAATACGTCACTAACGTGTTTCCTTAGACGACGTAAAGATCAACTTTTTGAAGAAACTAATAATTAGATGTTTGACTTGTATGTAATTAGTTGTGTGAGGGATATTTGTTATTCATTTATCAGGGTTCGGCTCCTTAAAAGGAAAAAGGAACCTTTATAGGATCACTTTGTTGTCCGTCTGTCTGTCTGTCAAGAATTTTAATCTCAAGAACGCGTGGAGTTATTAAATTGAAAATAATATGAAATACCCGGGTCTATGGTCTCTTTCAGCTGTAAAATAATCAAAGCTGTAAGTCAATATGAAGAAAAGATATTACCGTTTATGTCGCAAATTTTCGCATATTTTGCGATTTCACAAGGGTATCAAAACCTATAGGGTACTTCCCGTTGACCTAGAACCATGAAACTTGGCAGGAAGCAGTGTCTAACAGCACAAGTTAAGGAAAAAATCTGAAAACCGTAAATATGTAGTAATTTTTTTTAAATACAAATTTACTAAAATACATTCCTGAATAGCGCTGTTGAGAGTCACCGACGAATAATGACTTCATTTGAAGTTCACCTACGTTTAACCTTACCTACCAAGTGTGTACAGAACCCTCGGTGCGCGAGTCCAACTCGTACTTGGCCAGTTTTATAAAGCTAGAATTTATTTCCCAACACATACACATAATAAAGGCAAACACTGTTCTTAACATAAATATTTTATGCCCTGATTCGGAAAATGAACCCGTGGCACTTAGCGTGGCAGAGTACCGACCACTAAGCCAACTCTCTGTCTGTCTCTCTCACACTCAGGGCTTCCTATACTGCTGCTCCCCTCTGTGCTGGCGCTGCGCACACTGGAGCCCCCGCCACCTGTATCTACCTCCCAGAGACAGGTCTCCGAAAGCTGGTTGAACGTCAGTCTCAACCAATTCGCTGCTTCAGACGAAACTACTTTTCCTATGGTAAGGATTATTACAACCTTTTTTTGTTTCACTTCTGTCTGTTACAACATCTTGCAAGTTAAAAGACATCATCCATGTTTCATAGAGATTTGGTCCAAGTATGAAATCTGATTTTTGTATATTCGGTTAGGGCTTGTCCGTCTGAGCATTTATTACTATGACACCAAATCTGGACATTACAAGACATTTCATATTTTTGGATTATATTGAATTCCTATTTGCAACAAAATGTATGAATATTCCGATTTTCGAACCCAAATAAATCAACGACTATGGTCCTACAGTATTGGTGCCATAGTGATAAATGTTCAGACGGACCAGCTATAACAAAATATTGCGTTGGCCGGCACTTTCAGATTTGGACCAAAATGGATGATGTCCTTTGACCCACTTCCCAGTGTCCGATAGAAATGGCCCCATCTTAAATCCAAAACGGTGGATGCTAGAGGATGGACATTTATCATTTCCACAGTATGATTGAATAAAATTGAGTTTGAGAGAGATGAATATGTGTGCTTTTATTATCCCACTAATGTGTCAAACAAGCATACGGCCCGCCTGCAGGTAATCGATTATCATCATAGCCTATGGACGCTTGCAACCGACTTGTTACCGACCCTTTATCAGTTCGAGAATCAATGTCAATAAGGTTATTCGATATTGCAGCGGTTCTTCTATAATGAGGAGTTCGGATCAGAGAACATAGTGATCCTGGTGGGTGGTGAGTGGGCGATATCCGAGGGCTGGCTGCGAGCGGGGCTGGCCTATGAGCTGGCAGAGCTTCTCAACGCCACACTGTTCTACACAGAGCACCGGTACTACGGCAACACCCGACCTTCTAGGTACCTTTATTTATATCTTCACGCCTTCCCATAAGGGTCCCCAAAGAGGTAGACACAGGTGTTACAACACCCACTTCCCACCGAAGATAATTTGGTGCCAATGTGACAGATGGCGAGTCCGTCGCCGTCTCTTAGGCACTACATACGTTCTTGAATGTCTTCTCAGACGTATGCAGGTTTCCATCCATGTTTTCTTACAACTTAAGTTTAAGTTAAATAAATAAAAACCAGCCAAGTGAGAGTCAGACTCGCGCAACGAGGCTTCCGTACACACTTCTATTTTTGTAAGAATATACTAAATTCGCTTTTTAGGGTTCCGTGCGTTAAAAGGAACAAAAGGAAGTGTTATACACATATTATCCTTACCTCGAGTATTTGATATGAATTTCAACTTGATAAGTCCACGCGTTGTTGACAAAAAAGGTTTTGACAGACGGACAACAAAGTGATCTTATAAGAGTTCCTTTTTTCCTTTTAATCGGAACCCTAAAAATTATATAATCTATGAAAATATGCAATTATTTTCCTGAATAAGCTTCACGGCACTTGATATAAATAGCCTAGCCCACTTTGCACTCCATCTAAAGCGACCCTCGGTATTGCGATTTGATTCTCCGTTCGTCAGGTCCTATAGGACCACAACAAAGGTCCCTTACGCAGAACTGACTTTAATTCGGGAAAAATATCTTCGCCGCCCCGATTCCATGCATACTGAGTGTTTCATTACCATTTTAGTTTTACCTCTAAATGTTACTTTAATACAAGGTCCTAAGGTGGGTTTTGGTCCGGACAATAGTTTGCTTGTATTGGTAATTGTATAAGAAAGTAATTAGTAAGGATAAAACCGGGTTGATACAATAATAGGGATGGGCAACGAATTTGAAATGACCGCTTTAAATCGCCTACTGATACTCGGACAGAATCCCTCTATTTAAACACATCGGGATTCAGGATCAACATTGGATATTTTCAAGCTTTTATCAACTTGCTTGTATTGTATGTATGTATGTCATTACATTTCAAACATACATACATAATCATCACTTCAAGTCCGTCTCGCGGTAGGCAGAAGGGATAGAGCGACATTTCTCTCTTGACTTGCACACCTCTTTTGCTTAATAGCGCTAACATGCCACAAAAAAAAAAACGGTCCGCTTGTGTGAAAATTTCAACTGTCATGAGATACAGCCCGCTGACCGACAGACGGACAGACGGACCGACAGCGAACTCTTAGTAATAGGGTGCCGTTGGTTACCCATCGTGTACGGAACCCCAAAAATGGTGCAACATACAATCGCTCATACAGACGAACAGACTACTAGTAATGCTGCTAGCACAGTGAGTCATCAACAACATGGTTGGCAACCCGTTAGTGATACCCCTGGTATTGCTGGCTATAGGCTACGGAGACTGCTTACCATCATGGGCCGTATGCTTGTGTGCCACCTTAGTGGTATAAAAAAAACACTGAGGTGTCATAATGTGATCGTTGTAAGAAGGCTTGTTCGCAAGCGATCCCCGCGGTGATCAAATTTTACGTCACATTTAACCCTTTAGGGAGAAAACTTGACATTATTTTTTATAGCAATATCATTTTCAAATGATGTTCAAGGATAAACTCCTATCTCTTTACTCATTACCAAGACTTTTATTACAATTCAATTAACTCGCATATTTTTATGAACCAGCATACGCGGTATACCTGATGGTAAGCAGTTACTTAGCCTATGGAATTGCATCACCAACCCTCTTGTTTTTTTAGGGCTCCGTACCGCCCTATCTAGCCTCCTTACTAATGACAGGTGTGACAGCATTTTAAGAATATTATAAAACTACTAGCTGCCCGCCCCGGCTTCGCTCGTGTGGACAATTTTTTTGCATTTATGGGGATGAAAAATAGATGTTGGCCGATTCTCATAGATACCGGATAAGCACAAAAAAATTCATCAAAATCGGTCAAGCCGTTTCGGAGGAGTATGGCAACGAAAACTGTGACACGAGAATTTTATATATTAGATCTCGTATACAATGGGCTTTAGCGCCGTGTGCAACACTCTGCTTTACACTACGAGTGCGAAAATATAAAATAATCCAAAAATAAATGATGGTCATCGCGCGCGCAGATATAGAACATACGACTACATCTTCTTTTGCGCTTCAAGAATTTTAATCTGATTGTCACGCGGCAGCAAAACAACTATTTTACCAAGCATTTTTTTTATCGCGTAGCTTTCCCAGTCTATGGGGCAGTGTATTTTTGGACCGCAAATAAAGTTGGTAATCGTGATAAAGGTGCATTTAGACCGTATTTGCTTACGAAGCAGATTCACAGCGCATCGTGCTGAGCGCCGTGCGCGCTGGACCGTACCGTAATGACAACTGCCGTTAATGAATTGAGGGTAGTTCGAAAATATCACATGACATACAAAATCATATTGCCCTACATTGCATTTTTTTTTTACTTTGTGTTCCTAATAACAAAAAATATGAGCAGAGACCTAATATCGGTGGTAGAAGATATTGTAATATCGTGGTAGAAGTTGGTTGTAGGTTAAAAAAATCATCAGCATATTTTATGATAGTTAAGAAGTTTTCTCATGAAAAACGTGGACCTCCCTACTCGGAACCAAAGATCATGCATCAAGAGATTGATGAATGTAGAAGACACAAAAGAGGAATAGTGCCCTGCCTACCCGGAAAGGGAGTTTTGATATGTATACGTAGAAAGTACAAATCCTACTAGGACATTGCAGAAATGAGGTTTGTTCAATTGCCAACCGTGCTAGCAACATAACTGCTAGCCCAGCGTCCAGCGTATCCTCGTGGAGCACTGGCAACCTTACTTACCGCAGCAACTCAACACTACATCAAGTAGTGTTATTTCACTGCGGTCTTCTGTAACTTCATTTTATATTTTGTTCCAGGGACACGAATGTGTCGGACCTCAGGTACCTGACGGTGGATCAGGCTCTCGGAGACTTGGCCCAGTTCATTCAACACATAAAGAGTGATCAATTCATGGATGGCGCTTTGAGGTACAGTTTTTATACTACGAACGCATGCGAGCGTACGCCCTGCCTGATGATATATCAATACCAAGAGGTATCACTAACGAGTTCGCAAGACTGCAACAACAGAGTATTCTCGACGTCTAGTGCCCTTACTTTCCGCAGAAACAACTCTAGATTAAACAAGTTTTATTTGACGGTCGTTTGTAAGGTACAGTCCCCAGTCGGGCGGCTCCAATTTAAAGGGAAAACCCATTGGAGATTCCATTCGCTCTTCACACTCGTATTGTGATTAATCCCAGTTTCAAATAACTCATTGCTACAGGCGGCTGGGGTTTGAGCTTGGACCCATAAATAAATGACTGGCAGTGATTTCAAATGAGTGGCGATAACTTAAACCACACGGCTACCACGGCTTCTCTTGCCGGTATTTTAAACAAGACTCGAGTCTCGCTGGAATACATAAACGCACCCAACAAACACACGTAATTGCTTTAAGGTTCGCCAAATACTTTTTCGCATGTAAAATAGGAGGTATTTCAAAATTAATGTGGCATCAAGTTTGACAGTTTAGTATGATGTTCTGTTCTGTGTGTAGGTCTGGTCGCGTGGCGCTGGTGGGGTGTTCGTACGCGGGTAGCATGGCCACGTGGATGCGGCTGGGGTGCCCTCACCTCGCGCACGCCGCGCTCTCAGACAGCGGCCCGCTGCACGCGCAGGAAGACTTCCCCGGTAACCTGCCATATCCAGCTTAGCTTTTTTTTATACCACTAAGGTGGCACACAAGCATACGGCTCACCTGATGGTAAGCAGTCACCGTAGCATATAGCCGCTAGCAATACCAGTGATATCACTAACGGGGTGCCAACCATGTTGTTGATGAGGACTCACTATGCTAGCAGCATTACTACTAGCACAGCGTATCCTTGTGGAGCACTTACTTACCGCAGAAACACAACACTACATCAAGTAGTGTTATTTCACTGCGGTCTTCTGTAAGGCGGAGGTACAGACCCCAGTCGGGCGGCTCCAATTTAAATGGGATAACCCACGGGAAATCCCAAATCGCCCTACCTCTCTTTTTAAAAGCTCATGGTGTGATTAATCACTGTACTTAAGCTTAGAAAAAACCCATTGGTACAGGCCGGTATTCGAACCTGGGCCCATCAGATGACAGGCCATTGCTTCAACCACGAGGCCACCACGGCTTCTGAAAGCTTTTAGAAAATACGCATAAAGAATCTTAGTTTCAAGAAAAAATAACACTCATATTCGTTCCAAACCGTCATCGAGCTTATTGCATTCGTGCTTAGAGTTGGGAAGAAAAAAGAAGGAAATTGTCTATTGCCCGCTAAAACAAAAAGAGACAGTGCTATAATGCACTCTATATCGCTCTTTTTCACGCGTTGCTCTGACTGATTATTTGAAACAATTTTAAAAATGTGTTCTCGGGATAGGCTGCCACTCTCACAGGGTAATATCTTGTCAAACCCTACTCTGTTCCATCGTATCCACTGTTGAAACGATGACTGAACGAAGGATTCGATATTCGACACTTCGACAGTATCGGCTGCAACCATACGGAGGAACTGCTGCAACCCTGCTCTAATTGTAAAGCTTCGGTGACGAATAAGGGAATTTTATTAATGAACCAATAATGTAAAAAATACTATATTGTACCGTATATCAGAGTATATAATATACTACGTAGGTACAAATTATACTAATGTAGCACGTTGTTAATCAAAGGTTGTAGGATTATGATGTATGTATGGAATATATACAAATCATAAATAGCGCCATCTGTCGTACGTTATGTTAGTTAATAGTCCAACGAGTTACGTGTTAAAGTTACGTTAGAGTGTTGGAGTAGATAATTATATTGCCTACAATCGCTACATAAATATGTACGTACAAGAGTCAAAATCACTTGTCAAAGAAGTACTTTAAAATAAAAATTCTACCGCAGGCTTCAGTCGTGTTTGCAAAGAAAAACACATGGCGTGTATCATGTCATGTCTTCCCTAGCGCTGTCTGTATAGCGTATTATATTATCTATTCTGAGGTACAGCCTTTAGCAAACGACCTCTCATTTTATTCTACCTCTTTTGTTAGAGGCATGTAACAACAAAAACATATTTTTATATGTCCACAGAATACCTAGAGGTAATAACGGAGGCCCTACGCTCCCAGGGCGGGGAGGAATGCGTGACCAGCGTGGAGCAAGCCATACAGCAAGTCACTGAGCTATTGACCACCCAGGCCGGAGCCGCACAATTATCAGAGATGTTCAAGTGGGTTTATTACTTTTAAATCTACAACACTAATCTACACTTCTACACTAATATTATAAAGAGGAAAGATTTGTATTTTTGTGGGTTTGTATTGAATAGGCTCTGTAACTACTGGACCTATTTCAGAAATTCTTTCACCGTTAGAAAGCTTAATTATCACTGAGTAACATAGGCTATATATTAAACTAGCTGCCCGCCCCGGCTTCGCACGGGTAGACACAACATTTGATAAATGTCTACCCGTGCGAAGCCGGGGCGGGCCGCTAGTTAAGAAATATAGAGCTAAATGAGATTTCGAATCAGAAGACCGCAGTCAAACAATACTACTCTGATGTAGTGATGTGTTTCTGTGGTGAGCAAGAACACCAGAGCTCTGATAAGATGCGGTATGCTGCTAGCGCTGTGAGACAACAATAATGCTGGTAACGTGCTAGTAATACCCCTGGTATTGCAAGCGTCTATAGACTACGGTGACCGCTGATCATAAGGCAGACCGTACGTTTGCTTGTCACCTTCGTAATATATTTTCAGGTGGCAAATGTTACATTATCATCACTACTACTTTAAGACTCACTCGTTTTATTTTTCACTATCACTACATAGTATAAAACAAATTGTTTCCCGCTGTCTGTCTATCCCTATGTATACGCATCTTTGAATATACGCAATGGACTTCTATGTGGTTTTTTTAATAGTTCTTAGTTAATAATGATTCAAGAAGAAGGTTTATATGTATAATTCATTCGGTTTTGTGTAACCCTTGCGAAGCTGGGGCGCTAGTAGTTTTATAAACAAGAATTCATTATCGAAATCCATTTTTTTTAAGTAAAGGCCTAGTATGGTATGAATAATGTTCCAGCACGTGCACACCGATCCAGTCCGGGTCTCCGCTGGATGTGGCCACATTCTTCTGGTTCGGCATCACGGAGACCTTCGCCTACCTCGTCCAGTACGCCACTCCGGGAGACATCCCGGGCGCCTGCGCGGTCCTTACCAATACCAACACTACTATTGGTAAGTAAGCGACTACCAAAAAAAGCACGAATTCCTTTACAATATCTCGAAGTCATACAACGATTTACTACAAGTTTACAGATGGGTGACCGTCCATACCACACCGAGCCCCCTCGGTGCCTCGAAGTGTACGGCGATTGTTAGAAGACCGTCTGGTAGCAAGAATATCCTTCGACTACGTATTCATTTTCCCAGCGTAGCGTTGTTCTTTGAAAAATAGTCGAAAGCGATCCGAATACTTAGTCGTAAGTAATTCTTGCTAGGGCTACTGGGTTAACAAAGATTACCACTTCTTCTCGCAAAAAAAATGGCAGGAGTTTTGTGCAACCTCGATTCGATTTGTTTTACCTACTTGATTGCTTATAGCGCATTGCTCTGATTCATCATGCGAGCTAATTTCCACATTTCTGTACTTCTCCGAAGAACCAGTCGGTCGGCTAGCGAGCTGGATCACATCCCAGCCCTGGACTCAGCCCTGCATTGTGGCGAGCTACGCCGAAGTGGTGGCGACACACACGAACGTCAGCTACGACGCGCCTGACGCCACCAGTGAGTAATCAACAAGCTATCTTACGTCGTTGCTATTCATTTATGAACAGGCGCTCTTTTCAAATCAAAAACTATGACAAAATCATGATTAATATTATATTAATTAATTCAGATTCTGCATGAAAAGGTCTGAAAACTGTAGCAGTTAACTGTATGCTTTCAAAATGGGTTGCCAAGTTCAGCAGTTGATTTGTGTAAATAGTTAGTAACCAAAGATACCAACCCGACCCTACGCTAACCTCCTTGGCAATACAATTTATTTATTTATTTTTATTCTTATAATACTACTGAAAAGTAGTATTTTTTCCCTTGTGTATTATAGTTTCGCTATAAGTATGATTAAGGTGTATTTATGAAATAAATTAAGAATGAGATTTGATAATATCAGTATATTACTATCTGCTCTGAGATATCATTTTATTATACTCTTAAATACATCAAATAAGCCGATTAAAATCTAGACATATATTTGAAAAGCGCCCTCTAGTATTTCCATTAGAAACCTGATATTCGACATGACGTCATTAAATAGCTTTCTACATTATTTCATAGATGGCGCTAATTGTAGGAATTTATTTACCCCATTGCTTATTAGGGTTCCGCACCAGAACTGTTACCAACGGAATCCTATTGCGTATATTATCTACTCTGAGCTTTTACTGAGACTTCTCTGTCCGTCCGCCTGTCTGTCTGCGGGCTGTATCTCATGATCCCTAATAGTTCAGACTAGTTAATACTGTTGTACTTCCCAGAAGGAGCATTCGGTCAAATAATAGGTAGACAGTATTTCTGTTGCCGCTATAACAAAAAATAATAAAAATGAATCTGAATAAAATAAAGGAGGGTGGGGACGAGTTTTCTGGTCCTTTTAGCTCCATATTAAAATGCTAATAGTGTGTTTTTGTAAAAAAGAGCCAATTTTTACTATTACAAACAGTATGGAACCCTCGGTGTGCGATCCAACTCGCACTTGGCAATTTTTATTATAGCACAGTATAATGAATAACTACTATGAGACATTCATTAGAATAATTAACATTTATTGATGCAGTTCAAATGAATTGGTGATAAATATATATCCGTACATATGAATCCTCTCAAAGTCCCTGACCTGGAGGTATTTATTATCCATCCTGTGACGTGACTTGAAGTGCGGTTTTAATAGTTATTAATATTTAATAATAATGAATATTAGTACATAAACGTAGTCACAGGACGACGACGCGCCGATGACGTCACAATGATTATGCTAGTGACTGTATTTGTGATTGAACATTCTTTAGCCGTGCTGTAATGAGTTGAGTGATTATCGCTAAAGGCTGGGTACGCGTCACCGACATGCGAGATCCTAATGTGACTTGTTGTTACAAACTTTCAAGTTTTCAATAGGTATGAGTATAATATCTGTTTTCAATGTTGTCGGCTCTATCAATGACTGCATTTCATTTTTACTAATGGTTACCTATAAATTACTGCGTTAAATATTCAGCTTTTTTAAAATATTTTTATCACGGCAACATTTTAGGTTCCTCTGAGACTCTAAGCTCAACGCGGACGTCGTCGCGGGCATATAGTATAGTAATAGCATTGATCAGTTATATTATATTAGTGCAGATTCACAATTTTATGTATTTATTGACGTAAATTAATCAAAATGTTATAGTATCGGGATCGGGTAATTTGATTTCTAATATATTTTATTGTTACAACATTTTTAGACATTACCACTATCATATCAAATTCGAAGCGATTCATTCGAAGATAGATCTTCGCTTACCTGTTTAGAGCTTGCCAGCTTAAAATAAATATCCTGTGTCAATTCAGGAGATAATGATTTTGCTGTGTGTGTACTCGTACCAGGTGTGTACCCATTTAATTTGTGTGTGCACACACACTAAAGTGTGCTTATGATAGTGCGATAGTGTATGATATATGATCGTGTATGGTGTATAAAACAAATTACATAAATAAGATATAGCATTCTCATAAAATAATTATGTAGAGTAGTGACCGGTTCTTTTCAACATATTTTTTATGTTAGTTAGTAAATATCCACATTATAGCGCGACCTAATAGGGCGGTTGCTGCGATTCCTCGTCCTTATCATACCAAGAGGCCTCCTGCGCGCCTTTCGCTATAATATGTACATAGGTATAATAATTATATACATAGGTACGGCTAGCTGCGCAAGCCGCTGCGCTGTCCGATGCGCGTGCCTCCCAGTTAGTCGGCCCAAAACACGCCGCGCGCGCTAGGGATGTCGATTCTTTACGAAAAAGATCGATTTTAAAATCGATTCGAATCGTAACCTAATAAATCGATTCACAAAAAATTCGAGGTCCAAAAGATCGATTCCTTAAAATCGATTTTTTTCAAGTATGCTTTTACAATGTAAATATAAATCCATTTTGTGAAAAACAAGAAAAATACCATAATAAATGATCTCTTATCAGTATAATCACGAAAAAGTGTTTCCATACGACTATAGAAGAAAAACTATGAAGACCTGTTTTCTTTTTTTTGACGAAAAAAAAACAATGCGTTCTGTTCATAAATCTGAACACCTGACAGCAATTGACAGTCGTCCGATGTGTTCTGCTCCCGTAACCCCTTCTTTTCACCATTTTCACTTTTCGTGTAAGTTTAGTTGTTTTCGGGGATATTAAGATTTCACAACTTGCCCCGCTGATTAACTAGCCCCGCTGATCAACTAGCCCCGCCCTGCCCTACTTCAAAAATCGATTATTGCAACATCGATTTTTTTTCAGCATCGCTCATCTCTACTGAGTATCGAATTATCGCAATAATCTGGTCCGTGATTTTTTTATTGGTTGAAAAATTAAAGCGCGCGGAGGGCGTAAATTAAATTCCTAATTGGAAATAATTTTATGGTTTTTACCAAGACTGAAAAAATCTAATGTCGATTTTCACTGAATCGATTCAGAACTACACATCGATTTAAAAAAATCGATTTTTTTGGTTCGATAAATCGATTCTTAGAATAATCGATCTTTAATCGCCATTCCTAACGCTAGTATTGTGTCTCGTGCGCCGGCTTACTCGCCGCGGACCGATGTCGTTGATTATTTTATTCGTTTTTGTAACGTTCGTATTCCACATGGTGTAATCTGCCCTGTGTATTCCACATGGTGTAATCTGCCCTGTGTATTTGTTCCCTTATATAATAAACATTGATATAATGTACGCAAAAAAAGGGAAGCATTGGCTGTAGTGTGGGATCTCGATAAGTTTAGGGGTTACGTCGAGGGGACCCAAGTTCATATTGCCACTGATCAGCAGCCTTTGAAGTGGCTTCTCTCACTGAAAACACCAAGTGGCCGCCTAGCTAGGTGGGCCCTTAAAATTCAATCTTACAATCTAGATGTTGAGTATACTCCGGGTAAGGCCAACGTGATTGCCGACACGCTTAGTCGCCCCGTCTGCCGACCTACTCTCAATGAAATGCCAATCTGTAATATCTGCCCCGTCGCTATCGACTTACCTCATCGCAGCTCCGAGGAAGTTCGTGCAGCCCAGTTGGAAGATCCGGAATTGAAGAAGATAGTTACGGATTTTGAAGACGATGATGCTGCAGTTCGATGGTCAGATCGTGGATATTTTGTTAGCCAAGGAGTTCTTTTCCGTTTTCATTCCGATGGTGAATCCGAGGAACCCCAGCTGGTCGTACCAGAATCTATGCGTGGTGAAATCATGAAGGAGCTCCACGACGCACCGACAGCTGGCCACTTAGGACTGGAACGTACACTGAAGAAAATCAAGAAACGATATTACCTTCTTAATATGCGCCAGTACGTAACCAAGTATCTCAAGACCTGTGATTTGTGCCAGAAGTTCAAACCTACAAACATGAAACTGGCTGGTCTTCTGCAGACTCCTGTCCCGCAGCAACGTTTTGAAGTCTTAGCCATGGACTTATTTGGTCCACTGCCCGAGGGAAGCAAAGGAGAAAAGTGGATTTTTATTATCGAAGATACCGCGAGCAGATGGGTGGAGCTGTTCCCGCTGGTTGAGGCCAACTCGGAAAGTTGTGCCAAGATCCTTGTTGAAGAAATTTTTATGCGATACGGTTTTCCCCGCCGAGTAATTTCTGATAACGGGGTACAGTTCGTCTCTGCTGTAATGCAAAAGTGGATGCACGTTTTGGACATCAAACAAAACCTTACACCTGTTTATCATCCCGAATCCAACCCTGCGGAACGAAGAAACCGTGAGATGAAGACTATGTTAGGTATTTTAGTTGATCCGGAGCATTGTCGTTGGCCAGAGGTGTTACCTGCTGTACGATTTGCCTTGAATACGGCGCTTATCAGGCCACCGGCCACTGCGCCGCCTATCTTACCTTCGCGCGTGAGTTTCGGTCCCCAGTAGACATAGCTAATGATCTACGAGTAATCATTGATCAGGAGAACTATGTGCCGCAGATCACTCCTTACCTCCGTAACTTTGTACGCCGTCTTCAAGAGGTGAAGTGGCGAGTCGAACGCCAACAAGACATTCGTAAGGATGCTGCTGATAAGGATCGTCGAACCGGTACTGAGTATCAGGAGGGTGACCTCGTTCTCGTGGACAGCCATCGCCCTAGTCAGGCTGCAAAGGGGTACACGAGCAAATTCGCATCGCTTCGTGAAGGCCCTTATAGTATCAGTAAGCAGCAACTTTCTGCAACAACGTACGAAATAGCTGATAAAGATCATCTATCTAGGGGCAAGTATCATGCCAGCTTACTGACACCTTATGTAGGCGACTCCGAAGTTGTTGTTTATTCTAGGAGGAGGGGTAGACCACGTAACCAGAATGCCAAGCCAGCTCCAAAGCCTTCCACTGGCTTGGAGGGGGAGGATATAGCGCGACCTAATAGGGCGGTTGCTGCGATTCCTCGTCCTTATCGTACCAAGAGGCCTCCAGCGCGCCTTTCGCTATAATATGTACATAGGTATAATATATACATAGGTACGGCTAGCTGCGCAAGCCGCTGCGCTGTCCGATGCACGTGCCTCCCAGTTAGTCGGCCCAAAACACTCCGCACGCTAGTATCGTGTCTCGTGCGCCAGCTTACTCGCCGCGGACCGATGTCGTTGATTATTTTATTAGTTTTTGTAACGTTCGTATTCCACATATGTGTTATCTGCCCTGTGTATTTGTTCCCTTATATAATAAACATTGATATCTACCTGAAACACGCTAGTTTTAGTTTCTAACATTTAATATATCTAATTGGTGAGGCGTGTAAATAGCCCGTTCACCACGCGGGGATCTTAATCGTAAGGAGGACCTGAATTCTATGATCCTGGGTATGAGGTGTATGTATATATATATATTGTAATGTGAGGGTAGGTATACAATAACCAGCCAACTGACCCAACCCATCTGGACCCCCAAGGATGACGGTAGCAAAGCACCACCCTACGTTAGTGAGGACCCACGTACCTGCAACCCTGACCAGGGCACCAGACGGTACACCGCTGCGGACTGCTGGAGCACGTTATAGGGAGGCCGGCGTGGCGTGGCGAAGATTAAAAGTCCAGAAGACACTTCACTATTATGTTCCAATGTTCCAATGTTCAAAAACACATGCACAGTTCACATAAATGTAATTGAAGGAAACGTATTGATATTATATCCAAGCACGCACAATTTTGACTGTCTTAGTCGACAGCGTTCGCGCCAAGAAGTCTTCAAAAAAGAGCGCGTAGCTTCGCGCGTTCGCCAACAGCCAATCAGAGCGCGTGATGCGTCTCCGCGGTTTTACGTCGACGAAAAGGAGCGACGTGATTGGTGTGATCCCATAGCCGATGAATGCAAGCGCGGGAACCAAAACATACGAAGATGGCGTCAATTGCTAGGCCACACTCAGGAGCCCACCAAATCGAGTCAATTGGAAAACTTTTATTACACACCCAATCGTATGTTATATGAAAAAATATATTTAAAAAAAATATGAAAAATTATAAATTAATTTTATAATGAAATATGTAATGAAACCTATGCAAAGGTGTGCCTAACCACAAATTTTTCAAATTTTCTGGGAAATTAATTAAAAGAATAAGTAGGTACAAATCATTAATATTAGGTATTTATTTTTATTAATGAATAGTTTACAATAATCTCGATACCAAAATTTTGATTACAGGTTGTACTAGGAAGCACAGGTAATGTAGGACTTAAAAATCACTTTAGTAAAGCTATTTATGCCTATACATATACATTTTTATATTCTGTTTTGTAAATAGCATAACTCTGATTGTAAATAATAAGTGGATAAAAAAATACATAATTTTCATCATAATGTAAGTCGTACCATCGTTCCTGGCTATACCTACTTATATAAACATAACATACTGTAGGCTGTCCTACTATTATTACTGCTGAAAACAACCAATACTATTAGACTATTACCTAGATCATATGACCAGCACATAATATACATAAAAAAATAGTTTATACATCACTAAGTAGTTTGTCAGAATTTCAGTTCAGGACAAACCTTTAATATTGTCGAAGATATATTGTACTATACTAGCTATTAACCGCGACTGCGTCTGCATTTGTTTAAAGACAAAAGTAGCCTACGCCATTCCTCAGGATATAATCTATCTTCTTGTCAAATTTTATTACGATCCGTTCAGCCGTTTAGTCGTGAAAAGATAACAAACAAACAATCAGAGTTACTCAAGCATTTATAATATATATTTCCGTACTTAAGCTCGCCGAGGCACCAAGGCCACTCTCCACTCGGTATTGTAAATCCCATCCGAATAGGCTCAGCATTATTTATGTCTACTCCTACTCTTACAAAATGTGTCTATTGTATTAAATTATGGAGTAAAATATATTAATATTTATCGATAATCGATCACATATAATTCTAAGGAGATATGTTTTGGGACAGACAATTTTTCGTCACGCAATCTACGATTAATTTCATCTGAGATAAAGATAAGTATACAAGATAAGACATATAATATATAGAGTCTGTATACAATGAGGTAAGACCGAAGCCTATTAATCAATAATTTCATATCAACATTCCTCAATAAGGCAGTTATGAAGGTCTACTTTACCACCGGTTCAGAAAAAACCTGAGTAGAACCGGTTAAGAAACTTTGTGCTCTGTCTTTTTTCACAAATTACAGTAAAACAGCTCTAATAATACTGATTATTACTCCGAAAGATACATACTACTTACAAAGAATATTTACATTACTTAATAAATGAAATTGTCTAATACATATTAATTGCCTGGAATTATTTAGACTATTATCATCATTACTAGTTATTATTATTAAATTAGCCTCTCTATTACTCTGTACGGATGACCGTCATGGGGCTCTGGCCCCATGGGTAACTATAGTTACCCATGGGGCCAGAGCCCCATGGGTAACTATAGCGAGCCCTAGTTGATCGGATTGTGAGAAGGGGATATATCCCCTTCTCACAATCCGATCAACTAGGGCTCGCCTTACAAGACTGAACTTGACCTAACCGAAGACTGACCTTGACTTAACAGAAGACTGACCTTGACGTAACAGAAGACTGACCTTGACTTAACAGAAGACAGGGATCCCAGAACGTACCTACATCCTCCACTGCACTACATATTTGATACAGATTATATTTAAACAATAAAATATTTGTAGAACTTTAAAGCTTTGCGTACAAAAACTTAACAGTTTAATATAATAAAATATTAATGTTTTGTATTTAATTTCTTGTATACTCGATAAATGAATTTGTAGATAGATGGCGTATGTATTTTTAATCGTTATTTTCACTGGATGCTGCGCCTATTATCTTCTGGTTGACGCCTGAATATCGGTGGAATTTTATTTTTGTTCTATTTAATTATTGTCATCAATAATTTCCTGTGATGATTGTGTGTTTCTAAGACTGATATCACAAGGCGGCCTTCTCATTCCTTTATTTATTCGTAGTCACCGTAGTTGTACCTGTAACAAAATGGAGGAAAAACACTATCAAATACAAAATCAATACAAATTATAAAAGCCCAATTAATAATTATAAAAACTCTACTGTACTACTGTACTGTACTGTAAACTCTACTCTAACTAACTTCCTGAACTAATTTTGCCAAAGAACGGTATTCATAACGACGGTTTTGGTGTATAAGATTATCTCTATGTAAAAAATAATCATGGTGAGCGGGCAGGAGCAGGGGCGGGGGCTAGTATTTTTAAATTTGCTTTATTGCATTCGAAATCTAAGCTAAAGTTGAGGCGGTTGGCGAATTTTATAATATTGTCTTATTAATATGAATTTCCGCAAAGATATGTTTCATTATATAGAACTACAAAGAAAACCAAAATAGTGATTTAAAACTCTCTGATTTTTTTATACCACTAATAGTACGGCCCACAAAAAGTTATCGCGTTAGTGATACCCGTGGTATCGCTAGCGGCTATAGGCTACGGTGACTGCTTACCATCAGGTGGGCCGTATGCTTGTGTGCCAACATAGTGGTAAAAAAAAACAATGGCATCATTTTCAAACAAATTCTACTTTAAAATCTACCTTAGATTATATCGGTAGTTTTGAACTGCCCTACAAGATCAGAGTAGATAGTATACTCTGTATGTGGGTCACCATGTATACATACGATGATACAACTTTCCCTGATTGCTTTCCCCAACATGTTTTGACAGCGTCGCGGGTTTTACCCCGAAGCTTTATTTGGGGAATAATCCTATTAATAATTATAAATGCGAAAGTTTGTGAGTATGTATGGATGTTTGTTACTCTTTCACGCAAAAACTGCTCTACGGATTGGGATGAAATTTGGAACGCAGATAATTTATAACCTGGATTAACACAAAGGGCACATTTTATTGTATTCAAATTGCATATAAAACACAGATGTTTTTAAGAGATATCTTTATCTACGCGACGACTAAACACTTCTTTTACAGCTGCTAGATGCTAATACAAAGGACTTACTCGAAATCTGATCCTATGGGGACACAGATATTTCTGACACTTTGGTATCCTTCTGGACATGCAGTGGTTGAAACAACAAGTCCTCTGCGAGACCTCAACAGCACATCGCTTAGAACTGTGGTTTCGGTAGCTGGTGATATGGTAGCTTGTGGTATGTGTGACGCCAGGGCGACGACACTCGCGTACAGTATTAGTACCAACAAAATAAACGCCCGCATGATGCTATCGGCTCAAAGTCACTCAAGTGATTGAGCGAGCGAACGCTGCGCACGTATTTATAGCTAGCTATTCAGATGTGTGGTTTGTGATTACTGATTGTAGTGTTGCGATTTCAGCCCGTGTGTATGCTTGTACGAGTATGTTCAGGTGGCTTTTTTTCCGAACCGGTGGTAATTTAGACCTTCATAAGTGCCTTATTATGGCCTAAGCTGAATAAATGATTTTACATTCTGATTTTGTTCATACGTATGAATAAGACTAACGAAGAATAACGTCTTATTCAATTTATAAAGCTGCCAAGTGCGACTTGGACTCGAGCCCCGTGGGTTCTGTATAAAAACAAATAAACAATATAGCAATACAAACTTTGTGAACATTTCAAGCGTTTACCTTTTGCTATAAAAAAAAACAAAAGACACGTTTCTAATAGGGGAGCCCCCTTCTTTTATTTTTTCATTTTTATTTGTTGACTAGCGGCCCGCCCCTGCATCGCACGGGTACACATTTATCAAATATTTTGTCTATCCGTGCGAAGCCGGGGCGGGCAGCTAGTATAATATATATCCTATGTTACTCAGTGATAATGTAGCTTTCTAACGTTGAAAGAATTTTTGAAATCGGTCCAGTAGTTTCGGAGCCTATAGAGATTTGTCAAATATTTTGTCTACCCGTGCAAAGCCGGGGCGGGGAGCTAGTATAATATATCGCCTATGTTACTCAGTGGTAATGTAGCTTTCTAACGATGAAAGAATTTTTGAAATCGGTCCAGTAGTTTCGGAGCCTATTCAATACAAACCCACAACAATACAAATCTTTCCTCTTTATAATATTAAATAAAAAATAAATAAATAAAATACATAAATAAACAATAATAATAAATAATAATGATAATATTAATAGTGTAAAGTGTAGCGGTAAAAGAAATAATATATACTCATTCTCTGAAAAATTCAACTACTATCTATTATACTAATATCTAGTATCTACCGATTACGAATCGTGAGATACAGCCTGCTGACAGACGGACGGACGGACAGCGAAGTCTTAGAAATAGAGTTCCGTTGATTAACAGTCGGGTACGGAACCCTAAGAAAAGGTAATGTTTAACCAAACAATATGTTTAGCACATACTAGATAATATACAGCGTCGTTATATTATATGTTTAAGCGTATCCAAAATCCACGGCTATCACTGCAGAATTACAATAGTTTCCTTATCGCTCTAGACAATAACAATAGACGCAAGTGGGTAGTAAGCGGCCACCGTAGCTAATCCAACGACGGTCATAATAAACCAGGGCCGTATTTTGATACAAATATTGTAATCTGAAATCTGAACCCATTATGACGTCAGTTGAAATCAACAACGGGAAATCGTGAGACCTTGGTAATGAAAACATACATGTATTTTTAGCGTTCCGTAAGCGAAGGGTTATCAACAGAACCCTTTTACTAAGACTTCGCTTTCCGTCCGTCCGTCACGTCAACTCGAACTTGGCCGATTTTCGAATGTGTTTTTAGAGCACAATGCGTCCTCATCAACAACAGGGTTGGCTACAGGCTACGGTGGCTGCTTCCCATGAGGTGAGCCGTATGCCGCTCTTGGCCAATACCCATATTTTCGGAACTGAGAATTCCCAGGAGCCTAGAAGTATGCCTCCTGGTATATCTATATATATGTCTTGTTTGATGTAAATTCTCAGGAAGAATTTCGTAATTTTACATATTACACAATTCAATCGTGTGTGCTAGTTATAACGGTGTTGTTTAACTTACCTTCCTAAGGGCTGATCAATCAGGGATTTTAGTTCCAATTTATATTGTAATTAGTAATACATACGATTCGGTGCACATAATTATCATCTATGTAAAACCAGGGTGCCGGGGAAAGGACTTTGAAAGTTCAAAGTTCGCAAGTTACTCTGAAATAGGATTTTATTACAATTATTATAATTATTCAGTTCATATATCATAATTATGTTGCGAATTAAATGCGTCATAGTCACAGGCACAGATTGGAAAAGTTTTATCGGAACGTAGGAAAAAAGCATGATATCTACCGCCAATATCTTCTGCTCCCTACATAGTCTGTGGTGTCGACACGCGGTGACGACGCCTAATTTTAATAAATTATGAATTGTAATAAGTATGCGACTGAAGGACTGGTTTAAATGTCGGTTTAAAAAACGATCATAAAATGATTCACAAAGAGTTGATTCTGAGTTCCTTTTTGTGTAGCTTATATCACGATTGTCTTCAATGAGCAGTCTGTCCTGATTCGGAAATACTGAGTATTATGAGTCAACTTAGATGTTGTTGATAGTAAAATATAGTAAAAGGAAAAACATAGCGTGCGTTTCTATGAATATATGAACTCATTGATTTTATTTATCTATACTTGATTTATAAACACAAAACAGATCAAAATATTTACAAAAAACAGAACTTAACCTACATACTTATATGTAGATAAAAGACCTGAACCAAATCATCATCATGGAACCAAGGAATCATGCGGGAGCGTGATTTAATTAAAAAAAAATTTAGTCGAAACTGTTTTTTAGACAACAAAGTGATGAGAAGATTAAGTCGTTCGCCTGTAGGTAAGCGTCACGCCGCATGCAACGGATGCAGCTCCACCCAGCAGCTTTAATAGTAAAGTCCCGCGTGGCCGTACTGCGCTCGTCACCTCGACACCTTACTTCATGCATGCGTGCTTTGTAATTATTCTGAGGTAAATAATCACATACAATTAGAGCGATGCCACACGGACGTCGCCGCAGCGCAGCGGCGAGTGACCACGCTTATTGTTTTGAGTAGATAAATTAGGCAAACATTAGGCAAATATTCGGCACCTATTTTTTTGCTTAATTAGAACGAGAATCGAGTACTGAGCACTCTATATCAATATGTAAAGTTTTCAACCAATCAGTCTGTATAATACGATCTAAAATGCTCGTACTGCAAGCAAATGAACACCTTAGTAATACACTTACTGGGCTGACCAATTGACCATTCGTTGTGATTTTCCTTTATTTTGATCTAGAAAAAAATTGTTACAAATTGTTATATCATCATTGTTACATGAAAATAAAAAGACTGAGCACTGAGTTTCTTGCCGGTTCTTCTCAGGTGTTTTTTTTTTTTCGAACCGGTGGTAATTTAGACCTTCATAAGCCTTATTAGGGCCTAAACTAAATAAATGATTTTTTATTTGATTTGATTCCGTACTATATCAGATATATGAATGTCTATTTCTCAAGCCGACAATTTTTTCTACCTGTAAAGGAGATATATAGATCTTTTGCACCATAATAGGTGGCTATTTTTTTTCTACAGAACAATGTGTTACAAATACAATACACAAATATTTTGTTTCAATGGTACGGAATACGGGGTATAAGAAATAAACATTTCACCCGTTGCTCTGGATCGTACAAAATCGAATGGAAAAAATAATTACCATTACCTTTCAGGACAGGCATCCCACGTGACGAGGTCAGCATGGTAACCTTACATGTGGCGTGACGGTAATGAATGCAAGCCTAAAATGCTACTTTATATCAATTCACAATTTTCCTCATGAGTCACTACTACAGTCCACACGCAGGGTATCCCAAGCGCTCATTTAATTTCCACTAATAAATTTTATCGCTCGTTTTTATACGTACGCTATTATCGATGGATAGAGGATAAAAATATGGTAGCCCTTGTAAGCAAAAGTATACAATGGTATAAAAATGCTACTCTATATTGAAATTGAATAATATATTCATCGTTTTGACAGCCCTAAGCTAAAATTTGTGTGAATAAAATTCATATTTTTAAAAACCGACCAAGTAAATTGCGAGTCGGACTCGCGCACCAAGGGTTCCGTACACATTTCTAGGTAAGGTTAAAAGTAAGCGAACTTAAAATCGGGTTATTATTTGTCAGTAACTCTCAACAGCACGATTCAGGAATATTTTTTAGTAAATTCGCATTAGAAAAAAATTACCACATATTCGGTTTTCATATTACGGTTTTCTTTTACTTGTGCTGTAAGACACTGCTTCTTGACAGACAGACAGAAATACGGACGGACAACAAAGTGATCCTATAAGGGGTCCTTTTTTCCTTTTAAGGAACGGAACCCTAAAAAAACTCGCTTCATACTGTATCCTGATGATCCTGGTTTGTAAATTAGGAACACATTATAAAATTATTGTATTATCATCAGTCCTGAAGACGTGTGTAAATTTTCAAGAAGTGTGCAAGTTGAAAGAATCCTTTACATACAGGGTACCTCGGTTGGTACCTTTTAAGCCGATGACATGACGATTATTATCCTATTTGTTGTAGTTGCCCGGTTGCCCCGGTTGTGAAAGCTTTCACAACCGGGGCAACCGTATACACAAGTCAAGCTAATCAACTAAAGGGGTAGTTCGGGTCACCGAGCTTGACCGATTGAGCTCCGCTTTCAAAATGAATAAAAAAATTGTTTTTCTTATATTTAGTCATTGCAAATTACATAATTTGATGGAATTGTGACCAACGCTTAACTTAAATTGTTTGTGGCTGTGTCGATTGCGGAGAAAAGAAGATTTAAACGTGCTATACATTACCAAGATAAAGTCATAAAAGCTAGGGAGTAATACCAGAAATTCTAAAATATACCAACGAACTGGATCGCAGCTTTGAGCTACGCGTTATATCAACGCTTATCAGTGATGTGCAGTGAGCATTATTGCTAATATTATTAAAAAGTGCATCTGTGACGTTTTAAATCGGCCGGTTTCAATGTAACCAGTGGGTACATGGATTATTAACAGCTGCTGGTCAGTCATGATCGGCTTACTATCTGTGGAACACATTACGTTCATAGATTTCGACAACTCAAACAGAAGTCTTGTAGCGCTTATATATACACTTCAGAATAATATGCAGAGAATTATACGTTTCAATGAGGCATGTTCGGGTCTCGATGGTGACATTGGATCTCTAGTGTTTTTCGCTTTTTCTTTTTAATTATTTTATTTTTTTACCGTTCTTGCGCTAATGGGAAACATTGAATAGCTTAATATACGTTTATTATTATTTTAACATTTGTTTCGAATTACACTTTATGTTTGAAAAAATATGTATTTGATAATTAAATGTTTTTTATGATATCCAGTAAATTTTATGATTCTACTGATTTTTTATTGTTTACATGTAACATTGTCATCACACTACAACTTTATTGACACAAAACAGATTAAACTATTTACAAAAACATATCTTAACCTACCTACTTATATACTTATATCACACTATATTTTATATGCCGACATGAAATTTTCACATACATTTTGATTATTCGATTTTATTATTTTGATTTCTAATTGTTATAATTTTTATTTTATGTTTTATTCATTGTACAATTTTATATGCATGTTTATACTGTAATGATGAGCACCGCCAATAAAGTGTCTTGCCCATACTGTCCCGACACCTCCAGATTATATAACGCAACTAGGGGTCTCAATGTTCATATTAGTCGAGTACATAAGGACACAGTTGGGTCACAAGTTCCTGACGAGGCTGGGGATACCACGATAAGTCCTGGGGTAGACGAAATAGGTTTTTTAAGATTATCTGAGCTCAAGAGGAAGGTAAAGGTTTTAAGGTATGTTCCCAAAGGCGCAAGAAACCTAGCTGCTGGAAAATTATCAGCTTTAATTGAGGATTGCATAAAAAACAACCAATTAAAGGATTGGTATGCGCTGATTACCTTCTCATTCACAGCTCTTAGGATTCCAGAGAGTACGGCCCACAAATCATTAACGACAAAGGTCAAAGAGAATATAGACAGCCCGTTTTTATTTTCCTCCTGAGGTGAGTCATAAGCCACATTCTTTTTACCGCACCATAGAGGCAAAGGTCCATGAAGGTGATCTAAGGGGTGCAGTCCGTCTTCTTCTCTCTGATGCTACCCTCGCGCCGTCCGGCACTGACACATTGAATGCATTGTACGAGAAGCACCCGTCACCTCCGAGGCCGCTGGATTTTCCTCCTGGCCCTGGCATTTCATGTCCGTTCTTAATAGTTACGGAATCCGAGGTGGCCAAGGCCAGGTCTGCATCTGGTATAGATGGCTTACGTCCGCAGCATCTGAAAGAACTAATTTCGATATCAGCCGGTAATAATGGACCCATACTTTTAAAATCCCTTACGAAGTTGTGCAATTTCCTCTTAAGAGGTATGGTCAATCCACAAGTCTGCCCTTACCTATATAGAGCTTCGCTATATGCTTTGACAAAGAAAGATGGAGGTGTTAGGCCTATTGCTCTGGGGAATACTTTTCGACGTCTTATTGCAAAACTCGCCTGTCGGTCAGTTAGAGACGAGATGGCAGACTATCTTCAACCACGCCAAGTTGGTTTTGGTACACCGTTGGGTTGTGAAGCTGCTATTCACGCAGTACGGGCCTATGCTATATATATCAGAACAATGTTGGTAAAGTGATCCTGAAAGTAGATATTAAGAATGCTTTTAATAGTGTTGAGAGAGACGTCATTCTAACGATGGTTAAGGATCAGATTCCAGCGTTATTTCCTTTCCTTCACCAGTGTTACTCATCTCCCAGTAACCTCTTTTATTAAACCGATGTCATATCATCGCAGGTCGGTGTACAGCAAGGCGATCCATTGGGCCCCTTACTCTTCTGTCTTGCCATACAAAAAGCAATAGTAACGTTAGATTCCCCTTTAAATATTTGGTATTTGGACGACGGAACGCTAGGGGGGAGCCCCGATGTTGTCCATAGCGACGTAACAAAGCTTTTCACAGCCTTGTCCTCACTCGGCTTAGAAGTCAATCCAACTAAATGCGAATTATACACTTAAAGTCCTGTAGCTGAGCCATCTATTGCAAATTTTCAGTCCCTTCTCCCAGGTATAAAGGTGGTTGACAGGTCTTTCCTATCACTACTGGGCGCTCCGATATTTCCTGAAGGTGTTGAAAGACAAACTCTTATCTTGAAGTGCACTAGCACTTCAAGATAAGAGTTTGTCTTTAACGAGGTCTTTAGAGCACTTACAAAATATTACAGCACATATATCTCTGGTGTTGTTGCGTAACTGTTTCTCATTGCCACGCGTAACATATACCTTGAGAACTGCGCCTACGTGGATGTTTCCGCAAGCTTTATTAAATTTCGACCTGATACACCAGAAGGGACTTGAGACTATTTTAAACATAAGCTTCGATGCGAGTCAGTGGTGTCAGGCTACCCTACCTATACGACATGGTGGGTTGGGGGTTGGGCGTTCAGGATATCGGGCTTGTGGCTTTTCTTGCTTCCTCTTATGCGTCATTGAATCTTGTCACGCGAATTCTGGCAACCAATATTAGCGGTTTTCAGGTGCCTTTTTTGGAGGAAGCTCGTAGTGAGTGGTCTATTCGCTGTCTAAGTGGGGTGCAGCCTGACAATCCCAAGTTGCAAAGGTCATGGGATGAGATTTTGTGCCAACAGAAGTATGGTGATTTGGTGGGAGGTGCAACAGGAACTGACTTAGCCCGGTTAAAAGCAGTCGTTGAACCAGAATCGTGTGCTTGGTTACATGCATTACCATCTTCCCATTTAGGAACATTATTAGATAGTGACACTGTCAGGATAGGTGCTGCACTGAGACTGGGGTGTCGGGTGTGTGAGCCTCACCGTTGCGTGTGTGGTGTGATGGTCGAGGACAACGGACACCATGGACTCAGCTGCGCTCGGTGTGCTGGTAGATTCTCTAGGCACCACGCTTTAAATGATACAGTGCGTCGAGCGATGGTCTCGGCGAACTTGCCTTGTGTCTTGGAGCCTCAGGGTCTCAGCCGTGTAGATGGGAAGAGGCCCGACGGTCTTACACTGGTTCCATGGGCGAAGGGTCGTAGCTTGCTGTGGGATGCGACTTGTGTCAGCACATTCGCGAGTTCGCATCTTAGTCAGACAGAACGTTCAGCTGGGGGAGCTGCTGAGAATGCTGCTTACTTAACTTAAGCACGCCAAATATGCGAACTTGGAGCCGGTGTATGACTTTGTACCACTGGCTGTTGAAACGGCTGGACCCTGGTGCTTGGAGGCTAAAAAGTTTGTACAGGCGCTAGGCAAACGTTTGAGAGAAAGGGGGTGCAATCCAAGGTCCGGTTCATACCTGGTTCAGCGTATTTCCTTGGCCATTCAGCGCGGTAATGCAGCTGGTATCTTGGGAACGTTTGAGCCGGGTACGTATCGGATCTAGTATGTGTTATAACGAAGCATGTCGCTGATAGCTCCTTTTGTTTGTTAAAGTTAACGCATTGACGAAAACTGAGGTGAATTCTAACCATGTTCATTGGACGAAACCAGCGCCGTGGATATAAATCTGTCCTTTTCTTTTTTATATATTAATAAACAAATCTCAGCTAATCAACGAATGTGTCTGTTATTCCAGTGCGATTGTGGACATACCAGACCTGTGTGGAGTTTGGCTGGTACCAGACCACCACCAGCAGTCGCCAGCCATTCCTCTCCAGCGTGCCCCTCGAGTACTTCCACCAGATGTGCAAAGATTTCTTCGGACCTGCGTAAGTTCTTTTGAAGCCGTGGTGGCCTTGTGGTTGAAGCAACGGCCAATCATCTGATGGGCCCAGGTTCGAATACCGGCCTGTAGTGTACCAAGCTTAGAGTTTTTCTAAGCTTAAGTACAGTGATTAATCACACCATGAGCTTTTAAAAAAAGTGAGGTAGGGCGATTTGGGATTTCCCGTGGGTTTTCCCATTTAAATTGGAGCCGCCCGACTGGGGACTGTACCTCCAGACCGCAGTGAAACAACACTACTTTAATGTAGTGTTATGAAAAAAAAGTAGGGCATACACCCAATACATTTTGGTCCCAACTGCAGACCTTCACATTACAGAAGATCGCAGCCAAATAACAGTACTCTGATGAAGTGTTATGATCTTGCGGTGAGTAGGGCACCAAAGATATTCGGCGATACGATGGAAGGAAATCTGCTGCTGGTACATTGAACCATCCCAACTAGAACAGCGTTGCCAATGCGTTAGACATCCGCCGCTTTTTTCTATAGGCTACGATGTTTAAAGGGTCCAGCACAATATAATTATGCATATACAGAGAGGGAGGAAGAACGTTAAAAAGATATCAGTATATCCTATCACACGCAGACGTAGTTATAGGGCATTTTGCTATTCTTGCAGATTTGACGAGACTTTCCTACGCTCGGGAATCGAACGCACTAACCTGTTCTTTGCCGGTGTGACGCATCTACCAGACCATGTGGTGTCAGTGGTTGGCGGGGCCGACCCCTGGTCCCCCATGGGCCCCAACGTGAGCCACGCGACCCCCCTGGCCCCCGTCTACGTGGTGCCCGATGTCTCTCACTGCAGAGCATTCAGGTACACTTTGTTGCTCATTTTAATTCCAGGAGGCTTAGCAAGAACAACTTTCGACAACGTTTCGACTATTTTTGTATGGGAAAGTGAGGCGAGGAAAAGTGAAACTAAAAAATCTAAAGAAAATGTTGAAGTAGTTGTAGTCGAAAGATGTTCTTACTGATGTGCTGGCAGTAAGGATACAAATACTTGACAAGGCTAGGGTGATGCAAACTCTTCATTTACGACTGACGTTGAGGGAGAAACCCGCTAAATTCGGCCCGGGACCTGCCAAGCCAGTTCTAAGAACTCATCAACAGAGACATGTACTCAAAGCTCAACAATGATCCATTATTATTTCCGCGTCACTAACGTCTGTTTAATAATGTTTGTCTTGACACAAGCAATGATAGACGATAATTATATCTTTGCGACACAATATGTACGAGAAGTTTCATCAGCGGTGGGTCCTATGTGGTACATAAATATATTTAAATATTGCGTCTTTAGGTTCCCTACCCGCGGGTAACCAACGGAAGCCTTTACGAAGACCTCGCTGTTTTATCTATGTACAAATCTTTGGTATACATAGTAAGCGTTATATCATCTACTGTGAGATATACTACATGAAATATAGATGAATTAGTTTGATTTGGAAAAACTCGATATCTCAATATCTAAATTCTGTTCATTAGTACATAATATCTACAAATTTTCAAGGTAATGTTTTCCATCCCACAATACAACTCAGCATTTCCTGTTTTAAATATAACGTCGTACTATATCACTAGGTAGGTACTATATCATCCATTCATCAATCTTTTCATACATGCCCACCGGTCATATAATGACGCATTGCTTATAAATTGCAAGTAGAATGTGTAACAATTATAATAAGGGATATGCGAAAGTTTATCATCATAATTGTGAGTCTCATTGCGAGGGAGTATCAGTCTTCATACATTTTCTTCGATCATCTCAATATTTTATTTAATTCTCACACATCCTTAATGTTATACACCCAAGTCTTCTCCTAAATCACTTCGTCCATGGGTGGAAAACAAATCGGTTCAGCAGTGTTTGAGCTTAGCACGTTCAGTCGGACCTAAACGGCGGGTGAACTTGTTTTATAATATGTAGTGATAAAGAAATATCCAGATAGTATGTTCACCTGTCCACCACTCAGAGGCAACAATACTGTGTCAGAGATTATACTTCAGACCAGGTATTATACTAATTTTACCTATATATGAATCAATACGTGTGAGAGAATATCTCTCAAACATACGAGGAAAATCGTCTGAAATTGAGACAGTTTTTCCTCGTATGTGGGTGAAAATTTAGAATAACAGTTCTGCAATAAATGAACTATTGTTGTGAGCTGTTTTTCACCTGAAACACATTAGCATCTGAACAAATATACGACAAGACTTGTCTGACTCATATCTCAAACATGAAACGTACAGAGATATTGTGAATTAGAACTCATAGATTCTCAGAAATGTCTACGTGCAATGCAAACGGCACGAACAGCAATAGGCGATTATTAACAGCTGTTTAATGAAAATGTTTTAGCTGCTAGCCGACACTGTTGGTCTTATGGTTAGTATACCTAACTGCTCCGCTCTACGGTCGCGGGTTCCATTCCCGCCTGACCACGCCACGGCTGAACTGTTGTAATGATGAATGTAGAAAAATAAAAGAGGTGTGCAATTTTCTAATCTACTGTAATGTCGCTCTATACTCTCTGCCTACCCCGTGAGGGACTTGGCGTGATGTGATATATACATCTATACTCATAAATAAAATTGAAGTGTCTGTTTGTAATATCAAAATAACAGCTTTTTACGAAATACATATGAAAGTACGCTTCTGATGACAAAAAAAACCCATAAAATTGTGAACAAAATCCGAACGGCTGGACCGATTTGAACGAGACCTTTACTGGTAGATAGCTGATTATACTGGGCTTAACATAGGCAACTTTAATTTTGGAAAAATAATTTGGGTTACGCACAACTAATAAAAAACTATAAAATAGTGAACAAAATCCGAGCGGCTGGACCGATTTGAACGAGACCTTCACGTGTAGAAAGCTGATTTTACTGTGCGTAACATAGGCTACTTGAATTTTAGAAAAATAATTAGGGATAAATTGATGTTTAGGGTTACGTACAAAAAAATCAATAATATTTGAACGGGCGGGACCGATTTGAAAAGAAGGCGTCAGTCACTGAGATAACTTTAATTTTGGAAAAAGAGAATAGGATTCCGCGCAAGAAAAAAATGTAATACGGGACCGTAATAACTTTATAGGCTTCGTACGCGTGCAATTAAATTAGTTATCAATTTAATGTTTTTTTTTTTTATAAAATTTAAATGTTTGTTTGTAATGTCAAACTAACAGTTACAGCTCTTTACTATATGCATATGAAAGTAAAGACTGTACTAATGACAAAAAGTTATTGTGAACAACATCCGAACGGAATTGTTTGAACAGGACTTTCACTGAAAGGTAGCTGATGCTATAAGCATAACTTTGGCATATTTTTTTTATAAGTATAATTACTACTACGTACAATAATTTGTACGGTGCAAATGAAATTGTCAACAAAATTAATTCCACGCGTACGAAGTCGCGGGCACAGCTAGTGTATGAATATATGCGCCTGAATGTTAATTGTGTATTATCCATAGCTTGTCTAATGGCAGCAACCGGGCAGCCTGTGTAAAGATAATGTGCTATGTATGTGGCAGCATTATAACATGTTAGTTCAGTTCAGTGCTCGTAGCAGGAACATTGTCGACAACGTATTCGAAAACGTAACTCGCGAAATGTCGAAATTGCCATACTAATTTTTAGTTCCACTTTTCTACTACAAAAATTCCTGCTACCGGCACAGTAATGAAGCTGCTACACTCCCTCCAGGCTGCTACTAAGCAAGCCGCAGTTTCCCTCCATCCTACATACTTATTAATTATTATCATGTCTGTCTCCAGGCCCACAGCCACGAGTGAGAGTGAGGAGTTGCTGCGGGCGCAGCAGGCGGCACTGGCGCACATGTACCACTACATCACCGGGGACCACCTCGCACAGAGCGCAGCCATCGCTACACATCCCATACTCGCTTTGATTGTCATAGCTCTAGCACTACTCACTTAACATCTATCAATAAAGAAATTAATCTAAAATGGTGACTACTAACTTACATTGACGGGGGCTTCTCTAATCTTCGTGTTGTAGGATTATGACGTTAGTATGTAACGAGTTGTCATTCGTTGAATGTGTAGGTTAATATAGCGAAGAGGTCGCTACAAAGTCAACAGTGTGGCTTTATTTTTGTAATTCTTCGTTTTAAGGGCTATTTTAATGCTTTTAAAAATATACTGATCAACTTGAAGACGTAGAGTCGTAGAAGAAAAAGTTTTCATATTTCTTCTTAGTTTATTTACTCTACAGAACATATTTTTAAATAATATTCTTTACTTGTCTATTATTTGATGCCAAAACCACCCAACCCAAAAACCCATGCCTCTGAGTAGATAATATAGTACCTACTGCGTACAACCCATAAATATTTTCCAAATTACTTACCTCATTTTACGCCTTAAGGGTTGAATTTTGAAAAAGTCCGAAACACATATTTTCTTATTCATTTAAGAAGTAAGTATAAGAAGTTCCAGTTTCGTATAATAAAGTCCGTTTCTCCATACAAACTTTGGATCGCTGTTTCATCCCCTTAGGGGGTAATTTTGGAATTTCCTTTCTTAGCGAATGTCTACGTCATATTAACTATCTGCGTGCCAAATTTCAGAGCAATCCGTTCAGTAGTAAGAGCTGTGTGTTGAGATGAGTCAGTCATCGTCGGTCACATTATATTTTAAACACTAACGCCTCGTAGTTACTAAATTATTAAGTAACTAAATAGTTTAAATTAATTATAGCCGCAAATTGTAGTCTACCGACTAATCTAGTATACCGACACACTAACAATGGTTTATGATAATAATTATGTGGTTTATATAATCGTAAGCGCCACACGGATTTGCAGCGGTTAGGTTAGGTTAGGTTAGTTACTTCCAATATAATAACCTACAATGCGTAATAATTTATTTCTTAATCACACTGGAGCGGCTTAATGTAGTTATAGGACATATTTGGTACATTACTACACTATGCATAAGCGGTTGCTAAGTAGGTCAGGCCTCTGGTTGCAAGCTTTGCCTTCGGTCAATACGGGTACATTTATGGACAATATAACTTTTCGTTTAGCAGTAAGTCTTAGACTAGGAGCTAAAGTAAGTGTCCCACATCATTGTCACTGTGGGGAGGGTGTTGACAGCCTCGGTCACCACGGCCTCTCTTGTATTAAGAGTGCGGGCCGGCTGTCGCGGCATGCGGCCATCAATGACCTTATCCGTCGGGCACTTGCCACCGCGGGGGTGCCAGCTGTCTTGGAGCCTTGTGGTCTGGCTCGTGACGATGGCAAGAGGCCCGATGGTATGACGTTGGTGCCCTGGAGGCTGGGGCGGCCCTTGGTGTGGGACGCTACCTGCGTCGACACTCTGGCGCCGTCCCACCTCCCGGACACTTCGGTGGTGGCTGGTGCGGCAGCCGCTCGGCAGGAGTGCCTCAAGCGCCGTAAATATTTATCTCTGAAGGACGGGTACATATTTATGGCGTTTGGGGTCGAAACTCTTGGGCCGTGGGGGCCAGAGGCTCATACCCTTTTTAAGGAGACCTCAAACAAATTACGCGAGGCCTCCTGTGACAAGAGGGCTGGCGAATATTTGGCCCAAAGGCTAAGCATTGCAATTCAGCGTGGCAATCCCGCCAGCCTTCTTGGCACACTTCCCCGTGACGGTGGTTCGGGACATTTATTTTACGTGTAGGTAAGTGTTGTTCTTCATAGTTTAGTTTATTTCAATACTTTTACTATATATTCTATGCATATATATATATATATATATATATAAACAAACACTTCTTCAAGCCTTCCAACAAGGGTCCCCCAAAGATAATTTGGTGCCAACGTGACAGATGGCGAGTCCGTCACCGTATCTTAGGCACTACATACATCCTTGAATGTCTTCTCAGACGTATGCAGGTTTCCTCACGTAAAGTTGTGTTTCCTTCTGTAAAGCTCGTGGTGTGATTAATCACTGCACTTAACTTAGAAAAACTCACTGGTACAGACAGGTGAAATATGAGCTAGCGTAGCTAAGAAAAATGGAGGCTATAATGTAAAAGGAAGTGAGTGAGGGTAATTTTAATAAAATAATATGATTGTGTTTACGTCATAATATTTATTGCGACAAAAGATACAATTTCATTAAATAGGTACTTGCTACATCGCCAATCATATGAAGCTCGCTTCGATTCAATACTTATTGGAGTTCGGGAATATTTGGTCTACGCTAAGTATCAAATATATATATAATATAATATACTCCCTCCTATATATATATATTTATATAAACATCTATTACTATTTATACATTGTTAAGGTACATTGAACCGGTCTTACGATTGTATCTATGTATACAAGCTGATTAAAATATATTTTACATTATAGATATATTACGTGCAAAACACTTATATAACTCGTATTAAGAAAAATCAGTGCGTGTTTATTTACTGTGTACTTTATTCAACAAGCATGATAATGTATTTCTAAATAATATTTTTTTACTTGTCTAACACACGGCTTTAAAAACTCTAGTTTTGTATGATACAATATATATACATTTTATATATAAATTAACCAGCTTATATTACGTTATATATATCAATATTTACGGTATATATTATGGCGTGTTCAAGGTACTACGTTGTCTGGTCAATATTACAGTTTGGACATACCTACATCTACTAGTCTATACAGTTGGCTACGAGACACAGTTTAGATCATTTTTAAGTTTCGTCAAAGTCTTATTCCTGTAGAAATAAGGCTTTAAATTCTTTGCAAGGACAATGCTGTATATATTACGTTTGTAATTTGATAAATTGTTATCAAGCCCATTTAAAAATCATACTTTAAAATAGCCAATACATGGGTAACATTGTGACATTGTCATGATAGATAAGTTCCAAAAAAATATTTTAACAAAATGATAGTATATTGTCACAAGTGAATACTTCCGAATATCTAAATACACGATCAACTACATAACGTCTTTAAACAAATATGATTACAATATCTATACAATTTTACAATACAAAGTAGTCTAAAACTATTTACATCGAATAAGCAAAGAAATTCATTTATAACTTACTTTACGGGACGAGATAATATATTGGGACCTACCTGCCTCTACATATAATGGAATCAACAGTCGATACTTCAAATAACATGTCTGTAAACGATGTTACCTTCAAACAGCTATGTTGAAAACGTTATAACTGCTTAAGCTATTTTGAAAGCGTTACGTTATTAACAACGAAACGAAACGTTATTTTTTGACAGTTAATCGTTTTAACTGTAATAAAATGTCAATTAAATAGATTAATGGTAGGTGCTTACAAGGTTTTCTAAGCTGAGAGAACTAATATTACAACAAAATATACAAAAGTTTCGCCTAAATTAGAATTGATTTGACAAAATATGATTAAAAAATGGAAACGTCTTGCCAGTGTAAAAAATAAATGCTGCATCGATTTTTATGGTTTCAGCTTTTTTTTGACAAGACGTTATGTCTTCGTTTGGACCAGCCACGTAGGATAGCTCAGTGGAATATAAGCCGTCGTCTCACTGTGCGGGAGTCAGTTCGATGATCGTATGTTGTCGTTGAGAGATCATCCTCCATTGCTGGGTTGGTCCTGAAACAAAAAGAAAAGTTGCCATCATTACAAATGACAAAAAAACACTAGCTAGTCTTAAAGTAGTCGCATATGATGTGTAACATCGGACGGCTTTACCATCATTATCCTGCCCTTATCCCATGTTATCTTTCACACAGTCCATTCATCTTTTATGGTCTACCACTGTACCCACATAAATAAAAATCTTTTCTTATCCCGTTATCTTCATTCCTGCTCATAACATGTCCATACCATGACAAATGCTTGCTCTTCAAGCTTTCTGTACCATACATCAAAGAAAGGAGGTAGATACAACTTTGAGATGAACTAAGTGACGCCGGTTTTTTAAACATGTAGTGCGTGGGAAAGGCGTAGTTTCATTACATTCGTTGTAGATGTGTTCGTGTAATTGTGTATATGTACACCCCAAGGCGTAGTTCTAATCGACGTCTCATCGGTGTTCGCAAAGTTCCAGCTACCATTTTTCATTGACCTGAGACTATTAGTACAACTTTCAAACTTCCTCTAATTCCTTTCTTACCTTGTCCATTCTCGTCACACCACGCAGCCATCTCGACATTCGCATCTCGGTCGCATGCAGTCGTCTTTCATCCGTTTCCTTTGTGATCCAACATATGGCGTCGGTCAACTCTACCGCCGCCATAAATTGGTTTTTCACATTTTGCCAGAAAGCTTGGTAATGTGTAACTACAGTCATCAAACCTTATTATTTGAATATTTCAATCAATACGCCTTATATGGATAATTATTGTTTATAGTTAAAATACATTGATTTAGTTATAATTAAGATACATAACGCTGGTATAAACTATGTTTCAAAGCCCTTTAAAAAAAATGTTTTTTTTTATACCACTAAGGTGGCAAACAAGCATACGGCCCGCCTGATGGTAAGCGGTTACCGCAGCCTATGGACGCTTGCAACATCAGGTGTATCACTCGCGCGTTGCCGACCTTTCAAAAATCTCTTCACACCCTTCTTGAAGAACCAAAGTCGTAACCCCAGCTTCCTTTCAATCCTATTTCACGCATTTACTTCCAGAAAAGTGAAAGGCATTATATGTATACGGACACATCATAAGGTGAGTGACTCCCACAATACTGAAGAGGTATATATAGGTTGTGTACCTGTATAGTGGGATCCAGGCCGTCTTTAGGGAACATCTCCTCGATCGTTTGGTATTCTGCAAGCATAGTCAATATTGAGCCACGTATAATACAATATATTGCATAATGTATAAGACAAGTGTATTTAGAATTTGGTAGAGACAATGCGCCCGATTAAAGAGAGGTAGGGGGATCTTCCGTAGGCTATTCCATTAATATTGGAGCCTTCTGACTGGGGATTGTACCTCCACCTTACAGAAGACCGCATTCAAATAACACTACTGATGTAGTGTTGTGTTTCTGCGATAAGTAAAGTTGCCAGTGCTCCACGAGGACATGAAGCGCTAGTATTAATGCTGCTAGTAGTGATCCTTATCCTCATCAACTATAACTCGTTAGTGATACCCCTAGTATTGCTAGCGGCTACAGGCTACGGTGACTGCTTACCATCAGTTGGGCCGTATGCTTGTGTGCCACCTTAGTGGTATAAACAAACTACATCAGAGCAGAGTGTTTGTTCTGTAGTGTGTGTGTGTTACCGTGTGTGTCGTGGTGGTGCCGGTGTCGGTCGGCGTCCTCCCTGAGCTGCAGCAGGCGGCCCCGCGCGGCGCGGCCCCGCGCCAGGACGGGCGGGAGGGCCCCCAGCAGGGCCCCCACGGCGCGGCCCACGCCCAGCGCCGGGGCCACCAGCCGCGCCGCCAGCGAGCCCCGAGCTACACAACCACACGTGTTACACTACCCCGGCAGGCCCCATCCCCACCGCCACCCCGCTCCCTCTCTCTACACAACCACACGTGTTACACTACCCCGGCAGGCCCCATCCCCACCGCCACCCCGCTCCCTCTCTCTACACAACCACACGTGTTACACTACCCCGGCAGGCCCCATCCCCACCGCCACCCCGCTCCCTCTCTCTACACAACCACACGTGTTACACTACCCCGGCAGGCCCCATCCCCACCGCCACCCCGCTCCCTCTCTCTACACAACCACACGTGTTACACTACCCCGGCAGGCCCCATCCCCACCGCCACCCCGCTCCCTCTCTCTACACAACCACACGTGTTACACTACCCCGGCAGGCCCCATCCCCACCGCCACCCCGCTCCCTCTCTCTACACAACCACACCTGTGTTACACTACAAACCCCAAATGCCCTAGAAAGCCCCCACAGCAGACCCCATCCCCACCGCCGCTCCGTCGCTACACTAACCCAAAAGGCCCCAACATTCTAGCAGACCCCAAATACCCCAGCAAGCCCTGATAGCCTCAGCAGGACCCCACTTCCGCTGCAAGCCCCCACTACCCCTGCAAGCCCTCACTACCCCTGCAAGCCCCCACTACCCCTACAAGCCCTCACTACCCCTGCAAGCCCCCACTACCCCTACAAGCCCCCACTACCCCAGCAGGCCCCCACTACCCCAGCAGGCCCTAACGGCCCCAGTATTTATAAATTATGTGAATTCATATAATAACAGACTAACTTAGGATTTCAATATGTTCATCAATCATCTCGGGAAGAATTTATTTGGCTATGGCTATGGTAGATTGAACTACATTATTAAATATATATTTATCAGGGCCTCGAATCTAAAATATGAATGTGTTTTGTCTGCAAAAGTGGATCCAGCTTTTAAGTTAGAAAGGACCATATAGTTGAGGTCTAGTTAAAACACTTCATTTCAGCAACAACAATTGATCCAATTACAAAAAATTGACGTCTAAAAAAATGTTATGGGTAGAATCAGTCCAGAGAAGTTACAAAGACCTCCCCCGCCCTTGATCCGCCCTTGTTTGTTTGAGGTAGTAATGTCATGAGTTTATTTTTTCCGAACGGGTGGTAATTTAGACCTTCATAAGTGCGTTATTAGGACCTAAACAGAATAAATGATTGTTTGATTTTGGTACCTAGCGCCAGGTCGTATTCTCCCTCGGTGCATGAGTCGTCGGGCGTCGCTTCTAGGTCTGCCAGGAGGTCCAGCGAGAGGTCCCTTTCGAGGACCCCCTCCGAAGGGTCCAAGATATTCCTCTCCTCAGGGAGGACGGGCTCCAATGATTCTGACAATAGACAATAGAATCAACATATGTTACGCTAGGGTTCGATGCCGGGGCAAACATTTATGTGACCCACATGTTTGTCTAGCGGCTGGGTGTTTGATATGTATTTTAAAAAAATATTTATCAGCCGCCGGTTCTCATAGTACAAGATTTGCTTAGTTTGGAGCCAGGTGGCGCTGTGTGATAATATCCAAGCATTATTATTATTATTCTCATCAGTACAGAATTTGGAACCATCAAGGTATACATAAAAATGAACAGACCGATTTCAATTGAGTACAGTAAGTAAGCTTTATTAATTTAAGCAGCTTAAGAAATTTGTAGAGGGCGAAAGTGGTTCTCCCATTAAAATTGAGAGCCGCTCATCTGGGGACGGTATCGTCACCAAACAGAATATTACAATCAAATAACAATACAGTTATGTGGTATTGTGTTTCTTCGGTAAGGTTGCCAGTGCTCCACGACAATACACTGCGCTAGTAGTAATGCTGCTAGCACAGTTAGTGATACCCCTGGTATTGCTAGCGGCTATAGGCTGCGGTGACTGGTTACCATCACCTTTGTGGTATATAAAAAAAGAATAGTATCTTCGGCGCCTGTATGGCAGTGTAGCCTCACCGTGGTTGTGGTTGCTGGTCTCGCGGCAGTGGTCGCAGCGGCCGCGGCTGCGCGCCGCCACGGCGGTCGCTTCGTCCACCGCCAGCGCGCGCTGCAGCTGCGTCGTCAGCTGGGTTACTGCAACACACACACACATCATCACACATCATACATGCTCCTATCAAGGCCACCACTAAGCGTAAAGAAATTGATTATGTTATGCGGAGGAAGGAAGACTTTTTGTGTGTTAATGTGGATGGCTATAAAAGTCGAGGACAAAAAAAATATTATTCTGTTAAATGTTTAGATGGAGTTTAAAAGATTGTGTTAGCCTCTATCTTAAAACCTCTTTATATTTTTTTTCAAATATTTAGTTTTTTTTAGCTCACTGCAATAAAATGTCGTAAGATCAACATTTATAAAAATATGTGTGTTAATTTTATAATAAATAAACAAGGAAATAATAATATCATAGTGGTCACCTGCTAACGTTGTAATTACCGTTCTTTGGTTTGGATTTCATTCATATTGACTATGTAAGATGACATGACAACTGATGGTGATTTCGTCGTTGACTGTGAACCATGGAGCATTGCATAGATATATCTAATTTATCAAGTACTCTATGATGGAATGGTAAAGTTACTTGGAACTGGATGGCATGTATGAAGAAATTGATGAAAGGTAGAAGTAGCTCACCCTGCGTGTGCGCGGCGAGCAGCAGCTGGTGGATGTCGGGCTCGCCCTCACACTCCACGCCCGCATTCGTCTCTACACACACACACACATATATATATACTAGCTGTGCCTACGCCTTTATATATTATATATATATATATATATATTTATTTATATATATATTTGCGCGGAAACCCAATGGCGATTCCAAATTAAAAAGTAGCTAAAGATACGCTTTGTAATACTTTTTCATTGGTTATTTGTCTATTGCGTTGTATTTATTATCATACGCATTAATTAGTTAAGTTATTTCAACATTACAATTTTATTTATTATTATTGAAGATACACAGTGTGCACCAGAGTGCAACGCCATAGGTGTAACAGATCATACAGTAATATTTTGAGGCGTACTGCAGGACACGAGTTTTAAATATTTTCTCTAAAACTGTTTGCTTCAATGCCCAAACCGATTTTAATAGTACTTTCATTGAAAAATTATACAAAAAAAAATAGGTCCCTTAGAAATTTTAAACAAAAACAGGATGTTCTGTTCTTTACCTACGCAAAAAAAGTCTATGGCAACAGATAGGCTTCTAAGATTTTTTTTAAGGTTGTCCTCTGTGTGTACATACCGACTAGTCCCAGTGATTCGGCGACGGCCATGTCCGCGACGTGCGCGTAGTAGTCCGGGGGGACCCCCAGCAGCTCCCCCACCAGCGCGCTCTTGGCCCGCAGCGCGCGCGCGATCACCAAGTCCAGCTGCCGGAGACGCTCTGCACACGACACACACGCTCTATACTGACCACACGAGGGAGATACCACATCTACAGGCCGGGGACTGACCTTGAGGGATGATGACGGAGGCGGGCGAGGTGACTGACCTTGAGGGATGATGACGGAGGCGGGCGAGGTGACTGACCTTGAGGGATGATGACGGAGGCGGGCGAGGTGACTGACCTTGAGGCGTGTAGACCCGGCGGGCGGTGTGTGCGAGGGCGGGCGGGGTGACTGACCTTGCGGCGTGTAGACCCGGCGGGCGGTGTGTGCGAGGGCGGGCGGGGTGACTGACCTTGCGGCGTGTAGACCCGGCGGGCGGTGTGTGCGAGGGCGGGCGGGGTGACTGACCTTGCGGCGTGTAGACCCGGCGGGCGGTGTGTGCGAGGGCGGGCGGGGTGACTGACCTTGCGGCGTGTAGACCCGGCGGGCGGTGTGTGCGAGGGCGGGCGGGGTGACTGACCTTGCGGCGTGTAGACCCGGCGGGCGGTGTGTGCGAGGGCGGGCGGGGTGACTGACCTTGCGGCGTGTAGACCCGGCGGGCGGTGTGTGCGAGGGCGGGCGGGGTGACTGACCTTGCGGCGTGTAGACCCGGCGGGCGGTGTGTGCGAGGGCGGGCGGGGTGACGGCGAGGGCGGCGCGCGGCAGCTCGGCCTGAGTGCTCACGCGGCCCACCGTCGGCCTCCGGGGCCTGAACAGACACGGCACAATACTATAACATTGCTCCTGTCACCACTAGTATGTAAGGGGATAATCATTGTGATGAACAGCAAGATAGTTTGGTAAAAAAACATTGATCGGTAAAGGTAGAATAGCAATCCCTACGTTTCCTTGATTTAAAGAAGTCAGGTCCATAATGTTTATACTATTTTTAAGGCGTTTGAGTGTGTCAATCGCTCTCTTTTTTCTAGACAAGGTGGCAGCTTATGGTGTATACGGCAGTCTACAGTTGGGTGAGCTATTACTTACGGTTGTGCTTAAAGACTATTTATCGCATCCCATAATGTCTACATCTGAGGTTCCACAAGGTTCACATTTAGGTCCTTTATTGTTCATTCTATAATTTATAAACCTGTTTCTTTTTTATGCTTATGCTGACGGAAATAATCAATACGACTACCTAGCGGACTTCTACAAGCTTGACGCACGCTTGGGATTTATTATTATCATATTATAGCGAATGGGCTGATCTGGGTGAAACCTGTCAGAGCTACGATCAACCCAAAAAAAAATAGTCATACAAGTCCGGAACCGGGCATTTAAAGTGTAATTTTTGTAGTCCCATTAAAAATACTACTCACTTTGGCTTATCATCTCTCTCGGCCACCTCCTCCTTTTCGACTGACCGCTTGTCCTCCCGTTCTCCCGCGTCCCCAGTAGTGTCCCCAGCGGGGTCCCCGGCCGCGTCCCCCAGGGTATCCGTTGCTGTGTCTCCGGCAGGGTCCCCGGCGGGGTCCCCCAGGTCCCGCTCGCTGTCAGCGGAGCTCCTGTCCAGTTGTGGCGGAGGAAGCTCGGGCTCTTCACCCACCGAGGAAGACTTCTCTGAAGCGTCCGATGGATTCCGCGAGACGTTTATACCTTAAAGGTTAAACATACATAACACAACACTCCAGAGACTGGTGAATGTAGAAGAAGCAGAAGAGCTTTATGCAAATCAAGAATAAATGCCTATTCCGAAGACCACAGCGAGATGGTATGTAAGAGATTTTTTTTATCTTTTATTTCTACAAGTCATACATCTGAAGTATGCCAAACTACTTCAGTCACCACACATTAATTTAAACACCGCCATTCTACATCAATCACCAGACAATGGCCAAAAGATCCCCAATCTACATTGATCACCAGACATCAATTTAAAGATTACCATACTACACCGGTCACCAGACATTGGATAGAAGGCATCAGTCCTTAGGTTTGAAGATTGTATCGTTTTGTATGACCTATCTATAATGTTGCAATATTGTGGTGGTGTCATAAAAGAAAGGTAATGTAAATTTGGTGGTACCTGAGTCATCAGTGGACCTCGTGTGATGATGCGAGGGGGTGATGGAGTGCTTCTGCTCGGCCAGCCGCGCCGCCTCCTGGATATGGCGCACCCATCTATACACAACAAACAAACATTGACACATCCATATAAGGATTTGGCTGGTATTGGGACATATTAAAGCCTGCTACGTAGATCATATTGGAAAAGTAAAGAGTGCAGATCCGGCAGGCATGTATGAAGTAATTGATGAATGTAGAAGGAGCAAAAGAGGTGTGCAAGTCTCTAGTGAAATGGCGCTCTATACTCTCTGCCTACCCCGTGAAGGCACTTGACATGTTGATGTATGTATGTTTGTGTGTAAAAAAATGTGTGCATTTTATCCAGATGATTCTGGTCAGGACGTTAGGACAAAGTAATGAAAGATTATTGTATTGTCATCGGTCCTTAATACGTGTATAAATATTCAAAAAGATCAGACGATCTAGATATTGTGAAAATAACGTTGAAGTTTTCTATTACATTAATAGAGACATCACACGTGATTCACATAAAAGCGTGTTAGATAAACATTTTCATTTAAAATTTAAAATAATTAGACAATAGATGATAACTCACGTGGCGTACTCCTGTGCGGTGTTCGCCGAAAACTCGTGCATTTGTATTTTATTGATGTTCATTAGGAAGAACGTGTTGCGCACCGCTGCGTTCGGCCGGAATAGAACCTTATCCCTGAGGAGATAGGGTACAAACTCTTATGATGCTATCTATTATAGTTAGTAGTACTTAAAACAATTTACAAAAAGTAAACATGTTTTATTGAAAATTCACGTCGTTTATATTTTTTTTATTAATGACATCTACACTAATATTATAAAGAGGAAAGATTTGTATTTTTGTATGTATTGAATAGGCTCCGAAACTACTGGACCGATTTCAAAAATTCTTTCACCGTTAGAAAGCTACATTATCACTGAGTAACATAGGCTATATATTATACTAGCTGCCCGCCCCGGCTTCGCTCGGGTAGACAAAATATTTGATAAATGTCTATAGGCTCCGAAACTACTGAACCGATTTCAAAAAATCTTTCACCGTTAGAAAGCTACACTATCACTGATTAACATAGGCTAGCTGCCCGCCCCGGCTTTGCACGGGTAGACAAAATATTTGATATCAATGTCTACCCGTGCGAAGCCGGGGCGGGCCGCTAGTGTAATATAAAATTGATCTATCGATTTGATGTGTGGTCTTCTCTGTAAACCACCAGTCTACTTGGTCTACTCAGTAGACCACACAAAATCCAGTCTAAATAAAATAATTACAAATAGAATAGACTTGATGTTGAAATTGTAAGCATCTAGTAGAAAAGTGGTATATCTAGTAAAGATACATAGAAGGGTGGTCACTTACCACTTGATGAGCGGCAGCAGCGGGTCGGCTTGGCTCTGGGCGATGGGCTTGAGGACGAACTTCTCGCCTTCCCTCTGCAGCAACACGAGGCAGTCTGCCAATAGCAGCGCCTGCGCACGTACATTATACTTTAGGTATTTATTGATTATATTCAAGATAAAAACCCTCGCAACAGCCTAAGCTTAAAATTTGTCGCGGTGCAGGATTCGATTGTCAGGTCGAAGTAAGAAAACAATGAATTGTTATTATTATTGTTATATCTCTAAAAGCAGCACTGAGCTTCTTGCCGGTTCTTCTCAGATGACTTGTTCCTAGTCCTTGGCTGAACAAAGAATACTACATTGTTGCATACTAACAAGTACATTGATCTTCTTATTGGAGTCGTTTCTGATGGACAAGTCTCCCTCCATCCTGAGTGTGTGTTTGGACAGGTCCAAGCGTCTCAGCTCTTCCCACTCCGGCGCAGCGCTGGGCACGCGAATCTCCAACTTGCTTTGTATCGTGCGGAGTCTGGGGAATAACAAGTAATACAAAATATAGCTTTGGTCTACTCAGCACAACACTGGTGTTATCTTTTGTAACAACACAATCTATGTATACGGATATTTTTGATATCCTATCATAATTGAAACACACTTGGCATAGATGAAAGATGGGTATATTAACTAGTGCAAGAGAAATACAAACACAAAACTAAAACGGGTATTAATAACAATGTAGAAAGGCCTCATGCTTTAGACAAGGTACACTTTTTTATGTTATTAAGACCTCAGATATATTTGATCTGTGCAGTAAGATACCCGTCTACCTAGTAGACCACCAATTTACGAACCACTTTTTTTGGCGTTCGTCTACTGAATAGGCCACCTGATTAATTAGTAGACCGAATGTCGCGGGTAGACCACTCAGTCTACTAAGTAGACAACTCAGTCTACCTAGTAGATCAACCTGTCTACTGAGTAGAACACTCCATCTACTGAGTAACAACTCCGTCTACTGAGTATACCACGCCGTTTACTGAGTAATCAATCGGTCTACTGAGTAGACCACTCCTTCTAGTGAATAGACCATGATATTTTAGAGTATCAAATGTTTACCTGTACTCGTTCTCATGGTTCCGTATGGCGGAGTCGACCTGGTGCAGCACGTCCCGCGCCACGGCCAGCGCGCGCCGCACCAGCTCGGCGTCCTCCGCCTCCTGGCACTCCGCCTGCTGGCACTCCGCGTCCTCACACGTCTTCAGGATGCTCTCCAGGAGCAGCTGGTACTTTGTTAACCTGCAAGTACATCATAACTTAGAGAAAACGTCACTTTCGACGAAAACGCTTGCACGAGCAAAATTGCATGAGCGGTTCCAAGCGAGCTTCCTCCCGCGCACAATGAAACTGTGAAATTAGCTCCCCGTCGTGGTATTCCCAAAGGAGTACAGCATGCGGATCATCAACACCGTTCGGTATGACGAGATTTCTGTAGGGTCATTAGCGTTAGTGATACCCCTGGTGTTGCAAACGTCCATAGTCTACGGTAACCGCTTAACATCAGGCGGGGCGTATGCTTGTTTGCCACCTTAGTGGTATAAAAAGCTGAGGCGTAAGAGATTATATTTTAATGTCGATGTCAAACAGTTCGATAACCGCTATGAACGTAGGGGGCTGCGGGCGCTAGCTGGTGCAGCTCCTCGCCGGCCGGGTGTTAGAGCAGGAGGGAGGGAGGGGGGAGGGAGGGGGGAGGGAGACATGGGGCAGTACCGCTGCCAGACGCAGGCGAGCAGGTCCCGCAGCTGCAGGCGGCCGGGTGTTAGAGCAGGAGGGAGGGAGGGGGGAGGGAGACATGGGGCAGTACCGCTGCCAGACGCAGGCGAGCAGGTCCCGCAGCTGCAGGCGGCCGGGTGTTAGAGCAGGAGGGAGGGAGGGGGGAGGGAGACATGGGGCAGTACCGCTGCCAGACGCAGGCGAGCAGGTCCCGCAGCTGCAGGCGGCCGGGTGTTAGAGCAGGAGGGAGGGAGGGGGGAGGGAGACATGGGGCAGTACCGCTGCCAGACGCAGGCGAGCAGGTCCCGCAGCTGCAGGCGGCCGGGTGTTAGAGCAGGAGGGAGGGAGGGGGGAGGGAGACATGGGGCAGTACCGCTGCCAGACGCAGGCGAGCAGGTCCCGCAGCTGCAGGCGGCCGGGTGTTAGAGCAGGAGGGAGGGAGGGGGGAGGGAGACATGGGGCAGTACCGCTGCCAGACGCAGGCGAGCAGGTCCCGCAGCTGCAGGCGGCCGGGTGTTAGAGCAGGAGGGAGGGAGGGGGGAGGGAGACATGGGGCAGTACCGCTGCCAGACGCAGGCGAGCAGGTCCCGCAGCTGCAGGCGGCCGGGTGTTAGAGCAGGAGGGAGGGAGGGGGGAGGGAGACATGGGGCAGTACCGCTGCCAGACGCAGGCGAGCAGGTCCCGCAGCTGCAGGCGGCCGGGTGTTAGAGCAGGAGGGAGGGAGGGGGGAGGGAGACATGGGGCAGTACCGCTGCCAGACGCAGGCGAGCAGGTCCCGCAGCTGCAGGCGGCCGGGTGTTAGAGCAGGAGGGAGGGAGGGGGGAGGGAGACATGGGGCAGTACCGCTGCCAGACGCAGGCGAGCAGGTCCCGCAGCTGCAGGCGGCCGGGTGTTAGAGCAGGAGGGAGGGAGGGGGGAGGGAGACATGGGGCAGTACCGCTGCCAGACGCAGGCGAGCAGGTCCCGCAGCTGCAGGCGGCCGCACAGCGGCAGCTGCTCGCGGCTGGCCAGGAACTGGTGCAGCTCCTTGTTCTTGCGGCGCCGCTCGCGCAGCGTGTCCAGCGCCAGCCGCTGCCCGCAGCAGAACTGCGACAGGCACGCCGCGTACCCCGCCTCGCCCAGCTGATGGTCACCACACCACCATCAATAATAATACCAATGCAAGGACATATTATTACCATGGGAACCAGCAGTTGATATAATACTTATATAGAAAAGTGGAAATAAAACATCGTATGAGAATTTTTACATTTTAAGAGTTACGTTTTCGAATACGTAGTCGGAACATGTTATTGCTACCAGTACTGTATACAAGTTCGTTTGTCGGTGTGGCAACGTGACGTGCCCAAAGATTATCGATATGTGCCTAATATGTGTGTACTCTCAGTGTGTGTGTGTGTGTGTGTGTGTGTGTGTGTGTGTGCGTGTGTGCGTGTGTGTGTACTCACGGTGTGCAGCAGCGCGGCGGCGACGGGCCTGACGGCGACGCGGTGGTCGTGCGCGGCGGCGCGGGCGCGGCGCAGCTCGGCGTAGAGCCTTGCGTGCCGCTCGCGCACGTCGGGCAGGTTGGGGAACAGCGCGCGCAGCTCGTCCCCCGCCAGCAGCGCCACGGCCTCCAGCGGCCGCAGGAACACGCCGCCCAGCACCTTCAGCCACCGCACGTGCGACCGCTCCGACACTATCAGCTCTGCCGCCGAGACACACACACATCAACATCATCTACATTCTCCAAGCCGCTCCTTCACTACTACTGGTCGCGACGCATCTATTCTACACGCTACGATGTCATCAAAACCGACCACGGCAGCTAAAGATATCGGAGATTGACATTCCAACGATCAAACAATATCTTAAGCATCGTTTTCCAAATATGATAATTTGAATGATAACACAAATCTAATTCAAAAGATTACCTAACGCTTCAGGTCAACATACAACCGTTCATCGTATGTGCTCCTACGCTTTCAGTAAGGTTTCCAGACCATATAGCTGACACACAAGTGGCCGTAGCCAAGCCATACGAGTGCTTGCCATATTCGTAGCATTAAAACAAAAAAAACTAACGAGCCTTACAGTATTCGCATATGATTTGTAGCATCCAACATTTGTCACGGACTTAAACAAGGTCGTTTGCTAGCGATAAAGTCGCTAAATTGGCAACACTGTCCCCCCCTCCCTGTGATGTATTTCCATATCTTTTTACAAAATCACTTCCATAACGGAGAGGAATGACGATACACAACAAAGGTAGATAGGGAAAAGAATAACTTTCACTCACCATGTATTACCTCCTGCCGCTTGCGCAGCCTGGGGCTGAGGTCAAGCGACTCGACCACCTGAGGCGGCAGACTGTCCGCCCACTGGGTGGCTAACGGCTCGTCTTCCTCGGAGAAGTCCGATTGGGATGCTGCAACACATGGACCTGAATTCGGTCACACACTCCCAACAAACAAAAAAGGGCTACCCTGAGGCAGAGTAACTTTTTGCTTTTCTTAGTAACAAGTTGCCAACCTTTTTGCACTCACTGTGCTAGCAACATTACTACTAGCGCAGGGTATCCTCGTGGACCACTGGCAACCTGACTCACCGTAGTACAAAACTACATCAAAGTAGAGATATTTGACTGCGGTCTTCTGTAAGGCGGAGGTACAGTCCCCAGTCGGGCGGATCCAATTTTAATAGGAATACCCACAAGAGATCCCAATACGCCCGACGCCATACCCGATATGTATTTATAATCCAAAATGCTGCCAGCCTTCTTGGCACCCTCCCGCGTGACAACGATTTGGGACAAGTATTTATTTTTTTTAAATTACGTTAGTTTTTTTTTTTCTTTTAGTTTTAGTTTGTCCCATATATATCTTATCCTACTTCTTTAATATAAATAAATTATTCATAAGTACCATGTTGTTCAGCGGCGAGGGTGTTGCTCTCGTTGCTCCTGGTGGAGAGGCTGGAGCTGCTAGAGCTGCCGGAGGGCGCCGCGCCCGCACCCGGCTCCAGGTCACTGGGGAACAGACCACCATCAGCTTTTTTTTTCATACCACTAAGGTGGCACACAAGCATACAGCCCACCTGATGGTAAGCAGACACCGTAGCCTATAGCCGCTACCGCTCAGCTCAGCTACAGCTCTTCCATCCCTCTCTATCAGCCGTCATCTCTGTATTCACGTCCTTTCTGGCCATGTCATCTTTCACACAATCCATCCATCTTTTCTTAAGTCTACCTCGACCCCGGTACCCGTCCACATTGATACATAAAATCCTATTTATTGTGCTTTATGGTATGTAAGAATATTTTCACAACTATACGCTCAGTATGTTTTTGCATAACATTGGCCGTTTTATATTTAACGCTGCAATAAATCATTAGGTGCTATTCCTCGGGTCGTTATTTTAATATGTAATTTTATTACTTGTAATACGCATTACATCCACAGTTGGTGCGAGTTATTGGTAGCTCCTAAAGCGAGAATCTCATAATAGCTAAATAGCAAATGTTTACTGCGGATCCAAGCACAGCCACTGTATAGGGTTGTTCAAATAGTTCTATAATTTGCACAACAGATGGTGTTGTTCCCAATTAGAATTCTTTAAAACAGATTATAAAGCACAAACTTCGCTATCCATTCGGTTTGCAAATAGCTCGGTAGTCGGTAGCGGTGCGATATTGATTCATATAAATATATAAATGTATACCAGTGGAGCCTCGTGGAGAACGCGAAACAGATATCACAGCCTGTATGATTTTGTTTCACATTCACACAGGCTGATAATACATCAACCATTTCTTTCTTTTAAAGATGATTATTGAACTCAATGTAACTTATTCAAGATTTTATTACACAAACAAACTATCATTATGCGTTAAGACATTTTTGTATTTTTTGTTAAACCTTTTACGATGTGAATAAGTGTGTAACCCTACAACACACATCCAGGATTGCGTGCGGCTGTAGTAGCAGTAAGGTCAACAGCGTAGGAAACGATCGTCTAAACATCGGCAGGAAATTGCTTTAATTCCGTGCGCACGAGTTCAAATTGCGACACATGGACGAAAAGCACATACTCCTGAAAGGTGGGTGAGTCAGCTATAATACTTGTTATTACTTTGCCAAATCATCCAAACTATTAACACATACGAAGACACTATACTCCTATGAAGTTTTGTCTGTAGGTTCATTTAATTTACAAAATGGACATAGCATCCCAATTAATATTTAAAGACTTATGTCAAAAGAGTATTAATAAATAAAGCCTATTAAACAATTTGTGGTTATATATATGATAGGCACGAATTGAATAATAAATTAACTCTGCACAAGTGGCTCCCCGCTCCCCGCTCCTGGTAATTGTAATAGTTTAAAAATATTTATACAATAATTACACAGTGACAAGTGACAGTGAAGGTAGCTTTCATTTTGATCATTGTAAATACTTGTCTAGAAGAATTTTGTTAAACATTTTAATTATTGTTATATCAGGATTGCTACATGAAAAAAGACAAAGCACTAAGATTCTTGCCGGTTATTCTCAGGTTTTTTAAACAAGTGGTAAATTAGACCTTCTTAAGTGCCTTATAAATGATTTTGAATCTTCATCACTTTAATGATACGCCTACGAGTGAAACAAAGAATCACTTGCCCGTGCTCCACCCACGGTTATAACTATTAGGAAATATTCATCCATATAATGCGGAGAATATTGATAAATTAATTTTGTGAGAATGTTATTCCACCGAAAATACCGATTAACTGTTTACCCAATTGGCCAATGACGCAGCAAATATTTGATATTGGCTACCAATCTAGCCAACAGCAAATATTGGTAATGGCGCACGTCAGCCAACATGACCGCGTCCACGTGTGCATACTGTATACCCACGCTCAGCCAGTCGGTACAACACAAACAAACACGAGTGCAAAGGTCACCTATTAATCAGTGAAGTTCAAACATTAACAGATTAACGAGAGACATTAAGAGATTAACGAGACGGCACTTGTTATATTTGATAACACTTGAATTATATCGGTTGTAGCTATGAAGAGAAGGCTTATGTTTTGTATATAATAATAATAATAATAATAATAATGTTTGGACATTATCACACAGCGCCATCTGGCCCCAAACTAAGCAAAGCTTGTACTATGGGAACCAGCAGCTGATATAATACTTATATACTTTTTGTTTGTAAATACATACTTATAATACATACCAAACACCCAGACGCAAGGCAAACATATTTGTCACATAAATGTTTGCCCCGGCGGGAATCGAACCCGCGACCCCTAGCGCAGCAGTCAGGTATACTAACCACTAGACCAGCGGTCATGTCATTGTTATATTATATTCTATCAAAGAAGCGATTGCGTACACCTGGTACTATTTATTTATTAAACGTTGGATTAAATAAATTATAATATAATTAAAGTAAAAATAAAAAAGGCAACAATGAAAGTAAGTTAATAAAAACTTTAGCTTTATATTGAGCTTTGTTACAATGTTTTACGATCTTCTCGTAAAATGTAGACATACAAAAACTCGAGCCTAACTCACGTGGATTTTTATAAAATCCTTACGAATCCAATAGCATGACGGTTTTGTAAACATAAAAATTGGCTAGCAATTAAAATGAAAACCCGCCATTAGCAACCCTACGACTAAGACCTCGACACACGGGGTGACAATTAAGACCCGCTAATAGTTTAGTAATTTAATTAACTCTCCCGTGTGGACCGCGTAAAACGGTCATTAATGAATTCTTAGTAGTTGGCATTGACTTGTATGGAAACCTTTCCACCAAGGACTGAGGGAGTGGTTCTGAATGGAAAAGTTAGAGATTAAACTAATTGGGTAAACGGAATATGCTATACATGTATGAGAATAAATATATTGATGTGTGAAGAAAGAGATAGAGACACGATACAATCGGTTCTAAGTCTGAAAGAATAAAGTCTAAATTCAAACAACTATGATTTTGTTCACCTGTAAACAAAAGCTTGATTAAAAAACGATTACCGCGACCGGCGTCACACTGTCTCCATACAACCTCAAACAAGCCCATACGCTATCTCCCACATACCGTTACAGATAATATTATCATTATTTTGACTGTACTTTATCTAAAACACACGCGGACCATTCATTTATCGGTTGTTTTCACGTTGATTTATTTTTTATATATTGTTTAAAAATACATATTTAAAATAAGACCGTAATTTAGGATCAGCAAGCTGAAGTGTCAGTGGGCTGGTGACGTCTGAGGAAGGACCGATGGTCGATGGAGCAGACGTGTCCTAGAGTACAGACCGCAGAGTGGCTAACGTAATTTAGTATCAGCAAGCTGAAGTATCAGTGGGCTGGTGACGTCTGTGGAAGGACCGATGGTCGATGGAGCAGACGTGTCCTAGAGTACAGACCGCGGAGTGGCTAACGTAATTTAGGATCAGCAAGCTGAAGTGTCAGAGGGCTGGTGACGTATGTGGAAGGACCGATGGTCGATGGAGCAGACGTGTCCTAGAGTACAGACCGCGGAGTGGCGAACGTAGTGTAGAATGAGCAAAACTAATGATCCTCTGTTGCATGTTGGGTACAGAAAATGACATCTTTATAGTTACTAAATAGGATCTTACTCCTCTACGTCCAGCAATGGACTTAAAATTACCTTTCTGATAGTGTTCTCCTCGCCAGCATGGCCACCGTCGGCGGCGGCCTACCCGTCGGTAGAGACACATTGCGGGCCACGCGCGGCGGCGCAGCAGTCGCCATTGTCACTTTGTTCATGTCACTTCACTTTCTACTGTCACTTGTCACTCTTGCAACACATCGTTTTTGGTCTTAAAATATTACTATTGAGGTCTCTCGAGTTGCGTCGTTTCTAGCATATTAGAATTCAGTTAAATTTCTCGTCGTTATGATAAAATTGGTTTGATATTATTCCTAGATATATTAACTCAGAATCCGGTACTTGATGGTTATACCACGAAATCATCGAACCTAAGCAATATTTAATGTCATTAAAATAATATCAAAGTTTGAGTTATTATTTACAAATATAGGTTCCTTTGTAAGTAATAATGAGCGTAGGATATGTTTTTTATTATTTAATTCAGCATTAGTCATCAACAATGTTATTGTATTATTGCCCAACGACACTAATGCCTACCCAATAGCTGGCTTATAGAATGCCTACCATATATTGTAAACAGTATATTTATCAGCGGCGGGTTGTCAAACTATAATGGGTAGATCATTATTCAGTAGGTACCGTACATAACTAGTTATACTTAAACTAATTATTGGGCGTCCCGAGTACTTGAGTTGCGGATTGATGACATAATGCCTCGATTTTTTTATAGCACTGGTGACACACAAATATACGGCCCACCTTATGCCCTAGGTAAGCAGTCACCGTAGCCAGCAATACCAGGGGTATAACTAACGGGGTGCCAACCCTGTTGTTGATGAGGACTCACTGTGCTAGCAGCATTACTACTAGCCCAGCGTATCTTCGTGGAGCACTGGCAACCTTACCAACCGCAAAAACACAACACTACATTAAGTAGTGTTATTTGACTGCGGATCTGTAAGGTGGAGTGAAATGGAAATATTTTAAAAGAGGTATTTTCTTTAAGGAACAAGTTAATATACTGACAATTAACAATTATGGTGAATCTAGCGACATCTCATAAGTTAAAATCCATCAAGCCGTTTAAACTAAGGATTATGCCATAGCTATAGACAAACAGCTAAATAGTATCAATATAAATGAAGCTATAAGCTGATTATACGGCACGATCACGATATTAATTTTCGGAACTGTATAGGTACGTGATGACAGAGAAAAGTAACGCCAATAAATAGGCACATTAAGGGTATGATGGGTACAAAATTTGTCGAATTTTGCCGAATTCCTCGCAGTAACAACGACCATTCAAATACAACAATAAATTCGGTCAATTTGAAAGATAAAAGAAGCGCCTTAATAGTGCCTAAGCTGTAAAATATATTATTTATTGAATTTTGATTAAATCTAATGGTAAGTGGAGTGTGCCTACTATACAGTGGAAACCCGGTACGTTGAAATAAGGATACACGTAGTTTCATAAACAAAGACTACACTATTCACGACATATAGCGTAAAGCGTTCACTCTCCAATGTGAACCTTCAGCGATATACCTTCCGTGATCTCGTAAGGGCAATTAAACATATTAGACAATGTTCTTTCTATGTATGTACCTTCAAGGAGCTCTGATAATTTACATTGACGTTAGGTCGACACCCGCTTGACCGTAAATGGCGGTCGATATATGGCGAACTGGGCGATTGTTCTTGTACTGAACTTAAAGGTTTGTTTACGTATAAGCTTTGTCCACGTGCAGCATCAGAGTACAGGAGACAAGACTTAGCGCCAATACCTTCATCAATAATTAGTGCGACACAATCTCAGCAGGAACACAAAACTACAAAAGTATCACAGGGATCACAAATGGTAGGTCTTCAAAGAGGAGACTAGACAAGTGCCACCACAGTTAATATTCTGTCGTCAAGCATTAACGTATAAGCATTGTTCCGGTGTGAAGGGCACTGTAGCTAGCGACATTACTGGTCAAAGAACACTTATGAAGTAAGGTGTCGAGGTGACGAGAGCAGTGTAGCCACGCGGGACTTTACTTTTATAGCTGCTGGGTGGAACTGCATCTGTTGCATGCGGCGTGACGCTTACCATCAGGCGAACAATAAGCTCTTTGTCTCTTGTTTGAATATTAAGAAAACTTCGTGTTCAGTACTCAGTAGCTGTGAATCAAGACGGAATATTCCACTTTGCATTACCTCTCTTTAGTTCCAGTAATGCTATAAAAAACGGATTCACTACAAACCATAAAATGGCTTGAAATTTACGAGCCGTATAGACTAAATAGTAGCAATTAATTTTGGCGTATAAAACGTTAATACATACAATTATCATAAAGAGCTATATGTATGTATATGGCGACACGCTTTCTGTACCTTATCTTGAGTGCGGAAGCTAATTTAGTTCACTTTTACTTTTCACGTTTGAATTTTAGTTGTAAAATAGTAATGTATGTATGTATGTACGTGGCTGTACTTGTAACTATATACATGGAATTCCTCTAGACCGCCTTACTTCCAAAGTGTACTGAATCCTAATACTTTTCATCTTACCTACTTAGTAAACTCCTTCGAGAGGTATAGACCGTCATTTCACTACACTTGCACACCTCTGTCACTTCTACATTCATCAATCTCTTCATACATAGCTCTGAGGCTTCGAACCTCTAACAATTTTATTGTTAAAGATGTTGTTTGGGCTACCAGCAGGCTTGGCCATGTTAACGCTATGGAAAACGAAAGAAAAGTATGGGAATTAAAAACATTTACGTGTCTAAAAACGGATAGGACTCGATATAGTGTGGGCGGTCACCGATCCAACTTTAGACCGCAAGTGAGCAACGTAGCTTCGCAAATTGATATACTAGTCCTACTCTAGTAGTATAGACTGTTTATAAAGAATTTTAATTGTAGTGTATGTAATAAATACCCATTAAATGTACATTAGTTTGAACTGAATACTTTGATGACACAATTCAAATTAAATCCAATTAAAATATTTACTTATATAAATTGTGACAGAGTCTAAAATAAAACAAATTACTACTTATCTCCTATCTGTCCTTCTTATCTGGACGCAAATACAATTAATATTATGTTAAATCTCTTTGTCTAGCTAGACGAAACACTTATTTTTAATTTATTAAATATTACAACTTATCATTGCTTTTGTATTAAAAATAAACTATCCTATACTCGCAGCTAAGTTTACCTTATTAGTTTGGAGTATACTTATAGATATCAAAAAAAAATATAAATAAATTTTCACAACACTTTCGAAGATCGTAAAAATTGAACTAACTCCAATAAATAGCGCACGCACTACCGCGCTTCGTTCCGCCCGCGAGGCGACTAACGAACGATGATTGAAGATATTACAAATGTCTCTTAAGTAAATGGAAAACGTTATAATGAGACTCAGAATAAGTTCCTAATCCACCGGCTGTGTGGCCACCATTGTACCGGTGCCAATCTGTTGTACACAATCACTAAACTAAACAAATTGACAGGACAAAAAGTCTTGGTAGCCCTATCTCATGTGTGGTCAAGTTTTAAATTTCCATACATTTCCTTCGTTGTCTATAGCTTTAACGATTGTAGATAGTAACAGTAATAGTTACTAATTAGTAATTAGGGAAAGTTGGGAGATGACGAGAGCTGGGTAGGTATCACAGAGATGAATCTAGTAGATTCGATCGAATTTGTGTAAACACTAACAACTAGGAAACTTACGTTACAACTTATGACGGCGGAGCTAAATTTAAAATCTGACGACCATTCATAATAAGCCAACACGATCTCTTTAGATCCTCTCATTATACCTAGACCAAGAATACCTGTTTAATGACAACATTAAACAGCAATTTTGGAATAATTAATAAACAATGTGTAACAATTTGTCCTCAACATTTAAAGCATTTGCAAGGAAATTAGCAAATTATACAAAAAAAATAGTAGATTTTATGTGTTTTTTGCTGAGGTGACAACATTTTAGATAGATAGATAACTCTTTATTGTACACCAAAATCAATAACTGAGGAACATAAAATACATTATAAATCGGCACAATTGGCGGCCTTATCACAACATGTGGTCTCTTCCACACAACCAAGGTAGGGACTGGAGAATGGATTTATGAGACAGGGTGGTTGACGGGGAACAGAATATTATATCAACAAGATACCCGTTGGTACCTTTACTGAAAATGTAACATATTTAATATCTAACTACAATTAGATAGATAATACAAGAACAAAATACCTAAATACATAGTAATGTATAAGTTGTCGTCATATAAGTGTAATGGAAGGTACCAGTAATGCTGTCTGACTTACAGCGATAGGTAGAAATTTTGTTATTCAACAATCAAAAAAATCAAAAATCATTTATTCAGTTTAGGCCCTAATAAGGCTCTTATGAAGGTCTAAATTACCACCGGTTCGGAAAAAAAGCCACCTGAGAAGAACCGGCAAGAAACTCAGTGCTCTGTCTTTTTTTGCATTTAACAATCATTATATAACAATTTGTAACAATTATTTTTATTCTAATTACAATACGAAATCTGATTTATTTGTAAGAGTGCCAGCCCTAGCCTGATAATGACGTCATTAAGGTGCAAACCACCCCTGTAAGTGGGACACGATGTGAGACATATCGTAGGTTATTGTAGGTAGCATATGGGAGCGGTCTTTTATATGGCTTCTTTGCACAAGTGAGTTATGGGTTATGAGAGGCGCCATTGACGTTAGACTTGGCATAGAGTTACGTAACAGACAGAAATAGTATTTGTATTTAGAACTAGCTGTTACCCGCGACTTCGTCTGCATATGTCCTTCTCCAGGATATAATCTATCTCCTTGTCAAATTTTATTACGATCCGTTCAGCCGTTTAATCCTGAAAAGGTAGCAAAGGGATTACCTTCGCATTTAATAATATTTATATGTATATACCTAAACTAGGTGGTCAAAAGGGGGGTATTATGGTCGAATACTGAAACGCCAGTCAAATCTGATGCCACATTAATTTTAAGTGGCCTCCTATTTGACATGGGAAATTTTATTTTGACGACGCTTCAAACATATTAGGACCTAAACTGAATAAATTATTTTTATTACTTCCTAGTTAAATTAATAATATTGTAATTTTTATATGGAAGAAGTCTAGTAATGAGTCTGAGAGCTAAGAGAAACAGCATTTATTGTAAGGCTTCACTATACTACTGCCTGCATATTATGTTCAATAATAAAAGAAAACACAATTAGTACTGGCACTAAGCTTTGTCTACAATCCATCAATTGATCTACAATGATAAAATTGTAGGCAAATGCAACATCAAATTTTATGTTAATCATAAATTATAATGAAATAAAGTTTGTCAGTCGATGAAAACTTGTGATTTATATCACTTGTATATTTACTTTTATGAGCAAGGGCGGCTCTGGAAATGGGTCAATGATGTACGTTTCCCGCGCAAATGCACGTCAGTTTGACAGCTGTCTTATGTCAAGATGACCGTGCGCGATCAACATTCCAAAATCGAATGTAACTGCTGCTACTGATTTTGACAGCCACAGTTTTACAGGTTTTAATTTTAATTATTTTTGCGGTATCGTATCAGTTTAGAAATTGAAATTAAATATATAATTTAAAAAATGTATAATAGTGTGACATTAATTTACTTTTCGACGGACAAAGGTCTTTAAAATTATATATATGTATGACGGGAGCAGAAAAGTAAGCGAACTCCTGAAAATTACCTTATCACTAGCTTACTGTATACTAGCTTACATGTATTCTATTGGTGTTTTCCACTATTTCGACACATTCAACCCAGGTGCACACAGCACAGTATATCAAATTATCCATCCATGAGATGCCTCGAGCACGGTGACTCACCGCGAAACGAATCCGAGCTCGAAAGGAGCCGCCACGATTTCGTCGCGGACTGAAATAGCACCGACACTGGGTCATTGCAGTTCGCTGGACAAGTAAATGGGAATACGGGAACGGGTGAGGAACTACGACCATATACTTTCATAGATACATACGTTCCCAATATTGATAAGAAATTAAAAATATTTATAATCAGACCAAATGCAACTAAAGCTCCTTCAATATCCAGTACAATTTTAAAGAGAATTTCGGCGATAAATTGTGTCTATCGCCTGCCACTGAAGGCAGCCCATTGACACGAATACCACTATTTACTACCATCGCCTAAATAACTGGAATATTATGAAAAAAAGCTCGCCACGAATCATAAAAAAATCAAATAAATCTGCCGTCACCCGCGAGGTCAGCAATTATCGCACTTAGTCAAATAATTTTAATACTATATTTAATATTATAGTTTTTTGCATTTCAGATCATATTGGCATACGATCAAAGGATGATACATCTCTATAGTATCGATAGGCATGTGCATCAGTTGATAAACTAGATGATGTTTCGGGAAACGTATGACGTTATGAAGTAAATGTTTGGATTCATGGTCAACTAGATGTCTATTCCTGTCAGCCTTCACTCGTAAGCAACAAAAGTCTAGGTATTCACAATATTCTAATTAAAATTGGGAATTAACGGTAATTGGTACGCCAAATGACACAGACCAAACGTAACACAGTACAGCCAACTAGTTTTTAAACGAGACTCGGTGCTATCAAAATATGTCTTATACGATAGACATGAAACAAATATACTAAAAACCAGGGATCTTTATTTATAGGAACACTCGAGATCGTGTATTTTTCGACCGATTACTTCAAGTTCATTTTACGGTTTATGAAGTTACTTAACAAATCGACTCAATCTTGTCAGCCCAGACATTAACCTTAACGCTTCGTAATCCACGGAACTAAAAACTCGCTTTCTAAAGCTAACTCGGAACGCGATTCAGAGCTGTAACAATTAATATTATCTTAAAATCAATCACTTTAACCTCACCTAGATGCTGCCTATGTATAATTCATTTTCCAATATAAAGTTTTTCCGAATCGTTGGTGGCACAAAAAGATACATATTCCATACGCCATGGTAAAAATGGTAAAAACATGTAAAACCTTATACACGGTACCTAGTCCTCAGAACACCCGGGACATATTTTGCCGTATGCTAATTGTGACCTCTATCATATGGCATAAAATAATACAGTAACTACATATAGCAATACGTGTTTGTCATGAGATGACCCACAACATTTATTGAGTAATTCTGTTTTTGAAGAATGAAAGAAAAGATATTGACACGAGGCATAGGATTATGTAATCCAATCAGCCATTACAAGGTGATTCCCTTACTATCAACCGAGTTTACGAACAAAAGGATTTCTATCATACTTGGTTTATCGTTTTTGACATCGCACAGCCAAGTAATTTTCCATGCGAGCTCCATGGCGTCTATCAAAACCTATATCTCTGGTTATCAGTATGGAGTGGTGTGCGAAAGTGGTCCGGTTAATAGATGCCACTTTAAGTACAGTCGCAGGCAACATGTTTACTACTACTACTTTAGTTATAGGGAACCGAACCGTGAAATTTGTGGATGACTTAATCATATATCTTCAAGAACAAAAATCTATCAAATCTTAATAATATCTTCACGCCGCCCCTATCTCCACTGTTTTTGATAATGATAACACTAATGTTTCAAGTCCGACTTGTAAGGGCACTCATCTTTTCCATGTTTCTTTACGTCGCTGAGACGTGGACCCTAAGAGAAAGTGAGAAAAAGAGGATAGATCCTCTTGAAATGTGGTGCTGGAGAAGAATGCTGAAGATATCATGGACTGAACACAGAACGAACCAGTCAATTCTACAAGAACTCGGCATCAAGCAGCGCCTATCCTCTATTGTCCAAGCACGCATTCTCACTTTCTTTGGGCATGTGTCGCAACGCGATGGCCCCTCTATGGAACGCCTTGTGGTGCAGGGTAAGATTGAGGGGACGATACCGCGCGGCAGATCACCGCTGCGCTGGACCGACCAAATAAAGGCGGCATTAAATCTTTCCGTGAACGAATGCACGAGACAGGCGTCAATACGTGAGGAATGACGACGGCTTATGAAGCGAACCACCACCCACACTGATGACCACGCCCACTCTGCCAAGAGTGCAAACGACTGAGAAGAATGTTTCAAGTAAGTGCACATTGCCAAATCACTTTCTTGAATGACCCCATGGCTAATTCTCGTAACAGCAGTATCCAGGAAAATTTTATAACCTGAATATTATGGTATGAGTAATGAACACAACCGGTAACTTTCCGCTAGTATCCACAAACTGACGTTACTTCGGTGTGTGTTTGTGTTGCACGTCACTCCGCTTCTGACGGGAGAGGACGAAACGATAAATTTACCAAATTATGTGGTATTATCGGTTGTTAAGGAATCAGGGAAGAACCAAAAATTTTCCGTTACCGTGGCTAGCTGTGAAACGCAAATGGTACTTCTGGCCATATGCGGTGCCGAGACGTCTGCGTGGTTGCACTTTGAGAGTCAATTCTATAGTACCTCCTATTCTTACAATATTAGGAACAGTTGTAATATCCCTTATAGATCGTTCGCTAAAGTTAAATGACCGCAGTATTTGTATGGGTGACCGTCCAAACCCATACCGTTCTAGGGAGAACAGCTTACCATCGCTCCCGATTAGCATTTAATTATTTGGCTATCGTTTCAGGTCTAACACAGAAAGTAGCAACTGGTTTCTCCAGGGTAGCAGATTCTCCGTAGAAAATTTGGTAAAAGCTGGTAGGCGATTTGTGAGAAATTCTGGTAACAGACCACATAGGGTTAGATATAATGCAGACTCTAGACAAAGTCGTTTTCGAAGAAGAACAAGACAAGATAATGGTTGACAGGAACTGACCCCATCAAAATTCGTTTCAAAGATAAACAAGACATGAAAATTGTTAGTTGGCGGACCACTTGAAACAGGAGACTTATGACCACTACTGCCAGTAGCTACAGCTCCTTTCGAACCGGAACACAGTAATGTTATCATAACTGAACCAATACTGATTTAAAATTCACGCACTGTTGGCGTCCTATGTGGCATGCTTCTATCAATAGGTACTGAAATAATAAACACGAACGATCGATTTTCGTTCATAATAAAAAACATGTTTTCTACTCGGAAGATAAATAAACAATGAGTCCCGGCTTGTCCTATATCTTCTATATGAAAATATATCATTATTAGGAAATTCACGCCACGCCGAGGCCCTTCAAGGTAGGCATAGAGTATAGTGTTGACTGCTTAGTGCTTAAGTGTGTATTTTTGTTGTATAAAATTTATAGAGATATTAAAAATTTAATTGGGTGAAGTGATATTTATAATATCCTATTACACAGACTGATAACAACTGAAATATCCACAAAGCCAACCTCTAATTAGGATCAATTATGATCTGCTACTGGCTGGATTGTCTCTAGAAACTCCAGGAAGGATTAAAAAGCGTGACACTTAGCAAAATTTGAAAAAAATAAGAATCTTAATAATTCTCTTACTATCGATACTAGCAGCAATACTAACCTAATTGAAGATGACCCAGTTGCCACTACTAAAAACTAAAAGAAAGTGAAGATAAAGATACTCAAACTGAACTTGTGCAGTATTGATGTTGATTCCAATGCACTAGTTGCATCGGTGGCACAATTTTGGCAATTAGCCAAGCACGTATCGGACATTAAGGCCTCAAATACATTCCGAGTGCAGGAAACCTTTATAGGATTATGTGCGGTTAAAATTAATGCCTGTTTATTTACTTTACACACTCGTAAAGGTGACAGCGCGGTCACTAACCTAAAACTGACTGAACTGCACTCGGGGGCAATCGATGTGGATCATCCTCATCACCCGATGATGATCGTTCTGGCTTTATGCCAATCACTGTCGTGGTCGGCACTAAATCTAACCCGATGTGGCTGTTTTTTCTTACAGAAAGCGGCTACCATTTCACCTTCGCATCACCTTTAACAACTCTGTTGTTGATAAGAACTCACTGCGCTAGCATCATTACTACTAGCGCAGCGTATCCTTGTGGAGCACTCGCTACTTTACTCACCACAGAAACAAAACACTACATCAAAGGAGTGTTATTTATCTGCGGTCTTCTGTAAGGTGGAGGTATACTCTCCAGTTTTAATGGGCAATCCCACAGGAGATCCCATTTCGCCCTACCTACCAAGGTTACCTTGGCTAAGCCTTCATTCAGATAGAGAGCTTCTGACAGAACTCTTAACGATATCCAAAGATATAAAGATCATAATCGAGATCGACGACTTAACGTGCTCTCCGATGCATTGAAGATGATGGATTATGTATAAATGCCAAAACACTAATCTGAAAATTTCAACCACCTAAATAACACATTACGAATTACGAAAAAAAAATCGTCTTGCAAGAGTAGCCCAAACAGACAGACATTATCCTTATAAATAAGTGCTTATTTCAAAGGAAAGGATAGTGTTGCGACCGTCACTACGGCACTGATAGATAAATATTCAGTAAGAGACTACAAGTACCTGTACTATGTCGTATAGATGTCGAGTGAGTACAGAGTGTCGTGTTTTGATAATATAGTGTAAGACAAGACGAGGGGCGACACATTGTCCATTGTTGGCGTGTGTATTGTGACGTACTAACATGCATACATACGGACAATATTGAGAAACTTCAATCAGGACATATTAATTGTTTTATTAAGAATCTACTGCCGGCTTGGAAACCGATTGCTGAGTAGGATCTTCACGCCTTCCCATAAGGGCCCCCGAAGGGGTAGGCAGAGGTGTTACAACACCCACTTTTCACCGAAGATAATTTAGTGCCAAAGTGACAGATGGTGTGTCCGTCGCCGTCTCCTAGGCACTACATATGTCATTGAATTCCTTCTCACTTCTCAGACGTATACAGGTTTCCTCACGATGTTTTCCTTCACCGTAAAGCTCATGGTGTGAGTAATCAGTGCACTTAAATTTGAAAATCTCATTGGTACAGAAAGGTGGGATTCGAGCTTGCGTCGGTAGAATAGCAGGCAACGCGTCATACCACCATTCTCATTTTGTCTCTGTAGCCTAAACAGCTTGATGTATTATTCTTTCTTTCTTTCTATTTGAATATAACGTGTGAGGTGTCGTGAGTGAGTGATATAGGGTTAAATATGGTGTCTGCGTTTTTAACCATTTTACTTGTTTTATTATGTATATGCTATGTTTATTTGTTATAACTATACAGCGTAACATCGCAAAATATTTGACTGTTGGACTTGTCTCTCCAATCAACCAAAGGAGATCACATCGGCTTGGGCTGTCTCAAAAATTATAATTATAATCTTAACTTATCGAGTCCAAGCCGTTTATTTTAGTTTGGGGCAATCACACTGTCCGAACATTCATATTTTAGTAAATAATATCATTGTAAAACTAGTCTGATCAAACTTTTTAGTCTTAAAATTCCAAAAATCTAACGCAGCTACGAAGCCAGAAAAAAAAAAGGATTACTATAAAATAGATAACAAAATACCACCTTTATAATAATGACACAAAATCATATTAAATACAATTAAATAAGGAATTAATTATAAGACATTCACTTGAACTTTTAGACTTTTACATCGTTTCGATTTGTTTGTAACAAGTTTGTGGTATGTTCTAAGATTTACTTTACCCGAAACCTTTACTTAACAGAAAAGGCATAAACAAGCAACCACAAAAACATATGTTTCAAAACCGATAAAACTTTGCCGTACAGACACGTGCAATTTCCCGGAAGCCGCAATGCGTCTGCGGCCGCGCGGTACACGCTGAAAACTGAATTTGCGAAACTCCCTCCTGGCATAAACCGGTGCTGAACAACCAATTTAATAAGACCTGTATTCGCCTATCCCCGCTAAAACACCAGAGGTCTTCAAACATCGGTCGTTTTAGCAACACTAATAAGCCAAAACATCTTGAGCTCTGCATTTCAGTGAAATTAACCAACATCGAAGACCAAGTAAATCTGGTCGACGCTAGCTATCGGAAAATGGACTATATTTTCACAACTGTTGAGTTTAATACGAAAAACAATTTGATTGTTTGTTTAATAAAAAGATATAGGCAAAAACAAATCGGGACGAGAACAATAACGTCCACAGTGTCTTCAACGGGTTATATTTCAGGGGGAGTTTGAAAGGAAAATGCACTGTATTTTTGGATGTGTTCAGTACATTTTCGTATGAATGTGATGTTATAATGCCTTGTTGTGTGTGACAGTGTATTTACGCCAGGCGTCAGACGAGACGGGCGACCGGTATTTCGGTTGATTATTACAGACTTGCCGCGGGCCTAGCTCTACATATACATATACATACCTATGTCTGATTATCCACAACAATACATTACGCAACGCGGTTTTGATCCGTCTACAAAAAAGGGGGAGGAACTCAATACAGTTTTTTTTATACCACTATGGTGGCACACAAGCATATGGCCCACCTGATGGTAAACAGTCACCATAGCCTATAGCCGCTAGCAATACCAGGGGTATCACTAACGGGCTGCCAACCATGTTGTTGATGAGGACTCACTGTGCCAGCAGCATTACTACTAGCCCAGCGTATCCTCGTGGAGCACTGGCAACCTTAATTACCGCAGAAACACAACACTACATCAAGTAGTGTTATTTCACTGCGGTCTTCTGTAAGGCGGAGGTACAGTTATCCGGTGATTCTGAAGCAGCACGCATGGTAATATCATTCGGAGAATTTGTGATCAATTGTGTATTAACAACTGTCTGTTATAAATAATTGGTGAAATAATATAACAATCATTATTAGCATACGGGTACAATCATCTAATAAAGCAAATTAGCTGATAATTTACTATCATACAGACTCGTATCGTACCTAGACATAAATGAAATGAGCCACTTGGGTCAAGCCGATCCCAAGCGATGATCTCTCATACATACGGCGATTGGTTTTTTTTTTAGTATACAATTTTAAAATAATAATTACAGATAAGTAAAAGAATAATTTACAATACCATAAAGCACAATAATCGCAAACATCTTTACATTCGCCCCAATGTCAAACGAGACAGAACGATTTATACATAACGTAGTAGTACCTACATAATAGTGTTAGTTAGTTTGGTACTCACTGATGGTTGTGCGCGGTGAGTCTGTTGGGGTCGCTGGCGTTGCGGTGCTTGCCGCGCCGCGGGGCGTCGCGCTCGCGGCAACTCTCGGCGCGGTTCACGCCGCGACCGCTAGGGGGCGCTGACCGCCAACTATACACCACAACACACACATTACACATGTTCTACTGCACTAACTTCAAATTACAAAGATTAAAAAAAAAATACCTGTGGTAGAAGACCTCACTGTTCCATAACTAAGTTATCACTAAAATATTTTGACATACAATATTAATTTTATTTTTTCCTGTAATCATTAGCACTCCACAATCACAACATTAATAGAAACACTATCCCGTGGGATAGCCCTTCCAAATTTTCCGTGGAATTGAGGACCGTAGCCTTAGCAGGAATACTATCGTATTGCCTTTAACAGCGTACTCGCTATCGACATTATTTGAATGGAAACATTAACACCGTGGCGCCGGCGGCGGCGAAAAGCGTGACTAAAAATATTTACTTTTTGTTGCTTTCGAAACCTAGTCGAAAGAAGTTCTTACTCCCGAAACATAACATCCACCATACAGAATATCCTTTACGTCCGCCAAATAACAAACTTTTTTATACCACTAAGGTGGCAAACAAGTATACGGCCCGCCTGATGCTAAGCGATTACCGTAAGCGATTACCGTAGCCTATAGACGCTTGCAAAACCAGAGGTATCACTCGCGCGTTGCCGACCCTCAAGCTAACAAACTAACACTACTCTGATTCAGTGTTGTTTCTCTGCGGTCAGTCAAGCACCAAAGCTGGATACACTTCGCTGGCAATCGACGCCTAGGTAACACTACTGCTATCTGCCTACCCATCATTTACAAGCGTGAAAATAACATGAAAGTACACAGTTTAGTTACCGCCATCTAGCGTCAAGTAGGGTAACGACAGATTCAACAGCTACATCATAACGTCAACAGATGGCGCTGAGGTGCAAAAGTTTCCCATTAGTCTTTTAGCGAAGAACGCGAACAAAAATTATATATTATTTCCACGCCTCAATTATAAATAGGTGCTTAGTTCTCTTTACCTTTTCCATTATTGAGTATTTTGTCAATTTGATCTAGATATTGACACGTTAGTTGCATTATATACATAGATGCTAATTCTCTTGTACATCTGACTAAATTAAACATTAAATGAAATATATACCCTATTCTGTTATTAATTAAGTTGTTTATTTGATAGCACAAGCTAAATATTGTGTAGTTTAGGGAAGAGAGTGTCAAGAGAATTGACACCATTGTATATGAAAATAACATAGTATGTAATAGATACTGACTGCGTATCTTTATCAGGTTCCTTGGTGTTCGCATCGCTGGTGTCGCCGTCTACATCAGCGGCGAGAGGCTCCTCGTTGGAACCCTCTCTGCGAGGCTCTCCTGGAGGAAAAACAATAAATTCATTACTAGGAGTCGTTCACTATTTGCTTACTCACACTTAGTTAACAATAAAGGCTATATGATAATTAATTTGTAGACGATAGATGCTGTAAAGATGGTCCTAAACAAGTGTAAAAAAGGCATTCTACTAACGATAATGGATATTCATTTTTATCAGATCACATAATTTATTTGGTTGAACGTGGGAACTATTTCTCTAGAGCTCGTCAAATAAAAAAAAAACTTACTAAGCATATGAAATGAAAAGTTCATACTAAGTCGTCGGTTATACAACTAAGCTTAACTATTTTGCTTAGCCCGTACATTAAAAATAAAATCCACCAAAAATATACTAATTTACTGGTAACACATTATATTCAGTACAGCGCCATCTTTCGTGAGGTAGATGTATTAATTCATAGACAACATTTCATACGCACTGGAGAAACTAAATCAGGGTATATAAATCAAACGAGGAATGAAATTAGCTAAGTAGCGATCACCGTCACGTACAAACGTGACAAAATACAGTAAAGGACCGCTTAATTTTAGATTTTACGATCTCTCTCTTAAAGGTACATTAAAAACTTAATTTGATGCTTAAATAACTTAGTTTGGGATGATCATAGCGATTAATATACAGGCATGAATGAAAAGGTTGATGAAAGAAGAAGCAAAAGATGTGTGTGAAATTACGCTCCATACTTTCTGTGAACGTGAGGTTAAGCAGTTGCTCGCGGTTGAATGGATGAATCATACATTTGGGTGGCCATAGCATATGATAAGTATTCTGGAATAAAGGTTCAATGTCATGTTGATAACATTATCAGAGTGGCAGGTCTTCATGTGCTATGTATACGACATGACTCAACCACGGAAACGTAACACATCCCGTTACGTTACAATGTTGGCGGGATAAGGACTTCGAAGCGAATAATAGAGGAACAATAGACGGAGTTATACTAACAGACACAAATGAATTAACAACCGTACGACCAGCCTGAAGGTAAGTGGTTTGTCACCTATATCGGAACCACCGGGCATGTACGAAGATGAATGTAGAAGAAGCAAAAGAGGTGTACAAGTCAAGAGTGAAATGTCGCTCTATACTCTCTGCCTACCCCGCGATGCGTGTGTACTTGGTGTTGCAAGTGTTAATTTCGAGGATACAAGCCGTGAACTATATTGCCAGCTGAGTAGAATGAAAATATATATTTAATAATAAATACATGTAATCTTGCTCTATACTGATAATAAGAAATACGATTCTAGCTTCTATTGTGAGGAAATAAATTCATTTTCTATCTTTATTTTATAATCCGATCACTTGATCCTAGAATACTACCTTCTAAATGTAAACAAAGTGCTGTTTTAAACGCTTTAATGACGTCACGAGCCCGCATGCATATCAAAGTTAAACTTTATGAGACCACACAAATTAATGCACATATGATTACCGATGATCTCACACTAGCGTCATTCCAATTTGCACTGGCCAGAAGCAACACAATACTACTACACACAGCTAGGAACTGTAATATTAGAGCTGAAGAGTTCAAAATGCTATGTGCAGGGGATGTCATCAACTGCGATCAAATATAAACTGTATAATAAAGCTAAAGGATTTCAACTCCTATGTTTAATACGATCAATCAGAAAGCGACAATAATTAGTACGTAGACTTTAAAGGTATTGGTGTAAAGTCTGAAATCGTTAGTGATACTGATGATAAGCTTCTCGTTTGCTACGTTTGCTATAATAACAGATCAGTTATTAAGAAGCAATTATTCCATAAACAGAGCAAGGCGCATTGCATGTGAGGAAATAATCAACATGGCTGTTACATTGATCAATGGTGTGATATTCATAACAAAAATACAATAAATAAAAGAAAATTATGCACTGACATTAATAACACGAGAACACAATAACCTGACTTGACTAAAGAAATAAAATACTTTAAAGGATTTAAAAGTATGGATAATAAAAACGACAAAAGAGAAATTAAAATTAATGATAACTGAGAGTAAAAAATTAGAGTACTAAAACTCATATATATATCATAATAGCCGACTTTTTGACAATGATCATAACAATCAATGTGCCCTAGCAAACAATTTAGTAAGAAATATCAATCTATGAAAACAAAACCAATGATAACCAATGATGTCCAGATTGCCTTAACTAAATAACCGAAGCAGTAGAAACTGTCATTGCCAAAACAGTTGTAACTTTGACACGTAACAATCTACAATTAGCAATCGGTAATGACATAAGCAACCCTGGTCTAATGGCCAGGCTTGGTCACGGGTTCATTTCAGCATCGATTCATACCTGACTACTAAAATGTAAAACTTCATTATGGCCTCTGCATGTCATAACTTTTCCTTTTAAGTTCCGCGAGCTTTACAATCTTATCCTAACTGATGTTCAGAGTTCAATGTAATCAATTGGTCCTGAAATCTCATGAAATATTACACTAAATTTGTCCAACAAAAATATCATATGATAAGAAAAACCCGGGTTGGAGCCCGGGTTTGTCTTGGCCACAACTCAAAGGTCAAAAACCTGGTGACTCAACCACAATTAGTGCACAAAACGGTCAAGTTTATGGACAAGGAATTCGGTAAAAATTTTGACGGCTTTTGTGCATCGCCAAAATGTAATGTATGAGAGAAAGCTATCTTTACACGGGGAGTGTAAAACGAGAAAGCTCACTTACACTCAATATGAGAATCATGAATGATTCATGGCATTGAGGAAACTTTAATTATTCACTACGATACAACTTAAACATGTTTTCTAGTCCTCGCTTCTTATTTGGATGGTTTTATATTACGAGAGGCTAGGTTCACGATGTAAAATCTCAAATAGTTCTCATAATTGAACAGTACGCTAAAAAATTATGGAACAGATCACTGCACAGATAAAAGCATCAAGATAAATACAACTTATACAAATCAACTCCGATCTAGGTTACTTGTAAAAAAATTGAGGTGCCATTACAAACCGGGTCAGCATCTGGCTGATGGTGATTTGATAAATTCAATGTTCGAGCACAACCTAATTTAAATCGACACGTTCATACATACAAGCACTAATGAGACAAGAGACGAAGCACAAATACGACGAAAGTTGTCGTGCATTTTATCACGTTTCTCAAAATCTAAATTTGGTTACGTACAATAATTTTATTTCTAGCAACCCTAACCATGATAAACAAAGAGAAGAAAGTTAATACTAAATAGCATTATGGTGTCATGTAAACAGAAACAAAATAGTCAGTTCCCATAACCGTACTTGTTAATTTAGAGCTAATTAAACTGGGCTAATAGTCTTCCCTTGGTAACGATAAAACTACTAAGTTGCATGTCAAAGGATCACCTATCATACGGACTAGTTTACTTGGTCTAGAAAATGAAAATGGTTCATTTCCTGACAAACCATTATCGAACGACCAATTGAAAAAATTAAACGAACAACCTATATTTCCTTCATCAAGCAAATTGCCTTTGGGCGGGCATGCCAACTAACAGGTCATTCACAATTCTATGCAAAGATAAAGATCATATAGGTTTTGCTTTCTTTGCGAAATCTTTCAACATAAACGGTCATATCTTCAGCTCATGTCGACTTATAGGTTTCACTTTTTCACAGCTGAAAAAGACCATAGACCCGGGTATTTGATATTCATTTCAACTTGATAACTACACGCGTTCTTCAGAAAAAAGGTCTTTACCGACAGACGGACAGACGTACAACAAAGTGATCCTATAAGCTTTCCTTTTGAGGTACGGAACCATAAAAATAAGGAGATTCAAACCTACTGCTATGCAGAATATGATAAAAATGTAAGTACCAGGCAGTACTGCACTGCGATAGTTACCTTAAGACCTGAGTTAGTCTATTCACACAGTTTTTTCTCTAGTGAGTTCAATAGTACTCGGCGTGTTTCGTAAAGTCTCCCTTCCTGCCCTGTTCAACACAAACTCTCGACGAGTGACGTCATAACCTCCAATGGTCAATGACCCTCCCCGAGTACACAAATACAACAGTAGTAAATCTGCATGTTTGTAAATAAAAGCTAATTTATACGTGTGTTGCAGTTTTGGGGCAGTCGGCTGAGCTGTTGGGCGTTATACGTACTACATCATACACATCATCACGCCAAGTCCCTCACGGGGTAGGCAGAGAGTATAGAGCGCCACAGTGTACACCTCTTTTGCTTCTTCTACATTCATCAATCTCTTCATACGTTCTAAGTCTTCGATAACAATATAAATACGATAACAGTGACTGAGGCTCTGTAATAAAAACGTCATTCTCGCGTTCAGCGAATGATGTGTCCGTATTTTAAAGTTAACGGTTGCTACTCGTAATAGCTTAACCAATCAATTCAGTGTTCATATTGAAATAATCTAAAACATCTTATTCAAGGTTTACACCTTCATAATTTACCACAACTGTTATACGTGTATTTATATCGAAACGAAATTTCTTCCTACTACTTCTTCTGGGCATAATTTATATTCTGTTGTGTTTAATAATCATATCAACATGGATAAAAAATGTCTGGTAAACTGTGTGATAATGATAATATGGGGGGGAACAACTGCAATGTAAATTGTATCTCAACATTTTCAGTGTTATTGACGAACAAACATACAAACTGTCGCTTTCATAATATTAGTAGAACTATAGTAAACAGCAGGGAGCTGCCAACTAGACAGCAACACGCACCGAGCGCCAAGTTACATTCACCTAATAATCTTGATCTAACTATATTGGGGTCAAGTGTGAAGATGAATGCGCACTCAGACGCCGCATACGAACGCTCATGACCACAATAGGCGCATTTATCTAACAACAGGGCCTGTAGGGCTAGCATGAATAATTGCGACAACGCTTTCGTATCGCCTTCGACTATTTTTGTATTGGAAAATGAACAGCGCTGCGGCGGTGAAAAGTGGAACCAAAAATTAGTGTAACAGTTTGACATTTCGCGAGTTGCGTTTTCGAATACGTTGTCGAAAAAGTTCATGCTACCGGCACTGGAGTCTGCTATTTTACAAAAAAAAAAAACATTGTAATGAACAACAATTATCATTTCAATAACGAATGTGCCAAATTACGGTAAGTCGCTAAATCGTATACCTACATAATGGTATATTACTACAATATTGCCATCCTTATTTAACCCCGCACATGAGAAAGGGATAGCAATACTTTTAGACCTGTCAAATTAGTTTAGTAATTTTGAACAACAGAATCGACACCATTGTGTACAATAACAATTACAATTATATTAGCGGACTCGAAGCCCAAACTTATTCTTTACCCGACTACGACGAGGTCAAAATGAAGTGTTATGGTTTAGCTCTCTATGTACGTTCTCATCAATGGTTGTAGTTACGTACGTTCCGTCGTAGCGTCTAAACAATTCATCCCATTTCATTCCCTTTTTTTTTCGCGGGTTAATGTTTTTCGAACTAGTACAGTGTGTCCTCATCAACAACATGGTTGGCACCCCGTTAGTGATATCCCTGGTATTGCTAGCGGCTATAGGCTACGGTGACTGTTAACCATCAGATGTGCCGTATGCTTGTGTGCCACCTTAATAGCAACATGCGGGTCGTATGCCGTGTATCGGCTGCCAATGTAATGTTATTGAATTAAAATGAATCCGGAGACAATGCCGCGCTGATTTGGCGACGTGAGTCAAGGGGGAACCGGCGGCTATTTATATTCGCTTCCGGTGCGCGCGCGCATATCAATCGACTATGAGATCTGATGGCTACTGTTTAGTGTGGGCGTTCAGCTAATATCGTAAATAAGGATTAAGACTGCGACATTATTTCACTCACAGTCGATAATCGAGGGTCGAGGGACCGGTGATGTAGCCGACGACGTAGTATACTAGTCTTAACTGATGCAGTTTTGTATAGTTAGTGTATAATTTGACAGAACAGCGGAATAGGATCCATTCTACATCTACAGACCTTAAGAGTAATCTATTCAGTACAGTGTACTACTGAGTAGTACACTATCCAAACCGTTGATATCAACATGAATTATTCTATAGAAGAAGAAGGAAAACGTGAGAAATTTGAAATCTTGTCAATAGTTCCTTTAATATGGACTTTAGTGTAAAGACATTCTTTAGGCGGGGCATAAAAGTTAGCATAGGCTGCGGTAACCGCTTACCATCAGGCGGGCCGTATGCTTGTTTACCACCTTAGTGGTATAAAAAAAATCAAGTTATCCAGTGTTTACATTTTTACTAAATAGTTAAATGGAAAACGCTTAGTTCTTTAATAAAAACGTATATAAATAGCTTTCATAACCAATACCGTCCATTCACGAGACAGCAGACACATGACGCGTCATTCATAATATCTGCGCGTGAGTCGAGCGAGCTATATGGCTCTTTGTGCCTTGGGTAGGGCCCTGTGTGCAATGGAATTCAACATTACCACATGTATGTGACCTTAAAATATATCTACTATAAAATAAATATGCTTGCTATTGTTTTATACAGAGGCTCTATTCCAACTATACGAATCAATATAATTATAAGATTGACGTGTCTATATTTGATTCCAAATAAAAACTTTTCATACGGTTGTTTGGATCCCTTTATCAAAAATCTACAATCTTAAAGTGTGAATCATTTTAAGGCCCTAATAAGTCACGGGAAGAAACGGCAAGAAACTCAGTATCAAAACCCAAACACGCGTCCAAAGAGAACCAACTTGAAGACCTTATTTTCGAAGTAGGTTAAAAAAAGTAATTGACAGAGTACATACATACAGTTCATGTTCTGATAAAAAACAGTATAGTGAATGAATTCGACTAGAGCCTACAAACTAGCGGACCCATAATGATACTGTCCGGCATTCCAATGTCGGTCAGCGGGCCATTCTCAATAGTTTTTGTGCTTGCACTGTTACTAGGACTGCTGGCTACAGACATGGCCTGATCTATGGATTATGGACCTCTGTTCACAGTCAAGGAACTAGTAAACAGTAAAAAAGGAAGTGTCTAGTAAGTTTTTTTAAGTTCGGGTCATCGATTGTCCACGATCTCACCTGATGGTAACTGAAGATGTAGTCGAAGGTGGAGCTCGCTTGTCCGTTAGTAGCCGATGTATGTGTTTGTTTAGAAAAGTATTGAGCGATTGCGACTTCCACCAAATAGAAATACTAAATATGTAGTAAGTATATGCTGATGATATGCTACTGATTACTGAAGTCTTGTAATTTTAACATTGACTTAACCCGTCTTGGAATATGATAACTAGTGAAGCACCATAGCTGTATGTTACAAATAATAATAACTAAGTCTGTCTGGAAGAGATCACATGTTGTGATAAGGCCGCCAATTGTGCCGATTTATAATGTATTTTATGTTCTTCAGTTATTGATTTTGGTGTACAATAAAGAGTTATCTATCTATCTAAGTTGTTACTTAATCTGTACTATAGTATAGACTGTTATACTATAGTTTATTATTATATATTTTACTGTTATAAGTAAAATTATGTTTAGAATCAATTCAGTAGTTCCAGGTATACACACTTACATACAAAACAAACCTTTTTAAAATAGATAGTTATAATGCAAATCGTTAATTCTATTTAGACTCTTAAAAGACAGATACAAACCTAGTAGACTCATTGGATCCTCATATCCATTGTTCGGAAAAAGATCTTCAAAATCTAAAGGACTATTTGGATGTATAACGTTTAGACTACAAAGAAACTCATAATCTCAGGGGAACCTATCATTTTCCCGGCACAAAAAGTATCGTTTGTTTCCTAATCCAGGTTATAAACTATACGTGTGGCAAATTTCATACAAATCCGTTGAGCCGTTTTCACGTGATTAAGCAAGAACATACATCCAACCTTAGAAACTTTCACATTTATAATACTAGCTGCACTTTAAGAAGTAAACAATTCAACAAGACACGTAACGAACTTATAGGACGTAAATAAATAGCGATTTGAACTTACCATATCAAAGCCAGTTTCATTATTGAGTCATTTTGTAACTACATATGTGATATATTTGCGTAACCAAACAGTTTAAAGTGATAACAGACAGTACGGTCACGTTAACTTCAACCCTATTCCAAGGCACAAGACTACACTCTCGTCCACCAACATTGTTAGTAACAAATTGTGTCTGGCTGTTCTAAATACTTAAAGAATTAAATATTGTAAAATTAATACATTTGTTTTTATAACTATTTGTTGTAGTTCCGAATGAGAATGAGTCACAAATTCTTCATGTTTAACATGTATTTTTAACTTGCCCCAATATTTGGGATCTATTTTGAATAAGAATTTTGAAAGGATCACAATTCATCATTAAAATTATAAGATAATAAGTGCTTCGCCTAATGTCGCAGTATCATTCGGAAAGTATGTCTGTCTATGATTGAAACCCGTTAGGTCGGTGGGTACCACTACCACCGCAGTAGCAGACATTCTGCCGCCAAGCACGAATACTTCACTACACCTGCTAATAAAGGTTCTGCTGTAAAGGGCACGTAAAATGTTAAAATTACAGGACATGTGAAGCTAAAGAGAAAGAATACTGTCTTCAGATATCTTGCCTTAAGAAACTTACAAAGCCTTTCATACCAAAACTCAGTTACGCGCTCACGATACAGCCTGTAAAATATCAGTAAATACCAACGCAACGAAAATGCCTCAAAGTGCATTCAATACAATTGGAGAAGGGAAAACCATGACCATACTAATCAATACCAATATTGCTGACACTCTTAATGAATTAATACACGTCAAAGCAAATGAAGCAAGCACGCATCACAATGCACCACGCCAGGTTCTTACGACAGACTAGGAACCACAAGCATATGATATTTAGAAAGTTCAAGTCTTGGCCCTTATTTGGCGCTGTCCTTTATTTCCTAGTAAATTACGTATGCAGGACCAATTCACTATAAATCTTCACACACGGAACTTTCAAGTGTTAAAAATAGTTAACTTAAATCAACAAAGGCTTTATGTTCTTTAGCATCTGGTGGTATCAATAAGGATATCTATCTCTTGGTGGCAGTGAATTAAAAACCATATAAGGTCGGCCATGACGGAATATGTCAGTTTATGTTAGTGAATGTACGTATAAATTATTGTCCAGGTAAACGGTACAAGGAAAATTATTTGAAAAATCTTTAGCTGTTGTTTTCATTAAACAAGGAAACATGAAGAAATAAAAAATAAACATCCAATGTCACTTAAAATTTTTACGAATCTAACGACACCTCAACATTATAATCCATCAATTCGTTTAAGATTCAGAGCGTACCAAAGAAATAGCAAAAAAACGCAGGGAGCAAGAAAAGTGACCAAAAGAAGATCTCAAACTTGTAACTCTTCTAGTTCTCAAAAACAAAATATTATTATTGTTATTAAACATGGTTCAAGTATTGACAATAGGATTTACAATGCAAATTTGAGTAGAAGAAGAAGCCCTGGAGAGTCTAGGTCTTACTTTCTAGATCAAATTACCAAAGTACTCAATGATAGAAAGGTAAAGGGCACTGGGATGAATGTAAAAGAAGCGTGCTAGTCAAGAGTGTAATGGCGCTCTATACTCTCTGCCTACCCCGTGAGGGAGGACGTGATGTACACATGTTTGTATTTTTTTTCTTTTACTTTCACAATTTAGCTTTTTGTAATATACGAACTGATCGAAAATTGTCTTTTAAGAAGATCCGGCAAATTCTTCTCCTTCAAGTCTCAACACGTGTGATTAGAACACTTCTATTTGATAGTAGCATTGGAGCATGAGGTCAGTATAATCAAAATTAGCGATATAGACCCCAACAGAGTACAGGTTATGTCATCAATTGAAATAGCAGCAGTTTAGCAGGAAACTGTGATCGCAGCTAATTGATTGAACGTGTTATTGTCAAGGTGTACTGGGTGATGTCACAGTCACAGTACTATTAAACATACTGAATGAATTTGCCATAAACTAAACGGGATTTGTAGAACTAAAAGGTGGATTTTACGATGACTTAATTGAGGCACCGATATCTCAATTAAGGCAAATAGCGGAAATTATTATAAAGCGCGAAAACATGGACTTTAACATATGGAATATGACGTCATTAATACAAATAAAAATCAACAGAAGAAATACATTTAGGCTTTAGAATCGAGTTAAAATCAATTTTTAAGATCTATGAAAATCAACTCACCTTTAGTACTGCTGAACAGCCAAGAGTTTTGCTTCGTGTTGTCCAAACTCTTCTTTTTGACCACCGGCGTCTGCTCCACTATACTCGCCTGTCGACTGCGTCCCGCTGATGGTGTTTTCACACTCTTCTTTTTAGCCTTCTTCAACGTGCCACTATGTGACTTTCTTAAGGTGTTAATTTTTAACGATTGACTCTTGCCTCTGGCTTTGCTTTTGCTTCTAGAAGTCTGTCTGCTGAGCCGTCTTCTGTGCTCGGCGAGTTGCTTCGGAGTTGGAGGCTCGTCATCTGAGTCTGTCTCAACTGGCGGCCGACTCTCACTTATAGACGCGTGTCGCTTCTCCCCTTCCAGGAACAACTTTGTGAAGTTCAAAATTTCATCAGTAATCACGGCTTTGTCTACCACATCTTCTGATACCGTTTCTACTGGTTTGAGAGATGTAGGAGTCTTTTTTCTGCGCAGAAAGTTTAGAGCGCTCACCGAAGAACCTTTACTTGATTTTCTTTTTGGAGCTTCGACGGTACTGCTTTTCCGACTGTTTGATTGGCTTTTACTGTCTTTCTTACTGTTTTTCTTTATCTGGTCAAGTTTCATACTGGAGCCATGAATAGAATCTCTGTCCTCTTCACTCCAGAGACTTTCTCTTGACTTTTTCTTGTCCGAATATTTATCATTATGTTTAGCTGCCTCGAACCACTCTCCGTCTCCAAGATGCCTAACTATTTCTAGAGGATTTGATAAGGACATTGCTTTCCTGTGACCCTTTTTTGATCTTAATTCGACTTCTTCATCAGTTACGGCAAGTTTGAGTGATTCTTTGCTGATGGTAGGTGTTTTAAGACGTGGCATCGCGTCATCACTGGCTGATATTGCGTCGCTGTGGCCATCAGCTGATTCGTAAAGTGATTCGTCGCTCTCGTCTCGCCTGTCTGTAGAGATGACGTGGCTTAGTCGATTTGTCTTCAATGCCGGAGTTTTGAGTTCCTTGCCATTTACAGTAAGATTTCCAAATGTATATATAACCATAGGATAGAAAGGTTTTTTAGAAATATTAATAATAATTAGTATGTAAAGATTAATATTACGTATCGTAAAACACGTTCTAAAATCACTTTCAACAAAACCTGTACCAGAAATTATTTTCTACACCAAAGCATTTTGAGAAGTGTCCTAGTTTATAATAAATATTTAATTAAACAAGCCTAGTTCGTCTATCTGATAGATATTAATAAGTAATGGGTATAATCTATGGTCGCCAACGCCTCTGGCATTAAGGGTCACCAATTCATCATCAATAATATATAATTGACGTAGCGAATACTGAGTTTATCATATGTACAGTTAGTGCTAATCAACCACATTCTATTCTTTGACTCTGTCCAAACTTAAAGATATGAAATAGTAGACATATTTTATGTGTGAATCTACACTATGAGAAGTAACGATAGGTTCCTAAAGTAGTTTCGACACACTACACTAAAGATTATGCCTGTTTAAGTCTCAAAGCCTTGAAAAAACTAAAACAATGGTCCAATTGCCGAGCAAAAACCAGCTCGTGCGGCCCGTCCGTCGATGTGACATTGCGCAGATTATGAGTCATACTACGTTTTGCACGATTGGACACAGACAGCCCCTTGGCGGTACAGTAATTCAAAGTCGTAGCTATTTGTGTATATTTAGTTTCGAAATGTCTTCTGTTTGGATTTTTAATCAACCATTGTAATAATTTATAAATGAGAAAAAAAAATATTTATTTATATTAACAACAGACCTCAAACAATATTAGTTTTCAAAAGTATTTAATTTGTTTTATTGCTCGATTTCATTATGGCCAATTTTATTGATATCTAGTCCTTTAACAATTTAAATTAGGAACGAATAACGATTTTCCTGTTCAACTAATTCTTATGGCTAGCTATAGATGGCGTTACATGCGTAATACATCGCGCTAGTAACATTACAACTATACACGGTCGGCTATACAACCTTCTGTTTTGCAAGACGCCTAGCTAGCTTATTCACAATTTCCATACAATATAAACCGTCAGAATTGCGTGAGAACACTTTCTATGGCAAACCTATGGTAAAGGGTACCGCGATTCCATTGTTAGCAATTACATAATCACTTTCCAATATTGTGACAGTTTTTAATCATTTCCTTTTGATAATATTTATTTTTATTTATAAACTAGACCTTTTGACAGGTTACTTGACATTAGTACCCACAAAGCTTTTTTTTTTTATTTAGCCCCATATTTTTTTAAAGGGGTGAAACAGGCCACAGTTTCCTTCTACACGACCATACGTATTATTAAAAATATTTTCAAATCAAAAGGCATATCTGACCTGAATTAAGTGAACCGTATAAGATAATAAAGATTACTTAAGCGAGATGTAAGCTTATCTTATCTCTTTAACAGTAATTTACAGTGGGGCTAAGTCTTAGCTTATGTTGCGTAACGACTCTTTATTCTATAGATTTTTATAGTATAGCTTCTGTGCCCGTCTCAAACGAAAAATAAAACCTTAACTAAACAATCTATTATTTCTATTTGACTAATTTTAAAAGCGCATAATCTCTCTCTCTAAGTTATAAAATAATAAATAACACTGAAAATATATTTTGTTCCTTTAAGTTCTATCGAGATATCACCCCTTTAAATGCACACTTTTTATCTCTACCTCCAATTTTTGCATAGCATACATGCATATCATTACGCCAAGTCCCTCAAATTAATCTTCTATAGCAGTTCATACACAGCACCTACCTACCGAATTAATTCATACAGAGGTACGCTAATATTCTGCTAGAACGGGAAGGATCCCGTTTAGCCATTTGGCTACGGGACCCTAAAATTACGTTTGGGGCTGAGTCCGCGAGATGCCACGTGACTCACCGTACAACGTGGGGAACCAAAGCGCAAAAAAAACTATATTCAACCGTTGATATAGCACGTAACTTAATTCCGTTTACCATGAAGACGTTAAACATGTCAGAAGTCTTACAAAATATATCTACAATTTATCGACCCTACTTCGCTTTATGCACTGTTAAATTTTACCTATAATTTGCAGTAATAAACAGTTTTTGCGCCAAATAACAGGGAAATACATAATAGCTAGAAAAACATGTCCAACACTCAGATAAAATAAAAAAGATATATGGAACTTTGCGCACAGCGAAGTGACGCCAATTTTATAAACATGTAGTGCGTGGGCAAGGCGTAGTTTCTTTGTATTGAAACTGCAAGGCGTAGTTACGAACGGCGTCACTTCGTTGTGCGCAAATTTCCATCTACCTTTTTCATGTGATCTGAGGTCTTACAAAGAACCAAGATCGAGTTGAGGTAAATAACAAACGAATTAACCTATTTATATACCCAGGTACGAACAGGTGTGGGTAAAAATACCCAATCAATTCTGGCAACAACACAACTTGATCTATTTGAGAAACGTATTGACGACTCACACGAACTATACCTAATATTAGTGTCAAAAATGTGTACATCTACCTTTTTGGTACTAAGTCGTTTCTCAATTATATCTAGTTCCAAGTTCCTTTACAATGTACTCTAACTCGATCTAAACACGTATTAATAACATCAAAACGGGTTTTATACCTACAATCAGTCGACTCATGACCACAGCCAATGCAACTTGACTGAAACGTCGAGGTAAATAAACCAAGTTTTTTTTTTTAGTTTGATGCGTCTGGTGTTGCTAGCGTCTGGTGTTGCTAGCATATGCTAATTTGCCAAAATAATTGTAACAAGAATGAATTCTCAAAAAAAAAACGACATTAATAAGTTTACTTTACTAATCGTAATAAGAATTTTAATTTTATGATAACTACATTCTAAAAACACGGAATGTTTTTAATACGGTTCTAGTTTTATTCATACTTAAGCAAATATAATCATTAACCTTAACTATAAAAATTATTGAAACACTGACGCGGTCGCAATAAAAATACAGTCATGAGAGATTGCAAATAAACTAAATCTTTGAACTTTTACAGATCTTGAAGCAGCCTTACTGTTTACAAACCAAACTACTTTTAATACGTTAATTATATAAATAAAGAGTATAATTAAATCCTCTGACCACATCAAAGTTCTATCATAGCCTAGCTTTACATGTGGTACCACTATGCTAAACAAATTCTAGCCAGCATGGTATCACGCTTCTTGTAATGACGTATTTCCCTGAGACGTACACAGTTACCTGCTATGCGTATGACGTCACGCCGGTCTTCACCAACCGCCAAGGGGGTAATTATGAATTTGCTACAGTTTGCGATCGATCGCAATTTTAATTGAATTGCAATTATTTGCATTTCTACTGCCTTCTTACCCTATTGAGTGATGAAGATCGAGTTTAGTTTAGTTTATCAATGGTGTCGATTCTGTTGTACCAAATCACTAAACTGATTTGACAGAACTAAAAAGGCTTGCCATCTCTTTCTCATGTGCGGGGTTAAATAAGGAAGGCAATAATTTAAGTCCTGTTAAATTTGTTTAGTTTAATGAATTTGTACAACAGAATCGACCACAATGTATATAATTTAGAGAAAATATCTTCAGACTCATACCTGTCTTTGCGAGGCGAAAGGCCAAGTGTGGTGAGGTGGACTTCACTCACTCAACTTACTATTTATCAGGCGTTTCTTTAAGATTTTACTATGTGCAAAATTATCGCGTTTAGCAGTTCACTTTGTAAAGATGGTTAATAATTGAATTTAAATTTCATTAAAGTTTTAAGCTATTTCAAATATATTTGCTGCCTAAGGTTGTGTTACTAGATCACGTGACTTGAGAATTCAACGGGTCATGAATATGTGTCATTTGTATTTGACATTTCAAATCGCAAATCGTCTGCAACCGCTAGCCATCTGCAAGCTAAGTAATTACTCAATATTTTTTCACAGCTTAGTGTCTGCGCTCGAGTGATATGAATTATAAATTCGGCATTCTAACGACACTCTGATGTCCGTCTAATTGCTTGCCTTTTGTATGTAAGTTTGTCGAACTTATGAGATGATCACAAAGAGATAAAAATTATATTAATGTTTGTAGTGAATAAACTCATGAAGTACTGAACGAACAAGAAATCATTTTTGTATGACAGGTGGTATTATACCAGTTCTATCTTCATAAGTTTAAATAATGAAATTTCCTTCCAGCCAAAACCTAGGTAGGTTTTACCCGACATAATATGGGCAAACTTTATGAAAATCACTATTACACACAAACATACAGAAATACAGTCACGTAGGTAGTCATCATGTTATTATCTTTCAGCACGCAACATCCTTCCCTGACACATTTGAACGAATATAAGACACAACAAATTGTTTCCATTGCTATATTGGTTGGTACACTACCTTCTGCCCGCGACTTCGTCCGCGTTGAGCTTAGAATCCCAGAGAAATGTAACATTTTCCTGGGACGAAAAGTATCGTAGATCTAATGTGCCAAATTTCACACAAATCCTTTGAGCCGTTTTACGTTTTTTTTATACCACTAAGGTTGCACTCAAGCATACGGCCCACCTGATGGTAAGCAGTCACCGTAGCCTTAAGCTGCTAGCAATACCAGGGGTATCACTAACGAGTTGCCAACCATGTTGTTGATGAGGGCTCACTGTGCTAGTAGCATTACTACTAGCCCAGCGTATCCTCGTGGAGCGCTGGCAACCTTACTTACCGCAGAAACACAACATCAAGTAGTGTTATTTGACTGCGGTCTTCTGTAAGGCGGAGGTACAGTCCCCAGTCGGGCGGCTCCAATTTAAATGGGAAAACCCACGGGAAATCCCAAATCGCCCTACCTCTCTTACGTGATTGAGCAACAAACATCCATACATCCATCCATACAAACTCGCACATTTATAATAAACTAGCGGCCCGCCCCGGCTTCGCACGGGTACACTTTTATATCAAATATTTTGTCTACCCGTGCAAAGCCGGGGCGGGCAGGTAGCCTATGTTAATCAGTAATAGTGTAGCTTTCTAACGGTGAAAGAATTTTTGAAATCGGTCCAGTAGTTTCGGAGCCTATAGACATTCAAATGTCTACCCGAGCGAAGCCGGGGCGGGAAGCTAGTATAATATATAGCCTATGTTACTCAGTGATGATGTAGCTTTCTAACGGTGAAAGAATTTTTGAAATCGGTCTAAAAAATAAAAAAATAAAAATTTAGGGGTGGACTACCCCTAACATTTAGGGGGATGAAAAATAGATGTTGGCCGATTCTCATAGATACCGGATAAGCACAAAAAATGTCATCAAAATCGGTCAAGCCGTTTCGGCGGAGTATGGCAACGAAAACTGTGACACGAGAATTTTATATATTAGATATTAGTCGAAAAGATGATGTCTGAAACTACTTTACAGGGTGAGAGATTCTAGATTTTCCTACAAGTCAAATAACGTACTACTTCAAGAACGTAGGCTTTTAACAGTCATTTCAAATGTAACCAACCAAATATCGAGACATACAAAAAATATAAAAGTTTGTGATTAAATACAACTTTATATCGTAATTTAGGAAATTAAAATGACCACCGACCACAAGACCAGAGACGTCAGTACCCAAAATGAAACCTTAATTATTGAAGGCCAAGGTTTAATTTTCCGTATGTATAACGAGCTGAACGCGTTATTAGATACTTCAGTAAGAAGTTGTTTTCAGCTCAAGTTATAAAAAATTGCAATCCGATAGATGTGGACCAAATATTGATTTGTAACGGCTATAAATAGCGCACCAGTGTGTAAACGTTATATAACGTTTAACGCGTAAACGGTATTAAGAAATAGCAGTCGTATGTATGTATGCGTTGTACACAATAAAATTGAACACGCGTAGTAGAACAACAACATGGTACATCTATTAAGTCAAATTACAATAAAATGGCAAGGCAACTCAAAATCCGGCTGAAAAACAAAACAGTCATTAGAATTGATACGAAGACATTCAACATGAATATCTTCGTAACAGGAATGTTGAATGTATACAAACCTAGTGACACCTTCATGTCGAGGATATCGGAGTGTCTTCTCTTCTCCTTGTCACTCTCTGTCGAGGGCTCTCTCTCGCTGGACTCCCTCGTGGGTCGCAAGAGACTAGGTTTCTTCTTCCGTAGCATTCCCACGACTCCATTCTCCACTTTTTCAGCCGGCAAGGGCTTAGGGTCTCTTTTAAACCACATCATCTGGACGACCATATAATAGCACTCACTCACACAGCTATTTTAAATAGCAGTTAACTAATCACAGGTTACACGTCTAACATCACTGTAACTACATCCATTTGGATTCTGGCACTGCTTTAGATTAACAACTGATTAGTTATGTGTTGTGTGACGTTGTTGGCACCGGTATTGGCGATAAAACGGTATTTAAATTCAGTGATTGCCGTCCCGATCCGTTATGGGTACGCATAGTGTTATACTTTAAGCTTTAAACCCTAGAAAGAAAGAACTAACCGCTTAACGTTCCTACAGTAAGTAAGGTAGTCGCCGTAAAAACGCTTCTTGGATATAACGTGGCTAGTTTAAAGGATATATAAAGAAATTATGCTAATAAGCTTCAAGAGGCGAGATACAACTTGTAGGTTTAAGTGGCAGAACTTAAGTTCTACATGCAATAATAACAATAATCATCACGCCACGTCCAAGGGGTAGGCAGAGAGTATAGAGCGCCAAATCACTCTTAACTCGCACACCTCTTTTGTTTCTACTACATTCATCAATCTCTTCACATATGCCCGCCGGTTCTTAGTTCTTTAACTTTCCGTCACATTTTTAATGCGACACGTTATATCGGATCGTGACCCGTCCACCCACTGGCATCACTCACTGGTGGGTGGACGCCTAATCAAGAATGACCCGTGCACCCACCGCCTCTAGGGTTGGAATTATTTTTGTAAAACGACGATACTTTTCACAGTTGTACAGTTCTCTTTTACAGTTCCTATGAATAGAAAAATTTGAAGAAAAAAAACCATTTTAAATTTCGGGGTAAACTAAAGGTCCTTTTTTAAATGGTGTATTTGACATATGAATTGTTAGTTAAGACCGGACAAGGCGTCTATCGGGACAGCTAGTTCGAAATAAACGTGTACATATTATTTTCATCATAAATCAAGTTTACAAGATCACAGCGTCGACCTTGTGCGACCTTGAAATATATAAGTTTAGTATATCCTGCTTATGGTAACATATTTTCCTTGTTCGATACAGAGACAAATATTTACTTAAATTACTAATATAATAGTGCCAATTTTGCTGTTCAAAATTACTAAACTTAACTAATATGACCGGTCTAAAAAATATTGCCATCCTTATTTAACCCCGCAGATGAGAAAGGGATAGCAAGTTAGCATATTATTATCAAGCACGCGAGCTCTAGTCCTACTGGCTCATACAAGTTTGACAATCTTATAGCTTTTTAAGAGAATCGAATAAGTCTAACTCAGTGTCATGACCTGAAATGGCGAGCACCAGCCCCCCGTCATTAAAACAAGGAGGGTTCCCTAATCATTGCAGTCACGAACCGTCGGGAATCATCATAAAGCTAAAATTATTTGTATCGTGTGTTTAACGTCCTTTAAATTTGGGGTGGAGGGATGGAGGTGTCATTGACACGAATACTTGTTTGTGGTAACAGCAAAGCTGTTCCTCTAATGTAAGGATACAAATCCGATTGTGTGTAGAGAACCTTACTACTGTTCTTTTTAGGGTTCCGTACCTTAAAAGTAGAAAATACCCGGGTCTATGGTCCCTTTCGGCTGTAAAATAATCAAACCTGTAAGTAAATTTTCGCATATTTTGCGATTTCACAAGGGAATCAAAACTTATAGGGTACTCCCGTTGTCCTAAAATCATGAAATTTGGCAAGAAACAGTGTCTTACAGCACAAGTAATAACCGATATTTAAGTTTTTTTAATGAGAATTACCAAAAAAAATATTCCTGAATCGCGCTTGTTGACAGTTACGAATAATGACCTCATTTGAAGTTCGCCTACTTTTAACCTTACCTACAACTGTGTACGAAACCCTCGGTGCGCGAGTCCGATTCGCACTTGGCCGGTTTTTTTACGAATGCTTCTCGTAAGGCTTACTGCATGTAAGTGGGATTAGCTAAGCTGAAGGCGTTGAAACCAAACCGAAGTTTGCGAGAGAGGTGTCACACTAAGTTATGATTAAGGAAGATATAATAACCGAACACAGTATAAGGTCGGGACCTCTGATAGGTTTCGCAACGATCGATCATCGGCCACGGGTCGTGGAAGCGAGACAATTCAATGTCATTGAATGAGATAGAGGGTCAAATGATGGTCGATGAGATGATCGTCACTTTATATATAAACATATTGGTTTTACCCAACTACGCTTCGCTGTAGAAAAAAATAAGGTTTGTCCTTTAAAAAACATACAGGAACAAACGACAGTTATATACATTCGTCATTTCCGTGTGGAGTGAAGCACACACCATGATAATACTGAGATACATTTGCTCTCAGATCTACGTGAATTTAACAAGGCTGGATGTTGTAGGCTACCTTACCGTATCCATCTATACCACCCACAGGGCGTCTGGCTGAACAAATGGCCCGCGAAGTTGTCTGGGGGTGATGAAACTAACTGCTGCCATTTAAATTGTTCCAATAACTACTACATATTTGTTGACTAGCTGTCCCGACATACGTTGTCCTGTCTTAGCTATGAATTCTTATGACAAATAAACCATAGAACAATGGTCCATTAGTTTATCCCGAAATTAAAAATATACCGGTTCTTTTTTCATATTTTATTTTCATAAGAACTTTCTACTGACAATAAGAAACACAAAAAAAATATTGCGAAATCGTGATGCATTTACGTGTGATGCCGTGACCAAGGGAAATAGGGATTCATTTTTATATATGTGCTAGCGGCCCGCCCCGGCTTCGCACGGGTAGACATTCATTTCGGAGCATAGACATTTATCAAATATTGTGTCCACCCGTGCGGAGCCGGGGCGGACAGCTAGTATAATATATAGCCTATGTTACTCAGTGATAATTTAGCTTTCTAACGGTGAAAGATTTTTTGCAATCGGTCCAGTAGTTTCGGTTTTGTCTACCCGAGCGAAGCCGGGGCTGGAAGCTAGTATAATGAAAAATAAATGTTGGCCGATTCTCATAGATACCGGATAAGCACAAAAAATTTCATCAAAATCGGTCAAGCCGTTTCGGAGGAGTATGGTAACGAAAACTGTGACACGAGAATTTTATATATTAGATATTAGGTCCTTACATATGAAATTGGCGTTTTGTATGGGAGGAACAAAAAGTCGAATATTTTTTTATTATATAGAGATTTATTTATCAACGACAGATGAGAACACTACACTGACAAAAAAGTACATAAGAAAATGTTCACTTAATTATACGAAATCAGAACTAGACACTATGCCACCTTTTTTTTCGAAAATCTTATATTTATACCTAATATCACCTTCAAAGTAAATTTGTATAGAATATACATTTCATATCCCCACCATATACTTTAAGCCGTCCCACACAGAGGTTCCTAGTACGGGCAGACTCGGGCGGAAATGTAGTGAGGATGCGGCCTCCGCGTTTCCGCATCATATCAATATGTATGTATGTTTGTATGTGCAATGTGTATACATCACGACGGGAGAATAATATTACAATTTAAGTGTTGTAGTGTCACGAATCGCACGTGTTTATGAAAATGTTCCATGCAATTCATACGGACGATACTTTTAGCGAAGCTTTCGTCCTAGTATTCTTAGTATACGATAAGAATCACTGTAGCTTTATCCCAAACACTGTCATGGTCACCCAGTGGCTGGTCACCTGATTGTTTTTTTTACCGCTTCCCTCTAACATTGGTCAGTCTTTTCGCATCAGTACTATTTAATTTATTTAAAGGTTTACCAACAACTGTTTACACTAAATAAATACATTTAGTAAGTACAATATTTTTTTTAAATGCGAATTTACTAAAATATATAGTCACCGTCACCGTCAATAATGACCTCATTTGAATTTCGCCTACTTTTAACCTTACCTAGAAGTGTGTACGGAACCCTCGGTGCGCGAGTCCGACTCGCACTTGGCCGTTTTTTTGTGTTAAGTCTGGTCACCTGACTGTTACCGAAAAAGCGACTGCCATCTGACCTCCGCTACACATTCTACAGGGAACATCCACTACCTGGGTTACACCATTTCTCAGACTTTCATCATCTGACAGACCTTTTAACGATTGTACTCATTCCATTCATTTGTCAGCCGAGACCGACCGCAAACATCCAAGGAAACTAAAAAACACGGAAATATTTTGTAACCAAATTTGCAAATAAAAATAACACTCAGTTCGGAGACAACGTTCATAACCGGGAGCCGGGGTCAATTGCATTTGGGGCCAGACAGGGTGAGGTCACCACCCCGCCCTCCCAAATAACTCGGGTGGGGGTGAACTAATAGGGAAGACCAGGTAGTCGGGACTTTGTACACATAAAATTGCTATAATTTGGCCTTTAAAAAGGCGTACTCTTTAAATTTCTAGTTCGTTTCGCCTCGGGAGCTGAGATAAAATGCTCATATAAAGATAAAAAGTTTGGATATGCTTAGAATAGACCATCTTTTTGATATAAAGGGGTACCTGGTATTGTAATGTATCGTATGAACGGCGACGGGCTCACCACCTGTCACGTTGTGACCTACAATATGTTCAGTGAGTGGCTGTTGACTGACATCACCTCTGCCTACCACATAATATCATAGACTTGCATATTAAACTGATTAATGGCCGAATCCTGAAACGCCAATCAACACCCTGGGAACCTTACTTACCACAGGAACACAACACAACAGTAGTGTTATTTGATAGTGGTCGTCTGTAAGGTGGAGATACAGAGCCCAATTCACCCTACCTCTTATTAAGCTCATGGTGTGATTAATCACTGTACTTAGCTTAGAAAAACTTATTGGTACAGACCGGGGTTTGAACCCGGGCCCATCAGACGACAGGCTACAACCACAAGGCCACCACAAACATAAATGAATCAGAGTGCATTTTATTAGTCAGGAGCGGTGTGCGGTTATGCCTATACACACAGACTGGACGTCATCGGCTGGGTAAACAATCAAACAGACGCACTATTTATTACTAGACATTGGTATTAGTGACTACAAATTATTAAACATATTTACGTGGAAAATTCATAACTACGTTTATAGTCATACCATGAAAATAGTTTTGTCATCCATTTAAAATTATGCTACAGCACTTGCAGCACTATTGCCTATTTATCCCAAACACTGTAGCGGTCGGCACTAGATGTAATCTGATGTGGCTGGTCATCTGATTGTTGCACAAAGCGACTGCCATCGGTCCATCGCAACCTTTTTAGGGTTCCGTACCTTAAAAGGTAAAAACCCCTTAAACCCTTATAGGATCACTTTGTTTTCCGTCTGTCTGTCTTGTCTGTCAAGAATTTTTATCTCAAGAACGCGTGGAGTTATCAAATTGTTAATTAATATGAAATACCCGGGTCGCTTTCGGCTGTAAAATAATCAAACCTGTAAGTCTTAATGGTTGTTGAAATGGCGCTCTATACTGTCTGCCTACCCCGTGAGGGACATACACACACATACAGAGATATAGGTATTGTAAGCAAGTTGCTATTCGCCAACAACGCTAACCCCCTGCTAGAACGAAATTAACAGCGGAAACACATCCTGCCTCGTACAACATAAATGGAGTCCTGACAGCCAGTGGTGACGCTCTAAATATAGTTGGTTAATGACATCACTTCAGTTACGGATATTGAAATGGATTTCAAGTTAGAATTGAGAGAAATATATTTGAGTCACAGCGTGTTGCTTGATAAGGATGTATTTCCTCTCAGGACTTTGGTATTTGAAGAACAATAATTTTCAAAATGATGGATTAATAATGAACAGACTAGCAATGTGTAAATAATTTTCAATTTCCAATCACGAAGACATTAAGTATTTCAACAATCTATATAACAATTATAGGTAGGGGCCAAGAGAAGACAAGCGAAGCATTGGTCGTCTGGCAGCTAGATGGGCAGATGATATAATCAAAGTCGCGGGTCGAACTTGATTAGATTGGCGCAGGACCGAAGCGAATTATAAAAGAGAGGCCTATACCCAGCAGTGGGATGATAAAGGCTGTGGATAATGGATTGAAAATATATAGCGTTAATTAAGAAAATTTAATAAATTATTGTATATGTATCATTTTTGGACTATATATAAATCCTACAAATCCAACAAGACAATAAATGATAACGTAAATTTACTAACGTATTTTTGTTTGTTTACATGTTTGTTATCCCCAACAGACCGTGCCGATGAAACAGACAAACACACACACACACACATTGACAAATAACCCCCCTTCTGGCGCATTCGAGAAAAATTGCAATGGGATGTTAAAGTTTTCTAAGAATACTGCGGGCGAAACTGTGTTGCTATTCCACAACGAAATATTTTTTTTTACTTTAAGGCCATAATCACCATCGTACGCTTATAAAATACATCATATCCTAAGATCAACTATCCGGGGCAACATTTCAGTTACATCACACCCTGGGAACATTACAATTTACAGAGCACTCACCATAAAGGTAGAGATAAAAGTGCTGGACCAATGCACGTGCGGTACAGATGCAGAGCTTTAAGAACCTAAACGACCGCGTAATGGAAATAGTGTTGTTAAATTTAATAATACTATATTATGTTGAGTTATAGTAGCAATCAAATTTAAGTTGTATTCAATGGACAACTATTTAAAAGTGATTGGAGGAATAATATTCCATTGTATTATGGAAGTAAAAGTACCACTTACGTACCATTTGGTTAACAGTAACACTGAAGATAGTTTTACAGATAGGATACGACTGTATATTTTTATATTTGATAAAGACATAAAACACGATACTACTCGTTATAAATAATAACTAACACAGTACTCAATCCCAATTCACACACCCATAAATACCTCATTACATTCAATCAATACATAAATAAATACATATTCAATCGAATATTTCGATAAATAACATTGATACACATGTCAGACCATCAAAGAAAACAGGGAAATCATCTATGAGAATACTAAAAACTAGCGAGAATTTAGAATGAACAGAAACTGAACGAAATCCTAATATAAACACGTGAAGAGATAACAGACGGGCCGAAGACATAAAAGAATAAAGAACAGGAGCCAAAATAAACGGCACAGATAGGAATCACTGAAGTGTAACGGACGTCCGTAAACACGACACTGTAGAACTGGTAGACGTTAAACAGGCAAGGGTGGGTCACATTTAATCTACGACCTGAAAAGAATTGAGTCCACGATACAATATCTAATTTGTGAATTGGGAATCTTCTCTATTACGAGTGTCATGATGCAAGGATTTTGATAAAGCAGAACATTATGACCTCATGGTACAATGAGAACCAATTATTGCGCCTAATAATTTACACAAATTCGAAGAAATCATTCAACATACCATAAGATCTATTCAGGAATACGTGACTACTTTGGAAACATCAATTTGTTTATATGTTTAGTCACTAATCAGCGATGCAAGAAAAGTAGGCGATAGACATAAGAGGACAACCAGTCACGTGATCATAGGCAGCCTTGATTGGTCGTGATTGAGTGTTTACATATTACCTGCCTGTCTAGTATGTTGTGCTGGATGTTGTTGATACTAGACAAATAATTAGCCCTGAAGAGGCTATGACCAACGATTTGATAATAATCAATGGCTGAACAATATTTGCACAAAATCCCTGATGCTACTCATAAGCGATCGGTACTTTCATTCGATTGTATGTTTTATGACAGAGATAACAATAAGGATTAAGAGTAACTCCAGAAAGTAAATGAACTAAAATTTTACTAACTCGAATCTAAAAACCCGAATTTAATAAACTAGACCAAGAAGGCTAAAAGGATAAGAAAATAATCATTAAGATAGAACAATTCCACGAACGACACCCATAAAGCCGTGTGCTTTTAAATCACGTGACTTTTCTGGCCAACACAACGCCCCCCAAATAGTCAACCATAACAAAATCTTCATGATCATTCATAAGAATATAGAATAATATCCGAAGGCAATACAGTTCCACTTCAAAGGCCTGGTAGATGTTATCTACAAACACAAATGGCCAACTAGCCGTCTGTTTATAAGAAGCGGCCTTGCTTACACCACTCGAAATAGCGATAACACGGGAGGCACAATGCTATACCTACGATATTTGTGATGGAGAAACCCCGGGATTTCGATAATATTAAAAAAAAAAAAAAAAAAAAAACTAACTATAAACGGATAAAGTTGGGCTGGCTTAACCTAGGGAGCAAAAATCTCTACGACTTTAAACAAATACTAATTTCTGGAAGTCTACTATTTGTAACATCTGCAGTTATGCATGGCAATACTACCAATCATTTTTGTAAAGATTTTAACTAAATTACAATTGAAGCTCGTTCTGAAAGACATATTTCAGGATTCAATAAACCTAATAAACACATGAAAGCGTAATCAAATCGAACTTAACGGAAACAATCGACTATGGAAACTGTCACGGTCCAAAAAAGACAACCAATAATTCGCTTTTATGAATTAGATCAATCGATTTCAGTTCTAAAGCACTTATTACTAATATCATTGTGTATATGAATGCCCCTCTTGGCCCACCTGATGTTACTGTATTATCAATTCTGAAGCGTTCGTGTGCCTTTACTACCGAGATTGTCAACACACAGCTATTGTGCGTTACCAAGGATTTATGGGTCAATCCGGCGCGTGGCTATTGTGTCCCAGCTTGGAATTTTTCACAGGAATTATATGTGAGGGTTGGGTGTTGAAGAAGCTATGGGTTTTCGTATATACACATTATTGGAGTATTATAATTACGATAATAAGACGAGGGTTATAATTTCTGGTGCTGTCTGAAACCCTTGGACAGTTGGAGAAGAATCAAGCAACTTAATTAAAACTGACACAACTCTAACACTACTGTATTTATTTATGACGAATATTGTAACAGCACACAATGAACACGTCGCAAAATTGTAGCATCCAATGATTTTTTACACAAACGTAACAAAACCACGAGATTTTATTGAAGTTTAAAAAATACTTAAGGCGCAATATTAAGAAAATTCCCAACTTTCAAGCCTAGAAAAGGTACGACGAAGAAATCTGAATTTTACACCAAAAATACTTATCCGAACAATGCTTGTGAAAACCTCTGAAATTGGCAAAGAAATATCTGAGACCGCAATTGCTTTGTAGTCTGGGACCTGTGGTATTCACGAAATGCGCCTTGAAGGTCAGTGGCGCCACCTTGTCATGGGTATACTGCTCACCTCGGCTACTGACATTCAACATCACCTGTGTACACATATCAAACGATTGCCGAGCACCTGTATATTTTCGATGTATATACAAAGTATATACATGAGTCATAACACAAAAGATATTTACTTAAAATAGAATTAATAACTGGAAGACTCTCATAGAACTGTAAGGAATATTCTCCTACGACACTCAAAGACAGAGCAAACTCGATAATAAAAAATATTGAACAGAACAGACCGTCAATAAAAGCTCATAATCATCATTTTAAAAAAGGCGTGAGAGAAACATTTACGTTACGTTACATTACATTACTAACAACCAATATTGATAATCTGGCAAGTCAATAGCGATTAATCTAATTTAACCGCGTCCCAAATAAATTTGCTCCATGCAATGGCTGCTCGAACTGGGTTAGAATCTAAAAGCCATTAGCTGATATAAACAGCCATAGAGGGAGTAAAATTAGCACATGATACTCATTCGCAGAAGATAGCGCACATGTGTCTCTGCGATGATGACCTCATCTGTGACACTACGCTACAGAATTAGACGGTGGACATGTAAGGTGGCGATAATTGGATATAATTAGAGCTATACAAAACGCAGGCAAGAATGCAGACCGATATATTGTCCTGAGAGCCTTACGGAATGCGATTAATGTTACAAGTGTCAATTGTAACTAGAATATAATTATTATCTCGTGCGTGATAATAAGCAAAGCATAATCTTCCTTCAGATGAGTGAAATATAATAGTAACAGCAATTAAAAACTCGACATAAATCTAAACAGAACAGCAGTTAACTGTAACATGCTAGATCTATAACAAACTCATACCATAAGGGTTTTAGTAAAGATTGAACATTAAAAATGGCAGAACATACAATAATTGTATCGTATTATGTTTCTCATACTGACTGTACATTACTATTCAAAATTCTAGTCTAAGGATTGATGGAAGCTTACACAAACATAGTATCAGTAATCAAGGCGTACAACGACTATTATCCTCTGCTATTTATACTTTCTATTGTTAAAAGCATCATCAATATCCTTGTGGACGGACTTTCTTGAGCTAATGGCTATGAAGATAAAAACCGGCCGGGACCCAAACAGATATTTCGTATTGTTTTGTATCTACTGCTTGATGAAAGGAAATAACACTTATTTTCTAAAGCACATATTGATAATATTTGACATTATTGAAAATTTTATAAGCGTAAGGCGAAGTGAAAGAGGTGTATAAGAAAGGCACAAATTTTCTATAGTAGTTTACAATACCTATAAATTAATTATAATAGAAAAAGTGGCCCCACATAATGTGCAGACAGACGACAAGAAACATCAGAACGGCTAGCACTGAAACCTAAAAGAATAAATTGAGTAGGCGGGCTGATAATCCTGGGAAAATTTTGCAGCAATTTGTAATCCCGTGGGTGTAATGGTGCTCTCGATACCGGCTGATAGATTGCAAGGAAAGTATTTTAAGTGGATATTATTAAACTGTTGTTTGTTGCTTCTGGAACGAAACGTAAACTTGGTTTTAAATCTGCAAATAATGTGGAGCTGAATTAAATCCATTGAGGTGTAAATTTCCAGTTCTGTTGCTCTAGCCTTGATTTGAGTTTGACATGATTTTTCGATCAAAATCTACGATCAAGTTGAAAATTTCACACAAGTTCTTGTACAAGTACCATAATTGTTTTTCTTGTTTTAGCTGAATTTACTTTAGTGGATTATGTTATGTCACATATACCAGTAACGGCCAAAACGAACATAAACAATGCGAAACACGTGATTAAAAGTTATGACCGGCTTTGAATAGTTTTGTCCTATTTTAAATTTGGGAATTTCGCGATGCTTGTCAGATTTCAATTTCCGCGTCGCTTTAATCTGTTGAGACCGTGTAAAATTCGAATTAACTTTTTTATTGCCGGCGTCGATATTGAAGTTTAACGACTCAGAGATTTGACAGAAGTCGCGCAGAATTTGTATCTGAATATGGAATCTAATTAATCATTCTTATTAAAATATCCGAGCAGTAATCATACAATTATGGCGTCTTTCTTTATGCATGAAGACTAAGATGACATGTACAAGGAAGAAACCATTTATTAAGCGTGAAACAGTACATGATGTCAGGTAAAATACGAATGTAAGCTAAATCACTTTAGATACTATCTTGTAGAACTAGTAGCCACACCTTATTGACTCCTTGATCATAGATAAAATATTACAATACTTTGAAGCCAAATTGAACAATTACCATATCAGTATAAGGACCATATAAACGAATCGGCACGTCTGAGCCGCGTGCGCAGACTAACACACACATGAGATCATAACATAAGACAAACGACTAATATAACAAGAGCCCGCCACATTGTAGTATCTATATCAATCCAAAGCTAACACTCAAGTTGAAAGAGGTCTAACTCAATTGGTCAGCTGGGTGGTCAGGAGAATTATTAGGAATTAAGTTATGGTTTTATTTCAAACTATGAGTCACGCACGATAATCTATTCTAGTCCTTACCCGTGGCTGTATTACGTTAAGGAGGTCGTCATGGTAAGACGGTACTAAGTCATACTACTAGAGGTGTTTGGAATACATCGGTTTGAAATAAATTATAAGCAGTTTCAACTAAGGTTTTTTATGACATGAATAATAACGATTAAACTTTAAGAATTTTGTAGGACAGTTATGATGAATCGAAATAGGACGAGTAGATTATAAGTAATTTTGTATTTTATGACTCACTTACCAAATCATAAAAAAATAAACAGGCATTAGAATTAAGACATAGTTTCAGATAAAAAAACATTAAAGGCACGTGAATAATGCATACAAAACAAGATGAAATTGGTGGGAAACTAGACGAGCGGCTGAACGATTAGCAGAGTTTAGAAAACAATGGAGGAACAGGGCAATTGTTCGAAAACACAACGAGCATGAACTAGTGATTACTTCCTGATTTAATTATGAGAAGCTTAGGCGTAATTCTTGGAAGATGGAAGAAAGGTCCGCTAAAAACAAGACAGATCGACATAGATAAAAAGATAGTAATGTTACTAAACAAAATAGGAATCGGACTGCCAGTGAAGCTATCAATTATGAACTAACTATAATCAATATTGTGTAATGATAGAGATATACGATTTTACAGGTGGCGTCTGTATTTAAAATTTTGAATGACCCAGAAATAGATTCAATAGACATTGTTGTTGTAATTAGGTTGGAGATGATGTTTATTTACATCGGAAATCGTCAATTGATTGTTGGTTTTATTGACATCACCGAAAACGGTGATGTCAACAAAATCAACAATGGTTATGTATCCCTTATGTACACATATAAAAGATTTAAAGGGTTACATAACCATTGTATGTATGGGATGATACTCGTCGTCTACCAAAGGAGGGGGTGTTCCCTTTGGGCATAAAGGGTGCTTGCAAATTATGTAATAATATATATTAATTATATATCTAAAATGGTTTTTACCATTATGAAATATGAACTCATTTCACAGCCATTCTAATATTTCTAGTAAGTTCGCAAACCTAACACAACAAAATAGCGTCAACAAATGCTAAATATGACATAAATCATATAACAAATAAAGATACCACTATAAAACCGTAAATTGCAAAATAACGTGACAAAATATGTTATAAAGCAATAATAGTTACTGGTGTGTTACGGGTGACACATAATATTATCGTGACAGATACATTTGACTGACAAGAGACGCAATCACGACATTCAAATTGAGCAAGTTTGTTAGAGACAATAAGGTTAGCTAATATGTATTACGGAGGGCGACAATTACTTACGCCCATGAGGTGTTAGCTCTTATGTATAGGTGTTACTTTCAACTTGTAATCATATACGAAGCTTTGCCACCAACAACCCCGTAAACAAACCGAAAGCAAATATTCTGATGACGGATGAAACATTTGGCGAAGCAAATAAAGAAGATATGAGTAACAATGATTCAAATTAAATTGAAGAAAAAACTAAAACTAAAATTGCGTTACTTTACAATTAAAATTTGACCTACTGTCAATGTAGGTCTTGCCAATCACATAATCGATATATGTTTGCCATTAGTATTTATAAATTCTGTACAAATGGGCCATCTATTGTGCCTGTCTCCTGTTGAGGCCTTTGACAGTCACAATGCTTGAGGTCATACATCCATAGGTTCTGTACTCATTCATATACCAATGGGTTTCATAACGAAATGAGTACAGCAGCCTTTTACTTTTATTCGACTTTATAATTACTTCATCTATATATTAAAAAAAAACTAAATTCTCAAATATCACATTCCAAAATTTTACAATGTGCAAAAAAATTCGGTGTATGATTTCGTCAGAAGTCAATAAGACTGAATGTTAGTTACTTTCATCAAATACATAGGAAATAATGTTTTTTTTGCGGGAATTGCCACAACCTTCCTTTGGACCAACGTGTGCTTTCACCCGCCATTAGGGAATACATGAACGTGTTTCTATAATTCTGATAAGGTCTCTTTCTAAGGCGACAAAGCAGGTGTATATGCTAAAAGGGTGTGCTCTATCGATGCCTGGAACTTTGTCACTGATATAATTGTATTGTCTCTGGTTGTTCTTCTTAATACAAAAGAACGCGAATGGTCGAATGTCTAATATTTTAATAGTATTTATTCTTATATATGAGATTACTTCTGACCACAGCACAATATCTACTACTGGGTCTGATGTTACGTTTATCACCTCCCTGCCAAACGGAATTAACATTTGACCATTTGATAACATTATCTCAACGCTGGCCATAAAGTTTATTATCATTCCGCTCACCAGTTTTGCGTGAATTCCCAAACACATTTGGGAACAGATGCGGTAATTAAAAACATCGTGTGCTTTATTTCTAGTGTCTCAGTTTATCGCCGTGGGGCAATCATTTCTTTGCCAGTTCAATTGGGAAAACTTGCTGAAAAATTCTGTAACTATTTCTGAATTGAACTTTGTTAAACTTATTTCTGCAGAATAGTGCCATTAATAAATATTGAAACAGGCCATATTAAAATTGATTACGGGGTAATACATATTCAAAATATGAAAACAGACATAGCTTATAGGAAAGACATTAATTACCATGACAATTCAACTGATTCGTCAGTTTCATGGACGCAGGAAAACCACAAGACGACAATCCGAAATAAACAAGCAACTAAATTAAAATAAAATATCCGTACCAATAGGTCCGCGGACCAAACGACCACGTTTCCGAACAAAAGGATAATAATCCGACCGAACACAAGATGCCAATCACGTCACACTAGCAACACAAATAAACACCACACTGCACATCGTCGTGTATCCATCACAAAAAAACGTAAATTAAAAAATCACTGGCACATCCAATTGTTGTGACACTTTCTAAAACTTGTACACTTGAATTTGGAATAGCGTCAGCCGCGCGCGGTTCACACCGGGAGACTGACCTACGGACGAAACAAACCGGCAATGGAGTCAACCAACGGGATCGAGCGAGACAGCGATACCTGCACCTGTGCACTTAAAATTGAATGATCGCCGATGTGAGACACATATAAAACAATCCTTACATTAGACTGAGACGAAAGAACATTTGAACTCGAGTTCAAAATGCTGTAACCGCCGTCGATTTTAAATGTATTTTTGATTTTAAGCCCTTTGTTACAGAAGCAAAACTTGTTAGTAGTAGAGAATAGTGTACGGTAGGTAAGGTCTCGTGGTAAAGTTTATTGTCAGGGTCACCATATGGCGAAAAGGCGAGCTCGCCAAATTCCTCCAACGCGAGGAACAATATGTTGTTTAGCTTTGCATCCGTGCGGGTGCGGACTGCGGGCGTTATTAAATAAAAAAAAGTGTTCCCTAGGGTTCCGTACTAAAAACAAACTTAACTTTGCGGTTCGATCCCTAGACAAGCCTATTGCACCAACCGCAAATAATATGTTTGTTATAGTAAATTTTCTCATTTGTTAAGAAAATATAGCAATACGCACTATATGAGCATTTCCAGCGTCTACTTGTTGCCATTATTAAGATATAACACAAGAGGCCAAAAAGAGCACAGATTCTAGATTTCTATTAGGGGAGGCCTCATTAATTTATATTTATTGTTATAGCGGCAACGGAAACACACATTCTGTGAACATTTCAACTGTCTACCTACTACGGGTTCCATCGGTTACTCTTCGGGCTCGGAGCCCTAAAAATTGCGGTTTCGGTTACTTATGTCAGAATTTTAACAATGACATCACAGTGACTGAAATTTTCATACGGAACACCATAAGGACTCATTCAACAAATATTTACGTCAAATTTAATGGCCGCCTGCTCACTCACAAAGCGTACCACAGGTTAATATAAACAATTCCCAATAACCACCTACATTAGTGCTAAAACAATTCCGGGAACTGTTGATCGAAACAACTTCCTTCGATTGAACCGAGAGGAATGGCTTCTCAAAAGCTGAAGATTGTGAGAGTCGACGCGGAATCTGGATCAGAAGTTGATTCTCATACTAGTAACGTATCCCATCACATCACACTTAGTATGCATTCCAATTCTTGGCAGGATCCCCGTTAATGTAACTTTGGAAATTATTGAGAACTAGATTTACTTTAAAACAAATTTTAGCCTCAACTACTCATGGATATCATAGTTCTAATGAATAAATGTTTATCTCTATAGTCGTTCCGGTGGTTCAATATAATATAATAAGTAAGGATATGCTGTTAGCACAGCGGTTGGCAACGCGAGTGACCTGTGGTATTACTAGCGGCTATATACTACGGTAACTGCTTACCATCAGGTGGGCCTTTCGCTTGTGTGGCACCTTAGTGGTGTATAAAAAAGTTCTCATTTCGGATATTTTTTATTCCCGTCTGATTACATCAGCTATCTCTAACCTCAGAGTATATAATATACCTCTAAATAAAGTAATATCAAGAACGAACGGGACAATAATCTTTCTTCTGAAAGAGAAGGACGGTCGTAGTCCATACAAAAATTATCCCATAGAGAATTCCACACTTTTCCGAAAACATCCATTAAGCCCGCATGCTGTCAGCATCACATCACAAACGTGTATGCGTGTATCTTCTGTTTAAGTGCACGCCCATGATTTACTTGGTGTTAAGTTATTCTGGCGCCATCGTGAAAGCCAGATAGAGATTGAGATGCAGCAGCGATCGAGCGGAAATTTCTTATAGGGTTGGGGCTTAAAATCTACACTCATATTTAAAAGGTTTTTGTTCGATCGTAGGTATGGGGAGTAATCTAAAGAAAAGCAATAAATTGTGGGTACTTTTGCACTAGAACCAGTGTACTTTATTAGTGACACTAAAATAATCCCTTCCAGTGAATAAAACCAAACAGTTAACCCAGACCCACGGAAATAATATACGTGGCGTCGATTGCTCCTAAACATTGTTTTATATTAAGATTTAATTATGTGAAATAATTTACTTGCTTTCTAAGATCGCCTACCTAATAACTGTCACTTTCCTTTTCAATAAGCCATGTAGAAAAGTGGCGATTTTGAAGACGGAAACACTGCACCTACCTAAAATCAAACTAATACAAAAAAAGGACGAAGTTTTTAAATGTATTCGCACGAAACATATAAACAGTAGCAACTGTGATCCCACATAAACACAACACGCGCACACAACCATACAGTCAAGTGTTCGGAAACTCCTGCGCATAATAATATGTGGATGATTTACAACGGCAAACAGTCAAACTTTCGAATAAGATAATCAATTGAATATTTTTTGGCAAACCAACGGAGCGATCCATTCTCTATGAAAATATAACCGTTTCCGTTCATATCTCACGGGCTAGCTGTAAATCAAGTCAAATTATTTACCATTTTACATTCTATAATATTATAAGAAATTAGGGTATACATACGTCATCGTTGCCCTGGATTTTCTAACGCAGTTGCGCAGGCACAGGAGTCCGATCAAGTCTCACACCACCATCTCTCACGATTACTTCATCGGACTAAAAGTATCAGAGAAGCGAAAGATGTCATATTGTAATTGTAATTGTAACTAGTTCCAATAAATAGCTTACGAATGTCCATCGAGCAGATTATTAAGTAAGACACTTATCTCCTTTGTATGAAGAGATTGATAAATGTAGAAGAAGCCGAATAGGCGTGCAAGTCGAGAGTGAAATTACGCTCTATACTTCATCTCTCTGGTATAATACAGTCGCAGTAACAAATACCTTTATTTATTTAATAAGTCGAACGACGGCAATGACTCTAATTATAATATTGACCTTAATATAATTAGGTTACCATTGATGCGGTCATCTCAGAGTACTCGAGACATACCGACAATAGTGTTTCATTCATCCGCGAACACATCACTATCAGGGTTGAACTCCAAGAGATCGTTGAGAAGAGTACGAGGGATACGAGAAAGCGTAAGTGTTTACATGAAAACAACATTTCTAACTGAATTTACTTTTTAAGAGAAACTGCTTCTAATTCATTACAAGTTGATACCATTTCTAAGCATATTCATTTGCATTAATAACCTTTTCTCTCACACAAATTTTGAATAGAGCTCGTTTGAAATTCTGTGAATCGAGTTCGTTTACATTGATTCGGAAAATCTTATTTCGCTTCACAGTCAGTTGTGGGTAAACTGGGTGTGAGGAAATATTACTTGGCTTGTAGCTAAACAGCACTGTTCTAGGTATTGGTAAGCTATTTAATCAAAGCTAGAAATCTTCGGATTCCTAGTAGTCCCATATTTCCTGTTGAAATATAATAAATACGGGGAAAGTAGCGTCTTAATTAACAGTATGGGCATTTATTACAAGATTTTGATTATTAATGTAAAAAAATATATGTTTATAGTAACGATGCTTGTCATCTTGGATCATCAACATTTTCCACATCAAAATAAAACCAATATCAAAATTGAATGTCTTTAAATTCACATATTAGTATAGTTGACCACTATGTCAACTGTTGTTTGAAGATAGTTTTCTCCCAACACTTTTTGATTTCGACTTAGATTAAGTAATTTATGAAATTGCTTCGATTCAATATTCATTAGCATCATGAGTGACAATCACAGATGATATAATCTATTGTATGATACCTATTGACTTGGCCAAACAATGTACAGTGTCATTGTTTGCTTAAGATGACGTGTTCGCGTCCAAATGTGATGTCACTGGGATTTTAGCTAACATATAGACTAGCAATCAAGCTTAAACACGATCTGGATAATACGGTCATCGTGAAACCAACCAAGAATTCATGGATGGTGGAGATTTTGGAAAAGCTAACACAACCACTATGATACCATAACGCTTGAGGAAATACTGAAAGCAGCAAGTCTTCTTAACTAGTGATTTAAGTACAAGTTAAATCTAGTCAATTGTAGCGTGAGTTCCAGAACTTTAGCACTTTAGAGGTGACACCATGGAGCCCCTAGCCAGGCACAATTAGATGCTCAGCAATATAGCTAAGGGCGCTCCAAAGTGGAGCTTGGACCTCGTATGGGGACAAGCTAAGGAGCTGGGCAGGACTGGAATATGCATACATAACCATTGTGATCAATACACAACTGTAATCGCTGTACTAGAGCGATCGACAATGTAAGATTACCAATATAAATCTACTTCAAGTTCAAAGTGAAGATATAAGAAATTATTTGAAAGTACTGGCTAGTAGGAAATCCTAACAATGGTAGAAAAATAAGGATTTGGTTCATATATTTCCTGCTATTGAATTTCTATATTAGGAGGACAAAGACTATATATTTAAGCACATACGTTAGTTACAACAGTGACGGAAGTTAAAACAATAATTGCAGCAAATGGCAGGATTATGATACAGTCAGTTCAGATCTAGCCTGCTGAATGCATAACATTTTTCTTAATCAAATTGATGTCGCATTCGTGATTAATTCTTGTACTACTAAAATCTCCAAAATTATAAGTACAGACAATTCACTATAAAACTGGCTCGTTGTCGCCAGCACAGCGAACTCTGGAGACCTTTTAAGGTACTTACACATTAAGTAACTAGTATTCTGATACAGACTAAAAAAAATTGCCATTACATACGCTTGAAGTTAGGCTCACACGGCATTCCGTATGATGATCTAACAAAATAACAATAGCAATGTGTTCGCTCACATTGGGAAATCTGTTGTTCTGTTTCCAGCTGCTTGGACAAGGACTGTTGTTTCGCGAAAAGTTTAGAAGAATGATCCTCACTTCCAGGTGGATGGAATTCCAATCCAAAGATTGGAACAGATTATATTAGACTGGCATATTTTGAAACGAACTTAAAATATCGATTGTATTCTAGTGTAGTATCATCGATAGTGTAGAGTTCCATTAGTAAAAGAATTTGTAAAGTCGGTTCAGTAGTCCCATTGACTACCTAAATCTAACAAACCAACAAACAAATTTTACCTGTTTATAATGCAATTATGTAAGTATAGATTGTCTGACCCTTATAGCTGACGTTACAAAACGAATGATCGCTAAGTTTTTCTTTGGTGCTTTCAAAGGTCTGATGTTTGCTGTAGAAGTCTCATTTTGGATAATATGCCTAAAATACGGTTATACAAGTAATAACGTACTTATATAGTGCGGAACGGTTTAAATATATAAACCGCATCCTAATGAATACACCGTTCGGACCCCATAAGGCCGGACAGTGACTACAGACATGATGTCAGAGAACACTTAAAACCGAGTGTTTCGCCAACAAATTGCGTTTAACATTTTCCTGTTTATAAATCCAATAAACTTATAACTTTCCGCCGCCTTGGGCTAGTTACCAGAACATCTGTTACAGAATTACAGTTATATATTACAGTATTTAAGGTTCGATTCTTTAAGAAGGAAGTGAAGATAATTTCGCGATGCAGGATTACGGAGCTGATAGCAATAAAATGCTTTTCATCGTTTATGGCAAAATAATCAACCAGGCATAGAGATAGCTGTTGCGATAAAACCAAAATAAGGAAAACTTGTGAATTAAACGCAAATCTGAGTCCTCTAAAAAAGCAGTGCAAAGATCTATAAAGAAATCAAAACAAGTCGCCGACTGGAAGTTGGAACACAAAAAGCCAACACAAACGCGGTGGTGCAAGCCGAGTGGTGACATCATCTCTAATGATTCCAACGATTCTCTCATGTGTATTGTATACAACATGAAATATAGAGATGTGAGTGTTTATTCTAGGTACTCTAAGTGAAATCTTAAATCATCGCCCTGGCTTTATCCGAAACATGTTAGATTCCGCATTGGATTTAACTAGATGTGTTTCATTATCAGATTTTTACGAAGCGATAGTCATTTGATCGATGCAACTCATTTTATAGAGCAAATCGTTTACCAGAGTTAAACCAGTTGTCTCTCTGCTTCTGACAGATCTATAGCTATTGCTGACGATGTTTAATTGGCAAGCGGCAACACGACGGCTTAGATGAGTGAGATAGCAGTTTGTGGTGATACGTTCCGATATCTCCGCACTGTCTACAATAATGATGTTCGGATATTATCACACAGCTCCATCTGGTCCCAAATTAAGCCACGCTTGAACTGTACTAGGCTGGGATTTTTTTATACCACTAATGTGGTACACAAGCTTACGGCATCCAATATGGAAATCCACGGGAGATCCGCCCTACCTCTCTTTGGATAATCAACTTGAGATAATCCTTAATTTTTTTTTTACCATACAATCAGTGTCATCGAATTCTTACCGATGTTATAATTTAATGGAAAATGTTTTACTCAACATAATAGACATATTATGTTGCCGATGGACACATCGGCATGTAGTGTAGCGTGTAACCAATATCAACAGTATAAAACGCGATAAATAATAAACGCACATCGAGACCCGACCGATTACCTTCAGAGGAGAGGTCATAGTGTCAAGCACTATCGCTTCCATTCAGAGCTATTTTTAAAGCTCGCATGTTCGGCTGATACAAGACAAATAATAAGAAATTTGTAATTATTTATTCTCGAAAATTGATATCAGTTTCAAAACAACGCACATGAACTAGTTCACCAGTGTATATAAGATAAGAAGCCGAGCCGACCATCAATAATTGTAAAGACGTGTGTGACGTATGTAATGTAAAATACTTTTTTTATAAGTTAATTGTGTTGTAAAAATTCACTGAACTAAACTAATTTGCCAGGACTAAAACGGCATCTTCTGATCAGAATATAAGTTTACCGTTTGGGATAGTACTTTCACTTAACAAATTATCATAGATCATAATTCTAGTTCTTTGTTGCGTTGTTTCTGCGGTGATCAAGCGGTTCTTTTGAGTATGCCGTCACCGTAGGTTATAAACGCTTGTATTACCAAAGGTATCACTAACTAGCACATTGCTTACTGTTGAGAGGACTCACTTAGTTATCATAGCCGTGATGGCCTTGTGTTTGAAGCAACGGCGGGTCATCTGATGGGCCCTGGTTCGAAACCCGGCTTGTACCAATGAACTTAAAAAAGAGAGGTAGGGCGAATTAGGATCTCCCCTGGGTTTTCCCATTAATATTGGAGCCGCTCGGCAGGGGACTGTACCTCCACTTTAAAGAAGACCGCGGTCAAATAGCACCACTTTGATGTAGTGTTGTGTTTCAGCGGTAAGGTTGCCAGTGCTCCACGAGGATTCACTGCGCAGGAATTACATCATCAGAGTAGTGTTATTTGACTGCGATCTTGTGTAAGGTGGAGGTACAGTATTATTTAAAGTTACATGTGTTGTGTGGAGTAATAAATGTTGCGTTGGCTATCGAGCGAATTTTATAGTCGGTGCCGCGACTCGTAGGTTGCTATAAAAATGTTTATACGTTAGCGGACACGTGACGGCGACGTGACGGGATTGCTGGTCTGGCGTCAACTACAGCGAAACAACTTAACATCTTTAACAAATTGCAAAACATGTACGTATGTACCTACTGTGAATTGTCTACATTTATGTAGAGTCCAGGGAGGAGTCAATGCTTAACAAGAAACTTTTTACTTCTATGTATTCTGTTACATCGTAGTCTTGTGCGTAATAAAATCTAAATATATATTTATTTAAGAGATTGCTTCCACACATGCGCTCAAACATATACTTATGCACCATTATGTAACAAACAAACTCTAGAAGTAATTGTGTAATCTCCAAAAGTCCTCGATTGTCATACATTCACTTCCCTGAAAAGCCGAACAGGAAAACTTAAATTATACCTACATACACTTCTCAAAGTGCAAAATATTCATAATTTTAATTCTTAAAAACCTATATCATAAACAACTGACACATGCGATCCTTTGATCAGAGCAACAACGTTTCCTGAAACTCCTGAACGATCAAAGGCTAAAACAAAATTCAATAAAATATTTCGTTGTAGAAACTGTGCGATTTTAACTATAAATACAGGGAAAAGACAACAACAGCGTTATCGTTGTAAAGTTGGCATTTCCAAACGATTAATCAATAATATATTTGTTAACATAACACCAAGTCTCTCACGGGGTAGGCAGACAGTATAGAGCACCATATCGAGAGCCATTGCACTCTTGACTTGCACACCTCTTTTGCTTCTTCTAAATTCATCAATCAGATCATAAATGCCCTCTGGTTCCGAGTACTCTTTACCTTTACATCACTGAGTACTTTGGTGATTTGACCTAAGAAGATAGTCAAGATATCAAGCAAAATCAAGACGTACGGCCCACCTGATGCTAAGCGATCACCGTAATCTATCGATAGACTTTACAGTCACTAACGAGGTGCTAATCTTCAGTACTTTGCCACATCTGTCAGCTTACTATCGGTCTTACCGACCGTAGAAACACACCACTACATCAGGGTAGTGTTATTTGACCGCAGTCTTCTGTAAGGTGGAGGTGGCGCCAGGCGGGCGGACCCATTTTTTATTGGGCATCTCGTTCCGCCCTACTTCTCTTGTATGGTATAAATTAGAATAACCCAATTGCATAAATCCTGTGTTTCAGCGAGATTGATTGGGCACCAACTGCACCGGCTAATTATAATCACAATGACGTCACAGTGGAACACATTGTCAACTTTTGGTACGCACTGGCGAGCTCCCAAGATGACAACTACGATACTTGTACACTACACACGTAATACACAAGAAGACGTAGTTTTTAAACAGGGAAGTAATTTTTTATATAGCCTTGCTCAAGTAATTTGTTTATTTACATAACAATTACATCTTCAGGTGTAGGCTATGCTGGTGACCCGGGCCTAACTTAGTGGACAAGAAACAATGCATTGATGAAAAGAGCATAATATGGCGAAAGACTTGCCATGGAGTGTGGCGGGAATCAGTCAAGTGTCTCGTAAATTGTGAGTGGTCTCCAGTATATGTTTTCGTTGTCATTATTTGCAGTAAAGTTACATTTGGTGACTTTTTATTTTATTTTACTAAGGTGTCACACAAGTATGGCCACCTGATGGTAAGCAGTCACCGTAGCCTATAGCCGCTAGGAATACCAGGGATATCACTAACGGGGTACCAACCATGCTATTGATGAGTACTCACTATGCTAGCAGCATTGCTACTAGCCTAGCGTATCCTCGTGGAGCACTGGCAACCTTACTTACCGCTGAAACACAACACTACATCAAGTAGTGTTATTTCACTGCGGTCTTCTGTAAGGTGGAGGTACAGTTCCCAGTCGGGCGGCTCCAATTTAAATGGGAAAACCCACGGGAAATCTATGAGATACATATATATGTATATTTATAACGGAATATACTGTAGATAGGGTTTTAGAATCGTTTACAATACAATATATTTCTGTAAAACTTTTAATATGTAACACTTTGTTACATTTTATTATCTGTATAGTTCAGAGATGAAATTTGGTTTTAATTAATCATTCAATATTTTTTATATACCACTGCGGCAAACAAGCATACGTACCGCCGGATGGTAAACGGTTACCATAGTCTATGGACACTTGCAACACCAGGGGTATCACTCGCGCGTTGCCGACCCTAAATTAAGTAAATCAGGTGCAAAATTACGATCTTCGATTATTCTCAAGCGAAACTGGATTCGTAACGATTGTACACCAGTTGTAAACGAGCACCAAAACAACCAAAATCTGTTGACGTGCAACCAACGCGGCGCGCCATCTGTTTGGCGCATCTGCTGTATTACTATACACCTGCTTCCTTGGTTACATCTGCCGAAAACAGAGATTTGAGATAAATGGTAAATCTAAACATCTAAGCTAGGCACCAACGCATTGTCAGCAGTGGTCGATTATGACAGCGCGAGGCCTGTAGCAATTATCAAGGGGCCCTCTTAGTTTGCATTGCCAACTTGCGTGCAGTGCGGCGCAAACATAGATGTGCAAAACATAATTTATAGGGTCACCAGCGCTTACTTTTAGAAATGTACTAATATTTTAAAATACAGTAGGACATTTTGATACCAACTCTTACGTGGTAAGTATTGGACATGGCTTGTAGAAAATGTTTTCCTGTATCGATGTATATATACGTATTTTACGGTCACAAAGCGTTGGTGTGCGGGGCCCCTTGAATGCGTAGCATTTATTACGTGACTAATCTGCAACTGACGGTCGGATTCCCTGCCTCCAAGAGCTAGTGGGATGTTAGTAGGCACTATAGTTAGTATTATGATTTCTTGATATTGCTTTGTCTCATATATTGCTCGTAGTAAATGTTTATTAGTATTATAAAAAACTGCAATGAAATACAAAATATGGAAATACATACAGAGAGGTAGGGCGAATTGGGATCTCCCGTGGGTTTTCCCATTAATATTGGAGCCGCCCGCGCCGTCCTTCGAGGGTCCCCGATGGTACCAGAGGTGTTACAACACCCACTTACCGAAGATAATTTGGTACCAACGTGATAGATGGTGAGTCCGTCGCCGTCTCTTAGGCACTACATACGTCCTTGAATTTCTTCTAAGACGTATGCAGGTTTCCTCGCGATGTTTTCCTTCACCGTAATGCTCGTCCTATTAATTAACTATTCATTAAACCCTAGACCACTAGCCACGTCACGCATAATAACTTCAAAGGGCAGTACTTTCCCGCGACAAGGTGCAGCCGTGACGTCAGCCATGCAACATGCGGACGATGCGCCCGCGCATGTCATTAAGAACATACAGGTTCATATTGTGCGCGGTATTGCTGAGTTTCACTCAGTTAACTTATTAAGGCTGAGTTATTTGATTGGAGTTAATTTATGGTAGTTCATATTTACAGAGGATCGAACGGATTGAATTTGTTCGTTACAGATCATGACTTACCCGACTACGGCGAAGCAAAAAGAGGGTTTTTATATAATAACCATCTAAAATATCTAAATATAAATTTATTGGTACGGTTGGAGTTCTATATAGTCCGCTTACTGCCGCTGTTCGGTTTCCCGTAAGCGTCCGCAAACGATGAAGTCCACAATAGATACCTAATATGTATCCTATTTCTTCCATGCAGCACTAAATTTTACAGTCAAAAACCAAAATCATTTCATCTTTATTTGACTAGACTTAGGAAGAAGTGCTATCAAATAGTTAGAATTTCAATAGTCCTATGTAGACAACTGAAAATGCCAGTACCTAGTGGTCAAAAAACGCAACGACTTCAGACGAAATAACCGTACGTGTGTACACATATTGTTGAACAGGTGTGAGTCGAATGGGTTTGCCCTTGTTTTTATAGGTAACACTAATTACATATTATATTAAACAAATTATATACACTGTAGTGTATAGACTTCTGTCATAGAAAAACAGACGTCTATACCCAACAGTATAAAAGTTGCGATTGATGATGGGGACAATACTAGAGCTCCTTGCATTTTATGCAACCAGATCAGGAGACGAGCAATTGCTTCCCCTGATGGTAAGCGTCACGCCGCATGCAACAGATGCAGTTCCACCCAGCAGCTTTAATAGTAAAGTCCCGCGTGGCTACACTGCGCTCGTCACCTTACTTCATCAGGGATAATGTCGGCTTCTATGGTAAATTCATTTTTCAAATCATTCAAGTAATTTCGGAGCCTATTCATTACAAAAAATCAAATCTTTCCTCTTTATAATATTAGTGTAGATTCCTGCCTTAAATTCAAGAGTTACCCTGAAGAGAAAAACAAATGAAACAACAACATGAAAAATTATAGATATACATATTATATATATATATATATAATTTTTCATGTTGTTGTTTCATTTGTTTTTCTCTTCAGGGTAACTCTATAATATTACTATATATAATATTTTCTAAACACTAGGTACATGAACAGTAAACATGAGTTCTACGGGAACGCGGCATGAATGAACCCGCGTCACAGCGGTCTAAATGCGACCGTCCAGTCACTCAACAAACAGTATCGGCTAACATCCTCGGATGTACTACGTTTCCGTTCAACTGTAAACATCGTGTTTTCGTCTCGATGATTGAGTAAACCTGCGTAATGTCTAAAAGTAAATTTGTGTGTGAAATCTGTCAACTTGTGCTGTGCGTGCAAACGCTTGCAAAGTAAACGAGTTTGTTCTCGCGTGTATGGAAGTTGATTGCCCAAAACAGGCAGAAACATAGGACAACCGTGTCAATTCTGTTGTACAAAATCTTGACAAGACTAATGTGACAGGAAAAAAAGTCTTGCTTTCCCTTTTGTCATGTACGAGGTTATATAAGGATGGCAATACTTTTGAGTCCCGTCAAATTGTTAACTTTATGATTTGTAGAACAGAATTAGCACCAATAAATAGTCTAAGTTTCGTTTGCGCAAAGATAGATCATCACAATACAATATTCTTAAGGAGATTTAGCAAGCACGTACTAATGCTTGTAACTTAAATTTTTCATCATATATTTTACTACTTTGTAGCTAAACAAAGTAGTAAATGCAATGAGTATTTGTTGAAAATATCACAAAAAATGCTTATTCTAATGTTTAACGTTATCTTAATGAGTTAACAAAAGCTTATAACTTCGAAACCCTAAAAACCTGGTTATAATACAACTGCTGCCAACTAGCGACGAGCGGCAAAACTACATATACAGTAAAACACACCTTGCGGTTCTGCAAGTTCAACTACTTGTTAGCAGATGGCGCTGTACTGAGTTTTCATAATATTAGCGTTTATAGCGACAATAATCGTGGTTTTCGGGTACTATCAATTTAATCGGCGTAAATATGAGAATGATTTTAACAATACCTTTATGCTGAAATTGTAGCGTTGATCTTCGAATAAGTATATACTGGGACCTATTGCATGCAGCCGCTAGCTGATTAACTTACCTGCAACAAAATGAAAACAAACATAAGAACTAGATTTTCACCGCGATTTCACGCGCTTAGCAATATGAATACAACTAATTTTACTTAGTAATAAACACTACCGGGCGGGGATGAGCTAATCCCCGCCCGGTAGTTTGCGAGTTTATGAATTACAACCCAAAATACAAATCTTTTTTTTTTTCAGATGTATATTATTATCTTTATATAAGCTTTTGTCTTTATAAAATAGTATAGAATGGTGGCAGATCCACTTGAGAAGATAGGGTTTTGCTACCTTTACGCGACCCTGCACTTAATATCGTGTTAGTTTATATCACATGTTTAATGGAGACTGCGATAACGAGGCGCCCAATTTAAGGTTAGACAACCCTAATCAGCAGCCCTAGAAAGAACAACTTTCGACTACATATTCCAAAATGTAACTTTCAAAATGTCAAAATTTTCATACGAATTTTTAGTTCCACTTTTCGCCGCCGCATTTTTCATTTTACAATCCAATGGTAGTCGAAAGCGATTCGAAGATTTTTCTTCCAAAGCAGACAGACTATAATAGATATGCAAATACCGTACAGTCCCACAATTTAATATGATACTAGCTGCCCGCCGCGGCTTCGCACGGGTAGACAAAATCTAAATATATATTATAACTCTAAGGTGACTGACTGGCATAGTGATCTATCAACGCACAGCCCAAACCACTAAATGGATCCGGCTGAAATTTGGCATGCAGGTAGATGTTATGACGATGGCATCCGCTAAGAAAGGATTTTGATTAATCCTACCCCCAAGGGGGTAAAATAGGGGTTGAAAGTTTGTATGAAAATCCGTCGTTTTTGAAGTGTAACGCATGAAAATTGGTATTTGGCCTTTCAGTTAAAAATAAATAAATACGTGTTTCAGGATTTTTGGAAATTCCACCCCTAAGGGGGTAAAGCAGGGGATGAAAGTTTGTATGAAAATCCGTATTTTTTGAAGTTAAATCCATTAAAATAGGTAGCAGTGGGCAAAAGATAAAAAAATGAATTTTTAATATAGGCACATGTTGACTTATTCACTTTACCACGCGTGCGAAGCCGCGGGCAAAAGCTAGTATTTGATAAATGTCTAGTAAAATTATAAAGAGGAAAGATTTTACTGTTTGTATTGAATAGGCTCCACAACTACTGGACTGATTTGAATTCTTTTACCATTAGAAGCCGACATTATCCCTGATGAACATAGGCTACTTTTTACCGCGGGAAAATGCTTCATTCCTACGGGAAAACGGGTAATAGTATACTATATTGCTACGCGGGCGAAGTCGCGGGGAAAAAAGCTAGTTTGTGTATATAGACAAATAGCCCACAAGATGGTATATCTATACACTTGTTTGTTGTCCATGACATTGTGAGATAGCTTCCAATCAAAAGCTGCACGTCAGTAACCATCCGCACAGGATAGAACAATGCATTCAGAGAACAATATATATATATAACAATATATCACGGTCCATAGCTCTCGGGCGGGACAAAGAGTCGGATCTCTTAACTTCTGTACCGCGAGCAAGAATAACTTGCGACAACGTATTTGAATCGCCATCGAATATTTTTGTACGGGATAATGTACAGCGCTATAGCGGCGAAAAGTGGAACCATAAATTTGTATGAACTGACATTTCGAGAGTTTTCGAATACGTAGTCGAAAAATGTTCTTGCTACCGGGCCTGTTTATTCTCTATCAAGGGATTATAAGTCACTCCAATTGCTCTTAAAAATGAAAATCTATATACATAAAATGAATCCCTATTTCCCTTGGTCGCAGCATCACGCGTGAACGGCTGGACCGATTCGCTAAACAATTCGATAAAAAAATGAAATATTGGATTAAAGAATTGAAAATAAAACCGGTACTGTTTTAATTTTGCGATAAACCAAAGGTCCTTTTTGCTTTGTTGTATTTGTCATTAGAATTCATAGTTAAGACAGGACACCGCCTGCCGGGTCAGCTAGTATTACATAAAAAATGTATGTACACAACAAAAATCAGTTTTAAAAATGAGACTAATAACCAAATGCAGCCAGTTATAGGCAACCACGGCATGCGATACACATAAAGTAATCAACAAACACTTGGAAAAACTACCTATGTAGCATCGAGCCCTTTGAGCTTAGATTCCCTTAAGCTACACCACTAGTAGATGAAAACCCGACGCCCCACTAATTGGAGAACTAGGCAACGCGGAGATATATCAATTGTAGGTATGTGTACAGACATACACTTATATACAGGCTTTGAATACCAACTGCCTGTGTGCATTCAGCCGCCTTCATCAAAGAACACCTCTTAAATAAACTAGGTTTATGGGTGACAAGGTCACGGCAATGTTAAGGTCAAGGACATCGGTGTCGATTCTGTTGTTCAAAATTACTAAACTTAACTAACTTGACAGGTCTAAAAATGTTGCTATCCCTTTCACATGTGCGGGGTTAAATAATGACGGCAATATTTTTAGACCTGTCAAATTAGTTAAGTTTAGTAATTTCGAACAACAGTGCCGGTAGCAGGAGCATTGTCGACAACGTTTTCGTATCGCCTTCGACTATTTTTGTATTGGAAAATGAACAGCGCTGCGACGGTGAAAAGCGGAACTAAAAATTAGTATGACAACTTTGACATTTCGCTAGTTACCATTTCGAATACGTTGTCGACAATGTTCCTGCTACCGGCACTGAATTGGCACCACTATCTATCTACAGGACAGGATATATGTACTTTGACAAGACTTAAAAAAGGAATAGTAACTCTATTAGTCTTGGCAAATGAGTTTAGTTCAGTGATTTTGTACAACTGAATGGACACCAATAACACACTTTCACACTAGAGTCCCTAAACATTATAAATAGTCCACTAGTAGTTGAAACAAACATACACACTGGACCGTTTCCGGCTCACAATGTAGTGTATTTATGATCAGAGGATCAATAGCTACAGCTGCATCGGCGCGGATTGTTCTTAGTTTGTTTAACATAATTTGTTCTGCAAACATTTAATTTGTAAAGGGTATTTCACTTTATTGTATTAATCTTGCTCCTATAGTCAAATCTTGTTGGCAAAGTATCACGGATCTGACATAAGGGCTGACATTTATGTGATGAACATTTCCGAAATTTATTCCATTATATTTTAGCCTATCGAATGAGGCTACTGTCCCACCCTAACGGAAACTTAAAGATGCATATAATAACATATGGAAGTATTCAAAAGAGCCAACGATACCAGATGGAATGAAAACCATCGAGACAGTACAAGAGGAGGAACGAATAAAGGTAGAAGGGATGAGAGGAACAAAAAGCTCACGAGCACACGAGCCAAGTAAGAGAGGGAGATCACATAGACTGCACTAGACAGAGGGAGACAGAAGTAGTTCCATCAGTTGCTCGACAAAAGCTGATCACGCAGACTGAGTAACTAATAGACAAAGGTACCGCGTGCACTATAAAGTGATGGAGATAATTGTCAATGTGTGCGTAAAGTGCTGAAACACAGCTTAGCTAAACCAAAAGATAGGTTAAGTTACGTAAAGTATTTTACGAAAAGTTCAAGAAAAGCACGCGGTAAGGCACAAAGAATAGTATAGCTGCGTCCTTGTCTTTTACATTAGTACTGTTTATATTCTTCTCTTTGTGTGTGAGTAGGGCGGAATATATGATTGCCTCTATCATTACGGCTTATCATGAATACCTGTTTGTAGTTTGTCCGAAGTGAGGCTGCGTAATAACCGTTTGATGCTGCGTCGCCGGCGCACGCCGCTGCCTTCATCCTGCTGGCTCATGCCCGAGCTAACTTTACTTCATTGCACACTCGCACTTCGCACACTCATGTATTTTCACACAAACACGACAAGGATGGTCATATTTGGGTTGCTTTTATGAAATTTTAGATATTATTTTTTATCAATTTGGAATTCGAACAGTTGAACATCTAGTAATTATGATTTGTATTCGTTTAAATTTAGAATACATTCGAACTGTAGAAAACAATTTATTTTTAATAATGGGAATTTAAATTCAGTGCCGGTAGCACGAACTTTTTCGACGACGTATTCGAAATCGTAACTTGCGAATTGTCAAAATTTTCATACTAATTTTTAGTTCCACTTTTCACCGCCGCAGCGCTGTTCATTTTCAATACAAGAACAGTCGAAGGCGATACGAAAATGTTGTCGCCAATTATTCATGCTAGCTCTACAGAAAACCGAAGGGCTCGAATTTTAACTGCCGCACCGTGACACGACTTTACTTACACAATAACAACATTAAAACGTGAACGAATAAAAACCAGTTCGCGAGAAACACGACGCAACGCACTACTACTGTATCTTTCTAAACCGTAGTTAACTATGAAAAAACTATATCAAAAGTAAATAATACACAATTAACAGAATTTATACGCATACAATTTAGGAATTCGTTGCTAGCGGCACTGTAGCCTACTCTGTCGCTCTTTAGTTGTGCGATACATCCGTCCCGCTCGCGCAGGGAACCAGTCGCTAATTGCATACAACATTGCACTTAACGTCTTCACTTGTAGAACTTACAAACCGAATAACTCTTATCAATTAGATATACATTAAAATACATTGTATTTAATTTACCAGCATTACAAAATCCAATCGACTAGTAATATTCAAACCTAAAGCAGAGTCCTTAAAGTCCATAATTGTGTATAAAGCATATCGTATTAAATTAAAACATCGTATGATTTTGGTCAATAGGTTACCTTTGACCTAAAGGCGTGTTACGTTTTGCTACTGCCGTGGATTGTCTCCAAAAACTCCTATAAACATTAAAATGCATGACATTACACTAGTCATTTTAATGCAACAAACATAAAAATTAAACTCGATAATTCTCTAACTCTGGGAAAAAGAGTCTTTGAAGATGATTGATTGCCATAGTAAAGAAGAAGAAGAAGAAGAAGTAGTAGTCTATGGGTGGCGTGTTCTTGGTCCACAAACACACGAACAATGTACAGTTACAGCAGTTCCCCGCCCTAAAGCCTACAGCTAATATCAATCACAAGAGATTTGTACAAAAGGGCCACGCGTGGGATATCGCGTATGGGATTACCGTACTTGACCAATCTACAGTACGCACACAATAACACTACCCGTTTAGTGTTGTTATAGACCTGTACCGCGAGCATGAATAATTTGCGACAACGTTTTCGTATCGCCTTCGACTATTTTTGTATTGAAAAATGACCAACGCTGCGGCAGAGAAAAATTGAACTAAAAATGAGTATGAAAATTTTGACATATCGCGAGCTACGTTTTCGCTTACGCAGTCGAAAAAATTTCCTGCTACCGGCACTGTACGTAGTGACGTTACCGGGACTCATCTTAAACATGCTTTTTTATATAACCTTCACTACATAGTATAAAACAAAGTCGCTGCCCGCTGTCTGTCTGTCCCTATGTATGCTTACATCTTTAAAACTACGCATAGGATTTTAAAGCGGTTTTAATTGATAGTGTTCAAGAGGAAGGTTTTACGTATAATTAATTTGTGTTTTGTAGGTATTTAACTTATATGGTTAACGCTGGCCGTGCGAAACTGGGGCGGGTCGCTAGTATAAAAATAAATGTGTAATGTAACTTAGTAACACGTATATAAATTGAGCGATTCAGCGGGCGGCCGCTTTGTCGGCACAAAGAGATATACACATGATACGGCTTTGATGTTACGCCGTGGTGCGCTCCTACCTACCTACGCTACTGTCTGAGGGTCCCGACAGTAGGTAGCTATATTATAGCTATATAAGTATAGTATAGTATGCCTGCGGCCCGCCAAGCTGACCAAGCTTTGTGGTAGGCCCACTTGCTGTAGCTGTATTTTGAAGCATTATTAATATCTCGCCCGGAAGACAACTGTACAGCGCGCCGAGTAAATAGGTTCTACGAGGTTCTACATATTATTGATACGGCATTTGACGTATTTTTAGGGTTCCGTACTTTAAATGGAAAAAAGGAATCCTTCTAGGATCACTTTGTTGTCCGTCTGTCTGTCAGTCTGTCAAGACCTTTTTTCTCGAGAACGCGTTGAGTTTTAAAGTTGAAATTAATATCGAATTCTCTTTGAACAAATGACACCTTTTAATTGTGATTTAAATCTGAAGCTGTGACATTCTGTACGGCACTCAGAATGTCATAGAACCCGGTTAGAGGCAAATTGTATAAGCAATTGACTTGCACTGCAGCTGTGTGTCAGAATTGAATGTCTCCAAAATGTTATGGAACATTCGGTCTAATAATCCATAAAAACGACATTACGTGTTCTAAGTCGCAGGCGGCCAGCTCTAAATGTCACTGGAAAGGTTAAAATGTGTCGCCATTTTTAGTTAAAATAGGTCACCGCAAGATTATAGACTGAAACCCAACGGTATATAGGCTAATAGGAAATTTACACCCTCGAAGCTTGGACTCGACTCGAAGGAGAGCATGATATGTGGTCAAGACATAGCTTCATAATACAAAGCTTTTTTTCTTTCATCTTTATAAAGAACTAAGTTCAAAAAGAATGAGAGAAAAAAACTAGCTGAATGAATCTCAACATATAAGAAACTAGCTGCTACCCGCGACTTCGTCTCCATTTGTTTAAAAGACAAAAGCCTGTCCTTCCCAAGGATTTCAAAATCAATAATGTATCATTTATTCAGTTTAGGCCCTAATAAGACAATCAAGAAGGTCTAATTTACCACCGGTTCGAAAAACAAAATGCATATATGTGTGATCATGTGATGTAATCTATCTCCTTGACTAATTTTATTACTATCCGTACAGCTGTGAAAAAGTAGAAAGCAAACAGAGTTACATTCGCATTTATGATATTAGTATGATGATAAAGTTGTCCATCAGATGTCAAGTGGTACACATAATTTGCGACTACTGTACTGTTTGTTTTTTTTCTAGCGTCCTATTGCCCTTGCATGACACAGCATTGACCCAGCAGTACACACAATCTCAATCCCCCACCCCTGGCGCGTTGCCAAACAACTGGATGGTTACCGATCCATTCACACAGTTTATTGTTATCTGCTTAACTTAACGAATGCACATTAAAGTCGCGCGCCCGACTACATACGCCAAATGTTAAGCGAGCATAATTTGTGTGTTTACGCTAAATAAATATTATTGTTATGTTATTTATATTGCGAGCGATTGTTAAACTTTTACAATAATTAACTAGCAATAGATAGATAACTCCTTATTGTACACCAAAATCAATAACTGAGGAACATAAAATACATTATAAATCGGCACAATTGGCGGCCTTATCACAACATGTGGTCGCTTCCAGACAATATATACTCTTTATAACATTAGTACACTAGTTATATATAAAGTTAAATAAGGATGGATTTCATCATCAAGTTGGCATCAGTAAAAAAAAGGATAACTGATGAGTTTCTTGTTGCATACGATAAACAGGCCTATAAGTACTATGGCCTATGGATTCTGGCAACAGAGATATCCCTCATGTTGTCACCCCTCCAACAATATCTCCCCTCTTTGACGCCCCCCATTATGTATCCCTAGGGAACACCACAGGAGCTCCGTACAGTACTTGAGCGTACGAAGGAACTTCAATCGCTCAGTTAGACATTTTGTTTGTACTATGCTGATAATATTCACGTATTGATACATAATGTATTAATGCACGGTACATAATGTAAGTAGGGCTGGCGCGCGGCCAGCCGGTCAAGGGCGACGCATCACACCTCTCTCACCCGACACCGGCCTAATATATCGCGGGGCTATAACTCAACGACGCGCGCTTTACGAGAATCACTTCCACTGACATCAAGGCCAAAAATTCATACACATTTCAACCAATCGCCCTTTGCTACCACCGGGGCGCGTGGCAGTGTCAGTCTACTATCGATCAAGCTAAGTAGCCTTAACTATGGTCAAGATTTGGATGGTTGATCCCGAATTCTCTCGTCTTCGGAGAGCACGTAAAACCGTCGGTCCCCGTTTAGATATGGTGGCAATCGTTAACGGTATGTCAGCAGCAGTAGGACCAACAACCGATGTAAAGTGGATTGCAAATGTCAGATGGATTGAAATACTCTTTCGATTACAACTATGTACAGTAAAAAACGTATCACACGTATGACGTAGCGCTTGTACCACAGACCTCTCGTAGCAATGTAGCTTGTAGCGTCTACGGAGCGTAGCCACCGTAGCTTGGTATCAATCATTACAAACATAAATTATTATGATTTCTTTATAATATTAGTCTAGTAATAAGAATGTATCATATGTATATTCTCCTATACATATACAACAGCTGTCTTAGTTAACTTCAACAAGACGCATGACGTATATATGATCCTAAACACGTGGGCTGTGTAAAGAATATTGGATACAAAAGCCTTCAATAAATCGAAACGCTCTCGCATCAAACGATAATTTCATAGTGGCGTTCACTCGCGCTAATGAAATCAGTGCAGAGCTCAACAATGCACACAGGGTTACAGGCAAGAATATACAACAGTATATATATATATATATACATGATAATCAATCTATTCACGTTAGTCTGGTTGTATCGATGATTACGAAGTATTTATAGAGTTTTAAATCCATTAAAAAATAAAAAGTTGTGTTTTTTTGTGCATTGTAGTTTTTGTCATCAGTCCCTGATCAAATTATCAAAAAAACAATAGTTGGAACCGACGAACATGTTTGAAGAGATTGATGAATGTAGAAAAAGCCAAAGAGGTGTGCAAGTCAAGAGTGAAATGGCGCTCTATAGTCTTTGCCTTCGCCAAAAACGAATCAGCATAAAATCAGTCAATATGTAAGTTTTAGTTAAGTTTATTTTAAACTTCTATAATAAGAATAAATTTCTATGTGCATTAACTCCTTAAAATAAAAAAAAAAACTAACCTAATATAAACAATTAAAATAAATAAAACACTTGTCCCAAATCGTTGTCACGCGGGAGGGTGCCAAGAAGACGTCATCCCGACTCAGACCCACCGGCTCCAACACTGCTGGTACTCCAGCTGTAGTTAGAGCTCGGCGGATCAAATCGTTTAAGGCGGAATGTCGAGACATGCGGCCAGCACTTCTGCTGCAGGAAACGCCATGGTGGCCCAGACCATCTACGCATATGCCGCCTAATCGGAGGCAAGTGCTCAGTCTGAATGTCGTATCGTCCAGCTGCGTTCCGATATTGGCAGAAAGCGTTCAACCACAGACCAGTAAATAATATGTAAGTATGTTTTTCGTTAAATCTCACGATTCTTAAATATTTGGAGTTGAAATATTAATTTGCCTTTTATCAGAATCGATACAGTAAGACAACTGAGTCGGACAGACAGACACGATGAAAGGAAGTTTACGTATTGGTCATTTAGCCACGGAACCAGGTATTCTTTCCATATGCGAATGCGTTATACTCGTGGTGCCTATCTACTTATAGGCCTTCATGAAATAGTCCCTTTATGCCGAGATAGGAGTCTAGACGGGGGCGGCACAATGACGTCAGAGTACCCCTTGCAGTGCGGTAGTGACATTGGATATGATTGGTTTTGACAGGTTTCACCTTTAAAGCCTCCATCATTTATATTTCAATGCGAACAGAAATATCTGGAGGAGGAATTATGTGATTATTTCGTTATTTTATAATATTATTGCGTTCATAGCGCCAGGAAAAAATAACTCGCGACTACGTATTCGTATCGCCTTCGACTATTTTTGTATGAGAAACTGACCAGCGAAAAGTGGAACTAAACAGTATTACCTATGTAGTATATTATCTACCCTGAAGTATTATGAGTATGGATGGATGGATGTTAGTTACTCTTTCACGCACAAAACAGATCATTTATCACCTGTATTAACACAGGATACTTTTTATCCCGGGAAAATTTTAGTTTTCTGAGATTCTAAGCTCAACGCGGACGAAGTCGCTAGCAGAAGCTAGTACTTAATCATATAGCGTGAACTATCTTTTAAAATAAATACACAGGTTAGTAGTTGATTCACGCGAGGGATCCCTGGTGAGTCAGTTGTTGGCCGGCATCCACAGCAGTATTTAGTTCAAGTTTGTCGGTTGCAACACCGTTTACACGAGCCGTGTTAATGCGGACATCTGTCAGACTGTTCATTGTGTTGTGAGGTTACTGTTTACCCGTGTTATACATCAATGGTATTTCGTACGAAGATCTTTGAACACGTATTGTTAGGAATCGCGGCGGAGTAAAATTCTAAGACTTTATGTACTGGATATTACATAATGTTCTTTTATATGACTATCATTATTATAGATGATGACAAAAGTGAATCTTTTCCCTGAAGGTAACCGTCACTCCTGCAACAGATGCAGATCCACCCAGGATTTTTAATAGTAAAGTCCCGCGTGGCCGCACTGCGCTCGTCACCTCGACACCTTACTTCATGAGTGTTCTTTGACCAGTAACGTTGCTAGATACAGTGCCCTTCACACCGGAACACATTAATGCTATATAAAACCTCTTATGCTTCTTCGATATTCATCAATATCTTCATAAATGTCCGTAATCTAGATCCGTAATCTAAATCTTAACTCTTGTAATTCCCTTCATCTGTCAGCAGTGTATGACGTGCATAGTCCATTGCATTCTATGTAATTCATTCCATAATGGTGGCTCTGACGTCACATCCCGCACCGGAACTGGCATTAAGGTCACCGGTGACGCTGCAGCCGTTGCAATTGCGACTCAACTAAACTAAGCTAAATTATTTAGAGGAAACATCACGAGGTGTCTAGTGACAGTTAAATGAAAAAACGCTATAGTTTAATAAAATCGAATAATCTGTCTGTTGAAATAGAGTTTTCGTAAGGCTATCAGAATAATCATACACATCAATGAAATGATTGATGAATGTAGAAGCAAAAGAGGTGTACAAGTCAAGAGAAAATGTCGGTCTATGCTTTCTGCGTAACCCGTGAGGTGCTTGGCGTGGGGGATATATGATAGTCCACAATTTAGGTTTGATAAGGGAATTTTAGGGTTCAGTAAATGATATAAAACGCTTTTATTTAGTGGGTTAATGGCACTGATAAATTTAATAAAATAAATCCATATCTACATCTACATCTACACTAATATTATAAAGAGGAAAGACTTGTATTTTTTTAGGTTTGTATTAATTGGCTCCGAAACTACTGGACCGATTTCAAAAAATCTTTCACCGTTAGAAAACTATATTAACACTGATTAGCATAGGCTATATATTATACTAGCTGCCCGCCCCGGCTTACGCACGGGTAGACGAAATATTTGGCAAATCTCTATAGGCTCCGAAACTAATGACTACCCGTGCGAAGCCGAGGCCGGCAGCTATTAATATTATAAATGCGAAAGTAACTCTGTATGTTACCTTTTCAGGACTAAACGGCTGAACGGATCGCAATATAATTTGACAAGGAGATAGATTATATCCTGGGGCCCTTCCCCAGGATGTATTCCATAGGCTATTTTTGCTTTTTTTGGTTAAACAAATGCGTTTCGGGTAACAGCTAGTGATATGACATATATGATTACGATTTTGACTACGCCATAATGTGGAATGTGTCCGCGGGAGAATCAACTACATATTGTTGCTAGATACTAATGTGCGGTAATACGTACAATATTATGTGTGTATAGTAACAAATGAGACCATTTTAAATTTAAATCTCTGAAAGGGTTGAACGGATTCTCACAGGAATTTCACTGACAGTTGGGAGACTCAATTCAGTGTATTCTAAACGAGGAGTTTCTACAGGATTTGGAAAAACCTTTTCCACGCGGAACAAAGTGGTTGGATATTGAAAAGCCAATAAAAATATAATGTAACAGTTGCCCAGTCACCAGTCAGAAATGCTTGTCCATTTACAACATGTAGGTGAAGATGTGGAACATTGTGTGAGATGTAGCGCAGAGTAGGCGGCGTGTGGACACCGATGTATTCTCTCATATCAACTGTGGAACATATTTTCCGCATACTTTTGGCCGTGCGCCACACAAACGATTTCTGAGTTGACGCAGCAATTTTTTTAATGACTCGATATTAACCGTTCTACATCAATGAGCCGTGGTTGCCTTGTGGCTGAAGCAACGCCCTGTCAACTGATGGGCCCAGGTTAAACCCCAGCCTGTACCAATAAGTTTTCTAATCTACATGAATAATCACATTACAAACTTAAAAAGAAAGGTAGGGCGGTTTTTTTTTTATACCACTAAGGTGGCACACAAGCATACGGCCCACCTGATGGTAAGCAGTCACCGCAGCCTATAGCCGCCAGCAATACCAGGGGTATCACTTACGGGGTGCCAACCATGTTGATGAAGACTCACTGTGCTAGCAGCAATACTACTAGCCCAGCGTATCCTCGTAGAGCACTGGCAACCTTACTTACCGCAGAAACACAGCACTACATCAAGTAGTGTTATTTCACTGCGGTCTTCTGTAAGGCGGAGGTACAGTCACCAGTCGGGCGGCTCCAATTTAAATGGGATAATCCCACGGGAAATCCTAAATCGCCCTACCTCTCTTAAAGTTAGGATCTCTCTCTCTTAAGATTAGAATCGCCTGTGGGTTTTCCCATTAAAATTGGAGCAACCCGACTGAAGACTGTACCTCCACCTTACAGAAGACTGCAGTGAAATATCACTATACTTTGATGTAGTGTTGTGTTTCTGCTGTAAGTAAGGTTGCCAGTGCTCCACGAGTTTACGCTGGGCTAGCAGTAATGCGAAATTTAATGGCACCATGATCACGGTGACTGAAGACTATCGGGTAGCTGTAAAATTACGAACAAACAAATTTGTCACGACTAAAAAGCATTGCCATCCTTATTTATCCCCGCACATGAGAACGGATAGCGAGACTTTTAGTCTTGTCAAATAATTGTAGTACAACAGGAGCGACACCAAAGTCGACCAGACAGTTGGTAAGAGCTGGTATAGATGTTGTATACGGTAGTGCAAACTGCTCCTTACTCGCAATAACAAGCCAGTGTGAACACAGCTCGTACATCCAGTACCGAGATGATATACGTTAGGTACATGGTCTATTTGCGAACTTCCGCGAGCTACGCGCACGCTACTCAAACTTTCACTTACTGTGTAACGCGACAGTTGAACGCAACGGTATTTGTGGATTGCACCCCAAATATAAACTCCAGTTGCATGTAATAGCGTTTACAAATGTAATTGCGCTTCAATAATACACCGTGCCTACATTACGAGCGTGGTGCAGCAGGAAAAACAACTTTGTATTACCAAGCCGTTTCTGCTGTCGCGTTGCTGCCGCAGCCAATTTTTGGCATATTTTTGGGGCGCAAATAAAGTTGAGAATCGATTATTTCTAGTCAATTTGCAACCATTATAAATTAACATGTAAAACCTTACTATCAATATGTCAGGACTACCTACTAGGTAAGAATGGAGATTAAGTTATCACATCAAAATACATTGACTCGTTCAATCAAGAACATGTAATTAATATAAGAAATATACGAAAGATTCCGAGAAGGGGGGAGGAGGGGAGGGTCGGCTCTCAATTTATTTCCGAGGAAATGGCTAGCGATGAAGGGAAAAACGTGGAGTTAATATTTATATATTCATGAATGAGAAATCATTTGCACGCGATCGCTATGTCTGTCTGATAAATAACCGAAAGTGGAGTCCAATAAGCATGCAGGATACAACAATACATCAGATAATTCAGTCAATTAGCCTTTAAACTGAGTTACTTCTTGACAAAAGCATCGCGTTAGACGCAAACCCTAATTTAAAGAATCAGTTGCCTTAAAGCGGTTCGTATGTTTTTTTTTATACCACTAAGAGTGCACACAATCATACGGCCCACCTGATGGTAAGCAGTCACCGTAGCCTATATAGCAATACCAGGGGTATCACTAACGAGCCAACCCTGTTGTTGATGAGGACTCACTGTGCTAGCAGCATTGCTTCTAGCGCAGCGTATCCTCGTGGAGCACTGGCAACTTTACTCACCGCAGAAACACAACACTACATCAGAGTAGTGTTATATGACTGCGTTCTTCTGTAAGGACTTCATAACGACACGATATGCTTCTTCTACTTGTCTTCCTTTCTTTTATCCATGTGACGTGTTGTTCTGAATAAATGTTTTTTCTTTCTTTCTTTCTAATGTATGTTTACTAATATACTATACTAATATGTAATATTAATGGGAAAACCCACCATTGTCCCTACCTCACTTTTTAAGCTCATGGTGTGATTATTCACATAAGCTTAGAATTACTTATTGGTTCAGGCCAGGGCTTGAACTTGGGCCCATCAGATGACAGGCCTCTGCTTCAACCACAAGGCCACCACGGCTTTGAAATGATATTGCTTTAAGATTACCAACAAAAACAATTTTATAACCGAAATGGCTTTGATGATAGGAAAACGCTTAAAACAGGAAATATTCTGTAATGTTGATGGACAGCATCCTCTTAGCTTTACAAACAGACCGATACCACCAACTGCACCACGAATCACGCTCCCCCAAAATCGTAAACTATCCTCGACACATTATTGTCTATCACAAAAACTATGTTTCGCATCGCGGCTCCAGAATCTCTATCGGCATTACGGTTACGGCCTTATTTTACGGCCGTTCGACTTTTATACCAGCATTTATTGGCTTACGTAACGTATCCAGCCATCGACATTGCGTACACAGATAAATAATGGCTGACAGACTTTCAGATTACGATTGAATTATTTATATTGTGAACAATTATGACGCAGGGCTGATCGCGAGGCTAATCTCACGAACTCGTTGCGAATAAATATCAAGTTACAAACATACTTGATATATGAATATATATTCTTTCGTTGACTACTTATAAAACTATTGAGTTCCAAATTTGTGTGTGCTGGTGAAAGGTGACAGACTTTTTTTCTATAGGTAATACTTAATAACATCATAGAAGTTTATTTTGTATTCAATAGCACTAAATGAAAAATGAAATTGAAAATGACGTACCTAAATGGATTTTGGTAAGCAATCACCATAGCCTATATACTTGCAATACAAGTAGCGCGAGCATGAATAATTTGCGTCAACGTTTTCTTATTGACTTCGAGAATTTTGTATTGAAAAAATGAACAGCGCTGCCGCGGTGAAAAGTGGAACTAAAAATTAGTATGACAATTTTGACATGTCGCGAGTTACGTTTTCGCTTATCTAGTCGAAAAATGTTCATGCTACCGGCAAAGATGTATAGTAACTAGCGCGTTTCCTACCCTCTTTGATATAATCAAAGCCTACTGTATTGTGTTTGAGAAGTATGCTGCTAGGCAGTGTAAGACGACCAAGTCTCCTTACTGCGAATACAACGCTTTCTATAGCTCCACATGTTTTACACGCTGCTAAAAACACTAGGTATACCATTTAGCCTTAGCAAGAACCACTGTTTCCACTTTTCGCCGCCGCAGCGTACATTTCCACATACAAAAATAGTTAAAAGCGTCACGAATACGTAGTGGAAAGTTGTTCTTGCTAACTACTTGCTACTGCTCTTATTACGTTACATTCTCCTATCTACGCAAATCAATACAAAGCTCTGTACTAGTTTAGTCAGATGATATGGGAGAAAAAACTTGTGACGTCATTCCCAAAATTAGGAGTAGTGTTTGCTCCGTAACTAGATGACATTGCATTCCACTCAGCTAGAGAGCGGTGCGTGGGCGTCGCACCCAGCAGTGTACCATTAATATTTATGATCCGATGCAGATCGGGCAGGGAATGTTTCAGCGATCAATCGAATATGAATCGTTTGGTATATTTTTACGCGATTCACTGATCGTTGAGAGAATGAGACGAGGAGCGCAGTCAGACAGAATATTCAAAATCAAAATCAAAATCAAAAATCATTTATTCAGTTTAGGCCCTAATAAGGCTCTTATGAAGGTCTAAATTACCACCGGTTCGGAAAAAAAGCCACCTGAGAAGAACCGGCAAGAAACTCAGTGCTCTGTCTTTTTTTGCATTTAACAATCATTATATAACAATTTGTAACAAAATTCTTCTAGACATTGGTATGAAATTACAAATATCAAAATGAAAGCTACCAAGTTGGTTTTGTCACTGCTTTCATGAAATACATATTCCAACTATTACAATTACCAGGAGCGGGGAGCCACTTGTGCAGAGTGAGTCTATATATTCCAAGCATTTTTATCATTTACATAATCATTAATTTTATAATAGGCTTTATTTATCAAAACTCTTTTGACATGAGTCTTAAACTTATCGTAATTCAATTCGGTTCTTCAATCAATTCTTTATGTTATACATCTGTGGCAAGCACAGACAATTTATGATGGAATGTCTCGCGCAGAATAAATACTTTTAGGGTTTACCATCCGCTTACCATCAGGCGGGCCGTATGCTTGTTTGCCACCTTAGTGGTATAAAAAAAACGTATTCACAAGCAAATCGATATAAACAAATTAATCTTGTACGTTTGTTTGAATTAATTAAACCGCTACGCGGGCGACGTTGCGGGGAAAGCGAAGCGCTAGTACCAAATAAAGTGTAAGAAAGTGATGACGTACAAAATAATGTCATTATAGATGACAGTGAAGTGACAGCGCAATTAGAGCGAGCTCGCCCTTGACCGGCCACAGATGCAATTAGTGGAGCCGGACCAGTGACGGCACTGTGCTACTGTCACTCGGGTTTAGTTGGATGATAGATACACAATCTACTGATAACTACTGATCTGTGAATGTTTTTAACAGGCTACTCTAGGAGGGTAATTTTAAGAATTGAAATTTCTCGTGGGTGTTCCCATTTAAATTGGAGCCGCCCGACTGGATACTGTACCTCCACCTTACAGAAGACCACAGTGAAATAACACTACTTGATGTAGTGTTGTGTTTCTGTGGTAAGTAAGATTGCCATTGCTCCACGAGGATAGCTAGGGCTAGTAGTAATGCTGCTAGCACAGTGAGTCCTCATCAACAACATGGTTGGCAACCCGTTAGTGATATCCCTGGTACTGCTAGCGGCTATAGGCTACGATGACTGCTTACCATCAAGTGGGCCGTATGCTTGTGTACCACCTTAGTGGTATAAAAAAAACATGAATTTTATGTACCAAAACAGGGCAACTCGTTATAGTCTGAGATCCGACCATACATCGACCTTCACCGAGCTGATAATAGAATGAAACTTATTGTATGATACATTTAGTATATTAGAAAGTATATTAAAAATGGGTTGCCCGAAAAAACCCTGGACCGAATATTTTAATTTTTTTTTTTCAATAAAAAAAAAAATATTAACTGTTACAACATCAAGATAATAAGAAAATTGTATACTAGACTTAAAGAATAAAACATATAGAATGTGCAGACGTAGGGTTGTCATTTACGAACTACTGGGTTGCCAGGTATATACAGGTATGTCGATGCATAATTTATGCATCAGTAACTTATAAAAATGATTTATTAAAGTAAATTTGTTAAAATGTTTTATGTAAAAATTATATTTATTAATATACTAGGAGTACTATCTTGATGTTGTAACAGTTAATTTTGTTTTTTATTGAAAAAAAAAAATTAAAATATTCGGTCCAGGGTTTTTTCGGGCAACCCATTTTTAATATACTTCCTAATATACTAAATGTATCATACAATAAGTTTCATTCTATTATCAGCTCGGTGAAGGTCGATGTATGGTCGGATCTCAGACTATTAGTGATATCCTTGGTATTGCTAGCGTCTATGGGCTACAATGAATGCTGAGGTGGATTGTATTTGCGAGTATTACGACCTGTCCAGTATGGAAAGGATACTTTTGTCTTTAAACAAATGCAGACGGGGACAGATAGCAGTTAGTGTGGTATAAAAAACAAGTATTTCATTACCTTCCCACTGCCAATCTAGCCTGTCTAAATGTAGTCTTATTTTACGGTAAGAAAGCTATAATACAAAAGAAAATCTTCAGAAAACCAAAGCTCGAACACCTCAGGACATATTTCATTCCTAGCTCCAATCCCCAACTGTGTTTAATCCCGCCTTATAGAGCGACCTGACGACCCCCGACCTTGGCTGGCAGTAACACAGAGCGTACATTAACATACTACATCAAACTTTATTACTAAGGAACGTTGAAGAAGAAAGGAAGTCGTAACACCCATCCGCTGGTGGAATACGAATTTGTGCACAACACGAGAAGCGTTTGTTTACGTAACCTTGCTCTTAAACTTGACGTCGGCAGCTGGTGCTGGCCGTGATTGTATCCAAACTCAAAATCATCTTTATTTGACTAGCCTTAACAAGTACTTTCAAATCGTCAGAATCTACCACCGGATTCTTGTTTTTGCTGAGAAGAAGCCGGTAAGAAACTCAGCAATTACTCTTTTCAAATAAAATACAAAGTTTACATTTAAATTAATTTCTTACATGACTAGAATACATCACAACAAGTTATCACATAAACAAGGATATTATGCTTGAATCACAAATCTAAGCTAGTAGTTAATAAATGAAAAGTAAAAAGGCTTGATGATATATTGCGGGTCATTTGGGTTTCGTACCCGAAGGGTAACCCTAAAGGCTCTCGCTGTCCGTGCGTCTGTCTGTCTCTGCCAGCGGACTGTACCTCATTATCCATAATAGGTATACTATTGAAATGTTCTTTTGCAGAATGTATATTTCTGTTGCCGCTATAACAACAATAAACAATATAACAACAATTAAAATTAAGAGGCCTCCCTTATTAGAAACGTGTTCTTAAATCTTGTACGATGGTACTGTTCCTGCTCGAGTCCGACTTGCAATTTGGACGACTTTTAAGGTTCCGCATTATGTCTATAAACCCTATTTACTCTGAGTTTCTGACTTAATAAGTACTGTGGTAAATAAGACCTTCATAGGTGTCTTATTAGGGCCTAAACTAAACTGAATAAATGATTTTTGATTTTGATTTTGATTTTGCCTGTATCCATTGAACTGTAATAATAGAAGGTTGAATATATCTATGTTTATGATGACAGATATATGTACATAACATACATACAAATAAAAAGAACACTCCCGTATATAACACCATTCTAACATCTCCTATGTTTTATATAATGCCTCTTATATTCAAATCCATCCAGCCTTTTAGACTACATAGCGTGCCAAACAAGTAGACATACACAATTACATACAAAATCGAACCCCCTTTCTGCTACAGTCGGGTTAAAAACGTGTACAATGTACACGAACACACCTATATTAAAATGTAATAATAATAATAATGCTTGGACATTATCACACAGCGCCATCTGGCCGCAAACTAAGCAAAGCTTGTACTATGGGAACCAGCAGCTGATATAATACTTATATACTTTTTTTTTGTAAATACATACTTATAATACATACTCAACACCCAGACGCAAGGCAAACATATTTGTCACATAATTGTTTGCTCCGGCGGGAATCGAACCCGCGACCCCAGCGTAGCAGTCAGGTATACTAACCACTAGACCAGAGGTCTCGTCGATGTCTGTACAAATGTTAAATAATTCAGTGAGTGAAATGTGCTTACTTATCGTGCGGCCGCTCGTATCTCATCCTGCACATTGCGTACCTACCGGCCGATATACTCACTGTAACATAGTACAATGTACAATGGTAAAACTATTTTACGTTGAATTAATTTTGATACCAATTTAATTTAAAAAAATTGCGCGGAGCCCTAGTTTTTTCTTAAATAAAAGCAATTGGAAAAATTATCCTATATGTTAATTCAGCTTATAAGCTACCTCCATTGCAAATTACATGCAAATCAATACAGCCGTTGAAGCGTGACGAGGATACAAATACACACAAACTTTCGCGTTTATAATATTAGTAAGATACTTAGCTCTAAGGACATATAGTATATAGACATATAATAACATAAAATCTTTCATATCACATACTCGGCGGATGAAAATTGATATATAAAAATGTTTTATTAAAGTGCAACAGCTGCTCACTTTCTTGACGGATTCTTCTAAGCAAAAACGACCCTCCGAATCCGGTGATAGAACTCTAACTAGATACATTCAAAGTGCTTATTTATAAAGTTAAAGTTAGATGAGTATGATTTTCATTTTGAATTTGAACGAGGGACCCAATCGAAGCTACCTGTCTAAGATACTCTATCAACGTATGGACAGAAAATCGAAGCTCAGATATTCAAACACCCAAAATATTTTGCCTTTGTATCATAAACTTGTGCAAAATTTCATACTTGTTTAGGTTGCGCGCTTACAATCAGAGAACCAAAACTTTAACCGAATATAATAAAAGAGGTGTGCCGGGGATTACGTAACACTGGGGGAAGGAAGCGATCAGTCGAAGCGGAGGCCATGACACCAGCGAGCGATCGGGAATTGATTGCTCGATAAGATACTGTGTCTTTAGGACACAGGATATGTTGTATCACAGCTTGTGAATAACGTTTATTTTGGACTCGAATGAGTGATGAAAGACGAGAATGGATATAAAGAGATTTTTGCAGGATCGACAAATAGCTAGTGATAGCCCTGGTGTTGCGAGCGTTTATAGGCTATGGTAACCACTTACCACGGGCCGGATGCTTGATTGCCACCTTGGCCGTACAAACAAAAAAAAATACGTAAAAGATATGCAATGCGAATGTGATTGGAAGCCATACTTTCTAGATTAAATTACTAAAGTGCTCAATGATGGGAAGGTAAAGAGTAGGTACTCGGACCCGGCAGGCATGTATGAAGAGATTGATAAACGTAGAAGCAAAAGAGATGTACAAATCAAGAATGAAATGGCGCTCTATACTCTGCCTACCCCGTGAGGTGAGGGACTTGACGTGATAATATGTATGTATGTATTACTTCATTTATAAGCGGGCGATGATGCCAGAATAAGCAATTTATTTTATAAAAGCCCCACTTGCTTAACCTTTGTGGCCACCTGCGAGGGGTGACTAAAGTGGCATCCACCAAACAGTGCCCTTGGCGCGCCCACAAATCTGCGACCTGCCTTCGCACCCTTGTGTACCATCGTTATGTCACGGATAAACAAACAAACAATTTATATTATATAACTTATAATACATTAAAACCTAGCATATTTATGACAGACTTAAGAAAAGATGGAGAAACTGAGCTACATGACTAGAGAGACATGACTACGACATGGCTAGAGAGGAAGTGAATACAGAGACAGAGGATAGAGGATGGAAGAGGTACACAGATTGCTACGACCATAAATAATATGGAATAAGGACAAGATAATGACACCTAGATATTATGTCATCCTACCGAGATGAGCAAAAAGCGTAGTCCAGTACTGCACGTCTGATAGTAAGCGGTAATCGTAACGTTGCACCAGCGCTCCGCAAACCATAACATCCGCCAAAAAAGCGAATAAACTAAAATTACGTCAAATGCCTGCCACAAAAAAATGCATAGGCTATAGCTATAATGTTGGCTAACTATCAAGGGGGGTGTACGCTTACTAGTCACCTTGGTAGTCTACAAAGAATCCAGTTATAGAATATGCTTCAAATAATAACAAGCAGTACATAACGTAAGCTACAAATGAAAAATATAGTGAGTACTCGTACACGAACGGAACCGTGTTATCTCAATCTTGTGTGTGTTTTGCAACAAAATAAATGTAGCACATGATGTCGGGCAATATACTAGAGATCAGGTGTTATGTGCTGTTTTATTGGCGCGCGATCACAAAGAGACGGAGCATCTGGCGCCTCCATAAACAATAATTTATAGACATACCATTTCAGGTGCCGACACTATAACGTCAGTTACACAAATACCTAACAAAACCTGATATATATTATAGGCGATGAAAAATGTTTACTATAACAAAAAAAATATTAAGAGATTGTATAGTCAGGAACTCACATCAAATAAAAAGGACAGATGGAACTTTGCGAACTACGAAGCGACGTCGCGTCGGTTTAAACTACGCCTTGCAGTGTACCTACATAAACACAATTACACAAACACAGTTCAATTCCCATAGCAGCGTAGCGTTAGAACGGGAGATGCCATGGTACCGTACCTCTTTCTATAAGGAACCCAAAAAGTTGATGGAATTCCTTACATCCATTGACGTAAAAAAAAAGAACTTCGCTAAACAACAATTGAAGCACCCATAGTGTGTCAGTTTGCTTGTACGCACGAGTTTTCACGCACACATTCACAGCATAGTGTGTCGATCGGCCGCCATTAGGCGACAGACCTCGTTTGACAGACGTCGTTGCTCTAGTGTTCAGAAAAAAATATAATATGCCGTCTTGTGTGGTAAAATGCTGTCGGAATCATAGTGGTTTTAAGAAAAAATGTCAGGGAATCACCTATCATAGGTAAGTCCGTAATTTATCACTTAATATCTTTATTTTTAACATGACAAAAATATGTACTTTTTGGAACACAAAACCTCAACCACAAGACCAGTGTTGTCAATTATTTAAAGAGTTAATTACCCTAAATTATGGGAGATTGATACTTTTGGTATCAAATACTAATACGTATTTTTATTACTTTTTACTAATTAAATTGCATACCTAACACTTTATCCTAACTATATATTTTTTTTAGGTTTCCAGGAAATGAAGTATGGAGGAAAGATTGGATCAAAATAATAAGAGAATGTAGAAGCGAAATTAATTGGGTTCCTTCTAGTTCAAGTGTAATTTGCAGTGATCATTTTGATACCGCGGATTTATACAAAACTAAAGGAGGACTACTGCGTGTTGTTAATTATAATAATATGTATAATAATGTTTAATAATATTAAATATTAGTTTCTAAAAGTCGTTACTATTTGTATTCGAAATCAATGTTTGAATTTCAGTTAAATCAAAATTTTGCATGGACTTCATGCAAAATCATTAAGGTGGAGGCTTAGGTTGCAGCGCGAAATTCAAATTTTATCACGTTTTTTGCAAATTGCAGCTCAGCTATAGGTCGTAAGTTACCAAAATGTTATTTGCGAGAAGAATGGTAGTATTTTTACTGATTAATAACAAAAGAATATATTCATGATTTATTTTGTTATTAATCAGTATATATACTACCATTCTTGTCGCAAATAACATGTTGGTAACTTACGACCTATAACTGAGCTGCCATTTGCAAAGAACGTGTCAAAATTTGAATTTCGCGCTCCAACCTAAGCCTCCACCTTACACTATAATTTAGTTAATACAACCGCAAAAAAATCAAAATGAAAATACATAAATCACATTTCCCGCCACACGCTGTAGACTTAGACCCTTTTTTTTATAAATGGGGAAATTTTGTTTCATATGGTATCCTTTTATTCACTCACACATACTTACGCCGCCGCCATACCCGTGCTTCAACCTTTGCTTAGCGAAGTTCTGTCCGCCTTTTTTTTTACGTCCATGCTTAAATCTATACTAATATTATAAAGAGGAAAGATTTGTATTTTTGGTATGTGTATGTGTGAATAGGCTCCGAAACTACTGGACCGATTTAAAAAATTCTTTCACCGTTAGAAAGCTACATTATCACTGAGTAACATTGGCTATATATTATACTAGCTACCCGCCCCGGCTACAAAATCAAAATCAAAATCAAAATCAAAAATCATTTATTCAGTTTAGGCCCTAATAAGGCTCTTATGAAGGTCTAAATTACCACGCTTCGCACGGTTAGACAAAATATTAGAAAAAATGAAGCCGGGGCGGGCCGCTAGTGTTTTATATGTAGAAGGTAGGTAGGTACCACACGTTATTAAGCTCTAAGCGGCACTGACACGAGCTGTCTCATATTCAGCATGTTACGTCGACGTACATCGGCAGTCGCTAGACAATATCGCGACAAAGATAGCTATGTTTGTAGCTATACAATACCTATGTTCAGGCCCACAATACGCTCATTTGATGAACAGACATTCCGAATGTTTTTTTTATACCACAAGGTGGCAAGCTTACGGCCCACCTCATGGTAAGCAGTCACCGTAGCTTATAGCCGCTAGCAATACCAGGGGTATCACTAACGAGTTGCCAACCGTGTTGTTGATGAGGACTCACTAGCCGGGCGGCTCCAAACAAAACATTATTTTTTTGTTTCGGTACAAAAATTAGGGATCCGCGCAAAAAAAAACCCATGAAATTGTGACCTAAATCCAATACTGCGCGTACAAAGTCGCGGGCACAACTAGTTATAAATAGTAAGTGTTGTCGGTATGTAGCGGCTGCATCGTAAATCTTCACTATCCCTATAACATTGTTCAGCTTGTTTATGTCCCATTCGTGTTTAATCGAGCCGAAAATATGTCTAGATACGAGCGTTTCAGAAATTAAGCTAGTCATGTGTTCATTTTACTGTTGGCTCCGATATTGGTTGCTAACAAGCTTTTTATATATTTTTAGAATAGCGGAATCCATTCAGACCATACCCCTATATAAACAAACTAGCGGCACGCCCCGGCTTCGCACGGGTAGACATTTAGATCAAATATTTTGTCTACCCGTGCAAAGCTGGGGCGGGCAGCTAGCCTATGTTACTCAGTGATAGTTTAGCTTTCTAATGAAAAAAGAATTATTAAAATCGGTCCAGTACTTTTTGAGTTTATTCGTTACATACAAAAATACAAATCTTTCCTGTTTATAATATTAGTGTAGGCTATGGAACACATATTACTTATATGTATTGATTAATTTCCATAAATCCTACTATAATATAATATTATTAATGAGAAAGTTTGTGAGTATGGATGGATGTATGTTTGTTACACTTTCATGAAAAACTACTCAACGGATTTGGATGAAATTTAGAACACAGATAATTTATAACCTGTATTAACATATAGGATACTTTTCATTCCGGGAAAATTTTAGGTGCCTCTGAGATTCTAAGCTCAACACGGACGTAGCCGCAGGCAGAAGCTAGTATCAAATAATTCGTGAGCCCCTCAACAACAAGGCTTAGCTGATTGTATTCGATGCGATACCCCTGGTATTGCAAGTGTATAGGCTATGGTGACCGCTTAACAAACCAATACCGACCTCTCAAACATATTCTCGCCATCTTCATAGAATAAAACTTCATAAAAAAAATATCTTGTATATGTATTCAACAATACATCACTGAGTAATGAAGACCGCAGAATACCGAAGACAAATAACACTACTTGATGTAGTGTTGTGTTTCTGCGGTAAGTAAGGTTGCCAGTGCTCTACGAGGATACGCTGGGCTAGTAGTAATGCTGCTAGCACAGTGAGTCCTCATCAACCACATGGTTGGCAACTCGTTAGTGATACCCCTGGTATTGCTAGCGGCTATATGCTACGGTGAATGCTTACCCTCAGGTAGGCCGTATGTTTGTGTGCCACCGGTGGTATAAAAAAAAACAAAAATGTTACAAAATCATAATCACAATAGACTAACACAACAAGCATGTAAGTAAACAAATATTTTTTTCAAACACGAAACCTACAGTCGTAACTACGATTTCATCGTTGTCAAAATGCTAGTAAAACGAGTTTCCTGTAGAATTCTATAAAAGACGAACAATAAAAACTAGTTAGTCTGGCACTCGTAAAGATATCCCTCCCTTTATAAACGACTAGCGGCCCGCCCCGGCTTCGCACGGGTAGACATATATCAAATACTTTGTCTACCCGTGCAAAACTGGGGCGGGCAGCTAGTATAATATATAGCCTATGTTACTCAGTGGTAATGTAGTTTTCTAACAGTGAAAGAATTTTTGAAATCGGTCCAGTAGTTTCGGAGCCTATTCAACACAAACATACACACATACAAAAATACAAATCTTTAATATTTATTCTGTAAAAAAAAACACGAATGAATATTATTTTGTCAAACAAAATACGCGAGTAATCTAAATCCTTCCTAATATAATAACACGATGTCCAATCACTGTAGTGGACTTGACCTTGTAGTGAGAAAAACACGCGAATACCTTCATATTAGCTGAAGGGATTACGTGTATATTTGTGGAAACTAGATTTGCTTTTGCGTTGATCGAAGGCAAAAAATACAAGATACATTCCAGTTTTTGTACCAATACGAGGGCATACATGCGTACGGCCCACCATGGTAAGCAGTCACCGTAGCCTATAGCCGCTAGCAATACCAAGTATAGCACTAACGCGTTGCCGACCATGTGGTTGATGAGGAGTCACTGTGCTAGCAGCATTACTACTAGCGCAGCGTATCCTCGTGGAGCAATGGCAACCTTACTTACCGCAGAAACACAACACTACATCAAAGTAGTGTTATTTGACTGCAGTCTTCTGTAAGGTAGAGGTACAGTCCCCAGGCGGGGGCTCCAATTTTAATGGGAAAACCTATGGGAGATCGCATTTCACGCAACCTCTTTTAAATATTTGTGTTTTACAAGTAAATGGGTCTGGGTGTACGTTACTTATACGTTTGAGACGGCACCCACGCACTAATTATTGGAAGACGTGTGTGCCTTCACCATTTTACTTTGTACTTATTTTTATGAAATTGTGTTCTGTTTTTTGTGCTTAATAAATAAATAAATAGAGTAGTGTTATTTGACTGCAATCTACACTAATATTATAAAGAGGAAAGATTTGTATTTTTGTATGTAACGAATAAACTCAAAAAGTACTGGACCGATTTTAATAATTCTTTTTTCATTAGAAAGCTAAATCATCACTGAGTAACATAGGCTATATATTATGCTGCCCGCCCCGGCTTCGCTCGGGTAGACAAAATATTTGATAAATGTCTATAGGCTCCGAAACTAGTAAACCGATTTAAAAAAAATCTTTCACCGTTAGAAAGCTACACTATCTCTGAGTAACATAGACTAGCTGCCCGCCCCGGCTTTGCACGGGTAGACAAAATATTTGATATCAATGTCTACCCGTGCGAAGCCGGGGCGGGCCGCTAGTCATCTGTAAAGTGGAGCCCACGATACATCGTAGGTATTGTTTAACAAAGCACCAGCGAGAGTACCTCCCCTTCCGATGACTATTACAGTGACTGGTATGTACGTACATCTGTGAATGCTATAAGTAGGGATCCAACATTAGATTTGTTTTGATTGTACTTCCCGGCTAGCCGGCCGTCACTCAAATTACTCATTACACAGTTATAAATACCACAACCACTCAAGAGATAAACTGTACTTCAATGTGAACCAAACTAACAAATATTCTTTTGTTCCACTACATTCAGATCAAATAAAAAGGGAACAACGAAGAGACGCCTTTTGATACTACGCCTTGCAGTGAACACAGTTACACGCACACGCCTACAAAGAATACAATGAAACTACGCCTTGACCACGCAATACCTACAAGCGATAAGACCGCCTGTGGTGTTCACTACTCTGTATCTGCCTATTTCTGTTATATGTAACTTCACATCGTGGTGTACAATAAAGTGTATTTGTATAAACACCGGCGTCATTTCGTTGTTCGTAAAGATCCATCTACCTTCATAATTTGATCTGAGCCACTAAGGTGGTAACCAAACGTACGGCGCGCCTGATGGTAAGCAGTTACCGTAGCCTATGGACGCTAGACCAGTGCCGGTAGCAGGAACATTGTCGACAACGTATTCGAAAACGTAACTCGCGAAATGTCAAAATTGACATACCAATTTATAGTTCCACTTTTCACCGCCGCAGCGCTGTTCATTTTTCAATACAAAAATAGTCGAGGGCGATACGAAAACGTTTTCGAAGAAGTTCATGCTACCGGCACAGGGGTATCAATAAAAAATTGCCAACCCGAAAACGAATATCCAGTAATGACGTAGTTGCATCGGTCACGAGACGATCAAATCTCTGATTGTAAGCGTCACGCCGCATGCGACGGATGCAGCTCCACCCAGCAGCTTTAATAGTAAAGTCCCGCGTGGCCGCACTGCGCTCGTCACCTCGACACCTTACTTCATAAGTGTTCTTTGACCAGTAATGTCGCTAGCTACAGTGCCCTTCACATCGGATCACAGTCATGCATACTAGTGCTTGGTGGTAGACTCGACACTGCGGTGGTACCCACCTAGCCGGCATCTTGAAATACGTCTAGCGTGACGCTTACCATCAGATGAGTGAGTAACTCGTCACATATATAGTTTTATCAAAAATTGTTATGTTTTAGAAGATATGTTCCCTGAGCCTGTTAGACTGCTATGCTTCACTGTTTTATAATCATTAAATATATAGTTTTGCGCAAGATATAATCGCAAATGTTCACTAGTTCAAGGTTTATGACAGCCAAAATAACGAAAACTGCCAATAAAAAGCTTTGAACATTGTAAATAGGGTAACATAGTCTCGTGTACGAATAATAATGCTCCCAGCATTAAGACTAATACATTTAACTTTGATAATACGCGGTTGAAAGCCTTCCTCATTATCAGCTTGATAACAGCGATAATGAATATCAATTTGCAATGTTTGTCTGTCATTATTTACGTATCGCTCGCTAGGTACTTAGAACGTCCGCGACGGCAAAAACTTCAAAAACGTTAAACTATCTTTTTTTACTGTTGAACGTCATTGCGGTGTTGAAAATAATAACGAACGTAAAAACACCTCGTTAAAACTAATTACCTAGAACTCGCTTACCAGCAACAAATAAAAAAAAACTCCCAAGTATGACCACAGAGACACAAACACTCCACACAGACTCTAAATTTTCAAACACTATTAAAGAATGGAACCTCACAAATTAAAATTGTTCAGAATTTGAATTCGATTTTCGAATTGACTTGACACGTTCGAAATAGTGTTGTGTTTTCGCAATAGTGTATCTGTTCCTTACGACATGTTAAAATACGTTATTTTGTGTTGTTTTTTCGTATTTTTCGTAATGAATGCGTGTATATTAATAGCGCGGGTACGTCCGACCGGCTCGGGACTCTCGCCTACACTCCGAGCTTTCAGTATCAGCCTGAAAGGGCGGGCGCTTTCAGATTGACTGCAGTAACCGTTATCAATTTTATTTATCTACTAGCTGTGTCCGCAAATTCGTACCTACGCGTGAAATCGGATTGTATTCACAACTAGCTATCCCGAACGACTTTGTCCTGTCTTAGCTATGAATTCAATGTCAAATACACCATAGAAAAAATCATTTCGATGGTACGAAAATTTATAAAAATAAACTTTTCTATTACGACACGGGTCTAGCCGATCACGCGTAATGCCGTGATTAAAGGAATTAGGGATTAATTTTTATATCCCTATCTATACCTATTTATATATGTGATGGGTTATAATTTTTTTCCTCGGAAACCTAATTATTTTTTAAAATAAAAGTTGCCCTAGTTACGCATCACCACGAACAAACAGACAGAGTACAATTTAACAAATTGTTTTTTTTTCTATTATATGTAGCGGATATACTTTCATAATATGCATTAAGTAAAAAAAGCTGTTATTCCGACAGTACAAACAGACACATGGATTTTATTAATTTGTACAGATGTTACCGCAGCGTTGCAATCGTTATCTACGGCCACTTTACTGAGCTTTTAATAAATCAAATGATTGTTTGGAAACCTGACGCGGTATCTCCTACTCCTCTTCAGATACAATTTATTAAATTAAATGCACACGTTAGAATCTGGTGATATATGATCACAAGTAGAGTAGAAATGCGTTCAAGTACGTCTTCTTGTAGTTCAAGAAGGTTGTGTTACATATGGTTGACAGCCCGTTAGTGATACCCCTGGTATTGCTAGCGGCTATAGGCTACGGTGACTGCTTACCATCAGATGGACCGTATGCTTGTGTGCCACCTTAGATAGATAGATAACTCTTTATTGTACACTTTAAAACTATAATACAGAAACAGAATTTATTAAACATATCGGTACAAATGGCGGCCTTGTCACTAGATGTGATCTCTCACCTGAGTGGTATAAAAAAAAAAGTCCAGCTAGCTTTATCGCCGCGACTTCCGCCGCGTATCAACATAATACTTAGCATAATATGTCACATATGTACAATCTAATATATAAAATTCTCGTGTCACAGTTTTCGTTGCCATACTCCTCCGAAACGGCTTGACCGATTTTGATGAAATTTTTTGTGCTTATCCGGTATCTATGAGAATCGGCCAACATCAATTTTTCATCCCCCTAAATATTAGGGGTAGTCCATCCCTAAATTTTATTTTTTATTTTTAAGACCGATTTCAAAAATTCTTTCACCGTTAGAAAACTACATCATCACTGAGTAACATAAGCTATATATTATACTAGCTTCCCGCCCCGGCTTCGCTCGGGTAGACAAAATATTTGATATAAAAGTCTACCCGTGCGAAGCCGGGGCGGGCCGCTAGTATGATATAACATTATATTGTCATAAATCGTTCAGTCCTCATACATTGTCAGCAAACAAATCCATACTAATAATATAAATGCCAAAGTAACTCTGTTTGTTTGTTACCTTTTCACGACTAAACGGCTGAACGGATCGTAATGAAATTTGTCAATGAGATAGATTATAACCTGGGGAAGGACGGAAGCCATTATTATCTAGAACCAACCGGGCGAGGCCGCGGGTAAAAGCTAGTTTAATATAGTTCTCACGTGTCAAACACCGTGTGAGTTAAAAATTCATTACTTGGTTATTACAAGAGCCGTTTTAATGAAAACCTTTTCAGAATATAATAATACACCCACGCGAAGCTAATCTCCATACAAATACAACCCAAAGCTAACAATTCCATGGAATATAATTAAATTCGCGGTATAAACACATATTTGGTATCCATCGTTAATGCATACTTCTGTAAAGAATTCATGAGAACAATTCAATACCTACTTTATTCTATACCAGTATACGACCAGCGACAGTTGACCCCTCGTGGTCGTTGCTCGTATTTATCAGTGAATGGAGTGTTGAGGGCTTGGTATATTGGACTTGAGGATATATTAAGAATGGATATGCCATTCATACATGCTGCTTACGAACATACTTATAATTTTACTATGTTATTTATTTATTTGGATCACCAACAGGTTAGAATACTATATTTTTTTAAAGATACGACAAAGTAGTTCAAACCGTGACGAATTTACAATTATCAAAATTAATATTTTTGAAATTTACCAGGTACATGAACTAGAATTAGGTACTGTTGACGAACCTCCTTCATACTATAATATTAACCTTTTTATATTTACTTCACGATTGGTTTTTGTTTTAGTTTTTAATGACAGATGTCAATAAATTGGTAAGAAATGTAGTCTCTTCAAGGGCGTTTTATTTATATTTAATTAATATTTGGTGTTAGAAGTAAATTAATAGTATTGTATTTTCATTGTAGTTTATATAATTGTTATGGGAGCTCAAAAATTTTGCAAATGGTGAGAGTGTCTCGCCCCAAAGGCAGGGGAAAGTGACTGCCCCCCCTGGCCGAGGTCCTGCTGCCCGTTGCAGCTCGGCGCCCCAAAGGTCGGGGCGCCGTCGACCATGTACCTCAGCCCAAAGGGAAGGATACACTTTCGTCAACATGCCGACGTCTTGCTGCCATTACCGTAAAAATATTGATTTCATTTAATTTATTTTTTAATAAAAAAAGGGGAGCATGATACCAACCTCTTTGTTAAGTTTGCTTTTTATATTTATTTTATGGTCCTTTTATAGTTGAATGAAAGATGTCAATAAATTGAAAAATATGTAGTCGCTTCAAGGGCGTTTTATTTCTATTCAATTATTAGGTACACATACTTTTTTTCGTGACGAATGTACAACAAGTAACAACCCATAAAATGGTCTACCCAACCACAGCCAACGCAATAAGCTAAGTAAACTTGAGATACAATAACAAAACTAGGATATATATTAACAAGAATAACATCGCTAAATACTTGGAACAAAATAAAATTAAAAAAGAATTTCAAAGGAAGATTAAAAATATATTGTATACCCGGATGACGATTTAATAACAATCATTCAACAAACGTCAGTGCGCGCAATACGGACGAGTCATCCGTCAATTATATGTATATAATATAGTGACGGACAGACATAGCCGCGTGTTGCTTTAACTGTAAAAATATTATGCTATTTGTGTCCACACCGAAATAGACGGTCGATAAAAATATTGGCAAGTGGCACTTACCTTGGGCAAGATTCATCATGGTAGATGTTTTTAAACCAACTTTTAGTACAAACTTACATAGTATAAAACAAAGTCGCTTCCCGCTGTCTGTCTGTCCCTATGTAGCTTACATCTTTAAAACTACGCATAGGATTTTAATGCGGTTTATTTTAATAGAGTGATTCAAGAGAAAGATTTTATATATAATTAATTTGTGTTCTGTAAGGCCGTGCGAAGCCGGGGCGGGCGCTAGAGCTGTATATAAAAACTTCATAATATGGAACTTATAGTTGAAAACCTTCCCAGTGTGCCAAAAACCTATAGAAAATAATTAAATATGATATAACACTGACCGTGCGCTGCAGCCGGGGTGACCGCTTGCTCCCAGGGTTGCTCGTCCTCAGCTTTGCGGAAACTGCGCTCCACTGTCAAACAAGAACCAATATTACAATGCGCTAAGGATTGATGAATGTAGAAGAAGCATTACAGATGTGCAAGTCTCTAGTGAAATGGCGCTCTATACTCTCTGCCTACCCGGTTTTGGGATTTCCCGCGGGGTTATCCCATTTAAATTGGAGGGCTAGTAGTAATGCTGCTAGCACAGTGAGCCTCATCAACAACATGTTTGGCAACCCGTTAGTGATAACCCTGGTATTGCTAGCGGCTATAGGCTACGGTGACTACTTACGGACGGACGGACGGACGGACAGCAGAGTCTTGGTAAGTAATGGGGTTGCTGGGTTACCCCTTCGGGTTCGGCGCCTCAGAAACCCCTTGCTGTAGTGAAGTGGGTACAATAGAAGGTATATTGTAACTTACTGTGTAGAAACGCGGCGGTGGGCAGCGGCTTCTTGGGTTTCTTCTCGTTCGTGTCCTGGCCTGCTGGAGGATACACATATTAGGTGACACTCATCAGTTATCACGGACGGATCCAGCTGTCTATAGTCGAGCCTTAGTCAAGAGACTCTCATGTCCAAATCATTCAAGTCAAATATCAATGTGCTTTGTATCTTTTGTTTTGTATCGAAACTCATGAATGAGTGGACCCAGTCCAGGGGGGCAGGTCATGACCCCATGACCCCCCTGGATCTGCCCTTGATTACTAATCTCATAATCTGTACTCAATCTGTAGTTGTATGCGAAATTAATTCATACTGAGTTATTGGCTTTTGATAAGTCTACCTGTTATATATTTTTACCGATTTCAAATGTGATGGATCTCAAATTGATTCGCTTTTTAAAGCTCTCGAAGTGGGTTACAATAACGTGGTTTTTAGATTATAATTTCAATGTCAGTCCGCAGGAAATATGTACATATTGGAACTCAACTAATAATGTAATAGCAAAACAGTCGTTTGACTAGTCGCGGTTGTTGTGGTGTGTGTACATGTGGTACACGTGGTACATGTGCCACGTGTGGCGTGTCCGTACCGGGCGGGTGGATGCGGTCCATGAAGCGCGAGATGCGGTTGTTGTGGTGTGTGTACATGTGGTACACGTGGTACATGTGCCACGTGTGGCGTGTCCGTACCGGGCGGGTGGATGCGGTCCATGAAGCGCGAGATGCGGTTGTTGTGGTGTGTGTACATGTGGTACACGTGGTACATGTGCCACGTGTGGCGTGTCCGTACCGGGCGGGTGGATGCGGTCCATGAAGCGCGAGATGCGGTTGTTGTGGTGTGTGTACATGTGGTACACGTGGTACATGTGCCACGTGTGGCGTGTCCGTACCGGGCGGGTGGATGCGGTCCATGAAGCGCGAGATGCGGTTGTTGTGGTGTGTGTACATGTGGTACACGTGGTACATGTGCCACGTGTGGCGTGTCCGTACCGGGCGGGTGGATGCGGTCCATGAAGCGCGAGATGCGGTTGTTGTGGTGTGTGTACATGTGGTACACGTGGTACATGTGCCACGTGTGGCGTGTCCGTACCGGGCGGGTGGATGCGGTCCATGAAGCGCGAGATGCGGTTGTTGTGGTGTGTGTACATGTGGTACACGTGGTACATGTGCCACGTGTGGCGTGTCCGTACCGGGCGGGTGGATGCGGTCCATGAAGCGCGAGATGCGGTTGTTGTGGTGTGTGTACATGTGGTACACGTGGTACATGTGCCACGTGTGGCGTGTTCGTACCGGGCGGGTGGATGCGGTCCATGAAGCGCGAGATGCGGTTGTTGTGGTGTGTGTACATGTGGTACACGTGGTACATGTGCCACGTGTGGCGTGTCCGTACCGGGCGGGTGGATGCGGTCCATGAAGCGCGAGATGCGGTTGTTGTGGTGTGTGTACATGTGGTACACGTGGTACATGTGCCACGTGTGGCGTGTCCGTACCGGGCGGGTGGATGCGGTCCATGAAGCGCGAGATGCGGTTGTTGTGGTGTGTGTACATGTGGTACACGTGGTACATGTGCCACGTGCGGCGTGTCCGTACCGGGCGGGTGGATGCGGTCCATGAAGCGCGAGATGCGGTTGTTGTGGTGTGTGTACATGTGGTACACGTGGTACATGTGCCACGTGCGGCGTGTCCGTACCGGGCGGGTGGATGCGGTCCATGAAGCGCGAGATGCGGTTGTTGTGGTGTGTGTACATGTGGTACACGTGGTACATGTGCCACGTGCGGCGTGTCCGTACCGGGCGGGTGGATGCGGTCCATGAAGCGCGAGATGCGGTTGTTGTGGTGTGTGTACATGTGGTACACGTGGTACATGTGCCACGTGCGGCGTGTCCGTACCGGGCGGGTGGATGCGGTCCATGAAGCGCGAGATGCGGTTGTTGTGGTGCTCGCCGTCCAGGCAGCAGCCCTCCTCCACGGCGCGCGCGCAGCCGCGGTGCACACGGAGCTTGCAGTCTACACACACATACATACACACGGAGCTTGCAGTCTACACACACATACATACACACGGAGCTTGCAGTCTACACACACATACATACACACGGAGCTTGCAGTCTACACACACATACATACACACGGAGCTTGCAGTCTACACACACATACATACACACGGAGCTTGCAGTCTACACACACATACATACACACGGAGCTTGCAGTCTACACACACATACATACACACGGAGCTTGCAGTCTACACACACATACATACACACGGAGCTTGCAGTCTACACACACATACATACACACGGAGCTTGCAGTCTACACACACATACATACACACGGAGCTTGCAGTCTACACACACATACATACACACACCTGCTTATAGCATATCACCTTACACAGTGAACCACAAACTAAATCAACAGTGCCAGTTTTCTTGTCACCCACTGCAATAATGGGCGAATAATAAAATCGCCAGCCAAACCTGATGCTACATTAATTAATTTGATCTCCTATTTTACATGCAACATTGTATTTTGATAACGCTTCAAACTTTAAGCGTTGTGTTTCTGCGGTAACTAAGGTTGCCAGTGCTCCACCAGGATACGCCGGGCTAGTAGTAATGCTGCTAGCACAGGGAGTCCCCATGCACACATGGTTGGCAACCCGTTAGTGATACCCCTGGTATTGCTAGCGGCTATAGGCTACGGTGACTGCTTACCATCAGGTGGGCTGTATACTTGTGTGCCACCTTAGTGGTAAAAAAAATCTCGGAACCGGTTAAGTAGGTTAAGTATGAGGACATTGATGAATGTAGACGAAGCAAGAGAGGTGTGCAAGTCGAAAGTAAGATAGCGCTCTATCCTCTCTGCCTACCCCGTGAGGGACTTGGTGTGATGATATGGGCCGGAGTACCTGTGCAGACGTATGCCTGCGGGGCGAGGCCCCCGATGGCGAGGTCGCAGTGGTGGCAGTGCGCCACGGCCGTCAGCGCCTGCAGCTGCAGGTGGTGGCCGCGCACCACGAACTGACACACACACACACATATACACACACGTTAGCTACTCGTACGAACACACTAACATATCGCCTGACCAACATGTCACCATATAAACTCACACGCTGAAAGTACAACACACACGACAACAACGCGTGAGTGATACCCGTAGTCCATGGGCTACGGTAACCGCTTACCATCAGGCAGGACGTTTACTTCTTTGCCACCTTAGTGGCATACCAAAAACAATGTTTTACTATTAACCCATCACCATAACCAAACTACTATAAATTCATAAATCGTTTGTAAGTTTACTAAAAAGTCTTGCTTTAATAAATACGGTAAAGTTTACTCATTGGATAGGGTCGGCAACGCGCGAGTGATACCCCTGGTGTTGCAAGCGTCCATAGACTTCGGTGACCGCTTACCATCAGGCGGGCCGTATGCTTGTGTAAAAAACAAAGTAACAATACTTATGAGCCGTGGTGGCCTTGTCGTATGAAGCGTTGCCTGCTATTCTAGCGACGCAAGTTCAAATGCAACCGGTCGGTATCAATAATTTTTTATAACTGTAAAGTGCAGTGATTGCGACTAATCGGGGACCCTTGTGGAAAGGGTAGATATATTAACAATACGAGAGGTGATCTAGTGAGGTTCTTACCGGCTGCGGGTGTTGTTTAGTGATGTGTTTAACTCTCTGTTTATAGAGTTTGTCTCGTTGCAGGAAGCTAGCGCGGGACGCGCCCACCGCCGCCGCCACTGACGCGGGTCTAAACACACGACACGGTTACATCGGGGTTCGATACCACACACATTTTAATAATAGAGACTAGAATAAGAGATGTTGAATATATAATTATTCGTTAAAATTAACGGATAATTGAAAATAATTATCATATGCAATAAATAATATTAACGATTTCGAATAAAAATATTAATTAATATTTTCAACCGTTATAAATATCGATATTTTAAACTACATTTATCAATAAACGTTTAACGAATAAATAAAATCAGTCAATACTCTAACTCAGTTTGAGTTTTACAAAATTATCTTCATTTGACTAGACTTTACAAATAAGTAGTTTGAATCGTCAGACTCTACCACCGGTTTTGGAGGGTCGTTATTTACTGAGAAGAACCGGGAAGAAATTCGGCAAATACTACATTAAAACATGATTTACAAAGCACTCATTGTTTGTGTTTGTAATAAAAAAAGGCTCAATATCAACTATTAAACGGAGTTACACCATTTCTTGTGTCTAATTATTCCAGTTATTGTGGGTGGCACAGACAAAATGCATCATGTTTTGAGATATCTTCCGGGTCTACACTTACAGGACATGTAGGTAAATTCTAACGAGTAGCTTATATATTTTATATATACCACTAAGGTTGCTAACAAGCATACGGCCCGCCTGATGATAAGCGGTCACGTAGCCGCTTGCAAGACCAGGGGTATCAGCCGCACGTTGCCGTCCCTGTACAAATCTCTTCACACCCTTCTTGAACATAACTTATTGTATGTTATATTAGTGTAAGTAGGCTTTGTGTAGGGTAACCGGAATTATTTTCAAAGTTGCTGTCGATGTCAAATAATTTCCCGGTAAATGTGTTATACTGTAATAGCATTTATTTTAATCAGCTCTACATTATCCTGAAGCAAATTCAGGCGAGTAGTTCTGCAATATTGGTTGTATTAAAAAAATAGGCTGTCATGGGCACTTTGGTACGCGACACATTAGCATGTCGCATGTCAGTGATGCGAACCCATAAGCTTTGCCCCTACCAAAAGTCACTCAACGTGGCTAAACCTAACACAGTTTTAACAAGCCTCCTTTCTTTACCACAAGGAATAACTCACTTGGATGATTTAGACTTTTTCTTAGATTTGGGCGACTGCCACCAGCGCCTGCGCACCTCCCTAGCGTCCACATCACTTATCTCACTAAGATTCACCATTTTAAATGTCACATCACTGCTCGTATGTAGTCGAGGCAGACCTCAGTAGGCTCGGCATACGGACGATTAATGAACTCCTAAATTTCAGCTTAGTGCTGTCCAATTAACTTTTAGTACTGTCAAGTCAAATTAATAGCTGTCAAAACGATGAATATTTCAGTTTCAATGAACAACAGAATCCTTCTGATATAAGTATGTAAGTATGGATGTTTATTGCTCAATCACGCAAAAACTACTCAACGGATTTCTATGAAATTTGGCCCACGTTTAGTTTATAACCTAGATTTATTTTTATTGCCGAAAAGTGTTCGTTTTTTCTGGGATTCTAAGCTCAACGCAAACGTAGTCGCGGGCACCTACCAGTAATGATATACATTTTAGTTTAGATTTGATGAACAAAAGACTTGCTACCAGTTTCAACGCAGTTAAATCTTCACTTCACTTCACTTCGCACAATTTTGAAATTATCAACCACGTTCTAATTCAACAGTCAAACTAATAATGATTTGAAAAACAAACAAATATTCACAATTATTTATCTTTCTTTATTAATCTTTAACTTTCTTTTTGACAGTTACGTTGTGAAATATTCTATTGCGTCCGAAGCCCACTTATGTTTTGGAAAAAGGAATTCCTTTTATTATACAATCAAAACTATTAACAATTATAACCATATAATTTTGCTGTCATTGGTCTAAAGTAATACTTTAAATAAAATATGTTGATGATGAACTAGTGGCACTTGTTAGTAATAATACTGAAATATTGTATAACAGCGCTTACAGGAAGTCATGTAGGGAAAACAGCTCGATAAATTGTTTAAAATAAATTCATCTAAACGTAATACACTGTACTGTATATCTGACACCGAGTTACCTTAAAACATATGTATGAATAGTTTTGTAGACACTGCTAGACTTATTTTAAATATTTATACTACACTAGAATAGCAAATCCGAGCAAAGGTGATAACCCGCTCGCAGAGTAGGGGCCGGTCGCAGGAATGAAAGAGATAGAGAGTGCTTGGTGAGTTTCGACAACGTACTCCGTAAAATGTCAAAATTTCCATACGAATTTTTCGATCCACTTCACCGACGCGGCGCTGTTTATTGTCCCGTACAAGAATAGTCGAAGGCGATACGAATACGTAGTAGCAACTCGCAAGTTATTATTGCTCGGTGTACAGAGTAGTGTTATATTGCCTGTGGTGTTCTGTAAGGTGATAAAGTGATGTTTAATGTATAGTAACCTGGCGTTAAGACAGAGGGCCGCAGCGTGGAGAGCCGCCAGCAGCGCGGCGTGCCGCTCGTCCCCCGCGCCCCCCGCGCCCCCCGCGTGGCCCCCCGCCGGCCCCCCGCCCCCCGCGCCGCCCGCCTCGCCCCCCGGCCCCCCGCCCGCGCCCTCCGCCGCCACGCTCCTCAGTCGCGCGCACAGGAGCTGCTCCACCACCACCAACTCCTGAGGACATAACACATCGTATAAAAAGATAGGGCGAATTGGGAATTCCCGTGGGTTGTCCCATTAAAATTGGAGCCGCCCGACTGGAGACTGTACCTCCACCTTACAAAAGACCCCAGTCAAATAACACTACTTTGATACTTTGTTTTGTGTTTCTGCAGTGATTAAGGTGGCCAGTGCTTCACGAGGATACACTGGGCTAGTAGAAATGCTGCTAGCACAGTGAGTCCTCATCAACAACATGGTTGGCACCCCGTTAGTGATACCCCTGGTATTGCTAGCGGCTATAGGCTACGGTGACTGCTTACCATCAGGTGGGCCGTATGCTTATATGCCACTTTAGTGTACAAAAAAATACTAAAAAGGACGACAGTGTCGTGACGTGTGATTTCAAACTCAAAAAGATCTTTATTTTACTAGACTTTACAGGCAAGCACTTTCAAATCAGAATCTACCACCGGATTCGGAAGGTCGGTTTTGCTGAGAAGAATCCGGCAAGAAACTCAGTAATTTCAGTTCACGTGATCATTAGTTGAGGATACAATCCAAGCTTCAAGTGTGTTATCTTGACTCGAGTTTAGTTCTAAAATGAATCTCCACTCAAATCTAGTTTATAGTAGAGATTCGTGACTCAGCGGCGCTTTAGAATACCGGCCTAAGAGTTCCAAACCCAAATAAAAAACTCCACCTGAGCTCAATAAATAACTCTGGGAATCGTTAGAAATTTGACAGAAACAAAAAGTCAAAAGGTGGTTTGCCGTAAACCAATATTACCCGTAAAATAGTTTACGGAAATCGGATATCATTCGCGTTGCAAAAAATCTTAAACCTTATGTCTGAAATTTATTCAATTACACAAGTATTCACATCAAAAACCAAAAGCAAAAAAAAAGGATTTATGAAGGTCTAAATTACCACCGGTTCGGAGAAAAAAACCACTTGAGAAGAACCGGCAAGAAACTCAGTGCTCTGTCTTTTTTCATGTAACAATCATGCTGATCCACTTGAGCTGTGCCAGTATGGGCACTGTTGGTGACGTACGAGTCGTACGACCTACTTAGTGTTTTTTATACCTTTTTGTATTTTTATAGGTATACTAAGCTGTGCCCGCGACTTCGTACGCGTGGTAAATTTAGAGGTGGACTACCCTTAACATTTAGGGGGATGAAAAATAGATGTTATCCGATTCTCAAACCCAATATGCACACAAAATTTCATTAGAATCGGTCAAGCCGTTTCGGAGGAGTTTAACTACAAACATCGCGACACGAGAATTGTATATATAAGATTTGAATATGAAAAAATAAATGAATGGATTTTTTTTATACCACTAAGGTGGCACACAAGCATACGGCCCACCTGATGGTAAGCAGTCACCGTAGTCTATAGCCGCTAGCAATACCAGGGGTATCCCTAAGGGGGTGCCAACCATGTTGTTGATGAGGACTGACTATGCTAGCAGCATTACTACTAGCCCAGCGTATCCTCGTGGAGCACTGGCAACCTTACTTACCGCAGAAACACAACACTACATCAAGTATTTATTTATTTCACTGCGGTCTTCTGTAAGGTGGAGGTACAGTCCCCAATCGGGCGGCTCCAATTTAAATAGGAAAACCCACGGGAAATCCCAAATCGCCCTACCTCTCTTTACGGTTTAATTTTTGTGGTATATTGATCGATTCGCTCAATATAGTGTTGTGTCGGGTACAAGGCTCACCTGCGCCTTGTCGACGTCGCACTTCTCGAGCTGGTGGTCGTGGGGCCCGTAGAGCGTGGCGAGCCCGACCTGGCGCTTCACCTGGAACTCGCTGAGCTGCTGCGCCAGCTCCTCCTTCGCCTTCTGCCGCGCCTTGCGGAACACGTTCCGAAGTATTTCCTCCTTGTCGTGCTCTGCGAACATACGACATGCCACTGAGCATACGGAGCCGGTATTACTGGCGATGGAAACTAAACCAGGCCGTCTGTCGCACGCTAATTGCTATGTTGTTGGTCGTGTCGTAGGTGATACTGAACTCATACATATGCAAGACTTATTACGTTATTTAACCGAATACATATAATTTAAATTGGTCTTTTTTAATACCTCAGCAATTTTTACTGACTAAAAATGTGTAATAATCATTTATTTATTTATTTGAATTACCAACAGATTAGAACACTATTAAAATAAAAATACATGTAAAAAAAACTAAATAGGTCAAACATAAATATCCACCCAATTGCAGTTAACCACAGCTATTGAATTTATATAAAAGCTTGGAGAACTTCACTATCTATTTTACATAACTATTACCGCAAACTAGCAGTTTAACGAGTATCACATAGAAAAGGAGGAAACTAATTTGAATGCGGATATTAATGGCCGAAAAGGAGGGAAAGCGGCGTTACATTCTAATCCAGTGACTCCTGCGGTATACGGGATTGTTATCAATCCGAAATAGCGAACAGAACCCTATATTAAGGTCAATAGTTGTATATAATTGTGAATAGTTTGAACACTCACCATTTACTAAGACATGTTCAATTTCGTTCGCCATGTTTTCATCGACTCCATTGAGCTGCAATACCTGAAATGTATCCAGCATTTTATATATGTATACTACTTGTAATAGTTTGTTATTTTTGTAAAAATAATAACAATATATCTCCAAGACTTCCCACAAGGGTCCGAAGAGGTAGGCAGAGGTTACAACACCCACTCTCCACCGAAGATAATTTGGTGCCAATGTGACAGATGGTGAGTCCGTCGCCGTCTCTTAGGCACTACATACGACCTTGAATGTCTTCTCAGACGTATGCAGGTTTCCTCACGATGTTTTCCTTCACCGTAAAGCTCGTGGTATGACTAATCTCTGCACTTGAAGTGGAAAATCTCATTGGTACAGACCTGTGGGATTGGAACTTGCGTCGCTAGAATAGCAGGCAACGCTCCATACCACACGGTCACCACGGCTCAAAAACTCCAAAACTATAGTCATATAGTTTGTTTTTATCAGAGATACTCCAAAATGAGATGGCAGAAAAGCACAGTCTACTTGATGGTAAGGGTCCATAACTATCAATACAATAAATAACATCGTAATACTAATGTGGTAATACTATTGATGACATGCAATACTATCGATATTATTGAATCAATAGTCGCTTAAACTAACGATACTCAAGGGCGGATCCAAGGGCGATAATTGGAGTCATGATCCCCCGCGCTAGATCTACCAATTGTCATAACTCGTTTTGTGAGAAGACAAAAGAGAAACAACATTCTTTATATCATTGAAATTGTTCTAACTCAAATTGGAGCCTGTCTTGGCTGGAGCTCAACTATATGACGCTCCTCTAACATGAAAGCTGGATCCGGCTTTGCTATCGATAGTGATACTGTTGTAAGTGTAAGTGTATCTCGTAGGTGGCGGGCAGCTAGTGGGAGTGGTGTAGTGGTACCGCGTTGGGCATCAGGAAGGTGGAGTGTATCTCGTAGGTGGCGGGCAGCTAGTGGGAGTGGTGTAGTGGTACCGCGTTGGGCATCAGGAAGGTGGAGTGTATCTCGTAGGTGGCGGGCAGCTAGTGGGAGTGGTGTAGTGGTACCGCGTTGGGCATCAGGAAGGTGGAGTGTATCTCGTAGGTGGCGGGCAGCTAGTGGGAGTGGTGTAGTGGTACCGCGTTGGGCATCAGGAAGGTGGAGTGTATCTCGTAGGTGGCGGGCAGCTAGTGGGAGTGGTGTAGTGGTACCGCGTTGGGCATCAGGAAGGTGGAGTGTATCTCGTAGGTGGCGGGCAGCTAGTGGGAGTGGTGTAGTGGTACCGCGTTGGGCATCAGGAAGGTGGAGTGTATCTCGTAGGTGGCGGGCAGCTAGTGGGAGTGGTGTAGTGGTACCGCGTTGGGCATCAGGAAGGTGGAGTGTATCTCGTAGGTGGCGGGCAGCTAGTGGGAGTGGTGTAGTGGTACCGCGTTGGGCATCAGGAAGGTGGAGTGTATCTCGTAGGTGGCGGGCAGCTAGTGGGAGTGGTGTAGTGGTACCGCGTTGGGCATCAGGAAGGTGGAGTGTATCTCGTAGGTGGCGGGCAGCTAGTGGGAGTGGTGTAGTGGTACCGCGTTGGGCATCAGGAAGGTGGAGTGTATCTCGTAGGTGGCGGGCAGCTAGTGGGAGTGGTGTAGTGGTACCGCGTTGGGCATCAGGAAGGTGGAGTGTATCTCGTAGGTGGCGGGCAGCTAGTGGGAGTGGTGTAGTGGTACCGCGTTGGGCATCAGGAAGGTGGAGTGTATCTCGTAGGTGGCGGGCAGCTAGTGGGAGTGGTGTAGTGGTACCGCGTTGGGCATCAGGAAGGTGGAGTGTATCTCGTAGGTGGCGGGCAGCTAGTGGGAGTGGTGTAGTGGTACCGCGTTGGGCATCAGGAAGGTGGAGTGTATCTCGTAGGTGGCGGGCAGCTAGTGGGAGTGGTGTAGTGGTACCGCGTTGGGCATCAGGAAGGTGGAGTGTATCTCGTAGGTGGCGGGCAGCTAGTGGGAGTGGTGTAGTGGTACCGCGTTGGGCATCAGGAAGGTGGAGTGTATCTCGTAGGTGGCGGGCAGCTAGTGGGAGTGGTGTAGTGGTACCGCGTTGGGCATCAGGAAGGTGGAGTGTATCTCGTAGGTGGCGGGCAGCTAGTGGGAGTGGTGTAGTGGTACCGCGTTGGGCATCAGGAAGGTGGAGTGTATCTCGTAGGTGGCGGGCAGCTAGTGGGAGTGGTGTAGTGGTACCGCGTTGGGCATCAGGAAGGTGGAGTGTATCTCGTAGGTGGCGGGCAGCTAGTGGGAGTGGTGTAGTGGTACCGCGTTGGGCATCAGGAAGGTGGAGTGTATCTCGTAGGTGGCGGGCAGCTAGTGGGAGTGGTGTAGTGGTACCGCGTTGGGCATCAGGAAGGTGGAGTGTATCTCGTAGGTGGCGGGCAGCTAGTGGGAGTGGTGTAGTGGTACCGCGTTGGGCATCAGGAAGGTGGAGTGTATCTCGTAGGTGGCGGGCAGCTAGTGGGAGTGGTGTAGTGGTACCGCGTTGGGCATCAGGAAGGTGGAGTGTATCTCGTAGGTGGCGGGCAGCTAGTGGGAGTGGTGTAGTGGTACCGCGTTGGGCATCAGGAAGGTGGAGTGTATCTCGTAGGTGGCGGGCAGCTAGTGGGAGTGGTGTAGTGGTACCGCGTTGGGCATCAGGAAGGTGGAGTGTATCTCGTAGGTGGCGGGCAGCTAGTGGGAGTGGTGTAGTGGTACCGCGTTGGGCATCAGGAAGGTGGAGTGTATCTCGTAGGTGGCGGGCAGCTAGTGGGAGTGGTGTAGTGGTACCGCGTTGGGCATCAGGAAGGTGGAGTGTATCTCGTAGGTGGCGGGCAGCTAGTGGGAGTGGTGTAGTGGTACCGCGTTGGGCATCAGGAAGGTGGAGTGTATCTCGTAGGTGGCGGGCAGCTAGTGGGAGTGGTGTAGTGGTACCGCGTTGGGCATCAGGAAGGTGGAGTGTATCTCGTAGGTGGCGGGCAGCTAGTGGGAGTGGTGTAGTGGTACCGCGTTGGGCATCAGGAAGGTGGAGTGTATCTCGTAGGTGGCGGGCAGCTAGTGGGAGTGGTGTAGTGGTACCGCGTTGGGCATCAGGAAGGTGGAGTGTATCTCGTAGGTGGCGGGCAGCTAGTGGGAGTGGTGTAGTGGTACCGCGTTGGGCATCAGGAAGGTGGAGTGTATCTCGTAGGTGGCGGGCAGCTAGTGGGAGTGGTGTAGTGGTACCGCGTTGGGCATCAGGAAGGTGGAGTGTATCTCGTAGGTGGCGGGCAGCTAGTGGGAGTGGTGTAGTGGTACCGCGTTGGGCATCAGGAAGGTGGAGTGTATCTCGTAGGTGGCGGGCAGCTAGTGGGAGTGGTGTAGTGGTACCGCGTTGGGCATCAGGAAGGTGGAGTGTATCTCGTAGGTGGCGGGCAGCTAGTGGGAGTGGTGTAGTGGTACCGCGTTGGGCATCAGGAAGGTGGAGTGTATCTCGTAGGTGGCGGGCAGCTAGTGGGAGTGGTGTAGTGGTACCGCGTTGGGCATCAGGAAGGTGGAGTGTATCTCGTAGGTGGCGGGCAGCTAGTGGGAGTGGTGTAGTGGTACCGCGTTGGGCATCAGGAAGGTGGAGTGTATCTCGTAGGTGGCGGGCAGCTAGTGGGAGTGGTGTAGTGGTACCGCGTTGGGCATCAGGAAGGTGGAGTGTATCTCGTAGGTGGCGGGCAGCTAGTGGGAGTGGTGTAGTGGTACCGCGTTGGGCATCAGGAAGGTGGAGTGTATCTCGTAGGTGGCGGGCAGCTAGTGGGAGTAGTGTAGTGGTACCGCGTTGGGCATCAGGAAGGTGGAGTGTATCTCGTAGGTGGCGGGCAGCTAGTGGGAGTGGTGTAGTGGTACCGCGTTGGGCATCAGGAAGGTGGAGTGTATCTCGTAGGTGGCGGGCAGCTAGTGGGAGTGGTGTAGTGGTACCGCGTTGGGCATCAGGAAGGTGGAGTGTATCTCGTAGGTGGCGGGCAGCTAGTGGGAGTGGTGTAGTGGTACCGCGTTGGGCATCAGGAAGGTGGAGTGTATCTCGTAGGTGGCGGGCAGCTAGTGGGAGTGGTGTAGTGGTACCGCGTTGGGCATCAGGAAGGTGGAGTGTATCTCGTAGGTGGCGGGCAGCTAGTGGGAGTGGTGTAGTGGTACCGCGTTGGGCATCAGGAAGGTGGAGTGTATCTCGTAGGTGGCGGGCAGCTAGTGGGAGTGGTGTAGTGGTACCGCGTTGGGCATCAGGAAGGTGGAGTGTATCTCGTAGGTGGCGGGCAGCTAGTGGGAGTAGTGTAGTGGTACCGCGTTGGGCATCAGGAAGGTGGAGTGTATCTCGTAGGTGGCGGGCAGCTAGTGGGAGTGGTGTAGTGGTACCGCGTTGGGCATCAGGAAGGTGGAGTGTATCTCGTAGGTGGCGGGCAGCTAGTGGGAGTGGTGTAGTGGTACCGCGTTGGGCATCAGGAAGGTGGAGTGTATCTCGTAGGTGGCGGGCAGCTAGTGGGAGTAGTGTAGTGGTACCGCGTTGGGCATCAGGAAGGTGGAGTGTATCTCGTAGGTGGCGGGCAGCTAGTGGGAGTAGTGTAGTGGTACCGCGTTGGGCATCAGGAAGGTGGAGTGTATCTCGTAGGCCCAGCGGCGGCGCGCGGCGGGGGGCACGGCGGGGGCCGCGCGGTACCCGTCCGTCAGCACCAGCACCAGGCACGCGCACGGGGACCTACACACACACACACACACGCACACACACATTACTCACAACTAACAAAGTCCCTAGCGAGAGGAGCAATAGCTTTTAGGCCCCAGGTGACAAGGGTGTTTCTGCGGGGAGTAGGAGGGTTGCCAGTGCTCCACGAGGAAACGCTGGGCTAGTAGTAAGCACAATGAGTCCCCATCAACAACAGGGCTAGCAACCCGTTAGTGATATCCCTGGTATAGCTAGCGGCTATAGCCTACGATGACTGCTTAGTGCATACCATCAGGTGGGCCCGTATGCTTGTGGCCAACCTTAATGGTATAAAAAAAATGGGAAAACCCACGGGAAATCCCAAATCGCCCTACCTCTCTTTAAAATCTCATGATTAATCACTGTACTTAAGCTTAGAAAAACTCATTGGTACAGGCCGGTGTTTAAACCTGGGTCCATCAGATGACAGGCCGTTGCTTCAACACAAGGCCACCACGGCTTTTTTAATAATAATATAATATATTATTCTTTATCAATATGTATTTGAAATTCGTTGGTCGACGGACTGAAGTGGCTTGGCTCTGAACTGACTTCAAATTAACATAATATTTTATAAAGATCTTTTATCTATAAGTAGGTAGGTTAAGATATGTTTTTGTAAATAGTTTAATCTGTTTTATATGTATTGCACTGACCTCCTCTCGCCCAGCAGCCAGTTTAGTAGAACTGCAGTCCTCGCTTTAGACTCGCGCACGCAGCGGAGGTTCGTAAACAGACCAGAGTACGTGGAGCTGTCCTGCAAGTTCACAATATTATTATAGCCGCTGTTCATACATAGCTCTGATACTATATGTGACAGTAGCGCCATCTTTTGGGGAGCACTATCATTGTCTTATAGGCAAATAACGACACTCTTTTCTTATGTAACAGCGCCATCTATCGAAGTGTAGGGACATTACTACTACATTTACCAGCCAGTAGTGTTGACTTCGTGTACAATCTTGCGTGTAGGAGTCGTATATTAAATTAAGAAATATTGAAAACCACTCAAGAAACATGTAATAATGGATTTGGAACACTTCCTAGAGACTAAAGTGCACTGACCTTTATAAATATTACGGAGTTTATTGCATTATATACCATTTATATTTATTTTGGTAGGTTTAATCACTACCCGTTCACGATTTTAAACTGAAAGTTGGTTTTGAGAGATATTTTTAAATTTACATCGTGAAAGAATGAAAATGAGTAAACTCACTGATGCTGGTGAATCGTCTTCCTCCATAGATATGATCGCTCTCTGAGGATCTGCGCAGGGCTGTGGGATGGCAATACATGAGTTTCATATTCGTGATATTACATTAAAAAACATATCTGTGTGTGTGGTGTGTTGGTGTAGTGTATGCGTGTGTGTGTACCTGTGTGTTGGTGTGGTGTGTGTGTGTGTGTACCTGTGTGTTGGTGTGGTGTGTGTGTGTGTGTGTACCTGTGTGTTGGTGTGGTGTGTGTGCGTGTGTGTACCTGTGTGTTGGTGTGGTGTGTGTGTGTGTGTACCTGTGTGTTGGTGTGGTGTGTGTGTGTGTGTGTGTACCTGTGTGTTGGTGTGGTGTGTGTGTATACCTGTGTGTTGGTGTGGTGTGTGTGTATACCTGTGTGTTGGGGTGGTGTGGTGTGTGTTGGTGTGGTGTGTGTGTGTGTGTGTGTGTGTGTGTGTGTGTGTGTGTGTATGCGTGTGTGTGTGTATGTGTGTGTGTGTGTATGTGTGTGCGTGTGTGTACCTGTGTGCGTGTGTGTACCTGTGTGTTGGTGTGGTGTGTGTGTACCTGTGTGTTGGTGTGGTTTGTGTGTGTATACCTGTGTGTTGGTGTGGTGTGTGTGTGTATACCTGTGTGTTGGTGTGGTGTGTGTGTACCTGTGTGTTGGTTTGGTGTGTGTGTGTGTGTTGGTGTGGTGTGTGTTGGTGTGGTGTGTGTGTGTGTGTGTGTGTGTGTGTGTGTGTGTATGTGTGTGCGTGTGTGTACCTGTGTGCGTGTGTGTACCTGTATGCGTGTGTGTACCTGTGTGCGTGTGTGTACCTGTGTGTTGGTGTGGTGTGTGTGTACCTGTGTGTTGGTGTGGTGTGTGTGTGTATACCTGTGTGTTGGTGTGGTGTGTGTGTGTGTGTGTGTGTACCTGTGTGTTGGTGTGGTAAGGCGGCGGCGGGGTCCCCGGCGGGGGCGAGGGCGCGGGCGGGGCGCATTGCGGGGGGGCCGACACTGCCGGGGTAACACACTATTTACTTATTACGTTTATTACATCTTTCCTCTCACTTTGCCACAATTTGGCGCAGTGATATCGCGCATAGTGTGTGACAGGAAGCGGGGGAAGTGCGCGCTGTTGGATTTTGTCAATTAGCGTGTGGTAGTAGAAGAAGCCGTCAGATGTCGGATGTTACACATCATACATGACTTCTTTTTGGCTCACTCGTCATTTTTTATTCTGATATTGATTAAATTTACCTACCACATGCATGATTTACTTCATCATGATAGATGAAGTAAATTTACTTGTTACCGTTCCGTGACAATGCAACAAAAATCTATTTTACAAGGAAATAATGTACCTACAACATGGAAAACATAGGCATGCTTTTTAAAACACGCCCTTTTTAATTATCTTTTTGGTGTTTACTCCATAAGAACTCATTTTTCATATAGAGGCTTCCAAAATTTTATGTAACTTCATGCAATACAATTCGTGAGTTAAATTAGTGTTATGAAAAATACTCACATCTACATATATCGTTGTCCAACTGTTCTGGAGACGACCTACTCCTCACGTGCAGCACTGGCACGCTGTTTCGGTTGTCCGTCTGTGTGTGAATTCATATTATGTATATTACCTACATCATATACACCTTTCCCCGCATAGTGCCTTATCGATAAAAAACCATTTAGATTTTTTAACAACTCAACTACTAGTTAATAATAATTACACAATTATTTGAAAAATCCGTCGCCAATATGCGGATTTTTTTGGAACTAATATCTCGTACGACTTAAGCATGTCAATATTTGAAAATCGACTGTGGCGCCACCATTGCAGTCTATATCTTGGTTTTAAAGTTATTACTGCTTTATACTTTTTAATTTTTAATAATTAATATAATATATATTTATCAATAAGGCATCAAAACACGTAGGTAGTCGTTAGTCACAAATTAAATTAGTTAGTACATAATTTGAACGGACAGACATAGTGCGTATTTATATTGGTATTATTCCATATAATTATAAATACAATGACACTAGATGATGCTAAAGTAAGAAAAAGCTTGAGCAATTAAAAAATAGGGTGATTTTTAATAAAAAATATAATGCATCCCTCTGCCATAGAAAGATAGAAATATCGTTTTTTGAACAAATAAGACCCATATAGACCTTACATTGAAATAGTAAAAAAAATTGGATGCAATCTGTTCAAAAAACCTTTTTTTTTAATACCTGTAGCGGCGGCGGCGGAGCGTTAACCAGCGGATAGCTCATTTGCAAAGCGATCGAATTCGGTTGTGGTCCTTCAAGCTCCCCGTCCAGAGAATGCGACGACCTTCGGAACTGCTTCTGGGCATCATTGTACGCTGGCATCGACTGATGCATGGGGTAGGGCTTATCGTATCTGCCCTTATAATACTGCTTGTGTACCGGAGACGCCGAGTTGCCGGGCTTGGGTTGGGCGAGGGGGTTTATTGGGGGGGATAGGGTCGGACTGAGGGGATTCCTCTTCGGCCTCTCCACAGCTCTGGGGGGCAAAGGAGGGGGGGGCACGTTGTCTAGACAAGTGGTGGGGACCATAGGAACAGTGTTGTTGTGGACATGTCGCCTCTTGTTGCTGTCGTCGGAGTTCTGTCGTACTAAAGGCGGTTGGTTCTCCTGTTGCAACTTGTTCTGTCTCGCCTGGCGCAGGTTCCTCAAGCTCTGTCCTGTCAGGTTGCTCAAGGAGCGCGGTAGGCCGCTGAGGAAGCCCGTGTTGTGGAGGGGAGACTTCTCCATGTTGGTTTTGGTTCTTGTGTGAAGGCGTGGAGTTGTGGGCGCGGCCGCGGCCATTTCGGAAGGCTGCCCGCAAATACGTTAATAAGCGCGGGTTGCGACGACTTGTTTGGAGATGTTATTACAAATCAAAATCATTTATTCATTTTAGGCCCTAATAAAGCACTTATTAACATCTAAATTACCACCGGTTTGGATTGCAAAAGTGTGTGGGAAAAATTGGCATAACTAATTTTAATTTCATATTATGCTGAAAGGTCTAGTACTCGAGGAATGTTTCAACCAAAATATTTTAACTGACCATTGTCAGTCAGTCAGTCAGTCACAGTACAGTTTTATATATCTATATATATATACAAGTGTAACTTCTTTAATGTTATCAGTGTGTTTAAAAAAATTAACCAAATAAAAAAATACACAAAATGTCGTCAAACGATAATTGTGAAATATAAACTGATTATTATATTACCATAGATATTTCACGTTGGGCAATTCTACACTTCGTTTTTTTTATAATTTTTGTTTTTCGAAAGCCGTTGTAATCTTGTCCTATTATAGGTAAAATGTTAATATAATCTCCACACAACTCGGTCACAGGCCAGTGAATATGCGATGCTCACCCCCCGAGGCGAGAGTCCATGTTGGTTTAATAACGAATCACGAATCGACGCCGTCTGTTCGTTTGCATATCACTATACTGGCCACATACAAACTACTATGGGTGCGTTCCACCAAGCACTATACAAAACAAAGTAAATTATCACTTTATGATTATAAACTAATTTCTACATAGAATTTAAAACTATAAAACTGGATTTTAAATACAATAAAAAAATATCAAATCACATTGTGAAGAGAATTTTAAGGATATTCTGGATATTAAACTAGAATATCTTTTTTCGACTTTTGTGTCGTTTTTGAGTCACGAAGCTCACGACGACCAACCTCTTCAGATGAGTCATCGTGAGCGTAAGTCATGACGTCATGAGTGACGTTTTCGCCGCGACCACAAAGATAGTAGTCGTCATGTGGAACGGCCAAAAGAGTGTTTTAGGCGTTTGTGAACGCTTAGTGGAACGCACCCTGTGTATCTACTACGAAAAAAGAACGCGTTGGAGTTTTTGGCGGGAATCAGGCGGACCGGTTGAGATTTTTCCCAGTGTGTCGTAAATTGTGTTATAGTGATCTTTAATGTGTATTTTTGGTGTCGATATGTGCAGTAAAGTTTCATTTAGTGACTGATTTATAGGAGCATTGGAAATAATGCCATAATACGACTTTTGGGTTAAGTGATTTATCATTTTGGTCAATAGGTTACCTCTAATCTAAAGGCGTGTTACGATCTGCTACTGCCGTGGGTTGTCTCCAGAAACTCCATTGGGCGTTAGAATGCATGACACTAGGCATTTTAATGCGGCAAACACGAGAAATTTTGCAACATGAAAATTCTCTAACACTCGACACTGGCAAAAATAGTCCCTGAAGGGATTGATTGCTATACTTAGGAAGAAGAAGAAGAAAGAACGCGTTATTTATAAAGGAAGAAAAAATATTCCAAATTTGAATTTTATAAACCATTAGAAGGTAACAAAATACAATTCTAACTTAGAATTTCGTAAATTAGAACGTGACGAAAACCACTAAACATTTTCATTTAACATAAAAACATATAAGAGTGAATAAAGTTGTTTCTATGTACTCTGCGTTATCACTTTACGACATCTAGCAGGTGATACTGAACTTTATGCTGAAGGCAGAAGGTTCATAATTAAACGAAGTAACGAAATTGTTCATTCAGCAGTCATGTTACCGCCTTTTTTACATATACATTTGGAGATTTATATACCTAACAGGTAATTTATCATTCTGGACTTTACGCTCTGGGTCCTAGGGTCCATATACAATCTCATTAGAAATGAGATAGGTATACTACACAAAGAAATCTCATTTTTATCCCATATAAGTCGCAAAACTTAACAAGTATATAATGAATGACGTCACAAAGTGTGAGCTATGACGTCACATGCAGACAAGCAGACGGCGGCGCGACAGGTTAGCCCTCGGGTCCCGTTAGATAGTTAGTGACGTCACCATATGGGGACTCTCGCCTCACAACTGGATGACTAGGGGAAATGTATACAAAATACTCTTTCAAAGCAATTGCAACCGTATATGTATCAGCATTAATAACGAAATTGGCACTAGCAGTTGAAACCAGTATCAGTCGTGCTTTCTTCAACGAAGTAAATTAATCTTTAGCGCACTGTGATACAGTCCATTATCATTTGAGCCACAGTGATTGTGTTAAGACCATTTTCATTCGATCGGCACGAACGCGTAACGAAATAAATTGCACCTTATTGTGATTGCCGAGAACAGCATGTACCATGAGTATTATTGACGAGTGAATGTAAATTTTATGTCATCCAATAATATAAAAAAAATCTTGTATACATTTCCCGCACACAAAAAGTATGCAATGAAAACACATGAAAATACGAAATACGATACAAAAATGTGAAGATAGATGATTGTAAAAAAAAAAACAAATTAGCTGCAAAGAAGTCATAATACTTTGCGCTACACAAAATACGGTGTGATCAATTTTATATGTGTGGTAATGTGAACATTATAGCAAAGTAATAAAGTCTATTTCGTAATACACATATTCATTGTGATTTGAAAAAGTTGGATGATGTTTTAGATGGATGCCTTTCTCGAAATACCGCCTTTATATAAATAAGTGTTCCAAAATCAAAATATAATAGGTATTAATAATACATTCAAAGAGGTTTAAAGAGAGGTAGGGCGATTTTGGATTTCCCGTGGGTTTTCCCATTCAAATTGGAGCCGCCCGACTGGGGACTGTACCTCCACCTTACAGAAGACCGCAGTGAAATAACACTACTTGATGTAGTGTTGTGTTTCTGCGGTAAGTAAGGTTGCCAGTGCTCCACGAGGATACGCTGGGCTAGTAGTAATGCTGCTGGCACAGTGAGTCCTCATCAACAACATGGTTGGCAGCCCGTTAGTGATACCCCTGGTATTGCTAGGGGCTACGGTGACTGCTTACCATCAGGTGGGCCGTATGCTGATGTGCCACCTTAATGGAATAAAAAAAAAAGATTTACTTAAACCGTCTATTTCAACGATCCCGAGTAACCGTGAGAGTTCGATGCAAGCCGGGGTACATGGTTTAACTAGCTCTTAATAAAAGTGGTAAGCACCATCTAAAACAGCAACCAACTGTGAGCGTTAGTGCGTAGTGCATAGAGCGCGGCATCACCTGCGCGGCCATGATGGAGTCGATCTCCTGCTGCAGCCGCGAGCAGCGCAGCTCGGCCGACTCCAGCTGGGCCTGCTTCCTCACATCCGGCACTTTCAGCAGCTCATCTGCAACATACAAATATATGCTGTTAGTGGGGAACACATACGTATGTTTGTTTACCACCTTAGTGGTATTCAATGTCGTGGTGGCCTTGAGGTTGAAGCAAAGGCCTGACATCTGATGGGCCCAGGTTCAAATCCCGGCCTGTAGCAATGAGTTTTTCCAAGCTTCTGTATGGTGGAAGTGCAGTCCCCAGTCGGGTGGCTCCAATTTTAATGGGAAAACCCACGGGAGATCCCAATTCTCCCTAGCTCTTTTTTAGCACATGGTGTGATTAATCATTAAACATCAATCTTAGAAAAACTCAATGGCACACAGGCCAGGGTTTGAACCTGGGCCCATCAGTTGACAGGCCGTTGCTTCAACTACAAGGCCACCACGGCTTATTTAAGTGAATAATTAAAACATGAGCTTAAAAAGACAGGGCAGGCGAATTGGGATCTTGGTAACATGTATAGTGATGGTGTGTTACAGTGATAATGATAGTGCCTGTGATAGTGATGATGATAGTGATAGTGCCAGTGATAGTGATGATAATAGTAATAGCGACCGTGATAGTGATAGTGCCAGTGATAGTGATGATAATAGTAATAGCGACCGTGATAGTGACAGTGCCAGTGATAGTGATGATAATAGTAATAGTGACCGTGATACTGATAGTGCCAGTGCTAGTGTAGCGATAGTGATGATGATGATAGTGATGATGATGATAGTGATGATGATGATAGTGATGATGATGATAGTGATAGTGGTGTACTGACTGCGCAGGTCGCGGATGTCGTTCTGCTCCTGCTGCAGCATGCGGCGCACGGTGTGCACCTTGGTCGCCTCCAGCTGTCGCTGCTTCTCCAGCTGGAACACAAACACACACACAACACTTCAATATACATCGTTTTTCTTCAGCAGACCGACTGGGGACAATTACTATATTATTATTTCAAGCTTGTATTTACTTTCACCTATAATATCAATCCTAAAAGCCAAATGTCTTCCCAGTGGCCAATTGGTGATTACGTCAGCAATAGTTATTTTACTTATTTACACGTATGGCAGCCCATACATTGTCTATGCTTGAAAACGAAATACATAGTCAGTGATTCCCACAAATAATTGCCACATTAAAAGAAAAACAATGCATATACCAATGATTACGTAAGCAGACCCCAAAGGTGGCAAACAAGCATACGGCCCGCCTGATGGTAATCAACCGTAGCCTATGGACGACTACATCGCGTATAAGTCCCGTTTATATGTGAATTAATAAAGATCTGGTACTCACGTTGACGGGTACGGGGGCCGTGATGGGTGTCTTGTGGCGCGAGGAGTTCTGCTGCACCGTCAGCACCGTCGTGGGGCTCGCTGGAACACGAGAGGACGAGGCGCGGGGGTTAGTGGCGCTACGGCCAGGCGGGGCAGTGACCCAGTCACCCATTATACATATTATTAAGAAAGTGTCACTCTCTCATATGCATTCTTTTGCTACTATTTATTGATAAAGTATAGTATTTTAATTTATATTTTAGTTTGGCGATCCAATTAAATAAAAAAATAAACTACGTACCATAATTTAACAAGAAAAAATAATGCTACTCTGAAATTTAGGAAAATATCTGCCATAAGGTTGGCAACCCTATAAGTAAAGTACCTATTATGACGTCCTCTTTTTTCCTATACCGTGTGCCTAATACACATTATCTTAAACTTATTTTGTACAATAATTAATTAACTCAGAGCCCAACAAACTCACAGTCCGCCCCTGGTGCTACACTCCTGTCGCGTGGAACCCAACTATCCTTGAATATTCCGTCACTGTCACACGTACACGATGACATGAATAAAATAAACATTATTTAATATGCTCCAGTTGTCCACTCGCTAGCCCTTCAACACGTTATCCGTTTGATCGACATTCGACATACTTTCGACCCTTTGTTGTTCATTCATACGAATGAACAGGTTGTTTTGATCTCGTTGGTTACAATAATAATGCCCTGGTGCAGTGCACACATGCACATACATATATAACTAGCGGCTCGCCCCGGCTTCACACGGGTAGAAATTTATCAAATATTTTGTCTACCCGTGCGAAGCCGGGGCGGGTAGCTAGTATAATATATAGCCTATGCTACTCAGTGATAATGTAGCTTTCTAACGGTGAAAGATTTTTTTTAAATCGGTCCAGTAGTTTCGGAGCCTATTCAATACAAACATACACACATACAAAAACACAAATCTTTTTCTGTTTATAATATTTGTATAGACATATAAAATAACTATCGACCCACCCCGGCTTCGCCCGGGTAGGGTAGAGCCTTTAGTAGGTACTTTTCTTAACCTAGTTTTATCCAAGCAGTAATTAATGAATTATACACCTAAACCATCCTCATGAATAATTCCGTCTATTGGCTAATACCATAAATAAATCTGTTCAGTAGTTCTTGAGTTTAACGCTAACAGACAGACACAGACCGTAGGACTTTGTTTTATGATATGTAGTGTTGTGATTTATTTATTTATGACTTACTGCTACCATTACAGGACCAGCCCAATGCGGCAGTGTGGATAAACTCTTACATGACTACTTATAACTACTGTCATTCTGTATAATTAGTAAAAATATATACTTTTTCACTGTGGCAGTTTTTGATGTCGGAGGACCTCTTTGGGTGTCGCTGAGCCAGCGAAAGTGTGTGTGTGTGTGTGTGTGTGTGTGTGTGTGTGTGTGTGTGTGTGTGTGTGTGTGTGTGCGTGCGCGTGTGTGTGTGTGTGTGTGAGAGCGCGCGTGTGTGTGTGCGTGTTGGGACTAACCCCGTATCATGTGCACGACCTGCTGGTGCGTGTGGTGCAGCACGGGCATGGCGGCCACGCGCAGGATGCGGTCCCCCGCGCGCAGCCCCGCGCGCCATGCCGCGCCGTGCTCCTTCACCGACTGCACGTACACCGGGTTGTCGCCTGGGGAGACACACACACACACTCTAATACTATACCCACCTCTATCCCACGAGGGTCCCCGAACAGTTGAAAAAGATTCATCTTTCTAAGCCAAAACTTAACTAATTTGCTCTATTCTTTTGTTTATTGAAACTAAAATATTCATCGTTTTGACAGGATTACATAATTCTACAAATATAAAATTAAATTTAGTGTATTGTAGTAATGTAATGTGTGACAAGAGAATTGACATCATCAGTGATTGGCACCAATATATACCTTAACCCTAGAAGCAGTTAACATTTAAACAAAGACTACTCTCTCAATTACCAGTACAATGTCACTAATGACACTATCGGAAGACAATTAAATAAATAGAGGGTCGGCAACGCGCGAAAAGTATCCCTGCTTAGTGTTACAAGCGTCCATAGGCTCCGGTAACCGATTACCATCAGGCGGGCCGTACGCTTGTTTGCCACCTTAGTGGTACAAAAAAAACCATATCCCGCATTTTTCTGTTACAAAGGCAGAGTTAGCATTACTGTCAAGTCCCTGTCAAGTGGCTTTAATGCCATAGATGATTTACATACCGGATACTTTCATGCCATATCCCTGCTCATCCCTCACGATGGTGACGGTGAGCAGGTCCTCGCCACCCGGCGACCCTGCGCCGCCCAACATCACCTGGAAAATAACATTCATTTATTAGGTTCACTCTTCATTCAACTAGTGGACGAGACGAGCAAGTCGTCCGCCTGGTGGTAAGCGTCACACCGCAATCAACAGATGCAGTTCCACACAGGAGATTTAATAGTAAAAAAAAATTTTATCCCACAAGGTGGCAATTGTGGCAAACAAGTGGGGTATCACAACACCAGGGGTAACCGCTCACCATCAGGCGAGCCGTATGCTTGTTTGCCACCTTAATGGTATAAAAAAAAACAAGCACGCAGCCCGCCTGATGGTGAGCGGTCACCGTGACCTATGGACGCTTCCATCACCAGGGGTATCTCTAGCGCGTTGCCGACCCTAAATCCCGTCGTTAATAGTAAAGTCCCGCGTGGCCGCACTGCGCTCGTCACCTCGACACCTTACTTCATAAGTGCTCTTTGTCCAGTAATGTCGCTAGCTACAGTGCCCTTCACATCGGAACACAGCATTAGCACAGCCTATATACCATATTTTTACACTGTGGAAATTGTTTTTGATGCTTTGCTACTTTACCAATACGAAACGAATTAACACATCGCATGGTAAAAACCACAAACTTCATCCTGTAGAATATAATAATATTAAAGAGCAAATATCTTCATAAATAAAAATATTGGTACTGTTGAAAAGTACATTTTATTTACCTTGCAAGATACGTGCAAGCGTTATCTTTGAATGGGATTTCCATTCGACATCATTACTGGTGGACACAGCTTCACAAGTCTGTTTACATTGCATTCTTAATGGAACAATTTATGGTCCTTCGAGACATATCACGCATTATGACTCTTTTCACATTAACTAGGCAATCGGACACAGTACAGTGCTCATTAGCATTGCGACCTTTCTTTGATATAAAGCGGTAAGATAACTTTATCTTGAATATCTCGAACTTCACGATTCAGTACTAATTGTTATAAAATTTCAACATATGGCGCCTTGAAGTTTCCGTTGTTTTAACAGTCAACATTATCCTATCCGTGTCTAAGACATGTTCTTCTTCCTTACATCCAAAGATATTTATTTCCATTCAACCCTACCATGTCATGAAAATATATTTAAGAGGATCAAACATCGTTCGTATACCTACTATACATGCAGGTGTAATTAATCGCTGGATACCACGTTTTTGTCTCATGTAATTTTTCTGATACCATTTGGCAGCACAGAAGTATGCGGCCCACCTGATGGTAAGCAGTCACCATCAACTATAGCCACTAGCAATACCAGGGATATCACTAACGCGTTGCCAACCCTGTTGTTGATGAGGCAGCGTATCCTCGTAGAGCACTGGCCTTACTCACTTATTCGTGATAAATTAATCTTAAGTAATTGACCTGTAATCACATAGACCTTTTTGCGCTGCATCCATGACGTCACATAAACAAAGGAGCAATAAAAAGATTTCAAAGAGTGTAAAGGTAAACCTTGTGATTCCAAACAGTACACCGGCTCGTACAAACAGGAAACGGCGCGTGTCTAATAGCTGGATGTATTCAAACCTAAAAATATACCAAACCGACGCATTTTAATAGAGTTCAAATGGTAGCACCACGTTAGGGAGTGCACCTGATAATAGGGATATCTCAGCAATGGATGCGCAATATAAATAACATTCGCGTGTGTTTATTGGAATCAATCGGTTTATTCCGAAGCTCGGCTCGATTAGAATAGGCTGTAAGGCTGAACACGACGCGTTGTTTGTACATATTGAGGTTGAGTCAGTTATTCATGATCCATTCACCAGTTCACACAAGTTTATTTTTTAACATGGCGTAGTAATTTGGTCGCTGGATGGTAAACGCCGCGAGAGTACCATAAGTTATTGCTCTCTAAGAATTAGAATTATGCGATTATGGCTAGTAATTTGTGAAGATGCAACCGAAATATCATCGTACAGTGTTACAAGCATACGCCAGCCTTTAACCGCTAGCAGCTTTATTATTATTACTAGCGGAGCGTATTCTTGTGGAGCACAGGAAACCTTACTGACCGAAGGAACACAACACTACATCAAAGTAGTGTTATTTGACTGCGGTCTTCTGTAAGGTGAAGGGGAGATCCCAATTCGCCCTAAAATTCTTATGACAACAGAATTTCAGAAACAGTGGTGTGGTGTGCCTACCTAGCCAACTATCCGGATGAAGTGACATATAAACCGATCAAGTTTTTATTGGATCAACTGTCCATGACGCAATGCTTGATTAAGCAAAGTAACTTAATTATCATCAGGACCACAGGGCTGGCTACACTATCCGCATCGAAACTTAATAAAATTCACTAAAATTTTAATAATAATAAAAATCATACCGATATCCCCATAACTTGGGAGGTAGCCAAGAAAGCTAGCAACACTCCCATGCTGTATGGCAAAGCTGATTCTTTATTCTGACGTACCTATATTTCACCTTTCTTTGTAAATAAAATGTCTCAATCAAACACGATAAGATAAAGACAAATTACTAGATATGTGATACAAGACGTGATAATTTAGAGATCTTGAACGTGTCGTATCTCTACTACATGTACATATATATACTATGATATCAAATATAGTTCCCGGGACTATCACATTTTCAGTTTTCTTGACAAAAGATAGAGAAATGTATGAACATTAGAAATTATCCAATATATTCGGTTGCAGAAACAAGTAAAATTGGCCTGTACACATTTTTTTATGTGTTTGTTGAAGACTAAGGCACGGTTATATTTATGATAATATTACCGTGACTAAGGGTATATGAAGAGGGTGATAATGTCTTAGTATATCGTTATAGTATAGCACACAAGGTTTCATTACCTTCAATGATGGAATGTGTTCAAGGTGGTGACAGACCCACTATTACCACGATAGCGCCATCTTTTGGTAAAATTTACTAAAACAAATGTCAATTAATATGTCCTACGAACAACGCTTACCGTAAGCATCCGATAGCCTAACCTCAAATAGTACCCATTCAACTATAGCAAACAATTGTATACGCGGCCAACTAAAATGTGATACAAATTAAACTGGCTATGAATAACCGAAAGATTGATCAGTACAAATTCAGCTCCCGTACCGGAATTCAAACGGTTGCATAACTTCCTGGAAGTTTGTTTGGCACAGAGCGAGCGAGACGTCACAATTACTAGGGACTAAAAACCACTGGGACAAGCCGAAATAGCTAATTACTTCCAGTTTCACTTCTGTTCTATACTATTAAGCCGTTGCTGTCCCATTGCTGGGCAAAGATCTTTTTCCCCTTTTTCCAATTGCTTTGGTGTTGTGGTTCGCTTGGCCAATCCGCATTGAAACCGTCCATATCGCCTCGCCACCTGAGCCACGACGGCAACAGCTTTTAGACGGCGATATTTAAATAAATTTATTACTACATTCTAAGCTGTCTATGTATTTAAGTCTTAGACATTATTTTTTACCACAACCATACCGCACCACACAGTTATATCTCTATCGGTAATCACATTAAAATATATGATCACTCACATAATAGGTGATATCTAATTTCTTATGGCACTAAGTAATTCGACTAAAACCATTTCACATTATGGTCGGTCACACAACTCTCATCTCAACGCTGAATTAGAAGGTGAGTGGACAATCCAAAACATACCGATGACAGACTTGGATGAATATACTGATGACCGAAGCGAGTAGAACGCGCAAATAGAAATTCACCATATACCTGGAGTTAAAATGCGTAAGTTTAATCGTTTGGTGTGTTCTATCATATATATATATATATATATATATGTACACTAGATATCGCTACCGCTTTACGATTATTGAAGTTTCGGATTATCTTTTTATAGTTGCTTTGCTTATAGCAGCAACATCTGAACTTTTAAGGCACGCCTGGAGTATTATAAATCTCGCGCACTTTCTTCTATAATAATCTATGGTCCAAAATTACACAGCGAAAATATCGGATTATTTCGCCAGTAGTTGATATCAAAAATATTCCCACCCTCATAACCTGGTGCACTTAATATCTTGCTCCAATGGTCTAATACTTTACTATCAACACGAGGGAAAACCAACACAATGGATTACGGTAACAGATTGTAAATAATTAATGCAGGCGTGCAATCTGAAGAGTATACTGTGGTAATATCAACACTGATAATAATTATGTCAAGACCACTAGCTGAAGATATTTTTATTTGAGATGACTAACTATGAGAAGATGGTTTCGTCATCAGATACTAGAGCAGTACCTAGGACTAATTTGGCACAGTATCTACAATAGCTAGCCCTTTAAAATGAAAAAGAAAGAAATTGACCTCACAACTACTTGGCGACAGAATATCTGACACTGCAGACTCTGAGTTATTACCAGGCAGCTCTCGAAATAACAGGCTCACTGCCTAATAGCTTAGATGCAAGAGTACACTGGATGAATAGCATTGGCCGTGTTGTGCCGTAGAGCTTCCGCCTCCGTACTCTTCGTTACGGTGAATGGGTTTACGTAGGTGATGAAAGTACACGATATTATCGCATCTGCATAATGGAGTGCACGGAGCACGGGGCGTGCGCGACTTTCACGTGAAACACTGACATTGTAGTTTTATTGTCTAAAAATCGTGATTTATTACCGCAGTGGGACTTCTAATTGGGGAAATCTTTTTACGAGCCACTTTGAGAGTTATAGTTTTCCGTGAGTGATGATCTAGATAAGTTTTAAAAGTGAGAGTTTGTTTTGATGCCCATATAAGGGCTAACACCGTCAACGTCAGCTACAGCTATAATTGTATGTGATGGTCCTGTAAGCACGAATGCTCTAGAACAATTGTAAATTGGTCTCGAAATCGTGTCACTAAACACTTCACCAGATTCTTTTAAATTTGCTTAAAATAGAACTGCGATGAACCCCTTCCCCTTACATAATAACAATTAAATTACCCATCATGATCTCATTTCTATATTTGCACAATCTGTACCAAGGCCAAGTTTATGAGGAAACGTCACACGTGTGAATCCCATAAGTCACAAAATTAATTCATCCCTGAATATTCTAACACGTGGGAGCTAAGAATGAGACCTGTCTCTAAACCAATAAAAACTGATTTGTGTGGCCATCAGTCGCCAGTTTCCAGAATCCATTAATGTTTTATCGTTTGTGCGGCGATCATGTTTTATGTTCCAGCGATTAGTAATCACCTAATTGGCAAGGAATCCTGGGAACCAGCGTACTTTCAAACTATGTATATACCATTATTGTGACAAACAAGCATTTAGCCCATCCGATGACAACTGTAACCTACTCGTATGAGCGCTTGTATCACTAGTAATATCATAAAACCATTCTCGAAGAAATGCATGCTGTTTGTTACCCTGGACTAAAATATAGTCACCAAATTAACATTATTAAACTTTAGAGCACTTCAAATCAGAAGACCTCTTCTTAATGTGTCGACCTGAGAAATGTGAAGAAGTAACATTTATAACCAGAGAACGGGGGTGACACGGCAGATTGTTGAAGGAAGCACGGCAGTCGTATTTTTGTGTGGACATTGTACATATTTTCTTTCGCCATTATGTCTCATATATTTTGTGTTGCTTAATTTATCTTCAGTAATATTAGTCCAATAATATCTGGCATCCAATTCACGGACGGGTTGACAGTGAGATCACCTCCAATAGGGGAGCTAGCCTCAAATATTGTATGTATAATTATATATTATATTTATAAATATAATTTGCTCAGATGTTTGCGCGAATTATTGTCCAATTTAATGGTATTTCTCGTCAGCACCGGTGGAGTTACGAGAATCGCGAGGTTAATGTGGCGTAGGATTATGGGCGATCAAACGGTAAATTAATTCATAGATTGGATATACTGATATGCTACAATATTGTCGGGTTGCAAAATAATTATGTATAAGAGGTTTACAAGCATCAAGGGTTCCATGAATTGCTGTTTCAGCCAGACATGTGACATTTTATGTAGGTATTTCAAAAACTCTGAATGTTTGTTGCATACTAGTGCAACTACGTACTGAGACCTACCGGAATGATCCCAACTACCATCAAACCCTCAAGGTTTGACGAGACGGTAGTTAATTGCGATGTAAAAACTTACAACTGTATACACTGAAGATATTGTTTACTGACTGCTGAGACAAAGTGGTGTACTAGTGTAGAGGAACTTGATGTATGCTTGACGAACACGTGACAGCGGTGATTTGCTTTAGGTAATCATTTATGACGAAATGATGTGCGCTCTAGGATATGTACGTGCAGTATGTTTCATCAATAAGTTCGATAACTGGTTCCATACTTTCCACATATGCAACCAACTCAATCCTTAAATACCAGGTGCATGCGCAGAATACCTCAACAATTCACATACTCTGAATAATATAAATCAAAGTACTTGTGTACATATTACATAATGTATGTAGTAGTCAACAATTGTCGTGCAAGATAAAATCTTTATTTAACTCGGATCGCGCCGCCGCCCCGGCGACTCCTTGTCTGCCGCATAGAATCGATGCACCACATGGATTCTGTTGTGCAGTGTTGCTAATTCTATAAACACGTTAATATGTGTTTGTGATGCAGTTGTTTTTTATACGTATGCATTTTTGTGTATCTGTATATGTTTTTCAAAATCTTCTGGATCTAATATTATGGGTTTTTAACTGAAAGTCAATAATTCAGAGACGGTTATTTCAGCTTTGATTTGAAAGATGCTTCCTTATGCGGACGCTCAGCTTGTGCTCTCTCAATCAATGATCTCTTGGGTTTGCTCACGAGACAAGAGCTCTTCAAGAAAACAAAGATTAAACATAAAAAGAACAAGAACTAGGATGTAAAGAATTTATAGTCAGCAGCGCACAAGTGATACCACTGCGATGTCAAGCTTCCATAGATCACAATAACACGTTTCTTACCATCATGCAGGCCGTATGCTTTTTCGCCAATTCTGCGGTTTAAAACTGAAAAAGCACCTGCAAAAATTACTCTTTTACCTATATACCACTAAGGTGGCAAACAAGCAAACGGCCCGCTTGATGGTAAGCGGTAACCGCAGCCTATGGACGCTTGCAACACCAGGGGTATCACTCGCGCGTTGCCGACCCTAAAACTCTTTCATCCAACTTCTAAAATTAAAACTAACTCCACCGCATTACGCACCGTTCTACTGCCACGTATTATTATCTTGTCTAAACAGAGTGGTTACCTTTATATAGGTTTATTTAACATCCAGGCCAAGTTTCTTCATCCTACTAACCAAGTACCTACTTTGGGAAATTCAGGGCTACTTAAATTACTAATATCAAACACGGAGTAATATTTGTGATACTTTAGGCGGCCGAAGGGGTCTTTCTGAGGTCTTAAATGAGCTACTGTGGAGATGTAGATTTTTTAAATTGTCTTTATCACACATACATTCTGCCGAGACCGCTTGCCTAGTGGTCAGTATACCTGACTGCTACGCTAGAGGGCGCTAGTTACGCCAGGGCATAAATTTATATGTAGTATTTGTGTTTTCTTGCGTCTGGGTGTTTGGTATGTATTTACAAAAATAAGTATTATATCAGCTTCAGGTCATCAGGTTCCCATAGTATAAGCTTTGCTTAGTTAGATTCAGTTAGTGCTGTGGGATAATGACCGAGCAATCGTTGCCTCAGGATATAGTATAGACGGTATACAACAAAAATATTTTGCTATGAATCTTTTTATTTGAACAACAGCTATCCTAACTGTAATAAATAAACATTGTAGCTACACCCGACTCAGATCAAAGGTTCTACCTTAAAATACTATTCTGTTTTTTTATTCCAATACCAATTATTTCTTAAATTTTGCCGAAATCAAAATGACACAAGCGAAACCGCGGTATAGAGCCAAGCTCATGGTTCTAATAATAAGATAGTGTAGTCTGTAAGCCCTAGTCACAGCCAAAGGCTTAATTCTTGTTTCTCATATGAATTGTATGACTCATGTGTGAAACTTGCATATGCTGATCTCATCCCGTGGGATCTTACAAAGAAATTATCTGAAATTCTTTAGCATGTTTACCATAGACATTTCTTTCAACTCGTTCTACCCACAAAGCAGTCTGGACGCTGTGAAGTTATGTATTTTTTAGACGGGAAGCCAAAGAAATGTGTAACTGAAATCGATTACTGCCACGCAAAGCCGGGCTAAATACTTGTGCCATTACCACCATAGAAAAACTTTTCTAAAAGTCTGGAAAACATGTTCTTGTTCTGAAATAATAATAACATTAAGATTTCAAATGATAACCTTTCAGCCCATACATATTTTATAATGTGTTCTGACGCTTATTTTTTTTTTTTATTAAATTAGTTTTAAGTCCTTGATGTAATCGTAGTGCAAGATATGACTGCATGTATTTTACGTCGTATGTTTTGCAACAATCTGTCTGTACGTAACACATGTAATAGTGCCGACAATACAAACAATATATTTTTTAAAAGGTACGGACGGAACTCTACAATATAAAATGTAAATATCTATGAGTCACGTAAGTGTCACTTGTTGAATTGATTAAATCGTCAAAGGACGGAAACCAGAATTGAATCAATTGATCGCAACCGAATTCGTTATCGGTAAGAATCGACCTAACCGAACCATAAGGCGCTGTACAATTCGAACAATCGATAAAGATGTGATTTGAGCATTCGATACATGGATATATAGCTTCACTTGAGCCTCCCTGCAGGGGTTCCCTATGCGGTAGGCACAGGTGGGACATCAGTCAACCAACTTACACTTCTCACTGAAGATATTTAGGTCCCAATGTTCCAACGTGACAGGTGGTGAGCCTATTTGCATTCTTGGTATCATGGAGATACAACGAATATACAATTCTAAACATAGAAAAGTCATAAATATTGAATCAAAGGAATATGCCTCGCAAATGTTACAATCAACATTCCAGGCCAAGTTCCTGTATTTTACGCACTTAGCATAAATTACATATATCGTAATTGATATTATTTTCCATTCCCTTATTTACAACAACAATCGGCGCATCAAAGCTGTGTGATAATAAAAACAAACCATTATCTTGATAACCCGGTAAACCCGCCCGTGTGGAACGAACGACACGTCCGCGCGCGATGACTCAGCAAGCTGGAATGACATCGAACGCGCGAATAGATTTTTTTATATTTTTCTTTTTTTGTGTTGTCGCGTTGCTGTGCTTAACAGCAAGGCCGTACAGCCAACACGTAAAATTGACGTAACTCGGAACAAATGAGACGATGTAATCATTGTAATCTCGGTAAGGTTACACAAACACACAATATTGGTTTACTCTGACTCAGTACGGCTTTGAGGCTGTGTTCTCATGTGTATACAAAATAATAATTATATATTTTCACACCTTCCTAAAAGGGTTCCCCGATGATGTAGGTAGATTTATAGGTATAGTTATAGGTATTTCTCACAGAAGTTATGTTAGACCTTATCGTGATGAGCCCTACGCATTGTTCTGGGGATATTCCATACACAAAACTGATGAACAATGCTAATCAGTATATTTAGCCCGATCACGAACCCAGGACCGCGACGTGTAAAACCAAACGCATAACCGATGAGCCAAGTTGGCGATGATACACGCATAATTGATTTAATTGATATCGCAGGTCTAAGGGGCATTACGCCTTAGTATCAGCTGCCTACAAATGCATGGAAACAACGACCTTTACGCTTAAGCACGACATGTCATATTGCAACGTGACACTAAGTCCGCGACAGATGCTGTTCTTTTCACTCTACCTTCACGAGACAAGGATGACGTGACGTGTGCTTAAGACCAATTAATTTAATGCAACACGATCCTTACACCAGCGTTTGTACAATACTGAAAACGGTTTCACTGAGTGAAAGTGCAAATAGTACTTTAGACTTACAAATACTCAGTGATAAACTTTCTAATGAGTTTAAGACCAAAACCGCAACACATATTGTACACAAAGGAATGCATTTATACACAAGCTTGTGCCTTTTGTGACACTTCAATAGCTTGATTAATTCTCATTCTTACATGCACCTCCAGTAACTTTAAATTTATTATCCAACAACAGAAATCCTCATTATTTACTCTATGCCTGAGAGTATTATTCAAGAACAGGATTCTACTGGAAAACGTGTGTCCCAAATTAAACCCCACCCAAAAACTGTACAACACGCTGACGTAACTAGAACGTGCATTGAAATTACAATAATTACCACCTCGAACAAACTTAGAGCGTCCGACCGAAATAGGTCAAATACGGCGCATGCATTTAATATTCATGAGCTGAACTGAAATAATACCAACGTTTGTCTTGTTTTAAATATGTCCAGGCGTGGAGGTATGCTTTTTGATAAGCCTCACTCCTCAGTTACACTAAACCAGTGATTCCCAAAGTGGCCCAGATGGACCCCACGGGAGACTGGATGGGGGTCTACGTTGGCGTGAATAATAAATGGGGGAAAATTTATCTGGTTTCGATGGTAAAGAACAAAAATTTCCATCGTTAGATCTAATCTTCACATTTATTACGAGTTTTGGGAATATGGTAAAAATGTAGCAGCAGGGGGTCCACTGATTGCAGTAAAATCAGATCTACAAGAAAAAAAGTTTGGGAACTTTTGCACTATACCATACAGAATGTCGAATATAAAACGCACCTTCTACATGTAACAGCACGATTCACTGCTATAGATAATAAGATAAACACAGTCAATCAGAAAGTTATTAAGTTTAGGAGCAGTTTAATTACAATTCATAAATATATTACGTAATTCGTTCATGTACAAACATACAAAACTATTATATGTTCTGCGATACAACAATCGACTATTGTACTATCTCATTTATTATGAAACCTATAACCTAAAAGATTTTAATACTACGTAACAGTAGATCATGAGTTTTACATAATATATTTTTGTCTTGAAACCTATTCTGTTTAGTTGACACAAGTATCGCAGAATCCAAACGACACCCATCACCCAAATGCCGCCATGACGATAGCGAACCCAGTTTAATAATAGTACAGGAAATCCATTTAAAAACCACGACTATTTATCATTACGGTGTTTAGTTGGCGTCAAATGAACCCGTCGAAAATATGAACAGAATTCTTGGCAGATATACGTCTTCAGAGCCATTTCATTAAAATTTCACAGACGGAGTGTCAGACAAACAAAATAATTCGTGACCGAGGTATTATGTCACCTGCGCTAACAATGTTAATCGTACATATATTTATTGCAAAATAAACGTTATTGCTTTATCACGTCGACACAATAAAACAGCAAATGATTAAGCTATGTTATCTAAGTGGACACTCCTGCATACGATATCGAATGTACTTCAAATAAATACCAAACTGGGTACCAATACACTACTATACTTAAAAGCACAAATAAAATGATGGGTGAGTCATGATTGTCATGAAGTTGCAGTTGAGGACCGTATAGGGACCAATAAGTACCTACTTTAATCCGGTTTCATACCTAACAGTCATTACGAAAATCATTCTATGAATTTTGCTATCTCAGTTATTTATAGCTATTCTATCTTTATGGTTGGTTCTCAATTAAACCTTTGTGATTTCATATCTCACATTATTTTTTATTTATTTTCTAGATTTTAGATTTAAATTACGAAATAGGACTTCAGAATTATTAAAAATCTAGATTCTAATATCGTGCAGGAAAAGCTTCTGAAGAATCAGAATTAGAGATTGAGTATAGAAAGCAGTTCTGACAATTTATCTTCTCAACAAGATCACTACATAGTCCGATAGAATAGTCCGTTGAATATTATTTCTGATACAAACACAAGATGATTGGCATCATGTCACCTCAGGTAATAATGGTCTACAAACCCGGTCATCGACCTCACGCCTGCCAAACTCTACCTACCAATGATATTCCGAGAACTACCTAAACAAATTCTATTTCTTTAATAACATTCATCGGATAAGAATTCAAAACACAAGGTGCGAATAAATATATCGACGAATCGAATAATAGTTAATCGATTATGCTAACCAACAATTGGCAGAATATATCTAATGTTTACTTTCTATAAAGAGTGGAATTTAAGCCAAACAAACAGTTATAGTACATAATTAAATAACCTTAACTGTTTGTATGAAGTTCATTAATGATACTAATAACTAGTTTGATTTGGTGAAGACATTAATGATAGTTTTAAGCCTTTGCCATCTAAACACGTATTAATAACTTAATGAGGAAACAGCGCATACACCAACATGCGGTCAGATAGTCACCACGGACAATGAAACTTAACCAATCATTGAGCTAAATAGACGGGATAAAATTCTGAATCGAATGTGTTTTAATAATAAAAAATTACAAGTCCGAAGAAGTAGTTTTCATGGAATGCCAAACGTTTATTGATTAACTTATTACAATAGAGAAAGCTTTAGTATTTCTGTTGCTATACATGCAAGGAATCCAGCCATTTGCTTTGCGTTGTTATCATCCACTATGAGCTTCTCAATACTAGATACACTTGAAACACAAAAATGTCCTATATCCTAAAATTCTTTGGATCCAAATGAAGTAAAAAAAATTTCTTCGTCAATATCAAAACTAAAGAGTAATAAACAAAGTCCGTCCTTTGCTCATTTATCTCAATCAGATCTCCATAATTTCAAATTTACAAAGATGACGTCATGCAACCTGTTTCGTCCCGCGAGACCTGTTTCCATGGAGCAACCCCGAAATTATACTACATTCACTGGGAATGGACAGGTTTTTAATGTGACTAAGTTCTGATTTAGCGTCGTGTACTTGAATTATTACGTTCACATAGCAACAACTAGACAAAATCAAGATTAAATTGAGTGTCTTTGACCGGCATTATCTGATTGATAGATCAATTAACTTTAAGTCCGCGACTGCAAACAGTCTACTGGCAAAATTTCATCGAAATCAATTTAACCAGTTCAACATTGAAAAGGCAACAAACATACAGAAAGTTACTTTCGAATTTCTCGAAAAGTACTTACATAAAAATATTACATTTGAACAAAAAACCAAATTCAAACAAAAAATTTAGACTGTTTGTCTGTAAGTCTTTGCATAGTGTGCACTAACTAAACCCTTTATACGAGTATCGTATAAAGTATCAAGAATGACAATACAAAGCATTTCGTGTCGAATTTCCCAGGCCCTTATGCTATCAGGATTTTTTAATAATGAGGAAGTATCACAATGTTTCTGTCATTTGATAGCGAAACCCTATCCATTTGCGTCATTCCACTTCCGAATCTCGACCCACACTAGAACGGATACACCGAACCAGTGGAATATCGAATAAAAGCAAATTATTACGTATAAAATAACAACAATGGAGTAGAGTCGGAGTATATTTTAAGGGATTTCGCAGTTTACAAATAAAATACGCAGAACTAGTGACCCAAATAAAAATATAAACCTTCGACAAATCGTGAAACTATAATGAAAATACTTCACAAATTCACAATGTTACAAATACAGTATTTAATATTTCCTCATGTATTATATACAGCGGTATTGGTCAAGTTTACATTATATATTTACAAACATTTGTAAGTAGTAGCAGTTCCAACGCACAATTTCCCAGTCTTGAAATACTTCAAAGCATTGCATACCAGAATCCGTAATTTGTTAGCGGAACTAGAAAATATTTTATACATAAATCATTTATTTAAACATACCTACCGTTTTCGAGCTTTATACGATGCATGCAGCGGATGTTTTTATTTATTTTTTGAAAAGATTTTTTATCGTAAAGTCGTTCGCGTGAACGTCAATCAAGTATGGCCGACCTACATACAGCTCGATGTTATAGACAAGGAACGTAACGTGACTGCATCCATGCAAAATAATACAGGCAATTATGTGGTCGGATCCACGGGAATTGAAAGACCACCTTGTTACTTCAAACAGATATTATCCTACTAGTATTATAAATTCGAAAGTTTATGAGTATGGATGGATGGATGGATGTTTGTTACTCTTTAAGGCAAAAACTAATCAACGGATTTGGATGAAATTTGGTACACAGATAATTTATAACCTGGATTAACACTTAGGATACTTTTTATCGCGGGAAAATGTTATGTTCATCTGAGATTCTTAGCTCAAATCAGACGTAGTCGCAGACAGAAGCTAGTGCACAATATTAGTCGTATATAAGGTTAAACGCATCGTAAAACTTATCTTTGAATCAGTAGAGTTATTAGTGATAATTACGCAACCCTCTAGGTCAGGTCAATTGGCAACGTTTAAATGGTAGAAATCAGTTGGAATAGTAGGGGCACGAGAAATAGCTCGCCTCGCAGACGGCCTTGTACCTATCACGCCGCAATATTTCACTAGTACTGATTTTATATTATTTGTCGTGTATATCATAACAGTAAATTTTAAAGTAGGAATATACTAAGATAAAAGAGTTTTTTGTTTCTTAGAAACGCTTATACTTGTTTAAAAGGTAGAGTAGAGACTGGACCCAAAAGCTGATGTACATGAAATAAGTGCCTGTTCGAAGTTCCAACTAAAATGGAAATCAAGTGGTCAGGAAAGTGGAGAGGTCAAGGGCTGAGGAAGAGTCCTAGTGCAGGGACCGTGGCCTCAGGATCAGACGCTATAGTGAGTGAGTACCTTAACAGTGTCGATCTGACAGATCAGGTAGTTTAATAAATATCCGATAAAGCTGATGAAGCGGACGTGTCCTGGAGGTGATACAAATACCACTCTTTACGCAGATATTTTCGGATGTATGACCGATAGACAATATGACGGAACGATCAATACCAAAAAAAACTCTGTTATAAAAAGACCTTAACCAGACTAATTATTTTAGTTTAAAAAGTGCAGCATCGCTTGCAAATGCCGGCGGACTGTGGGGTCACATTAATTGACCCGAATACCCCAGTGTGATGTCCACCTCGCATATTTGGGTTAGCCGGCTGTGGTGCGGCATTCTTAAACGTATAATGTGCGCCTTATACGCAGTTCTGCGAGCTAGTGTACTAAGTTGTATTAAATACGCAAGCTTACTGTTCTACTCACACATAGCATAATCCGTGTCAAAACACACTGAAGGCGCAGAATAAATAATAGTAGACTTGCGTGATACCGCCCACTATCAATATGGTTTAGGTCAATTCAAGTGCAACCACAATAAAATATCGTTAAGATGAATTAATTTTACCAAGTTAATACGATGGCAGAAACCTCTTCTTAAGCGGTTTTAAATTTTGGTCCTCATATTATTTCAAGACCCAGTTTTACAATCATTGCAGGATTTGTGAGTTATCTAACACGATAATGGCCCAGGGGTCAACCGAAACTCCAAACCCTCGTAACAAAGAACCGATTATTTACAATTTTATTTTAATAACTCATAAAACTGCTGCCAAGTAAATAACTCAGCCAGACAAAGCGTATGAAAATGTTTTTAATTATATTTTAACGATCTAAATATAATCCCGTCTAATTAACCGCCTTATAAAATTTAACACAATATTGTGGTGATCTGCTGCCAATATATCCATCAGAAGCGTCAGTACACGACCCATGCGTCAGAACTTCAGAAGCTTAGATCATCGGAAACCGGTTGAGTTGCGTGCGACATTTGTTTAGTGGCATATTGTGTATAAAACCGGTGACCATGTGGTTAAGTGGCGCGGTCGAAGGGCGATGAAGGGTGTCGTAAGGAACAGTCGTAGAATAATAAGTAATATAGTCTCTTTTTCTCACAACAAATCCAACTCACAAAGATATATCTTCGTAACAGTACAATACTAGCTATAACATTCTGTGAGAGATTGATGCCTATCTGTGCAAATAGCAATTCATATCATTAGACTGCAAGGGCAGCGCTTGTTGACTTTGAAAAGCAAAATGATTGACCCGAAAGGCGTAGAATTAGAAATCTATAAAATTCCGCTTTTTTATCATTATCATGACCTTCCTGACTGTCATTTAGTGCCGAATGTTTCACATCCATTCATTATCGTCATCTGACGTCTCGAAAACCACATCATTCTTTACCATGTGGAAGATGACTATCTTCCACGTCCTTTTCTTTTCTTAAGTCTACTTCTACTCTTTGGCTGTCCTAAAACTTTTTATCATTATCATTACTTCACCCACATTCCTAACCCAGTTGTGATTTGTGCAAGGCTCAATGTAAACTCGCAAATCGCAATGCACCTGACGACTGGATATACCGGTTCCACGGCTAGTTCAAATATCAAGCCCCCTTGTTGCCAGTCACTCTACAATATTAGGACTAAATTGATGTTACGGCTAAATTACTTTTGTATTCTGTAAAAGACATTATTGCATTAATGTGATAACAATTATATGGATGATATCGCGATGTCATCCATATACACCCTTTTTGCTTGGTGTTTGATTCATAGACAAGCAACGGAGGTTAAAGCATATAGCGTACACTACAATTAAATTAGTAAACGGGCGGAATGAAAACAACATAATTTCAAAGCTAAAACGTAGTTCTTACTTCTACAATATTCACAGCAACCAGTGGCAACCACACAGAAGTCAATGGGAACATCCATTATAATATTATTTCACCAGATAGTACTCATTACATAAAAGTTTTTATTTTGTGTTCTATGTAATAAATAAATGTGTCATGTCATAATACTCTTAATAGAATCTAAAAGACGGCACAGTTATGAAAAGTAAAAGCATCGCAATAGTCGATTGTGCAAGTATCGTTCAAAATGTTGCCTGTACAGTGTACACTCGGAATTTAATTGTTTTAGAAACATGGTGAAGCGATTATAACAAATTTCTAATATGTGCGCAGTGCATTGACTGAAATGTAGTAAAAAATATTTACGAATATTTTATATTTTTTACTTCTGTGAAGCATACTTTACTAAACTAAAGTAACAAAATAATGTAAAGTCATCCATTAGATTCGCGCATCATCTCTGCTCGGCGCATCTGCAACTGCTTAAATAGAGATAGTACGCGCATGTGGTATGTAGGGGCTGTAGCTCAGACTACAAAAAAGAACACATTTGATCGCATAAAAGTCCCTGATTCCTGGGCTTATGTAAATGCGTGTCTTTTGATATAAACTTTGGAGCCTTGAGGGAATTGTTTTATGTCGACAAGCGCCAACAATTCCGCTGGGAAACAAACGGCCGTTTAGCCACCGAAACGACAGTTAAGCCGATTGCTCCCGCACGTTAATCGCCATGTTTGCCGAGGTTTACGGCGCAAACTACAAAGCACACAGTTTCGTCTATTTTACGAGTTATGTGTATTGAATTGTTTTAAGGCTACCTTGGTTTGCTTTGCATTTTGACTTAAGTTTATTGGCAGATTGACACAGATTTTAGGATTTGTTTAGATGTTTTAATGATCCTGGCTGTACAGTATTTTTTTTTATTTTCCTATTCTACATTCCCAAACCGCGTCCAAAGGTCGCGAGACCGGAGTTCACACAAGTGTTAAATTGGGATAATTCATCATTAAGGCTAAACTACACAATAGCATAGTCCTGTGCTGTAATGTAATGTACGTAGGTAATATATATAGGTAGTAAGGCAGTCGCGCCACGCTCTGTACTCGAGTGTCCGATTTCATTCATCGCGGCCACGCTATGCAAACAAACTACAATGAGACCAGTCTGTACTTGTGAACTTGACTGTATCACTATAGACTAAATATGTGCGTATATTGCTTTTGTTTAGTTTTTACTCAGCTGGAGCCTGGGGGCAACTCACTGTGAGTAGAGTTGAAAAGCGTAGACTCGAGTCCAACAATGGACTGAATATTACTATGTTTACGTTGGCAAAGTATTTAAAAATCCCAGGCTTGCTTGTTACCTTGCTTGCAGGGTCTGACGTTCCCTAACACGACAACATTCTGATTTATCTGTCAGGCGGACAGGTACTATAGATATAGCATTAAAAATACGATTGGCGTTTGAAATTAAGGTTCTTCAAGAAGGGTGTGAAGAGATTGCAAGCGTCCATAGGCTGCGGTAACCGCTTACCATCAGGCGGGCCGTATGCTTGTTTGCCACCTCAGTGGTATAAAAAAAAAGGTATACGTCGAAATAGTGCTACCAGGCTGACAGATACGTGTAAGTATATAAATAAAATTAATAACACACAGATCTAGCATAAAATCATTACACGAATGTTTGCCCAGATCGTACCCGCGACCACCGGCAGAGTAGGCAGCGCCACTGCCAACTGAGCCAGTAATAATAGGTGAAGGACAATAATGGAACCAGTTTATCAAGAGCAGACGGTCTAACTGTTTTGTACGGTCATTTAATTTGCGGCTATTGTCTTCGAGCGGCCATTGTGGCACAATTGAAATGGATGCTCGTTGTGTCAATATACCTACTGTACTATGCTTCCGCGGTTATATAAAAACAATTAAAATTATAAAATGAATGTAAATATACCTAGAATACGTACCTTTTGTACAATCCAGTGATTAATATTCACGGCTTCTGTTCGTAAGTAATATTTACCAAATTTCATAATGCTGCATCAGCTACGGTCTCTTTCTAAGGATTGTCAGATAGATTGTCGGCTACAAATTGGCCGTGAGTGCTAGCTACCTATAGCTACCTACTACCCAGCTCTCATGCGCTTGATTAATGCAGTTTATCAGGCGGTTAATATGATTTAGTGAAAGATAGCGCGCTACTGATTCTTGATTCTGAACGCAATATTTTGGAAAGAACCGATTTAGCTTTTGGGATTCCCAATATTTAGACCGGGGTTTTTTTCCGGATACTTTTACGGTGGGGATTTCCTTTGAGTAGAATTCTAGCAGCAGGGGGTACGTACATACCTGCTTATTGAAATGAAAAGGGCGGTGCGTCGGACTGAAGTTTTGTAGAACACCCGAAAAAGGTAACCACGTGACGAGATGGTAGCATTTAATAATTTTGACCAAATAAGATACCTCGTACCTCTACTTTCAATGCTGGGTTGTATGCAATTGATGAACTAATTGGCCGTCGCTCAACTAGTCCTTCCTTTGAAGGAGTGACGTGATTATTTAAGGCCACTCATCTGAACGGACATAAATAATGACGTCACTACACATCTATCAAAAATAATTTATTAAGTTTAGGCCCTAATAAGGCACTTATTAAGGTCTAAATTACTATACCGGGTTATTAATTAGAACTCTTGGTATTTTACAGGTACATTTTACACGATTTAACGGGCTCGCGGATAAAGCTAGACTACCTATGATATCTACTTTAAGCCTAATACCTATTATGGGGTACTAGCTTCTGCCCACGACTTCGTCCTCGTTAGAATCCCAGAGCAACCTAACAATTTCCCCGGGATAAAAATATTCTTTATGCTATTCCAGGTTATTAGCTATACGTGTGCCAAATTTCATACAAATCCGTTCAGTAGTTTTTGCGTGAAGGAGTAACAAACATCGATCCATACATCTATCAAACTTTCACTCACAAACTTTCGCATTTATAATATTAGTAGGGTGTAAATCTGTTCATTAGTATTTACTGGTCATCTCTGGAACTACTAAAACGATCCCAAATGAGATGTATCCAATAAAAAACTACACAACATCTAAGTAATAAAGGCTATACATTTTAGGAAATAAAAGGCATGTGAATGGTTTTGAATATCAGCTCAGTTATCCAGAATCAGAACTACTAACTACATATTACTACAATTAATGAGTAGGGGGGAGTTTATGCAGTCACCTGATAATAGGACTGCATAGTAAGTAGGTAACGAAAGCTTGAGAACACCCAACTGGCATATGAGATCATCCATGCTACATACATCACATTAGACATTATACGCAAATTTATGTAGCATTGAGACTTTTTTATCCCTAATGAGTTGCCAACCATATTGTTGATGAGGACTCACTGTGCTAGCAGCATTAGTAGTCAGCCCAGTGTATCCAACCTTACTTACCGCAGAAACACAACACTTCATCAAAGTAGTGTTTTTTAACTGCGACCTTCTGTAAAGTGGAGGTACATTACCCAGTTGGGAGGCTCCAATATTCACGGGAAAAGACATGGCAGATTCCAATTAATCACTGAACTTAAGCTTAGAAAACCTCATTGGACAGGACGGGATTGGAACCTGGGCCTATCAGATTAAAGACCGTTGCTACGGCAAAAATTTGCAAATTATAGCCTAAAGGAATTGCTGAAAATCTTGTTAAACCTTTCTTGCAGAATCACACGTTGGACTCACTTGGAAAAAACAAAACAGCAATATTGGATTGATTTCAGCAACAAGGACATCTATCTATAGTACGTAATTACAGCATAAAGGCTGCATACATATAATCACCAGACTACATAACAATATAAGGATTGTGGGCCGGACTTGAGCAACTGCAAATAATAATTGCAGTTGAGTTTCACTTCCTTAGTTCTGTGATAAGATAGTTATGTTTGTTGTATGAGTTCATACTGACAAGTGGTGTGGAACATTGAGGACCTCTTTATACTCAACTATCTGTGCCCGCCACTTCATATGTGTGGAATTTATTTTTAACTTTTAAAGCTAATGGAGCACCATTGATATTGAAATGTACATAAAGTTTTTATTTATGATCTGATTGAAATAAAACAAGCACTATGTTGTGTAGCTTACTGCAATACAATAGTGAAAACCACATCCAAATCAGTTAAGCCTTTTTAGAGATTAGGGTGCACAAACACACAGACAAAAAATGTCTCAATAATTGTATTGCATTGATAAAGGCTCCCAATAATAGTTTTTCTCAAATGTCTCCCATGTACAGACTGCATCCAATTTCGTTTTTATTATATGTATTGATTATTTACTATTAGACTATCATATAAACCAGTAGCTCGATGACAATCTTTCACATGAAACAGAGTAAGCACATAAGGCTGTAATGTCACAGGATATAAGTTTTAAACTTGGAACACAGAACAGTAAAAATGAGGATGTAAGATAGTAAAGTATATAGATTCTTCAGGGGATGCCTGCTTCTTTACAAGATGGGTTTTATAAAGTTGGTGTCAAAGGTATATGGTATGTAAGTACTATATAAGTGTACATTTCACTGATAAGTAAATAGCATAAGTAACACAGTTGTATTGGTGAACAGTGGGGTGGCCATCCTGAATTATAAGATCATGAAATGAAAGGTACATAATATTTAGTAAATGTGACTTAGCTGGGTGTGTAAATGTTAACTTAATGGTGTCTTTGAGTCTAGACTTAAAATAAACAACTATTAAAAATAAATATTCACTGAGCGTCCTTGGCACCTACCATCCTAGGCTTGAAACAAATAGTTGTCAAATAATTCATGTAATGTACCATGGTGTGGTGTGGGAAAGGGCTTGCTGGCAAATTGCCCAACGCTGCCCACAGCTGAAGGCACAACAAAATATATTTTCATATTTTATTCACAATTTAACTATTGAATAAAAGTGTTTGGGGCTAAATTTATATCTAATCTATTGTTTTGAGGTTTGTGGTATTACATTTTAAACTTTTGATAAACTACAAAGGTTGCAAACGGGCATATTGACTGCCACAACACAAGTAGCCCCACTAGCATGTTGGCAATCTTATGCTAACAGTAATCACTGTACTAGCAGAATTCCTTGTTTGGGTTTGTTTAGATTAGAAGGAAGTTAAACTGTGCAACATATAAATTAAATCTACAATAACAAATTCTATAAAGGAAAGGAATTTGCCATCTTTAGCCAATCCTGTTACAAGTTATAGATTTTTTTACAAAAAATAGAATGTTGCAAATACCTGCCCTCAATTTCAAAACTAAACAAACATAGGTAATGGGAAACACTTAGCCTAGATCTAGATCCACTATGGAATAACCCAAATATAAAAATATTTTTACTGATACTTTTATATTTTTTTATAATATGTGTCCTTTCATATTCTGCTCACCAATTTAATGAAAGTTAGTGTTTAATTGACATGGTTTTGATAACACAAATTGTATTCCCTACCTTGTCTATATTGGAAGGGGTGGTGATTAGTGTTGGACTAAGCACAGCCCACGCTTGTACCAGCGTGTGATAGCGAAATTATAGCGATAAATAAAATACGCGAAAGTGATGTCACTCGACAACACGCGGTAGGTGCTCAACCTACACTTCAGACTTATGAGAGTTTTAGAGGGTCAGTCTAGTTGCTAGGCGCTGACCTCCGACAAACTCAACAAATCGTCAATTTCGTAATAGGTCACCACCAACAAAACAATAATACGTTGCACACTTTCCAAGGGACAGGGAAGCATACCATACCATTATCTAGCCATCTCTCTCACACATACATCAAATTAGCAAATCGAGAGAGACGAACAATTGTCAAAACTTTACGAAATAATTAAAAAGTATTTACACGCATGCAAATTATAACTTTTAAAACTTAGTTTTATAAATAATCCTGTGTATAAATACAAATACTTACCAAAATCAAGTGAACATAAATCCAAAACAGATGTCAGGGTAAAGTTAGTGGCGAAAACAAGGCACAAAACACAAGACTGAGCACTTTATGATGACAGTTTACCACACTGCAGCACTTGGGATAACACAATGTGCACTATCACTAAGCACTAGAGAACTTAACACTTGCACTTAAATGTTTATTTACAACAGCTTACACACGACATTACGCATATCACCCGAGACGTCTGCTCTGTATCACAATGAAATTCGGCCATCTTAGTTGATGTCGAATAGAAAGAGATGCCTTCTCTATGCCAACCAATCCGGAAAGAATTAGCTAACATATAGAATGCCTCGATGGCTCCATCTTTTGATTTTTAGTACTAACTAGCAATGGCGTTTAGTTTTTCGCATTCAGTTCAAATTTAAAAAGATATTTACGAAATAATTTAGTATACATTTCACGGCATTAAATCACACGAATAAGCAAATTACTCATAATTGACATCAATATTAAATTAGCCTTAAATTATTTCAGTATTCTTCTACAAACAACAAGTACAGAACAACATTTATAATTCTACTGATATAGCCTGGGTAAAATCGGAACGTTCGATAGAAAAGCGGGAAGAATTGACGTTATTTAAATTTTATGTCAGACAATATTCCTTGCCCTTTTGAATATTTATTAAATTTAAAATGTATTTCTCGAACAAGTTTGCTTTTACTGTGTTTATTCTGTTTGTAGTAAGTAATTTGCCTACTTAAATAATAATAAAATCTTAACCTTCATTATGTTTTTTCTTTCAGGTTTTCATCTCAGGAAGTGAGTGCCGAAAAACAAAGCATCCACAACACAAACAACAATTTATACCACGTGAGAGTAATCAACTGCCAAGAAGAGATTTCGCAGAGACCATAAGTAACTGTTTTAATTACCTACTAAAATGCTATCCTTATCCATTGTATTTTTATACAGTTGGTAAGGCAACACAGCATTGAACACAGCCTCTTGATTATAAATTTAAATATTTGGTCATTATACTGTGCCAATGAATAATTTGAAAGATAAAAAATATTCAAATAGATGTTGGTTTGTTATGTCCTGTCATTGTCCTGTATATAAATTCTACTTCAAACCAGTATTTCGTATTTACATGTCCTGTCTTCTAATTGCCATTTACTCATACTCAGTGACAAATAATGATCTAGGTACTTCATACCTGATAATAAAATAATCCCCATTTTATAGTGACAGTAACAAACATGCCACTAGACATATCTTCAGTTTTTAGCGACGCTAGTGGAGTGTTTGGCAAAATCATTGGAAAAATGCTTTCAAAGAAGAAACTAGTTGGTCTTGAATCAGGGTGGTATTGGTAACACATTCCAAATAAAAAAGTGTTGAAATTACTGTTATTTTATTGAACACTTGTATTGATAGAGCAGAAGCTATGAGATTATTAAGTTCCACAACATACTAATTTCTACACTATTTGACATGTTTCAAATATTTTGGCAGAATTCATTGTTCAATAGTAACATTATTTTATAAATCATATCTTTGCAAATAATATACATATAGGTGTTGGAATCTTATATAGATATTATTAATATTTAAATATTTTTATACTGCATCATCTTCTTGGATATCATCTCTCTCTTCTTTTATAATGACTGTAATGCATTCTGTTATTAGGGACACTTCAGTTGGTTCTTCTTCATTAGTCTCCATATTGTCCGATTGTGAGTCATGCAACATACTAGAAGGATCAGAATGCATTTGCTTATGCTGCCACAAACTGGATTCACAAGTGAATGTATCTAGACAAATGTCACATTTTAAATCACTCATGTGCTTTCTTTTGAAATGTTGGGTGCGACGGGACTTATTGAGGAAACTCTCATCGCAATATTCACATTTGTATGGCAGGTCACCTGTGTGTGTTCGAGTGTGGTAGAGCAGGGAGCTCTTACTAACAAATTTCCCTCCACACAACTTGCATGTAAACTTTTTATCCTTTGTGTGAACTACAATGTGTTCTTGAAGCCGGCTGTAGCTATTCAGCTTCTTATTGCACCATGTACATGTGTAACAGGTACCATTCATATGCATGAACCTTATATGCTCCTGTAGTGTATCTTTCCTGGTGTATTTTTTATTGCAGTGGGCACATCGGAATTTCTTGTACATTGTTGGACCTTTTACAACACCACACAGCTTCATCTTGATGTGGTGTTTAAGTGCTTGTTTTGTTTTGTAAACTTTTTCACAGTCTGCACAGGTGTAACGTAAAACATGGCTCTTCTCATGACGTCTCATAGTATGAATGTTGGTGAAACTCTTGCCACATTGGCTGCATACTACCTGCTTATGGTTCAGTTTTCTGTGTATGTGTAAATAAAGCTCAGAGCCATAGGACAGTGGACAGTCAGGGCATTTGAAATCTTTAGGAGCATGCACTCTGACGTAATGGCATCTAAGGTTCTTTGCCCTTGAGAACAATTTTAAACAGAACTTGCATTTCAATTCTTCTGAAGTACTTTTATTGTGTAAAATGTGGCTCAAATCAATTTTCTTAGCCCTAGTCTTCTTAAGTTTTTCTTTTTTGACTGCTATATGTTTATTTTCTGCTTCACTATGGTTCTCTTCATCAACATCAAACTTTTTATCTGAATCAGAACTTGAATCATGATCTTCTTCCTTCAGCTGTATTTCCAAACAAGTTTTTACTGTTTCCCTGTTAGACCTCTGAAAAATCAAGGAAGGAAAGTTAGATAGGTACATATTTATTTTTTATATATTCTGTGTTTTCGTGCCCCAGTACATGCGGTCGCGCCCATTACACTCAATATTGTATACAGTAGAAAAGGCTTCCTGTTTAATGTATATACAGACTTTTCGTAACCGCCTATTTGATAATCAAATGATTACTGTCCACTTATGAAAAAATGTGACAGTGACACAATAAAGTATGTAAGAGGAAAAACATGCGTTTACATTAATTAAAATATTAATAAACCAAATAAACATTTGGTCCGCAACGAGCCGGATTTAGCGAGATGGCTTTATATATTACTGATGATCGGGTATTAAAAATGGAGTGAGAAAAATATGTTGAAAATGGTGTTCGTTATATGAAGAGTGAGTACAATATAATACGTAAAAGAGTGAGTTATTATACAATACGTAAAAAGCGAGTTTATATACTAACAAAACGAACACATTTGAATACATATATACGCTATATACATATATACCTGAAAATTTAGTAAAATAGTAAAACAATTGAGCATACATACATAAAACAAAATGGAAGAACTATTGATTTATCAAACTGAACTATTGGAGAATTTAGAGAAAGCTGAGAGAAACTACATAAAGGCCCCGAAAGAGAGAATAAAGCGCCTTTACTTAGAAACGAGATTAGAAAATTTAGAGCAACTTTGGAACGAATTTAAGGAAGGGCATAAAAATATAGTCAAGAAACTCACAAAACCGGAGGAAAAAGAGGACTCATATTTTAAAGAATGTATTTATGACGTTTTTGAGGAATTATACATACAATATAAGTCGAACTTAAAAGAGGCTCTCCAACCAGTTATAGAGTCAATGAGCTTTCAGTCTCTGCGTGTGTCGTCGCCTGATGCCAATTCATAGCGAAATTAAGTTACCTACAATTGCCTACATTTAATGGAAAGTACGAAGAATGGCAATCATTTTATGATCTATATTGCTCGCTTATTCACAACAACAAGCATTTGTCTTCAGTACAGAAGTTACATTATTTGAAAAGCAACTTGTCCAACTTGTCCGGAGAACCTGATGTATTGCTACGTAATTTTACCATAACAGACGCAAACTATGAAGAGGCTTGGAATCAATTAGTGAAGAGATATATTAGGTCCTTACATATGAAATTGGCGTTTTTCGTACTGGCCACTTTAATCACGAATTTCTCCTCTTTGGTAAGGAATTCCAAATTCAAATTTGTACAGCTATAGACTCATGTATTTGTGCTTCGATGATCGTCATTCATTTGTTTTTTTTCTTGTTTTTTTCTGTTTGCGTCACTCATTTTACAAAATGGAAAACCTTAAATATCGCATTATTTACGAGTACGAGTTCCGCCGTGGCACTAGTGCTGCGGAAACAACTCGAAGGGTGAATGATGTGTATGGCGGTCGTGTTGCAAAAGAAAACACAGTTCGTTTTTGGTTCCAACGTTTTCGTTCTGGAAATTTCGACCTGCAGAACAAGCCCCGTGGATGGCCTGAGACTCAAGTTGATAATGAAGAGTTGAAGGCTATTGTGGAAGCGGATCCATCGCAAACCACGTCCGAGTTAGCTGCAGGCTGCAATGTTAGTGATAAAACTGTTTTAATTCACTTGAAGCAAATTGGGAAGATTAAAAAGCTTGAAAGGTGGGTACCTCACGAATTGACTGAAACAAACCGGCAAACGCGCGTCGACTGCTGCGTTACATTACTAAACCGGCACAATAATGAAGGTATTTTAAACCGAATCATTACCTGTGATGAAAAATGGGTTCTTTACGATAATCGGAAGCGCTCAGCGCAATGGTTAGATCCTGGCCAGCCAGCCAAATCCTGCCCCAAGCGAAAATTAACCCCAAAAAAGTTACTTGTAAGCGTTTGGTGGACTAGTGCCGGTATTGTTCATTACAGTTTTTTCAAATCTGGCCAGACTATTACGGCTGATGTCTATTGTCAGGAATTGCAAACCATGATGGAAAAGCTAGCGGCTAAACAACCTAGGCTGGTCAATCGCTCCACGCCACTGCTGCTTCACGACAACGCTAGACCACACACTGCGCTACAGACGGCTACTAAATTAGAAGAGCTTCAATTGGAAAGTCTAAGACATCCTCCGTACTCCCCGGACCTTGCTCCAACAGATTACCATTTTTTTCGAAATTTGGATAACTTCTTGCAAGGGAAAAAATTCAACTCCGATGGGGCAGTCCAAATCGCCTTCAAAGATTTTATTGATTCCCGTCCGACTGGTTTTTTTAGAAAAGGGATCAATGAACTACCTATGAGATGGCAAAAGTGCATAGAAAATAATGGTTCATACTTTGATTAATTAAATATATTATATTAAAAAATATTCGACTTTTTGTTCCTCCCATACAAAACGCCAATTTCATATGTAAGGACCTAATAATAACAAGAGGTTCAACTGCAATGCAATTTTGAGAAATTTATTTACACAGAAACCTATACACGACGAGTCAGCGAGTGCAATTAAACAATTAGTAGACACCACTTCAACTTGTTTAAAATCATTGGATTGTATGGGAGTGGAAACTCATAGCTGGGACATGATTATTAACTACTTAGTTGTATCTAGAATGGATTCAGAGTCTATGAAGCAATAGGAACAACAAATAAGCATGTTCGATGTTGATCTTCCCACTTGGTCACAATTAAGGGACTTTCTGGAAGCAAGATTCAGATCCTTGGAGATGATAGAGTAACCAAGTGAGAGCGCCACACTCTAAATTCATTGCTAAGCCTAAAGCCTTTAATTCAAACATGAGCACTGACAACAAGAGGGATGAAGTGAAATGTGCATTGTGCAGTGGTGACCACTACATATATTACTGCAAGAAATTTGGAGATATGTCTACTAAGGATCGGCAAGACTTTGTACAGACGAGTAAACTATTCTTCAACTGTCTTGCTCCAACACATCCAGTGATACGCTGTCGTCAGTCAGCGTGTTGTCGAAAATGTGGACGACGCCATCATACACTTCTTCATTTTGAGAGAGAACATACTACGGAAATTCCTAATAAGGGTACATGAACGTCTACAGGTATAGTGAGCGAGATGTCCACAGGTAAGCCTTTGTCTAATGATACACATGTTGTAACCAATTTTTCGAGTGAGCATATATACAAACAAATACTGTCCTTTTAGCTACTGCTAGGGTATTAGTGCAAAGTGTACATGGTTGCAAACATATTGTTAGAGCTCTGTTAGATCAAGGGTCCCAGGCATCATTTGTATCTGAGGCTACAGTTCAGTTATTGAATCTTAAGCGTAAACCAATGAGTGGTTGGGTGTCAGGTGTGGGAGAGGGTCAAACGAGAATTAAATACATGGTTTCATTTAACGTGAAATCACGACTCAATCCTTCTGTATCAATTTGTGTAAATGCGTATGTACTGCGTTCTTTAACGACACTGCTTCCTAATACTAACCTTAACATTCCTGACTGGACAGATATTAGAGATCTTGAGTTGGCGGACCCGGGATATATAACACCAGGAAAAATTTACATTCTGCTTGGAGCTGAAGTTTACAGTGATGTATTACTGGAGGGTATCATTAAACATCCAACGGGTAATTTACTTGCTCAAAATACAATTCTAGGCTGGATGATTACTGGTAGAATAACACAAGAATCAACCTCAACGCCAAGTAAGTTTACAAACTTACATGTTAAAATTAAAGAAGATGACTTACTCAAGCTTTTTTGGGAGGTACAGAATGAGCCAAATAGCACACATAAGATATTGTCCAAAGAAGAAAAATACTGTGAAGAGTTTTACAATAATACAACAGTGAGAGACAAGGAAGGAAGGTATGTTGTAAAGCTTCCTTTTGTAAACGAAGATCCTGAATGTCAATATGGTAATCTAAGAGAGATAGCTGCTAAAAGATTTGAGTATTTAGAAAGAAGGTTATTGAAAAATCAGAAACTACGAGATGAGTATGAGAAAGTTATGAATGAGTACATTAGTTTAAATCACATGGTAGAAATAGATCCATCGAAGATTGATAATCCTAAAGCAGTATATCTTACACATCATGGTGTGTTAAAAGAAGAAAGAGAAACAACGAAGCTTAGAGTTGTTTTCGATGCATCTTGTAAAGGGGTCAATAAGGTTTCTTTAAACGATACACTTCTTGTGGGTCCAAAATTACAACAGGATTTACGACATTTATTGATAAGGTGGAGGATTCACAAAATTTGTATTACAGCAGATATAGTTAAGATATATAGAATGGTACTTGTGTCTGAAGAAGATACCGAATTTCAGAGAATACTATGGAGACCAACACCAAATGAACCCATCAAACATTTCAAAATGTTAAAATTAACTTTTGGAACAGCGTGTGCGCCATACTTTGCTGTAAAATCACTACAAAAACTAGCTGATGATGAAGTTTCAAGATTTCCAGTTGCTGCCAGCATTACAAAAAGTGATTTCTACGTCGACAATTTGTTGACTGGGTGTACTTCGATAACTGAAGCTATAAATATTTATGATGAGATGAATAAATTAATGAATTCAGGAGGATTTGTACTTCAAAGGTGGAGCAGCAACAATCAAACATTATTACGTTATATATTAGGCAACAACAAAAGAGAAAACAGAGAATTACATTTTATGATGAATAGCTTAATAAGAGCGTTAGGAATGAGCTGGAATAGGGAAGATGATATATTTCAGTATTCCTTGAAGCTATGTGAGCTCAACCAATCAATAACTAAACGAAAAATACTTTTTGAGGAAGCCAAACTATATGAACCATTAGGAGGGATAGCTCCCATTGTGATAACTGCAAAGATTATAATACAGAAATTATGGAAACCTGGACTAGAATGGGATGAACTTGTGAGTGGTGAGTTGTTGGCAGAATGGTTGTGCTACAGAGATAACTTGATACACACATTAATAAAATTAGTGTTCCGAGGTAGTTCAACCACACTTCTTCAGCTACACCTTGGCGGGTTGTGGGAAGCTGGTAAGACACATTACTTAAGGTTATTGGCGACAAACGCTCACATATGAGGAGTTGTCAATTGTGCTGACACAGGTAGAGGTCTGTTTAAATTCGATCCAACATTTTAAGCGATGACCCAAATGACCCTCTCCCACTGACATCAGGTCACTTTCTGATTGGTGAACCATTATTAAACTTAGCTGAGGATTATGTTACACATGATAGATTACGTTACGATTACATTCCCATTACGAAAATATGTGTTATAACCAAACATAAGTAGGAGACTAAGAATTTAAGTTTTAAAAGTTATAGTATTTTTGTTTTACAGTTTTAGTGTTGAGTTTTATGTGTATTTACTAATTAGAGATGTATCTATTACCACTGTTATTGTTCACGAGTAAGACATATTGTTTATGTATGTTACTTTTATGTTATGTATGCAAGATTTTGAGTTGTTATTTTTAAAAGACTGCGTCTTTTGGTGGGCAGAATGTTTCATGTATATACAGACTTTTCGTAACCGCCTATTTGTTAATCAAATGTTAATACAGTCCACTTATGAAAAAATGTGACAGTGACACAATAAAGTATGTAAGAGGAAAAACATGCGTTTTAAATTACAAATTACATTAATTAAAATATTAATAAACCAAATAAACACTTCCCCTAGAGGATGCCTCAATATTGTATTGATTTTAATATTTAACTTAAATTTATTTTTATTTACTATGAAAGATTATATAGCAAATCAATATATAATGTAAATAAAAAATAATAGCTTAACTAAAACTGGCCCACCATTTCATAGTTCCTTTTGCACATTTTGATGAATTTATAGGTACTGCTGGCATCCTGAGCACACTGTTGGCACAGAGTAGTGCTCTCGGTGACTGTATACATATCAGACACAAACTGAAAAACACAAACCAGCTTGTAACTTTATAACTGTGTAAAATGAGAAGTTTCATGCCTAGGGGTGCTACCATACGAAAATCCACAATGGTTTTAATCAAATGTAATTTGTCATTAATTAGGCAGGAGGTTGTGATGTTGGCAGCACTTGTTACATCCAGCAGGTGCCAAATGCCAGCTTTATATTCACACTTCTCTCCAGACCTCTCCAGTGATGATAAATATAATATTTTTATTTTATATTAATATAAAAATAAATTTCTTGTGTAAGCAGTCTACATATATATATGAAAACTGAGATGATTCTTATTGTAGCGTCCTTCATGGAATACCAGGAATACAATTTTGTGTAATTGCTGCAATGTAAATTTAAGTATGTTTACTTACTTGGTCACCTAGGACGTAAGACAAGAGTTCGGTCATTTTCAGTAGCGTTTGCCCGGTAATTGCGACCTCTTCTTGTATTTGAAAACCCATGTCAACCTCCACTTCATGGAAACAGAGGCAGCAAAAACTTGCACCATTCACACTGGAAGATTCTTGTTTTATGTCGGGCTCTGTAGCGCCCTGGTTTCTTGCAATGCCTCGCAAAGGACATGGTATTATGATTTCGTGCTTTTGCATCTTAGACCTAGTTGGAATTTCATTCGATTTACAACTGCTGACTTAGTTTGTACACCTAAATTATTGTTTTTATTTGTTTTGTTCGTCGATAATGTCGATATCGTTAGGAATGACTATAGAAGTATAGAGTAAATTTATATCATTGGGAGTAATGAATTTCTCCTTCTGCATAGCTAGGAAACTATGGCAATCAATCCTCTTCAAGGAATATTTTTGTGTAGTGTAAGAATTTAAAAAAAAAGGAAATTAACACATAAAAAAATAAAATAAATAAAACATTTGTCTCAAATTGTTGTCACACGGGGCTGTTTCTGTGTCTTGTGTTGCATTCAATGCCTTTATAGTGTCATGCATACTTTGGACTTCCTGGAGACAGGCCAGTATACTTTTTGGCGGGAGTTGAGAGTTTTTCCATTGTTTCGCAAATTGTTATTCCGATCCTTTCTTTAGTGTCATTAAGTGCAGTAAAGTTTTGGTGACTGATATTTAGGAACATTGGAAATAATGCTTCATGGCTTTTGGGTGTTGATATATAACTTTGGTTAATAAAAAAAATTGAAACATCTTTACACATGCCACTGGCAAATATAGTCCTAAGTCCCAAAGACGATTTGCCATAGTTAGGAGGAGGAAGAAGAAGAAAAAGACGACACGCAATGAAAATTAAGAATCAAATCGATATACCAAGCAGGAAGCATTACATCAGTGAATCGAGTTATGCTGTAACCTGTGTAATCATCATTTCGAAATTAACGAATAGCGATAAATGTATACAATTCAAATAATAACACTTGTGTTTTAATAATTAACAGATACATGTAGCTGTTTCTAGCACTTTCAGCACAGATAATAAAACAACATTTTAAATTCTATTACATTATTCAAAGTAAAATTTTCATATAATTGGATTTGTAATCAGTTGAGACAAAATTGAGAAACCCTTGTTTGAAAATAGTTCATTACGTATTTAGTTAAATCGTTAAAAGTTACGCTCTGTTTCCATACATACCCATCGGAAGTCACCGTTTATCTAGGTCATTTTCACAATCCAAGAAAAAAAGTTCCAAATTTGCCTTCTTCTTCTTCTTCCTAAGTATGGCAATCAATCCCTTCAGGGACTATTTTTGCCAGTGTCGAGTGTTAGAGAATTTTCATGTTGCAAAATTTCTCGTGTTTGCCGCATTAAAATGCCTAGTGTCATGCATTCTAACGCCCAATGGAGTTTCTGGAGACAACCCACGGCAGTAGCAGATCGTAACACGCCTTTAGGTTAGAGGTAACCTATTGACCAAAATGATAAATCACTTAACCCAAAAGTCGTATTATGGTGTGGGGCGAGCGAGGTGATCATGCTCAGCCCCCGCAAAGGGAAGATCTTCCAGCCAGGCGGGTGTTGTGCCTGGGGAACCGCGGCTCCGACTGTTCTAGTCGGAAACATGTATATATGTTGAATTGCGTAGAAAACTTCGCTAGCGCGTGGCAGGATTGTGACGTCATTCGTTGAATGTTGTCCTGCTAGTTAGTCGATTTCTAACGTTGGTTTATGTAGCCGTGAGGTCGCTACATCACTCCCCCCCGAGACCGGAGGTCGATCCAGAGCTTGATTACAGTCAGTGCTTGAATGCTTGCAAGTGCCAGTGTGCTTCGAAGTCTGCGGTGAGTCGAGACTGAGCGTTAGATGCCGACTGAGTCCAGTATCTCAATGCAAGCGCACGACGTGGAGATAAGACGGTGAGCAATGCCGAATGGACTCCAGAAGTGGGCTGTGTGAGGCGGACGTATGTAGTCGGTGGAGAGGTGAGTGCCAGGACCAGTAGCGCGGTGAGTGGGCTGAGTTGGACCTGTTGATACTCGATGCTGGCTTGCTGTGTGACTGCTGCTGAAGAATTTGATGGGGGTGGAGAAGGTTGCTGATGTTCACGCCAATATTGGCGCAACGGGGTCACCAGTGTGGGGCGAGCGAGGTGATCATGCTCAGCCCCCGCAAAGGGAAGATCTTCCAGCCAGGCGGGTGTTGTGCCTGGGGAACCGCGGCTCCGACTGTTCTAGTCGGAAACATGTATATATGTTGAATTGCGTAGAAAACTTCGCTAGCGCGTGGCAGGATTGTGACGTCATTCGTTGAATGTTGTCCTGCTAGTTAGTCGATTTCTAACGTTGTTTTATGTAGCCGTGAGGTCGCTACAATGGCATTATTTCCAATGCTCCTATAAATCAGTCACTAAATGAAATTTTACTGCACATATCGACACCAAAAATACACATTAAAGATCACTATAACACAATTTACGACACACTGGAAAAAATCTCAACCGCTCCGCCTGATTCCCGCCAAAAACTCCAAATTTGCCTTCTAAATTACAAACCGTAATACTCTAAAAAATATCGAATAGAATATCTCATTCTCACGCAGTTGGCGTATGTCGATTATCGTCAAATTATCTCGAACTATCGACATGTTTTGCTCAAGCCCAAGCCTAATTTTTACGGATGACCGAGTTTGCGATGAGATTGGTTTATACTTTATTAATTTCAATATTAAATTCACTTTATTGTTAATGAGTGTTAATTTGAAGAGGTATCCAGAGTTTGGTCTGAGTGATCCACCATAGCTGAAAGAAAACCCATAACGGTAGATTTTCGGGAAACTTCATTTATCCGACAAAAAGAGGGAGCATGCTAACTTGAAAGTATAAAATTATACCAAGCGATTGTTGAACGAAAAGTTGGAAAAGCGCGGATCATTTGATTGATGTTTCGAATAACACTTTGTTTGTTTTGAAATCTTGTATTGGAAATATTGGAATTGAAAATGTTGGAAAATGTTGAGTTGTATAACCTAGTTTCTAATGTTCTTAACGAAAATCATCATAGCCACTGCAGGCTGTGTCTGAAGACCCTGAGTGCGAGTGAACAATATGTAAAATTTGAGGACTGTCTGTCTTTGGATACCGAATCTGGTGTAGTCTACAATACTTTTTCGCAAATCATCACAAAATTAGTTGGAGATGAGGTATGTTGGACTTGACATTGACTTTTCTAACTACTTATAGTGCCTCAATATTGGGGTCCTGCACTGACCGTATATACATAGGTCACTGTGGTTCTGTAATAGTTATAATAATCTCTAATTTATAAATATTTTATGTTACAATTTCAGATTTGTGAAGAAATCACTGGGATCGATGCAATATGTCTTGATTGCGTTAATAAGGCTCTAGAAGCGTCAAAATTTATCAAGCAGTGTGAAGATGCCACTGCCCTGATAAATAATGTCTTCAATAACCTGTCAGAAAGTTTTAACTTAGATTTGGACATACCTAATGGTGATCAAAGTTTGTATGTGGTTGCCAATGAACATGACACCCAGCTGATATTTGTCAACAAGAAAAGGTCCAGCAAGCCCGAACAGCAAGAAATAAAACAGTATACATGTAGAATATGTGAAAGAGAGTATGACCACACATTGGAGGACATTACGAAACATTACTGGAGATGCCATGAGGTGCATGTGTGCCGGAGATGTGAAGACACATTCTCCAACGAAGATGCATATAGGTCACATGAACAAAGCAATGAGGTTTACAAATGTGATGAATGCAGTGTCATAAAATGTACTGAAGAGAGTTTAAAACAACATCAAGATAATGCACATGTGATTTTTGTGTGTAAAGACTGTGGTAAATCATTCCGAGGGTTAGAGAAACTCCAGAACCATGAGCAAAAGCATGAAACCAGGAACACATGCCCTAAGTGTGGGAAGAGTTATACAACAAAAGAGTTCTATTCAAAACATGTAAAGTTGTGCTTAGATAATATGTTGGATCCCCACCCAATGAGGAGTAAAATCAAGAAGACTTACTTCTGTGATGAATGTGGGAAGGGTTATAGCACTCCTGGAGGACTGCGGGTTCACACGAGGTTTGTGCATGGTAATGCGGAGCCGCATGTTTGTAAATACTGTAACAAGTCATTCACAGCTCCTAGCTACCTAAAAGTACACATGATAAAACACACAGGGGAAAAGAATTTCAAATGTGACCTTTGCAGCAGAAAATTTGTTTCAAAAGAAGCTTTATTGTATCATACAAGAAGACACACTGGGGAGAAACCATATTCTTGCAATGTATGTGATGAGAAATTCGTAAATGCTTCAGCAAGAGCAGAGCACATTAAGTTCAAGCATGTAGGACCTACACTGATGTGTGAGATTTGTCCCAGAAAATTCGTGACACCCAACTTCTTAAGACTTCATATGATGAAGCATGAAGACAGGACTAACAAACTGTACTCCGGAAGAGCCACCATCCCCCCTAATGTACCTGCAATAGAAAATGTCAGGGTGCACCTTGAAACAGTAGAGTCGAACAAGAGTTGAGACTTGAAGAATAGAGATTATTACATAGGTTTTGAACCCAAACAAAAAAGAAAAATGGTTTTGGCGTATAGGATTTTTTGGCATTGCATATACTATATATATGATAGCCATAGTGAAGCATTAAAAATCATTGAGACCAATTTAGTAAACATAAAGTATTCAATTTTATACAGATTATTGGAAAACTATTATGACAAAATCAATATGAATTTAGAACTTAACTTTACCTTATGTTAAATTACCTATTAAAGTTTATAGAGGATGCAAGATGATGTTTTATATTGTATGTATTTCTTTTAATGCATTCGGGTCACAAGTGGAGGAACTCTTGAGAAGAATATTAAGTATAAGTCACCCTGCTGATGGGCTCGTCCCACTTTTCCTGCGATTGTGGTCTCAGCAGAATGTATGAGCTTGGACAGGCCAATGCCCAAACATCTTGACCTCATTCAGGAACAAAACCACACAGCCACTAAGTGATGGAGTGAGAATATTACCTAAGATGAGATCTCGCACACTATGAACTGAAGCCAGAAATGCTGGAAGGGCCACATCTAAGAGAGGTAGGGTGAATTGGGATTTCCCGTGGGTTTTCCCATTAATATTGGAGCCGCCTGACAAGCGACTATACCTCCGCCTTACAGACGATGATCCTAAATAACACTACTTTGATGTAGTGTTGTGTTTCTGTGGCAATGTTGCCAGTGCTTCACGAGGATATGCTGGACTAGCAGTAATGCTGCTAGCACAGTGACTCCTCTTTTACCTGTAAAGAGGTGGAATAAAACTATAATTATTTACAGTACGTGCCCGTATTTATTACAATAAATAGTTACATGTAATTATAGACATTAATGGCATGTGAATACGATATAATTTGCACTGTTCTCTTCCCTACTCGGTGTATCTAAACTGTGTTTTGAGTGAATATAAACATGCGAACATTGCATTCTTATGAGTAAATACTTTAGAGGCATATTGTCGAATATAAAAGATAGGAATGGATATTCAATGAGTACCAATTATACTATTATTTTTTATTCGTCATCGAAGTCAGTCGAAAGCCAACGCTCAAAACAACCTGCATAGATTCAAAAACTCTTCTAGTTGAATTTAATAGCGTTCCCCATCTTTATTTAACATGCCACCAATAGTCTGCGAAAGCGATAAGTAATAACTATATTCAAGCGCTAATCGTACTCGATATTAATTCAACTGAAATAAGGTCTAGACTATCTACTCAATGTAGTTTATCTTTATATCACGGTTTTATAGTTTGAATATTTTCTATAAACATTTAAAAATGACAAGATAAGGCAAGCTCACATAAGCTCGGTCACAACAAAGGGCCTATAGTTTTGTGTTGCCAGTCTGTAGAACCAACATTTAGCCACAAAAGCGGATACAACTTCAAAGTCAGGGGGCGTCATAATATATGGTCCAGGTCTAGTCAGAACACGCTCCAATTTTACGTCAAAATATTTTTTCTATTTTGAATTCTCGCTATCCTAGTTATGACTTCCTCCACCTAAATTGGTTTACCCAGTGCAGGGGGTCATGACCCGATGACCATCCTCAATCCGCCCTTGATTAGCCACTCATTAGATACAACACTACAACCAGTGCCATCTATAAAGGTTGATATACGATATACGCTACCTTTGACATCGAACGAAAAATAAATATTTCAAGTGGAAGTTTGTCACTTATTTCTGTATTGGTGGACTCAGAATACAAGAAACGCTCCTTAGTTTAAGATTCATTGGTTCAAATATTTTTGCACCACTTAAATTTGAAAGCAAAATTTTTGTTTTTGCCACGTATTTATCCACAAGAAGCTCCTTGCATGAGCAAGTACAATATTACATATATGCTATATTATAATTTTAGGAAACATTACGTGCTTCAGGACCATTTAGTTTTTATTAAAAGTAATTATTATTTATCAACAAATTTATACTCAGCCTCTTAGTATGTAAGAAAAACATCGGATTATTTATTCAAATATAATTATTAAGTAACTTAAAATTTCAGGATTTTTAGAAAAAAAAGTATGAAATAAAAAAAATATTAAAATGACGTGTTCGAAAACCTATAAAGTAAAAACAAATTGTCTATTCTCAAATATTAGTCGCGAATAAAATCAATGAAACTAGAAAATAACTTCTTTTTTTACTGTAATTACAATGCATTTAAATAACCAAATGGTCGTTCTAAGATCAATATTATATACAAAAAAAACATATGATACGATAAAAATGTAAAAGTGATTTTGTAAAACAATTCAGTATTCATACTAGAACTACAACTTCAGTATGGAGACAATTTATGGGTGCCGCACACACACCCACACTCGTGACAAAAACCATACACATTACACATATTATAACTAAGACTAATATAGTATACAGTACCTATTGCGACTGACTTAAAATAATATGTAATGGCGGCATTCCCGCCACAATCGGACATATTGTGTCGATTCTATTGTTCAAAAATTTGACAGGTCTAAAAGTCTTGCTATCCCTTGCTCACGTGCGGGGTTAAATAAGGATGGCAATATTTTAGACCTGTCAAATTAGTTAAGTTTAGTAATTTTGAACAACATAAATGGGCACCTGAAGGTTGTTAAATTAGTTATGTCAAAGGAAATCATTATCGTTATAACCTGTGGAGGGAGAAGCTAATAGAGGCAACATCTTCTGCTCTCCTCACACACGAAGACAAGCTATATACGTTTTATATATACTATGTTTCGTTTAAAACTAAACGTAGCACCTGTCGAGTACATCTGGCTGGAAATATACACACATTGATCAAAAACTACGCAATGTTGTACAAAAAAATATACAGCGAGGAAATAACTTATTATTATAATTTTGTTCAATCTATTCATTTTTACGACTAGAATTTATTGGTGCGATAATTTCATTTCAAAAAATAAAATTAATTATTTATTTTTTGCGTAGCTTAGAGAATATACGTCCACATTATGCGCAGTATTTTATTTCTTTTGAATTTAATTTATTAAATTGAGAATATTAAATAATATTATATTAAAATGGGAACATTGTATTATTATAATAATACGGCACGATCGTGTTACATAATAATTATGTGACGTCTTTATTATTATTATTTAAGCATGAGATATGAGTTTCAGTGGTGGTGTGAGACTGAATAGATTGGAGGATCTATCGCTTTTTTTGAAGAAACTGTCTCGGAAAAGTGATTTTTTTTTCTGCCAATGTATTTATTCAGGTCAATTGGCTATAATAATGGCCGATGGCGGAAAGCACTGACTGAATGATGGCTGAGAGGAGCGAGAACACCGCGGTGTAGACCACCCACCAGGAGAGTATTTTGAGATTTGGCGCCAGGCCTTCAGGCTTACCGCGAAAAAACCCGTTCTATTCTAATAACTAATAAAATCAGCCAAGTGCGAGACTGACTCGCGCGCCGATATTCATCCGGTCCACCCTTTCACTTACATTTTCATAGTAACATGTTTTATTCTTGAAATTACTAATTTTATGGGACATGGGTGATTCTGCCGCCCCGGGCCAGACCCCCTTGCCTTAAGGGCTAATACACCACCCGATGGTCGGACGATATAGTGACCCTGAGAGGCAGTGCCCAGTGGATTGAACTGGCATCGGAAAGCATGGCGTTAGTGAGGAGGCCTGTTCATAACGACTGATTAGATAGATGAAGTTATCATCAAATTATTATAGGTTTTGTGACATCATGAAGTTCGAGTGACAACCATATCCGGTAGCTTTACGATCAGATGTTAAGCTGGAGGAATATGTTAAGAACGGTCACCCATCCAACTATCATAAGAAGAGCCATGCCAATTGCATGTGCGAAACAATAGCTTTGCCATTTTGGAATCAGTATTTATAAATGTATTTTTAAAAGCCTCAAACTCAAAAACAAATTTGATTAAATAAATAATAACTAATGTGTAATTATATATAATTAATGTACATTACATAAAACACTTATATATTTATTTGTAACACATTCGTAGCGTCACGGCAACATTACGAAAGCGAATAAATATCAATTTTTAAAACTAAACATCTATTTACAGTAAAAAACATAATCTTTCAAAAATGTCTACTTAAATAAAAAAAATATATAATAAAAATTGTATTACTCTATTTTGCTAAAAAATCAATGGCAAATTGTACTTATATATCACGGTTTACATTCATAACGGGGCCACTGGCATTACCTTAATCGGCGAAGTGAATTAATGTATACAAAACAAAGTCTCACAAACTGTTACCCTTTAAGCGGGACCAAAGATGACAAAAATCTAAACAAAAACTTTTTTGTCAGACTAAACAGATAAACCACGCCGCCATTTTGTTAAAAAAACAAGAGAGGGCCATTTTCTTAAAATAATATGGTTACAACAATCGTTAACGCTATAGAAAAGGAAACAAATGTATCGGAATTAGAAACTTGACCACAGACATGATTCATTCCGACATGAGCTTCGATTAAGTTGTCCCGCGGTAAGGTAATATTGCTGTCGATTCTGTTGTTCAGAATTACTAAACATAACTAATTTGACAGGTCTAAAAGTCTTGCTATCCCTTTCTCATGTGCGGGGTTGAATAAGGATGGCAATATTTTTAGAGCTGTCAAATTAGTTGACAACAGAATTGGCACCATTATCGAACTATCTACTAATGGCGATAATAGCCAAACCATTGTTGTTGCCATAAAGCCTTCCACCTCAGTATAGAGTACAGTTAATAACAAAATGTATCTTTGGTGAACCAATACCAAAATAAGCGTGCATTACAATCTAATGCTAAGGTCTGTGTATTTGACCGTTTTTTCTCTTATAAAGATCATTTTACTCGTTGCATTTACTATTATTTAGCGTTCACTTGGGATTACAAGTAGCTGTCAAATTTTATTAGGATGATTTAAAATATATGAAAAAAATTAGGGTTAACCGAAACGTTAAAATATGGTTATAACAGTTTAAGCTTTTACAATAATCACTCCAGTGCCGGTAGCAGGAACATTTTTCGACTACGTATTCGAAAACGTAACTCGCGAAATGGCAAAACTGTCACACAAATTTTTAGTTCCACTTTTCTTCGCCGCAGCGCTGTTCATTTTTCATACAAAAATAGTCGAAGGCGATACGAAAACATTGTCGCAATTTATTCATGCTCGCGCTACTGAGTAGTTGAGATTGACAGTACCTACTTATTTAAATTTTGAATACTTTTTATTGAAATAAAAACAGTGGTCAAACTACAGACTCCAAACAACGACATTGGTGTCGATTCTGTTGTACAAAATCACTAACTAAGTCATGCTCTATCCCGTTCTCATGTATGAAGTTAAATAAGGATGGCAATATTTTAAGTCTTGTCAAATTAGTTTAGTTCAATGAATTCGAACAACACAATTAGCACCAATATATTACTGGCAATTGTTTACGTATTTGCAATCAGTTTCTATTGAAAATAGGGAGACAGCGGTTCTACGATAATGTACCGCCGTTGACAGGTGCAGTCTGCAAAAATGACGCAACCGTTTTTTTTAGGATTTTATGTTTCTGGATACAAGGCTTTTCGAACGAAGACAGTCTAAATTTATTAAAATTTAAGTTAATCTAACGAATTTTTCATTAAAATACCTGGTGTTATGCTATCTAATGCTTAGTGGAGTGTCCGTAGACAATTTAAAGCAGTGACCGATTATAATAGGCCTTAAGCAATCTATACTCAAAATGAATTCACTCAAAAGCCATATACAATTGTTTTAAATCAATATACGTATACATAAGTCACTATTTGAATCTTTAGTTTGTCAAAAGACACCGAAAATACACTAAAGATCGCTGTAAAACAATTAAATTAAAAGACCTAAGGGCGGATCCAGCTATCAAGTCGGTGGGGGGTCATTTAGTCGAGGTCAAGTCAGGACACGCTCCAATTGGATTACAATAAAATAAATCCAATTACAAATATTTTTAATTTAAATTTAATAAGTCTTAAGTTTATTTTCTTTTGTTATTTTCTATCGAAACGAGTTATGCATTCCTTCAATTGAAGCCCAACCCAGCCATGAGGGGGGTCATGACCCCTTCTAGATCCGCCCTTGCAGACACCGAAACAATCCTATTAACTTAAGAAACTTATTGCAACATAACTACGTATGTATAATGTACAAGACAATGTAGGAGAATATTGAGTATTGCACGTTTGTCTACAAACAGATATCATTCCGCGCCACTTTTCAAGCACACTGGATTTTGATAATTGGTAAAGCAATCAAGCTGATTTACGGCCGAATACTGTACTGGTTCGACTACGCATTCGAAAACGTAACTCAAAAAATTACAAAATTGTCAAATGAAATTTTAGTTCCAGTTCTCACCGGCGCAGCGCTGTTAATTTTCCCATACAATAGTCGATACCGATATTTTTATAAGACAGCTTGAGCGTTTTACGTTTCCAAAAAAACATTTTTTTATTCCATTCCGTTTAATTGGAAATGTCGAAATAGTTATAGCACACAGATCTTGATTGCTCCCACTAAAACATTCATTGATACATTTCATTCCTTCAAAAAAGATTGACTTAAATAAACATTTCATCACTTTCGGGCCATTGAGGCGCGCGTCATATTAAAAAATAAATAGTTACTGAGAAAATAAATTATTATTCGTACATACGCCTCTATCAAGTAGGATTTTATTACTTATTCACTGTAATATACAGTTGTTCTTCCTCTGTATCTCAACATTCGACAAATTTCGCTCGATTTCGTCATCATCTGCTATCCTGTAACAATATTAATATTTCAGTCAGCTAAATGAATTGTTTAACATTTCCCTCACGGAGGAAGAAAGTGTAGTGTTATTTCACTCTGGTAAACCAGAGAGATATCAGAGAGAGATATCAGATAACTGATGCTTTAGCATCAGTTATCAATAACGCACGCTTTGCTTATTTTGCGACGAGATTTCTTATGACCTACAGCAGCGGTCGTCAATCAGCGGCCCGGAAGCCACTACCGTGCGACCCACGCAAGTCGTTCTACACGACGCCGCACCGACACATTCATCAGAAATATCTTATAGAAACAAGTGTTTTTTTGTGTTATGGGAGTTGGAGATTCAGTTCAGGCGTTCACAGTCTAAGCAGAACTGTTAGACTGTATAATTTACAATGTTTACTACTACATATATTGGAGATATATTTCAAACATAAAGAGTTGTATCTAAAAAAAATAGTTTATTAGATGAAAATGTAGCTCGCACCAATATCGCCATAACAACTGTGGCCCTTATATAAGTAAAGGTTGCCGACCCGTGACCCACAGTATCGATTAGTTTCAAACGTTTTGGACATAGCACGACGTGGCTCTTAAAATGCCCATCCAAACTAAAGTAACGCAACAAAAAAAAAAACAAAACAAGAGCACTGAGTCTCTTGCCGGTTCTTCTCAGGTGGCTTTTTTTTCCGAACCGGTGGTAATTTAGACGTTCATAAGTGCCTTATTAGGGCCTAAACTGAATAAATGATTGATGATTTTGATGTTTGGATTGCAGCAAACTCGGTTTAACGGTGTGAAGAGATTTGTGAAGGGTCGACGCGCCAGTGATACCAGGGGGTGTTGCAAGCGCCCATAGGCTACGGTAACCGCTTACCATCAGGTGGGCCGTATGCTTCTTTGCCACCTTAGTGGATAAAAACTAATGAACATGTGATAATACTGACGCTTTCTCCTGCTCGTCCATTTCCTGTACGAGTCTGTCTCTCTCGTTGACGGCCGAGAGGAGCTCCTGCGAATAAATAAACAACAAAATTAATACTATTTTTCAGTTTCGCTATTTAAACACACAAAACAAATTCTGTGGTATACAAAACCGCTAAACTAGTCTAATTTGACAGTACTAAAAGTCTTGCTATCCCTTTCTTATGTACGGGTTTAGATAAGGATGGCAATACTTTAAGACCTGTCAAATTAGTATAGCTTAGCGATTCTGTGTGACCTGTGAATCGACACCAGTAATTACATGAGAACGGGTCTTATACGCGATATTAAATTGTGTTGCCGAGTAGTGTTATTGTAGTAGTGTAGTTAATCGTCGAAACTTCGGGATACAACTTGGTCGAAACGCGGGATGCAACTCGGTCGAAACGTTGGGATGCAACTCGGTCGAAACGTTGGGATGCAACTCGGTCGAAACGTCGGGATGCAACTCGGTCGAAACGTCGGGAGGTAAATAAACAATTAAATATCGCGTATAAGACCCGTTTTCATGTCATTAATAAATAAAATAAATATTTTATTATATTCACAAAACACAGTCATACTATAATCAGATGTGCCAAAGGAAGGTGAAAAATTATTAATATTATTACGCTAGCAATATCAGAGGCGTCTGTGCGAAGCCAACCTTATAATATAACCTAACTAGCGACGCGCCCCGGCTTCGCACGGGTACTGTATACAAACATATTGAAGACTCTATGTATAAAAAAGCCGCATCGAAATCCGTTGCGTGGTTTTAAAGATCTAAGCGTACATAGGGATAGACAGACAGCGGGAAGCGACTTTGTTTTATACTATGTAGTGACAATACGCTCTTTTTTATGCCACTAAGGTGGCACACAAGCATACGTCCCATCCGATGGTAAGCAGTCACCGTAGCCTATAGCCGCTAGCAATACCAGGGTGCCAACCATGTTGATGAGGACTCACTGTGCTAGCAGCAATACTACTAGCCCAGCGTATCCTCGTGGAGCACTGGCAACCTTACTCACCGCAGAAACACAAGACTACATCAAGTAGTGTTATTAGAGTGCGGTGTTCTGCAAGGCGGAGGTCCAGTCCCCGTACCTGCAGCAGCAGGCGCTCCCTGCGCCGCTGGCCGGGCGTCTTCCTCCACTCGTCCACGGCCAGCGACAGCCGCAGCTCGCGCGCCAGCAGCTCGCAGCGCCGGCTCAGGTCCTCCTCCTGCTCCCTACACACATACACACACACAAAACATATATTCACTTTAGGAAAAAACTCACATGAGAACAACCGGCAGGTAGCTCAGAGCTCTGCCTTTTGTGTTGGTGTGTGTATGTGTGTGTGTGTGTGTGTGTGTGTGTGTGTGTGTGTGTGTGTGTGTGTGTGTGTGTGTGTGTGTGTAAGCAAATCATGCAACAGAAATTTTACCCTCTACCCACTTTACTGCGTTTGTTTCTCGTGTATGTATTGTCTAGGTTACTTAGTCACCGCCCTTTTTAAGTCCAATATGGCGGTCGTCACAAAATGGCAATACGGGTATCAAATTAAAGTATTTGATTAGCAAAACACAGTAAATAGTGTGGCGTCATTCTATATCCAATAATTTCCACATTGTCCCCTACAATGTAGGAAATCAAATGAAAGGGCCTGATGACAGAATAAAGTTGTATTAAAAACAAAATTAGCTGTCTCCGTCATCTATATATAAATTGTGGTTGTTCGGTAATAAAACTCGACTGTCACTATCTAATGTCCTATTTTTATTTTACCAAAAGACACCAAGATTTGCCTTTGCCTCCACTCTCAGGTCCTTCATGACCAACATCCTCCTCCTTGTAGTCGGTAAAAAAGAACGAGCGACCCTAACTCAGTAGTCGCATATGACGTGTATCATCTGACATCTGGCGGACAATTCTACCACCGCGCGCATATTGGTCAAATCAAATAGCGCGCGCTTCCTGTAACACACATCCGCCCCTTTTCACGACAATCACTCCACAGATTGCAGGGAAGCGAGAGGATTATATATATGACTTTTCCTTAAGTTTAATATATCAACTTGTAACACGTTCTAACAGTACCGGCGTGAGGGCCACTGACGCCCCGGGCTAGAGTCTTGTGGCGCCCACTTAAGGCAATCATTATCGAGTACATATTTGTTGCTGAACCAATGTGAACGTGTATTAAGAAAATAATCTTTAAAACGAGCCAACAACATGGGAGTAGAAAGTTTAGGAGCACATCTTATTTTTTGTTTTTTTTTTATGCCACCATCGCCCCACCATCCCCCAACCATCCCCCCCTAACGCCCGCACTGGTTACACCTCATAAATGTACTCACAGTATGTTCAGCTGCATCTGTCTGCGCAGGAGTGCATTCTTCTTATTCACCAAGTTGAACCACTGAGACATGAGACGGTCCTCCTCCTGACAAAACAAAACACGGTTCATTAAGGTCGAGACCGATATTTGTTTGTCAAGACATTGAATTGAAATCTTTACTATAAGTGGCATTATAATTTAATGTGTAGGCCAAATGAGGCAACACATAGTGACACTAAGCCGTGGTGGCCTTGTGGTTGAAGCAACAGGCCTGTCATCTGATGGGCCCAGGTTCGAATCCCAGCCTGTACCAATGAGTTTTTCTAAGCTTAAACACAGTGATTAATCACACCATGAGCTTTTAAAAAAGAGAGGTAGGGCGATTTGGGATATCCCGTGAGTTATCCCATTTAAATTGGAGCCGCCCGGCTGGGGACTGTACCTCCACCTTACAGAAGACCGCAGTCAAATTACACTACTATGATGTGTTCTGTTTCTGCGGTAAGTAAGGTTGCCAGTGCTCCACGAGGATACGCTGGGCTAGTAGTATTGCTGCTAGCACAGTGAGTCCTCATCAACAACAGGGTTGGCACCCCGTTAGTGATACCCCTGGTATTGGGTACGGTACCTGCTTACCATCAGGTGGGTTGTATGCTTGTGTACCATCTCAGTTGTACATAAAAACACCAAAGTTTATCATGATGCTAAAACTCAGTACTGCTAACTACTTAATTATTAAAATTGCCATACCATTACACAAATATTACAGTTTAGTTGATATTTACGGGGCACAGTTTAGATTAGTTAGCTCTATCGTACAGACGTATTTCATTAAATACTAGCTGACCCGACAGACGATGTACTGTCTTAGCTATTAATTCATAGCAAAAAAGACATTTAGATTATCGTGTAATTAAACAGGTTCCGGTTTTTTTTTCAAATCTCGTTTCATAAGAACCTTCTGATAATAACTAACACGAAAAAAGAAAGAATTTGCGAAATCGGTCCAGCTGTTCACGCCTGATGCCGTCACCAAGGGAAATAGGGATTCATTTTTATATATAGATTGCAAGAATTCTGACGTAATTTTTTATTTACAACAGTGCTGGTAGCATGAACTTTTTCGACAAAGTATTCGAAAACGTAACTCGCGAAATGTCAAAATTGTCATACTAATTTTTCGGCGATACGAAAACGTTGTCGCAATTATTCATGCTAGCCCTACAGACTTTTTTACTCTATTGCCGCAATTTTAAAAATGGCAGCGCGTCGTATTATTTTATAGTTTCACAAATCTATGTGGTTTATGTGCGTCGAACAAGATAGAGATATAAAATGAGTTCAGTTTCGTGTCTACGTTTACAATAACTATGTATATTATAGTCTCAACATTACCTGTCAATTAACTAATTACATAAACTACTGAACCACTACCAACATATAACATAGTATATGTGTTTATATACCGGGTCGCTAGGGACGGCAATGCATGTTAACAATATTCTTCTCCATTTTTTCTGTAAATATAACGTATATTTATTCAACCTGATCGTTTATATTCGGCTGCTATTTTAGTACGGTTTCTATTGTTCAAAATCAAAACATTTATTCAGTTTAGGCCCTAATAAGGCACTTATGAACGTCTAAATTACCATGATTCGAAAAAAGCCACCTGAGAAGAACTGACAAGAAACTCAGCGCTGTCTTTGTGTAACAATCATGATATGACAATGTTTAACAAAATTCTTCTAGACATTAGTAGGTATTTACAAATATCAAAAGGAAAGCTACCAAGTTGTTGAGCTAACACCAGTCGGACGCGACTGCGAGTGAGCAGATTAATTTTCGAAAGCCAGCCGAGCGGTCAGTGGCCCTAGCAAGAATTATTTGCGACAACGTATTCGTATCGCCGTCGACTTATTTTTGTATAGGAAAATGAAAAATGAAAAACAATCTGAAAGTGCCGGCTTTCGCATTTTTGTGTATGTTCTGTTAGAGCCTGTCCCTCCGAATATATATTGCTATGGCATGAAAGCTGTAGGACAAACCTCGGTTGTATTTGAGTTTGAAAATCAGAATTTTCATACTATTTTGTTGAATATAGGAATTAAAAATAATCAAAACAAATGATATGTCCTGTGTAAATGCTCAGACGGACAAGCTCTAACAGAATATACAAAAAAATGTGTTGGCACTTTCAGATTTCAAGGACCAAATATCAATGAAACATGGATGAAGTCCTTATGACATTTCGCGAGTTACGTTTTCCAATACGTAGTCGCTTATTCTTGCTCGGGCCACTGGCACCGCCGTCCTGTCATATCGTCGTGTTACACCAAGTATGTATGTATGTATGTGTGTATGTGTGTGCTGACCTCTGTATCGTCTGCGGACTCCATGACCCTCCTGAGCTGCTTCTCGAGCGCGGCGGCTCGCTCGTCGATGGCCTTCTGCTCCCGCTCCAGCGCCTCCAGCTCGCTCTGGATGTACGACCCGCTCTCACGGCCCTGACAAACAACATTCATAACTGTCTATATATACATATACAAAAAAACAAACATATACATAAGTAAATAAAATACCCATTAAAATAGAAAAATGCTAAAATTCTAAAATACAATTAGTCTACATCTATACTAATATTAGAAAGAGGAAAAATTTGTATTTTAGAATTTTAGCATTTTTGTTGGTTTGTATTGAATAGGTTCCGAACTCTACTGGACCGATTTCAGAAATTCTTTCACCGTTATAAAGCTACATTATCACTGAGTAACAAAGGCTATATATTATACTAGCTGCCCCCCCCGGCTTCGCACAGGTAGACAAAATATTTGATGAATGTCTACCCGTGCGAACCCGGGGCGGGCCGCTATTGCAAGATAAAATTAAATAATTGGCCAAGTACGAGTTGGACTCGCAAACCAGGATTTCGTACTGTTTTTAATTGTATAACATATTTAGTTTAGTCCCTAAATTTATTTAGTTTTATAGTTATATTAAGGTCTAAATTACGGGTTGGAAAAAAAAATCACCTGAGAACGAGTCGCTGTCTTTTTATTCATGTAACAATCACGATATAAAAATGAATATCAAATCAAAACTCTTCACAACACTAACAAAATATCATAGAAAAGTCTTATCTAGAATCCTCCGCTTTTCTGCAATCTGTGGAGTGATTGTCGTGAAACGAGACGGAAGTGTGTTATAGGAAGCGCGCGCTATTTGATTTGACCAATGAGCGCGCGGTGGTAGTGTTGGCCGTCAGACGTCAACATTAAAGCGACTACTGTAAGGCTCGTTGTTCTTTTTACTTATAAATATGTGTCGATTCACTTCTTGTGTTACTAATTTCTCCTTCAAATAACATTGTGCAGTACCTTCGATTAATGACATTGCTTTATCCTTAAAACCTACCGCAGACCTCTCAAATCCTCCAGATACTAAACATCTCAACCCCCCTCCCAAGAACAACTCAACCCCCGTTATCATTTGAACCCCCCATTATCAAAATTATAAATATTTCTTTCAGTTTAGGCCCTAATAAGGCACTTATTAAGGTCTAAATTGCCACCATAGGTTCGAAACATTTTTTTTTCCGAACCAATAGCAACTCAACCCCCCAATACAATAGGAGTGTTGTATATATGTTACCTCGTCCCCGGGGTCCTTATCTGGCGTGAGGCGGTCCACGAGCGCGGTGAAGGAGCGTAGCGGTGACCGTCTAACCTCTTCACTCTTCACACTCCGCGTTTCATCGCTGTGTCTCTCTTCTACACAAACATACATAAAAACTCTCAGTTCATTTCGATTGACCCTTTATAACAATAAATATGATCTATGTTTTTTTAAGAATATTGTAAAAAAATAACTTGAGCTAAGGATCTAAATAAATAATAGAATAAATAAAAATAAAATAATGAACATACGGATCATTTGACTGAATTGAAACTTGTACTATGTATTTGATGAAAAATAATAGGATAACGTAAATACAGTCATACTAGAACTAGCATTACTTGCCGTGTTGTGATAATTCACAGTACTTTACGTGTCGGATGTGCCGTGCGTGTTGTGCGTGTCGGACGTGTTGTGCGTGATGGAAGACGTGTCGTGCGTGTTGTGCGTGTCGGACGTGTTGTGCGTGATGGAAGACGTGTCGTGCGTGTTGTGCGTGTCGGACGTGTTGTGCCTGTCAGACGTGTTGTGCGTGTCGGACGTGTTGTGCGTGTCAGACGTGTTGTGCGTGTCGGACGTGTTGTGCGTGTCAGACGTGTTGTGCGTGTCGGACGTGTTGTGCGTGTCGGACGTGTTGTGCGTGTCGAACTTGACGTGCCAGTCGGACGTGTCGTGATGATGTATACCGACCAGATCTATCGGGGCTGGCGGAGCTCTTCCTGGACCCAGGACTCGAGGGGATGGAGTCAGCTCGCGCCAACAACGCGTCTAGCTTCTCCACACCGCCAGCTGTTGAATAGCACTTGAATTAGCACTTGCATTTTCCTACCGACTTCGCTCCAGTAGCAATTATACTGATTGTCTAATGTAAAACAAGAATTAAGATAATGTTATGGTGGCAAGGACAACTTTCGTCTACGTATTCGAAAACGTAACTCTCAAAATGACATTATTTTGATACGAATTTTTAGTTCTACTTTTCGCCGGCGCAGCGCTGTTTATTTTCTTATATAAAAATAGTCGAAAGCCATACGTAGTCGAAAGTTCTTCTTGCTAAGGCTACTACATGTAAATATATATAAAAACGAGCCGTGGTCGCGGCTTCGTACGCGTAGAACGAATTTGGTACATAATTTCATGGGTTTTATTTGTTTTGCGCGGTACCCTAATTAGTTTTCTTAAATATAAGTATTCTATGTTACTCCTTGTAACATCAGCTATCTGCAAGTGCAAATCCCGTCAAAATCGGTCCAGCTGTTCTGGAGATTAGCCGGAACAAACAGACACCCCAATTTTATTAATTCGTGGAGAGTTCGGAGATATCAGAGAGTGCAGTGATTAGTCACGCCACGAGCTTCACGGTGAAGGAAACCATCGTGAGGAAACCTGCATACGTCTGAGAAGAAATTAAAGAACGTATGTAGTGCCTAAGAGACGGCGACGGTCTCACCATCTGTCACATTGGCACCAAATTATCTTCGGTGGAGAGTGGGTGTTGTAACCGCTGCCTACCTCTTCGGGGACCCTTGTGGGAAGGCGTGTATACTAGACTAGGCTATGGCAGTCAATGTAGTGTTTGTTCGTGCTGTGTTTGACTTACCTGCGGCTATCTCCTGCATGACGGACTGTTCGCTGATGATCTCGAAGGCGGCGCGCGGCCGACTGCCCAGCGGAGACGTGGGGCTGATACAGACAGACAAACCATTGTATTATACATACATACATGAGGTAAACCACCGTATTACCGTAGCTTAAGCCTTTTCAGGACAATAATACTGGCATAGGTTCCATCAGATTAGATAACCATACATAACATCGAATGAATTATAATTCATTATTTGAGTCTAGCTACCCGTGGCTTCGTTCGCATGGTACTACAATCACTCGGGTACCACACAATTTAAAAAAAATGCCTTGATAAATCTCTAACAATCGACACTGGCACAAGTAGTACTTGAAGAGGATTGATTGCCATAGTTAGAAAGAAGAAGATAAAATACTAAAATTATTGATAGGGTTCTGGCCCTAAGAGGCACGTTTGAAAAAATCCTTCTGTGAAATGAACTTGTGATTATTGCAACATACCTGACTATACCGGCGCGTGCGTCAGCGATCAGCTTTCTCGCTCGCTCGCGTAGCATCGCCTGTCTCTCCTCCTCTGTCATCGGCTGCAATGACAACACATCGTAATGTCCATTAAAGAAGTTGAGCAAAATTTTTCATAATTACAAATTGGGCAAGGTTGACTATTTTTCAATCTTTCGCGATTTAAACACATAACAATGACATGAAAACGGGTCTTATACGCGATATTAAATATATTACGGGCAAGGTTACTGCAAAATTCGATAATTATTTGTATCATAAATTTGAGATACGTAATTTTGTTTCTCGTCGATAACATTAAATCTTCACAGTTATACTTATATACCACATAAGACCGGTGGGCTTAACCGCCAAACGGATTAAGCTCACTGTACCGTTTGCATTGTCACTGTATTCTATAATATGTTGAAACTAATATAATGTTTTTTTATAAAATATACTATCATAACCACATACCTTTTTGGGACTCACGTCGCCATTTCTAAGTCCGTTAGTGGCTTCGTGTTTATTTTCTTCCTCCTTTTCTTTCGAGAGCTCTCTTCTAAGTCTATCCTTCTCCCTCGCCTCGCGTTTCGTCGCTTCTAGCAGCTGTCTCGCTCTTTCTTTCAACTCATCGTGTCGCGAGAGCAGTTGCTTTATCGACCAAGCGGCAAAACGATGGACGAATCAAATAAAAACGTCACACGTTCAACCAATCAGAGGAAAGCACGGGAATGAATCGACCAATCACAGCGAAGCGATGTTGTGTCGTCCAATAGCAAGCGTTCGTTACATAGCATCACACGCGTTTGATTTGAAGCGTCGATGGATGCAATGGAAACAAAATTATTACTTTTTTAGATATTAAGAATCATTTTATTATGGCTAAAAATGTCTTCCAAGCATATTTATCGAGTTAAGATATTGTTAATCGAACGGTCATAAGTTCGATTCTAGATCGATGCAGTGCTGCATGGATCGATGAAAGGGTTGAGTTAACGTGATTTTTTACAAACTAATCATTTCAAGACGAGCTTGAAATCTATCTAATATGTCTCAACACTACAAAAATCACACTAAGCTTTCAACATAATGCCACTGAAAATTACTTATCGTTAGTTCGAACCAAGAATCATATTAATACTTTTAGATTGTTAATTTAAACCAAAGTTACTCATAAAATTTAGTTTCAAAATTGATTAAGTAATGAGAATCTACACTCAACATCAAAATAGCATAATTTATTCGGTTTAGGCCCTAATAAGGCACTTATAGGTCTAAATGACCACCTTACATACATCTTTGATTTAAATTTATATCTTTTCTAGTATTATAAAGATCCCATAACATGTTTGTTTGTATAGGGCTGGATAAATACACTGTCCTTGAATAACATTAAGCTATTTTAAATGGGCGAAGTCGCCAACCAAAGCCAGTTATCGATATTGTGACTGTTTCGTGGTAAGGAACTATCGGTAAGAATTTTCAGGCGAGCAATGAATTGCAAATATTTTTATAAGTTACCGGTGTTGGTTTGGGCAAGTCGGGAGTGGGGGACACTTTGCTGGGGTCCGGGGGACCCCTGGGCGGCGCGGGGGACCACCGCGGCTCCGAGGGGGCCGGCTCTATTGATGGCTTCTCCCCGGTGGCTGCAGACATACACACATATTATTGTAATATTCTGAAGGTTGATTTCTGGCCGTAGCGGAAGCCGATCGACCACCGCAACAATCTTCGATCGCCACCGAATGCTTAAAAACTTTATATTGTGATCCCGCGCGACTCAAGTCATCGCGCTCCTGCTCATTCGCAGTAGATAATTAATTTCAGCGCTTCCTAGAAACCTTCGGCTTCGAGCAAGCATCGGCCCATTTCGGCCGAAGCTCAGGATGTTTTCTTGTATTTTGACGACGATCATGGTGTCACAATTAATTTAAGAGTTTATACATAATACAACCAATAGTGCACAGAAAATAATTTGAGAATAACATTAATTTATCTTACAAGTGTCCACATTTTGTATCTGTGGTGACTGCGGTTGAGATTGTGGAGTCTGTGGTGTTTGTGGTAGTGTGGTCTGTGGCTGCTTCTCCTCATCCTCCTCGTCTGATCCGAAGGGATCGGTGAGCTCCTTGCGGGTCATTAGCTTCTCCGGCCGAGTGGGTGGCGGCTGGAATACACGATTTTGAGTATTCATAGATAAAGGCCTAAGAATTAACTTAGGGAGAGAGAGAAGAATAATGTTTTATTCGTGCTTTACGATGACTGTTTTCACCACAAACATGGTAAGTGTTGAGTTTTCTTAACATAACCATCAATGTCAACAGTAGAAAATGTCATTGAATGACATTTTGATAGAGCTCTCGGTCTCGCATCTCTCTCTAGCTCACTATGGTCGCTGTGTGTTTAATTATAATCTAACTATAATTTAGCCTAAAGCCCTTAGACATAAAACCCGGAATCGTCGAAGATAATCTATATTATTTAAATACCGTTCACGTGTTTTACACTACAATTGAAATATCATGCCATTTATAACACACGACACGACATCTAAGAGCACCATCTTAACTAACCAGGCCCGACAGTGGAACAGACAAGTAATAACAATAATAAAAATACTAAGCTACTTGATGTTGTTTTTGCGTTGATTCTAAGGAATAAAACAGTTTTTACTTCATACCACTGAGGTAGTAAAACCGATAACGTAATCTGTAACAGTAGGCTATGGACGCTTGCAACACCATCTTTGACTTTCGTTTCTGCCCCTGATTTTCATTGATTCCTTGATTAGTTACCTCTGTATGAGCGGGAGTGTCAGTGAACCAGTTGGTTGTGGGTCGGTCCCTCTGCGGGGAGAGCACCTTGGCGATGAGTGTCTTGGACTGCTGCAGCAGCATCTCCCTCACGTCCCTCCCCTCCTTCACGTCCCTTCCCTCTCTCCCCTCCCTCAAGTCCCTCCCGCTCCCCCACTTGTCGGGACTACGGCGCTCTTGGGAGGAACGCTCCTGGGACTCTTGAGACCCTTGCAAGCTGACGACACAACAATATCAGAAGTGTTTATTCAGATAACCGGTTCGGAAAAGTCACCATTAACTGTTAGTTTCTGTGTGTTCCTCTCAGGCGATTATTTCGAAACGGTAGTGAAATTGACATCCAGAAGGGCTTAAACATAGTGTGTGAGGAAACGTAGATATATCAATTAAAAAGAATGTCGGACCTAGCACACTCCCTTGAGGTACTCCAAACGCAAGTCAATAAATAATTGATAAAATTATTTCCAATCTCTACACATTGGGTTTTCCGAGTGAATTAGCTAGCAAATAAACCTAAAATGAGCTTGCTGACATTAAAATGGTGAAGTTTATGCATTAGAACAACCAGAGATATAGTGTCAAAGGCTTTGGATAGATCTAACAATATCTGTATCGACTTATAATAATAATTTTTGTAATCAACTATTAATGTTATTATTATATTACATTTTTTGTAATTATAATAAGTTTGAATGATAACAGTGAGTAGTGTATAGTGTAGTGTAGAGTATAGTGTAGTGTGTAGTGTAGTGTATAGTGTAGTGTATGGCATACCTGTTGGGGCGCGGTCCCCGGGAGCGGCGGGCGCTGACCTCCCTGCTGAACAGCTCGGGCGGGAGCTCCCCGTCCGTGTCGTGGCGCCCCACCAGGTACGACGCGCCCGCCTCCTCCGCACCTCACACACACAACACACTATACACAACACACCACACACTATACACTCCGGGGACTACCTCCATCTCACAGGAGACTGGACTCTAATAATAATTTAAACAGAGGGAGGCCGATTTGGGGCGTACAGGGAACGACCAAGGACAAGTTAAATCAAGCAAGTTAAGGTTAAAATAGCCGTCACGTCGTATAAGTAGGTCAAAGAAGTAGCACTGGACACGGAGAAGTGGAGGGGGATTCATCGGCTACACAGACAACAGTAAAACTCTTAAATGATAAAGGCGTATTGGCATATCCTGTGGATTTTCCTATTAAAATTGGAGCCGCCTGACTGGGGACTGTACCTCCATCTTACATAAGACCGCATTTAAATAACACTACTTGATGTAGTGTTGTGTTTCTGCGGTGAGTAAAGAAACCAGAGTTATGAGAGGATACGCTGAAAACAATAACTGTATCAATTTCTGAAATAGGAGTACACGCACTAGTATTATTATTAACTTAAGAATTTGGATTAACTTTAGAATCGTAAAAATCTACGAATTCACAAGATGTTCCCTCTGTAAAGAACATAGCAGTAACTTAATAATAATTAACTAATACACAAGAAATATCTACCTAACTGTTCAACTTGCAACTCGCTGCCGGTGAAATGTGCCCGCAGTTGAAATAGATATGTCATTATCTGAAACAAAGCAAAGACGATAATACATTGAATTTCTTCTCAGACGTATGCAGGTTTCCTCACGATGTTTTCCTTCACCGTAAAGCTCGTGATGTGACTAATCACTGCACTTAAATTTGAAAAAGTCATTGTTACACACCAGTGGGATTGGAACTTGCATAGCTAGAATAGCAGGCAAGGCTTCATACCACACGGCCACCACGACAAGAATAAGATAACCGTGATGAGTGCAATGTACAAGTACCGCAAGTCTGTCTGGTGTGAGTCCACCGCATACATCAGCGGCCGTTAGAACTTGTGAGATGCCGAGCCGAGCGCTGGCATCCAACGCTGTTCTGAGGTTCCTCTCCGCATCATCAGGCTGAAGACCCGAGAAGTCTCTGCAACCATCATCACATCGCATACAAGGCGAAACAATAAACACAAATGTCAACTGCTGGTATATCCAATTAAGAAAAAAACAATTTAAGACGGACTTGATAGATATAACGTTTCCGTATCGCCTTCGACTATTTTTGTATTGGAAAATGAACAGCGTTGCGGCGGTGAAAAGTGGAACTACAAATTAGAATGTCAATGTTGACATTTCGCGAGTTACGTTTTCGAATATGTTCCTGCTACCGGCACAGGTCTTGTAAAGATATTTTATATTAATTATAATTAATTGATAACTAAATCAAGTTTAGTTCAGATATATTTTAAGTATAATTCTAGGGCATAGTAAATATCAAGCGAGGAGACTCACATCAAGTCGGGCCGGAACCTGTGAATAATAGCGCAAAAGGCGAGCCCCGACCGGAAGCTGGTGGTGAGGTTGGTCACCTTGCATGACCGATACTCGCGCGTCACACTCTGACACCACTCCAGTAAGTCTTGCACCTAACAAAACACAAAAAAAGTTGGTCCTTCAAAGTAGAATTTTGGCTCTAATTGTTAAAGGCAAATTGCTTAGTTTCACGCCGAGTTTTTTCGAATTAATGGTCGATTTAATGACATTACAGCGAAATTGAAAGTCTTTTAAGTTATAATGATTTCTCATGAGGTTTCTCAGTTCGACCACATTTTTAATATACTGCACTATAAATCCCTTCAAGTATTTTCGGGTCAAGGTTTGTATATATATATATGTATTTATCATAAGGATATGCATTATTCTAAGCTTATGGCGAAACATGAAGAGAAAGCTAATGGAAAATAAATCTTCATGGGTGGCGTCACAATAGGATAGGATAACACTAGTGTTAAGATTAAATAATTTATAAGAACGGTTCTGTAGTTCCAAGGATTATCCTGTAAAGATCAAGACAAACCTATTTATAACAGATTACATATTTGGATTATACTAGCTTCAAGCGACTTCGTCCGCGTTCAGCTTAGAATACCAGATGAACCTAGAAAATACCAGGATAAAAAGTACCCTATGTGTTAATCCATGTTATAAATTATCTGTGTCCCAAATTTCATCCAAATCTGCTCAGTAGTTTTTGCCTGAAAGGGTAACAAGCATCCATCCATGCATCCATACTCACAAACTATTCTCTAAACATACTCATAAACATTTATAATATTAGAAGGACAATGGCAAGTTCTGGATACTCACCGGCGTCTTGTCTTTGTCAAACCTCCCCGGGAACAGCCTCTCCATATCAGCTGTGGGAGTCTTATCACTATCTTCGTCCTTTTCATTATCATTCTTATCCAGCCCGAGACTATTCAAATTTGAGGTCAGCTCCAACGGCTTAAGGTTCCTTTTCGCTACTGTCTTCGGCTTAAACAGCACGGACTTCACACTATCTGCTTTTGGTTCAACTATTGGGGTCACTTTAGGAGTGGAAGTCATTTTAGGTTGTTCCATTTTCATCGCCAGTTTGGTCAAATGGCTGAGGATTTCTGGCCGTGTTTTGGGCTCCGGTTTGTCGTCCGTGGGTGTCTGTGCTTTGGGTGTCAGCTCGGGGGTGATGGGTGCCGTGGGTGTGCGGGAGTTGTCGAAGTTCAGCGACTGGACGCTGTTGGGTGTAGCCGCTATGTCGCTGTTGGTGAGGCTGTGGGTCATTTCTTCCATTTGTTGGCGGAAGTCTGACATCTGATGAAGATATTTTTTTATTCAATTTTTTTGTAATAATAATAATGTTTATTTGGCATAACTCTTAGAAAAAAATACAGAGGAAACGGTGAAAATCGCAGAACTTTAAAACTGTGTGTCAAAAATTATTGAAGTGCCAAGTATGAAATATCCGGGTTGCCTGTCTAGTGCAGTCACCAGTCCTGTGTAGTCACCTGTCTAGTGGAGTTATCGGACAGCGTGTAGTCGTCTTCGTCGAGGTCCTCTAGCACAGCTATGTCGCTGTTGTTGTTCACGGAGAGGAGAGACGCGAGCGACTGCATGTCTTCGTCCCTGCGAGGACACACGTTATTGCACACTCGCCCTGTATTGTTGACTATGCTAGTTAATCCATCAATTGAGTGAATTTTATGTCAGTGTCTGATTGCAAAGCGACACGGCACTTTAGACTGATCAAATAATACATGCACTGCGGGTCTCCGCTCAAAAGTGTCCGGAGCCGATTGGTCGACTAATCGACGTCGGTCTTAACATGATAATTGTTGCAAGCAAAATGTAACTGTGCTCTAAGAAGCTAACATTGGATTTTAAGTGTTTTAGATTTATACAATAATTTACATTCAGGTTCACTGAACTCGACGTCCATTTATTGTTAGGTCAGTGTCTTCAGGTTGGTATTTTGAGGCACTACGTAAGATGGAACGTCCCAAAAAATATCTCTTGTAACATAGATAACGGCAGTTGTATGTCGCGGATGTGTATAGTGGGGCGCCTCACGTGGCCTGTCCCTCGCGCAGCAGCACGCTGTGCAGCGTGAGATGCAGCGCGGCGGCGCGCACCTTGGCGGAGACGGGCTCCAGGGCCAGCACCAGCGCGCGCTGGCGCGGCTCCAGGCTGCAGTGCTTGCGCATGTTGATGGCGCACACCGCCAGCCGCCGCCGCTTGCCCGACACCGACACCTACGGTACACCGCGCCGTCACGAACCACCTCCAAACCTCTGGACTTGTCATAGTTACCTCGTAATGCGGGCTTATACGCGTTCAGTTTTAACTGCACAGTTTAACTGTACAGTCGAACTGTGCAGTAATTATAACTGACGCCCCTAGTGTCTACACACGTTCAATTTAGATCATCAGTACAACTGTCAGTTTTGCCTACACACCTTCAGTTTTAACTGCACAGTTTGACTGTACAGTTAAAACTGAAGATGTGTAGCACGCTTAAGTATACGGGGTTATTTTCGGAGCACATTTTAGTATCGTAGCCGGTGATGATGTGATGATCCCGGGGCGAATATCGAAGGTGGCTCCCCAAGAGTACAAATTGAAAACGACTTAATATTTTTGTTTTAATTTTGGCTATTCCATTATATTCTATATACTTGAATATCTTTCTAGTTTATTTTTTTACGTTAATAATTTATATACAGTGCAACCTCGATATAACAAATCGGAGGGGAACAAGAAAATATTCGTAATATCAAGTAATTCGTTGAACTGAGGTTTGTTATGTTGAGGTTAGATTGGTCTAAAATTCGTTATAAAGAGGTAAAAGAATAGTTTTATTCACCTCAATATTACGTACTTATCTTGTTATAGCGAACAACTTCTACTAATAAATGATAACACATTTTTATCAAATTACTATATGTATTTGCTATGTATTTAAAAACAATTAGGTAGATAATAAATTTTTTTTCTTACATTAATAATCAAAAACAATTAACAATGTGGTTATATAGTAGCTTAATCTCAATTTTGTTCATTGATTAGAAAAAAAGTCATTGATAGTTGTCTGTTTACCACCGGTATGAGTTATGACATCCAAAGCCCAATCTAATTTCGTGATGGATTTCACTACATCGTCACTCAAACCTCCCTTTTTGAGAAACACAGATTTTATTGTATTCAAAGCATTATAAGCATCTTTTATTGTGAAGTTATGCTCATCAATTTCACTCTCTTCTTCCTCGTCTTCATCCGCTTCTGCATCAGTAACTGGCAACACAGATGTGACGATGTCAGCATCAGTTAGTTCTCCACAGATGGCCAAATCATTATCAAAGGTAACGAAGTCTTCGAAGTCAGTCCCTTGAAGGTGTAATTCTTCTTGAACTCTTTGCCAGGTCCTAGCAAGTTCTGCGACTGGTAAATCGTCCTCATCTTCGCATGTTACTTTAAACCCACTTTTCTTGAAGCAGTTTGCAATGGTCTTTTCAGTGACTAAATTCCAAGCTTTGGCGATCATCCACATGTCTTGTAAAACTTCAATTGTAGTTGGTGTTTGACGTTCAACATCAGCAAGAAATCGAAGCTTTGGATGATGCCCTGATCCAGTGGTTGTAGTTTTGAAGTGGTATTTGGAGGTAAGTACTTTATTTTTATATTTTTCAGGTTAGGAATTTCTCCGTGTGCAGTACAATTATCGATGAACATTAGAATTTTCTTGTTTTTTTTCTTCATCTCTTTATCCAGACTTTTAAGCCAATTGCAAAAAGTATCACTGGTCATCCAAGCCTTATGGTTGGACGTGTAATCTGTTGGCAGATTATTGACATTCTTAAAACATCGCGGTTTTTTATATTTTCCGATGATGAGTGGCTTTAGTTTGTAAGTCCCAGTACAATTTGTTCCCAGCAGTACTGTTAAGCGAAGTTTACTGTTTTTCCCGCCATTACATTTATCGCTTTTGAATGATAAGGTTTTGTCAGGTAAACATTTATAGAATAGTCCAGTTTCATCGGCGTTAAAGATGTCTTCGGGATCGTATCCGGTGGTCAGCTCTGCCAGTTTGTCTTTCCAATCATCACATACTTGTTCATTAACACTACCACTTTCACCGCATATTTTTCGAAAAACATCCTCGTTTCGTTTTTTGAAATTTTGAAGCCACCCGTTCTAGCACGAAACCCTTCATGTCCCAATTCTACTGCAAACTGCTGAGCCTTTTCCTGAAGAATAGGGCCTCCGATTGGGATTTTTTTGTCTCGGCACTGTTTTAACCACTTTAACACACATTCCTCTACGTCTTTGAACTCGCATGATTTTAATCTTTTACTGTTTACATTCAAACCACTTTCTTCTGAAAACTTATCTTTAAGTTTTAAAATTGTAGCCAATGTACTTGCGGGAATCCCGAACTTATTAGCTATGTCTAATTTTTTCGTCATGGGATTTTGGTCAACATAATTAATGATGTTTCGCTTTTCTGCGACCGATAAGGAACACCTTTTACGTTTCTGAGCCATTTTAACTTAAATCTTTAACAATAGTGACGAGCAGAGGTGTTTACATTACTTTCCATCAAAACAACAATGATTACTGTACAAACAAAAGCGTGTCGAAACATGTCGAGACATGAATCACATTATAAGATTAAGAGTTATATTATTGGTGGAAACTTTATATAAAGGTTTTGGGTTGGCAAAATTAGTTAATTAGAGGTATGAATACTTTTTCTTGATAATTTAAAATTCGTTATAAAGAAGTTGTACGCAAAGAATGTTCGCAATGTAAAGGTATATTTTATATTGACTCTTATGGGCAATTCAAGGGGATTACGAAGAATTTGTTAAATCGAGGAAGTCGTTATATTGAGGTACGTTATATTAAGGTTGCACTGTATTTTGACAGTAATTGTGCTATTCTCGGTTGAAAGAAATCCAACAAATCAGAGATCATCCATCGATCCATCCGTTATTAAATTAGAAATAGTTCAAATAACCCGATTTTGCTTTATTTACATAGATTCAAATGTGTACAATAACGCTTACATCTTCCAACACGAAGGTCCAGTCCTTGTCCTCGAGCTCGTTAGTCCGCGAGTCCTTGAAGAGTGTCACGGCCACCGTGTGGTTCTCTGGCACTGGGTATATCACCGAACCCCTGACAAAATAATAATAATATATTTATTACAATTTCTTAAGTGTAACACGAACATGTAATAAAGGTACGGTCTTACTTAGGAAGGTACACATTTAAAGCGTGCTACACACACCTTCAGTTTTAACTGTACAGTCGAACTGTGCCGCTAGTTAAAACTGAAGGTGTGTAGGCAAAACTTGCAACTGTGCAGCTCTAAACAGAACGTGTGGGCGTCAGTTATAACTGCACAGTTCGACTGTACAGTTAAAACTGAACGTGTGTAGAGCTTAACACAGGTGCCTGAACTTAGAAATTCCTGTATGTCAGGCTAATAGAGCTAGTGATAGTTTAAAAATAAAAATCTAATAACTACTTCAAATAAAATTAAAGTAATATACACACACCAATTTTTACTACCATAGTCGATATCAAGCGAACGGCCCAACTGATAGTAAGGAATGACATATGAATACTTACATTGAAAATTAAAATAGTTTATTTAATTAAGGCACTTATGAATGTCGACTTCTCTATCATCGTTCGAAATGATGGCATTTTTAGAATACTAGAGTTGATACGCTAGTATTCTGAAAATGCCATCCAATCCAGAGCGTATCCAATCTTATGTTAAAAGGAAAAAGGACATCATCCATGTTTCATAGAGATTTGGTCCAAATCTGAAAGTGCCGGCCAATACTTCTTGTATATTCTGATGAGCTTGTCCGTCTGAGCATATTTTACTATGACACCAAAAGTGGACATTACATGACATTTCATTTGTTTTGGTAATTTTGAAGAATTCCTATTTTCAACAAAATGTGTGGAAAATTTAGATTTTCGAACTCAAATAAAATCAACTACTATGGTCCTACAACTTTGGATCCGTAGTAATAAATGTTCAGACGGGCAAGTTCTAACAGAAAATACAAAAATATTGCGATGGCCGGCACTTTCAGATTCGGACCAAAAGGGTGATGTCCTTTACGAGTAAGAATGAATCCTCGTAAAGTTCATGAGCCTTACTCAGCACAGCAACACAATACTACCCTAGAGATGCCCAGAGTAATGTTATTTGTAAAATTTACTTACTTGAGCGGGTCTTTTAGTGAAGGTTCCCACTCCAGCGGCTCTGTGATGACCCTCCGTGACCTTCGCGTCCACACGATGCTTAGTTTGTTCGGTTTCCTGAACAGTTAACGTAATTTAAAAAAAACGGTACAGTAGTCGTATTCGTATATGATCTCTTTTTAACCCCCGACGAAAAAAAGCGGGGTTTTATAAGTTTGTAGTGTGTAGCTGTGTGTCTGCCTGTGGCATCGTAGCTCCTAATAAACGGATGAACCGATTTTAATTTAGTTTTTTTTGTTTGAACGTTGTCGTGATTTTGTTGTTAAGAAAATGTGTAACAGAACATTAAAAATACAACTCTCCGCAGCCCCCCGCTTCGCCTGCCGGCTTGGTCCGTTCAATCGCTCAAACCGCCACAAAATTTACAAGTTTGAGATTTGGTACTACTGTTCATGTATTCACATACAATTGTACCTGTATATTTTATTTACTAAGAAACTAAATTATATTCGTGTATATATATTTACACACGTACCTGTACCCATATTTTGTATATCAAGAAACTAAATTAATGCCATATAAAATATTAATAATTATTTTAACCAAAGGGATAAAAAAGTAAATTAAATACGCATACTTACGAGTACATTATGTAGTTGAGGATAAACATACTAATCTAAGCTTGTAATAAAAAAACATTTTTTTTAAACCCACTTGTAAGTATGTAGGTGTTGCTTACCATTTGGGCGAGGTCTCCAAGTCCACCCTGTGGTAGGAGGCTGTGTATTGAAACTTGGCCGCGCGTTTGTTGACGCGCTGCAACCGCTTCCACACCGACGCCATAGTGTATTGCGCTGACAACAACGTATAATAAGTTAACACAAGCATTACCAGTGACTCCACTCAAGTTCACTCACCACCCTATTGTACTTCGTGTCTTTTTATACCACTAAGGTGGTACACAACCATACGGCCCACCTGATGGTAAACAGTCACCGTAGTCTATAGCTACTAGCAATACCAGGGATATTACTAAAGCGTTGCCAAATGCCAACCCTGTCGTTGTTGAGGATTCACTGTGCTAGCAGCATATCCTTATTACTAGTGCAGCGTATTTGAGCCGTGGTGGCGTTGTGGTTGAAGCAACGGCCTGTACCAATGAGTTTTTCTAAGCTTAAGTACAGAGATTAATCACACCATGAGCTTTTAAAAAGAGAGGTAGGACGATTTGAGATTTCCCGTGGGTTATCCCATTTGAATTGGAGCCGCCCGACTGGGAACTGTACCTCCACCTTACAGAAGACCGCAGTGAAATGACACTACTTGATGTAGTGTTGTGTTTCTGCGGTAAGTATGGTTGCCAGTGCTCGACGAGGATACGTTGGGCTAGTAGTAATGCTGCTAGCACAGTAAGTCTTCACCAACAACATGGTTGGCACCCCGTTAGTGATACCCCTGGTATTGCTAGCGGCTATAGGCTACGGTGACTGCTTACCATCAGGTGGGCCGTATGCCTGTGAGCCACCTTATTGGCATAAAAACAATATAATCAAAATTTACATAAGTTAGCTATTGGCATCGAATAAACATTAGTATGCTACTCAATTGTAACATATATCTAGATTAGCATCAATACACTGAACCCATTATCGTCGACCAATTTATCCTTCACCTCACACGTCACCTATTTATCGAGCTTACGAGTAAACAAACGGTCAACGCACCTTTACCTTGCAAACATTTTCACAATATATCAAATCTCCTTAAATTGCTATTCTTCTAAAAGCACCATTCGAAATAAGTGAAAAGTCTAACGCTTGACATCTCGCATTTAAATTCAGTTACGAATTCGCACGTTAATATTTTATGTCAACAGAATTGCATAGCTACGCACATTATTTTGAATGACCTGTAACTTTAAATGCGGAAATTGAATTTCGATGACGACAATGCTTCAAATTGTTACTTGGGCCTTCAAACTTTGAACGTCGTCTCAGCAATCGGCCATTAGCCTGAGAAATGTACGTGTCTAATATAAGTGCGGAAACATGCATAACATAGATGGATGATTGTTACTCTTTCACGCAAAAACTACTCAACAGATTTGGATGAAATTCGGAACACGGATAAATTATAACCTGGATTAAAACACAGGATACTTTTTATCCCGGGAAAATGTTTTCATCCCGGGGAAATTTTTGGTTCCTCTGAGATTCTAAGCTCAACGTGGACGTAGTCGCGGGCAGAAGCTAGTAAACAATATAATTCGATTATAATAAAAGTATTCGTTAATGCAACTATACGTTAAAACAAACCTCCGGTGAACGCATCGCCCATAGCCACAAAGGAATAAGTTGTACAATTCATTCTCCACAAACAAAAGACGATTCCGACACAAGTTAATAATTATTAATTTTTATTATCCAATTTCACTACACTGCACTGCACTTTTAACCACAACGACGGATTTATTAAAACAAAAATATAGTGCGATCAGCGGCCGCGCATCGACTGAGAACGGAAACACATTCGTCATGCGTCACAATACAATACAACGTGTGAGACGTATAAGGAGCTGTCACATAATTATGACAGTCAACTTGTAGGGCTCTCCCAAAGATGGCACGCTTATAACATAATGATTATTCAAACGTTTAATTATTTAAATCAGTTAGGTAGGTACAGTTAATAAATTTGTGATAGCGCAATGTATACACGTGACGCAGGTTCAAATCCCGCTTGCACTTCTAGATATTTTAGTGTCAACGTAGCACATGGTGGTGGAAAGTATAAGTTTAGTTTAGTAACATGAGCTGTTTGGATTAGTTAATTTGAGCCGTGCTCTATATGCCAATAGTCGCATTTTCGATTTCCCCTAGGGCATTCACCGATAAGAATACTTTTTAAAAAAAAAAATCAGAAGAAAGATAATTTCAATATTAACAAACATGTATGTAACGAAAATTTTGTTTGTTCTGCGTCTTGATATAAAATATTTTTTTGTATGCCATGTATTGTAATTTGTATCACAATCTATGGTTGATATAATACAGATTCTGTAGAGTTTGAAATCACGTGACATTGCGTGGGATATCCCGAAAGGTCTCACTCACACATCAGACGTGACAAATATAAAGCCCCCTTATCGGCCGCCGTTCGGAAGCTGGGTCATTGTTATTGTTATCTCAGTGATAAATAGCGTAAAATACATATTGAACTTTAACCCATGCATCAATTATCTGTTAGTTTATTATTAGGTATGGAAATAATTTTGTTGACAAATATTTGTTTTTATTATTGTAGATTTTTTTATACCACTAAGGTGGCACACGAGCATACGGCCCACCTGATGGTAAGCAGTCACCGTAGCCTATAGCCGCTAGCAATACAAGGGGTATCACTAACGGGTTGCCAACCATGTTGTTGATGAGGAATCACTGTGCTAGCAGCATTACTACTAGCCCAGCCTATCCTCGTGGAGCACAGGCAACCTTACTTATAACCCACGGGTAATCCCAAATCGCCCAACCTCTCTTTTTAAAAGCTCATGGTGTGATTAATCACTGTACTTAAGCTTAGAAAAACTCATTGGTATAGGCTGGGATTCGATCCTGGGCCCATCAGATGACAAGCGTTGCTTCAACCACAAGGCCACCACGGCTTCAATGATTTTTAAGTCGGTTAAAAAGTCTTTCTAATCTTTTGTAAAATTATCAAATGCGATCCTTCTTACTTACATCATCCTGCCCTTATCCCATGTTATTTGACGTCAGTGCAATATATGTGTTTCTCTCTCAGCCGTCTCTGTATTCACTTCCTTTCTAGCCATGTCATCTTACACACAGTCCGTCTATCTTTCAACAGATCTGCTTCGACTTGACCCTTACCACCATCCAAGACAACCAACTAGAGATGTCGAATATATTAATTAACCATCAAATCCCTATTAAAAAGATTAATGAATATTATCAACCGTTAAAAATATCGATATGTTTATTTATCCATTAACGTATAACGAATATAAATAAAATCAGCCAATATTGACATCTCTACAACCAACTCACCCACATTCATACATAAAATTTATTTATTTAATAATTGCAACGTGTATCACATTTTCTTGTGTATCATCTTTCAACGTTAGTCGCACTCCTATCACTATTCACTATTCTGTCCGTCTTAAAAAAAAGACGTTCTTATTTTAAAATTGGCAAACGGATACACAAACATAGTTGCATTGCATGTAACATACGACATATACAAACTAACAAATACGTCACTCACAATACAAGTGAATCTTATAATAGAGTCCATTATTAGAATTGAAGATACATCCTAAAGATATGCCGCCCACGTCAATAAATTTGCACCTAAACGCCTTCGGAGGCGTGATATCACCGCATCACAAACGAATTGACACCTTGTGACAATGAGAATGGAAATTCAAATTGTTTACTCAGTTTAGGCCCTAATAAGGCACTTATGAATGTCTTATTTACCACCGATTCGGAAAAAACCTTCCAGAAAACAACCGGTAAGAAACTCAAGTGTTTTTCACATTAGTGCCAATCATAACCAGAATAATAAAATATTTAATACAACACATACGGGCGATTTGTTGATTTAGGTATATTTAGACAAACCCAAGCAATCCAGACCTTTTTCTAAAATAGCTAAGGTCTATATTAGTTTGTCAACAATGGTATTATGTTCGATTAAAGTAGTATTCCAAATTGAACTTTAAGCTCATTGGGACGGAGCGTTTTGTTCGTGGGTGTTTGAATGTTGATGATATGTTCAATATGCTGTAGTAAATTAACGATTTATTGATTTGTTCTCAAGGTGGGTTGTAGTTGATTATACACAAAAACATACGTATATCATTACGTGTAATACTTTTCGGGGTGGTTAGAGTATATGGCATTTACACTTGGAAACCTTGTTTGGGAATTTTTACAATCATATATTAGTTACAAGTAATAATTTTACTTGCTAGCTTTTTCCCGCGTGTTAAAGTGAATAAATCAACATGTACCTATATACCTAATACTAATTTACGAGAAAACGAGAAAATTTATGGGACACTAGCGACCCGCTCCGGCTTCGCACGGCCATCGTTAGCCATATAAGTTATAATACCTACAAAACACTCCTCTTTAATCACTCTATCTATTAAAAGAAAAAGCATCACAAACCGTTGAGTAGCTTTAAAGATGTAAGCATACATATGTACAGACAGACGGCGGGAAGCGACTTTGTTTTACACTAAGTAGTGGTAGGGAGCCCGGGCGTCCCTCGCAGGCTGCCGCCCTGGGCAAAGGCCCCCGTGGGCTGAGGTAATAATAGTAATATCTAAATAACGAAGCTTATCATCTAGTGGACGACCTTATACTAGGCGGTAAGACGTTGGCCTACCACGCCTTGGGTCATAGAAATCGATCACAATGTCTAATATAGTGACCTAGTGACTACCTTTGAGTCTAGCTAAGGGGAGAAGCAAATCAGACATTTCCTTGCATTGAATTACATGTCGGTTCTTTTCAGATGGCTTATTTTTTTAACTCGTCGTAATGTAGACCTTCATACGTTCCATATTAAGGTCTAAGCTGAATAAACCATTTTTGATTAACTACTAGCTTGCATCTTAATTTCAAGCGTTATATACTTGTCTATGTGTTAATATTATTGTTTTGTGTTATCAATTGTATTTTACATATTATTTTGAGAAATAGGTATGCATGTTAAGTTAGTATTTGAAATGTAAACTTTATGTAATTCTTTTGGTTTTTAAAAGAGTAATTGCTGAGTTTCTTCCCGGATTCTTCTCAGCAAAAGCGACCTTCCGAATCCGGTGGTAGATTCTGACGATTTGAAAGTGCTTGCCTGTAAAGTCTAGTCAAATAATTTGAATTAGAGTTGATTTGATTTCAGTTAGTATGTAGCAATAAGGAATTTCCTATCATAATTTATGGGAAGTAGAAGCGAACCAGTGGTACCCCAAGCGCGTTGCTAACCTTATGGTGTGAGGAATCACATTGCTGGCTGCATATTATTAACGATACTAAATAATCCTCTTACAGCCAGTAAGACGCATTCTCGAGGAGCTTTGCATTGCAGAAACACTAGGTAAGTAAGCAAGAAACCTATAAAACACCACTAAGATTTCTTTCAGGTAAATTACTGGGCTAAAACCACCACATTCTGGTCCCCACCTATGACACCTATCGGACGCCGCCGTCGTGACAGACCGAAGCGCCGGTGGCGAGACGATTTGGACACTTTCAATGCGGATTGACCAAGCGCAGCACAACACCGAGGCAACTGGAAAGAGGGGAGAGGGACTTTTGCCCAGCAGTGGGACAGCAACGGCTAGATATAATAGAAATTGCCTTACAAGATTTTAGAATAGCGGCCTCAGCGCTACTCATTAACATTGTGATGAGTTTATTTCAGTGGATCGCTCTGTTTGGTTTCCACGGTTCGATCTAGCATGTGTTTAGCATAACGTGAGTCATCAATTCTGTATAAAGTTCGGATGATGCCATGCGTTTTATAATCTACATCCTAAACCTCGCTTATTTTATTTGACCATACGGGTAAATTCGCAATGTAACCTGTTAAATGTTACGTCGTGTTTTGCGATAGATTCCTGGATTCCTGATCACTTAATCAGCCCTGCTGACTCCCACGAAACCAACTCAGCTAATTAGAACCTCCTACACTATACTAACATATTTTACGAGACTAGCAATTATTCTAATACTAGTGACCCGCCCCGGCATCGCACGGCCACCGTTAGCCATACAACACAAATGAATTATACGGATAAACCTTCCTCTTAAATCACTCTATCTACTAAAAAACACCGCATCAAAATCCGTTGCGTATTTTTAAAGATCTAAGCATACATAGGGACTGACAGACAGCGGGAAGCGACTTGTTTTATACTATGTAGTGGTAGTGATCTGCACAGTAGTTTGTTCATGAGGCATGGTTCAACTGAAATACAAACTTATGTACCTAATTCATGTTTAAATATCGATTAATTTCGGTCGGAAATATAAAATTTCTTCTTCAAATTCTTGAACTATTCACATATGTTCTTAAATATAACGAAGTTGCCAAGCAACGTTACGGCTCGCCTGATGATGATATTATGTGGTCACCTAAATACGCATTATGGCAATACCAGGGGTATCACAATGCATACAAAGAAAATAAGTCATTGCTCCAATTTATACCATTTTAACACCCTGTTAGCGCCGGCAATTAACATAACCGTGCGATGGTCTGAGAGCTGTGACCTCCATACCAAATTGTTAATTTACTTTTCGGCGATTTAAATAGGACAGGTTAGTTTAAACCACATCACCAGTTTACGGTGAATAAGCGCCATACCAAAACTTCATGCCACCATAGCAAGTTACGACATTGTTCTTGATTGTCAATTTAAATATCCTTGGTAATTGATACAATTCTGCTTGTAGCAGAATGTCATATCACTAGCATAGCCCTGGTAACTAACTTTCCCTGTAATATGGGCTGTGAAGGTGATATTGCAGTTTTATTTATGTTAAAAATCAATGAAATCAGGTTGGATCTAGTGCCAACCCCTAAGGGTGGTAATTTAGACCTTCATAAGTGCCTTGTTAGGGCTAAACTAAATTAGTTATTTATGAATTAGAACGTTTAGGTTGGGATAAGGCCAAGATAATAATTATGAGCAGGTATATTAGTTTGCATATCATCAATGGCATAGCTCTCAGAACGGATGGCCAATGGAGCCAAAAATTTCTAGACCACACACTGAAAAGCAGCGTCAGACAACCCCCCACTAGATGGACCAATGACCTGATAAAGGTCACTGGCAAGCGTTGGATGCAGTCCGTATTGAATCACTCATTACGGAAATCTATGGGGGAGGCTTTTGTTTAGCAATGGACATCTATCAGCTGATGATGATGTATTTTTAATAGTATTATAATAATTATTTATTACTCTAATCCTTAATTCAAGCCCTAAAACAGGGTTGATATGATTATATATTGATTGTAAAGGTGAGGTATTTTATAATATACACAAAAAGCTGTTAAGGAAAATCCTACACATTTTAATCATACTCTTAACAAGCCTACAAGCAGTTATAATAGTCAACACAACTGTATGCTGCCATTTATCTGTAAATAATTGTGGTTACTGCAGTAGTGCTATCAATGCTTATCATGTTACACACCATTTAATAATAACTGGGTATTTGTTACCTATAATATCTGTTCTAAATACATTTCATAAATAAAATGTTTACTTTAAAGGACAATGTGGGCTTGAAGAAGGAACTGCTGATCATATGTTCTTTAACTGCCCCAAGCTTTGTTTTTGCCTCTATTCCATCCTTCCCCCTAACGTCCCCCGTCCAACCAATATGAAATGCCTTCTCTCTCTTGTAGATACTCCCTTCCTCAAAAACTATTGATATTTATTGACATTAACAAAATTAAACTTTAACACTATAATGTGTTCTCTTAGATAAATTTCTCCATTTTATTTAATAAAGATAAACTATAATTTAACATTTATCTTCACCTACAGCTAATCTACGTTTAGTACTTATGTACTCTGTGCCTACCACACCACGTGACGTGACATTGGCGGAGAAGAAGGACAAATCTGAATTTTCATACATTTCTGTTGAGAATAGGAATTCAAAATAACCATAACAAATGAAATGTCCTGTAATGTCCAACTTTAACTGTGGATAACATCGTTGGCTATATAATTAACAACATGTTTCTAGTCTATATGAGCTTGTACTCTATATTATGTAGCTGTTTGTTTTCCCTTAATAAATAAAATAAATAAATAAATAAACTTTGGTGCTATACTAATAAATGCTCAGTTGGAACAAGCTGTAACAGAATATATAAAAATAATGTGCTGCCACTTTCAGATTTGGACCAAATGTCTATAAAACATGGATGATGTCCTTTTCCCCTTAAAGAAATGAATGCCGAGTAAATTAACTTTGCATTGATTATGTGTCCATATTTGTAATCCTATACAATCAGCTAGACTATTTACTTTTTGAATATCAATTTTGTTAGTAACTGTAAATATGTAAAAAGAAGAAGAGAAGTCTGTCTGCCACAGTTTTAAAATACTAGATACCACATTCATTTTTGTATAGGTACTATGCTTTTTCTGTATAAATAAATAAATAAATGATCATAAGAATGCTGTGTGTATGCCAGTCTTCATTGAAGAATTGCAACCAAACTTATACTTCTTTGTTATCCTACTAATATTATAAATGGGAAAATTTGTGAGTATGGATATATGAATGGATGTTTGTTACTCTTGCACACAAAATCTACTTAACGGTTTTGGATGAAAATTAGAACACAGATGGATATAACCTGGAATAACACATAGCATCTTTATCCTGGGAAAATTTTAGGTTCCTCCGGGATTCTAAGCTCAATGCAGACCAAGTCATGGGCAGAAGCTGGTTCACATGAAAGAATAAAGATTATGAAACCGTGGGAGAGACAATTACTGCCCACTGTACTTAGGAACGAACTACAATGAACTAGTTACTTTGCATAAGAGATTAATTTAATGAACACAGGTCAATGAACCCAGCTCACCAGTTAGCTATAAACTTTTGGTATTTTAAATAGGTATATGTAATTCCTGAACCTACTCTAAGAATGTCTTGATTATTTACAATAAGTAGAGTGCAAAAATTAAGCCATAAAAGCTTAGCTATTCAGTCTGGCATTGTTGAGTCTCAGACTGAGGGTATCCACATGCATACTTATTAGTGGCACTCAAACATATTGGCCTGCAAGTTTACAGATTTAAAGAAAAAGTATATGTTTTCCTACTCCAAATATGCTCTTGCCCATGACCCATGTAATTAATGGTCATGGCACTGTGTTCCTCTTTTATTCATCACTATCAGACATCTCTGTATTTATTTTATTTATGCTAATTACATCTTTCACACATTCCATAATTTTTTTTGTACTTAGGACCACAATTTAAAGACAACAATATTCATATAAAAAATATACTTTTATTTTTACTTTGATACATGAGAGAGAGATTCCTCATGGAAGCCTTTTGATATCAACCAGCCTATTAAAAACTCACCTCATTATAGTGCACACGGATAAATAAACAGACGCAGCTGCATAACTCATGTGCGTACTCCGAATCTAAAAATAACTTCACCACTTGATTCGAAGCCCTATTTTTAATTACATCACCCCATCTGCAGTTGAAAGAACTAAATGTGATATCATCGTTTCCTCGTCGGTCGTCGCATCATTAATAATTAAAGCATAGTAAACACCGTCCAACCTTGACATGAGACTGTCCATCGTCCTATCGTTCGTACAACTCATGAATTTACTTACAAGCAAATATTGATGCTCCCTGACAACTTCGTAATAATTAATGAAAGCAGGCCATTTCACTTCAACTCAATATTTTGCACTAAACACACGCACTGTCCACATGCGACACGGTTTCGATTGATACGGTCAATAAATAAATGACTTGTGTTAATTTATTTTTTGCGTAAAATTAGCTTTATCAGAAAAAATGACCATTTTGACATTTCCAATTCAACACTGGGTCGGTTGGTGCTGCCATAAATCAAAATTGTTCTCTATTTTGTCCTACTGATTAAAGAAACGTTTATAATATGTGGGGAGATAATTATAATATTTACAAAACAAGTTCGACTATGTGTCACTTAACATAAGTAAAGACTTTCGATTTACATTTTAAATATTGGTTAGGTATTGGAAAATTTACTTTAGGCAATAAACATATAATATGTGAGTTTATCTAAAAGGAAGGACAATGTAACTACTGAAACGAAACGTAAACTGATCCATCAGCCCGTCTGTCACTCTTCTACTCGTGTCAACTTCAACTTCTCTGTCAGATTAGCCGACTCAACAGTCAGTTAGACAGACGAATCACGAAAGATGTCAGAAATCGAAAAATGTCCTATAGGATTCGTAATTTGTAACTATTTGAAAATATGAATTGATTTATGATTATGATTATTTACAAGTTGATTGTGTAATATACTTTATCGTAATTAAATTTGTATCTATTCTTACAGTACGCTTATTTTTTTTGAGTTACGTGACTAATTTCTTGACACCGTGTAAGGTTATGAAGCGGACATCATTTTGCTCTCCAAGCATCTACTGTTGGTTATGAAATAGTGTTTGAAGTGAAGAAATTACGTAAATAATGTCACGAATACTGCACAACCGCATGAGGTGAGTACAGTGCGTTATTTATACAAAAAAACAATATCGCAACACAAGGACTCTGGATAACCAGCTATGCATATTTTGTACTTAACTTGAAGAAGGTTTTCTAACTATAAATAATATATTAGACATTTCGTAACTGCGAACTGGATACTAGGCAACCTTAATTCTGATGTAACTAAATTAATACTTATATTATTTGACCTAAACCCCAAAATGTTGGTGTTTTATTGGTCGATCTCAAAATATTATTTTCCCTCTTGTTTATCTTCTTGCTTGGGTACTATAATTATATTAATTGTCAATAATGTTGATTAATTGTATATCTATACTATTGAGTGCAGACATTACAAGATATCTCAGACACATGTCAACTACTACCAACTCATTTCAATCACTAGAGTTATGCAAATGGTTAAGAATGTTGTATGAGCACTATAGTGAAGATAAATATCAAAATCTTTATGTGACATTACTATAAAGTCTATAAAATTTACATTGAAATCATCAGAATGTACCACCAAATTTAGTGGGTTGTTTTGTTGAGAATAATCCAACCAATTAGAAAAAAGCAATTACTCTTTAAAAAGATACATTATATTTCAATTCCAGATCAGCTCTTAAACAATCAGCATGGTCCGTAGACAAGAGAGCAGTAGCATTCTCAATATGGACAGGCCGCAGGGTCCTCCTGTACAAGCCAATAGACATGAGTCACGTGCATAGACGACGTTACGGTATGTTGGTTGCCAGGGCTGTGAGGGGCATCCTCAAGATCCGATATCTGGTGCTTGGAGGAGCTGTGGGTGGTGGAATGACTTTGAATAAGGTAAGATTTTTTTATAAGAATGTATTCCTACAGGTCATCCTGTCTATAAACAGCTTACAATGTGCCTAAGAGAGGTAGGGCAATTTAGGATTTCTCATGGGTGTTCCCATTTCCAATTCAATTTTCCAATTGGAGCCGCCGACTGGGGACTGTACCTCCACCTTACAGAAGGCCGCAGTGAAATAACACTACTTGATGTAGTGTGTGTTTCTGCGGTAAGTAAGATTGCCAGTACTCCATGAGGATTCAGTGCCTTACAAGGCACTCTTGAATATCAAGAACTGTCACCAGTTGGGAGAGAAGTGTAATTGTATTTATTTACCTCTACAGTATAATATTCAGATAAAGGTTAAGATAACACCTCAGAAATTATGTATTTATAATATAAGCTATATCTATCTACCACTTGTAATAAATTTATTAATAAATCACAATTATCAACAGAAATACACAGAATGGAAGGATGGTCTCCCTGACATGGGTTGGGTCAACGACCTGCTACCGGACAATGATCAGTGGAACCGGTTCACAGACACACTAATCACCGCTAAGGAGAAGATTGGTGATCAGCTGCAGATAGGTTAGTTCATTCGGAAAATAGTATTATGTAACAGTTACATTATTATTCACTGATTTTATCACTTAGGGATTGTCCATTAATCATGTGAGGCTAGAATGGAGGGGTACGGAAAAAAACACGAAATATCTCCAGGGGCAAGGGAGCCGTAGTGACACATCATTACTGTAAATTATCTCTAGGATATGAGATTTCATAAAAAAAAAGTACCTTGTACCAAAAAATACATGTGGTTTAAAACCTTACCAAAGTTGCTAAATAAAACTGCATGTGATTAATGGACAATCCCTTATAAGTCTACTTTATGTGTACGGAAAGCAACATGACATACCAGTAATGTGTGTATGAAAATCACACTTTTTTTAACTATTACATACCTACTTCATAATTAGTAATACATATTGCATTACAAAACAAACTTCCTGTTCACCTAGATCATCAGCCCATATTTTCCTTTTGTGCATACGCGTATAGATTTGCTAGTCCCGTTACTGTCTGGATACTCTCGTTTTTCTGTAGCATATATTTTGTAGCCTATATTATGATTGCTATAGTTGTGGTAATTTTATGGTGTTGCTCAATGATCATCTATGTTGGGTCATATCAATTACTCTGGAGCAATATAAGACAGGAGGCCCCTAACTATTACCCAAATATAGACATTAAAAAAAAAGAAAAGTAATTTAAAGTACGAAAAAGGAAATTTAGGTTGCCGTCGTTTTTCGAAAATGTGTTTTGTGGGTCCCCCTCGGTCGTGGGGGCCTGGGGTGGCCTGGGGTGTCCCTGACGCCGGCGGATGTGTCGCTAGGTGTCCCTCTGACGGTGTGGGGTGTCGCAGATCCGCGGCTGCGCGAGGCGGGGCTGGCGCGCGCGGGGGAGCTGCGCGAGTGGCTGGCGCAGCGCTACGAGGACGCCGTCGCCGCCGCCGCCGCTAACAACGCCGCGCATACCGGTACACCATCACTCACATTCTCTTTTCAAAATTTCAATTCGATCGACGTCGAAAATCAATATTTTTGCAATCATCTGTACCTGTTCTATTTTCAAAATTAATACTCGAGAAAATAATCCCACAATGTCATCTGCATTCTCGATATATTTTAAGTGTTCTCTGCATTCTCTTTTCAAATTTTAACTCGAGATAATTAATCCAATAGAAACAACATCTCCATTCTATTTCAAATGTAAACCCCAGATAATATATGAGGTCTATGTATTATCTGTTGTTAAGTTTAACCCGAGATAACGATAATAATTCCTATAATCTGCATTCTCATTTCAAAATGTTAACTTGAGATATCGAATCTGTTTCATCATCTGCATTCGCTTTAAGTAAATATAACAAATCAAAAATATAAAAAATAAATTGTGCGTATAAATATAAGTAACAAATAAATATTTCAATCTCAATTCTTGAAATGTCTTGAAAACGTAATAAGTGAACTTGACTTTCGTAGTTTAAGAAATTGTATCGATTGATGACTTACATTTTTGCTGATGAACGTAGGTAGATGCTATTATTGACATTTCATTATTTAGTAGTTGATTTTTGAAAGGTATTTTATTTTTGTTTTTTAGCTTTGTTCCATAAGTTTATACTATGTATAAAAAGATAGCGAGCATTTTCATTAGAAATTCATATCTTTTTCAATATAAGATATGTTATCTCACTGCCACTGCTTTGATATAAGGCTTTGTGAATAAATATCAATTTTCCAATTGACAGAACCTTCACCGAAGATCGTGAACAATCTGCAGAGCAGGCCAGCACCATCGCCCTCTCGCTCCAACACTGAAGATGCTACCAATTATGGTGAGTCATCTGCCAGTACTTCTTTATTTGTAACATCCTACTTTCTGTTATTAGTCTTGGTATCTATTAAAATTCTTCCATTTTATGATCGTGCCGACTGTTTTTGGGAATAGGTAAAGATAATAGTACGTCTCTCTTAGTAAACACCTCTTATGCTTCTTCTACACTCATCAGTCTTCATATATTTTCATCGTTTCCAACCGCTTCCTCTTTATCTAGCTCCCTGTCCAGTCGATTAGTAGCCCTATGTTGCTAGAATTTTAAGTGACGGAATCTCCCTCAATACAGAAACTAATGAAGATTCGCCATCATTTTTACTGTTGCCGGTACGTCAAAATGATGTCAGAATTATTGCAATGTTTTCTTTTTACAAAATACAGCCTTTTTGATCTTTGAGTTACACAGACAGACATACTCTATCGTCTGGTTGTATATGTATGTGTTGAGGGGTTGGTAATGTGTGTAGAGAAGCGTGTGCACGCGCTGCAAGAGGAAGTGCTGGGTCTCCAGGCCCGCTACCAGCGGGAGCTGCAGCGGCTGGAGCAGGAGAACAGGGAGCTGCGCCAGCAGAACATGCTGCTGAGGCAGGGCCGCCAGCCCTCCGCCAGGAAGATGAAGGTACCCCACCAGACTAGATAGTGTTGTAATGTAACATAGGCCTTCTCAGCTGAAACAGAGATTAACGGAGTCGGTGTTGGACGTGGAGAAAAATATTATAACTCGGCGGTGCTGTACGGTATATAAAAAAACAGTGTAGTGCGTGTGTGGCAGCGGTCGCTGATCGACATGTACTCGGCGGTGCTGTAGAGAGTGTGTGTGTGTGTGTGTGTGGCAGCGGTCGCTGATCGACATGTACTCGGCGGTGCTGTAGAGAGTGTGTGTGTGTGTGTGTGTGGCAGCGGTCGCTGATCGACATGTACTCGGCGGTGCTGTAGAGAGTGTGTGTGTGTGTGTGTGTGGCAGCGGTCGCTGATCGACATGTACTCGGCGGTGCTGTAGAGAGTGTGTGTGTGTGTGTGTGTGGCAGCGGTCGCTGATCGACATGTACTCGGCGGTGCTGTAGAGAGTGTGTGTGTGTGTGTGTGTGGCAGCGGTCGCTGATCGACATGTACTCGGCGGTGCTGTAGAGAGTGTGTGTGTGTGTGTGTGTGGCAGCGGTCGCTGATCGACATGTACTCGGCGGTGCTGTAGAGAGTGTGTGTGTGTGTGTGTGTGGCAGCGGTCGCTGATCGACATGTACTCGGCGGTGCTGTAGAGAGTGTGTGTGTGTGTGTGTGGCAGCGGTCGCTGATCGACATGTACTCGGCGGTGCTGTAGAGAGTGTGTGTGTGTGTGTGTGTGGCAGCGGTCGCTGATCGACATGTACTCGGCGGTGCTGTAGAGAGTGTGTGTGTGTGTGTGTGGCAGCGGTCGCTGATCGACATGTACTCGGCGGTGCTGTAGAGAGTGTGTGTGTGTGTGTGTGTGGCAGCGGTCGCTGATCGACATGTACTCGGCGGTGCTGTAGAGAGTGTGTGTGTGTGTGTGTGGCAGCGGTCGCTGATCGACATGTACTCGGCGGTGCTGTAGAGAGTGTGTGTGTGTGTGTGTGGCAGCGGTCGCTGATCGACATGTACTCGGCGGTGCTGTAGAGAGTGTGTGTGTGTGTGTGTGGCAGCGGTCGCTGATCGACATGTACTCGGCGGTGCTGTAGAGAGTGTGTGTGTGTGTGTGTGTGGCAGCGGTCGCTGATCGACATGTACTCGGCGGTGCTGTAGAGAGTGTGTGTGTGTGTGTGTGGCAGCGGTCGCTGATCGACATGTACTCGGCGGTGCTGTAGAGAGTGTGTGTGTGTGTGGCAGCGGTCGCTGATCGACATGTACTCGGCGGTGCTGTAGAGAGTGTGTGTGTGTGTGGCAGCGGTCGCTGATCGACATGTACTCGGCGGTGCTGTAGAGAGTGTGTGTGTGTGTGTGTGGCAGCGGTCGCTGATCGACATGTACTCGGCGGTGCTGTAGAGAGTGTGTGTGTGTGTGGCAGCGGTCGCTGATCGACATGTACTCGGCGGTGCTGTAGAGAGTGTGTGTGTGTGTGGCAGCGGTCGCTGATCGACATGTACTCGGCGGTGCTGGACGAGCTGTCGGGGTGGGACGCGGGCGAGACGGACCGTCTGCCGCGCGTGGTGGTGGTGGGCGACCAGTCGGCCGGGAAGACCTCCGTGCTGGAGATGATCGCGCAGGCCCGCATCTTCCCGCGCGGCGCCGGGGAAATGTGCACCAGGTATTCATACATACTCACACAATCGCGCGCGTACAAATTTAATTATACTCATATATATAACATGTTATTATAATAATATTCAAACTTTATGTAAACGCACATTCACAGAATATTCGTTTACAAGTACTTAAAGACTTAAACTAGAAAAAGAAAGAAATGAGGTAATGCATCATTAAAAAATATGTAACTGAAATGGTGAATGATGTGAAGGGAGGATGATAGAAATACCAGACGTTCTCAAATTAGGAGAAGCCTGTATCATGAGAAACCAAATAACAATTAAAGAATTAATTATGTATGTGTGCGTGTGCTTGAAAATTTTATTATGAATGAATATAGCCTATGTAGCTCAAGAATAATTCCACCTTCACAAACCTCTGTGGTTCCTTGGATGCTTATTATATCGAAAGATGACCCAAATAATTAAATGTTAAATATAAAAAAAATGCCATGTTATTTTTTTTTGTTTAGTAGTTCCAAAATTTACACATAACAAACATATAGAATAATACTTTACTTATATTATTAATATAGACAGAACAATGAAATTATTATTTAATTTTACAAACTGTTTATCTATTTACTAAATACTTTTTAATATTTGTCAGGGCCCCAGTAAAAGTGACCTTATCTGAAGGGCCGTACCACGTAGCCCAGTTCAGAGACTCCGCGCGGGAGTTTGATCTCAACAAGGAATCCGACCTGGCTGACTTAAGGAAGTAAGTTATTGCTTTTGTTAGTGATTTTGGAATAAAAACAAATAATTTATTTCAACTACATGTTATGTATACCCACCCATGTACTACATATAATCATGCCAAGTCCCTTTCAGGGTAGGCAGAGAAGAGAACGCCATTTTACTCTTTAACTTGCACACTTGCTTTTTTACATTAATTAATTCCCTGCATACATGCCTGCCGGTTCCGAGTCGGCCTTACATACCTCTGTTCTTTTTATTTATTTGAATAATTTAACGTGTAGAGAAGTGGAGCTAAGAATGCGGAACAGTGTTCGCGGCGGTCGTACAGTCTCCACCGAGGTGATCTCTATGTCCGTGAAGGGTCCCGGCTTGCACCGGATGGTGCTTGTGGACCTACCCGGGGTCATATCGGTAAGCATTTCACAGCTTTGATGAGTATCAAAATAAATTAATTGAAATAGTTTTCTCAATATTTTAATAGTTATGAATGTCTATTTTATCACCGGATCGGAAAAAAATTGCCTGAGATGAACCGACAAGAAACTCAGTGTAAAATATAATTGCAAAGTAAATAAATGGCGCTAGGTGTATCATGATTTCTGTACCAAGATAAACCTCCAAGGAGGTTTCAATCAAATAACGCTGAACAATAAAAATCTCAGTATAACCAACCCATAGCTGTCTGTATGGTTGCCTTGTTATATTTAAAAGTATGTTCCAAACTATGAACACACACACAACAGGATATTGACTTTGATTATGACATAACAAGGGAACACCAAAAAATGTTTTTGTTTATGTAGATGATATTGCAATTTCTGTAAAAAATCATTTTTTGACATATCAAATATGAAGTAAGCTATCAAGAATAATAGTAACACACGTGAGTTCCCTAATCGTAGAATTGCAAAAAAACTCATATTAATCAAAATAACCAAAAATATGTAAATAAAATCCTTCAAGACAAGTTATATCACCTAATAAGCAAATAAAGAGTTATCTACGCTAATGAATTGACAAATGTTGTTGCAGACACAAACAGTGGACATGGCGGCGGACACCCGTGACGCCATCAAACACATGAGCAAACAGTACATGGAGAACCCGAACGCTATCATACTGTGCATACAGGTTTGGATATCAGATCTTATACCATTTTATGATGACACGATACGAGGTTATTCTGATGAGTGGCTCTTTCTGTAGTGTAATCTTGCTGATAACTAAAATATTTTTTCAATAAATAGGCGGATGTCTAAAAATAATACTTCTGCGCAGGTATTAAAAAAAGGCGTGATTGGTGTGAGTGAAGTAATGTACTTTTGATAGTTTAAATATGTTTTGTCAGTCTGTAGATGAGCCGAACGTTCAAGAGTAGAAACCAGACATTATAAGACGCAGCATATTGCCTTGTACGTAGTTATTCAGAAAGGTTGGCGTGATGTTAAAGAATTTTCATAGTACAAATGTTTTTCAATCCTGTCTGTAGATGAGCCGAAAGTTCTAGAGTTGAAACCATGTATTCGAAGACGCAGTATATTATGATAAATGTCTTTGGGAGGCTTTGGAAGCAGCATTGAACTGGTGTATTCAGCAGTTGACTTTTGGGTAGTTATAATGAGAAGCGCCAGTAGACAGCGGTCTTATCAGTCAATGCAATTAGTATTCATACGATTGATCTAGCAATGCCAACCTTCGGTTTCTAGGATACGGATGATGTCGATGGTTGTAAAGATGATGATAATTATAATGGTGATAATGATAATGATAAAGATGATGATGAGTAGTAGCTGGTATGTGTGATGTGTCCAGGACGGGTCGGTGGACGCGGAGCGCAGCAACGTGACGGACCTGGTGGCGGCCTGCGACCCTCAGGGCAAGCGGACCATCTTCGTGCTCACAAAGGTCGACCTGGCCGAAGAGAACCTCGCCAACCCCAATCGGGTAAGCTACACTACGTACTAACAATCAACAAAAACCTATTAAACAAGTATGTTACACTACTTACAACACCCACTGTTTGCCGAAGGTAATTTGGTGCCGACGTGACAGATGGCGAGTCCGTCACCGTCTCTTAGGCACTACATACATCCTTGAATTTCTTACTCAGACGTAGGCAGGTTTCCTCACGATGTTTTCCTTCACCGTAAAGCTGTGACTAATCACTGAACTTAAGTTAAACTTATTGGTACAGACCGGTGGGTTAAGAACTTTCGCTAGAATAGCAGGCAACCCTTCAATACCATAAGGCCATCACGGTTCCTTTTTAGTAGCAAATTTAATTGAATACCTTTGTGTGTGTGTATGTGTGATGTGTTGGTGTGCAGATCCGTCGCATCCTGGAGGGCAAGTTGTTCCCGATGCGCGCGCTGGGCTACTACGCCGTGGTGACCGGCCGCAGCCGCAAGGACGACTCCATACAGAACATCCGCGACTACGAGGAGCGCTTCTTCAGATCCTCGAAGCTGTTCAAGTAACGCACACTTCCTCTACTTCTTTCCCATCTTAACATAGTATAAAACGAATTCGCACCCGCTGTCTGTTTTTTTTTTTATACCACTAAGGTGGCAAACAAGCATACGGTCTGCCTGATGGTAAGCGATCACCGTAGCCTATGGACGCTTGCAACACCAGAGGGGTATCACTAACGCGTTGTCGACCCTGCACAAATCTCTTCACACCCTTTTTGAAGAACCCCATGCTGTACTCCATTGGGAAAACCTCGGTGGAGAGTAGAATTCCACAATTTAGAATTCGTACGCGGCAGATAACTCCTTTGGAACCGCGCCGTGCGAGACCATTTCGTTCCATAGTGTGGGGGTGAAATCCCCGCCGATTTAAAAGTAGACACAATTTTACTTTTATTTTTTAATACCACTAACTTGTCACAAATTCATACGGTCCACCTGATGGTAAGCAGTCACCATAGCCTATAGCCGCTAGCTATACCAGGGTTATCACTAACGAGGTGCCAACCATGTTGTTGATGAAGACTCCCAATTTTATGGGAAAACCCACGGGAGATACCATTTCGCCCTACCTCTCTTAGTTGCAAGACTTGTAAAATGTAGTGTTAGGAAGGTGTAGATGTATAGCTAGGATGGTGTGATGGTGTGATGGTGTGATGGTGTGTGTAGGGACGGGCTGGTGACGCCGTCGCAGGTGACGACGCGCAACCTGTCGCTGGCGGTGGCGGAGTGCTTCTGGCGGATGGTGCGCGCCTCCGTCGAGCAGCAGGCAGACGCCTTCAAGGCCATGCGGTTCAACCTCGAGACAGAGTGGAAGAACACTTTCCCTAGGTATACATATTTACAACATACCACTAAGGTGATTAAACAAATTAACAAGCATGTGGCCTGATGGTAAGCAGTCACCCTAGCCTACAGCCGCTAGCAATACCAGGGGTATCACTAACAGGTTGCCAACCATGTTGTTGATGAGGACTCACTTTGCTAGCAGCATTACTACTAGCGCAGCGTATCCTCGTGGAGCACTGGCAACCTTACTTACCACAGTAACACAACACTACATTAAGTAGTGTTATTTCGATACAAGCTGCGCTTAGTGCAGGGACCATCGGAACATGTATACACTGCAATCTTTATCACTCAATAAACGATTATTATTATTATTATTTCATCGCGGTCTTCCGTAGGGTGGTTCATAACAACACATAAACATATAAGACAGGAAGACAAGTGAAGAAGAAGAAGAATATACTGTCGTGATGAAACTCACTCGTGGTCCCAACTCAGCATGTGCTGGTTGGGTGTATAACGGATCTTCCGTTACCGATAGTACGTAAGACGTTACCGTAGTTTGTGAACACTTGCAACACCAGGGTTTTATTTTTTTTTACTGCCGCGCCACGTTCTCAATGTACGCCCGTTGTGTTATTAAACCGAACGCTATTAAATTCAACTGAAATAAGGTTCACTATATTGATTTCCTTATTCTGCGATCTTTCCGGAGCGTTTGATTGTGTTGGCGCGAAATTTTGATCAGGAATTTGTGACGCTATTAGTATAATGTATATGTAGAGATCAAGCTCCCAATCATGTATTGTCATACTTCATTCAGAAATATAATTTAAAATGTTATATTTATTAAAATTATTTCCGTTACCCCGTTACTATGAGCGTTCCACAAGGTCCCATTCTTGGTCCATTCTTCTTTGTGTTGTACATATTTAAATTATCGATCGCCTCTGGTAAATCGTAAACATGACGGTAAAGTTTGTTAATGATATAATATTCATTTTCCGCTATTACGAAAGCACATAAAAGTCGATCCTCAAATTTGTGGCCCTCAAAATCTATAAGTTAACCAAGAACAACTTTCACTACGTATTCGTATCGCTTTCGACTATTTTTGTATGAACAGGGATACGCCGGCAAATGGATGGAACTAAAAATTCGTATGAAAATTTATCTTATTGAGAGTTATGTTTTCAAATACGTATTAGAACGATGTTATTGCTACCGTACTGTAGGGAAGCCTATTAAAATCCGCCACTGATGTCCGATGGGGGGTGTTACCAGACAACGAGAACTGGACCGCGACGAGTTGTTCGAGCGCGCGCGCGCAGAGTTGCTGGACCAGGCGGCCGAGCTGTCGGCCGTGTCGCCGGCCAGCTGGGAGCTGCGCCTCCAGCAGGCGCTGTGGGCCGCGGCCGCCGACCACGTCTTCCACAACATCTACCTGCCCGCCGCCGCCAACGCGCAGGACGACACAGGTCAGTACCCCCCTTCACCACTTCACCACTGGCTTACCACTAGGGAATTGTAAGCCACTGTCACACACTATCCAGGTGAAATTGTTGTTATGGAAAGATCAGGGTTCCCTAATGAGGAAAACGTTATTGACATTTGCAATCCGTTTGTGTGGTTTCATATCTTGAGTTGTTTGATATAAGATCTAGTTTATTTGATACAAAATGATAATTATAATGCTTCAGAAAATGTCAAGATGGAAAAAAATATTTCGTTGCGCGAATTAGGTAGAAATGTCAGTACATTCTGCGTAGTTATTTGTTCTTCAATTTTACTGAAATAGGGTTTGAACATCAGTGAAAAAAATGGGGTATGTTATACACAGCGCTACTACGGTTCTTAAATATGTTGAATGGACTCGTTATTTAACCTCCTTTCTGCTTTACGGGTAGTTTTGTAACACCCTGTATACATATAAAGTTCTCCACAGTGGTGACAGTACCTCGAAACGTGAAGTTCAACCACGCGGATGGAATTGCTAGCAGCAACTCTAATGCTACTAACACTACCATATGCCTGGACTCTTTCGGATTAGACTTTAGTAAGGACGACATGTATAGCTATTAGATCGAAATAGTTTGGTGTATTAGAAAGCATTACTTGCAATGAGGTTTAGAGAATTCATGTTGTGTTGTCATTGTATTTACGTCATCTTGGTAATATTGTAGCAATAATTGTGTTTTCATAATGTATCGAACAGATTATATTATTATGTAGAACTAGCTTCTGCCCGCGACTACGTCCGCGTTATGCTTAGAATCTCAGAGGAACCTTAAATTTGCCTGAGACATAAAGTATCCTATATGTTAATCCAGGTTTTAAATTATCTGTGTTCCAAATTCCATCCAAATCCGTTGAGTAGTTTTTGCGTGAAAGAGTAACAAACATCCATCCATCCATCCATACTCACAAACTTTCGCATTTATAATATTAGTAGCATTTTAAATTTCCTTTTCTCGTCCCGTGGGATCCGTTTAACCGGTATAAAAACAAATGCTCGTTTCCGGTATGATTATTGATATAATAATTAAGAAATGTATTTAATTTCATCACAGAATGGGTTCAATAAGCCAAGATAGTTCTGTAAAAATTACACACTCGAAATTTACGAAATACTCTTTTGTTAACTAGGTATTAATTCGAGAAAAAAAATATCATAAGGTTCTTTTAAGTATTTTACGCGACAAATAACAGAATTACTAATCTAAAATAATATGTCAGGCCTTAAGGTATTGCCATCCTTATGAATGAGAATGAGAAAGGGAAAGCAAGACTTTTTAGACGAATTAGTTAAGTTTAGTAATTTTAAAGAACAGAATCGACACCATTATATGGTTTATTTGAAAAGAGTATTATATATTGCTAAGTTTCTCACCGGTTTTTTTTCAGCAAAAAACGACCTTCCGAATCCGGTGGTACATTCTGACAATTGTAAAGTATGATTTAGAGTTAGAATAGTGTGTGTTGTGACAACACAGACAAGTTCAACACCGCCGTGGACATCAAGCTGCGGGAGTGGGCGGAGGGCTCGCTGCCGCTGCAGTCGGTGGCGGCCGCCAGCGCAGCCCTGCGGGCCGAGTTCGGGGAGCTCCGAGCGCGCGCCCCCGACTCCGACCCCGTGTACGAGCCCCTCAAGAGGGCCGCCGTGGACGAGGCCCTGCGCAGGCACACCTGGGAGGATCGCGCGCATCATGTAAATATTTTTCACCAAGACTTCGCCCGCGTATCAATCAAATATATAGCCTATGTTACAGTTATAATACACCATTACGGTGGTGAAATAATTTAGTTCTAGTAGGTTTTGAGTATATTAGTTACAAGCATTTTTTTTTAATCTATTTATATCATTAATATATTGTACATATGTATTATCATCATCATACATTTAAGAGAAGTCGTGGTGGCCGTTTAGTATTCTAGCGATGCCAGTTCGAATCCCACCGACCATACCAAAGAATTTTTATGTGGGAAAGCGCGAAGATGAAGATATTATTATGTTACTTAATTTGAGATCAACAGATATTTTGCACCAGAAATCACTACATAATATAAAACAAAGTCTTTTCAGCTGTCTGTCTAACCCTATGTCTACTTAGATCTTTAAAACTACGAAACCGATTTTGATGTATTTACCTTATATGGTTTACGCTGGCCGTGCGAAGCCGGGGCGGCTCGCTAGGCTAGTGATATATAAAAACCATCCACCCAACTTGTCCGACTGCGAATGAATTGACGTTAAACTGAAATGTGCCCCTTAGGTACTGAGGGTGCTGCAGCTGAACGCGCTCCAAGACCGCATGGTCAGCTCGCGCGGGGAGTGGGACTCGGCCATCACGCTCATGGATTCCGCACTCAAGGAGAAACTAGACCTCACGCAGGCCGACCTCAAAACACTCACAGGTAAGCTATAATAGAAAGAAAGAGAGAAAAAGAGTTTTTGGCGGGAATCAGGCGGAGCGGTTGAGATTTTTTCCAGTGTCTCGTAAATTGTGTTATAGTGATCTTTAATGTGTATTTTTGGTGTCGTTATGTGCAGTAAAGTTTCATTTAGTGACTGATTTATAGGAACTGGAAATAATGCCGTTATACGACTTTTGTGTGAAGTGATTTATCATTTTGGTCAATAGGTTACCTCTGACCTAAAGGCGTGTTACGATCTGCTACTGCCGTGGATTGTCTCCAGAAACTCCATTAAGCATTAGAATGCATGACACTAGGCATTTTAATGCGGCAAACACGAGAAAAATTCTGACACTCGACCCTGGCAAAAATAGTCCCTGAAGGGATTGATTGCCATAGTTAGGAAGAAGAAGAAGAAAGTAAAAATATTTATTCATAACAACATACAAACATATACGAAGGAAAGAAAAGTGTAGAAGAACACAGTGTCGTTATGCAACGGTCCCAACTCAGCATGTGCTGGTTGGCGTATGACGCCTGATGTCATCATTGCTATCCTTATCCGTACGCTGTTGCGCAAGCGGCTATAGGTGATGGTATGCGGTCACCTATAGCCGCGGTTCAGGAAAGAATCATTGATCGTTTAGCTGTCGAGTGGTGTAATTACATTTTGTTTGTAGATGACATATATGTAGCAAAGTTATGTCATTATGTACAGCCGTGGTGGCCTTGTGGTTGAAGCAACGGCCTGTCATCTGATGGGCCCAGGTTCGAATCCCGGCCTGTACCAATGAGTTTTTCTGAACTTAAGTACAGTGATTAATCACATCTTGAGCTAAAAAGAGAGGTAGGGCGATTTGGGATTTCCCGTGGGTTTTCCCATTTAAAGACGTCTTAAATAATTAAAGACCTCTATTTAATTTGGAGCCGGCCGGCTGGGGACTGTACCCCCACCTTACAGATGACCGCAGTGAAATAACACTACTTGATGTAGTGTTGTGTTTTTGCGGTTGCCAGTCCTCCACGAGGATACGCTGGGCTAGTAGTAATGCTAGAACAGTGAGTCCAGTAGCGGATATAGGCTACGGTGACTGCTTACCATCAGGTGGGCCGTATGCTTGTGTGCCACCTTAGTGGTATAAAAAAAAACAAACATCAGTTTTCTGGATTGCTTCCCGGAAGCAAACTTGAAGACGTAGTCACGTAAAAAATATTCGTTCGTTCCCTAGGCCCAGGATTGAAGGAGCGCTGGCTATACTGGCAGTCGACCAGCGAGGAACAGCACCGGAGGGGCGAAGTCCGAGCTGAGCTGGAGCGGCTGGGGTCCTCTCGACCCTCGCTCACATACGACGAGGTGGTGGCCGTGAGGGACAACCTCAGGAGGAAGGGCTTCGAGGTCGACAACGACTACATACGGGAGACTTGGAAACCTGTTTATTTGAAGTGAGTCGTCACTTTTTCTTATATACCACTAAGGTGTCACACAAGCATACGGCCCACCTGAGGGTAAGCAGTCATCGTAGACTATAGCCGCTAGCAATACCAGGGCTATCACTACAGGCTGCCAACCATGTTGTTGATGAGGACTCAATGTGCTAGCAGCATGACTAGCCCAGCGTATCCTCGTGGAGCACTGGCAACCTTAATTACCGCAGAAACACAACACTACATCAAGTAGTGTTATTTCAATGCGGTCTTCTGTAAGGTGGAGGTACAGTGCCCAGTCGGGCGACTCCAATTTAAATGGGAATACCTACGGGAAGTCCCAAATCGCCCTACCTCTCTTTGACGTACTTCTCTTGGACGTATGTTTGTTACGCTATCATACAAAAACTACTGAACGGATTTTGATGACATTTAGATCGCAGATAGTTTATAACCTGGATTAACATATGGTGCTTTTTATCACGAGAAAATGTTAACTTTATCTGGGATTCTAAGCTCAACACGGACGAAGTCGCGGGCAGAAGCTAGTAACGTTATAACTTATAAGTATGTGTAACGGTTGGATGGATTGTAATGCAATTAGAACGGTTAATATGATCTAGATTATACCCATTTATTAGCCAGCAATCAATCAACACAACATACTGATCCAGCTCGAAGGACCACAACACAATGGTCCTTCGAGCCGGATCAACATGTAAGGTGTTGAAAGCAAGAAAGTTGATACGATAAGTGGTTCATAAATGTATCTTTCTCTTTCCTTCCCAAGGAACTTCTTGCAGCGTGCCCAGTCGCGAGCTCGGGATTGTCGCAAGAGCTTCTATCTGTACAGCCAGCAGAATGGGAATGGGGTAACACACTTTGCAATACGTTTATTAATGTAACGTGTGATTTAGATAATTTTGATATGGCTCGCGGGACCTTTTTTTAAACACATGCAGTTTAGCAGCCAATATTTAACTAAAACTGAGGAGCCACTATATGAAAAAAAAAAGCTAGAATATTTTATGTAGATTCTTTATTAAATAATTGAACAGAATATTTTAATTATTTAGGGCAGTGTTCCGCAAACTTTTGTGCACAATTTACATTAAGACAATCGGGACATTTTGATGGAACAGTATTGAATTAAAAGCAAATCTTTAAATATTATTCAAAACTGTTCTTTTATTGGTGTCCGAAACGAAACAAAACGAGGTATTTTATTTCGTCCATATAACTTATGAGCTAATGTTATTTCTCCGAGGCACACCAGCTAATGACCACGGTTCGGCAGTGTCAAAATTAAAACCAAATCAAAAATAATTTATTCAGTTTAGGCCCTAATAAGGCACTATGAAGGTCTAAATTACCACCGGTTCAGAAAAAAAGGCACACACATTGCGGGACACTGATTTAGAGGATGTGTTGCATGTATTATAATAATGTCTAGTATTGTTGGTATTGTATAATATGTAGTGGTGTGTGTGTGTGTGTGCAGGAGTGTTGCGAGGTGGTGATGTTCTGGCGGGTGTCTAGTATTGTTGGTATTGTATAATATGTAGTGGTGTGTGTGTGTGTGTGCAGGAGTGTTGCGAGGTGGTGATGTTCTGGCGGGTGTCTAGTATTGTTGGTATTGTATAATATGTAGTGGTGTGTGTGTGTGCAGGAGTGTTGCGAGGTGGTGATGTTCTGGCGGGTGTCTAGTATTGTTGGTATTGTATAATATGTAGTGGTGTGTGTGTGTGTGTGCAGGAGTGTTGCGAGGTGGTGATGTTCTGGCGGGTGTCTAGTATTGTTGGTATTGTATAATATGTAGTGGTGTGTGTGTGTGTGTGCAGGAGTGTTGCGAGGTGGTGATGTTCTGGCGGGTGTCTAGTATTGTTGGTATTGTATAATATGTAGTGGTGTGTGTGTGTGCAGGAGTGTTGCGAGGTGGTGATGTTCTGGCGGGTGTCTAGTATTGTTGGTATTGTATAATATGTAGTGGTGTGTGTGTGTGTGTGTGCAGGAGTGTTGCGAGGTGGTGATGTTCTGGCGGGTGCAGCAGACGCTGCGCACGACGGCCAACGCGCTGCGGCAGCAGATCGGGAACAGGGAGGCCGCGCGCCTCGACCGCGAGCTCAGGGAGGTCCTCGATGAGGTATCGTATCATACTATATCATATCTTACTAATATTATAAAGAGGAAAGATTTGTATTTATGTGGGTTTGTACAGACTCCGAAACTACAAGACCGATTTCAAAAATTATTCTCAATGATAAATTATCACTGAGTAACATAGGCATATATATTAACATTTATATTATACTAGCTGCCCGCCCCGACTTCGCACGGGTAGACATTTATCAAATATTTTGTCTACCCGTGCGAAGCCGGGGTGGGCAGCTAGTACAAAGTAAATACCAAGTGCTAGTCGCACTCGCGCCCTCAGGGCTCCGTACTAAAAACAAATCAGTTTAAATCCATATCTATATATAAATAAATCCCTATTTCCCTTGGTCATGGCATTACGGGTGAACGGCTGGACCGATTTCGCTAGTACTTTCTTTATGTGTTTTTTTAAATTTGATAAAAATACGTTTTATTTTTTATTTGGGATAAACTGCTTTATTCTATTATGCAAGTGTTTGACAAATGAATTCGGAGCTAAGACAGGACAACGTCTATTGGGACAGCTAGTGACAAACTAAATTTGCGGACTATGGACGCATGGGTATCACATCACTCGCGCGTTGTCGACCCTGAACTCACAAGAAGGCCTCGACAATGACTGTTACTACAACGTGTATTACTGAAATACATTATTTAATTCTCTTTAATTCTATGTACAGATGGCGGCGGACCCTGAACTTAAGAAAAAGTTATTGTCCGGCAGACGTGTGGAGCTCGCCGAGGAATTAAGTGAGTCACCGCTATTATTGTATAAGCTTAATGGATTATCGTGCTTCAAACTTGAGCTATCTAACTTCATACATTTTAGCTCTCATCACTACAAGTCCCTCACGCGGTAGGCAGAGAGTATACAGCGACATTTCACTAGAGACTTGTACACCTCTTTTGCTTCTTCTACATTCATCAATCTGTTCATACATGCCAGCCGGTGGTCAGCTAAGCAGATGTAGGGTTAAAAATTATCAGTTTTCATCTTTACCAAGGTAAACTTGTGTCGGTGACCCATCCTATTCTACAGAGTGTAATAATAATGCAATATTTGTTCCCAGAGCGAGTAAGGCAGGTTCAAGAGAAGCTGGAAGAATTCATAGAGGCTCTCAACAAGGAGAAGTAAACTGTATTATAGTTGGTATAAGGTCTATATTCAATAGTAATAAAGTCGCGTTAGAGTAGCGAATTGTGTTCTAAGATCTGTAAATTACTTCACACTAACAGGTCGACTTTGGGTTTGAAAGGGATCTATGTTTCGCGATGTCACATGTTAAAGAATGAACTTTTCTAAGTATAAAAAAATTAATAAAAAAAAGCCGTACTACAAAAAATTGTGACGTCACACTAAGGAGCGGTCAAAACAATCATGCAATTCGTGTGACGTAACTTACTCCAGAGGTCGTGGACCCCTATGCGAACCAATTTGTTGGAAATCACCAATACGACCTATAAGTGCGAGCGAGATCCGATGTCAATCTCATTTCTAAGGAATATCTAAGTAATACCTATTTCAAGTGAAAATGGAATTTATTACCAACTTTATATGCGGTCCAAAACTTAGATCTTTTGTCTCGCTCTAAAGCAATAACGTACAAGTGTGAAAGCGAGATAAAACAAGAGTGAATAAGATACAAATTGGAACGATGTATTTTCAATTATTGTGAGATAATACCGTACAGGATGTGATACAAAACAGTTATATTTTATGGGTTGCTTTAAATCTTCGTATAGTTCGTATGATCATGTATGAGAACGGAAAATTCGAAACTATTATTTCAAATTTTGTCATACGAATTTTATTTGTATGAAGAATAGAAAAAAATTGTGAGTTTTCTTCCTCAAATACGGCTAAATGTGTGGGATTCCTTACAAATAAGTTGGTCCAAATCTGAAAGTGCCGGCCAACGCTTTTTTTGTGTATCATGTTAGAGCTTGTCCGTCTGAACATTTTTTACTATAGGACCGTTGTAGTTGATTTTATTTGAGTTCGAAATACTGAGTTTACATACAATTTGTTGAAAATGGGAATTCAATAACCAACACAAATTAAAAGTCCTGTAATGTCTTATTTTGGTGTCATAGTAATAAATGCTCAGACGGACAAGCTCTAACAGAATATACTAAAAAAAATGTTGGCATCCACTTTCAGATTTGGACCAAATCTCTATGAAACATGGATGATGTTCTTTCACGCGTTCAATGTCAGAAAGTCACATGGATGCGCCCCATAACGCTTTTCGTTACATGACGATGTCTACCACTCATCTTCTACCGCAAGCCGCGTTTAAGGTTTTTCTCTAAAATAGCCATGCGCATATGGCCATACCAAATACCCCTTAAAATAATTACAAGTCACGTGACCACGTGTAGCGACAACCTGTATACACTAGCCTTAGCAAGAAGAACTTTCGACAATTTTTGTATGGGAAAATGAACAGCGCTGCGCCGGCGAAAAGTGGAACTGAAAATTCGTGTGAACATTTTCATTGTTCTTGCTAAGAACCAAATCCACTGGAGATGTAAAGATGCTATTTTTCTACTTGTGTTCAATGAATGGACTTAGATTTGCTTGGACAGATGTATAATGATGCTTGGATGTTATCACACAGCGCCATCTAGTTCCAAACTAAGCGAAACTTGTACTATGAGAACCAGCAGCAATAACACTTGTACATCTATACTAGCGACCCGCCCCGGCTTCGCACGGGAGCATCGGATTTTCTTTACTATACTATGCGACAACTATTATGAAACCTAAACGATTATTCATCTATCTATTATTGAAAACCCGTTGCGTAGTTTAAAGATCTCAACGCACAGACAACGGGAAGCGACATTGTTTTATACTATGTTAAGAAATTGTTGGTTATTTGACGAGACCGCTGGTCTAGTGGTTAGTATACCTGACTGTTGCGCTAGAGGTCGCGGGTTCGATTCCCGCCGGGGCAAACATTTATGTGACAAATATGTTTGCCTTGCGTCTGAGTGTTTGGTATGTATTATAAGTATGTATTTACAAACAAAAAGTATATAAGTTATATATCAGCTACTGGTTCCCATAGTACAAGCTTTGCTTAGTTTGGGGACTGATGGCGCTGTGTGAGAATGTCCAAGCATTATTATATATTATTATTATTATTATTATCTATAAGTGAGTAGAGCGGTAGATCTTTCAGTTCGCGTAAATGACGTTTCTTCAGTTATATATAAACTAGCTGTTATCTGCGACTTCGTCTGCATTTGTTTAAATACAAAGCCTACGTCCTTCCCCATGATATAATCTATCTCATTGTCAAATTTCAATACGATCCGTTCAGCCGTTTAGTCCTGAATAGGTAACGAACAAACAGAGTAACTGTCGCATTTATAATGTTAGTTTGGTCTAGACTGTCTCTCATCTTACGTCACGAGGAGTTTCTCTATTTAAATAACCAAATACGAAATGCATTTTAGTGTTGCTAATAAAGAATTGAATCGACTTAAAGTTTGGCACAATCTTTAACTTGGAGCACTCTTGTACTTGAATTAATTATCACATAGCGCAGACTTTTACATCAAGCAGTGGAGCCTATGGACTTGCAACACCAGGGGTATCACTCGCTGCACCTGTAACTATCTCCCTCCTTGAAGCCCCCCATACTGTGTCCTTGGGAACAAAGCGGGGAAGTGATTTTTGTTACTGTTATTATTAAAACGTTGTAAATATTTTGCATAAAACTAAAATTGTATATGTAATTTTTGATTTGTACATACATACACATGCTTTATAACAGAATTTTGTTAAATTCACTAACACTCATGTCACCAACTTTACAAATATAGGTTGGTTAAATATTCCGATATTTCAGTTGATTTTCAGTCTATGTATTTTTATTTTAGTACCAGTTTGTTAAAGGTTAATTTGTAAAAAGTATTTCTGATTTTTTGCCCCTATTACCTCCAGAGATACCTATGCATTTTTTATTGTTTATGTAACTAAAAATGGCGCAATAAGACATGATTGTTATTGTAACGGCGGCCCTGTTGTTCTGTTCATGTAACGGCTTGATGCAAGTTCTCTTTTAATAAATGTTAATGAAAATATACGGCGTTTTCATTTAGAATCCATTCATAGTGCGATTTCATTTTAAAACAATTCATTCATTCGATTTAGATTAAACAATTTTAAGTAATATAAATGCGTTAAAAACATTTTAATCTGGAGAGTAAGCCCAAAGACATCATGCCTTACGAATAAAAATTAAATGTTTGCAATGATAGCACATGATATATTGAATTCGTAATTTATAATACTTTCTACATAAATGCAGTTTCAAAGCGCACCATGCACGCTAATGATTCATGGTACACAGACCAGTAAGATAGATATTACAAGCGTCTATACATATAGGCATGGTGCTTGATTACTATCAGGCGGGCAATGCGCTTCCTTGTTTTTTTTACACCGTTTCAAACAAGCATACGGCCCGCCTGTAAGCGGTCATCGTACCCTAGTGCCTAAGAGACGGCGACGGACTCAGCATCTGTCACGTTGGCACCAAATTATCTTTGGTGGAGAGTGGGTGTTGTAACACCTCTGCCTACCTCTTCGGTGGAGGAAGGCGTGACATATTTATTATAATATCACACATAAATCATTGTGATAGTGTGACACTTAAATCATGTGTAAGCTGAACCTTATCATTCGTAATAAATTCCGATGTGTCACTATCTAGCAACTTGTGGTCCTGCGCAAAGAGCTTAGTGTATGAGACATCAGCTTCAGGTACATATAGCTTGCTGTGGGGATTGTAATGTCTTTGTATGTGTTTTCTAAGTTGGTGGCCCATCACAAACTTCATATGACACACTGGACATTCTCGTGTGGGTCCAATGTGCTTCCGTCTCCTGTGCTCCATTCTCCTTGAAGCTGAGAGGAAGCTTTCACCACACTCGTCACAAGGGAATGGTTTCTCGCCAGTATGCAGTCTCGTATGATACACTAATGCTGCGGGAGTAACAAACTTGCCCCCGCAGTGTTCACAGTTGTAGTTCCTCTCTCTCGTATGCTTCACCATGTGATTGCGTAGTCTACTCACTGCATCAAACTTCTTTTGACACCAGTCACAAGACAAGACTTGTCCAAATCCATGGTCAATTTTCAAATGTGACCGAATACCATTTTTCCTCACATAGCCTTTGTTACAGATGTCACAAAAGAACTGTGGTAGCTTAGCATCACAATTACCACAGATTTTTAAATGTAATTTATAAGTGTATTTGTTAAAGAATGTCTTGTTACATTTCGGACACTTGTTGGCTTCATGCTTGTCCAAGTGAGCTCGTAATTCTTTCTTGGATGGAAACTGTACGGAGCAGAGCTTGCACACAGCAGCCACATGGTGTAAATTATCGTGGTACTTCAACATTTTCTCTGTACTAAATTTCTTTGCACATTTCTCACACTGTAATCTCTTTGGGTAGTGTATTCTCTCCGCATGCTCATCAACTTGTACCTGCGATGCAAATAGCTTATGACAGTGTCGACAAGAGTACTTTGTTTTGCTATGTACTCTCATATGTTTAAACAAGTGGCATTTAGAATTAAATCGATCACCACATTCCTCACAAATAACTCTATTTGGCTTACAGTTTCTAATGTGAGTTTTTTTAGTTTTAAGAACTTCTTTTAATTTTACTATTGCCATCTTTTTACTTTTTTGTGTAAATACTTTTTTGCTTGTGTAGACAATGTTGTCTTTCCTATTGATCATCAGGTATGCAGTACGTATGTTAGGATTAATTGTCTCCGATTGGCTTATGCTAATCCTGAACTTTTTGCAGACCTCTAGCCACTGGTGGTCGGAATGCTGACACAGCTTACGGAATAAGTAAGCGGTGATGGCCATCGTGGCACAGCTCATGCAGAGCATCTGTGGTAGAGATTCTTCTTCAGGGATCTGGAAACCATTTTATATCATTGGTAGCATTGCATATTCAACACTGAACGTAAAAATTATTATTGAACAGTGTAACAAATAAAACTATGTATTTACAAAAACCTACTCACAGATGAAAGATTTTACATAAACTAGAATCACATGGGAGCATGTCAAGAATATTGGCAGCATTGGTTTTTTTTTGTATTATCAAAACCCAAAAATTGATTAAATATGAATGAACTATCATGTTATAATGGCTGTGTCCAGAGTTGTAAGCTACGGTTTGCTTTTGCTAACTCCAGCAGCCCATTTCAAATATACAGGAGAAGATTGCCAGTGTCTTTTTTTTTCGTCTGATGGTAAGCGGTCACCGTAGCCTATGGACGCTTGCAACACCAGGGGTATCACTCGCGCGCTGCCGACCCTATTGACTTCTTCCGGTGACATATTACCTTCAGGCAGGCCTTACAGTTGTTTGACACTTTCGCCTTACGCTAGTCGCATATGATGTGTAAAATCAGATATTAGAAGGCCAACATAAAAACCGTGTGCCCATTGGTCAAATAAAATAGCACCCGTTTCACGGCTTTCTGTAACACACTTCCGTTCCCGAAATCACTCCCACAGATTGCAGGAAAGCGAGAGGAACGATGCTACACATAAAAATCACAGTGCACTCACAGACGGACAATCAATAATTTTATTTTGTTTTAAGATTGAGTACCCGAACAAAACTTACCCCAAGTTCTTGGAATATGGTTTCAAAAGTAACAGTGTCGTTGTAATAATACTTTTGAAGAGGCACTTCGCTTTCTAGCGTTACTTCTTCCTCGTTAGTCGGAACAAAACATATCCTACATATATGATCATTCTCGCCGCAAACAAACTTCAGTGCCGGTAATAAGACACTGCGATCAACATCCATCTTATTTGATGTCGTGGGCTTAGATTATTTATGTTGTGGGATGGTTTGGTTTAATTTAATTGAAATTTGTAAGATAAGTTCCTATTCAAATCTAAAATACTAAAATCCAAGAGAATACAACCGCTACGCTACTAAACTGCTACTAAAATGTCATACTATTTATTGTCCAAATCGTTGACAGGTGTTTGACAGCCAATATCATGTTTTCTTCTTCGTCTTAACTATGGCAATAAATCCTCCTCGAGGACTATTTTTGCTAGTGTCGAGTGTTACAGCATTTTCAAGCGACTCAAATATTTCGTTTTGATGCATTAAAATGCCTTGTGTGTGCAACTTACTATAAAAGGAAAATTTACAAAATTTGAACAAAGCGACCATGTGAAAGCCCAGGCTAGAGATTATTATATAAAAAGATGGAAAAGATAAACCTTTTCCTTTTTTTGATGGGTAAAAAAAATATTTGTATGTACTATATAAACTATAATAGCTTCTACTCAGTGTGTTAGCACCTATCTAGTATGCGACCATTGTAAAAGTCCAGCGCCATCTTGTAGGTGGAAGGAGAAACAACATTTTTTGTCCTCCAAAAAATTGTTGGAGTTGGCCATAGTGTATTATGAATTATCTATGGTGCTTGCTTACCTCTCCAGCATGAGTGTGACTGAGTAATAAATAAATAGTGTTCTGTGGCTGGAGGCCACCTTGGTCTCGCCATTGTCCGGCTAAGTAGCTAAAGTTCCCGGAACTCACGCTACGAGAGACAACACAAAAAAAAACTGTCTGTAGTCTGTACTGCTGCAGTGCTTTGCTATTACACTCCTCTCGGTTGTTTTTTTTTGTGAACTTGTAATAGAATACACTACATGATATCATTATCAAAGTATAATCGTATCGTTCTACGGCGTTCCATCTACGTAAACTAATGTGAGGCATTTTGAGGTCTCATTGAGGTGATTTTTTAATGGTTTGTATATTATATTATAGTGTATATTGTATAATTAGACTAATATATATTTATTTATTAAATTTCCTGCAAATACGATTTGCAAAGGTGGACTTAATACCGTAGGTTCTCTACCTATATAATATGTATCTATCTATTTCATCTACCGAGAGGTGAGTTCCCTACGAATAAATTGGTCTTATTTAAATGAAGCCACTTTATGAACTACATAAATACTAACCTCGCTATATATTAGAAATGTGTAAATTCGTAAGAAAATATCCCGAGTTCTTTACTAAATGCGAAGATGTACTCACAAAATATATGCTTAGACGCAAAAATCAACTGCAGCTTCCCTCTTCCCGATTAACACTTGACGCCAAAAGCCCACTAATTACAGCAATTAAAATATACAACAAGTTACCTGATAATATAAAAAAAGAAAATAACTACAATAAATACATACAATTGATAAAAACTCTCCTAAATAACAAATGCTATTACTCTGTTCAAGAATATTTAGATGATAGAAATAAAATAATAGAAGAAACAATATGAAGAATACCTCTAAGTAGATAAGTAGATAAATAAAAGTAAATATATTGATTTGTATGATTAAAACAGGTTTATTATATAATGTAATGAATGCTCACTAAGCGTATTCCTCCCAATCGCTGCGCCCTGCAGGGTGTGTATTATAGATATAAGTACTGTATAATGTATGTATATCATGTAATACACGTGCAATTATTAAATAAATAAATAAAGTAATTTGGACCGGCCCCGGGGCCATATATAAAAGGATCAACAAGTTTGGATGAACCAGAAAGTGCACTATGTGTATGTACTTCGTATTTAATTTTGTACTTAGACCATATTACATTATCATGTGCACGGCACTCGACAAGAGAAGAACCGCCCGGCCCGCTCTATGCGAGTTTATTGAATTTTATTTTCGACTAGCTGTGCCAGGAACTTCGCCCGCGTTGAATCGAATTTTGTTATTACGTAGGTTTTATTCTCAAATAAAAGTGACTATTATAACAAAAGAAGGTAGGTACAACACTTATTTAGACAACAGACACATACATTTTTATATATTTGTGGGTATGTATGTACCTTTGTATAGAATTTAATAGTGTACATGCCTGCTTCGAAGCAAAGTCTCAGGTTAGGTTTTTATATTTATTTATTATAATGAAGAGAAGAGATTTGTATTTTTGTATGCAATGAAGAAATTCAGAATGTACCTGACCGATTTTAAAAATTCTTTCTCCAGTAGAATGCCATATTATCTTTGAGTAACATAGACTGTATCATGAATTCATGATATTATTATATTGCTACGCGTATGAAGCCGCGGTGACAAGCTAGTAGTTTAGTCTCACTTATTGTTGGAAAGAAACTCTGTGGGCGGTAAGATAAGTAAGCAGGTAGTTAAGTAAGCACGTAATTAGAAAAAAATCGTTTCTCGGAACTTTAACTAATGGATACGATAGCTAGTGCTGTCTCTGTGTATGCATAAGGCTGAGCTGGTATTTACAATGTCACGTCCTAGCACTGCGAGGGGAGAATGCAGGACGCGGGGAGTATGGCTTGGACGCGGGTCCTGGGAATTTCCAATATTGAAAATAATGGGAAATACCAATAGCACTCAGATTATAATAATTAATTAATACTACACACAACAATAAAGACATTTATTTTTCTCTAACGCGCGGTTTTTTTTTTTTGGGCGAATAGCTGTCTGAATCATTACCATAAACTACATTCCCGTTACTCCCGGTTCCAATTTTGAATGAGGAATTCGGGTTTGTCATCGCATTTAGTGATATTAGTAGGAAACACATTATTTGTTTTGTACGTAGTATATTATCTACTCTAAGTTATTATCATATTTGTATTATATAAATATAAATTTCCACCGTGTATCACCTGATTAAATTCAATACATTTATTTCTTAATATAAATAAGTTATTATGACTTTAACAGATGTCAGTAGCCTCGCTCTCGCTGTCAGTGGCGGGACCGGCGGAGCTGGCGGGGCAGAGCCTGGGCTCGCGGCACCGGCGCCTCAACCGCAGCGTGGCGGCCGCCGCGCGGGCCCGCCTGCCCTTCGCCAGCGTGCAGGGCCTGCCCGAACAGACGCCTGTGGACCGCCTGTTCAAGATACAGCTCGCCTCTCAGTACAGGCACCTCGAGTACGTAGTCGCGCAGCTGCAGCACGACGAGCTGCTGTACGTGAGCCGCGCACTGAACTGCTGCTCCACGTGGCTGCTGCAGCACGAGCAGCTCGCGGACCCCGAGCACCTGGAGCGGGCGCTGTACCCGGCGATGGCGGCCCCCGCCGCGCGCAAGCTGCGCCGCTGGCTGTACACGCAGCTGCGGGACCCGGCCCGCTGCCGCCGCTTCTACCACTACTATCAACACACCGCATTCCACTACGCCATCAAGTTTCTGTGGCGATGCTCCAACGATTTCATCCTGGAAGAAGCGCCCAAGATACTGGACAAACTCACGCCGCACTATTTGAAACAGTTGAGCGAGCAGTGTCCTCGAGTTGCTAAATTATTCTTCGATGCCATTGAAACAGACGGAAAGCTCAAAACAATGTACATAAAAAAACAAAAGGAGTATTACGAAAGTATTAAAAGTGTTTTAAAATCTGACGCGGATATATTCCTGGACATTACTGAGAAGTACTTCAACTTGCACTTGTTCAAAAAGCTGAGTCGTGTCGCAACACGTTACATATTGAGCCAGCAGCGAGGCAGGTTCGACAGCAAGCCGGAGCTGTACACGCTGTGGTTGCTGGAGCTGGGGGCCGTGGCGCAGGCGCTGAGCGGCGCGGAGTGCGAGCAGCTCGTGTTGAGGCTGGCCCGCGCACAGTACCTGCACCACCAGTTCTCCTACAAGGCCGTGGAACCCCTATTTAAGCGGCTGGACAAGGACAAGAGGTTCGCCCTAAAGAAAAGGGTGTTCGTCGACAAAGATCTCGGGGATATAGTACAAGACTGGCCATATTCCACTCCAAACCCACCTAAATTCAGTGAATTTAATGTGTGTATATTCGAGGACAAATTGAAACGGCCTCCCAGATACTTCGGAAGGTCAATAATGAGAGGCCAGGAGAGAATGTGCATGTTGAAATGCTCTGCTCGTTTGGATATGGGGCCATGTCGAGTATATACTCTTTTAAACAAAATATACGATGAATTTCGGTTCCACAATTTCAATCATACGTTTTTTGAGTTGAAGAAGAGAATGAAATCGGAGAATTCTGCACAGAACAGGCAATACATGATGCTAGTGTTGGTGAGCAAGAGCGCGAGTCGAGCAGAGAGTGTGGAAGCGTTGTTGAAGTACCTAAACGACCAGCACAGTAACGAGCCGGTGCAACTCCGCGCCGCAGTGGTGCGCAGCGTGGTGAAGCGAGCAGGCGGCTGGCGGCTGCCCGCTGCACCCTGGCGGCAGCTGCTGACCTTCGCGCGCGGGCTCGGCCTCGACGGCTTGCCGGCCGAGGCCTCTTGTACCGAGGGGCTGCACGCCTCCGTCTTGCGACAACTACTCGACCCGACCGATCAACCTTCCACTTTGATGACTGCATTTTTTGATCAATTTTCTACCTTCAAAGAGTACCCACTTAACGCGGATGAGAAGAATCGCGTCATTGATATGCTCCCGAAGCTATTGTTGAAATCCATTGAGGTTGAAACTGATCCTCATGTGATAGCGCAGCGGTTTAATTATATACTGGATACATTCTCCGCGTACAAGCTCCGAGCGGATAAGTGTGAGGAACTGGTGCCGGCTGTGGCCAAGTTTGCTGAAACTCACGCCTGCATCGCAGAGGATCTCTTGCAACGCTTGTTTCGAGAGAAAGTAGCGCGTCATCAACTATTTCGGGAAAACTTTCCTCTTATCCAATCAGATGCTTCTTATGTTAATGCTCTACGCCACGAACCAGACATCCTTGATATGGATTTATTATTAAACTCTCTTACCATGAAGTATGTAAGACCCGAGCAGTTTCTGCGTAAGTTATCTGTATATTTTTCTGAACCAGATGGTATAGCTCAGCGGGTTTTGGCGGCTTTTAATGCTAGACTGGCTGAGACGGCTAAGCCTGAGAGATGCTTTGCGCGGGCAGTAGTGTATCTAGCAGGTCCAAAACTTGAAACATTGTTGAACACATTGGACGCCGCTCCTAGAAAGAGCCCTGAGAAACGGCTGGCGGCAGCGATGAAAGCGAATGTACACGTGGCTCGACCTCCACTCGATGTAGAGGTATTCGGGTGGCGGCGAGCTGGTGCGAGGGCGGCTGTGAGCCGAGTGGTGGCGAGCAGGGCTGCGGACGTGGAGCAGGGCGCGGCGCGGCTGGCGTCATGGCGGCGGACGGCGCGCGCTTCGCTGGCGATGGCGGGCCAAGTCTCCAGCCACTACGAGCTCTTCGCTTCCGTCGCCACAGTACGCCCCAAGGTCATCCTACAAGTTGTAGTTCGCTACTTCGAACGACATTATTGTGGCGACCCACGCATTTGGTCAGTCATTGAATCTGTTCTTGAAAGAATTGATTTATCCGCAAATCCGAAGCTGTGTCAACGACTTCTTAAATTTAAATCAATGCCAACCGAGGTGACAGCAAAATACTGTACAGTTCTTTATAAAGGTATGAAGCACGTCAAGTATCCAGAACCATTTATAGATATGAAAGAATTTGAAGAAGTTACCCTGCTTACTGAGATAGTAAATTTAGTCGCGTTTGTGGATGAGAAGTTTATTGAAGGATTAATTGTGAACTTCATCAATGGAATACAGGAGAATAAAGAGGTCTGTGAGGATTGTGAGGAGCGGCCTGATAAAAAAATAACTTTATATGTTTCTATGGTTGCAAAGTTTCTTCTACTTTGCACAACCGAAGAAGTGCAAAAGGCTAGATTGAAATCAATAGGAGAATCTTTTCTTGAAAAAATGGCAACAGCTCTGGCCACAGTCAATGACAAGAAAGCGATTTTAAATAGCTTGTCTGAATTTCTGTTAAATTTGAAGTACATGAAGGTGTATTTGGATCCGCAGTATGTGTCGTGTTTGCCCGTGATGGAGCGAGTGGCAGTTTGGTTGAAGGGTGTTCTTCCATTAGAGATGGGGTTCCAGAAGCTAGTTCACCTGCACCTGAGCATGTTGTACTTCAAGACGATACGCCAGTGCGTGCGGCAGGTTCCGGATGTGTTCTCTGATCCTGCGAGGAGGCAGGAAGAGGGGGTGAACATAGTGGGCCGAGCGCTCGGCAAGTACATTGCTCATGAAGTAGCCCACTTGTCTGACAAATACTTTGATTCCATCGTGGAATTATACAGTCAAGCACTGATTAGCTATATTGATGAATATTTCGAGTGGGATAATTTGATAGGGAATTTCATCACGCCCGTGGTGGTGGGTATTCTGGAGAGCGGAGAAGGCAACGAGACGCGGTTGGCTGTACACCTTCTCAAAGATACTTATTACCAGATTGACAAGAAAACTCAGGACGAAATAAATAATATTTTGAAAGAAAAAGTCAACGAGGAAACCAAGTTCCTAGCGCAGGCATTCGGGATTTTAAAAAATGAAGACATTCTGACATAGCTCAGTGCTAAGTGTTTTTTTTATTAACTAGCCCCAACTTATTTAAATATTAATATTTTTATGGCAAGTGAAATCGCGTATTAATATTTTGTAGTCGACTGTCGACACAAATAACTTAGTCGTAATGAAGACAATTGATTGCCATATTTAGGAAGAAGAAGAAGAAGAATAGTACGTAAAAAGCATCGTGCTGGTTCAGACTGATAGAGCACATGGCTGAATCCTCAGAATAATGACTTAGGCACTCTACTGAAACTGCTGAATCCATAGATGGAACGTAAATACTAAGAACAGATTTGTTGAAAAAATCAATCCCCTTCAAGGACCATTTTAGCCAGTGTCGAGTATAAAATTCTCATATAATTAATTTTACTCTGAAAAAAATAAGCAAATAGTATTTGCTTCTGAGTCTATGGTCAAAAGTCATGAGTGACATTGACAATAAATAATTGACAGATTCATTTTGGCGGGAATTATCCTAGATTCAATGCAGTGGTAATTGATGCAGGGAATTGGTGCTTGTAAATATTTGCTGTGTTTTGTACTTGTATATAATCAAAGGTCTCGTAAATGTAGTTTATCTTTATTTTGGGTTTATTTTGTGCAGTAAACAAAGGTTTATTTAGTTATTTTATGTATTCTAAAAATTTAATGCTTTTGGTTTATGACTTTCGGGTTAGTTAGTAATACTTGTTTTTTTTTATAGTTATTGCACAGAATAAATATATAATAATTCCTCATATTACGTACCTGTTTTGTAAACACGCTTTTAGGAGACTGTCGATAACTTTGTTAAAACAGAAAACAATAAAATCAATTATTTTTGTATGATAATCGATCCCGTTTGTATGTCTATTAGTTTAAATGAATAAAGCTTTACATAACGTATGATAAAAAAGCAAGCATCTATTTATTAAAAAAAATCGTTAATTTTTTTTCACCATAATTGCCTGTTTACTGGATTAGTTTCCTAGGTGTGTAAAAGTCTAGTCTATTGTGTGAGTATATGGAAAGGTAGTGCGAATTGGGATCTCCCGTGGGTTTTATCATTAAATTGGAGTCGCCCGACTAGCGACTGGGAACTTTACATCCACCTTACAGAAGACTGCAGTGAAATAACACTACTTTGATGTAGTGTTGTGTTTCTGCGGTAAGTAAGGTTGCCAGTGCTCCACGAGGATACGCTGGGCTAGTAGTAATGCTGATAGGACAGAGTCCTCATCAACAACATGGTTGGCAACTCGTTAGTGATAGCTAGCGGTTAAAGGCTACAGCGACTGCTTACCGTTAGGTGGGCCGTATGCTTGTGTGCCACCTAGTATAAAAAAGATATAGTCTAGCTGCTAGACTAGCATCTTTTTATAATGTTCGGTTCCTTTCCGCCGAACTATTCCGAAGATAACCCCGCTCACTCCATCCCAGCCCCAGCGTTGCTTACAGTCACCATCAGTCTAGTCAGTGGCACGCGCGTTACATTAGCGTCCATAAGAAATATAAGTAAAAACATTTCTCTCAGTGCTTAGTTATGAAACAGTGAGGTCTTCTACCACAGGTATTCTGTGCTTACAAGTAGGCCTCAACAATGACTGCCCTTACAACGTGTATATTACTGAATTAAACTCTTTAATTCTTATTCCAATCTATTTGTGTTTTCGTATCGTTTCTCAGTGCACCCAAAATAAGTGAAGCTTTATTAGCAGCCTAAATAAGGTGAGTACGTTCGTGTTTATTTCTAGTATTCGTTTTCTGGTAGATATCTATTCAACATTAAAAGTAGCGCTTATACCTATATAGGAACCTAATATAGCACTTTGTTGTTGACGAATAGCAAAATATGAGCCAAGAATTTATTTTTATGGTTGCGTTTACAAGAAATTAAATTGGTCGTGTTTTAAATAGATCTACCTACATCCGTTATAAACATGCATGTTTCTTGGCAAGAAATTCTTAATTAAGAGGCTAAAAATAATAATTATGTACTGTACATTAGGTCATCGGATAGTGGGGTCCAATCTTCTTAACTGGAGCCAAGCGATTGATTTATCCAGACTACAGAACTTATTGAATTGATAGGAAAATATTTTGTGTATATCTTATCAACTAGGGTACGATCTTTTTGTCTTTGGGATTGGAATAACTAATTTCGCATTTGTGCTCTAATATTCTAAATAATGAAACATTAATGTAATCTTTCTCTGTATAAATAGTTTTCATTTGGCTCTGACAGATGTCAGTAGCCCCGCTCCCGCTGTCAGTGGCGGGGCCGGCGGGCCTGGCGGGGCAGAGCCTGGGCTCGCGGCACCGGCGCCTCAACCGCAGCGTGGCGGCCGCCGCGCGGGCCCGCCTGCCCTTCGCCAGCGTGCAGGGCCTGCCCGAACAGACGCCTGTGGACCGCCTGTTCAAGATACAGCTCGCCTCTCAGTACAGGCACCTCGAGTACATAGTCGCGCAGCTGCAGCACGACGAGCTGCTGTACGTGAGCCGCGCACTGCACTGCTGCTCCACGTGGCTGCTGCAGCACGAGCAGCTCGCGGACCCCGAGCACCTGGAGCGGGCGCTGTACCCGGCGATGGCGGCCCCCGCCGCGCGCAAGCTGCGCCGCTGGCTGTACACGCAGCTGCGGGATCCGGCCCGCTGCCGCCGCTTCTACCACTACTACCAACACACCGCCTTCCACTACGCCATCAAGTTTCTGTGGCGATGCTCCAACGATTTCATCCTGGAAGAAGCGCCCAAGATACTGGACAAACTCACGCCGCACTATTTGAAACAGTTGAGCGAGCAGTGTCCTCGAGTTGCTAAATTATTCTTCGACGCCATTGAAACAGACGGAAAACTCAGAACAATGTACATAAAAAAACAAAAGGAGTATTACGAAAGTATCAAAAGTGTTTTAAAATCTGACGCGGATATATTCCTGGACATTACTGATAAGTACTTCAACTTGCACTTGTTCAAAAAGCTGAGTCGTGTCGCGACACGGTACATATTGAGCCAGCAGCGAGGCAGGTTCGACAGCAAGCCGGAACTGTACACGCTGTGGTTGCTGGAGCTGGGGGCCGTGGCGCAGGCGCTGAGCGGCGCGGAGTGCGAGCAGCTCGTGTTGAGGCTGGCCCGCGCACAGTACCTGCACCACCAGTTCTCCTACAAGGCTGTGGAACCCCTATTTAAGCGGCTGGACAAGGACAAGAGGTTCGCCCTAAAGAAAAGGGTGTTCGTCGACAAAGATCTTGGGGATATAGTACAAGACTGGCCATATTCCACTCCAAGCCAACCCGAAAACACTGATTTTCATGTTCGTATATTCGAGGACAAACAGTATTCTCATCGGCCTTACTTAGTAGAAGATTTCCGACGTTGTTTAAAAAAGAGAAAATATAGTGGCCATTTTAAAACTGAAATATATTCGGTCCTGAATAAGGTGTACGATGAATTTCGATTTTCTAATTTCGCCAAAACATTTATCGAATTGAAGAGAAGAATAAAAGCGGAGACTTCTGCACAGAACAGACAATACATGATGCTAGTGTTGGTGAGCAAGAGCGCAAGTCGAGCAGAGAGTGTGGAGGCGTTGTTGAAGTACCTAAACGAGCAGCACAGCAACGAGCCGGTGCAACTCCGCGCCGCAGTGGTGCGCAGCGTGGTGAAGCGAGCAGGCGGCTGGCGGCTGCCCGCTGCAGGCTGGCGGCAGCTGCTGGCCTTCGCGCGCGGGCTCGGGCTCGACGGCGCGCCGGCCGAGGCTTCTTGTATCGAGGGGCTGCACGCCGCCGTCTTGCGACAACTGCTCGACCCGACCGATCAACCTTCCACTTTGATGACTGCATTTTTTGATAAATTTTCTACCTTCAAAGAGTACCCACTTAACGCGGATGAGAAGAATCGCGTCATTGATATGCTCCCGAAGCTATTGTTGAAATCCATTGAGGTTGAAACTGATCCTCATGTGATAGCGCAGCTGTTTAATTATATACTGGATACATTCTCCGCGTACAAGCTCCGAGCGGATAAGTGTGAGGAACTGGTGCCGGCTGTGGCCAAGTTTGCTGAAACTCACGCCTGCATCGCAGATGATCTCTTGCAACGCTTGTTTCGAGAGAAAGTAGCGCGTCATCAACTACTTCGAGAAAACTTTCCTCTTATACAAACAGATGCTTCTTATGTCAATGCTCTGCGCCACGGACCAGACGTCCTTGATATGGATTTATTATTAAACTCTCTTACCATGAAGTATGTAAGACCCGAGCAGTTTCTGCGTAAGTTATCTGTATACTTTTCTGAACCAGATGGTGTAGCCCAGCGGGTTTTGGCCGCTTTGAATGCTAGACTGGCTGAGACGGCTAATCCTGAGAAATGCTTTGCGCGGGCAGTAGTGTATCTAGCAGGTCCAAAACTTGAAACATTGTTGAAAACATTGGACGCTGCTCCTAGAAAGAGCCCTGAGAAACGGCTGGCGGCAGCGATGAAAGCGAATGTACACGTGGCTCGACCTCCACTCGATTTAGAGGGGTTCGGGTGGCGGCGAGCCGGTGCGAGAGCGGCTGTGAGCCGAGTGCTGGCGAGCAGGGCCGAGGACGTGGAGCGGGGCGCGGCGCGGCTGGCTGCATGGCGGCGGACGGCGCGCGCTTCGCTGGCGATGGCGGGCCAAGTCTCCAGGCACTACGAGCTCTTCGCCTCCGTCGCTGCAGTACGCCCCAAGGTCATCCTACAAGTTGCAGTACGCTACTTCGAACGACATTATTGTGGCGACCCACGCATTTGTTCAGTCATTGAATCTGTTCTTGAAAGAATTGATTTATCCGCAAATCCGAAGCTGTGTCAACGACTTCTTAAATTTAAATCAATGCCAACCGATGTGAGAGCAAAATACTGTACAGTTCTTTATAAAGGTATGAAGCACGTCAAGTATCCAGAACCATTTATAGATATGAAAGAGTTTCAAGAGGTTACCCTGCTTACTGAAATAGTAAATTTAGTCACGTTTGTGGATGAGAAGTTTATTGATGGATTAATTGTGAACTTCATCAATGGTATGCAGGAGAATAAAGAGGTCATTGAGGATTGTGTGGAGAGACTTGATAAAAAAATAACTTTATATGTGTCTATGATTGCAAGGTTTCTTCTACTTTGCAAAACCGAAGAAGTGCAAAAGGCTAGATTGAAATCAATAGGAGAACCTTTTCTTGAAAAAATGGCAACAGCTCTGGCCACAGTCAAAGACAAGGAAGGGATTTTAAATAGCTTGTCTGAATTTCTGTTAAATTTGAAGTACATGAAGGTGTATTTGGATCCGCAGTATATGTCGTGTTTGCCCGTGATGGAGCGAGTGGCAGTTTGGTTGAAAGGTGTTCTTCCATTAGAGATGGGGTTCCAGAAGCTAGTTCACCTGCACCTGAGCATGTTGTACTTCAAGACGATACGCCAGTGCGTGCGGCAGGTTCCGGATGTGTTCTCTGATCCTGCGAGGAGGCAGGAAGAGGGGGTGAACATAGTGGGCCGAGCGCTCGGCAAGTACATTGCTCATGAAGTAGCCCACTTGTCTGACAAATACTTCGATTCCATCGTGGAATTATACAGTCAAGCACTGATTAGCTATGTTGATGAATATTTCGAGTGGGTTAATATGAAGGGGGATTTCGTCGCGCCTTTAATCGTGGGTATTTTGGAGAGCGGAGAAGGCAACGAGACTCGGCTCGCTTTGCATCTCTTTAGTGAGAATGATTACGAGATGGACAAGAAAATGAAGGAAGAAATAAAAATAATTTTGAAAGAAAAAGTCAACGAGGAAACAATGTTCTTAGCGCAATCATTATCTATTTTTGAAAATGAAGATAGCTCACAGTTTTGCTGATAAAACCTTTGGTTATCGATAGAATAGGTCAGTTGCCTTAGCAAGACCAACTTTCGACTACATATTTCAACTGAACAACCGAGAAAAAAATCCCACTAGTTCAGTCAACTGAACGGCACAACTGAACTAGTGGGAATAGACCATCCGTATCGCTTTCGACTATTTTAGTGTGGGAAAACGAACAGCGCTGCGCCGGCGGAAAGTTGAACTAAAAATTCTTATGAAAGTTTTTACATTTTGTGAGTTACTTTTTCGAATACGTGGTCGTAAGATGTTCTTGCTACGTGATAATTATATGATGTTGTTGTATAGTGCCTTTCATTGAAAAGTATTTCTTTTGTTATGCTGTAAACATTCAGCGTGGTCGGTCATAATATAATAAAAAATGTATTTTAGTATATTTCATCTTTAACATTGTCTTTTTCAATGTTTTTGTCCTTTCATAGCTGGAGTTTTATTTACGTAAGAATCAGTGATTATAAAAACAATTCTAGAAAGTAATACTTTTATTAATTATTCGTCGTACAAGCAACTATATTTAATAATTGAAATATAATTCGAAATTATTATGTTTTAACGATTAATCGAAATTATTTATATCGCTATTACCTACTAGGTTACAATACTGGAAGAACTCTGTAATAAAGTCGGTAATGTTAATTCACTTGTTAATTGGAATATAATTACTCAATTCATAAAATAATAAATTTAAACAACATTTCTCTAGAGACAACACTCAATAGATATTCTGGTTAAACATTATGGAAACAAATCAAACGGTACCTTTATAAAATACCCATTGACCGAGGAAACCTTGCTTTTAGCAACTAAATACACGGTCGATTTCGTCTTTGTATTCCTCACCAGTGAGTCAGTGGGAAAGGTACCAAATTAACCAATAATCTATCATTTTAAATTATGAAACTGCCTTCAGCAATTAATTGAAACGAAGCTTCTAAACGTACATAAAAAGAAACATACAGAAACATAGAATCTCCATTTTTAAAGTCTGTCAAAAATACACGGAGTCAGACTTGTGAAGCTTCGTTTCTGTCTTCTGACTGGTGAGGATATCATTTTCGTTTATGGAAAACTTTAAAAAAGAGTACTAATTTAATTTATAATTAGTCAAAACTGTTATTAGTGATCACTACTCTTACATTTAGAAACATCATTTTGGTCATATACAAAATTTATAATTTACCTACATCTAGCTTTTGCTTCTAACAAACTCACTGAAGTCACTGATAGAAACCAAATTATGGACGCATTCTGTTAAAGAACCCAAATGGTACGTTAGCTCGCCGAGAGATGGCGGTACTTGTGACTTGAAACTGCCAAGTTTTTTATTCACGTAAATTCAATAATATTAAATTATTATAACGTCTTTTAGTTTATATCTTAAAATTACTTATTAATGTGTACAAATACTTTTAATTATGGACTTGGGGCTCTTATTTAAATAAGGTTTATAAGCTTTACAACTTTTACAAGTACAAGATAGCTTTATCTGATCACAAGTTGGTCGAAAACTTCGAAAGGAAGTGATTATTTTTTATGTCATGACAACAGTGTTGCCATTTTCTGACCAGCAGAAAGATATATAACGTAGGTATATCTATTTTTATACAATATTAAATTTATTCAATTATTTTCCTAAGTTTAGAAATATATGAAATTTAAATATTCTTTAACTATCATCATACCTACAATGTCTACAATGAAATACAAGATTTTTTTGAGGATATCGTGAAATTTCCAAGGACTTACCTTAGCTGATATAATATTCTGTCATCTTCAATTAATTATCTAAGCTCCGTACACTTTTTTAAGACTTGCAAAAACTATACATAGTTTTTTTACAAGAATGTTTCCCAATTCAAAACTGTCTGTCCGATGACTGACATGTTATGTCATCGGTAATCGATACTACCGATGACAACAAGAGTTTTTTATAGCTAGCCAGCTATGCGACTGTTACAACAATAATGATATTTTTTTTATTTCTTTTTTTCATATATTTACAAGTGTTTTTTTTTTATTTGTAAGTTTAGTCGAGTGGTCTAGGCACGCGTGTGGTTGTTTGCGGTGACAGGTGGAGCCGCTTCCGCTTCCGCCGCCGCAGCCTCGGCTTTTAACTTCCGGTATTTACCTGAAAAGTTCATGAAACAGTTTATGCAATGTGCTACAATACAAAACGCTGAATAGTGTGTTTTGTTTTGTGGTACGAGTTTTACTCGACTTCCTCAAAAATTTTTAATGTTGCCTAGTGTATGTGCGTATATTTCTACTGCACGCGATATTTTGACAGATCTGTTACTTGTTATATCCGTCCTCATTGTTGGGTTGACACAGGATAACTATATAACTGTATACTGAACTGAATATAAGTGGAAGAAATAGCCGTGGACGGCCATTAGGTCTAACAATCTAGAGTACTCGGAATCGGCGGGTATGTATCAAGGGATTGATGAGCCGTGGTGGCCTTGTGGTTGAAGCAACGGCCTGTCATCTGATGGGCCCAGTTTCACAACCCGGCCTGTACCAATGAGTTTCGCTAAGCTTAAGTACAGTGATTAAACACACCATGAGCTTTTAAAAAGAGAGGTAAGGCGATTTGGGATTTTCCGTGGGTTTTTCCATTTAAATTGGAGCCGCCCGACTAGGGACCGTACCTCCACAGAACACCGCAGGGAAATAGCACTACTCGATGTAGTGTTGTGTTTTTCTGCGGTAAGTAAGGTTGCCAGTACTTTACGAGGCTACGCTGACTGCTTACTATCATATAGGCCGTATGCTTGTGCTAACTAAGTGGTATAAAAAAAAAGAAGCAAAAAATGTGTAAGTCTAGAGTGAGAAAGCGCTCTATACTCTCTGCCTATCCCGTGAAGGACTTGGCATGATATGTAGGTATGTCTTTTCTTCTTGTCTTCTAAAATTCCATAGACTAACCTAACCATAACATCTTTGTATGTATGATAGTACTCACGCGCAGTCTTGAGCATGATGACCCCCCACCAGATGGACCAGCCCCACCCCACGAGGCAGAACAGCACCGTGAACAGCTGCCCACACCCCACCACTAGATTGATCACCAATGCACCTGAGACACAATGTGACAGTTGAAAGGAATACTTAAGTACAAATACCCCATTTGCTGCATCAATACATAAATTTACGAGTAATTTAAACTAAATTATGCTGCCAGCATTCTTGGCACGCTCACGCATGTTTCTGGCTTGGGTTAGATCTTTTATCTATAAGTTTAAGATATGTTTTTGTAAATAGTTATATACCAATAATAAATCAATGAAATTAAATGTCATAATTAATTTAAGAGCTAGTCTTCTTCTTCCTAACTATGGCAATCAATCCTCTTCAAGGACTTTTTTGCCAGTGTCGAGTGAAACGGAAATATTAAGTTTTCTGTTTTTTGTGTTTGTTGCATTAAAATGCCTTGTGTCATACATATTGCTTAATGGAGTTTCTGCAGACAATCCACGGTAGTAGCAGATCGTAACATGCCATCACATCAGAGGTAACCTATTGACCAAGATATAGATAGATAACGTCATACAAAAGCCATATTACAACATTATTTCTAATGTTCCTATAAATCAGTCACTAAATGAAACTTTACTGCACACATTGACATCGAAAATACACACTATAAAGATCACTTGAACACAAATTACGAGACAATAGAAAAAATCACAACTACTCTGCCAGATTTCTGCCAAAAACTCCTAAGAGCTAGTCTCTTATTGGTGGAGCAATTGCTAAGCCGTTCCATCGTCACCATATCTCTGACCTTGTAGGTCACAAATTAAATCAAAGTCAAAATGCTCACATGTATCAATAAGGAGTTAGTAATTAGTGTTTATTTTGTTTACCAGATCTCATTTGAATTAAAAAAAATAGATTTATGCTCTGTTTACAATAAACCATGCTGTGTACACATTTTATTGGATTGCAATCGTGCTCATTTTTGTGTTAATTCTAGTAATTGATTGTAACCTATTTGTGTATGTATTAATAAATAAATAAATTCGTATTTATTTTTAAGAAGCATGTTATCGATATTAGTACATTGTCGGATTTATATGGACGGCTTCTAAATCTTTATATATATTTGTATAGTTTCAGAATACCTTAGTAGTTAACGGTTACGAAATAAATTCAGTGTAGTTACGAAACATATTGTGATGCTTACCAATCCTGTGCTTGGCCCCGTCGTGGACCCCGAACCTGGGGATGCCGAAACACACGCAGAACATTCCGCTGAATATCGTACCTGGAACAATACAACCAGTAATAATCCTACTAGCACTACTACTAATAATTGAAATATGTATATAGATTACTGGCTGTTTCCCGCGACTTCATCTGCATTTGTTTAAAGACAAAACTAGCCTATGCCCTTCCCCAGGTTATAATCTATCTCCTTGTCAAGTTTTATTACTTTCCGTTCAGCCACAGTTACTTTTGCATTTATGATATTAGAATGGATATACCTCGCAATAAAAGGCACAGAATCTGTGCCTTAGAGATGTCGAATATATTAATTAACTTAATTAAGTTAATATTATCATATTCAATAAATTAAATTAACGATTTCGAACAAAAATATCATATCAATATTTATATCAACTTCAACGTCAAGTAGTAATGCTGTCCTCATCAACAACAGGGTTAGCAACTCGTTAGTGATACCCCTGGTATTATTGCTAGCGGCTATAAGCTACGTCGGCTGGGTACCATCAGGTGGGCCGTTTGTGTGCCACCTTAGTGATATAACAACGTGACTCACCAAGGCCTGGTATCAGGATGTTGCAGAGGAGGCAGAAGTACGCCAGCCCGATGGGCAGCACCGGTATGGCACCGCGCATCACACTCGTGTGCTCCACCAGGCTCGTGTCAAGCTTCCTGCGAGTATCCTACAACCACAACACAATACACATCTAAGAAATACACATGCTTTTTTTATACCACTAAGGTGACAAACAAGCATACGGCCCGCCTGATGGTAAGCGGTCACTGTAGCCTATGGACGCTTGCAAAATCAGGGGTATCACTCGCGCGTTGCCGACGCAAAAGTGTACTGTTCGGTTTTTCTCAGGTGGCTTTTTTTCCGAACCGGTGGTAATTTAGACCATCATAAGTGTCTTATTAGGGCCTAAACTGACTAAATGTTTTTTTGATTTTGACTTTACGTACGTCAGTGTTACTTACACTTAAAAATATTTTTTCTAGCTTTTACTAGTTTCACATGTCCGGTGTATGTGTGAAATCAAATCTTGCAATTGAAATTGACCCACTTCCCAGTTGTGTAATATGTTTGATTCCCGTGCGTGATTATTTAATGCCGCCATTTTTGAACAATATGGCGGCCGTCACAAATTGCCAATTTATAATTTCCTCATTCCAATCACTCCCAATGATATGGGTATCAAATGCCTAATAGGTGAATAGAAAAAAGAGAAATACTAGTTTGAAAATGCGTCTCGCTCGCGCTCGCAACAGCTACAGTTTGCACCAAAGTCCCGCAAGTGGAAGTGCACTACGCTCGTCACCTCGAGACTTTACTTCATAAGTCTTCTCAGTACAGTCAATTCACTATTGCTAGTAGGCCGTATAGTATAGGGAACGGTTCCCTTTGTCAGCTTTGGGGGAATAATACCTCAATATCGTCATCAACGTCCGTGTCTTTCTTCATGAAGTCTGTAGAGGCCATGATACGCGACTTGCGTGGCGGCTGCGGCGATGGCGTCGGGGTAGGGTCACGTGACATTGTGGGTAGAATTTTGAGTTTCTTTTATCAATATTTTAAATTTTTGTTTTTAGAATCGTTGTGAAATACCACTTGTGCCAGTTATGGGCTTATTTATTATTTAATAAAGTGTTCAAAAAGTTAAATCAATAAGACTGCCGACTGGAAAACACTCATTGTACAGACACTTGTAAATAATTGTGGGAAGCCTTTGCCCAGCTGTGGGATATGTCAAGCTAACAGGAATAAAGCTTTAAAATTAAAGCTACTTATTATTTTCATACAATGACACATTCACCTACTGCAACATATTTATCATTCTTTACATTTTTATCACACATCTAGAATTCAATGGTTTACAATGAAAAACAAACTTTTTTAATCGCAATTTAACATAATGGTGTAACTGCTATAACAGTCGGCATAATACTACCACGAGTTTCAAAACATAGTAACGTTTTTAGCAAATCAATTTATTTGACAACACTATCTATTGAAACATTCGATTGTCAGAGGCTATTGTACAGAGTGCTAACCTTGTGTGCACTAACCAACATACATAATCTTTTCAATAACAATAATAAACTATGTTACAGCTGAAACGAAACGAAAAATATATACATTTTTAATTGGCAGTATTAGTATGAAAATATCTGGGATAAAAATAATGTTTTGACAAAAAAAACTGGCTCAACGAAACAGATACTTAAAATACTGTGTTAACCAGAATATCTCAGGTTACGTGGGAGGTTTGGCGTGCTGATATGTATGTATGTACAAGCTTCTGCCCGCGACTTCGTCTGCGTTGAGATTAGAATTCCAGAGGAACCTTACATTTTCCTGGGATAAAAAGTTATGTATGTATTAATCCAGGTTATAAACTACCTGTGTTCCAAATTTCATTCAAATCCGTTCTGTAGTTTTTGCGTGAAAGAGTAACAAACATCCATACATACTAACGAGGTACACACAGTAGGATGTATGTACTCGTATGTCTCAAGTTATAAACGTATATAGTATTTGTATGAATTTGTTTGGACCTTTACTTCTTTAGGTCAATAATTTTGTTATTCAGACAGCTCAAGTTCGTTCAATCTTCATAGCTAAGTCAATAGGAATCTTGAACGATTTAAATAAAATTCTTTAGGCCCATGTTGGGCGCCCGTATTCCAAATTTAATATAAACTTAATTGTAGTGAATTAGTTAACGTCATATGCTTAATATAAGATGGCCTTGACTTTCGTGTAATCGATAAGGTATGTATACGGTTAATAATGTTTAGTAATTAATTAGTGCCATATTGGGTGACGTTTAGTATTATGAACTAGCAGACTGAAACTAATTTTAAATATAGTTATACTTTGAATTCAAATAAATTTATTTTTCTGCTAATTTCATGTGTTTTATCATTAATCTGATATGCTTAATGTTGGTAGTTATTTCTATTTGGGTCCCAAATTATCCAAACATAATTAAAAATATTCGTCCATTAATATTTTGTTTCTACATTTAAAATACCCTACTATGACTATCGCAGATATAGCTGATAAGTTAGTTGGATAATTTAAAGATCGGGTTGTCTTGTGACTACCCGATCCTTAAATTATGGTGATACCTCGGGTTGCGGGTTTGATTCTCGCCAATACCGAATTGTTATACCTACAGGTATTTGCTCTGTCTCTGGATGTATTTTTAGTTAAATATGTGTGTGCTGAATCCATAATTCACACATTCGTGATATTTTAATACAGTTTCAATTAATTTGAGTATTAATTTACAAGGCATTACTTATTATTTAAGAAAATAAACATTTAAAATGTCGTCACTTATAGTTGAAAATTGGGCGCCCAATTTGGGGCCCTGTCATCTTGATAAAATTACGTATCATATCAAAACTTATGTTTTTAGGGTTCCGTACCTTAAAAGGAAAATAGGAACCCTTATAGGATCACTTTGTTTACCGGTGTCTGTCTGTCAAGAATTTTTATCTCAAGAACCCGTGGAGCTATCAAATTGAAATTAATATCAAATACCCGAATCTGTGGTGTGGTAAAATAATAAATCCTGTAAGTCAATATGAAGAAAAGATATTACGGTTTATGTCGCAAAATTTCGCATATTTTGCGATTTCACAAGGGAATCAAAACCTACAGGGTACTTCCCGTTAACATGAAATTTGGCAGGAAGCAGTGTCTTACAGCACAAGTACAGCATACAATCTGAAAACCGTAAATATGTTTTTTTTTTTTAAATGCGATTTAACTAAAAAATATTCCTGAATCGCGCTGTTGAGTGTCACCGACGAATAATGACCTCATTTGAAGTTCGCCTACTTTTAACCTTATCAACAAGTGTGTACGGAACCCTCGGTGCGCAAGTCCGACTCGCACTTGGCCTGTTTTTTATTATTTGTAAAGCTACAACAGTTAGAAACAAAATTATTTGGGCGCCCAACGTGGGACTCCATCATCTTGATACAATACGTGTAATAGGTCAAGTAAAATGAGTTGGTGAGTGGACCTTGAGTCAGTGGTGAGTCGATCGCGTGACGAACGGCTAATGTCGTGAAGGACGAAGGTGGACGTTAGTTGCGGTTGGTAGAACTTTAAATCGTAGTTTCTACGAAAACTTAGTCAATATATGTAGTTTTTTATGTCTGTCTTATGAAATACAAACGAAAAAAAATCTTACTCATTTAATTAGTCACCTTTCTACCAGCGTGTTGCTCAAACTCTTTGTAGTCCAGCCCGATGTGATATAGCGTATACAAACTATCTTAATTTAACTATCTTTATTCAAAAATCAAATCTTTATACAGTTTAGGCCCTAATAAGGCTTATGAAGGTCTAAATTACCACAAAATTTTCACATACATTTTTAGTTCCAGTTTCCACCGGCGCAGCGCTGTTCATTTTCCCATACAGTTGAAAGCGATACGAATACGTAGTCGAAATTTGTTATTGCTAGGGCTACTGAAGGTTGTACTCACCTCTGGGGGCAAAGTAGGGGACAAGCTCTTGTTCTTGGAGAAGAGACTGGTGCGTCTACTGGAGGAGTGATCAGAGTGTCGGCGACACATCCCTCGCACCCACGTGCCGAGCCTGTTGTTGCAGCAACTGACAAACAAACGAGATCATTATGATGTCTAAAATATTCGAAGGCTTTATGTACGACGTGTTGTGTTCGAAGAAGCTTAAAGGCTTAGAATTGGCCATTCTAAGCAAAGCAATACCAGTAAACCGGCGACTGAAATTGCTTTGACCATTGCGAGATGTCAAATTTTGACATTAAGCTGTGTGAGCATCATCATCATCAGCCGATTTTATATTTTAATACTTATAACTGAAAGTACCTTGTAGGCGGTCTATCGCTCAGTATACTGTCTCTTCGCTCGACACCAACTTGCTTTTTACCACAGCATCCTGTGCTCACTACCCCAGGGACTTCAGAATTGCTGGCCATCACCTCAGCAACATTACTGGGTATGACGTCAGATACATCACTCACGCGGCGTCTGCTGCCGCAGCAGCCGCAGAAAACATCACGGAGTTTGCGTTTGCGTTTCGTTTCATTTTCGAATTCTATCGTTGCCTGGGGATAAAAGAAATTATAACTATGAACCGATTTATCGCTAATGGGAATAATAACTTTGCTTAGAATGATTTATAATCCTATTTATCTACCTTCAGTCCAAGATAGGCTATGGAAATATTTTATAGGATGTTTTATTTATACACAAATCTTCGGATATCCAGACATTAAGTATAGAGGTACTAAAATCTGTTATTATCTAAATAATTTTGCAGTCTAATCGATGTTAGAAACTTAAATTAGGACTACTAGTACATAAATTAGGAAACTAGGTGATGGTGGGTAACAATCCTTCTAGTGTAGTAGTAGTAGTAGTGAGTAACATACTGCTTACAAAAAAGCAAAGGTAGCTTTTTCAAATTCACAATTAGTACTGAAAATGACACTCACCTTACCAGCAGCTCTTTCGATGTCCTCAATCTTATTCTCAACTTCTTTCTCTTTCTTTTTACAGCAGTTCCACTTACTCATTCCTGTTTTCCCTGTCTTGTCTTGCGTGTCATCACCGTTTCTTTCTTTAGTTGCATCTTTATTTTCCTCTTTTCTTTTGTCATCATCATCTGCGTCGTGTTCTCCTTTGACACAGCAGGTGCATTTGTTTTTACACTTTCCCATAAGCCTTGAGCAGATGTTAGGTTTCTTGGCCGGCTCCTCTGTTTCATGTGGGGTCTCATTGGATGGTGATTTGTCTTTTGAATCTCTTTTAGCGCGGGCTGGTGGCTTCGGTGTGGTGCTCGTGCTATGCGGAAACCTGGTGGGTGGAATTTTTGACTAATTTCCTGGCAATATTAATCGAAAGTCTAATTTAAAAGTGGATTTGGTATGCATTTTGATAAAGGCGAAAGGCCCCTTGACCCTGGAACTTAGTCATCCTGCATCGGAAATTCAGTAGCTAATCCAGATACTGATTCAGACGCTGATTTTGTAGGATATGTATTTGTATGCATTGAAAATATATAAAGAGTTGATATGTACGGTAACGTACAGCGAAAGTGGTAATTGAAATGTATATTAGGGTGTCTTAGAAGCCAAGTTAATTATACATTGATTATCTGCATGCTTTTTTATTAACACACTTCTAGACTTTAAATGACTTTTCAGATTTCAATCGTTCATATTACAGCTTTTATATGTATATCATGCCATAGCTAAGCGCTGTACTTTACCTGAGCAATGCCGATTGGCCTGGATACCTAGATAGTCAACAAACAGAATCATTCTTATGAACATAATTTATTATTTTATTTAAATAATAGTCAGAAGGTAAATAAGGTAAACTTTACACGTCTAATTCTTTCTATTATTAACAGAGTCTTACTTGAGAGCATGATTTATAAATAATTATAGACAGAAGGTAATTTTAACAGAGGCGCAAGCATGAATAATTGCGACAACGTTTTCGTATCGCCTTCGACTATTTTTGTATTGAAAAAAGAAACAGCGCTGCGGCGGTGAAAAGTGGAACTAAAAATTAGTATGACAATTTTGACATTTCGCGAGTTACGTTCTTGAATACGTTGTCGACAATGTTCCTGCTACCGGCACAGGTCTAATTCTCAATCATGAACCTTAATGCACGCACGCAGAAGTTAATATACATACAAAGAGGCATAACAGCAGAGTACCTAAGTTACCAAAATAGAAGCAATATATAAAGAATAATAATGTATCTTGCGCTTTCCCTAAGGGGTCTTCGAAGAGGTATTACAACACCCACTTTTCACCGAAGATCAAGTTGTAGAAATGAATATGTAGATACGTAAATTGGCTTTTCAATTTAGTTTAGTTAAGCAAAGCATTCAAACCGATGCACAATTTTATTGTATAAGTGTAATTCTGAGCCTGCATAGTTTTAACTCACCAAATGCAGCCAATATGATAACTTATTACTATTATTTTCTCACATGCCTTGGTTTAAGCGCGAGATACTTCTAAATAAGGCGAAAGTCACGCCAGACCACAGACTCTCTCTGGGACCTAAGTCTAACACTGTTCAATAAAAAAGAAGAAAGCACTGTTCTGTAAATAAGGTGGAAAATCAAACGGTAGTGTATATTTTACGTCGCTCAAACTATGAAATGCAAACTTCGTAATTGCATTTTAGTTTTAGCAAAGACTAGACTAAGCTAACAGGCTTATCGCGTGAGCATTCATATTTAAAACTTAGACAACTATTCCGTTGAATTCAAGAAATTAATATCGCCCTAACTTTCTCAAGACGCCTCGCATTAGTCACATTTATTTCATAACTCCGATACATTATTCATAAACCTTGGAATAATGTTAATACTACTTATATGTAATGCAAAAACCACATGAAAACACATTGTTTACCCAATTTCGTTTCCGTACCGCTTTGGAAGCAATTCGTTAGGTAATATATACACAGTTCTATTATGTATCATTTTGAGTACACAATCGAATAAAAAAATCGATACGTAAATCGAATAAAAACGGGAAGCACTGGCCTTTTGAATTTGACACTTTGTTTTTTTATCGCTTTAGATTCGCGCCATTTTGTTTTGTTTAAAATGGCGGGCGCGGTGGACGGTGTGCGAGGGCGAACTAGAGTGGAGTCGTTTCGTAAGGGTTGCATTACATTATCGAGTGGAGCGTTGTGGCGTGAGTTGGCTTAATGAGAACTCTATATGACCAGTACAATATAAATACAGAAATTGCTAGCACAGTTACTTTTAATTAGTGTGTTCTTTAAGTTGAAGGTCAAATAAAATTATTACTTTTAATTAATAGTTGTTTTTGCCCGTTAGGTACTCCGTCCACGTAAAAAGAGAAGCTTTTTTTTATTTTAATCTGGTGGTACCATTTCTTTTTCAAATATTTCAATAGCGTTGGACTAATGATTGTCTAACTTTTTTTTCACTTATTAGTTTACGATGTTATTTTACTTTGAAAGCAAGACATTACTGCCAGCTGCAGCCCGTAATCAGGTTAAAGATGATGGGTCAATGTTCTTACCTCCTTTAAATAAATGTAGGTAGGTTTAACGTCATTTAAGCATTTGTAAAGTTTTTCTTAGTATATTGTTTATATTTTGTTCATTATTTAAGTATCGTATAATGGTTAGTTGAATATTAGGGAGAACTTTTCACAGATACTAACGTATTTTTTGATATGATTTCCGGTGCGTTATGATTATCTATACTAATATTATAAAGAGGAAAGATTTGTATTTTTGTATGTAACTAATAAACTCAAAAACTACTGGACAGATTTCAAAAAATATTTTACCGTTAGAAAGCTACATCATCACTGAGTAACATAAGCTATATATTATACTAGCTTCCCGCCCCGGCTTCGCTCGGGTAGACAAAATATTTGATATAAATGTCTACCCGTGCGAAGCCGGGGCGGGCCGCTAGTTTCATTATAATTTGATATACAAGCGGAACAGCACATAGCTCGTGTTTATTAGTGTCACGGCCCAGCAGTTATATTTGTAGGAAAAAAATATTGTATGAGAATGATGGTCAATAGGCGAATTAGTATGAAAGCACGAAATAAAGCTCCAAAACGTTTTTTTCATTAAAACCAAAGCAAAGCTCGTGGTGTAATAATTGGTACCTATACCAGTTATCGGTACCTGACGACTGATAGAATAAATTTTTTTTTTATAAAATGATCCATTATGTACAGGTCGCGGCACGAAACTCTAGCGCTGAGCGAAACGTGGAGGGGATAGCTGCGCATGGGTACCATCGCGCACGCAATACAAATTAGTAATTTAATTGCTTAGTTAAAAACAGCAAAATAATGTTTTAATGTAAAGTCAAATAGTAAGTCTAGCGGTGAACAAAATGTGGAACTTAACTGCGTATGGGTACTGTCACGCACGCAAATATTACTTCATGTTACCTACAATATAATTTTTAACAAGTTTATGGGGAGTAGAAAAATAAATACACTATCGGATTTGTAAATTTTTATATTAAATACCAAATAATAAAAAAAATTATATTAAGTCCGAATTACATAAGAACCTACTGAAGTTTCTTCTCAGGATAGAAGAAACCTGCGAGTTCGGCAGGGTGTGGACATCAGACACCGCATTCTCCTTTCCGATATCTAGTCCGAATCAGACAATGGTCTTACACCTTCAATAGTATCCCAACAGGGCCTTTTGCTTACTGAGGGCCCCGGCTCAGGGCTGCTTCGGTCGTCGGCACTAACAGCGTCATCGTCATCAGACTCACCAAGGCTATCCTCTGAACTGTCACCATCAACGCGAATGATGAATTCTTCTGTAACCAAATCCACGACATGGTCACTCTTGACATATTGCTCTTCTATGTCCTTTACCTTTTGGCATAACTTTCCCCAATCCCAAGCACCCATCAGCAAAACTTTTTCTTGAATTAGTTCTATACATTTAGCAACACTCCACTTCACATTTTTACTGCCTACATATTGCTTTATGTCAGACCATGCCATTTCGATTGGATTTAGATCTGGGTGGTATGGTGGCAGTCTTAGCACTTGATGTCCTTGCTCTGCTAGTATCCTGTCAATTGAAAATGTTTTAAATCTATCTTTGTTAGCCCGTATTAAATTGTATAGTTGAGGTTTTAGTAGAGTTTCCTCATATTGTATGCCCTTTTCAGTAAGCCAACCCTGCATGTCAGCTTTTTTGGAATTAGAAGTGGGTGCAAGGTCCCATTGTTTATTATGGTATGATGCGTTGTCGACTACCACGACAGAATTAGGCGGTAAGTTCGGCAATAACTGTGTCCTCAGCCATTTTTCGTAGTTGTCGTAGTTCATATTGTCGTGGTAGTCGCCTGATTTCGCACCAGCTTTAAAAGTTAACAGTGCGTTCGGTATGAACCCAGCCTCTGATCCTGCGTGGACAATGACCACCCGCTGTCCTTTGGAGATAGGTTTTTTGAGACCTTTTGTAGTACCATCGGTCCAGGCTTTTGGAGCAGAGTGCGATGAATCTACGTAAGATTCATCTGTATATACGATGGGCCTTCCCTCTTGGCGATATTGTTTTATTTTGCGTAAGTATTCGATACGTAGTAAACGTATATTTGAACTTTCAATCAGTACTTTTCGATTGTTTTCAGTATTTTTCCACCGAAACCCTAAACTCTTAATTATTCGTCGAAGACTTCGTTCTGAGCCTTTGAAATTTATATCTTCCTCTAGCTTCTTTCTCAACTTTCCGACGGTGGGAAGTTCATTATTTGTCCTATGAAAGTTATGTATGCACCTCTTTATTAATCCTTGATCAAAGTTATCAATATCTGTGACCGGTTTTGATCTGGAGCGTTTTTTGCCTGGTGTTCTAAATACTGATAATAAGTCGGAATTATTGGCTTCAGTGGAGATTTTCCTTACCGTTGCTATGGACGTCTTTGTAGATTCAGCTGTCCTTTTCTGAATTTTCTGTAAGTCACTAATTATACTATTTAATTTTATATTTCCCGCCTGAATAACTTCTGCAGTTTGTTTTATTTCACTTATATCTACAGTGCTGCGGTCAGAATCGAGTAAAATACTCGCAGCTTCGCCAATTTCACTTTGAATTTGTTTCAGGGAATTAATGAAATCATTCGATTCCCTTTTCAGAAAACAATGCACGTCAAACACCATTTTCCGTGCCTGTCTTTTCAAAACAGTATTCCTTCTCGGCCTCGGCATTTTCACTGTTTAAAAACTGTTCAAACTTAATCAAACAGTGAATAAACTAACAAACACAACAAACAAATCAACAAAACAAACTTAACAAAAAACAACAACAAAAATTAACGATGACAACAAAACAATTCAGAACGCGACTGTACACTGGAAGTGCGCGGAGCGTCGTATCGGCACGGGGGACGGAGTACGACTGGAGAGCCAATCGGCGCAACGCACGCTCGCCCTTCACCCCTGTACCCCGCCAAGACACCTTATTTTTTACTTCTGCGCAATAACGGTCAGCGCTAGAGTTTCGTGCCGCGACCTATACTTTTGTATAAATGAAGGGAATATGGTTTATATTTGACCATTTTTTTTATACCACTAAGGTGGCAAAAAACAGCCCGCCTGATGGTAAGCTACCGCAGCCTATGGACGCTTGCGACACCAGGGGTATCACTCGCGCGTTGCCGACCCTGAATCTCTTTTTATGGTCCCCATCTATTTTTATGGTCTACTGTGGCCTTTATTGAGAGTTATATTGAAGGTACAATAAAACATTGTTATCAAGCACTGACCTTAAGACGAAGGTCGGGTCTTATGTCGAGTTTATTAAATATAATATATAATAAATAGCTACCTTTAATTAGTTACTCTTTAATTGTTTACGGTTCAGTGGTTTCCCTTTAAGATAAGATGGTTGGCTGTTAAGGCTATATTTAGGAAACCTACTTCGTTAATTTTAATTTTATTCGAGAACTTCATTATGTTTAGCAGACATAGTGTTTTAGGTTTTTATACAATAGAGGGAGCTTGGTGTAAATATAGCAATTGTAGCACGCGCTGTAGAGAGTCTCCGTAGCTGTGGTACCGCTACGGAGACTCATCGAGCTCAAAACCAATAATACGTATGCTACCAACAAGTTTTATTTACCACCACGCACAATAAGACCTGCTGCTGACTGCCCCCACTCCCAGGACCCAGTTTTTTTTTATACCTCTAAGGTGGCACACAAGCATACGGCTCACCTGATGGTAAGCAGTCACCGTAGCCTATAGCCGCAACACCGCCGCTATAGTATGGTGTCAAACACATTACATAACGAATTCTTGGAGTAATATACATTAAACCCTGAGTATTTTTTCTTGTAAGAATAGACTTAATTAATTTAACTCTCTATTTTTATAAAGGGAATGTTCTCACGTCTTCCCAAAGGTCTCCAAGGTTTACTACCAATGGGGTAGTAAACAAGCAAACGGACTACCTGATTGTAAGGTGTGACATCAGACAACATCCATTTTAGACGGGAGATATCACCAATCACAGCGTGTCCGATGGTGAGCCTATCGTTCATAGGACACGTGACCATTCTAAGAATAGACTAGTAATATTTTTTATGTTACATTGTGGTGAAAACTGTATACATAGACAATAACTTATCTTAGGCACACAGTCGTTTCATGACCCATCCAGGACTGGTAGTTCAGATGTGAAAAAATCTAACGCTATGCATTTTATACTGCATATTATGAAGTAAGCATTTTAATATATTTTTTCTAGTAATTAATCCAGTAATTCTCTTAAATAACATATATAATATATAGCAGTTTTTATAGACTTAAGTCTGAGTAGCAGCACAGCTAATTCAAAGTTACCAATATTTAAGACGCCAATAGCTTGCAGGCCTGGAATATATAATGTAATTTGTACGCAGCGGATATTAAACCTCCACCGAAGTAATTCTGCGAAAATGATGGCAGCCTTGAACGTATTAAATACTATCATAAGTGGTCAGAATATTCCTTAAAAGCCTTTATGTAGTTTATTATAGACGAAAGAACTAGACAGTGCTAGTTTGTTTGAGAAATACTATTAATCATACTTGATTTTATTAAATACTACAAGTTAGCATAAAATTCAATGACAAATGGTATTGGCGCCCAACATGGGACTTTTCCAACTAACCATTACAATGCCAAAACAAGGTTAAAATGTAATCAGTTTTTCTTCTTTGATCAACGTTATTATCGTTTGACATGACCATATTGCCGTTTCATTAAAAATCTAACATGGTATTAGGTCACTGACCCTAGAGGTCCGATCTACCTATCCTTACAGTGTCAGCCCCCGTACTCCGTATGGTAATAAGACGGCGCGGTCACGCAAGCTCGCTCGATATCACCCACTGCTGACCAGAGTCTAGATGTTGGCGTTTACTATAAAACATTTTGTTTCTTAAAATAATATTTGATGTTAAAGAATGTTTCATCTCACTTAGCCAAAGGAGTAAAAAAATACAATTTGGTCAACCTCCTTGGCCCCCCTTGGGTTAAATATTTAATATCATTCCATTTATTTTAAACACTGTTGATTTATCTGTCATTGCTTAAAACAAAGAGCAGTAGATAAATGAAATCGAATGAAAAAATCAAGAAAAATATTGAATTGAATTTGTATAGTGTCATGGGTTAACATTTTATTTTTATTATTTGTTCAGGAAATCGGTGTTTTATTAAGTGCGTGGATTGAGCAAGCGATTGCTTGATATTCAATTCAAACAACAATTAATTAGAGACAATGATCTAAATCTCAACGGTAGGTTTAGTGAAAGCTTTCTCTAGGGAGCGTTTTCTATTTGTTGCGTACTTGTGCTCTTCGTGGAATATTAATTAGAGCAATTAAATCCACGGGAGAGTTTGGCGAATAGTTCCGTGTGATGCCAATAGATGGCAGCATGAGTTAGTAGTGCGGTGTTAGACTAAAAAACAACAGGTCTACTTGTGGTCCTTTTTCTGTTTTAGACATTTGGAATAAAATTGTAAACCTCAATACGTACACATCATCATTCCGCGTACTCTTTACATTTCCATAGTTCTAAAAGTCTTTTAGATAATATTTATAGTTAATTGTTAACTTTAAAATTTGGCACGTTAGAGTAATGTCATTTTACATTACACTATCATTCTTGCCAGCGTTATCATCCGCGTGGACAGAAAAACTATTTAAATCCTGTGGAATTAATTGTATTAGCGAATAAGTAGGTACCCTATGTTTGAATCTTGTTCGTGGCTATGTGTGATATATGTGATTTGTTTTTAGAGAATACATGATACAACTGTTTTATATATTTTGTTTCTTCGGGCTTGATACCGAAAATAGATGCAAATTTTTACGTTACACACACATACTCATTATTTAGAAAAATAATGTTATTCAGTACTTACCCGCCATTGCTCTGCGCTGATTTGTCAGATCCGCTTCCATCAGCTATATTCTTATCACTCTTAATGTTAGAAACACCAGGTGTAGATATATTCGAGCTTTGCACTTCTACATCAGCCGCTCCCTTCACTACAGTCTCGTTCATTTTCTCTCTGTCCATTGGTCCATTCTTCTTCTTCTCATTAACGACCATAACTATTGGTTCTATATCTTTCTTTATATTTTGTACTTTTTGTTGGATATCTTTTGGTTCTTCGACAGGCGTTATGATACTTTCAACAATCTTGGTAGCTTCCGAACGAATATCTGCAGTAATCTTCTCATTTTGCTTCACAACTTGGTCTTTTAGAACAGTAAGTTTGTTTGCAACGTCATCTTTTGCCTCTTTCACGTCAGTTTTTGTTTTATCAGCAATACTTTTAAACGAATTTTTTAACTCTCTGGATTTGGCTGAAGGGGTCAGTATATTTTCTCGTGAAACTTCTGGTTCTTTTAATATATCGTCTATTTTTTGTTTCACTCTTTCAACCTGAGGGTTGTTGTAAGGTGGTTGTAGAGGCCTTAGCTTAATATGATCTTCGGTGAATATTGTCTTGTCTTGGTTACTTCTCGCTGGTTTCGGTGGTCTCTTTTCTTCATTTTTATCTTTTTCTTCAACTATTTCTTTTTTATCAGGCTTTGTATTTTCTTTATCTTTCTCTTCGTCTTTTGGAGCTAACGAATCTTTAGACCCTAGTCTTTCAAAAATACCCTTTTCCCTCGCTTTTTCAAACGCAGCGGGTAGTTGATTCGTCACAGTAGTCACTACTTCTAACGGTTGAGAAGTAATTGCAGCTGTAGTCATAGAAACAATATTTTTCTTAGTCATAATAACTAATTCTCCTTTCTCATTGGTCAGTTTATCGTATTGGGTTTCATTATCATGCTTGATAATTTCATCCATTTCTGTAGCAGAGTCAGTACTTTTATGTGCACTTTCACTTGCATCTTTCACTTTTTCATTTGTTTTCTGATCTGCATCCTTTTGAGGATTCTTATCAACTTTGACAGGTTCTTTCTTTTCACCAACTTCGTTTAACTTAGACGTCGATTGCGATTTTTCTGTTAAATCTTTTTTGCTATCTCTTTTCTTTAACACAGGTGGTTTGTCAGCTAAATTTTTTGTACTGGGAGCTCTGTTTAAGCTCTTCATGCTACTAGTTCTATTGATGGGTTTCTTGGGTTCAATTTTGCTTGGCACTGTAGGTTTTTGAGTAATTTTGGTACTAGGAACTCTGCTTATTGGTTTAATTGGACCAGGTTTTGTAGCTGGAGTTTTACGTTTGTCTGGGCTAGGATCTCTGCTGACGGCTCTGCTTGGCTGTCTAGAATTCAATCTAGACGTTGCAGGTGTGTTGCCAGCTGTTTTTACTGGCTTTTTAGCTGCCGGAGATGTTTTGGTAGGCGTCTTTGCTGAGCCAGGCTTAAGATCATCAATGGGACTTTTGTTTGGTGTTCCGACAATGGGAGAGAGTCGTTTTGAGTTGATAGACTTATTGGCGGGTGGTGGTCCTACTCTGCCAGGTGAAATAGGTGGTTTACCTTTTACAGACGGTGAAAGATTCAATTGCTGAGTACTTTTACTCATTGCACGTTTGTCGTGAACGTTGCTTCCAATCTTAATAGTTTCGTGAATACTGCTGGTACTGCTGGAAATGAATCTTTGATTTCTATTCAAATTATTTTCCACAGCTCGTCTGGAGATTGAAATGTCACGCTTAACTCCGGTCCTGTTAGGAGACACAGAGCTTTGACGCTTCGGTATTTTCGAGTGCTTTGGTGACCCATCGTTGGATTGAGGTTGAGACCTCGAAATAGATCTGACTCTAGAGTTATGCGGGACAGGCTTAGCCATACCATCATCAGGATTAACGAACTCTTTACTATTCGTTGCTATATTTTCGAAGTGTAAAATCGCGGATGGGGAATCGGATCTCGACCTCAGGTTAATTTTGCTTGGAGAGTTGCTTCTAGAATTCGTTCTAGAGCCTACTACACTTTTAGTAGGTTCAAGTTTAGCATTCTTGTCTAGCAATCCCATTTCCTTGAGCAAAGCCTCTTCTTCTTCCAGCCGTTTCCTCTCAGCTTCAGCTTCATGTTTTTCTCTATTCATCTCGCTCAGTCCCCTTATTTCTTGTATGTTTTCTTTGAGAAAGTTCCGCGGGGAGTGGGGTCTGCTCAAGTGGACTGGAGGGGGGAGCGTGGCCGTTTGAGCCATCTTGTCTATTCTGGAGAGAGAGTTGGTTCGTCTTCGAGGCGGTGAGCTTGTTCTCGAGTTAGGTGCTGATGTCTTTGGTGTGTTGTGGCGCGATGTTTCTTCTCTGAAGCCACGGCCTTAGAAAAAGTTTTATTGCTCATAAGCTTATTTATAATAACATTAAAAGTTAGAGCTTTTGGAAGATCAGCTGTACTGGCAGTAATAGCTGCTGGTACAGTGAGACTTTGTAACAATATCGTTGCCAACGCGCTAGTGATATCCATGGTATTGCGAGTGGCAATAGGCTTCCTACAGTGACTCATCATGACTGACTCATCATCATGATCAGATGAATCGTCAATTGTTTGCTATCTTCGTAGTACAAAACACCATAGTGAATAGGACTTCCAAATTCCCGATAGATTCAGAGATGACAGAATAAGAAACAATGTATTGACTGCTGACCATATTTCCAGAAATCGATTGAAAGCCTAAAATATAACTAGAAACATTTTTGAATGGAAACGTATAGCTATAGTCCCTTGATGGTAAGCTGTTACCGTAGCCTATACACGCTAGGAATACTGCTCCCAAGAGGCTATCACTAACACGTAATCCTCGGCTCGCGCTATCCTAGCATAATATGGTATCTTTACTGCCAGCGTGTCCTAGAGTTCTAAAAACTTTTTTTACAGCAGAAACACAACACAAATTTTTGGCTGCAATACATCAATATATCTTCTTAACGTGGATGTCTCATACCTCTGAAAGGCGAGACCCTGTCCTGTCGAATGTCAACAGGCAAGGAGCGAGGGCTGGTCGGTCGGGAAGCACTCGGATTCTCCGTCAGTATCGCGAATGACTGTTCACGCTTTCTCTTCGAAGTTGGCACCAGTCTGCAAAAGATTGAAGATATTTTAATGTTTTATGGTGAAGGAGATAGATTAGCTTCAGTCAAAGGACATCATCCATGTTTCATAGAGTTTTGGTCCAAATCTGAAAGTACCAGTCAACGCATTTTTTGTATATTCTGTTAGCTTGGTTACTGAACATTTATTACTATGGCACCAAAGTTGGATATAACAGGACATTTCATATGTTTTCATTATTTTGAATTCCTATTTGCAACAAAAACGTATGAAACTTCAGATTTTCGAACTTCTTTAAAATCAACTACAATGGTCCTACAGGTTTGGTGCCATAGTAAAAAATGTTCAGACGGGCAAGCTCTTATAGAATCTACAAAAAATGCATTGGCCGGCACTTTTGATTTGGACCAAAATGGATGATGTCCTTTGGTCAAGAACTCAGTAATTTATATATTAACTATCTTTAACCCGCAGCGTCGCCCGCATGGTTCTACTATCCGCGCCTGTAAGGAACAAACCGTCGTTTTTTAGCTCTGTATATACATCATTAAACTGCAATATCGTTACCCTGAAAGGAATTAAATCTATCTATTAATTATCTCTTAATTCATTGATAGATGATTGATAGTAAATTACACGTTCCATACATCATGAATACCATTAATACAACAGTGAACGCAGCATATATTGTGTTACCCGATTCTTTAGCATGAGTTTTTTCAATCAATATAATTAGAACACCAAAGGTACCATTTTTAAAGGATTTCCTTAATGCCTTCAAGGTAACTTTGCGAAGTCATCCCATATATGTATAATCTGTATACATATATAAAAATGAATCCCTATTTCCCTTGGTCACGGCATCACGCGGCTGGACCGATTTCGCTAATTCTTTGTCTTTGTCAACGTCAGGAGATGGTTCTCATGAAAAGATTTCTTTAAAAAAAGAACCGGTACATTATTAATTTTGGTATAAACTAAAGGTCTTTTTTCTATGGTGTATTTGCATATGAATTCATAGCTAAGGCAGGGCAACGTCTGTCGGGACAGCTAGTGCTAAAATAAATGTAGTAGCGGTTACAATTGCACTTCAATAACACATCATGGCTACATTGTTTTACCAACTTTGTATTACCAAGATGTTTCACTGTCGCGTTGTTTTCGCTCTGTATGGTGGCGGGTTTATGGGCCATTAATAAAGACGATTATCGTTATTGAGTTAATTTAAAGTTAAGTATAGATTTGGTATGTGAGCTGTGACCTGCAACTAGCATCACCAGTGTAGAAAGGGTTTTCCTCACTGACAGGGATCTATCGCCGCCAACTCAATAAAACTCGAAGGATATTTAAAGGACCCCGTTTACAACGAAATATTTAACATACCAGATGTATATATATCTATGATTGTGCTGATGTATAGAACAGTGAAGTTAAACAAGTAATTGTGTGATCAATTTATCCTATTTACCCGTTACTGATTTTTAGTTAATTTTATAGATTTAGTTAATATATTTTATTTTTTAATACATATAAAGAAATCTTGCATACCATGTTTCTCACGGGGTAGGCAGAGAGTATAGAGCGACATTGAACTCTTGACTTGCACACCTCTTTTGCTTCTACATTCATCAATATTTTCAAACATACCCGCCCGTACCAAGCACTCATTGAGCACTTTGGTAATTACATAATGCATATTAATTATTCTTAAAGTACTTATCATGAATAAAATGCAACTGGCCGTCTTACACACATGCTCTTTCACGGTTCGTTTCCGACGACACTCAGCAGGTATGTATAATGCGCTTGCGCTTATTACTAGCACCAATTGTTCGCAATACGCAATCTGGACTTTCGCCCGTTCTGCGCCGCTGAGCGGTGGGCTTGATGACAGGAGGCAGTGGGAGCGGGGCGTTGAGCGGTTTGCAACAAAGCTCCGCTAAGACCTCGAGAAACGAAGAAGAATACAAAGTGATAGATCACTTGACACGTGTATGTCATTCTGATAAAGGTAAATTACTTCGAAAGTCACCTCACTTCACATGTCATGCGATTCATCGTATTGATCGGTGAGTCTTCAAATTCAGAAGCAATTTTGTTAGTGAGCTTTCAGAATAACATTTGTTTTCCGAACCGGTATTAAAGTAAAGTTTAACTTTCATAAATAATTGTCTTTCTAAATTTCAAGGAGCCTTATAAGGTCCGGTCCTTTATCTAGGCTTATGTGAGTTTATATATCCAACACGTAGATGCCCGTTCGAGAACCAAGGGGTACTCATGGCGAATATCATCCTCGGTATGCAAAGTTTGGGCTATTGTGGTGATCTGTTAATGGATATCTGCGTTATGGGATGGAACTACGGACGTCTGCCATGCAATATGTCTCGATATTGGATAAAATTTATCAGACGGTGACTCGCCACCTGCTAGGCGGGCCCCCCTTAAGTGAGGCGTATAAGATGCCGCTGAGGGGCAACACCGGTGTCGAGAGGTGTGCACCGGTTTCACCATCGCGGGACAGCCATAGGGCAGCCCCCGGGGCGGGTTACCCCGTTATTACGATTTATTATTCTCATACTAGCGGCCCGCCCCGGCTTCGCACGGGTAGACATTTGTCAATATGTTGTCTACCCGTTTTTAGACTTTTTCTAGCAATTTATTATTTTTTTCTCACCGTAAAACCATTCTCGTACTTGAAGGAATATTATTTAAAAAGGTATTAGTGACATGACATCGATTCAGCTGCTCTCGAGATTTGCGCTTAACAACACATTCAGCGATTCATGTTTATATTATAGATTATGTCGGTCGCTATCGCTCGTCACTCAGCTCCAAGCCCGACCGTACGCACCGCCTACGCTAGCGATAGTAATTACTCCCCATATGCCGTGGCCGTGGTTGCTCGCTCACCGTGTTATAGACCCCGACGATAACCTCTATGGGTATGCAACATACAATGGATGGGACATTTCTAAACTTAGTTAATGATTAACAATTACGACCATAACATTCAGGTCGGCAACACGCGAGTGATACCCGCGTGGTGTTGCACGCGTCCATAGGCTACGATGTCCTACGATGAGCCGTATGCTTGTTTGCTACATTAGTGGTATAAAAAAGAAGAAATTGAGAGGTGTTCAGATTTCCCACAAAAATACTAAAGTTTTTTTTTTTTAATATCACCAAGGTTTCAAGCATGCGGCTTATCTGCGGGTACAATGTAGCGTAACTCTCGCAAAATGTCTTCATACCCTTGTTAGAATCCCATTCTCGGAAAATTCTCGCTGTCAAATAACAGTGCTCTGATGTAGTGTTGTGAGTGAGGTCACCAGCTCTGAGAAGATATGATGCGATGGCAAGAAGGATATCGCATGGACCATGGTACTAGCACAGCGAGTCCTCGATTGGAAACACGCTGGAGACACCCTTAGCGTTGCAAGCGTCTGTAGACTGCAGTAACCGCTTTCCCTCAGGCTATCTGCTCATTGACAGCTTAGTTTTATGAAGAAACTAGTATCTATCCCCGACTTCGTCGGCGTTGAGCTTAGAATACCAGAGGAACCTAACATTTTCCAGGGATGAAAACATTTTCCCGGGAAAAAAAGGTATATAAACTACCTGTGTTCCAAATTTCATCCAAATCCGTTCAGTAGTTTTTGCGTGAAAGACAAACATCCATCCATACTCACAAACTTTCGCATTTAAATATTATAGTAGGATCTAGAATTAAAAAGTCCCGGTGAGTGATTTATTTATTTATATGTTATGTTATAACAATAAGTGCTTTAGTAACTTTCTAGCGATTGCCAACATGATTGTGACCGCAACTTAACCATTTCTAAGAGAATATGTAGGCTGACACCGCAACCATTTTCTATCAGAAAACTATAGAAAGCATTTCTTTCTTACTTATCTCTTTCACTGGCAGTTAGCTGATACTAAAAGGCGTAACATAGCTTCTTTTATTTTGGATTAATAATTAGGGTTGCGCGAAAAAAAGTAAACCCATGAAAAATATTCATTCTACGCGTACGAAGTCGCGGACACAGCTAGTCTATAGTAAAACCTATAGGTAACTTTATCTTCTATACAAATAAATAAAAACATGCCTACTTAAATAATAACTAATACAGCGCTGCCAGCTGGTAACGTTGCGTTCCCAAAATACTGGCAGCAGCCACGTTGAATGGCAATGCTTAACCTCTAAACCAAAATATTTTCCACCATTTCGGTCACCTGTTACTCTGACCAGACCTGAGAGATTTTAATTCGCTTTTCAATCTCATTAACTGATTCCTTCATCGTTGACTCAACATAATTAAGTACTTGGTACTTGGTACACCTACACTGAAAAGTAACAAACCTCATCGCCCATGCGCAAGGTGCATCTCAAGACCGACTCATTAGACGCACGCGCATTTCGCAACTGCGGAACCACGCCTCCGCTCGCGCCTACGGAACCAAACCTATTGTTTTCTTCAAAGCAACCGTTTGTGTTAATATACGTTGTGTAATATTCGCGTATTAAGTTTGAGACTGCTTTAAACACTCATTATGAGTAAGAGATACGGCGTAATGGAATGAAATTATGTCTTGAAAACATTTGGAGCCGCCCGACTGGGGACTGTACTACCTTACAGAAGACAGCAGTCTAATAACACTACTTTGATTTAGTGTTGTGTTTCTGCGGAAAGTAAGGTGGCCAGTGCTCCACGAGGATACGCTGCGCTAGTAGTAATACTGCAAGCACAGTGATTCCTCATCAACAACATGCTTCGCGACTCGTTAGTGATACCCTGGTATTGCTAGCGGCTATAGGCTACGGTGACTGCTGACCATCAGGTGGGCCGTATGCTTGTGTGCCACCGAAGTAGTATATGACGGATTCGGATGAAATTTGGAACACAGATAGTTTTAGGGAAAATGTTAAGTTCCACTGGGATTCTAAGCTCAACGCCGAGAAATTCGCTGGGAGAAGATAGTCATTCATATATATCAGCCGATTTCGAGTACTCTACCTTTCCGTCACTAAATACTTTGTAATTTCGATCTAGAAAGTTGCACAGTCAGTTTACATGGATTGTAAAATAAATGCACGCTACACAGATTATAATCACATGATTCCTAATTAAAATACCCAACGCGTTAACAATACTAGCTAGTTGCACAACTGACGTGGGCGATGGCATCTTCCGCGAAGGTTCTTTTACTTACAAACATCTTACAAATTATTATTAGAAGCCCACACGTCTTGAGAAATTGTAAACGAACCTTAGAGTTTGCTTATCTTATTAAATATGAATTAATAAGACTTCAAAACCCAACACATCACAGCTGCGTGCAAGGCGCTGTGTGTTAATGTCTTAACTCCAAACATTATTATTATTGCTACTAGCGGCCCGCCCCGGCTTCGCACGGGTAGACATTTATCAAATATTTGAACTACTCGGTCCTAGACTTTTTCAGACATTTTTTTAATTTTTTCTTTCCGTAAGAATCTTCGTACCTCAAGGAAAATTCTAAAAAAGAATTGGCGAATTCGGTTCAACTCAGCGATTCATTTTTATATTATAGATTAAATTGCAGAATGAGATTTCATATTCTGGACTATATATACTCAGCCTAAGTAACAAAAAGGTTTGTCCGTGCGAAGCGGAACCCTAACTAATTATGTACATGTTAGTCAATGAATTCTTTTCGCGGAAAATTATGCGTTACATGAATAATCCAAAATATAGAATTCCTGGCTGCGACTCTTTACTTAACACATAACGGTGACCACGTCGATAACTATTATTGGACATTAGCGGGACACATTTTACTAGCATATTTTTAGAAAAAAATACCTTTAAAATATCAGAGAGGGGATTAAAACGTGCGCTGCCACCATTATTTTTAAAAGACTTACTGTGCTAGCAGACATAATATTATTGCACGCTTTAGAGGCCTATTCACTGCAGAAACACAAAGAAACATCAGAGTAGTGTTATTTGACTGCGATCTTCTGTAAGATGTCCATCTTACAGAAATCCCAAATCAGGTAGCTCTTATTTTGAACAGGAGATACCGTTGTGCGTGCGTGCGTGTTGTATGTTCCTTCATGCTAATACTTAATAATATAAATGCGAAAGTTTGTGAGTATGGATGGATGGATGGATGTTTGTTACTCTTTCACGCAAAAACTACTCAACGGATTTGGATGAAATTTGGAACACAGATAATTTATAACCTGGATTAACACATAGGATACTTTTTATCCCGGGAAAATTTTAGGTTCCTCAGAGATTTTAAGCTCAACGCGGACGTAGTCGTGGGCAGAAGCTAGTATTAAATTAAATGGTAGATGGAACTTTTTTTATTAGATCTTAGGAGGTCTCGTACAGAAACGTTGAAGAGCGTTTGTCATGGTATGGGCATGTTATGCGGACGAATGAAGATATTGTAAAAAAAAATATGAATGTGGATGAGTACAAGGGTAAAAGCAGTCCTAAGAACAGCTGGAATGTATGAAAGGAGGAAAATACATAAAACTTTGAATAAAGGCAGTCCATTAAGGTAGCAAACAAGCGTAAGGCTCGCCTGGTGGCAAGTTACGGTTACCTAAAACTTAAACTAAAATATAATAATTGGTTATTTATTTGCTCATTCATGGTCACTGTACACGTAATTAAGCTAATTAACGGAACACAAGAGTATGGAAACAACCAGCGTGAATGTTACCATTTTGTTTCATAACAGATTGTCCACCGAATCTGTATTTCACGGTTTGTAAACATAAATACTGAGCCGTCTGACCAATGCTCTGACATTTCATCTCGTTGAGTCTTGAGTGTTTATCTAGGCCCGACTTTGTCCGCGTCTATTTATATTTTTAATCAAAATATAACAATTTATTACTAAAGCGTGAGAGTTTAACATAAAATTGTTTCAATAAATGTAAATATTTTTGGGAAAGACAAATAAACAAATAAAAATTTCCTCTACATGAAAACGCCTTAATTTAATGTTGGGTCGGCAACATAAGTGATACTCCTGGTATTGCAAGTGTCCATAGGATACGGTACCCGCTTACCATCAGGCGACCCTTATGCTTGTTGTAAAAAAAGGCTATTCACATGACGTCACATACAAACGAGCCTATTAATGTTTTTGTCAGTCTGTTTGTTTGTCAACGCTCCAATCCCCATGCATGCATAAAGCGCAGCGTAATGATTGTGTTCCATTTGTTGGCTACGGATCCTTAAAGTCGGCAGATATTATGCAAAAGTTGAAAGGTAACCTACATAGATAAATGTTCGGCTAAGCATATTTTCCTCGGTAAATAAGAAAAAATAAAAACATTCCATTCTATTGTTATAACGCAGTGAGCGATTCGTTCGACCAACTTTTATGTTTCGCCACTCAAGTATAGCACAAAAGGCTTTTTGATTGAACTTAAAGTGCGCGTCCAAGTATTGCAAGTGCGATTTTAAACAAATATTAAATTTTTATTTGGAATTAAATTAAAGAAGTCGGATAAGATATATTAGGTCCTTACATATGAAATTGGCGTTTTGTATGGGAGGAACAAAAAGTCGAATATTTTTTAATATAATATATTTAATTAATCAAAGTATGAACCATTATTTTCTATGCACTTTTGCCATCTCATAGGTAGTTCATTGATCCCTTTACTAAAAAAACCAGTCGGACGGGAATCAATAAAATCTTTGAAGGCGATTTGGACTGCCCCATCGGAGTTGAATTTTTTCCCTTGCAAGAAGTTATCCAAATTTCGAAAAAAATGGTAATCTGTTGGAGCAAGGTCCGGGGAGTACGGAGGATGTCTTAGACTTTCCAATTGAAGCTCTTCTAATTTAGTAGCCGTCTGTAGCGCAGTGTGTGGTCTAGCGTTGTCGTGAAGCAGCAGTGGCGTGGAGCGATTGACCAGCCTAGGTTGTTTAGCCGCTAGCTTTTCCATCATGGTTTGCAATTCCTGACAATAGACATCAGCCGTAATAGTCTGGCCAGATTTGAAAAAACTGTAATGAACAATACCGGCACTAGTCCACCAAACGCTTACAAGTAACTTTTTTGGGGTTAATTTTCGCTTGGGGCAGGATTTGGCTGGCTGGCCAGGATCTAACCATTGCGCTGAGCGCTTCCGATTATCGTAAAGAACCCATTTTTCATCACAGGTAATGATTCGGTTTAAAATACCTTCATTATTGTGCCGGTTTAGTAATGTAACGCAGCAGTCGACGCGCGTTTGCCGGTTTGTTTCAGTCAATTCGTGAGGTACCCACCTTTCAAGCTTTTTAATCTTCCCAATTTGCTTCAAGTGAATTAAAACAGTTTTATCACTAACATTGCAGCCTGCAGCTAACTCGGACGTGGTTTGCGATGGATCCGCTTCCACAATAGCCTTCAACTCTTCATTATCAACTTGAGTCTCAGGCCGTCCACGGGGCTTGTTCTGCAGGTCGAAATTTCCAGAACGAAAACGTTGGAACCAAAAACGAACTGTGTTTTCTTTTGCAACACGACCGCCATACACATCATTCACCCTTCGAGTTGTTTCCGCAGCACTAGTGCCACGGCGGAACTCGTACTCGTAAATAATGCGATATTTAAGGTTTTCCATTTTGTAAAATGAGTGACGCAAACAGAAAAAAACAGAAGAAAAAAAACAAATGAATGACGATCATCGAAGCACAAATACATGAGTCTATAGCTGTACAAATTTGAATTTGGAATTCCTTACCAAAGAGGAGAAATTCGTGATTAAAGTGGCCAGTACGAAAAACGCCAATTTCATATGTAAGGACCTAATATATGGGACAATCTAAAACTAAAAGAAAAAAAAACTAACCTAATACAAATATTTGACAATCATACTTTTATCACTACATAGTATAAAACATAGTCGCTTCTCGCCGTCTGTCCCAATGTATCCTTAGATCTTTAAAATTACGCAACAGATATTGATGCGTTTTTTATAGAAAGATTGATTTAAGAGGAAGGTGTTTATGTATAATGAATTTTAAGTTTAGGTATTTTAACTTATATAATTAAGCTGGCCGTGCGAAGTCGGGGCGTGTCGCTAGTAAATATATATAACATATATAAACCGTTTAAGACTTTTTTTAATAACAAGTCCAGTGATTGATTTTGAAGGGTCAGCTACGCGCGATTGATTCCCCTGGTGTTGCAAGCGTCCATAGGCTGCGGTAACCGCTTACCATCAGGCGGGCCGTATGCTTGTTTGCCACCTTAGTAGTATAAAAAAAAAAGATTGGTCACACCACGAGCTTTACGGTTAAGGAAAACATCGCGAGGAAACCTGCATACCTCTGAGAAGAAATTCAAGGCAGGTGAATGATGATAATGATAAAGCACTACTAATTTCAGTAACAAGACAGTACAAACAACAATGCGTAGAATAGAACTAAACCACAAGATTACATAATAGCTGTTTGGTCAGAGTAAAAACAATTGAATTAAACTGTCTGTCTGTCGGTGCAATCTTGTTCAATTGACGAACAGTATAGATTAGGAGTGATTAGGTTAAGTACTAGCCGAGGTGGTTACTAAGACAGATAATCAATTAAAGACGAGACCACTGGTCTAGTGCTTAGTGTACCTGCCTGCTACGCTAGGGATCGCGGGTTCAATTCCCGCCGGGTTTAAAATTTATGTGTGAAGCATGTTGTGTTAGCCTTGCGTCTGGGTGTTTGCTATATATTATACGTATGTATTTAGATAAAAAAATATTAGTATTCTATCAGCTGCTGGTTCCCATAGTACGAGCTATGCTTAGTTTGGGGCCAGAACTTAGTATGTAGATAATCTAATACTTTCATATACTGTATATCTATCTATACTATATACACTAGTGAAATAAACCATCAATAGAATTTCAATTATTATGACGTCATTTTCAGATCAACATTGCAACAGATCTAAACCGCATTTTTTTATGAGGATGCTACCTCAAAATGACGTCATGGCGATTTAAATCCTATAGAAATTTTCATGGAGAAACTAAGTGTGGAAAAAACGGTGTTAGCACTTGCTATAAATATGTTTTCTACATTTAATTTATTTTTAATGTCATACAATATTTTTCTTCTTGTTTAACAATTACAAATCACTACATCATTAAGAACACAATTAACCCGACATATTAGCATTCTTAGCACGCTCCCGCATGATTCCGGTTTGGGTCAGATCTTTTATCTATAAGTAGGTAGGTTGAGATATGTTTTTGTAAATATTTGAATCTGTTTTGTGTCAATAAATGATTTTAATATTTTATAATTTTAATAATATTATTTGTATGTTCTACATTCCATCCCATGGTTGCCTGGAAGAGATCGCCGAGAGTGATAAGGCCGCCATTTGTACTGATATTTATGAATAACCTATGCTAATTTATAAATGGTGTACAATAAAGTATTAAAATAAAAATAAAATAAATAAATAAATAATTAACAAGAAAATCAATAATTATTTTATTTATTTATTAATCTTGACACATACCGACTAGATTGAGCTCCACTCTAAAAGCGGTACCAAGTGCCTTATAAAGAAGTATCCAACGCTAATAAATGAATATTCATTCACATATTATTTTCATTATATGAAAAACATTATTGTGTTTTTTTTTTTAAACCTTGTATTAAAAAGCATAACTCATTACAATCAATATGAGAGTACATACAACATATTTGCTGTGTTTGCGGTGAAGACCCTGGGGCCATGGGGTCCAGAGGCTCATCTGCTGTACAAGGAGGTCTCGCGACGATTGATTGAGGCCTCCGGTGACAAGAAGGCTGGAATATATTTTGCGCAAAGGATCAGCATCGCCATACAGCGGGGCAATGCTGCCTTCTTGGCACCCTCCCACGTGACAGCGATTTGGGACAAGTGTTTTTTTTATTTTAATTATTTTAGTTGTTTAAATTAGGTTATTTTTTAAATATTGAATTTGTCATGTTTATATGAGAGCATTAACAAATTATAGACATTTATCTGTTCACAGCTCTACAGAAGTTTAGAAATCTGAGTAGAGACCTTGTTATAATAATAGGGATGTATAGATAATTATATACATCACATCATTTAAGTCTGAATACGAGACAAACGAGGTTGATTCAATTTGGAATCAAATATAATTTCTTTATCACAGGCCACAGGGAAGCGTGGTTGGTGGTTATTATCGACGGTTGTTGTCATACAGACACTATCATTAGTGTCATACAAGAGACATCAACGCACAGCCTCCCCATTTCCCCGAGATAATTTTCCTTCATTTACTGTCGAACGCGAGAGAGCAACCGTTTAAGGCTAAATTACAGTCATTTCTCCACTAAAGAGAAACTAATTCTATATATTATATTAAGCTGACAAAATACATTTGTAGCAGTTTTTTTATGCCAATAACGTGGCAAACAAGCATACGGGTCGCCTGTTAAGCGGTTACCATAGCCTATGTATAAGCGACGATCGTCTGTTCGCTTAGATCCTTTAGACTACGCAACGGATTTTAATGCAGTTTTCTATGCTAATATTATAAAGAGGAAAGATATTTATTTTTGTATATGTATGTGTTTGTATTGAATAGGCTCCGAAACTACTGGACCGATTCCAAAAATTCTTTCACCGTTAGAAAGCTACATTATCACTGAGTAACATAGGATATATATTATAATGGTAGCGCGGCCCGGCTTTGCACGGGTAGACAAAATATTTGATAAATGTCTACCCGTGGGAAGCCGGGCGGGTCGCTAGCCACTAATATATTTAACTTCTAAAGCAACTTATACATATAACAAAACGAATTGAGAACCTCATAATTGTTTTCATAAACTTCACTGTGGCACTTCTCGCATTCAAAACGTGTTTTTATGTCTGTTCCTTTGAAACTGCGACTCTGTGATGACCGTATAACCTTATTGAGCAGACAGATGTGAGGCGTACTAATGCGGCGAGCAGTAAATATGGATTTGCCATTAAACTGGTCTCTCTTGACTCATATCGCCAAATAGGTTTATAATGAACTCGCTCGAGAGTTCAATATAACAACACTTATTTAATTTTTCAAATATTTTCTTGAAACAAAAGAATTTTAGTAAGGTTGCCTGAGCTCCTTGAGGAAGCGCTGTGCTGGCAGAGAGGCTTGTCCCCTATGCACAGAATAACACTACCCTTGTAGTGTTGTGTTGCTGCGGTGAGTAAGGTCGCCAGAGCTCCTTGAGGAAGCGCTGTGCTGGCAGAGAGACTTGTCCCCTATGCACAGAATAACACTACCCTTGTAGTGTTGTGTTGCTGCGGTGAGTAAGGTCGCCAGAGCTCCTTGAGGAAGCACCGTGCTGGCAGAGAGACTTGTCCCCTATGCACACAATAATACTACCCTTGTAGTGTTGTGTTGCTGCGGTGAGTAAGGTCGCCAGAGCTCCTTGAGGAAGCGCTGTGCTGGCAGAGAGGCTTGTGCCCACACAATTATATTACCTAGTTTTTATCAAAGAAAAACCTGCTCTAATATTATGATGCCATTGTATTATTGCAAGTAGTGAAATAGTATTTTTGTGAAACGAATATATTTTACAACGGATCGGTGAGTCGACTTTTTATTATCACCTTGAAACCATTACTGCGAGTGACACTGAGCTACCGATTTAATTATTCGTATTTTTAATGAACATATGTGGCCAACTGGCCAACGTTGGTGTGGTTTTGACATTAATATATTTTACGTCAGATATTAATTATACCCAAACCAAGATTTTACCTTTGATAGTGTTATTAAGTATGTGCCTTTTAAATCAAAACATTACTTAGAAATAACATTTTGAAATGGCGCGGCGCTTGGCAGGAGTGCCTCAAGCGCCGTAAATATATATCTCTGAAGGGTATATCTTGGTGGCGCTTGGGGTTGAAACTCTTAGGCCGTGGGGGCCAGAGGCTCATGCATTTCTAAAGGAGACCTCAAATAAATTATGCGAGGGCTCCCGTGACAAGAGGGCTGGCGTATATCTGGCCCAAAGGCTAAGCATTGCAATACAGCGTGGCAATGCCGCCAGCCTTCTTGGCACACTCCTCCGTGACAGTGGTTCGTGTATTTATTTTACGTGTAGGTATTTAAGTTTTGTACATTTTAGTTTAGTTTATGATAAGCTTCTTTCATGTTTAGTTCTTTATTGAATGTATATTTACCATATAAAATTAACTTCGGTTTTTCATTTCAATTAATTATGTTAATTAATTGAAATGAAAAACCGAAGTTATGAATAAGTATTTTCTTATTTACCATCCGAATAAAACCTATCTTTTGTGACATACATATCATCACACCAAATCCCTTATGGGGTAGGCAGGGAGTATAGAGCGCCATTTCACTAGAGACTTGCACACCTCTTTGCTTCTACATTCATCAATCTTAAACATACATGCCCGCCAGTTCCGAGTACTCATTGCTATGTAAGAAATTACTTTTACTAAATCTCTCTATAGATATGACCAGCAAAGAAATGCTATAATACAAACAAATAACAAACTACATACATTTCAATGTCTCAATATCATGGAGGTCCCTTTTAAGGCTGCACGTGTGGTCACAGTACAATGACCGCGGTGAAGTCACAGTTAAAATGTACAACAGTAACACAGCTCACGCATACGCGCGGATAAGCAATCCTTTATGGAACAGAACTTTAAACTCAGGATGGTGCGATATTGGAACGATAGTATAAAATTCACCGAAATATTCATTTAAGTGGGCGACAGTAGTCTAAACATCACGCGAAAGTGATATCCCTGGTATTACACATTTTAATACAAACCGCTTACCACCCGTAAGCAGACTTACGACCTTCGCTGTAAAAAATATATGCAATTCTCATATTTTTTTTTCCATTTTTAACTCTGGCCGCAAAGAGGGGTGTCATTAGTTTAACTTCTGTATCTGTGTCTGTCTGTCCCATTGTAGCTCCTAAACGCAAGAACCGATTTTGGCAAAACCTAATTTTGGTAAAAGTTAAAACAATTTGCTTACTAGTTACATACATAGTTTATTGTGGCAAGAGCATCAGCTCAGTATTACGTCACTACTACAATTATCTTCTAGTTCTTTCATTCGGTTTGTTTAGTTATTTGGAGATGGGTAATTTGTATACAATATGGATGGTATTGTCCATAAGTATATGTGTTTTGAAGATATTAACCTTTTTTCGTTTAACAAAAAGTCTTAATTTGTTTGAAACAAAAAGTTTACTGCCACTAATATTAAACTAAGAGGCCATTCTTTCGTATTTCCTGACCGTAATTTTACTCGATTCTCACACGGTCAAATGGAAGTATTGATAACTTACTTTTTCATCGCGACTTCGCCCGCGTAGTAATATAATATGAAACCATTGTTACTCAGCGATACTATAGCTTTATATTTGACAATTTTTTTTTTATTGGTCAAGTAGTATTTTGAGTAACAAAGGACATCGTCCAGTTTGGTCCAAATCTGAACGTGCCGGCCAACGCATTTTTTTGTTTAATCTGTTAGAGCTTGCCCGTCCGATTGTTTTTACTATCGCACCTCATTGTAGGACCATGGTAGTTGATTTTATTTAAGTTCAAAGTCTGAATTATCATACTTTATTGTTGAAAATAGTAATTAAAAATAACTACTACAAATTAAATGTCCTGTAATGTCCAACTTTGGTTGTTATAATTTTAACATGTGGATCTGTTTGTCAAATCAAATCAAATCAAAAATCATTTATTCAGTTTAGGCCCTAATAAGGCTCTTATGAAGGTCTAAATTACCACCGGTTCGGAAAAAAAGCCACCTGAGAAGAACCGGCAAGAAACTCAGTGCTCTGTCTTTTTTTTTCATGTAACAATAATTATACAACAAATTGTAACAAAAATCTTCTAGACATTGGTATGAAATTACAAATATCAAAATGAAAGCTACCAAGTTGGTTTTGTCACTGCTTTCATGAAATACATATTTTAAACTATTACAACTACCAGGAGAGAGTGAGTCTATATATTTCCAAGCATTTTTATCATTTACATAATCATTAATTTTATAATAGGCTTTATTTATCAAAACTCTTTTGACATGAGTCTTAAACTTATCATAATTTAATTCGGTAATAGATTGTGGGATTTTATTGTAAAAACGGACGCAGTTTCCCATAAATGATTTATTTACTTTTGTTAGTCTAAACCTAGGAGCCACAATTTTGTTTCTATTTCTTGTATAAATATAATGGTTGTCTGAATTTAACTGAAAACTTCTAATGTTCTTTTTTATAAACAATAAGTTATCAAAGATGTAAAGAGCCGGTAACGTGAGAATATTAATTTTCTTAAACAATTCTCTTAACGATTCTTGGGGACCCATTGCAAAAATTGCCCTGATTGCCCTTTTTTGTAGAATGAATATTGTATCCAGATCCGCCGCAGATCCCCATAATAACACGCCATAAGACATGAGGCTGTGGAAATATCCGTAATAAACTAATTTTGCAGTATCAATATCTGTCAATTGTCTGACTTTCCATTATTTTTTTATGGCAAACGCAGCTGAACTAAGTTTCTTTGACAAGGTCTCAATGTGAGAGCCCCACTGCAATTTTGCATCTAGTGTTAGACCTAGAAAAATCGTGTTATCAACTAAATCAAGTTTTCTGCCATCCAAGTGTACATTCGTGTCTACCTGCGATGAGTTTGGAGGAGAAAACCGTATACATTTTGTCTTTTTTGAATTTAAAACTAGGTTATTGGCATCAAACCATCTAGAAACGGATGCTAGCGTTTCATTTAGACTTATCATTTCTTTGTCTTTTCTGCTCACTCTAAATACCAGAGATGTGTCATCCGCGAATAAGACAATGTCACAGATATTATCCACTACAAGTGGGAGATCATTTATGTATGTCAAAAATAAGAACGGACCTAATATTGAACCCTGCGGAACTCCCATTTTTATTAATGTGCCTTTGGAAGTTATGCCTCCGACACCGACTTTTTGCTGACGACCGGACAAATATGAGGCTACAAGATCAAGGGCATTTCCGCGGATACCATAATATTTTAGTTTGAGCAGTAGCGTACTATGTTCAACGCAATCAAGTGCTTTAGATAGATCGCAAAATACACCTAGGGCATCATGTGAACTTTCCCATGCTTCAAATATATGTTTCAGTAATTTTGCCGCCGCGTCACTTGTTGATCTACCTTTAGTAAAACCGAATTGGTCTCCATGTAATATATTATGCGCATTAAAGTGACTTAACATTTGGTTTAACATAATTTTCTCAAATATTTTACTCAAAGCCGGCAGTATTGATACTGGTCTATAATCAGAAGGATTTTCTCTAGATCCCGCCTTAAAAATCGGTATTATTTTACTATATTTCATTAAATCAGGAAATATTCCTTGATCAATGCAAGTATTAAAAATGGTTGCCAGTATAGGAGCAATCGTTGGTAGAATTGCTTGAATAACTTTAATCGAAAGTCCCCATAAATCTTCCGGGTTTTTAAATTCGAGTGTTTTAAATGTTTTAATAATATCATTTGCATTTACATGTCGAAAGTAAAACTCTGGAATAACTTTATTAAACGATTTCTTAAGTAAACCTTCGGCTGTATTTGCACACGAGCTAAGGTTTTTTGTAATTTCGGACGGAATATTGGCAAAGTAGCTCTCAAAAGCTGCTGCGACGTCTAACTTATCCGACACAAGATTCTCGTTAATTTTAAGTGTACTTACTTTTTCTTTAATTCCATTCTTTCCGTTTCCCTATTAATAACTTTCCAAACCGTTTTTATTTTATCATCGGAATTACTTATTTCATTACTTATATATATATTTTGATTTTGCTATTTGACAAACAGCTTTAAATAATTTAGAATATTTTCTCACGTAACTGTAAAACTCTTTATTAGTTGTATGAGATGTTCATTTGTGGCATCGTACCTCCAAAAGAAGCTCCTAAACAGATTAATCGATATTGACTTAGTTCTTTTTGTTTAAAAGATGACTTAATCTTAAAAGAGAGGTAGGGCGATTTGGGATTTCCCGTGAGCTATCCCATTTAAATTGGTGCCGCCCGACTGGGGAATGTACCTCCGCCTTATAGAAGACCGCAGTGAAATAACACTACTTGATGTAGTGTTCTGTTTCTGCGGTAAGTAAGGTTGCCAGTGCTCCAAGAGGATACGCTGGGCTAGTAGTATTGCTGCTAGCACAGTGAGTCCTCATCAACAACATGGTTGGCACCCCGTAGTGATACCTCTGGTATTGCTAGCGGCTACAGGCTACGGTGACTGCTTACCATCAGGTGGGCCGTATGCTTGTGTGCCACCATAGTGATATAAAAAAAAAAACGAGTGTTCTTAGCTATGATTTTAAGATGATTTTGAGTCATGGTCATAGGTGTTTTAAATTGATTATTTATGTTATTGGTGACGGCTTTTACAGAAAGAGTACCTACAAATAAGTAATCAAAGCCTTAAGACCTTGTATATATTACAAGCGACTAGCTCGTTATTGCATTGTGTTTATTATATGAATAAGCAAAAAACTGTTTTTTAGTGATCACTTTGGGGACAAGTTTTAGATCTTTAATACTCTTAAAAATTGTTATTAAAGTAAAGTTTGTAACTTTTTTTTATTATCATATCTATGTGATTAAAATTTATATATGAATATAATTTTTATAACTCATCTAAGTGTTTCACTTTTTTCTTTTTTCGAATTGAAGTTTTACTTTAATTAAGGTTACTATTTATTTAATTACTTAGATATTTCACATACTTAGATTTGTGTACAATTTTAATTAAAAATATTGTAAAAAAAACCTAAACGTGTGTGCCGGTGCCACCACAGTGGGTCTACCCCACGCTGCTATAGGTATTATTATTATAAAATAACAATACATAAAAATAAGGAACAACTCAGCTGATTTCCATCTACTCAAACACACTATATAAGTAATTTAATGTGGAATGTAAGCCATAATAAGGACACAGTTCCACTCATTATATATGTATATATGTCGGACATTTAGCGCCGAGTTATTAATGGGGAGTCATTAATGAGTGCGGCGAGGTTTAGGGGATGATAATACGGATAATTAATTTAATTTCATACTACGAAGGTGACACGATGGCGAATCTACAGCCCACCTGATGGTCAGTCACCGTAGCCTATAGACGATAGCAATACCAGGAGTATCATTAGCGCGTTGCCAACCATATTAGGATTCACTATACAAGCTGCTTATCATGATGGTAAGTCACCGTAGCCTAAAGACGCTTGCAATAAGCACTTTACGTATTTCGCACAAAGATTAATTTCGCAACGAAATAAATAAATTCCGCACAGCGGTTGTATTCTCTTGGTTCCTCACGATAACGTTAGTACAAAACGAAACAATAACGAAATATCATTTATTTAAACTTACCTCCCAAATACTAAGGTGGATTATGAAGCGACTGCCATAACAATAATAACAACATAGACTAGATTGGACCAATCAGACATCCTTTATCAATGACGCTTACCATCAGTCTCTTCAAGGCCGCGGTTCAAAACTTACTATCAATAAACTATTTAATTAAATTAATTGGCACGAGAATCAAACTGCCGACCTCTCGGCCAACACTTTACGATCAAACCACGAAGCCTAGCCCACTCAGCCACAGCGAAGGTCGAACGGTTTTTGTCCCAAATTAAAAATAAACTTCAATGAAACTGTTTCAGTGTTACGGAATCAAATTAACTAATAGACCAGGCAGCAGTAAAATTACGCTTCGTTTGATAACAATTGTTTGTTTTTAGTTAAACGTTATTTTAAACGTTTATTAAAAACTGTTATCAATACCGATTGTTATAAAAGTCTCAGCGCTTTTTGTCGCTTAAGGAAATTAATATGCCAAGTTATAAACAATTTTAATTCGTCGTAAAGGACATTTTATTGTTTGATTTTTTTGATGAATAATAACGGAATTGCTTTGTTTGAGAGAATATTTTATCTAATGATGATATTTGCGAAACAAGAAATACGGTAGTAATCACATACTGTACTAGTGACTTCCTTAAACTCTGAATAATTTATTTGTATTTCTATCTGTAACATCGTTCTTCTCGCTTTCCTGCAATCTGTGGGAGTGATTTCGTGAAAAGGGACGGAAGTAGGGAAGAGTTGATTAGACGTCAGATGTTACACATAGTAAGCTACTACTGTAAGGTTCGCTCATTTGTAAATCATACTATAATAGAATATTATAAATGCGAAAGTTTGTGAGTATGGATGTATGTTTGTTACTCCTTCACGCAAAAACTACTCAACGGATTTGGATGAAATTTGGAACACAGATAGTTTATAACCTGGATTAACACATAGGATACTTTTTATCCCGGGAAATAAATTATGTTCCTCTGAGATTCTAAGCTCAACGCGGACGTAGTAGCTAGTATATATATACAAAACACCACGACGCAAGGCAAACACAACATAATATGCTTATCACAAAATAGAGACCAGATCGGATTATCCTAACCAGCGGACGATCCAGACGCTTCCTACGATAGCTCAATTATCAAATTTTGATAAGTAGTTTAGAAATTATGAGGGAATAGATGAATACATCAAAACATAACTACTACTAAGGTGGCACACAAGCATACGGCCCACCTGATGGTAAGCAGTCACCGTAGCCTATAGCCGCTAGCAATACCAGGGGTATCACTAACGGGTTGCCAACCATGTTGTTGATGAGGACTCACTGAGGTAGCAGCATTACTACTACCCCAGCGTATCCCCGTGGAGCACTGGCAACCTTACTTACCGCAGAAATACAACACTACATCAAGTAGTGTTATTTGACTGCGGTCTTCTGTAAGGTGGATGTACAGTCCCCAGTCGGGCGGCACCAATTTTAATGAGAAAACCCACGGAAAATCCCATCGCCCTACCTCTCATAGATTAGCTATAGACGGGTAAAATCAGTGCCGATTTTGCAGAATATCAATGCTACATCGATATTCATTATACAAAGCAAAAATACTTTCGATAGTGGGTGTTTTGACATTACAATACATCCAAACTGAAATGCAAATTATTCGTCTGTCTGGTCTGTTAGTCGAAATATAATTTCGGCTCGGATTGCGTATGAACCTAGTGGTTTTGTAATTCGTTTTTTATGTCTTTAGTTATTACGTTCAATCTATTAACTCGAGCTATCCTTGTTGTAACCACAATCAGTCAACGCAATGTGTACACTAGCGAGCAATTAAACTGGGTCACTAATATAAAACTTCACATCTTGCTAATTAGGATGATAGCGTACTCAAATAAAAAAAATATAATCAATTTTTTGATTTTGTATCGATCTAGAAAGATAGACTTGGCCGTGGGGCATCTTCCACTCACATAATTGCGTATTTTTTTTTTTTTTCAGTCTATTGATACTTGAATTAAACCTTTAAACTTTAAAAAGCTTTAAAAAGAAATCGTAATGCGTTTGAGTGTTGCCAAACGCGGAGGCTTCTCACTTCCTGTTATTTAGTACAATTGGACAAGGTACGACAGCTGCGAAGGATGTATTATTTAACTTTTAATGGTTTGTGTTTTGCTCACGTAACAATGAGGTTAGCGAAGCGAGACGAAGAGGCCTTCAATTTACAAGTTTTTAATAAAAAAAAAAAATATCCCACCTTCCCTGAGGTAAGCAGTGGCATGACAACAGTCACTCCTCTCTGACATTATTGCAAGTCACAGTGACAGGTAGAGGGCCCATTGTCCTTCAAAGGGCACGTGAGCAATTGGCTTAACAAACAAAATAAAAAATTGTGTATTCAATTTAGACCCTATGATAAAGATCGATTTCATTGTACAAAGTCACTAAACTAAACGCATTTTACAGGACTAAAAATATTGCTATCCCTTGCACGGGGTTATTGTAACGTTCCAGAGCAGTATCCAGTATCCAGTAGAGGTGCCAGCGAGTATCTTGATCATATAATATTGTGTACACCGTCAACTACCCTGTTTCAAACTCCATTCTCTAGTCACTACCCAGGTTGTCTGGAAGAGATCACATGTTGTGATAAGGCCGCCAATTGTACCGATTTATAATGTATTTTATGTTCGTCAGTTATTGATTTTGGTGTACAATAAAGAGTTAACTATCTATCTATCTATCTATCATGTTCTAGGAAAAAGGTTTTATTTTTAAATTTTTTGTCTGTTACTTATAAAAACTAAAATATTTGTCATAAACAAAACAATTATGAATAAAGACTACTTATTACGGTTTTATAAAAAAATATAATATTTAATTTTTGAAAATGGAACTACCATATCGGTGATTTAATTTTCTTCAGAGGAATACGCATTGCGTTGCGGCTACAGGAGAAGTAAAAAGTCACTGGCGCGATATGTTTAGAATTTTACTCTAATTACAAATTGAATTGAATTCCAATAATTTATTTTTGGATTATTTTATTTTTCGCATTCGTAGTGAAAAACAGAGTGTTACACACGGCGCTAAAACCCATTGAAACTCGGTTTGTTTTAACTTCCTCGCTAAAGCTCTGGAGTAAAACTAATACAATGGGTGACTTTAGCACCTTGTATAACAATCTTCTATTTTATTGTCACAGTCTCCTCTCCTAGGTACACGCTAAGAAAATATTTAAGAATAATATGCACAGGTGTACCTATTTAAATTTTTTTTACACTCTACAATCATTACCAATTTAAAACTATCACGGGAAGAATATGATCGTAGCGCCGTCTCTCTTAATATTTAAATTAGGAAAACCTTCTGTTACAAACTACCGGCCCGCCCCGGCTTCGCACGGATAGACATTTATATAACTTTTTTCTCTAACCGTGCGAACCCGGAGCGGGCAGCTAGTATAGCCTAAAGCCTTCCTCGATAAATTATTTTTGTGTTGTATACATAATATAGTCCATACAACACAAAAATATTTTTTCAATTCGAACCAGTAGTTCCTGAGATTAGACGTTCAAACAAACAAACTCCTCAGCTTTATAATATTAGTATAGATAATATGCGCGGGCGCATGGTACATTTAACAAAACACAATATTATATTTTAATTAAATCTATGCAACAATCAATTCCAAATTTAAACCTGTCACGCGAAATGAAAAATAAGAAAATTAATATTTAGTAAAAAACTTACGTAGCAGTTTTCTTGGCCGCCTCCTGTCTCTTCACATCAGAAGGAAGCACTGTGAATGCCTCATCTCGGTGTATTCCCTTCCCGATCCTTGCACTATTCACACCACGAACTTCAAAACTATCCCGTAAGCTTTTCACAACACTACTGCCCGGACTATCGGTCACGGTCGACTGTCTCGACGACAGATCAAAATATCGATCCTGAGCGTGAATCAACTGAGTCACTGTGAACGAGTCATTTAGTCTCGGATCGAAATCGATTTCGGGTCCGAACAGGCCATCGCAGGTTATATTTCTATTGAAGTAACGATCGTCTTCTATATCTTTGGACGGCGAAACGTCGTCCAATCGAGACTGGATGGTAATGTCTAAGTTTTGAGCGCTGTTCAGTCGCAACGAGCGGTCGGTCGCGAATGCGTACGGCGTGTTAGCTAGTTCCTCTTCGATGCTGTTGTAGCGACTTCTGAAGAGTGACGGGGGCTCCCCACTATCGTCGTATTTACCTCCGAAGAGGTCATATTGTCCGAATCGGTTGTTGATAGTGTCGAATTGAGGGTTGGTGAGGTCCTCCTTGGAGTGCTGAGGGGAGAGGGTCGACGGACTCATGTCTATTTGGACGATGCCGTGTTCGTCCTTGTACTTCACTTTCAGTGCCATTTTACTGTCTTCGTATCATTCATTCTTGAAGGCCTGGAATAAAAAAAAGATATATTTAAATTTAAAAATAGAATTTATCAACACGCATTTTTTTATTATCCGACGTTATATGGTTTTAGCAGTCTATGTAAGTATATATGTATGTTTGTATTTACGTAAGAGCAAAGGATTTGAATGAATACTGCCACCAGAAAAGCCTAAAAAAATCTTATAATTCCACTAAGTACACCAATAAAATTAGCTTCACTTCCTTGTTAATTAATATGCAACTTTCTGACCTGGCAATAGAGATCAATACTGCATGCTCAAGCAGGTGTTTCGGGTCAACACGGCAGCTCTAATATAATGTAATGTAGAATGGTTTGGACATTTCATATGCTTGTGTTGATAAGGGTCGGGCACAGTGAGGATCATGCGATAATATTTACTAGCTCGTCTAGTGATTGAAATTCGACTACAGAGAAAGAAAGAAAATATTATTGTGACATTTGATCAGGAGAACGTTTGTCGGAGTTTTAGGCGGGAATTTATCATTTTGGTCAATAGGTTACCTCTGACCTATAGGCGTGTTACGATCTGCTACTGCCGTGGATGGTCTTCAGAAACTCCAATAAGCGTTAGAATGCATGGCACTAGGCATTTTAATGCGGCAAAATTCAGACTCTTCTATCGGCGCAATTTTTGTAAAACGCCGCCGAAAGTTTTAGCCTCACATATTCTTCATATTATGATGCATCACCGTCGCACTTCAACTGTGCCGAAATACGGCAAAGGAATGAGGAATATCAGTCTTTCTACGATAGGGGTTTCTAAACCGGAGGTAAATTATAAAACCACTTTTTTGTTTTCATTCATTACCAAAAACTGGTTTTCCGGTTTTCTAGGCATTTCAAATTTACTATTCAAATAAGATTTTAAGGAACTATTCTATGCTATTCTATATACCATCATTCTGCTAAACTATGTAGTTTGTACTACCAAACTACATAGTTTAGCAGAATGATGGTATTTGAGCCTGATATTCGATAACATATACGAGCGACCCTTACAGTAGTCGCATAATATAATGCAACATCTGACAACTGAAGGCCAACTGATATGTATGCAGGATTAAATAAATAACGTTCTTCACAATTTATCACTATTTATTGGCCATGTTTTTCCAGTTGACAATCTCTGACGTCTCGACATCTCTCTTAGTATTGCCACCCACATAACAATAACATACATACACATCACCAACTCTACACGCGCGCTCATTGGTCAAATATCGGGCGCTTCCCGTAACACAATTCCGTCCCTTTTCACTCCCACAGATTACAGGAATGCGAGGAGAAAGATCTTACAATGCTTAGGAAAGTGGATAATTCGAATTGCATTTGCAATCTGGCGTGTTTTGCAGCATTACGTTGGGACTTGTAGCATAGCGTAGCATCGCTGACTATATGCTCATACCTAAAATCACATGAACTCAAATAGAAACCCTTATTATTAAGTAGTTTGTGCCATTTAACCTGTTTGAATGTTTTTTCTGTTGTACTAACATGTGTGGAAAACGTAACGATTACGTAACTATTTTATTTCGCTGTATTATTGAGGTCGAGCAAATTTCAATGAATTCTTCTCGTGAATTTTTCAGAACTTATTCACCAGGTGGCACACCAGCGTACGGCCCACCTGATAAGCAGTCACCGCCTATAGCCTCTAGCAATACCAGGGATATCACTAACGGAGTTCCAACCATGTTGTTGTTGAGGAGTCACTGTGCTAACAGCATTACTACTAGCCCAGCGTACCCGCGTGGAGCACTGGCAACCTTACTTATGACAGAAATACAACACTACATCAAGGAGTGTTATTAAGAAAGTACTTAATGAGTGGGGAACATCAGTTTTAGAAAACCTACTAATAAAAGCTTGTTTGAAAAAAAATTTCTCTTTAAGATGTATTTGTATGAAGTGATTGATGAAAATCAAAAAGCAAAGAGGCCTGAAGTCATGAGGAATACATACATACAAACATATCATCACGCTATGATACACGGGGTAGACAGAGAGTATAGAACGCCACTCTGGACTTGCACACCTGTTTTGCTTCTTTTACATTCATCAATATTTTTATACATGAGAGGAATGGCGCTCTATACTCCCTGCCTACCAAAAAGGACTCGGCTTAATGATATGTATGTATTACATAACATGTAGGTGTATGTTTTAACGAAACAAAGAAAGCGGAAAGTCATAATGTTGGTACAGTACAGTGAATGGCCCGCCGGAGGCCGGAGTGTCCTTGGTAAAGGCCTAAAGGGAGGTTTATCGTGGCCGACATCTCAGGATCTGTGTCACGGACTGCGATTTTACGCACTACAAACTTACTCTACAATCCTACATACAGTAGGTAAAAAAATTTAGAGTTACCTACGTTTTCAGAAACGTAGTTAAAAGATAATTCTGCTAACAGTACAGGGTGGGTAATAAAACAGAGTTTTTTTAAGCTATTGCATAGCTTTTATCGCGGGCCTTGAGCGTGGGGACCGAATCCAGAAATTCCGTAACGAAAAAACCTAACACCCCCCACTCCGACCGGCACAGCGGTGATACTTTTTAGTTCCATCTATCGATAAATACCAGAACTTTTAATGACTTTTTGAAATATCACGCTTGTCTCTTTAGTTCAGCAACCCGCCTTTAGGTGGCATTGTTTGTATTGGAAAACTACCGTAATCAGCTGTTTGTGAGAAAGTATATAGGTATATAAAAAATACTGCATTAATAAAATAAATAAATAATTATAATTGCATAAGTTGATAAAAAATGCTATGCAATAGCTTTACCGCGGCAGTCTCCGAGTGCCACACCTAATTTTTTCTTAAAAGTGATATTAACGAGTTAGTTATCGCGTTTTGCTTGACACACGCTAAACACACACAGGTAATGCAAAAGACAACACAGACTCCAAATAGAGGTTCCATTTTGTACCTAACGCATTTAAGGGTCAATTCAGGGTCGGCAACGCGCGAGTGATACCCCAGGTGTTGCAAGCGTCCATAGGCTGCGGTAACCGCGTACCATCAGGCGGGCCGTATGCTTGTTTGCCACCTTAGTGGTATTTAAAACAAAGTGTTAAAACCATTTCCAATTTATTTCACCCTTGATTTGAAGAGAGGTAGGGCGATTTGGGATAACCCGTGGGTTATCCCATTTAAATTGGAGCCGCCCGACTGGGGACTGTACCTCCGCCTTACAGAAGACCGCAGTGAAATAACACTACTTGATGTAGTGTTGTGTTTCTGCGGTAAGTAAGGTTGCCAGTGCTCCACGAGGATACGCTGAGCTAGTAGTATTGCTGCTAGCACAGTGAGTCCTCATCAACAACATGGTTGGCACCCCGTTAGTGATACCCCTGGTATTGCTAGCGGCTATAGGCTACGGTGACTGCTTACCATCAGGTGGGCCGTATGCTTGTGTGCCACCTTAGAGGTATAAAAAAAAACCCTTGCTACTGCCCACGACTTTCCGAAATTGTATTATTTGATGTTATAGCAGCGGCAACAGAAATATACATTCTGTGAAAATTTTACGCTTGAGTCCATTGATTTGGTTATAAAATAAGTAAGAATTTTTAATCTGGACTTTTGTAATTATTTTTGTAGCAATAATCTTTATTATTAGGACTTTCATGTCTACTCGATACGATAGGCTGCCCGCTTGCGGTAAAATGCGATATACATCTGACTCCTGGACATAAGTGGGTGTATCGATCCCCAGGGCGATGGCAAACATGTACTGACTGCACAAACATACGCCATGCTCAAAGCAATACTATATATCTATTCATATACTACAAACGTACGTACATATCTTCTCGTCAAGTGGCACATACGGGGCGCTATTTCCACTATTGACCATTGATTATTGAGTGATACCCGGCTGGTGTTACAAGCGTCCATATTCTACGGTAACCGCTTACCATCAGGCGGGCCGTATGCTTGTTTGCCACCAAGGTCATAAAGTTAAAAATAAGTGTGTTGACAACGGAACTCTTCTATAAGTCATGATAAAGGAAAGTACGGTAATCATAAGTGGTTTATTAGGGCCTAAGCTGAACAAATATACCACTAAGGTGGCACACAAGCATACGGCCCACCTGATGGTAAGCAGTCACCGTAGCCTATAGCCGCTAGCAATACCAGGGGTATCACTAACGGGTGCCAACCATGTTGTTGATGAGGACACACTGTGCTAGCAGCATTACTACTAGCCCAGCGTATTCTCGTGGAGCACTGGCAACCTTACTTACCGCAGAAACACAACACTACATCAAGTAGTGTTATTTTACTGCGGTCTTCTGTAAGGTGGAGGTACAGTCCCCAGTCAGGCGGCTCTAATTTAAATGGGGAGACCCACGGGAAATCCCAAATCGCCCTACCTCTCTTATCATTTTAAATTTCTTTTACCTCGATTTAATTACATCCATACACAAATAACACAACGCCGAGTCTCTTCGGGGTAAGAAAGGACTATCGAGCGCCATTTCATTGGCTAAATTAATAGCTGAAAAGAACAATTAATTAATTAATTATCTGTAACTTTCCACATACACATGCTATCTGTACGTCGGGGTCATTGACTCAACATCTTGCTGAGTCACGGGTATCGCTACTCACCCCTATAACCTACCATTAGCTGCCGACTCTTCACTTCACACTAATCATATTATTCTGTTTATCATGCTGTTGTAATTTAAATTGCAACTTTGGTACATTGTACTGGTAGATTTAACCTTACGAACTATTAAAGGGCAGTCAATATACTGTATCAAATAAACCTTAACTATTGAAGGACAGTCAAGTCCCTCACGGGGTAGGCAGAGAGTATAGAGCGCTATTTCACTCTATTTCACTCTATATAACTCTTTTGCTTCTTCTACATTCATAAGCTCATTCATGCGTGATGCCGAATACTCTCCTAAACAACAGTGAAATATTTGTCCTGAATGTTCCTCTGTATTTTTAAGGATATACATGGCGTACCCTAATAGTGTGGTCTAAAAACCCCAGTTGCCCGAGCGAGAATAACTTGCGACCACATAATCGATATGTTTTCGATTACTCGCGAAATGTCAAAATTTTCATACTCATTTTTTATTCCACTTTTCACCGGCGCAGCGCTGTTCATTATCCCATACAAAAATAGTCAAAAGCGATACGAATACGTAGTCGATAGTTGTTGTTGCTAGGGCTACAGAGCTCCCAGACCTACGTGATTTAACAAGGCGGCATTTTATTACCAACATTTGCTTCTTTCTTAGTTCCTCAGCCAGAATATAATATTAAATCCGATAGTTTGGGTTTCTGTTTGTTCGTTACTCAATGACGTCGAAACTGTATACGTGTTTTATTAAAATTTGGCACTCGGATATATAATGACTTAGCGATACTTTTTATTGGATAAAAACATTAGTAGCCCGTGATTTTCAAAAAATATTTTCTGTAATTCCACTTACAAAGGTTCACTTACCACGAAGGTGGCAACGAAACATATGGCTCGCCTGATGGTATGCGATAACCGGAGCCTATAGATGCTTGCAAATAATATCACTAATGCGTTGTGTTTGTGTATTTCTATATAAGTGTGTGTGTGTGTTCGTCCGTTTGTTTAGTTTAGGTACATACATTTGTCATGATATATGTAAGGTATATATACCTTGAGTAAGAGTGAAACTCCATCAAAAATAGTCCATTACAGGTAATAAAGGCCATCAATATATTGAGTACGCCCCGTAGCCTCGCGGCGCCATTTCATTATGCGATCGTTATCTAATGTATCGAAAGGGCTTTTTGCGAGACGGGCTTTTACATAGAATTATTAAATTAGTTTGATCACATACAAGAATTATTACTTTTATTATTATAATACAGACAGACGGACAATAAGGTGATCCTATAAGGGTTCCTTTTTCCTATTAAGGAACGGAACCCTAAAAAATGTAATAATGAATTCAAAGAATATAATTCGGTGCCCACGAATCAGTCGCCGTCTCTTAAGGACTACATACGCCCTTGAATTTCGTTTCAGACGTATGCAGGATTTCTCACGATGTTTTACTTCACCGTAAACTTTGTGACCTAAAAAGTGTCACATAACATACGGCCCACCTGATGGTAAGCAGTCGCCGTAGCCCGTAGCCTAGCCACTAGCAATACCAGGGATATCACTTACGAGTTGCCAACCATATTGTTGATCAGGACTCACTGTGCTAGCAGCATTACTACAAGCGCAGCGTATCCTCGTGTAGCACTGATTCACATCTAATTCACCGCAGAAACACAACACCACATCAAAGTAGTGTTATTTGACTGCGGTCTTCTGTAAGGTGGATGTACAGTCCCCAGTCGGGCGGCTCCAATTTTAATGGAAAAACCCACGGGGGATCCCAATTCGCCCTCTTTTTTTCCAATGTGCGTTTAGTAATATTTCAATTCGTTGACATTAATTAAAGGTGTTAAGTAAATTATTAGCACGTTAATGTGTGGAGGCAAGTATGCCGCGTTGCGACGGGTGCAAGGTCAGTAAACATAAGCTACTGCGGTGAGGCTGGTGCAGTGAATATTTTGTAGGCTTGTCTTGATGATACAACCATTATCATACACTAGCTATTCTGATATATGCACATACATATCGGCTGTTAATTATTTAACAGTAAGATATGTAAGCCTCTTAGCAAAATAGAACACACTTCGTATGAATTTGTTAATTATTATTGTAACTTGTATCGATATTATCGATACAACCAGGCATTAATTAAATATTATAAGCAGCAACACTAAAATTGGTGACAAGTGTAAGTTTGACAGCTGTTAATGATAACTTGTTTTTGATTTTTTGGAAACACTACGAAATATTTGTATCAATTATAAAATTCCTCTTTTTTCGTCGGGGGTTAAAAATATTTAGAAATGGCCAATATAAGTTTTTTGTCGATGATCCTGGCTCATTTCTGAGATGAGGACAGATCCTCATCCTCAAGGATTTGATTACTTTACATATCAAAATCAAATCAAAAAATCATTTATTTAGTTTAGGCCCTCATAAGGCACTTCATGAAGTTCTTAATTACCACCGGTTCCGAAAAATAACTACCTGAGAAGAACCGGCAAGAAACTCGGTGCTCCGTCTGTTTTTTCACGTAACATATGATAAAAAGGCTGACATCTCGTGCAAGGAGATGAAAGAGATGGCGAATGATATAACCTTACCCAACGCAAGAACACGACACCTAAAGGGTAGTGTCCATAAGGCACCAGTCTCTTTGCAACCACAGCGCTTCCTCAAGGAGCTCTGGCGACCTTACCGCAGCAACACAACACTACAAGGGTAGTGTTATTGTGTGCATAGGGGACCTACGGAAACTACGCCTTGCTCACGCACTGACGCCGTCGTTTCGCAAAGCTCCATCTACCTTTTTTGTTCTATCTGGGGAATGTAGGTTGCTATTCTAGGTTTAGCTTTGACAACAATAAAGCAAACTATCTTAATTTCTTGTCAAGTTGATATTTTTTCCATGCCTAGCGTTAACTAGCGTCATCTTTGTTAGAGAAAAAGCTTAATGTACAACAGAATTGACACTAGTATGGACGTAATTATCTTTGACCATGAGTAAACTACAGCCACAGTCTTTCTCAATGTTACATATAAAGGCACATTTAAAAAAAAAACTTATTCCAAGACCAGTGAAGATCTATATATTAATATCAGCTAAGTTTATCAAAATTGACTAAAATCTTTTATTTATTTAATTAATTAGAACGGCTTTAAGCCAATTACCACAGATGATTTGGAGATCTGTGCATAGTGTGCATTCTCTCTCTATTATATTGATCTGAATTAAAAAATGTCTCTAATAAAAAATAGTTATCATATGGAGACTAAGATGGTTTTCGTACTTACCAAATATAATTCAAAATCCAACATAATCACACGAATACACAAAATATCCAAGTCTAGACAATCACAGAACAACACCACTATGTTTTAGTTCACATTTTCGCAACTATTTTTTATCTAGACACATTAATAGTTGTCATTTCAATTTGATTTTGAAAACGTAGATTACTGGAAAAGTGTCCGCCAGCGTTGCATTTTTGGCGCGGAACCTCACGACAGCTGTCATTTTTGAAAGATTAGCACTGCGAACACATTATATTTAAACTGGAGTCACTTGTCTTTTTGTACGAAAAAGTCTGTGACGCGCGAAGGTTGTCCGAACATGCCATCATGTGGAATTAGCACAATTAAACACTTTAAAAAATAAAAACTATCTTTATAAATTTGAATTTGAATCTTTCATAATTCGAATGTAAATTTGAAAATGTGTCATATTTTTTTCGTGTCAAATCGGTTGTTTATTTTTGTTTTGGCCGTTGTTACTTAGACTACGACTGGCTGGCAAGGTATTTGTGTGAGACTGACCGTCGTTACAGTAGTGGGGTGGCAAGGAGGTTGTTAATCACACGGGGTGGAATACATTTGTGCTTTTTTTAATTATGGCGAAGGTGCGTTCGGTTAGTCGATCGTTTTTTGCGGATATTTATTGAGGTTATGATGTCATGCGGGAAGGGAGCTTTGTATCGTGAAATTAAAGGTTTGAGTAATAGCATGTATGTAAGTTAAATTAAAGACAGTATAAAAAGATTTGAAAACGTTTATAACCCGCGGAAAAAAAGATAAAATCTACAAGATAAAATCAATTCCTCCGTTTTGGTAAAATTGGTTAAAATGACGCCTATGTTACCCGGACATTACATAGTAATCATGTAAATCGGATGAATAGTTTAGGCGCTACATATAAATATTTACATATATAGACAGCTAAAATCATATCCCTTCTGGTTGGCTTGGCCGTAGTCGGGTAGAAACTTGCTAGCCGTACAGTAGTCGCATATTATGTGTAACATCGGACAACTGTACTTTTTGGTCGCTAAGACTGAAACAAAATGTAGCTAGATTGGTAAAACTGTTCCCCAGCTGCTTGTAATAAATTTCCGTCCCTTTTCCCTCCCAGGATAGACAGAGGGTAGATGAGGATAGAATAAATATATCATCAATATCTTCTTCTTCTTCCTAAGTATGGCAATCAATTCCTTCAGGGACTATTTTTGCCAGTGTCGAGTGTTAGTGAATTTTCAAGTTTCAAAATTTCTCGTGTTTGCCGCATTAAAATGCCTAGTAATTCTAATTCTAATGCTTAATGGAGTTTCTGGTGACAACCCACGGCAGTAGCAGATCGTAACGAGCGTTTAGATCAGAGGTAACCTAATGATTTAAATGATAAATCACTTAACCCAAAAGTATTATGGCATTATTTCCAATGTTCCTATAAATCAGTCACTACATGAAACTTTACCGCATATAACACCAAAAATACACATTAAAGATCACTATAACACTATTTCCGAGACACTGGAAAAAATCTCAACCGCTCCCCCTGATTCCCGCCAAAAACTCCATCATCAAAATCAACCATAGCCTCTTAGACCATGTTTTGCTCGTCCAAAGGTTGTCCGTCCAAAATAGTTGTAAAATTAGTTTTTACATTACACTTAATGATTACATTGGCGACTTTATTATAAACCTACGCCATGACGTCGTTCCGTTGGCCATGACACACAAAATATCGTAGAGCATTGAAATTAATACTATTACTGTTGTACATAGTTCTCGGCCGTGTTACGTATTTGTTACAAACGCTTACTTTAGAATAAAGTTGCTGGAATAGTATAGTATATGTGCTTAACTCAGCTTCTAATTGTTGCAAAAAAAGCACGTTTCTAGTAGGGGAGACTCATATTTTTTTTTCTATTTTATACTACTAAGGTGGTAATCAAGCTACGCCTGATGGTAAGTCACCGTAGCCTATGGACGCTTGCAACACCAGAGGTACTTGCGCGTGGCCGCCCCTAAAATTATTATAGCGCTACAGAAATACACATTTCAACTGTCTACTTATTACGGATCATGAGACCTCATGATGCCTGCTGATAGACAGACGGACGGACGGCCTGCGAAGTCTCAGTAAAGTTTCCTTTGGTTACCCTTTGGGTACGGATCCTTGAAATCGAATTGGTACAGAAGCCGGCGGGATTTGATCCCGAAACACTTGAAATAATAAGCGATCACATCCACCACAGGACAACCTCGGCTTTAAAATTACTTATTAAAAGCTAATTAATTAGTTTGTTTTCGTGTTTCCGCCATTTCCTGCCTGACAATACTTCACAATTGTTCAATTGATAAAGGTACGTTTCAATTGAATTTAAGTTTTAAACTATCCATAGCCTGCGACTTCGTCCGTATGGAAATAGGATGTCGTCCCGCGGGATTATCCTTTCCTTTGGCGTTAATGTAATTTGCTCAATTTATTTCTGGAAATATTTCTATGCCAAACAAAACAAAACGATTCATTATTTCACGAATTAATTTATGTTTTCATATTAGGTTAGATTTTTCCTCCTTGAGCAAAAGTTTTTTACACATCCCACTCAACGTTCTTACCGTGAGTTATATTCTTGACACATACTCATATAAAAATATTTAAAAAACCTAAATGAAAAAATATAAGCCTCCACTCAAAATTGCTTACACTAAGAAACTTAAAAAAAAGAAACTTCGCTTCATCCACTAAGCCACTACTATGCCACAGACAAACACCCAGATCCACATTCAACTTTAAAAATTTAACATCCCTCTGTATGCGTTGCGTCGGGAGTTTAAACTTTTCTAGCTCCCCCGCAAAATGTCCTGGGGCTATCATGTCCCATGATATGTAATTAGCTAAGCTGATAACAACAGGATAACAGACACTATAAATAAGCTGTTACCACGTGTCACAGCGACACTTTTATATAAACAATTGGTAAATTAATATGGTCCATTAAAATCATAATTATAACATACAGTGAAGGACACTAGGTAGAACAGACGCGAAACATTCTGAATTCTAAATACCAAAAAAATAATACCATCAGGTTTTTCAACAACAGGGTTGGCAACCCGTTAGTGATACCCCTGGTATTGCTAGCGGCTATAGGCTACGGTGACTGCTTACCATCAGGTGGGCCGTATGCTTGTGTGCCACCTGTGGTATAAAGAAAAAAATAATAAAAAATGGGCCATAAGCTTGATTGCGACCTTCATCATAATCAGCATTCTCCTGCCCTTATCCCATATTATTTGGGGTCGGCGCAATATGTATTTCTCTTCCATTCCTCTCTATCAGCCGTCATATCTGTATTCACTTCCTTTCTGACCATGTCATCTTTCACCTTATTGATTGCGACCTTAGTGGTATAAAAATGAAGACACAAATTTTCAGTTCTAGGTACCATGAATCTCATCATTCCTCTAACCTTGATCCTCGCACAAGCCACGAGGGTTCTGGGCGGGTGCTCCGGCTTCACCAACAATAGTCTACTACGCTAAGGACACAATACAGGCACGTGATTATCCTAACTTTCTGCACTTCAACGACAATTCCAACGCGCTTTACTACGGCTACGATTATATAGATTCCAACCGATATCTCGCAAGAGTTGATCTGAACACCAAGACAGAGTACCGGATTCCTAAAGTGGCAGGAATGAACGATTACGCAGTCCATCATGAGAGGCAAGAGGTATACATTGGCACTTCAAAAGGTATCATATGTTTGACTTTAAGAACGATATGATCGTTCGGTCTGTCTGCGGAGCTGAAGACAAGAGTATATATGTCACCGGAAGATAACAAGAACCGCAAATTTATAAATTTCCTAGGAAATTCTGGGAAATTTATCAACCTTCGTAGGATTCTAAGCGAGAGATTAATTGTATTAATTTACGTTCACCGTTTGTAACATTGTAGTCCGGTGCGAAGCGTAGCCGAGCACCCGCCTTAGCCGACGTTGGTTGTTTTTTTTGTTCGGTAAGTTTATTAATTTGCGAAAATGTGGGCGTAAATTAATGCAATTAATCTGTCGTTTAGAATCCTACGAACGTGGATAAATTTCCTAGGAAATTTATAAATTTGCGGTTCTTGTTATCTTACGGTGATATATATAAAATGTACTTTAAAAAGGAGCTTTACTACACAACAATGCCCGATTATAAACATTACGTGTTCAAGAATGGCGTGCATTCGTTGGTCGAGGACTTGAAAGACGCAAAGGTAAAACCCTTCGTCATCGACAGTGAGAACACTATATACTATACCAATTTTGACGTGCTGTACCGCAAGAAGTTAGGCTTAGGACTGAATACTGAGACTATCAATTCAAGTCTGCGTTCTGTAGTAGGCTTGGCTCTCGATCCTCAAGGACGTCTGTGTGTGAGCACTGACGGTGAGATGTATTTGATGAATAAATCCACTTTTAAGCTTAACTATTTATTGGAACAAAGAAGCCTTGTTACTTTTGCTAAAGATGGCAGGATTTTCTATACAGATTGGAATATGGAAATATTGACACCGGCCAATAATACTTGCGGTTACTAGAAAACTGACGCTGACATAAGACAACTAAGAATGTGTATGGTTTACTTGAAAATAGCATGCAACTAGTAGCAAATAGCTATTGCCGGTCCTAAATCTGACTCTTACAGACTGTCGTGGTTTCTGAAATAAAATAACTAAATTCGTAATGTTTTGATATTTCTTCGTATTCTATTTGTTTTATTGTAACCAGTGATTGTAACCTTACATCGGTAGCGGTAGCAGGAACATTGTCGACAACGTTTTCGTATCGCCTTCGACTATTTTTGTATTGCAAAATGAACAGCGCTGCGGCGGTGAAAAGTGGAACTAAAAATTAGACAAATTGACAATTTTGACATTTCGCGAGTTACGTTTTCGAATACGTTGTCGACAATGTTCAGGAACTACCGGCACTGTATGTTACCCTTTAGTGAGATAACCCTTAAGTAGATATCCCTGGTATTGCTAGCAGCTATAGGCTACGGTGACTGCTTACCATCAGGTGGGCCGTACGCTTGTGTGCCACTATAGCGGGATAAAAAAAAAGGCTTCTCATTATTTGACAATATATACTGGGGAATGTGTAAGCATAAATAAAAAAAAAAAAAAAAAAACTGATTCAAGTCGCTTAAGCAGCTACGACGCTATTAAGAACAAACAAATATCAGTTTGATACGTTTATTAATTATTAATAGTAATACATGGCTAATTACATTATTATCAACAATATTCACAAAACATAAAATTTACAATTTATTTTAATTGCAGTGTACAGTTTTATAAATGCTTTGGTATATGAAGACTTTTTAAAAAAATAATTGTAAAGGATCGCTTTTTTAATGAAAGACTGACAAAACAGATCTATAACGCAAATGTGATGGGAGAAGAAGCTGTGGAAAGGGCAAGGTCTAACTTTCTAGATTAAATTACCAAAGTACTCAATGATGGAAAGGTAAAGAGTACTCAAAATCAGCGGACATGTATGAAAAGATTGATGAATGTAGAAGAAGCAAAAGAGGTGTGTAAGTCAAGATAGAAATGACGCTGTATACTCTCTGCCTACCCCGTGAGGTACTGGGCGTGATGATATGTATGTATGGATCGCTTTTTGTTGGCAACATTAATATATAAAAAGGGTAATTTTTATGTTTCTGCCATGTGGCAACACTCCCCTTCCATTCTATCCGTGAGGTCGACAAGACCGCGAAATGTAAAAGTGATTTTAAAATAAACTTATAACAGTGCAACAGATTTCATTTCCACCTTCCTGACACATCCACAAGCCACCACTGAGCATCGAAGCAAACACAGAGTGCTAAACACTTCCGGTATTGTTTTTATTCTACAAAGTTAGCACGCACGACCCGGCTATAGATTATTCTAGTATCAGAAAATCTCACATCAAATCGAAAAGGTAGATGTAACTTTGAGAACAACGAAGTGACGCCGATTAAAACTACGCCTTGCCCACGCACTACATGTTACAAAAACCGGTCTCACTTCTATGTGCGCAAAGTTCTATCGACTTTAATTAGACCTTCATAATTACCTTATTAGGGCCTAAACTGAAAAAAATATTTATGATTTTGATTTACTACCAACATTATTGTATATTGTGATAATAACTAAAGCATTTATATAAAACTGTAGGTACATTAATTTAACAGATATCTTTAAAAGTAAATTACGGTTGGGAATTCAAAACTATAATAAAAACAATACAATCTTACAAAAGTACAATGCTACAACTAAAATTGTTTTATACATTTTTGTTTAATTCTAAAAGGCTAGAAACTTTATTTATTTATACAAATATTTCAATCGCGGTTCCAAAAGAGCTTCCTCCCGCGTACAATTAAACTGTTGAATGAACTCCCCGCCGTGGTTTTCCCAAAAGAGTACATCATGGGGTTCTTCAAGAAGGGTGTGAAGAGATTTCTGAAAGGTCGGCAACGCGCGAGTGATACCCATGGTGTTGCAAGCGTCCATAGGCTACGGTTACTGCTTACCATCAGGCAGGCCGTATGCTTGTTTGCCACCTTAGTGGTATAAAATAATAATTATATCGAAAAAAAGACAACGGTCCCCAAACTATAGCATGTACCAGTTCCGAAACATACATACATGATATATATAAATAAACAGATAGAATATTACACCCAGAGAACAAAAAAAAGTCACACATAATTAGCCCCTAGCGGAGAACAAACTTGCGACCGTTAAAAATGAAAGCCGAACCATTACCAACTGAACTAAGCCTGTCTATACTAATAACATAAACAGAAAATATTTGTATTTTCGTTTGTAATAACGAAAATCAAACTACTGGACCGATTTCAAAAATACTTTCACCAACTGAACGCTTCCCGCAATCTGTCTGTCACTATGTATGCTTATATCTTTAAAACTACGCAACGGATTTTGATGCGGTTTCTTTAAATAGATAGTGATTCAAGATGAAGATTTTTATGTATAATTCAGGTATGAATTGTGAAACACTTGCGAAGCTGGGGCGGATCACTAGTGATATATTATCACTGAGTAACATAGCCTATATATTATATTGATAGGCGGGCGAAGTCTGAATGTTTTCTTTCAGAATTTAACTTACTATGACATTATTTAAAATTAAATGCACATAGCATTAGCTAAGAAATCATATCGTAATAATTCATTAATTAGTATACATATATACCCAAACATATATTGATTGAACCCAATACCTATATTTCACATAATAGAGATATTTCAGTTAAAATCTATTCTCGATCTCAGTTATTACGGAGTATTATAAGATTGTGTATTTAAATTATTCTGTAACGTGACTTTTATTAAAGAAAAAAGTTCAACTTCTGCTGACATATTGTTTATTTTTACGATGGATTCTAAACAAATCCCAAAATGTTTGAATTGCTATATGTACTATATGTCTACAAATTATTGCTTCCTTAATTTTATTGCATAAAATTAACATTTTAATGAACGTTTTATATCACTAACATTTTATTTGTGATGTGTCCACTGACCTAATCATATGTGGATATTGGGTCTAGTACAATATTCACGACAAAAAGTGTCCGCAGCCTATGTGAACTTGGACCCATACTAATATATATTATAAATACGAAAGTAACTCTGTTTGTTTGCTACATTTTCAGTGCCGGTAGCAACAACATTTTTGACTACGCATTCGAAAACGTAACTCGCGATATGTCAAAATTGTCATACAAATTCATCCCCGCCACAGCGCTCTTCATTTTTCAATACATACATTGTCGTAGGCGATACGAAAACATTGTCGCAATTTATTCATTGCGCTACAGGACTAAACGGATGAACGGATCTTAATAATATTTGACAAGGAGATAGATTATATATACTGGGAAAGGTTATAGGCAACTTTTTGTCTGTAACAGCTATATTATTATAAAAAATCAAGAGCACGTAAAATTAAGTCTTATCTCATTACAGCATGGGTGAATTTTGCTTGCAATAAGTTATCGGCTTAAGACAGTAGACGAAACGGAGACCGGCGCGCGATATCTTGTATTTTCATTTTGTAGCGTTTTAGCTTAGGACACTTTTGGGCACAGACCCGAAGCCCATATATATTTAGGTCAGTGGATGTGCATATATCTATGACCAGTAGTGTTGCTACTGGATAGGCGATTATCGATAATTCTATCGATAGTAAAGCAACAGTGTATCGATAGCGTATTGATTATACTCTCTGTAGCTACAAGTCATAATTTTCGAGGTAACTATCGATTGTTCCACTACGGCAATGCTATCGAAAACCTATAAATATTAGCGATTTAACAGCTAAATGCCAATTAAACATTCTCATACAATGTTTGAAGCCTTTATGCGTCTTTTATTAGCTAAATGAGTAAGGGCAGATGTACATTGTACAGTGCTGTTCTTGGAAAAAAATCTGCGGGAGGCCAGATTTCATCGATGATACCAAAAGAAACACACATACAGATCAACTTAGAATGAAATATGTAATATTGTAAAATGGGCTGTTTGGAAAAAACCGAATGAGCCTTGCAGCTGTCGCATATGATGTGTAACATCTGACATCTGATGGCCAGCTCTCAGCCATAAATGTTGTCACAATCACAATTTTCCAACAAATTGCAATCGTCAAATCTTTTTTGTCGCTCAGTCTTAATCAAAAGTCGTCCCTTCTAGGGATAAAATCGGCAACACTTTTCCCCAACCCTTTCTCCCAGAAAAGCGTTAATAAATTTTGCACATCAAAAACTAGTTGGTAATATATCTTCAGGCCTTAACAAGGGTCCCCGAAGAGGTAGGCAGAGGTTACAACACCCACATTCCATTAAGATAATTTGGTGCCAACGTGACAGATGGTGAGTCCGTCGCCGACTCTTAGGCACTACATACGTCCTTGAATTTCTTCTCAGACGTATGCAGGTTTCCTCACGATGTTTTCCTTCACTATAAAGCTGGTTAGTATCACCGACAATTTGACTGCAAAAGGGCTTTATTCTCGTGGTATTGGTATCAGCAATCTTTCAGAACATAACTGAGTATAGCACCCTCAGTGTTGCGAGGTTGGTTAACGCCTGTGTCTAGGCTTGTGACGAATCTTGGCTCCCTATTAGAGTCGCGAGACGTTTGGGACGAAGTCTCAACGTTATCGATGTTTTGGAAGAGAAGGTTGGACCCTGTTGACGGGTTGCGCCGGTGCCCCAGCTCTAGCGGGCTGGGATGAGGACCTGGAACAAATAAAAACAAACTCCGTCAGTCCCATGAGTCCTTCGCCGTCTCTTATCGTTTTTGAATTACTTCTCAGACGTATGCAGGTTTCCTCACGATGGTTTCCTTCACTGTAAAGCTCGTGGTGTGACTAATCACTGGACTTATGTTAGAAAAACTCATTGGGATAGACCGGTGGGATTCGAACTTCATACCACAAGGCCACCACGGCTGAAAATGTTTTACTTTTCTTAATTTATCTTAGTTCTTTTTTTATACCACTATAGTGGCACACAAGCATACGGCTCATCTGATGGTAAGCAGTCACCGTAACCTATAGCCGCTAGTAATACCAGGGGTATCACTACGGGGTGCCAACTATGTTGTTGATGAGGACTCACTGTGCTAGCAGCATTACTACTAGCCCAGCGTATCCTCGTGGAGCACTGGCAACCTTACTTACCGCAGAAACACAACACTACATCAAAGTAGTGTTATTTCACTGCGGTCTTCTGTAAGGTGGAGGTACAGTCCCCAATCGGGCGGCTCCAACACACGGGAAATCCCAAACGCCCTAACTCTCTTTTTAAAAGCTCATGTGTGATTATTCACTGTACTTAAGCTTAGAAAACCTCATTGGTACAGGCCGGGATTCGAACCTCGGCCTATCAGATGAGAGGCCGTTGCTTAAACCACAAGGCCACCACGGCCGCCACATATAATATGGGATAAGGGCAGGAGAATGATGAATTTAGGTTAGTTATTTGAAGAGTTTTACCTAAGGTGGAACTTTTTCTGCTGCTGGCAGGAGTGCTGCCTTCTGTGAGTCCCATCATGCTGGGCAGCGCCGGGCGCGGTTTCGACTCGTCCTGGAGGAATTTCACGAACTCCGCCGCCAGACTGTCCGTGGTGTTCGCTGAACGGACCAGGCCCAGCTTCTCACACTCCTTCTGATTAAAGTCTAGGACTGTCGACAGGATCCTCAGCACTTGAGTTCTGTTGCATATGTAAGGATACTTTTATTGGTACTGTTAAGTTATCTATCTAAAAACTACCCGTAAAGCCGAAAGCAGGTTAAATGGGCCCTTATAACGAGTCCGTTCACAATATTTAAGAACCGTAGTAACGCTGTATAACATACCCCAAATTTCACTGATGTGCAAACCCTATTTCAGTACAATTAAAGAGTAAACTACGCAGAATGTACCTACATTTCTACTTCATTCGCGGAACGGAAGATTTAAAATTTACAACATATATTTTTTCCCAACTTGTCATTTTTCGAAGCCAGTACTTGAGTATAATGGCATACTTGTATTGAGGTAGCAAACATTTATGTAGTAGTACTATTAAAGTAGATAATTATTAGGAAAAATAAGTACGTATGCCTTTCTGTTAAATAATCTTGTTTCCTGACATGACAGCCTACTAGGGTTGACAACATTTTTGGGTTTAATTAATAATATTTTTTACGGGGTATTTTGTAACACGTTGAATGTACTGTATGTACAGGTTGTCCCAAAAAGAGTGTGCCACATTGACAATGGAAGCAGGCTAGACCTAGGTCTATTCCACAAAAAAAATGAGCGAAGAAAAGTCTCATGGATGTCGAGACATTACTAATTATTGTTTTTTTTTAATTTCTAGATTTTTTCATCTTACGATTCGGATAATCGGGATTCTACTGTACTTGTTTGCTAGTAGCAAAAAAAAAAACTCACTTGTTGAGATTATTCTGCGCAGCGGTGAGTACATAGTTGATGACCAGGTTTTTGACGAGGTTCTTATCGACTCTGTCCTGTTGGTTGGAGATGGCATTGTAGTAGCGTTCCTCTGCTGCCGCCACTGACGTCTGGAGGGTGCGCACTGCCGCATACAACACGAGTATTGTAAAAACCAATGAATATACTGAACTTATAACTGTCACCATAACAGTAGCCTAATCAAGAAAAAAAAATCATTAATTCAGTTTAGGCCTAAATAAGGCACTTATGAAGGAAATAAAGTCACCTGAGAAGAACCGACAAGAAACTCAGTGCTCTGTCTTCGAACAACTTTCGACTGCGTATTCGTATCGCTTTTGATTATTTTTGTATGGGAAAATGAACAGCGCTGCGCCGGCGAAAAGTGGATCTAAGATTGTCCTTTAGAGAGTCACGTTTCCGAATACGTTGTCGATGATAAATTGAAAATTTCACTAAAGCCGGGATTTGAACCCGGTCTACTTATAAGGTTCTCAACCACACTAGACACCCAGGCATAGAAACAGTTCTCAATTAATAATTAAATATGTCGCTTAAATTTACAAAAAAAAACAATATTTATATTCTCCCTGATTTTATGTTTAAGAATGATATAATAAAGAATCAAAAATTACTCTCATGCAATTCAAAACAACTTGCTTCACACAAAACAGCTTACCGGTAGACACAATAGAATGTCAAATATAAACTTCACTAGTTTTACCATGCAGGCTGGATCGCCGCTCGATGCAATGCGCGCACGACCTCAAAGTATTATTCAGCCACTGGGCAGGGTTAAACGACCACCACACGTCACACACACACACATTCAAATCAACTTTTTTTACCAAATACAAAATGGACGACACGCGAATCATTACAGATAATGACAGTGACATATTTATCAATGTCAAACGTCAAAATTGGAAACGCGGGAAAAGCTGTGATTTGTAATGGTGTTTGTAGACGGTAGATGGCATTAATCCCTTTATAAATCCACCAGTACCTGAAGTAATACTCAGAGACAATGCCGCTTTGGGTGAATCTTCTAGTTTCTAATCTTCAAATTAAATCAAACGCTAAAAAAACATGGAAACAGTATTTAGCCATTTAGCCATGCATAAGAAAACATTGCGTAGTATTATTTTATTTATTGCTGACATAGCTCTAATAATAATACTTATTTCAATCAATATAAAAGATTATTCACATTCTGAATGTTGAGTATTTACAGTTCTGGCAAAGAATAAGGTGGAAGATTATTTCGATTTGAAAGTTGTAGTCTAATTAAATAATGATGAGATTTTGAAATGATTCATGGCAGAATAATAATTAATAACTTCTTGGTTTCTATAGAAATAGCTACTTTATATCGCGTTAAAATATTATTAAACACTGTTTCCATTACAGCAAACATAAAAATATACAAGACATATACAGTTCAGTCAACAAAAATGTGCTTGCAAGACAAACTTGCATGTGCAAAATGCTACGCAATAACTGGGTCAAGATTTAGATACTTACTTTATATAATAAATAATGCTATATAACCAATCTTTGTCACATAATATCTAACTAAAGGTCTTTTGTATTTTATAATTACCATAAATAAAAACGAAATATCTAAATCTTAACCACACAACACAAAAAGTAATAATCACAAGCAAAAAAAATTGTGGTAGCACAGGACATCACGACGAAAAGCCAGAGACCTCGGTCAAACCCCATATGGTAATCTGAGTGTAACGCGGCCACGACTGTCAGCTGTCAACGTGACGTCTGTCAAACCACTGACACCGCAGCCGCGGCGTGATAAAGCCTCACAGTTACCAAATGAGATTAGACCGAAGTAGGCAGAAGCTTCGGACAAAATCTTCGATTCAAGTAACTAATGTTTCTCGTCAAAGTCACATCTTTATTTAAAGTTGTGTAAGTCTATTTGGCCTTATACTGAAACGCCGGTCAAATCGATGCCACATTAATTTTGAGCGGGCTCCTATTTTACTTGCGAAATTGTACCTATTGACGACATCTCGGCCAGCTACGCCTTCAAACTTTGCATGTCGTTCCAGTATTCAGCCAGGAGTACAATAAACATAGATTTTTTCGTGGATGGTATTAATTGATTGTCCAGTGTTATAAAATATTAGAGCTAAATGGCAACTGTGACATTGACAAAACAATATATAAACGCAAAAAAAACACGTTTTAAACCACATTACGATAGTATTTTCGACATATCGGCTGAATGAGAACAAGACGCGCCTCCACAACACACGGTATTATAGGGAATTAAATAAAATCCAAACGTGGTTTAAAATCCGAAGTAAAAACGCCAAGAGTCAGGGACACACGTTCAAAGCATACTGTGAAAACAATAATGTCGTCTACATAAGCAAAAATATCTATGTCAAAAACTTACGTGTGTCAAGCGAATGAACTGTGGCTGTACGGAATTCAACTGCATACCAACTGGCAGCCTGGGTGCAGCCAACCCAGAATTACCAGCTGATATTAAGCCGAGAACCGGATTGTTAGTGTTACTTGGTAAAACTCCTTAGCTGTATCTAACACTTTTCTTCTTAATTTACAACCGAAGAATTTTTCGGAATGGGCAAATTTTGATTAGGTCCTATTTGATTCCATTGTGAATATTTTTGGTGCAATCGTTATACATGTAATATGTTAATTCGTGCTACTAAAACTACTTAGATTATTTCAGTCGACTGTGCAAAAATAACTGTAACATTTTTGAACCCACGTAAAACAGCTTTGATATAACTTCTTTAAATGTTATCAAAAAAAAAATCGATTAAATCCTTATCCATTCTTACTATAAGAGTAAATTCATTTCAATTAACAACAAATCATTCCATATTTTATAACAACTTTTCAACTACCAACTATACACATTTTACGTAGATAAAATAACTAATGAAAACACTACTCTACATTATTAACAATACATTCTAGAGTCATAAAATATATAAAACCATTACAATGTTACATTCTACAACTATACAAAGCATCCTTATGTCAGCAACTCAAGTAAATTCCTTACCTTGTTCCTTAAGATCATTAATCTGTGCAGTTTTAGTTTCAACTTGGTCGCCAAGTCTTGTAGCCGCTTGTAGACCAGCCAAAGATTCTTCAAGTTTGATGTTAAGCTTAACTATTTCCTGTTGAAGTCCATTATTTTGATTTTTAAGATCATCCATCTTGTTTCTTATTTTTTCTGTAGCTGAATGAATTTCACGTTCTTTATCTGTAACATTATAACGTAGCTTTTAAACTATGTAGCCAACATGAAATGTATTGATTTTTTATGGTGAGGTGTGCAAGATCTGCGCAGCAAGTCTTTTTCCTATACTGTAAGCTCGTATTTTCACGCCTTCCCATAGGATCCCTGAAGAGTAAGCTACAACACCTATTTTTCACCGAATATAAATTTATTTATTTATTTTTATTTATTTATTTATTTATTCAATAAATTGCACATGTGTTATAGTAAAATACAATACAAATTACAAGTATTCTTATAACTAAAAACACACACCCTGCAGGGCACAGCAATTGAGAGGGTGTACCTATCACAGTTTATATTATTGAGATGCTCTATGCTATCAAATTCTTAGTATAAATCAAAGATCAAATTATACAAATTTATATATTTTTCTTATATTTATTTTATCCTATCATCTAAAAATTCTTGAATAGAGTAATAACATTTTTCAGTAAGTAGTGTTTTTAGCAGTTTTGTGTATTTATTAAATTTTATTTCTTCTCTAATATTATCTGGTAATTTATTGTATATTTTTATTGCTGTTACTTGGGGGCTTTTAGAGTGAAGCGTAAGTCGGGAAGTAGGGAGTTGTAATTTGTTTTTACGTCGAAGCATATACTTCGTGGGCACATCTTCATATATTGTAAAAAAACCTGGATATTTCCTTACAAATTTACAAATCTCAAATATATATACATGGAAGGGGTAATATTTTAAAATTTTTGAAGTATGGTTTGCAACTGTCTCTATTTGTTATGTTGGCGAGTATCCGAATGAGTTTCTTTTGTTGGATGAAAAGTAATGGTGCATCAGTACTATTTCCCCATAGAGTTATACCATATTTGAGCCACGAGTAGGCATAGTGCATATGCATAGTAGGTAGTGATTGCAGTTTCATAATTCGTGGTTTTTTTTATTTCCCTGAGAGCATAAGTGAATTTCGATATTTTGGTTTGAATTTTATTGATGTGAGTCTTCCAATTTACGTGTGTGTCTTAAGTTAATCCGAGTAGAGAAAAGTAATTAACTTTCTCTAGGTCAAAATTGTCAAATTGAAATGAGATATTTAGGGGTAATTTCTGATGAGGATGATAAGTCATTATTTTAGTTTTGTTTAAGTTTATTTCCAGATTATGTTCCTGTAACCATTTTTTTGTTTCTTGTAGTATAGAATTTAATGTATTATTAACATTTGATGAATTTTGACATGATGTGAGCAAGGATATATCATCTGCAAAGAGGACACATGGTTCGTCCATAATTTTTGGTAGATCGTTTATGTATATGAGGAAGAGTAGGCATCCGATGACACTACCTTGGGGTATTGATGCATTTATTTGTTTACGATTCGAGTGTATCGTTTGTATCTCTCCTGTGGCGTCGTTAAGGTGTTCTAGCTCCACGTGTTGTTGTTATTTTGTAAGTAGGAAGTGAACCACTGGTGGGATATGCCGCGGATGCCTATTCCGTATAGCTTGTTCAATAATATATCATATTGTACTTTGTCGTATGCTTTGGACATATCTAATAATATTCCTATTGGATATTTTTTTGTATCTATTATGTTATGGGTTTCTTGAATATATTTGTACAAAGCTAGAGTAGTAGATCTGTTTTTGCGGAAACCATTTTGTGAGTTATCAAATATATTGTATTTCTCGCAGAATTTATATACCCGTGAACACATCGCTTTTTCAAATATTTTTGAAGCCGTGGGTAGAAGAGCTATGGGACGGTAGTTATTTGGATTAGTTTTTTCACCTTTCTTATGGATTGGTTTTATTATCGATATTTTAAGTAAATCTGGAAATTTACCTTCTGAGAAGGATTGATTTATGAGTAAGGTAAAAGGTATTGTAAGTTCATCTGCACATTTTCTAATTAGGGAGGGGGGAAGTTCATCTATCCCGTAACTGTTTGTATTTTTTAGATTTTTTATTATTTTGTGTATTTCTGTGTAGTCGACGGGAGTAAGGTATAGAGAGCACTCAGTGGGGTTTATTACGGGACATCCTCGAGGCGGGGGAGTCGATCTGTTATCTTTCGATGTCGTTCCGATAGAAGCGAAGAAATCGTTGAAGGTGTTAGCGATTGTCATCGGGTCGTGGGTTAGAATATTATTTATTTTAAGTTTTATATTATTATTATTTTTCTTAGGTCTCTTATTTGTACGTTCGTTTATTATACTCCACATTGTTTTCGTTATATTATTTGACTTTCTTATTTTATTAACGAATTGTAATTTTTTGCTATTGTTATTGTTCTTTTTCATATTTTTTCATAGGCTTTATAGTGTTTTACAATTGTTTTATTATTTGATTGTATTGTTAATAATTTAAGTAGTCGTTTGTTTTTGCATGCTATCTTAATTTGGTGCCAACGTGTCAGATCGTGAGTCCGTCGCCCTCTTTCTTTACATACGTTCTTGTATTTGTTCTCAGAATTATATAGACGAATTTTAGCTTACAGACGGTCGTCTATAGACTTGCACTACATCAAGGCAACTTGTTTGATGTTAGTGCTACGAAATTCCTTAACTCTCACCTAATTGAAACTGTTCTAGGACCACTTGTAGGTTGATAAGGGCAGCTTCGCTCCTGATCCGCGAGTCTTCCGCGTCACTCAATCTCGACTGCACTTCTTCCCGCTGCTTCTCTAGGAGCTTGATCTGGTTACGAAGCGTCTCTACTTCTTGGTTTGCACGGATGCTGGAGGTTAAAGAATATATATTTATACATACAAGCTTAACTTCATGCCTTTCCATCTAAGTGGTGCTCGCTATGAAATTATTATTCTTATAGTTTTCATCATGCCGTAGAGCGGTAAAGGATTAACATTCTATTTAATTCTGGAGTATGGAGTGAACCAAAAAGCTTAATTGTATTTTATGTAATGTATAAGTTTATTACAGATTGAAATTTGTTATGTAGTTATAGTAAATAAGTAAAATTTATATGTTTGCATCATGTTTTACATTTTAGACTTCAGAAACTTCACAATATGTTTGTATCTAGTATTAGATTTTACACTTCACAAACCTGTTGCTAGTATAAACAGTGCTGGTCTGTTTGGCTCTATCTTCAACTTGTTGCAGCCGGGATTGGCACTCTGATAACTTCTGCTCTGACGTCATCAACTCTTGTGTATAAGTCTCCTCTGTCTCCATCAGATGGTGACGTAAGCGTTCCAGCTCCCGTACTGAGCTCTGTTCTTGTTCTGACAACTATAATGTTAAGAAGAGAAGAGTTAGGCTCACCCAGGTTCAAACGTGGTAGAGGTCTTTCAAGTTTAAATTTTGCGCACTTATTCACATATCAATCAACTGCGGTGGTATATAGTAAAATTTCATTTAATATTATTTGTATTTCTATCAAAGTATATTTGTTCTTTGCTAATGTTTATCACATTAGAAAAGCAAGCCAGCTTGATGGTAAGCGGTAATCGTAGCCTATAGACCTTGCAATAACAGAGCTGGGGTATCATAGTGATACGCGCTAGTGATACTATCACTAGTAAGTTGCGTACTTGGTTGTTGAGAGGTGAGTCGTTTTGCTAGCAAAAATCGAAAGAAACCAGAAACCCTATCCACCACAAAAACAACACTACAAACAAATATGTCTTACATATTTATACTGAAAAAATATCACGGCGATATAATTCACATTTCATGCGCTTTAAGCAAAATATGTATGATGGCTACTAGAAAATATATGCGTTGTAAACAAAATATTAGTATAATTATCAGTGGTTTTAGTCGAAACAAAGTACTCTAGACACATAAAAAACAAAATTATGTACCTGTGCTTTTTCTGCTGTCAGTTTCTTGACTATATCTAGCTGAATCGCTAAGCTTTTGTCCAAATTTTCGCACCTTTCTGTTAAAGATCTAATCGTATCTGTCGCTTGCAATAGTTCCCCTTTCATCCTTTCATTATCAGTGGCGGTACGATTCAACGTTATAATGATTTCATCCTTTTCCTTTAAAGTTATGTTTAGACGATCACAATTTGTACAATTGGCTGAGTTAGTCTGTAGTAAATTATCTTTCTCTTCCATAAACCTCTTGTATTCATTAGTTTGTTCCAAAATAACATGATTCAACCTCTGAATTTCATTATGATACTGTATACTTTCATTATGTTTTAAAGTAATTAGATTAATTAATTCATTTTTTTCAGCGACCGCATTGTCCACAACGCTTTTGTATTCCATGCATGTCTTTTCGAATTGCTCAGATTTGACTTTAAGATGTAGTAATTCGTTCTCATTAACTGTAAACTTATCTTTGAGTTCAATGAACTCTTTTTCTATTGTTTCCTTTTCTTGAACTAATTTTGCGTATTCGTCATTTTCATGTGTAGTATTATCTGTTATTTTTATTTTGTCAGTTAGTTCAACGATTGATTGGTTCAGTTCTTTTATTTCTTTGTCTTTGTTCTCTATGGTAATTTTACATTCGTGGCGTAGTTTCTCAATATCTTGCACAAGGTTTGTAAGTGTAAGAATTTGTGAATCTTTTGCATTTATTTCATTGCTTAGAGCATGTACTTTCTGGTTCATTTCTTCTTCTAAATCTTCCTTAGTCTGGTTGGTAAGCTGCGCGGATTCGTTTAACTTTTTGGTGACATTTTCTAATGATTGTACGAATTTCTGAATTTCTCCATTTTTAACAGTGATACTGTTCTGAAGATCGGAAATGTTTTGAGTTAGACTGGAAATTATATCATTGTTTTCGTTTATACTACAATTTAAAGAGTCTACCAAAGTATCTTTTTCACTGAGATCAGTGATTAATTTCTCAAACTCTTTTTCTAAATGTGCGATCTTCGAAGCAGATGATGATAAATCAGATTCAAGCTGTGATTTTTTAAGAGTAAGGTTATAATTTTCTTCTTTCAAAGTAGTCACTTCATTATCGAGATGATTTTGTTGGACAAGTTTAGCATTTAAATCGGTGATCGTTATGTTAAGTCTTTCCGCGCATTCTGTATTTGCTTGAGTGGTGTTTAAGGATTCTTGTTTCTGCAACTCAGATATTTCCATCTTTAGTTTTTCAACCATTTCTAATAAAGTTGTATTTTCATTTACCAGCTCATTTAGTTTACTAGACAGCTGCATTTTTTCAGTGGTAACTTTGTCTAAATCTGCATTAACGACCGACGTTAGCTCCGTTTTAAGTGTGGTAACTTTTTGCTCCAACTGTGCTTTATCATTTTCGACTTCTTGTTTATTTTTTATAACTTCATCAAGTTTATTTTCGAAGTCATGTAACTTGATATCCAAAGCAACTTTCATGTCTTCCAACTCTTTATGCGCTGAAGATTTTTCTTCTAAGCTATGTTTTAAGTCATCAACTTGTTTAGTTAATAATACTTTGTCATTTTCTATAATGTGTATGTCTATGGATAGTTGTTCATTTCTAGCGTTGGATGAATTTAGACGCTTTTTCAGGACATCTATTTCATCAGCAGTTTTTTTTATCTTATTCATCTCATGACTGCGAGTACTATTCTCAAGTTCTTCGACTTCTTTCGTCTGATTCTTACACATTTCTAACTCACTTAACATTGTAGTATACTTAGTTTTCAAGTCATTTAAACTTTCTTGTAAAAGAGTCTTTTCATTTCTGACCTCTGCTAGCTCTCGCTTTATTTGCGCAATCTCAGATTTGAAATCTTTATTTAGTCTATTGCAATCTTCTAATTCAGTTTCTAATTTTGAAAAGTTGTCTTCATGAGTTTCTATTATCGGTTGTAATTTGGAGGTATTCTTCAAGGCCGCTATTTCAGATATTAAGAAATCATTATTTTTTCTCATTTCATTCACCTCCTTTTCAAAGTGTTGTATGTCTGTAGTAAGAAAATCATTTTCCGTTGACAAATCATCTATTTGAGTTTGTAAATGGTTTATATTCAGGTTCTTTTCCGACAATTTGTGATCCAAAACATCAATTTCTTTTTTAAATGAATTTAGGGTTTTAAAAACGCTTTCTAGTTTGTATAGTACAATATTGTCACCAGCTGTAGGTATTTCACCGACGTAATCCACAGGTAGTTCAAAGTTGACGTATTTATTATAAAGTTGCATAATTCTTTCAGGTCTAATCATTTTACTGTCAGTATTTTCTTGACTATCAGGATCTTTCTGGCCTAATTTGTGTTTCAAATCGTTGATGTCGCGCTTCAAATTTTCAATAACACTTTTAGCGTTATCATCTATGTTGACTTCATCGACATTCATTTGATTTGAACGTCTTCTTCCTCTCGTGTCATTCAGCTGCTTCAAAACATCTTCGTATGCCTCTCTTGGTACGGTATCTGATAAATCGGAATGCTTGGTAGCTACTTCTAAATCATGCTCTAATTTAGTAACCTGTTCCTGCAATTTGAACACCTCTTCATGCAATTCTTGATTTTCCTCCTGAAATTTCTCAGCGTTCTCCCGCAGAAGGCTATGTACTCTCTCCAGATTCTGATATTTATTGTGCAGTGTCTCGTAGTCTGACTTAGCTAATAGATTTTGCTTAATTTCTTCATCCCTTTCACTGATTTTAGCAAGCAATGATTTAACTTCTTTTTCATATTCATCATTAGAAGTTTTGAGGTCCTCATGTTCTTGTTTCAAAACTTCAAAGTTCTTTTGTAGTTCCTTTTTGAGGGACAGCAGCCTGTCCATAGCCAACTGGTGTTGGTTATCAAGATCTTCAAGGTTATCCGTGAGGTTTTTGTTTTCTTCCCTTAGTCTTCTGACCTCCTCATCGGTATCAGGCCTAAGGTCGGTGGTTTCTCTTTCCTTCAAGGTGGAAAGTTCATCCTGCAAGGCTCGTATTTGTATCTTGTATTGGTTTTCAACTTCGTTATCCAGTGTTTTCGTCTGTGTTGGCGGATCCCAGTACCAACTGGATTCCTCTTCCTTAACGCCATTTTTTCTGGAGAGCCTCTGAAAAGATGAGAAAGAGAACATTCAATAAATGATATATTAATGTTGTTTCGAACTTTGATCAACAATATTATCAAACTGGATAAATAATATTTTTAACTCATTGTTTAGGTAACAGCCAATACCAGGGATAGCAATAACGCAATATCCCTGGTATTGCTAGCGGTGACTGCTTACCATCAGGTGGGCCGTATGCTTATGTGCCACCTTAGTGGTATAAAAAAAAATTACGTGCTACAATCTAAATATACGTTTAAGTAGTTTTTAAAGTTTCATAAGGTCCTTTCAACTCGTGCGCATCAACATAGCAATAACACTGACATAATACATCAACGTAATACACACTCGATTGCTCCATTGCACATTATGACTTTCATTTCTCATTGCACACTTGTCTTACTAAGGTTATGTTTAGTAGTGACAACACGGTTCTATTTTTAATTAATCCTTTGTTACTTGTATTAGAAGATGCAATAAGGCCACCTTAATATAAATTCGGTAATGAAATGCATCACTTTAATTTTAATTCTACCTTTCTCCCCAACTCCGCATAAAAGTCAAAATATATATATTTATAATACACACAAAATGTGTTCCAAATCTTATGTTGATTAAGCTACAGTGGTGAACTAATTTGACAGGTCTAAAAATATTGCCATCCTTATTTAACCCCGCACATGAGAAAAGAATAGCAAGACTTCTTCTATAACTCATAAATAGTATTTTAAACTTCGATACGTAAGCTTGACGTAAAGAACCCAATGCCACTCCCACAGTGAAGACAAATCTAACCTAACCTCTATGTTAATATTTATAAAACCCTATTGACTTCAAAGCGTGCTCAAGAAATACACAAACAAACTGAAGAATAATCTAAAAAACATACATAATACCGTGGCAGTCGCGTAAAAATACAATATTTACAGAAATATAATTATATTGTAAACCGTTTGTGTCGCACTTACGAACAAATCCATTAATTCTTTCGAATCGGCCCAAATAAAACCTATAGCTAACACATACATATTAATGGCAAGTATGTCTGTTCAAACACACGATACGTTATCTGCCATTTTTACGGCCGGCCTGAGTCACGAGCAGAGCATTGTGTTGGTACAGTCGACCGCATAACGTATTTTAGTGAACACTTGACTAATTTCACTTCGCCGTAATGGATGTACTTTAAACAGGTGATGCTAAAGTATTGCCAGCGTCACCTAGAGCGTTGGCTCTAGGTGACGTATACGTACTCTTATCGTTGGATAAGAGTACGTATACCGTGCCAGTTGAATTCAATAATGATAACCAAGTTTATTCATTGTTATTAAGCAATGCGACTATAAAAACGGCTTGGTAATACAAAGTTGTTTACGCTACGTATTTTTGAAGTGCAAATAGGTTTGTAATCGCTGTTAAACTCGACTGGATTAAGGTTTAGACTAACTAGTCATTCCATGACTTAACTGACAAAAGGTAACGCTGGCTAGCTTGAAATTTGGCTTCATCCAACAGGACACAATATAAACTCTTGAAAAAGTACAAATTTAATGACACAGGTGATTTATCTAAATCGCCAAATAATCGTAAACAAACCAATGCAAAACGGTATCGCCAATTGAAAGCCTTAAAACGCTTGCAATACCAGGTATATCACTAGCGCGTTGACAACCTTATTGTTGAGGCGACTCACTGTACTACATAGTATAGTACTAATACTAAATTACCCACGCAGTGTAACATCACACTGCAGCCGTATTAAACTTTTTTTAGGGACCACAAAAAAGAACGAATGATGTCGCGGGCTGCATAAAAAATTTGGTACACGATGATTTCTTAGGTATTTGCGATTGTTACAAATTGAATTATTTCTTTTTGTCAATAGCCGTATGTTACGACAAATAACCATATCAATAATAACTAACACTGTAGTACACCACGGCACTGTACAGTGCCGGCAGCAGGAACATTGTCGACAACGTATTCGAAAACGTAACTCGCGAAATGTCAAAATTGTGATACTAATTTTTAGTTCCACTTTTCACCGCCGCAGCGCTGTTCATCTTCCAATACAAAAAAGTCGAAGGCGATACGGAAACGTTGCTAAAGGGCTTTTTTGCTAAAGGGCTTGAAATTTAAAATGCTTTAAACCAAGCAACACCATGGGCCAACCACAAAGGTCCGGCGGGCCGCAGGTTGAGTATGGCTGCATCAGAGTTATATTATTTGAATGAGATCTCCTGTAAGGAGACGCCTCCAGCCTGGCTTTAAATTTTCTCTACACACCACCGAAAAATTGTATGTATACGAATACAGCTGGAAATGTTTATCCAAATCTCTATTTACCAGACAATTAAACCGAGATATCGGACGTTTAGTCAGACACGACATGAAGCGAAGCAAACAGTCATAAAATAATAGTAATAAAGGCCAGCGTGGAGGCACTAAAGATAAAGTCCATTGCCACACGAGTATTATAAAACTGGAAGAAAGCCGACATCTGAAAAGAGAACTAGTAACACCAAAGACTTAGTGAATAAATCACTCTGGCTTAGGACGATTGTTTGAGTGTCTTGCAATACTGAAAACACTACAGAATTGAGGAATTTGAAATGGAAATCCTTCACTTAAAGTAGACGCAACTTTAATGCTGGTACATTGAAACATAAAAAAATACTAAGTGATAATACACCATACAGTTGGTGTAAGAAGTTTTATAATCGTCCAGCAGTTTTAGAGTTTATTCATCACAAACAAAATACAAGTCCTATTTGTAATATTAGTATAGATAGAAGTATAAGATAACTAGTGAATCCCGCGGCTTGGCACGCGTGGTTCTAGAAAGAAAAACTTGATACATAGTATCCTATATTTAAATCTAGCATAAACTACCTTCATTGAAAATTTCATGCAAAACTGATCAGCAGTTGAGGCGTGAACACACTTACATACAAACTTTCGTATCCTAGATAATATTATAAATGCGAAAGTTTGTGAGTATAGATGGATGGATGGAAGGATGGATGTTTGTTACCCTTTCACGCAAAAACTACTCAACGGATTTGGATGAAATTTAGAACACAGATAATTTATAACCTGGATTAACACATAAGATACTTTTTATCCCGGGAAAATATTAGGTTCCTCTGAGAATCTAAGCTCAACGCAGACGTAGTCGAGGGCAGAAGCAAGTATGATATAAGCATGACGTTTGAAAATGTTTCATTCAATCCTCGTAGACTGTACCTCTAGCTACCTACAGGCTGCGAGCACTTGTTGAACGAATTACCATTTGGTAAGTGGTGCGTGAAGGAGTCGATAAGGTGACGCATGACACATCCGATGACTTCGGTTCTACACTGACAATATTCTAGTTAAAGCGACTCATTTGTGGTTTGTTGAAAATGAATTGTTTATTCAGTTTAGACGCTTCCGTTGGAGAAAAACTCAGTGAAGGAACCGTCTATTATCACCTATTACAATATCAGAGAGAAAAAAAGGTAGATGAAACATTTCGAACAACCAAGTGGCGCCGGCGCCGGTTCAAACCACGCCTTGCAGTGTACAACTGTACGTATACACTGTTACACGCACACAAACACGAAAGGTTGATGTTGAGTATTACATCCAGATATAAACATGATTTTCATTCTCTAGAACCACAGAGAGGAAGCCGCGAATTGAAGCTAGTTTCATCATATTATTTGTATGGTCAGAAATCAGATTTGCCGTGAGGGTCAAGTAGCTAGACTGCTACGCTACGCAAAAATAATAGAATAGGAAAATAATAAAAATACCTCCGAGTAGATAATATACTACGTAAAAATAGATAAATTGAGATCTAAGATAGAATCAATTGAATCTAAGAGTGTCTCTCAATTGCTGTACCCTACAGGATGAGTATTTTAGTTAATAATAATAATAATGCTTGGACATTATCACACAGCACCACCTGGCCGCAAACTAATCAATGCTTGTACTATGGGAACCAGCAGCCGATACAATACTTTTATTAAATACATACCTCTGGAAGAGATCACATGTTGTGATAAGGCCGCCAATTGTACCGATTTATAATGTATTTTATGTTCTTCAGTTATTGATTTTGGTGTACAATAAAGAGTTATCTATCTATCTATACCAAACACCCAGACGCAAGGCAAAGATGTTTGTCACATAAACGTTTGCCCCGGCGGGAATCGAACCCGCGACCTCTAGCTTAGCAGTCAGGTGTACTAGCCACTAGACCAGCGGTCGCATCGTTATAAGTACATTCTAATAAAACAATAATTTGTACTTTACTATAATACCTACATATGCATATATTAAATAAACAAGTAACATATATCACATATATGCCATTTGTTCCAAGTTCCAACGTTCGGTTCCTTGGTATATGTCAGGTGGCAATGAACAACCACATGAAATATGGTTTGTTACAAAAACCTATTAAAATGCAATGCACTCGAAACAAGAGCCTTACTCTATCAACGCCATTTCTGACCCGCAAATATCCAGCTCATTCTAACGCCACCGAAGGCTTCAACCGACTCCGTGCTAGAACAATGGCTCATAAAAGGTTTTATAGCTGCATCCAGCCAATAAATCCCGGATCGAACCCGGAAGAAAGAACTTCTTTGTTAGCGTAGTAATTAAGGGTCACGGAAAAGAGTAGTGTGGCAAATGGGGAAAGCAGGAAATAAATGCGAATTGTGATTTTAATGGAGATTAAGAGGTTCAAGATTAATAACAAGATTTTGCACACGACTCCGCCTAAACATTAAAAGCTTCTTATAAATAAATAATCCCGTGAAAAACTTTCAATTTTCCGTGATAAAAAGTATTCTAGATTAGTCTCTGAAACTCTGACAGTTACAGAACCGCCAAATCCGTTTCTGAGCACCTGGCCCTGTCATTTGATACCCATATCATATGGGTTAATGTGGGCATCTCAATTTTGTAACGTCCGCCATATTGGATTAAAAATGGCAGCATTTAGGTAAACATATATTGACACGGGATGCCAAATTTCCGCTCAATCAGTCACCACACACACACACACACAACTTGATAAATTAAAACTTGAAAATACCTTCACCTCAACCTTATGACATAAACAAAGTACCCACTTCCCACCAAAAATATTATATATCCCAACGTTACTATACCTACATACGCAACCTTATAATATCCTCTATCCTGTTCTAAGCACTTGGCCGAGATAATGTGTGATAAGGACGTCTTATCTATGTCCTCAAGCAGACCAAAACTCAACAAACTGGATAGCAATATCCCGTTTGCAGCGAGCGGCTATAAAAATACCAAGAAAATGTTCTTTATATAACAAATTGTAATGCTTTGCTACAGTATATTCACGTATCGTTGTGTTTGACGGCGATCTTTATTGGGATTTAGACTTAAAATATTAATTTTGATGTGACTGTCTACATTTTTGAAGTAAATTACTTTTTGACAGATGTTTATGATTAAAAGAAACGAGATGCGAAAAAAAAATGCATCTATGTCTATTCGGGAATTACTGACCACAGTCCGACAAGTTTATTTATTTTAGATAGGTACACCAACACAACATATTGTAACATGACACTTAGAAGGAGTTTTTGGCGGGAATCAGACGGAGCGGTTGAGATTTTTTCCAGTGTGTCGTAAATTGTGTTATAGTGATCTTTAATGTGTATTTTTGGTGTCGATATGTGCAGTAAAGTTTCATTTAGTGACTGATTTATAGGAGCATTGGAAATAATTCCATAATACGACTTTTGAGTTAAGTGATTTATCATTTTGGTCAATAGGTTACCTCTAATCTAAAGGCGTGTTACGATCTGCTACTGCCGTGGGTTGTCTCCAGAAACTCCATTGGGCGTTAGAATGCATGACACTAGGCATTTTAATGCGGCAAACACGAGAAATTTTGCAACATGAAAATTCTCTAACACTCGACACTGGCAAAAATAGTCCCTGAAGGGATTGATTGCCATACTTAGGAAGAAGAAGAAGAAGAAGACACTTAGAAATTATTATAATCACATTTCTGATACAAATATTTGCGTTATACAGTATACATACTATTTGCGTCAGAACGTAAAGGAACTTTTATGAAAATTTTCTAAACTCAAGACTTGCGGCGTACGGAACCGGCGGAAATGTACGAAGAGATTGATCAAAGCAAGGCATATATATTAATAACAATTACATAATATAAAACAATCGTTTTACGCTGTCTGTACGCTTAGATCTTTTAAAGTAATAAAACGAATGCGGTTTTCAATAGTAGACTACGTGATTCCTTAGGAAGCTAGCTGTCACTAGCGGACCGCCCCGGCTTCGCACGGGTAGATATTATTCAAATATTTTGTCTATCCGTTTTTTGACTTTTTAGGCAATTAAAAAAAACACTCCGTAAGAACCATCCTCGTACTTCAAGGAATATAAAAAAAAAGAATTAGCGAAATCGGTTCAGCCGCTCTCGAGATTTGAGAACACATTCAGCGATTCATTTTTATATTATAAATAATTTATACTTGATAAATTATTCATTTAAGTTTTGTGTAAGCCCGTGCGAAGCCGGAGCTGGTCGCTAGCGATATCTAAAGTATGGACAGAGAAAACTCAGAACGTGCCAACACAATAGCGAGTAAGATGGTGACTCAGGAGATGGTAACGGTAGGTCATAGGCTCGTATGTAGGTACTTAGACTAACATGTCACTAAAAGTTGAAGCCAGAAAGGCTGTAAGACCACATTAGGCTGACACGTATTGGTAATTTTTTTATGAAAAACTAATTTCGAGCCTTACATTTGAAGTTTTTTTTTTTTATACCACTAAGGTGACACAAGCATACGGCCCGGCTGCTGATGATGATGACAATGAACGTTTAGATTTGACTTGAAGTATAATTTATCTTGCCCTAACAAGAAAATCTTTCGACTACCTATTCGTTTCGCTTTCCACTATTTTTGTATGGGAAAATGAACAGCTTTAAGACGGCACAAAACGGAACAAAAAATTCTTACGACAATTTTGACATTTAGATAACTCTAACTTTTTCGATTGTGAACAACTTTAGAAAAATATTTCAGCCTCTGTCTGATTTCATATTGCATAGATTAGTTTTCTGACAGAGCTCAGAGGCTAAGCGACACTAGCGCCGCCAAGCGGAACCTTGACCGACTTCCCGCCGATTCTCTTTTCAAACTCCATAATTGTCAGTTCGTGTTACGTAACGGCCAGTGTCAATTGCTATGACAATGAAACGTAAGACCAAAATTATACTTTTTTAATATCAATGTCTGCCTTTGTACGTGGGATTAGTATTATGAAAATATTATTATGAAGAATTTCTTTTTAGTTATTTTATAGTATATATGTATAGCGTGAGCGTATAAATTGTGTTTCGAATTATGATGTCGATTTGCGAATCTTACAGCAGACATTCCTTATACGCACAAAAAAAAAATTTACGTACAAATAGCCAAATATAAAATGAGCCTTCATTAAAGATTAATAAAATACAATTTACCTCGGCAAAGTCCACAAACGGCGGCAGGGTGGGAGTGGTCAACTGCATTAGTTGTAAACTAAAGAGAACTCTAAGCGTTATCATCTTGGGTACATATTTCACTTTTCACAGCGTGATCCGACACATGCACAATTTTTGTGGGATTCATTTAATTATTAATGATTATGTACTTTCTTTTTCTATTTTCCGATTCTATTTTTTTTGTACCTTATTTTTTTTGTAAAAAAAACTTCATGTATAATTTTTTCAGTTAAAAAAACATATATATTATGATTTTATTATATCCCTTTGCATCTAAAATGTGTCAATAGCTAACAAGAAAGAATAGATATTATAATCATTAGACAATTTTAAAGGATTTGTATCCCAGGCTTGAATCTACAGGTGCAGGCAGCTGATAACATTTCAAAGCTGACTGGCAATGCAATGACATTAATACTAGAATCTGGACATGTGATAAAAAAACGGCGCCAAAAAAAAGTGCCAGTCGGACTCAAGCATCGAGGGTTCCGTACACATTTGTAGGTAAGGTTAAAAGTAGGACAACTTCAAATGAGTTCATTATTCGTCGGTGACTCTCAACAGCGCAAAACAGGAATATTGCTTTGCAGATTCGCATTTAAAAAAAAACTACTGAAAAAAAAAATTCATGTGTACCCTGCACTTATGACCGTAGCCGACTATCCATGACGACACCTGCGCGTCTAAGCATGACCGATATTATGCTTCATGAATAGATACCAACCGTATGTTTTATTATATTGAAAACGTCGATTTCCATTCATTCAATCAAATAACACAATGGACAAACAAACCTACCTAAATGATGTCGTTTCACAAAACGAAATTCAAAAATTTTGTTCACTATATCGGTTTATTGTTTACCCGACCACGGCGAAGCCACACGGAAGAGTTATGATTTCAACAGACTATGTATGTATGTGTGTTCCTCTGCAGCGTCTAAATCTGATTTTGATGAATAATGTGTCAATCGATACGTTATTATGGCCCGGGTAACATAGGCTACATTTTAACCGATTTCAACAATAGGAGTAGGTTTTACATCGACAACGATTTTAACCGATGTTGCGCTGAATTTTTTTTTCAGTACCTAGTGTTAAATTATTATGTATGTGACAGTAATCTGTATTCTTTCCATGATTGGAAACCAACCCTGCGCGCATTATCTCTATCTCTATATATAAAAACGAATCCCTATTTCCCTTGGTCACGGCATCACGCGTGAACGGCTGGACCGATTTTACTAATTCTTCTTTATTTATGTATAAAGAAAAGTTTAAAAAAAAGAACCGGAATCTTTTTAATTTCGCGATAAACCAAAGGTCCTTTTTGCTATGTTGTATTTGTCATTAGAATTCATAGCTAAGACAGGACATGGCCTGTCGGGTCAGCTAGTATTTAATATATTATATCTTTATTATCTTTTATTATCTCAGTAGATAATCGCTGACTATCTCACTATGTCCATGGCTTTGTCTGCATATAATTAGCACTACATTGTACATTAGAAAACTGCATCAATAACCGTTCAGTTAACCTTGAAAAGGCAACAAACACGTAAATATGCATATTTATGATATTACAAGAATGGTATGGAATTTTAGACATCATGTTTAGAATTGTTAATAATAAACAATGTACTTTTGTTCAGTTTTTATATTTATTTAGTTAATGTAGTGAAATGCGATCTAAAATTTACTAATCGTGAAATTAGACGATTCCTACAAGAATATTTTAAGAGCAAAAATTAAAAGCATGAACATCCAGTGAGTATATGATGAGGAACCATGTAAAACACACAACATATAGGTACTTTTTTAAACATGACACGACTAAACATATCTAGTCTCTATGTGCCGCAGACAGAAGACAAAAGAAGAAAACATATAGCTAATGATATTGACGAAAAATAGGTCATAGGCAAAGTAAAAATTAATGAAAGTGATATTGGAAACTAAAATAAAGACTGAGGTGACGGTGATGATGTAGTAGAAAACCTACAGCATGAAATTGTTATTAAACCGGAGCAATTGGAGAAACCAGTGGGTAATTCGTAAAAAGTATTGAAAGAGCGCAAGAACAAAACTGTAAATATTACTCCACTGGTTAAATATTTGGTTACATATTTACCGGTCTATAAACCATGTATATTTGTTACATAATAAGTTGCACGCTTTTTGGTCACACAGATATAAGTGCAAGTTTCAATGGATCAAAAATAATCACTTCCTATTACAAAAAAAATGGATCGAACACGTCACCACGACTTTAAATATTTTTTTTAAATCAATTTTTTATTTGCCGCTACAAGCCCTCGTTTCTAGAATGGAGGATTTACGTTTCCTTCACATGTTCACTAAATACATACAATATGTAATATTGTATGTATTGCTGATTAATCCAAATTTTTTCAAGTGAAAATCTATAAGGATGTTGAAAGCTGCATGTGGAATTTAAAGGAATGAGCATAGCTTTTAAATTAACCATAAACGCAGTAAAAATATACTTCGAACACTTTTTAAAACAAAGCTTTTCCACCTTATTGACCTTACTTCTGTTTACTATACCTTCACCTATTAAGTCATACCTAGCTATCCTTAAAGGAATATATAGTATCAATTCAAGCCCCATTTCGTACATTTGAAAATTGAGTGAATTATTTGACTTTATTTATAAATAACTTTTGAAGCATATTAATAACACAGACACACCTCGTAGAACACATCTGTACATTTCAACAAAATTTGTGTGAGTTGTGATCATTAAAATTGATTCGATTTTTATTTTTTGAGCACTGTCACTTGATAAAGATGTCGGTACACTGAGAACAGCAATTGGTCACGATTTGGCAGTTTCAGCTGATGTTAAACACGAATTAGTTACGACCACACATCACGAAAGTGCAGCCACCACTACATAACCAGCGTAAGTTTTCATAACATCTAGACCGCAAGTGGCTGCTAGACCAAATAAAAGGAATGGACAATGGCTCAGTATTTTGTATAGGCGCACTTGTAAGCCAACTTATTGTTTTCAAGCCGACCGTACCAGAGACAATGTTATTCTTTGCTGATGCTAAAGGGCAATCTAATAATGTTTTCATTGATATTGATAATTATTTAGCAAGTATTGACTTTTGGAACTGGTCTTGTAAAATTACAATTAAGAATTAAAATTCTATGAGAACCGAGAAGGGTAAAGAATACTCGGACCCAGCAGGCATGTATGATGATATTGATGAATGTAGAAGAAGCAAAAGAGGTGTGCAAGTCTCTAGTGAAATGTCGCTCTATACTCACTGCGTACCCCGTGAGGGACTTGGCGTGACGATATGTATTTTTGTGATAATATAAATATTTGGTACCTCATAAGACAGGTAGGGCGAAATGCAATTTCCCGTGGGGTTTCCCATAAAAATTTAAGCTATCCGGCTGGGGATACACTACGCTAGCTGTTAGTAAGGATATGCTGCTAGCACAGTGAGTGCTCAACAACAACAGGGTTTGCAACGCTATAGGCTACGGTGCTTACCATCCGGTGGGTCTTACGCTTGCGTGTCTTTTTTTTGAGTTTTTTCTCCTTAGTGTTAAAAAAAAAGTTCGAATATCTGAGGCGCCAGGTAGTTTTGTTTAATTTTAAAACTGTCCCTTACCTCTAAGTTATTTCACACAACCTTCGAGACAACCGTCAATCATTCCACCTGACATTGACTTGCGCACTTTGAATGGACGATTACGCAACCACACATACAAACATACACGTAAACATTCCCTTGCGAAAATGTACTTTATTCACATGACATTACATATCAAATTCTAATACAAATTTTCTTGGACATAAGTCATTTTCGACTGAAATAATTCTTCAAACATGTCATTGTAACTTTAGTTTTTACTTCATGTTATGGGAAATCTTTTCTGTCATACTGATACGATCTTTAAATCTATAGTGTTAGAGTACAAAATTGCACACACTGCCTCAAGCTAAGGATGACTGCATCATTCGAAAATGCACTTTACATCAAGCATTCTAGAGGACATATTAAATTGGCTTTATTCATGCAGTACATAGCGAAAACTTGCATTACACACAACATTATAAAGCTGTCATTGTGAATTGGACTTTAATTGGTTAATAACGTAGGTAGATACTGGTTTGTGAGTACGACTGCACGCGAGCCGTTCCGCTATTGCGTGCATTGAAGGACAGTCATTTGGATTGATTCCTCTCGATTATGGTGATGTACTCAAACAGAAACACGCAAAACACTGCTAACCTGCGAAGGTTATGTGTCCTCACGCCCGTATGCAGACACGGAGCGCTCATGACCGAATTACTGTCGACTTCCCATCAATGGCAGCGCGATGTACCTACTCGCAATTTACTAACACTTACACAAATACACAGATATCACCACGCCAAGTCCCTCACGGGGTAGGCAGAGAGTATAGAGCGCCATTTCACTAGAGACAAGCACACCTCTTTTGCTTCTTCTACGTTCATCAATCTCTTCATACATGCCCGCCGGGTCCGAGTACTCTTTACCTTTCCATCATTGAGCACTTAGGATATTTGATCTAGTAATTAAGAACTTGGCCTTGAACTTCATGAAATGGGCATGTTATGCGGAGGAATCAAGATAACGTGGTAACGTTTTATGTATGAATGTGGACGGGTACAGGGGTCGAGGTATACCTAAGAAAAGATGGATGGACTATGTGAAAGATGACATGGCCAGAAAGGAGAAAACAGAGATGACGGCTGATACAGAAGGATGGAGGACCCCAAATAATATGGGATAAGGGCAGGAGAATGATGAATTTAGAACTTGGCCCTCCATGGTTTGTTACACTCACATTCGCATCGTACCTATATTATTTTCTTTACCTATCACCTCACTCATTAGCGAATCTGCAAGTTTATAGTACGTTACTAAGTACAGACTAGTTTAAAGGCCAATAACTAGTGTCTGTAGGTTCAAATCAAATAAGAATATAAACCACAAATGATTCACGGTTATAATTACACGGAACGGGCGTCAAATGATCGAGGCCTTCGATTCCATACTGCTTAGGATGCATTTACATTGTGCAGCCTAATGATGTAACTACAAACCTAAATAAAAAAAACTGACCAAGTGCCAGTCGGACTCGCGCACCGAGGGCTCCGTACACACTTGTAGGTAAGTTTAAAAGTAGCCGAACTTCAAATGAGGGCATTATTCGTCGGTGACTCTCAAGAGCGCGATTCAGGAATATTTTTAGAGAATTCGCATAACATTTTTTTGTACTAAATATTTACAGTTTTCACATTTTTTCCTTTACTTGTGCTGTTAGACACTGCTTCTTGCCAAATTTCATGGTTCTATTTCCACGGGAAGTATTCTCTGGGTTTTGATTCCCTTGTGACACGCAAATTATGCGAAAATTTGCGACTTTATTCATATTGATTTACAGGTTTGATTATTCTACAGCCGAAAGAGACCATAGACCCGCGTATTTCGTATTAATTTCAATTTGATAACTCCAAGCGTTCTTAAGATAAAAAGACAGACGGACAACAAAGTGATAAGGGTTATTTTCTTCGTTTTAAGGTACGGAACCCTAAAAAGTAAAAAGTAGCAAATTTCACTATTACAAACTTATTATTTGCTGTATTGTTTGTAACTTAGTTTTTAGTGCGAAACCCTTGGTGTGCGACTCCAACTCGCACTTTGCCTATTGTTTTATTATGTTACGCTATAATTGAATGATTGTTGTCAACCCTAGATCTGATCCGTTGTCTCGACACTCATCGAGCTGTATGTACGAAGGCTTATAGCGTGCAACGGGGACAAGGTTCTCAGCTACGTTAGTTAATAGTAATTGTTTACGTATGTACAGGAGACAAAGCAATACCTATATGTGTGGGAAACAAGTGGAGTTCAATTTTAAGACCTTGTGGCACACAAGCATACGGCCCACCTGATGGTAAGCAGTCACCGTAGCCTATAGCCGCTAGCAATACCAGGGGTATCACTAACGAGATGCCAACCCTGTTGTTGATGAGGACTCTCTGTGCTAGCAGCATTACTACTAGCGCAGCGTATCCTCGTGGAGCACTGGCAACCTTACTTACCGCAGAAACACAACACTACATCAAAGTAGGTGTTATTTCACTGCGGTCTTCTGTAAGGCGGAGGTACAGTCCCCAGTCGGGGGTCTCCAATATTAATGGGAAAACCCACGGGAGTTCCCAATTCGCCCTACCTCTCTTAAGTTTACCCCATGATAAGACTCTGGGAAAACCCTACGGGTACGGAACCCTAATAAGACTACTAGCTTCTTCCCCGCGACTTTACCAGCGCGGCGTAGCAGTAGGATATAAAATAGGTAGATGAACAAACAGTTTTAGTAAGATTTGCTCAAAATGCGTTCTTAGCGGGTTGTCAAATTTCGACAAGGACATCCGTCCATTTTGGTCCAAATCTGAAAGTGCCGGCCAACGCAATATTTTTGTATATTCTGTTAGAGCTTACCCGTCTGAACATTTATGACTATGGCACCAATGCTGTAGGACCATAGATCGTTGATTTTATTTGAGTTCGAAAATCTGAATATTTTTTTGTTGAAAATAGGAATTCAAAATAACCAAAACAAGTGATTGTCCTGTAATGACCAGTTTTGGTGTCATAGTAAAAAATGCTCAGACGGACATGTTCTAACAGAATATAACTACAAAAAAAGTATTGACTTTAAAATTTGGACCAAATCTTCATGTCGATCGGGCGTATATTATTGGAGAGCGAGTGATAAGTGAGCGAGTGAGTGTTAGGATTCGCAAAACCGGTAACAATGTGACCTATGTTCACTCTCTGTCAAATGGTCTCGTCGCATAAAGAGCATCCAAGTACAAAAGCAAGTTTGTAGTAAACAGAAGCATTTAGCAACGAGCTTGCGACACAACATTGTGCGCGGCCGCAAGTGTGTTCGAAATTGTCCATTCTTTGCAGTCGCTGTGGCGACACTGCTTGTTGCAAACTTCAAATTAGTCAAAGTAACTTAAACGCGTGATAAGCGGGGAGCCTAGAACAATAACTGTTATTTTGACAACTGAACTAGGAGCTACACAACCAACTTACTGGGCAACCAGCCACTGTCGTGGACACGATCCAAAAAACAAAAAGATTAAAATACCTAAAGAATGAAACCAAAGAATTCCAAACATCTTTTATTCCGTTTAAGTCTTATTAAAGCAAATCAAATAATATAATCAGTTTAGGCCCTAATAAGGCACTTATGAAGGTCTAAAATACTATAATACGCTTCAAATACTTTTTGTAGCGTATTATGGTATTTTAGTTTTTATAACTGTAAATATAGCTTTATTCATAACTTTATCCTAATATCCTAACCGGGATATTAGGATAAAGTTATAAAACTATTATGATATTTTAAGTCAATCTTAAATGTATCCATCCAGTACATTTTAAATACTTGACTTTTAGGTATATTTATTATTTATAATAATACTTTAAACCCTTTCACGTTGCGGAAGGGCTTGCACATAACAATAGTGACAGGTCCAACCTCAGCATCTTAAATTACTGAACGCCACTGACCTGGAGATAGTTCCCAAAACCACAGACAAAATACTTTGAAAGATAGCTATAAATATAGCAAGTCAAGAGAGAAATGGCGTTCTATAACATTTACCTAACCCGTGGGGATTTGGCAAAATCAAAATCCAAAATCATTTATTCAGTTTAGGCCCATAAGGCACTTATGTAGATCTAAATTACCACCGGTTCGGAAAAGCCACCTGAGAAGAACCGGCAAGTGCTCTGTCTTTTTTTCATTTAACAATCGTTACAAATATCAATATAACAATATATATGGCGTGGTGATATGTATGTGTGTAACATACCAACGGAGAAATTTCTCAATACTTTTTTTTAGTTTGGACTTAAAGAATGGATTGGTAACGAAAGTCTGACAAAGAAGATCTACAATGCTAATGTGAGTGGAAGAAGAAGCCGTGGAAGGATAAGGTCTAAAGTTTCTAGATCAAATTGTCAAAGTGTTCAATGATGGAAAGGTATAGAGGTGTGCAAGTCTCTAGTGAAATGATGCTCTATACTCTCTGCCTACCACGTGAGGGACTTGGCGTGATGATATGTATGTATGTATCAACCGTTTTAAAGAATTATTCTTTTCGCATTTATACATCTACTATGTACTACAGGCTCTTGGATTTCTAATTAGTATTAAAACCCTAATTGATCTTACAAGTTAAGCATATAAAGAACCTTTAAAAACGCCTGAAAGAATCATCCATTCAGTTCAATCACCAGAACCAATCACTGACTCATCTTCAATCACATCCACTCAACGGGAACCCTATCTTCATCAAATTAACTTTCTACACCGATCCAATCGACAAGGTCTTCCGATGCGTTAACTTTGCCCAAGTAATTAACAGTTTTTACTAACAAACACCGATTCAAAAGTAAAACCGATTACGTAAATCGGTAAACGTGTAACGTAGGAGGCGGAGCGGTGTGCCTACCGTAACGTTCCGTCCCTATTTCAAATTAGTTCTTCTCTATTAAATTGTCTTTTGTTTCCAATCCATATCCGCATCTTCGTACGCGTGAAAATAATTTTATTCACGATTTCATGGGCGTTTTTTTACAAGGAACCCTAATAATTGTTTTTTCTTAATTAAATAAATATAACATCAACTATCTGCCAGTGAGCTAAAATCGATCCTACCGTTTCCCGCTTACCGGAACAAACAGACATACAGACGAACAAACAATTAAAAAATTAATATTTTGTTAAATAATTACTGCGTCTGCGCTGTATGTATATACTTCAATAAGCATTTAGTAAAAAATATATTATATTATGTTGCCATTACAAACAGACCCTTCAATTCTATTTATCTGTAGGTAAATAATTATGTATAGATAGGTACGTAATATTTTTTTTTTAAAAATGAGGTAAAATAAAAACATACTGTGTGTTCCATTTTATATTGTTTGAAGATCTGCCTCAGAAATTTACAAATTGGCTTTGTATGTCTAACAAATTATAATCAAACTCTCTTTGGAAATTAAATTTATAAATCCACCTTTACTGAAGTCGGCTTAATCCTAGCTTTGGACCCAAACAACCCAGGGATTGAACCCATAAAAACAATAACCTATACCATTCAAACAAACATTAACGTTTTACATTCGCATATGAGAGATCGTTCAACTCGGCTTGTGTAAACATTGCGTTGCCTAGGAACGGAGAAGGCGACAGCAGTACCCCCTACCTTCCAAGTTAGAAGAGAACAGGTATAGCCACTGTAAGGTTCCTTCTCCATGACAAAGCTGTAAGGTCCTGCGTATATAAATTTGCTGACTTTGGGCTCCATGTGACGAGAAGAAAGATTTATTCATAAAAAAATTATTCCTTTAGTTAGATCAGTGTCGGTAGCAAGATCATCTATCGACAAAATGTCTAAATTTCATGCTAATGTTTAGTTCCACTTTTCTCCGGCGCAGCGCTGTCAAAGGACATCATCCACATTCACAGAGATTTGGTACAAACCTGTGCCGGTAGCAGGAGCATTGTCGACAACGTATTCGAAAACGTAACTCGCAAAATGTCAAAATTGTCATACTAATTTTTAGTTCCATATTTCACCGCCGCAGCGCTGTTCATTTTTCAATACAAAAATAAAATAGTCGAAGGCGATACGAAAACGTTGTCGACAATGTTCCTGCTACCGGCACTGTTCCAAACTCAATAGTGTTGTTATCTGCGAAGACAACACGGTGTATTTGCTCGGCCTATTTTTTTCAGTTTCGGGTTACGTTTGGGTGACCCGCAGTCCGGAGTTTGTTTGCCGAACGTCTCGCGAACGATGTGAGCATGGTATTTGGGTGGGCGCGGTGCTTTACCTGTTTATGTTAAGTTCTCAATGTTAATTAGGGTAGTCTTTGTGATATGTGATTCAAACTTTATAAAAAACAAGCGGCCCGCCCCGGCTTCGCACGGGTAGATACGGGTAGGTAGTTTCGGAGCATAGACATTTATCAAATATTTTGTCCACCCGTGCGGAGCCGGGGTGGGCAGCTAGTATAATATATAGCCTATGTTACTCAGTGATAATGTAGATTTCTAACGATGAAAGATTTTATGAAATCGGTCCAGTAGTTTCGGATCCTATTCAATGCAAACCCACAAAAATACAAATCTTTCCTCTTTATAATATTAGTGTAGATTAAAATAAAAAATGTAAGGTCTACCTTATTCGATAGCCTTTCTTCTAAGAGTTCTAAGGCTGTAGAAACAGAATACAAATTCGCATATAAAATCGGAGGCCACTCAAAATTTATGTGGCATCAGATTTGAATGACGTTTCAGAGTTCGACCATTACAGACAAAACACCGGCCACCAACAAAACCCACAGCCTATGTATCAGTATTTTTAGACTGTGCCCTAACTACATAAAGTATCAACGGAAAATAGACGACTAAAGTCTGTAGCCTTAGCAAGTCGTTCTAACTTTCGACATGACCGAAATGTACATAAGAATTTTTAGTTCGACTTTTCTACGCCGCAGCGCTGTTAATTTTCCCATACAAAAATATTCGCAGGCGATGCAAATAAGTCGCAAGTTGTTCTTGCTCGGGGTACTGTCAAACTTTCTGTCAGGTAAAACATATTTATATCCACAGCCGTTCAAGGAAAATGTCAGCTTTTACCATATTCATGCTCGTCGTAAGAAAAACAGTTATACTGAAAACCGTTAAACATAATATGTACCGAACGTCAATGCAACTGAATGAATTTGGTATAAGCAAACCAAATTTTAACGGCGGAGCATTTTTTTTTTACCACTAAGGTGGCACACAAGCATACGGCCCACCTGATGGTAAGCAGCCACCGTAGCCTATAGCCGCTAGCGACACCAGGGATATCACTAACGGGGTGCCAACCATGTTGCTCATGAGGCCCAGCGTATCCTCGTGGAGAACTGGCAACCTTACTTACCGCAGAAACACAACACTACATCTAATTAGTGTTATGTCACTGCGGGCTTCTGTAAGGCGGAGGTATAGTCTCCAGTCGGGCAACTCCAATATTAATGGTAGAACCCACGGTAGATCCCAATTCGCACTACCTCTCTTAAAATATCCGGATATCTTGCGACGGTATACTTTTTTCTCGGACAGACGTTGCGGTAGGTCGTATTGTAGGTATTCGACTTTTCGCACACTACCGCCAATTGATGTAATAATCCCGAAGGTTAAACGTTTCATCTCTGAGATTATTGTTTTTTTTTTATTTAACGACCCAGTAACAACCAAACTTTGCCGGCAGCTAATTTTGCTTCAATATAGATCGACGCATTTGGATTGTAGCTGCTAATTTGCGAGGATATAAAACTTTTTTTGGTACAAGCAACACAGCCCATGTCACCGATAGCCGTAGTAACTAATAGACAAAGGTAGCACGTGCCCTAGAAAATGATGGAGATAGTTATAATGTGTGCGTCCGAGTTCGTAAATGCTGCCACACAAGTGACTTCTCCCGCTTAGCTCAACCAAAAGAAAGGTTAATTTACATAAAGTATTTTACGAAATGAGAAAAACCCTGCACGCCAAAAGGGACAAAAAAATGAATCACTGTGTCTTCTGCATTTTTACCGCTTATGACTCGACATTAACAAAAAATAGTCCTTGAAGAGGATTGATTGCCATAGATAAGAAGAAGAAGAAAAAGAAAACATCTTGTTACAAATAATTACACAAGAAACTGCTAAACCTAACTATTTGAAAGACCGGGAGCTAAGCCAACCGAAGGTTACATCACTAACACAGTATTCGTTCTGAAATTGCGCCACGAGTAGCTCACATAAGTTATACTATAGGTAATTTAAATGTATTTGAATTACAATGAAATGGTGTGTATTTACTTGGTAATGTTTCTTTATTGTCGCGCGCAGGTTAAACAGGGGTTAGGTGACGAAATGTCGCTCGGTACCTACATTCTTAGTGCTAGATTATCTGTGAACCAGCGAAAGCGGGCTGTCATTATGCCTGCCGCGTACTGTTATATTTTTTTAAGAATTATTTATTTTTTATTTATTGTGTGGGTGAGGTTTTCTTAGTGGCCAATCCCCATACATAGTACTTTCAGTAAAAGTGTTTTTGATCACGAGATCTCATTAATATAATACTTACCAACGAACCTTTTAAAAAAAGAACTTACAAGAGATTGTTACAGATGAACTTTTGCTCAATGACAATTATGCAGTCAAAATGACGTTTATAAGCAACAGAACATCCATACGGTCCAAATCAAGACGTACTTAGCTAACGACCAAGATAAATTACATTAGTTTTTAAAAAAATTGCTTTCACCTAACTGAGAAAATTTACGATGGCACAATAGGGTCACCACACACAAAGACAAATACGTATTTTTCATTCTTACAAAGCCAAACGAATGGGCTAAGAATTTGCCTTTTGTAACTATAATTCATGACAACCCTGTACAAAAATAATGGCGGCAGTTGAGTTATTTTCTAGTAATTTTATTCCAATCCAATACTTGATATTAGTAGAAGTTTGATATGTAATTGTATTCATATAAGTAAAGTTTTTAAACGTAGTGAAAGATAAACCTCTTAAGAACTCTTTTCCTAGCATCCAAACACTGGCATAGGCAATTAGAAAAAAAAAGTACCTTGTGACACTTGACAGGTGTTTAGGCGCGAAGCCCGCATTCTTTTTTCAAAAAAATATCTACAATGGCGTCTCATGCCAGTCACGTTCGAATACACGTTCAATATAAGTTGAACTGCGCGAGTTGGTACTTTTAAATGAACTTGAAGGATTTACACGGATCGTGTTAAACTGGATGTGATAGTTTAAATTGCGTATACGCGTTCGGAATGGCGGCAGATGCTTTAAAACGTAGACAAATTAGTAGGAAGTTGACTAATATGCGGGAAAAGTAATGTTTGACTGTTTAGATGGTAGATTAGATTTGAATTATTGTGAAATGTCCACTTATCGTGAGGGAGATGTAGCAAACAAGTCGGTGATTATCAAAGATGTGGTCGCGAGTAGCGAGTACTAACACCACAAAACATCAGAGTAGTGTTATTTGGTTGTGTTTTTTTTTATACCACTAAGTTGGCACAGCCCACTTGATAGTAAGCAGTCACCGTAGCCTATAGCCGCTAGCAATACCAGGAGTATCAATAACACGTTGCCAACCCTGTTGTTGATGAGGACTCACTGTGCTAGCATTACTACTAGCCCAGCGTATCCTCGTGGAGCAATGGTATCCTTACTCACCGCAGAAACACAACACTACATCAAAGTGTTAATGACTGCAGTCTTCTGTAAGGCAGCTCAATATATTGTGACTGAGAAATCCCACCACACCTTTCATAATCAAGTAAATATTGTATAGGTACTGGAACCGTAACCAAGACATTGCTATCGATCTTCTACAAGGTGGTGGCATTGCTCATTTTAGGCTTGGCAACGCGCGTGTGATACCTGGTGTTGCAAGCGTCCATAAGCTATGGTGACCACTTACCATCAGGTGGGCCGTATGCTTGTTTGCGACCTTAGTGGTATAAAAAATGCCGTAGTCGGGCGTCTTTCATTTTCAAAATCAAAATCATTTATTCAGTTTAAGCCCTAATAAGGCACTTATGAAGGTCTAAATTACCACCGGTTCGGAAAAATAACCCACCGGAGAAGAACCGGCAAGAAACTCAGTGCTCTGTCTTTTTTTTATGTAACAATTCTGAATGGGAATACCTATAGCTTTACCTTCAAGTAAATATTTCATAGTAAGACCATATTTTTTATCAAAGGCAAGACATGTCGTTCGTTGCCCTCGGCGCGGCGCGGCATCCTCGCCCGAGTCAACACGGGGCAACTGTGTCAACAGCGTTGTGTACAGTGCAGAATGGCGGGGCACTGGTGCGTGAGGCTTTCGGAACACATACAGACACATACCATGTCTCCCAGACGTGCTTAAACCGAAATATTGGGAGAACTAAACCGACTATGAAACGTTAAGTTGACAGACCGAGTCCGAAACAAAGATCTGCGTTCTAAAACCGGGATCGTCTGCCGTTACCCAAATAGTCGCCAAACTAAAATGTGGTTGAGCTGGCAACGTTCGGACTAAAACCACCTCATTCTCCCCACATATCGGACGTCGCCGTCGTGGCAGACCAAAGGGCAGATGGCGAGACGATGGATGATTAAAATACGGATTGGCCAAGTGAAGCACAGCACAGAGGCAATTGGAAAAAGGGGAGAGATGCCCAGCGGTGGGACAGCCGAATACAATACTTAAATATACTTTATTAAGCCGAATCTGACGTGATAATGTATTAAAGCTTTAATCCATTATATCCTGGGAAGTGGGTCAAAAATCAACTTTCAAGATTTGATTGCACACACACCGAATAGGTGATCGAGATCATTTGTCTCACTCGAATCCAAAGTGTGGATGTCTCATTAGCTAAAGGATTACATGAGAACAATGCAATGCTAGTGACTATAATAAGTTATGGATACCAATAAAAGGTACATTTCCCGGAATTAAAAGCGGCATTGTTTGTCAGCCGCTTACATCGGGTTTTAGGTTACGGCGGGGTTCTCACACTGCGGTATATAGCATTGCTGCCCGTGGCATTCTTTCTACATAAACATCTTATATTATTACATACTTTTTTCAAATACAATTATCACTATATATTTATCTATACTAATATTATAAAGCTGAAGAGTTTGTTTGTTTGAACGCGCTCATCTCAGCAACAACTGGTTCGTATTGAAAAAATATTTTTGTATTGGATAGTCCCTTTATCAAGGAAGGTTAAGGGCTATACTAGCTGCTCGCCCTGGCTTCGTATGGGTAGAGAAAATAATTGATAAATGTCTACCCGTGCGAAGACGGGGCGGGCCGCTAGTACCTACATTACACTAAAAAACCGTTTAACCGAATTATTATACAGTAATGCACGGAGTGATTCGTGACTTTGTGAGGTAAGGGTGACGCTCGGAGGATGGTCAAGGAAGGTTTTTAGTGAGTAAAAATCCCGTCTGCTCCCCTTAAGCATGCTTCTCTTGAAGGTTTGCCCGTCGTCAACAAAAAAAGGCTAATAATAAAACACTTCATCGTGAATTGCAACTTAGATAACCCTTCTTCGCCCATTAAGGATATCTAGGAAATAATAGATAAAATCTAATAACGAGAATACAATACATTATCTACTGTGTTTGTGTATCGATTTGGTATCGGATAAAGCAAAATTGACCTAGATTTGTGGCAAGGGTAATATAATATATTGAGGAACTATGTAGGAAAGTAAATTAGGAAATAGATGTCAGGTTTAAAAGATTTTTAGATGGTTCATTCAAAACAAACAACCTTACAAATGATCACAGTCAAATACTCTGATATAGTGATACTATATAGTATAATACTCTGATGTAGTGTTGTGTACCTGCGGTGAGTAGCACCATAGCTCCTATAGGATACGCTGAGCTTGCAATAAAGATACCATTATGCTGAAACATAGATTCATATCATCACGCCATGTCGCTCACGGGGTAGGCAGAGAGTATAGAGCGCCATTTCACTCATGACTTGCACACCTCTTTTGCTTTCTTATACATTCATCAATCTCTTCATACAGGCCTGCCGATTCCGAGTACTCTTTACCTTTCCATCACTGAGTTTATTTTTTTATACCACTAAGGTGGCAAACAAGCATTCGTCCCGACTGATGGTAAGCGGTTACCGCAGCCTATGGCCGCTTGCAACACCAGGGGTATCGCTCGCGCGTTGCCGACCCTTCAGAAATCTCTTCACACCCTTCAAGAACCCCATGCTGTACTCCTTTGGGAAAACCTCGGCAGGGAGTTCATTCCACAGTTTAATTGTGCGCGGGAGGAAGCTCTTATGGAACTGCGCAGTTTGATCTAGAAAGTTGGACCTTGGCCTTCCACAGCTTCTTCATCCACTCACATTCGCATTGTATATTTGTTTTGTCAGTCTCATGAAGCTGAAGCAGTGTGTTGAACAATAAAATAGGCAACGCGTGATACTCCAGGTATAACAGGCGTCTAAGCTACGTTTATCATCAAGCGACTCGTTAGGTTTCTTGTCAGTATCGTGAAAAAAAAAACAAGGTACATTATCTATAGTCAAGTGAGCCATGACGGTGGCAGATAGTCTTGGTTCGAAGCGTTTAGTGTAAAAGACAATAGCTTATGCTAATGGTGGGCGGCCAAACAGTTCGCGTGGAATTTTAAACTCTTCTAGTAACCACAAAATCGCTCTTCAAGAATATATTACACGACATTGTCATTACTAGCTTCGCCTCGCAGCTTCGAACGCAATTCCTTTGACAAAATTTTACTTAGAATACAGACATTTAAGAGACGTACGGCGATTTGGGATTTCCCGTGGGTTTTCCCATTTAAATTGGAGCCGCCCGACTGGGGACTGTACCTCCACCTTACAGAAGACGGCAGTGAAATAACACTACTTGATGTAGTGTTATGTTTCTGCGGTAAGTAAGGTTGCCAGTGCTCCACGAGGATACGCTGGGCTAGTATTAACACTGCTAGCACAGTGAGTCCTCATCAACAACAGGGTTGGCAACCCGTTAGTGATATCCCTGGTATTGCTAGCTGCTATAGGTTACGGTGACTGCTTACCATCAGGTGGGCCGTATGCTTGTGTGCCACCACTGCGTATGCGTGTGTGAAGCAATAATTTGAATGCTTCACAAGCCCATCGATCATAAACTATAGGCATTACACTGAATCACGGAAACAGTGTGTAAACACGACAAATTATCGCCGTTTAAACGCCCTGGCGATGTCTACAGATAAAATAAAAATATTATTTGCCCGATAAGGGGAAGTAACGGTCCTGTTTCCCGCCATTTCTGCTGTCACGCATTGTCACTTCACGTTATCTGTGGTCGCGTTCTATTTGCTCTTTAATTGCGTTCAGAATTCGTGAGGCGTGTATACTAAACTTTTAATTACAATATGATAAGTAACAGTCCCGATATATATGTTTGAATCGGTAATTAATTTAAATGAATATGTATGAGAGTCAAATTAGTTATTCTTCGAGTGGAAATGTTTCATTTAATTTATTTTGGCGTCTAGTGACTCGATGTTTCATTTAATTTTAAATATCTATTCGCAATTACATTATCGTCTTTCTTATGTCTCTAGTCTCTAATTACAATATAGTAACAAGGTACATGTGATACTATTGTTACCAGTGATATTAATAATAATAATGCTTGGACGTCATCACACAACGCTATCTAGCCTCAAACTGAGCAAAGCTTGTTCTATGGGAACCAGCAGCTGATACAATACTTATATACTTCTTTATGTACATACATATTTATAATACAGCGGCCCGCGCCGGCTTCGCACGGGTAGACATTTATCAAATATTTTTTCTAGCCGTTTTTAGACTTTTTTAGGCAATTTTTTGAATTTTTCCGTAAGAACCATCCTCGTACTTCAAGGTATATTTAAAAAGAATTAGCGAAATCGGTTCAGCCGCTCTCGAGATTTGCGCTTAGCAACACATTCAGCTATTCATTTTTAAATTATAGAGATACCAAACACCCAGACGCAAGGCAAACATAAGGTCACATAAATGTTTGCCACGGCGGGAACCGAACCCGCGACCCCTAGTGTGACAGTCAGGCATACTAACCCCAGACCAGCGGTCTCGTCATGTCATTGATGACGTAGAAGACAGAATATTCATTAACTATTGACTTAATAATAAAAGCTCAGTAACTGGAACGACATTGGATTCAATCAGAAACGAGGGATCCTCATATGAGCTTAAGTTACTGAACAGCCCAACGGGTCAGTCAGTTCACGATAACGGGTAGGGCACATAGCTCGGAAGAACGGATGGACGATCGGGCCAAAAAGTTTTTTTCAGAAAAAAAAAACACCAATCAAAATAAACGACATAATATTTCATTACCTACCATTTATATTTATCCATACGTATGTATGTCCCATCCTTCAACTACTTAAATGACTACAAATTGACTACGATAAAGCATTAAAAATAATCATACCCAATTCTCTATGTTCCATGTGTTCCTCTTCCATTCTCTATCAGCCATCTCTGTATTCACTTCTTTTCTGGCCATGTCATCTTTCACACAATCCATCCATCTATTTTTAGGTCTACCTCGACCCCTGTACCCGTCCACATTCATACATAAAACCTTTCTTACCACGAAAAACAAAACCAAAATATTTAACGAAGACAAGTATATGTGTAGGATAGAACAGTATTTGGATAGTGGGTATAGTTATATTAAGTACCTATATCCCATTAACCAACCATCGACAAACATGAACCACATTAACCTTGCATAAAACCTACTGATTTGTAAATTAACACTACCGTGCTTAATTATGAAACAGTCGACGATTCAAAGGTTACTTACCCTATTGGTAATAACTTTAATTCTACTTGGAATTAATATTCGATAAATAAACTCTACTAGAAACTACGATCAAGTGGAAAACCATTTTTTTATACCATTGAGGTGGCACATAAGTATACGGCCCACCTGATGGTAAGCAGTCACCGTACCCTATAACCGCTAGCAAATCCAATGGTAACACTAACGCGTTGCTAACCCAGCACATCCTCGTGGAAAACTTAACTCAACTTAAGTCAACCTTACTCACCGCAGAAACACAACACTACATAAAAGTAGATTGATTTGATTGCAGTCTTCTGTAAGGTGAAGATACAGTCCTCTATTTTTAATGGAAATCCCCACGGGAGATCACACTTCGCCCTACCTCTATACTCCATTTTATAAACGTACTCATGCCAATTTTCATGATAGTAATAAAGTATTCTTAAATGAACAGCAAAATGATGTTTTAACCATCTACCGAGTAGCAAGTGGCATTGAAACGACTACTAGTGTTAGTTGCAATGAAATTACTTGTTACCAAGCACGCGACGTACCATGGTTTAGTTCGGATAAAGAGGGCACAGTAATTGCCCTGCGAAGGAAAAATAAATTCAATGTTAATCAAGATACTGATGATAGGGACAAAAGATAGTATTACCAATGTGACAGAGAGAGAAAGCTTTGTAATACTAGAACTCTTGTTATCGCTAATATGGTTGCACCAAACTCATTTAATAGAACATTAAAATAAAACCAACAAGTTCAGGTTGACAATGTAAGTGAAGACGGACAAATAGACGGAAAACAAACATACCAAAAAGTAATATGAACTAAGAAATAAATTGAAAAGACACTAGTTAAATACGTAACGGTAAATAAGGTAGCTTTAATTAAATATGAGAAAAGAAAGCAGCCTAATCAGTAATTAAACTCGATACAGCATAAAGATGACTTGGAAGGGGAACCAAAATCTATCGATCTTAGGTACTTTGATGAACATCTTAACGTAGCAAAATTGATACGGGAATAGAAAAGTTTCCATGAATTACATGATCTGCGTTTCAATCGAAGTTATTACCAATTCAACATTGGATGGTGATATTGGTGCTATATTTAATACAAGTTATAGGACAAAAATAATTAAGGGACGCATAACTAATAGCATAATGCAAAAGCGAGTTAAAATATGAGAAGCGTTGTTGAATTAATTAAATTTAAGAGTTAATAAATACTCCATTCAAATTGTAATAAGTAAGTTTATTCGCAGAGTCTCCTTGACACGAATGTCGGATATCATCAAGTTTCTATACATCTTGTTAGGGTACTTGATGTCTGCTCCTACATAATAACCGCGAGTTTTCTGAATAGTTCTAGCAATCATATAAGCAATTTGGTCAAGTTCAACTGACAAATACTTGTTAAAAAATATTTTTAAAGAGATTTCCCATTCAAATTGGATCCTGGGGAATGTACCTCCACCTTAAAGAAGATCGCTGTCAAATAAAACTACTTTTATGTAGTGTTGTGTTTCTGCGGTAAGTTTGGTTGCCAGTGCTCCACTAGGATACGCTGCGGTAGTGGTAATTTTGTTAGCACATTGAGTCCTCATCAACAACAGGGTTGGCAACGTGTTACTGATAGTGGTATACAAAAATCTTGCCCCAGTGGACAGGATTGTTCACCACATCATCAGCTTTTCACTGCAGGGTATACCCTAACGCCCTAAAGGACCATGTAGTCCGGTCCTGCGAAACTCACCACAATTTGCCGCAGACATGCGACGTGCTCAAGTGACGAATAGTTAAAAAAAAAATCGCGTTTGTTTGCAGTACCCGTGACTGAATATTTGTTTTCTTTTTTTTATTTTAATAATTGTTTTTTTATGTGACAAAGCAGTTTGTAACTTCTTTATAAATACATACGGATCAGTACTCTTTGTCGGCAATTAACGCAAATTCAAAGCATATTAAAACTCTTTTTGGTCCTTCATGTACACCATCCCCATTGGCGTTACTCGAATTTGGGGATATGAGGGTCAAGTGGACGATAATGGGAAGATAGCATGAACAAAATGAACTAAACAAACATTCTCGAACCATATGTCACTCCTTTAAACCAGGAATATTTTAAAGAAACCAAAGTTCAACGGCGTTTGTTATTTAAATTTGTACAATAGGAACTATTCAAAGATCGTATTTGGAAATAGCTCAAGTACTGGTGGCAAGAAAACCTTCCGACTAAGTTTTCGAAAACCTAACTCAAAATGTCAAAATTTTCATATACGAATTCTTAGTTCCACTATTCGCCGGCGCAGCGCTGTTCATTTTCCCATACAAATACGTAGTCAAAATTTATTCTTGTCTCAGGCGACAGTCTTCCGTAATTTAATATTTGTCTAAATAACCGTATAGAATACAATGTGCCTCCTAACTACGAAAGTCCTTGGAACATGAGATACAGCCTTAAGAATGACGCGCGACTAATGTCGTGTACGAAATCAATTAGGTATTTAATAATCTCGGCATCCTTTTTACTCATTACTAATTTCCAATTATCCGAAGAAGGACAGGGTTCAATACTAATAATTATATACATATTCGACTTTGCTGTAACGGTATTTGAAATCAATATCATTACTAATATTAAAAAAAACTGCCCAAATGGCTTTTGCTGGCCATTAGGAAACAGATACGAAGGGTTTAAAAAAAACTTAAATAATACGATGTTGACTAAGCAGTTTTAGAATACTACTACGCAAACTTATCACCTTATCAGCCACACTGGTTCTATGAAATAATGACACACACATGTCGACATTAAGTGAATCATTACTTATCTAGGTACACCTTGAGATCGTGTAGATAATAAATAACCGTGGAATTAAAAAAACCGACATAGAGAAAATTTAAATGATGTCATAAGAATATATGAAAAAGTGCGATCCATAGCAACCTAAGCAAGTAACAACCTACACTGCACGAGCGCTAATCAAAAGTAAACACAGGGTTACAGCAAACAATATAAATAATCATACAAAAAAGGCATATATTACCAAACTCACCTCTACCGCGGATATCCTAACCAAAAACGGATAAACTTTTTGAACTCTGCCGTCACTGGCTGAAATTAAGGAAAATATCGAGTGAGCGGTCTCTTTTGAGGAGCTCGACACGACCGCGCGCGACGGCGGCCGAGCGCTAACTGAGCGGTTAGGCGGCGCCTGCGACAAACGAAGCAACGCCTTCACGCAAACATACACGCGCGAACAACGCGTGAACGCATACATATGTGTGCGGTGAGACAAAACCTTCATGAAAAATGCAATGCATTCAAAAGAAGCGGTGCGAGGTAGCATAGTTCAAATGCATACACTTTTCTATAGATTTCATGTCAAATGTTTAGTTTTCGTTTTCGTGTTGCTATCTGTATTACAGATCGAGCATTGGGTCGCCTTTTTTTTTAAATAATTGTATTCAACTGTTTTTAAATTTAAATTGTGTTCTTTTATTGTTATCTAAAAAAGTATGGACGAATAAAAATGTATACTGACCTAGGTTCACGTTAGTAATTTCATGGGATCCGGTGAATATTCAGCGATCGAAAGGTACATAGATACTTGGAAACGGCGGGCATGTATGAAGAGATTGATCAATATAGGTAAATGAAGCTAAAGAAGGAAGTTTTTGGCGGGAATCAGGCAGAGCGGTTGAGATTTTTTCCAGTGTCTCGCAAATTGTGTTATAGTGATCTTTAATATGTATTTTTAGTGTCGTTATGTGCAGTAATGTTTCATTTAGTGACTGATTTATAGGAACATTTGAAATAATGACATTATACGACTTTTGGGTTAAGTGATTTATCATTTTGGTCTATAGGTTTACCTCTGACCTAAAGGCGTGTAACAATCTGCTCAGCTATGAATTCATAGGCATTATACACCATAGGAAAAAGGATCGCGAAATTATAAAGGTTCCGGGTTTTATAACTTTTTTTTCATATGAACATTCCCCTGACAGTAACCAACACAAATAAAAAAGAATTAGCGATATCGGTCCAGCCGTGATATAGTGATTCATTTATTATATAGATTAAAAATTAGTCATTTTGTTTGTACAGTTAATTTTGTAACTCAATGACAAAGCTGATCAAATTAAGATGCTATTGGAAAAGGATTCGCGATCATTGATCATCTCAACATGATACCTAATTACCCGAGCACGGCGACTAACGAAACGATTCTTGTTGTATAATATGTGAATTTGTAATGAGTTTTGTAGTTTAATCAATTGAAATTAAACGTATGTCTTGAAGACATTTTTTATTGTAAGAAAAATGACAGAACATTTATTGACTTAATCAAATCAAAATTAGAACAACTTTTTCTAATGTGCCAGTACGCGCACAATTCTAACAGTATACGATCATTAGATTAAGAACCATGTGGCCTACGAGCACGGCTTTCCTCTGAACATCACTATGAATATAGTATCAAATACATTAAAATATATCAAATGATAATGTTTTCTTATTCGATACTTTTTAGAGCGTGATTATTCCGTAATCGGGTTTTGAACTTACTTTTTGTTTATTATTTGTTGACAAAAAAGGAAGGCAACACTTTTAGAGCCATTTCGTAATTGATGCATTATTATTGTGTCTTTCTTTTTTATTTTATTTAAGTAGAGGGCAACACCTTAAATTTACAACTCGGCAACACTGTTAAAGGACCATTTAGTCGTTAATGCATTTTAGAACAATATTAAACTACCAGCTACACCAGCACTCACATAACCTGACGCGACGTCTTATTCCTTAGCAATAAGGTTGAGAATGTAAACAAAGGCAGCGTCATACACCAGTTGAACAAATATCTTAAAAGCGACCTCATTCTTACGTGGCTCATGTATGTAGGTGTATGTATATACCTACCTACACAATATATACAGTACTAGCGACCCCCCCCCCGGCTTCGCACGGCCAGCGTTGACTATCTAAGTTAAATATATACAAAACACAAAGAATTATACATAAAAACCTTACTCTAGAATTACATTAAAAAACCGCATCAAAATCCGTTGCGTAGTTTTAAAGATACATAGGGACAGACAGACAGCGGGAAGCCACTTTGTTTTATACTATGTGGGCCTTTTTTCCATTTTAAAATATCTTTTTTTAAAACATAAGAAGATACGAGTTGTAGAATTATATTGTTAGTTGAATCCTAAAAATGCATGTGTTAAAAAAATAAAAAAATATTACATATTCTGTAATCATATAAACATTTGAATTTGGAAAAGGTGTCAGACATTACTTTTTTTCAAAAAAATTCTTTACATTAGCATTCCAAATACCTCTTACTTAGAATTAAAGCATTTTTCCCTCCTTCCTTTCCCGAAGTAGAAGGTAGCTTTTATCGTCTTAATGCTTAATGTCAAACATTTAATATTTAACACTTATTGAATGAAACGAGCGAAAACAATATGGCGTCTTCACAAAAACCGAGGATGCACAATAATTTGCATGTTTTAACATGGACATTCTAACCTTTTTCAATTTATTCAAGCGTTGTTTATGGGATATCATTAAAAAGTAATGATTATTGTCTATGACCTTTGCTTTTGGACTGAACTTCACGATGAATAAAATAAATTCGTATCCTGTTTTTGACTCCCTAATGCTTGTACAGTGGGCAATCATCAACTTTGTTATATAATTATATGCTTTTTTATACCACTAAGGCGGCACACAAGCATACGGCCCACCTGATGGTAAGCAATCACCGTAACCAGGGGTATCACTAACGGGTTGCCAACAATGTTGTTGATGAGGACTCACTGTTCTAGCAGCAGTACTACTAGCCCAGCGTATCCTCGTGGAGCACTGGCAACCTTACTTACCTATGCTACATTTGTTGGGACATATATAACGAATGAGTGAGACTGACAATCAAATCGAATTAAATCAAATCAGAAATAATTTATTCAGTTTCGGCCCTAATAAAGCACTTAGAAAAACACACAATGCTAAGGTGAGTGGAAGAAGGAGTGGTGGACGGTCAAGGTCTAATTTTCTAGATCATATCACCACAGTGCTCAATGATGGTAAAGAGTACTCCGAACCGGCGGGCATGTGAGATCAATGTAGAAGAAGCAAAAGAGGTGTGCAAATCAAGAGTGAAACACCGCTCTACACCGAAAGTAACTTTAGTTGCTTAAAAAGAAAGAATAGAAAATACCGAATAATAATTATTTTGTGATATATTAATGTCACGCAAGTATTTTAAACGTAAACTATATATTTAATTTGAAAAGAGTAATTGCTATTCTTGCCGGATTGTTCTCAGCAAAAAACGACCTGCCGAATCCGGTGGTAGATTCTGACGACTTGAAACTACTTATTTGTAATGTATTGTCAAATAAAGATGATTTAGAGTTTTAGTTTGAGGATATTAAAGATGAAACTGAACATACCTCGCTTGTCCCTTTTCCCCACACGGCAGGAACCACCAAACCAAGCTGTGCTATTGTTATCAAGCCCTTTTATACAACTAGTTATCAGCTCCCACCGGCTGCACCGATCAATAAATTTATCGTTCGTTATCTAAGCTTTTGGGATTCGGACACAATCTATGCGGGGTAAAATCGCGGGAGTAAAGAGCCTAAAGTCTAAAACGAAAAAAATCACCCTTAATATGCAGGTATTCTGATGAACTTGGTCAAATCAAATGAGTGTTGACAAGACGATGAATATTTTAGTTTCAATAAACAACAGCATATAAACATACATACATATTTTAGCTGAGTTTTAGTTGTTGTCTGTTGGCCTGTCACTTATTTGAACTTAACTAATAAGAAAGGACTAAGAGTATAGCCATCCTTATTTAACCCCGCACATGAGCAAGGGATAGTAAAACTTAGTCCTGTCAAATTAGTTTAGTTTAGTAATTTTGTACAACAGAATCGAAACCATAAATAAGTAAAAAATTGCATTGATTGTCAAACAAAATAAAAATCCACAGATAATTTAAATCATTAATCGAAATAAACAAACCCAAACCACCATAGACATTTCCATCCAGCCAGTGCCAAATAGAATTTTAAAAAGCATATTTTTTTGTGACAACACCTTAGACCTCCGCGATTCAAATCGCCTAACGATGCTCTATTGTCGACATTAACATATTTTGGGACCGTTTACCTTTAGAACTTCCTCAGTGAGCATAACATTCAAAAACTACTTATTTTTTATTATCTCTAATTGTCTCTACCGGCCTACACTCTAATTTATTATTTTCGTTGAGGACAGCGGACGACGTGAAGCAAGGATCTGAGGAATATATCTTACAAAATCTTTTCTTTCTTTTTAATACCATTGAGGCACACAAGCATACGGCCTACCTGAGGGTAAGCAGTCACCGTAGCCTATAGCCGCTAGCAATACCAGGAATATCACTAACGCGCTGCCAACCCTGTTGTTGATGCGGTCTCACTGTGCTAACAGCATTACTACTAACCCAGCGTATACTCGTGGAGCACTGGCATCCTTACCGCAGAAACACCACTACATCAAAGTAGTGTTATTTGACTGCGGTCTTCTATAGGTGGAGATACAGTCCCCAGTTGGGCGGCTCCAATTCAAATGGGAAAACCCACGGGAAATCCCAAATCGCCTACCTCTCTTTAAAAGCTAGTAGGGATACTCTAAGTCTTACCTCAGACTGCAACGAAGCCTTCAACTCCTCCGTTAGCTTCTTCAGCGATGCAATCTGTAAATAAAACAGATACTTAAAAACAAAATCATAGTACCATCTTTTACCCGCTTTTATTTAACTTCACCTGTCCGGTGATCAAAATCAAATCAAATCAAGAAATAATTTATTCAGTTTAGGCCCTAATAAGGCACTTATGAAGGTCTAAATTACCACCAGTTCGGAAAAAAACGCCTCCTGAGAGGTCAAGTGTTTGTGTGTGTAATCAAATCTTGCAAGTTAATTTGAATCTCTTCACAATATCCGATTGAGCTGAATTTGGGATCCAAAGGGAGGTCCCTACTTGAAACATGTTGTTTGGCTGTTTTTCATAAGCTTTGTCGGATATAGCTAGTCAACGTAAAATGTCTGAAAAAGAACACAATAGTATATAATTATGTTTTTTTTTAATTACAGCTACTACAGTTTTTTTATTTGCGTTCGGTGCAATAACCATGTAGGAATCGAACAGAAAAACTCGCAACTGACCGGATTTTAATGCCTTTTTAAGGATCGTAACCGAAGGCTAACCAACGGAACCCTATGACTAAGACGTCGCTATCCGTCCGTCTGTCTGTCAGCGGGCTGTATCTAATTATTTTTGCAATTGGTTGGTGCAATAGCTGTGTCTACGGATCGAACCGCATAGTTAAGTTTGTCATGTTTGTTTTTAGTAGGTTCCTAGCAATCGGTGTGTAAGTCCAACTCACACTTGGCCTATCTTTTGAAATGACTTGATTAAATTAGCACTAGGAAAATTAATTTTCTAAAGTACCTACCTACACAATAAAAACATAGTAGCTTGTGTTGAGTATAAGTGTGTGTATTAGTAATTATTTCAAACATAAATAAATATTACGAACAAATATTATGGTAAATTACGTTTGCTTGCGTAAATTCGCATGTAAATATCAGTGAATGTTGTGGATACCTAATATAAATAAAGTACGTGAAAATAAATTATTCCCAATCTTAAAACAGGTATGTATGGTTAACTACTGAACTGTGCCGGTAGCAGGAACATTTTCGACAACGTTTTCGTATCGCCTTCAACTATTTTTGTATGGAAAATGAACAGCGCTGCGGCGGTGAAAAGTGGAACTAAAAATTAGTATGTCAATTTTGACATTACGCGAGTTACGTTTTCAAATACGTTGTCGACAATGTTCCTGCTACCGGCACTGTTATCAAAACTTCATAGTCGAAACGCAATGGAAGTGTACAATTAAAATATTTTTATAAATATAAAGATTCCTTTCCAAAAAAATTCAAGATATTCAAGGAAAGAAAGAAATAAAGGAATAAAATTCTGAAAAATACTTGTTTTTTTTCCAAAAACTTCTTTCTACTAAAAAAATATCACGCTTCTAGTGCGTTATTTTGCTCGAAGACAGTTGGCAACCCTACATATGTACCTACACTACACTGTAAAAATCGATCGTGTTATCTATCCCACCTTCCCCTTTACATTACCCACACAATACAATATTTAAATACGTCTGCACTATACATTTGACCCGTATGTACACAGGAAAAACGTCATACATAATAGGGGACCAAGCTTCGTAAATAAATAAAGCCGCCATTGCTATGCGAATACATTTCACTGTGACGTGACCTATTGGTGGCGCGCATTTCAATCGGATTCCAAATTTGAATTCCAAAATCGTCACTCGTGATTGGCTGATCAATGTTTATTTTTTTTGGTCGATGACAAGTCGATTTATTCCGCTGACTTTATGCCAGTGTTGTTCCATTTTGTGAATTCGAACGCTCTGCAATAAGATATAGGTTTTTGTCGCGCAATTTTAATTGAAAAATGTTATAAATGATAATGATCCACAATTTGTATAAACTGACTTAACAGACGAAAAGTTTTGAGCGAATTAAGGGGCAAACATTTACTGTTTAGAGTATTATTCTACTATATTAAATTTGAAAAAGGTGATTAAATTTTGTAATCTAAATTAAATATATATATATAAATTCTTTAAAAAAAAATATTAATAAATTGGGACAAAGGCCAAAAAGATTTGAAATTGAAAGATTGATGCATCTCCCCTAACATAGGCTGACATGTTTTCATTAAATAAGCAAAAAATACTTCCCAGGAACTAGGTCGAAGACAATGTATATCGATTTATATACGAGAAATACTACCGGATTTATCGTTTCCTCTCTGAATATAAAATAATTCCGACCTTTCGTTACAACGATCAATATTCGTCACAAAATACAGGCAATACTTTGTACGGCAGTGTTGCCAGCGTAGAAGGACATTCTATTGGTTTATTTATATTGTTTATCAATCTAAACATTCACACTGGCTGGACACGCGAAACAATTCACTTTATTTTATTCCATCAACTAGGTCCAGTACAAAATCCTTAACAAAAAACGACTTAGCCTTGCTAGTCGCATAAGATGTGTAGCATCTGGCATCTGACGGTCATTGGTAAAATCAAAAAGCGCCTGCCCAGCTTCGAGTTACACACCCGTCCCTTTTCACGAAATCACTCCCACAATCAGGAAAGCGAGGGAAAATTGTTTTCAAAACTTAAAGTATATTTATATTTTCCAGTTCGGCACTAAAGATTTGGCGGGTTCACCATCAATCAAGATTTATTTCGGACTAGCACAAGAAATAGTCATGTACGGAGCGGCAGATTACTCATGACCATGACACCATAGAGACGCGACATCGACACGGCGTCATTTTCAGACTACAACTCTTTACACGGAGAAATAAAAGAGATAAAATGTTCATTTCAAATTCAGTGATAAGATTCAAGATCAAATCCTTGAATAAGATCCCCGCCTTTTTCTCAAAGGACTACAGCATGGGGTACTTAAAGGGTGAAGATATTTTTGCAGGTCGACAACGCGCGAATGATGCCTCTGGTGTAGCAAGCGTCCATATGCTGTAACCGCTTACCATCAGGCGGAATGTACGCTTGTATGCCGCCTTAGTAGTATAAAAAAATATAGTCGCATCTGGCAACCCGCTATACAAAAACCCACGTCAAGAATACATTAACGAAGAACAATTTACATAGGTTCTGGGACACTCGATTATAATCGCAGATCGGTATCGAATCGATTGACAAATAAAACATCGCGTCAATGATATACCTACAGATTTGTGGAATATTTAACTGTATTTCCTCGGAGCGTTCATGAATTGCATGAGACTCTGAAATGGGTCAACAATAAATATTGATCGATTACAGTGACAGGTTTTGCAAGTGCACAAATTGATATTGTAACACCCAACAAGAGTCACAATAAAAGTCTACTGCTAAGGGATTTAACATTATACATAGGCACTGTAACGCCTTAATTGTTACATGGCTGGCTAGTAGATATTTAGAAGGCAACAACACCTCACTAGAAAAAAAACTATATTATTTATTAGTAGTATATATAAAAATGAATCCCTATTTCCCTTGGTCACGGCATCTCGCGTGAACGGCTGGACCGATTTCGCTAATTCTTTTTTATTTGTGTTTGTTATTATCAGGAGTAGGTTCTTATGAAAAGAAAAGTTTGAAAAAAAACCGGAAACTTTTTAATTTCGCGATGTATTTGACACATGAATTCATAGCTAAGACATCGTCTGTCGGGTCAGCTAGTAATAAAATTAAAATCATTTATTGACACAAAACAGATTAAACTATTTACAAAAACATATCTTAACCTACCTACTTATAGATAAAAGATCTGACCCAAACCAGAATCATGCGGTAGCGTGCCAAGAATGCTAGCAGCAATGCCACGCTGGATAGCAATGCTGATTAGCGAGCGAGATATGTTCCAGCACGCCTGTCACGACAGGCCTCAACTAGCCTACGTGAGACCTCCTTGAAAAGCTGAAGAGCATCCGCCCCCAGGGACCCAGAGTTTCAACCGCAAATGCAGAAAATATGTGCCTTGGACCAAGACATGCATATTTCCGGCGCTTGAGGCACTCTTGCTGAGCAGCAGCGGCGCCGGCCGCCACCGAGGTGTCAGGGAGATGAGACGGAGCCAGGGTATCGACACAATTAAAATTAAATTATTATTAGAATAAATTTATGACATCGTGATTATATGTAGGTAGGTACCTACATATAATCACGATGTCTGTTTCGGGTAGGCAGAGTATAGAGCGCCATTTCACTCGTGACTTGAACATGTTTATTTTATATTGTTTAAACTGTTATGTGAAAAAATGGCCAAGTGCGAGTTGCAAACACATTCCTAGTAAGGAGACCCTTTAATTATTTTTATTAATTACTCATAGAGTTCCGTTGTCCGGTCAATCCAACTAGGGAAATTATTTTTCGTAAAAGCGGTAACAGAAATACACAGCCCGCTGACAGAGACAGACGGACGGACGGACCGCGGATATCCAAAAATTAAAATCAAAAATCATTTATTCAGTTTAGGCCCTAGTGAGGCACTTATGAAGGTCTAAATTACCACCGGTTCGGAAAAAGACACCTGAGAAGAACCGGCAAGAAACTCAGTGCTCTGTCTTTTTTTTTCATGTATCAATTATGGCATAACAACTATGGAGTCTTAGTAATATGGTTCCGTTGTTTTTTTTATATACCACTAAGTCGGCACACAAGCACCGTAGCCTATAGCCGCTAGCAATACAAGTGATATCACTAACGAGTTGCCAACCCTGTTGTTGATGAGGACTCACTGTGCTAGCAGCATTACTACTAGCCCAGCGTATCCTCGTGGAGCACTGGCAAGTGGCAACCTTACAAGTAGTGTTATTTCACTGCGGTCTTCTGTAAGGTGGAGGTACAGTCCCAGTTCCCATTAATATTGGAGCCGCCCGACTCCAAAGGCCACGGGAGATCCCAATTTACCCCTTCTCTCTTTTTAAGCTTGTAGAGTGATTATTCACTGTACTTAAGCTTAGAAAAAATAATTGGTACAGGCCGGGGTCTGAAACTGGGCCCATCAGATTTTACGGGTTAAGATTGGTTCCCACGGCTGGTTACCTTTTGGATACAGACGTGCCCTAGACCGTGCCTAAAAGAAAATTATCTATGGTGAAAAATGAGTGCTGTAACAATTCTGCCTACCTCCTCGGGGCGCCTTATGGGAAGATACTTACAGGTCGCGGCACGAAACTCTAGCGCTGAGCGAAACGTGGAGGGGATAGCTGCGCATGGGTACCATCGCGCACGCAATACAAATTAGTAATTTAATTGCTTAGTTAAAAACAGCAAAATAATGTTTTAATGTAAAGTCAAATAGTAAGTCTAGCGGTGAACAAAATGTGGAACTTAACTGCGTATGGGTACTGTCACGCACGCAAATATTACTTCATGTTACCTACAATATAATTTTTAACAAGTTTATGGGGAGTAGAAAAATAAATACACTATCGGATTTGTAAATTTTTATATTAAATACCAAATAATAAAAAAAATTATATTAAGTCCGAATTACATAAGAACCTACTGAAGTTTCTTCTCAGGATAGAAGAAACCTGCGAGTTCGGCAGGGTGTGGACATCAGACACCGCATTCTCCTTTCCGATATCTAGTCCGAATCAGACAATGGTCTTACACCTTCAATAGTATCCCAACAGGGCCTTTTGCTTACTGAGGGCCCCGGCTCAGGGCTGCTTCGGTCGTCGGCACTAACAGCGTCATCGTCATCAGACTCACCAAGGCTATCCTCTGAACTGTCACCATCAACGCGAATGATGAATTCTTCTGTAACCAAATCCACGACATGGTCACTCTTGACATATTGCTCTTCTATGTCCTTTACCTTTTGGCATAACTTTCCCCAATCCCAAGCACCCATCAGCAAAACTTTTTCTTGAATTAGTTCTATACATTTAGCAACACTCCACTTCACATTTTTACTGCCTACATATTGCTTTATGTCAGACCATGCCATTTCGATTGGATTTAGATCTGGGTGGTATGGTGGCAGTCTTAGCACTTGATGTCCTTGCTCTGCTAGTATCCTGTCAATTGAAAATGTTTTAAATCTATCTTTGTTAGCCCGTATTAAATTGTATAGTTGAGGTTTTAGTAGAGTTTCCTCATATTGTATGCCCTTTTCAGTAAGCCAACCCTGCATGTCAGCTTTTTTGGAATTAGAAGTGGGTGCAAGGTCCCATTGTTTATTATGGTATGATGCGTTGTCGACTACCACGACAGAATTAGGCGGTAAGTTCGGCAATAACTGTGTCCTCAGCCATTTTTCGTAGTTGTCGTAGTTCATATTGTCGTGGTAGTCGCCTGATTTCGCACCAGCTTTAAAAGTTAACAGTGCGTTCGGTATGAACCCAGCCTCTGATCCTGCGTGGACAATGACCACCCGCTGTCCTTTGGAGATAGGTTTTTTGAGACCTTTTGTAGTACCATCGGTCCAGGCTTTTGGAGCAGAGTGCGATGAATCTACGTAAGATTCATCTGTATATACGATGGGCCTTCCCTCTTGGCGATATTGTTTTATTTTGCGTAAGTATTCGATACGTAGTAAACGTATATTTGAACTTTCAATCAGTACTTTTCGATTGTTTTCAGTATTTTTCCACCGAAACCCTAAACTCTTAATTATTCGTCGAAGACTTCGTTCTGAGCCTTTGAAATTTATATCTTCCTCTAGCTTCTTTCTCAACTTTCCGACGGTGGGAAGTTCATTATTTGTCCTATGAAAGTTATGTATGCACCTCTTTATTAATCCTTGATCAAAGTTATCAATATCTGTGACCGGTTTTGATCTGGAGCGTTTTTTGCCTGGTGTTCTAAATACTGATAATAAGTCGGAATTATTGGCTTCAGTGGAGATTTTCCTTACCGTTGCTATGGACGTCTTTGTAGATTCAGCTGTCCTTTTCTGAATTTTCTGTAAGTCACTAATTATACTATTTAATTTTATATTTCCCGCCTGAATAACTTCTGCAGTTTGTTTTATTTCACTTATATCTACAGTGCTGCGGTCAGAATCGAGTAAAATACTCGCAGCTTCGCCAATTTCACTTTGAATTTGTTTCAGGGAATTAATGAAATCATTCGATTCCCTTTTCAGAAAACAATGCACGTCAAACACCATTTTCCGTGCCTGTCTTTTCAAAACAGTATTCCTTCTCGGCCTCGGCATTTTCACTGTTTAAAAACTGTTCAAACTTAATCAAACAGTGAATAAACTAACAAACACAACAAACAAATCAACAAAACAAACTTAACAAAAAACAACAACAAAAATTAACGATGACAACAAAACAATTCAGAACGCGACTGTACACTGGAAGTGCGCGGAGCGTCGTATCGGCACGGGGGACGGAGTACGACTGGAGAGCCAATCGGCGCAACGCACGCTCGCCCTTCACCCCTGTACCCCGCCAAGACACCTTATTTTTTACTTCTGCGCAATAACGGTCAGCGCTAGAGTTTCGTGCCGCGACCTATAACACATGTGTGTATTATCAATTCTATCTGAAACACATTAAACCCCATACGATGGCTTCAACTCATAATCCGCGGTAGACCTTTTAAAGTGATACATTTAAAAACTCAAAGCGTGTCGTAACTGTTATCCTCACTAGTCGGAAAGCTGTGCTATCAGCTATATCAGTGTGCAAACACGACGAGCGATACCCTATCTACCCTACAGCAACGGACATTTGACAACGGAGGCGGGCCAGCGAATCATTGCAACGCAAGAGGTAGCGGGCTGAGTACCTACAAAATATGTATTATATTAACTTATGGTAAACTAGCGACCCTAATACCTAAATACATTATGGCCGGCAATAAATACCCCTGGTGTTGCAAGCGTCTATAGGCTACGGTAACCGTTTACCATTAGACGGGCCGTTTGTTTGTTTGCCACCAGTGTTATAAAAATAATCACCAAGCTACTACATGCCCACCGGTTCCGAGTACTTTTTAGTTTTACATCATTCGCTTAATTAAAATCACTTAAAACTAAAAACAAATTCTGTACCGAGAGCATAGCAATGTACCGACATTGTAACACAGCACAGGAAAAAAGAATTTTATTATTTCTTCAATTCGAATTTGACATAAATCGAGTTACACTCAAGTTTGTTGATGCTCGCTATAATCGATTGGTACTGGTTGACGAACACTCAAACCCAAGATACCTATAACCCAAAATATGGGAATCTATTATCATAATACGTGAAGCAAAAACTTTCGTAAAACGGTTACGAAAAATGCACAGACGGTGGAGTATGAAATTTGGCACAGATAGACAGAGGAATTGACGGCATTGGATTAAGCCCGTGCGAAGCGCTCATGCCGATTCAGATCGCTAGTACTTTATAATTTACTTTACCATTTGTTAGCGATTGTACAAAAGGCACTGTTTCTAGTCGGGCGTTTTCAATATTTGCGCAAACCCATCACGCCCTACTTTCCTACGCTCTTAGTATAGAAAATCGCTTATCTTATAGCCAAACGGACAAGCTTATAAGCTAATAGTACGTCGAAAGGGTTGTCCCTGTCGTTCACCGTTAGGTAAAGTGAAATAGAAGACCATATGCAACGTGGATTGCCTCACTTCAAAACTAATATAGGTCTACGACCCCAATCGACTATTTTAACCACGACGTTATTATTAAAAAAAAAAAAAACTTATTGTATTTGGGGTGCGCTTTGGTCAATTATTACCAAGCTTGATGGTAAGCGGTCACCGCTTGCTATCTGAGAGTCATCTCTATTTGAGCAGACTTTACAAAATAAGTACTTTCAAATCGTCAGAATCTACCACCGGATTCGGAAGAAACTCAAGCAGCAATTACTCTTTTAATAAAAAAATACCAAAGCATGTTAAATGAAATGACGGTATACATACGTAACATGAATATTTCACAAAAAGATATAGATTTGTATGTAAAAAAAGAACATGTTCACCTAAATATATCAAATCCTCCGTCCATCCGTATGGAAAAATGAACAGCGCTGCGGCGGCGAAAAGTTAAACTAAAAATTCGTATGATTTTTTTTACATTTTGAGAGTTACGTTTTAGAATACGTAGTCCCAAAGATGTTCTCGTTACCTGTAGCGCGAGCATGAATAATTTGCGACAACGTTTTCGTATCGCCTTCGACTATTTTTTTATTGAAAAATGAACAGCGCTGCGGCGGTGGAAAGTGGAACTAAAAATTTGTGTGACCCATTTTGACATTTCGCGAGTTACGTTTTCGAATACGTAGTCGAAAAATTTTCCTGCTACCGGCACAGAAGATAGTAGCCTGAGCAAGCCCAACGTGCGACTACGTATTCGGATCACTGAGCAGTAAGAATTTACATAGTCACAAGTCATTCTTGCTCAGTACCGGTGGCCTTACTCACTGTAGAAACATAGAACTAAATCAGAGTATTGTTATTTGACTGCGGTCTTTTGTAAGGTGAAGGTAGAGTTGGGATTAATGTATCTGGTAAAAAGACATTTACACCAAGCGAATTTTTTTCCCATATTTTCAGGGAAAATTGTTTACATAGGTTCGGCCACACTTTCTGCATCTGACAGACCTCTAACGATTGTCAGAGATATAATAGACAAGCCTGGTTGATGGCTTTAAGTGCTCTCTTCACGGGACAGGGATGGCTCAGTATTGGTCACCCATCCAACTATGGGCCACAGCTCGCAGATCAATGTGCACAATCACAGCTCTGCCATGAGCTCCTGAATTACATAAGAGCTATATGATATAAAGCCCATTATATGATATGATACTGATATGTATGCAGGATTAAATAAATAACGTTCTTCACAATTAATCACTATTTATTGGCCATCTTTTTCCAGTTGACAATCTCTGACGTCTCGACATCTCTCTTAGTATTGCCACCCACATAACAATAACATATATACACATCATTCCTTCCCCTCCAATTAGGAAACCTGAAGGAGAAAGAAAATAATACAGACATTAATAATAAAATACAAAAGAAATCAAAACTAACCTATTTTTTTGTGTAATTAATTACATTTTTGCGTGGTCTTAAACAATAATGATGACGGGGAGGGTCTGGATCTGTATTTAGAACATTATCATTTTGTACAGCCTCAGTCATTGCCATTTCCCCCCCTGCACTACCCTGAGCAACAACAAGGTTATCCTCGTCATTATTTTCATTATACTGGTCGCTGTTTGTGTCCTTGCTTCCCGTTGTATTACTGACAATCATTTGAGGTGGCGGCCCATCATCAGGTGCTGACACTGAAGTGCCTTGGGGTGCGAAAGTGGCGGGGGCCGAGGCCGAAGCGTTCGCACTCGGCACAGGCGCTACTGAAGGTTGTCGGTCACATACATACTTTATAATTTGATCAACATGACGACTTACACATATGTTACAGTTGTCTAATTTCAGTAAAAATAATCTCCGTCCTATTGTCTTAACTATAATCCCCAGCACCCATGTAGGTTTCCGAGACACGAACCATCTCACCCATACTTTATCTCCTGTATTAAAATGTCTTTTTCTATGTTCATTATTAAAATGATCATCTGTTTTATCCTTATAATAGACAGATGGACATACTAAATCTAGTTTACAACGCAGGTCTCGTCCATACATCAATTTTGCTGGAGTATGCCCCGTTGCACAATGAACACTGTTTCTATAGCGAAACAGATAATCTAAAAGTTGTTCATCAATACCACTGTGTCCGCCCTCTTTTAAAATACTTTTTAGCATTTTCTTACATGTGCGAACTGAATTTTCCGCCTGGCCATTACTCGCGGGATGATAGATTGGCGATTTCAAATGATTAATGCCATTAAACTTGCAAAAATTTGCAAATTCAGCTGTTCTAATCTTAGCATCATTATCGGATACTATAACATTTGGTAGGCCCAATCTAGAGAATAAATATTTTAATTTATTTATTAAGGCGCGAGTAGAGGTACCGCCGAGCATGGGCAGACATTCCAGCCATTTACTGTAGGCATCAACCACGACCAGATACACCCTTGCCCCTAATGACAAGTAATCTATATGAATTCGATACCATGCGCGCGGCGGACGTGGCCAAGGGGCAGGTGGAGCGCGCGGCGGCGCTGGCCGCAGCGCGCTGCATGTGGGACAAGCGCTTACCGTACGCTCGATATCAGAGTCGATACCCGGCCACCACATGCGACTTCGTGCTAATGCTTTTGTTTTTACTATACCCATATGCCCTTTATGTAATTCAATGAGAAGTTTATTTACTAATGATGAAGGTATTACCACTCGGTGACCACGGAATAAACATTGCTTATCAATGTCTAAGTCTAATTTGCATTTAAAAAATGCCTGCACTTTGTTGCATGTAATCTTCCTAGGCCAACCCTGTTTCATATATTTCATGACGGTTTGAAGAGTACAATCTGCCGCGGTTGCAGTAACAATGTCTTCAAATAATACGGGTAACGTATCTTCGTCCAGAAAATTCACAAAAGAAACATCTTCACACTCATCTTGTGATTCTGTACTATCAAATGGAAGCGGTGAGCGAGAAAAATAGTCAGCTATCGCATTTTGTTCCCCTGACGTATACTGCAGTACATAGTTATACGCTGATAAATATATAGCGTATCGTTGCAGACGTAATGCGGCCATAATAGAAATTCCCTTATTTTTACCGAAAATTGCAAGGAGGGGTTTGTGGTCCGTTTTAAGCACAAAAGGATCACTAAGGCCATATAAATACTGATGAAAGTATTTTACACCAAAAATTATCGCCGTGGCCTCTTTATGTATTTGGCTTTCTTTCTTTAATTTCTTTCACTTGTAGTGAGAGAGCGGGATGCAAAAGCGATTGGTCGCTCGTTGCCCTCAGGTCCCTGCGACAGCACTGCACCGAGGCCGGTGGGGCTTGCGTCTACACTAAGCACGAGTCGCGCACCCGGTGTGAAATGCGCAAGCACCCGATCCGATGATAGCTCCCGTTTGATACTCTCAAAACTACGCTCCTGCCTAACCCCCCATACCCAGCTTATATTTTCTCGCAATAATTCGTTTAACGGTTCTAACGTAGACGACGCGTTAGGTATAAATTTACGATAATAATTTATCATACCTAAAAAACGCTTCACCTCTTTAACGTTAGTGGGCCGTGGAGATTTTGTTATAGCCTCGACCTTTTTAAGACAAGTTCTCAAGCCGTTTTTGTCTATCACATAACCTAAATAAGTCACATATTCACGAAAAAATTCGCACTTATTTTTTTGCAATCTAAGTCCAGCCTCTTGTAGACGTTTTAAAACTTCTTCCAAACGTTCTAAATGAACTTTGGTGCATGGACCTGTAATACATATATCATCCAACCAAACTACCACCCCTTGAATTCCCACGAGCAAAGTCTCCATAGTTCGCTGGAAAATAGCCGGAGCACTTGCCAGTCCGAAAACAAGACGAGTGTATTTAAACAAACCTTTTGAGGTACTTATTGTCGTCATTTCTTGGGAATTATCCGTCGATGATAGCTCGATTTGATTATACGCCATTTTTAAATCAATTTTACTATAATGCTCACCCCCTTGAAGCTTTGCAAACACCTCCTCGATACGAGGCATTGGATACCTTTCTATTTCGAGATCCTTATTTAGTGTTACCGAGTAATCACCACACAATCTTATACTACCGTCTGGTTTTAAAACTGGTACTATTGGTGTACCATAACAAGAATATGATATAGGTTTCAAAATTCCCATTTTTACTAATCTGTCCAATTCTGCGTCCACCTTATCTTTTAGGGCAAATGGCACAGGGCGTGGTTTAAAGAATTTTGGTTTTGCCTCCGGTTTTAAATGCAAACTGACTTTAAATTTAGTAAATAGGCCTAACTCGTCTTTCCATAATTCAGCGTACTTCTCTAACAATAAACTGACTTCATTATTTTTACCCTCTTGTGCTCCTACATGATGTAAAGATGTAAATGAAATATTAAATATGTTCATAAAATCTCTCCCCAGTAATGGTGGACCGCCATTCTCAATTACATACACCTTCAACCGTTTATTAGTATTATTATATTGTACGGTAGCCCAAAAAAAACCTATAGGTTTAATTTTATGACCTGTATAGAAACATAGCTTCAAATTGCAATTCTCTAATTTCATATCAGGAAAACATTGTTGCCATAATTGTTTTGAAACTACTGTTATACCTGAACCGGAATCTATCTCCATTTTTAACAAACACTTATTCATTAAAACAGTTACAGTATACGGACAATAGTTTCCATACCTCATATTGAAGAGCTTGCACTCGTCACAATCGCTGTCTGCTTCATCAGCACCAGCCTCGAGCGCCGTGATATTATTTAACTGTGACCTGGACTTTCTTTCACTGCATACCCTTTTTAGGTGGCCTTTTTTACCACAAGATTGGCACTTATAGTTTTTAAAACGACAAAAAGATGACAAATGACTTTTTAAACCGCACACATTACAGCATGATGTACTGTCTTTGTGGACCGCTCGGCGAGCCGCCGGATGCATAGCCTCTGAGTACCGAGGCCGACCATCGCCCGCACCACTAACACGGAACACCTGCTCCTCCTTGAAGTGCAGCCCGCCTGGTGGAGTTACGTAGTTCTCACTGCTGACTGTCGCCGACCTCGCCATTCTAACGCAAGCAATTTGCTGAGCCATTTCCAGAGCCTTTGACACGCTAAGAGTTTTTTCATCTTGTTCGAATAATTTGTTGCGCTCTGGTCCATCAGGAAGTCCCAGAATAAAACGATCACGCAACACAGTGTCCAGCGCCTGCCCGAAATCACAGTAGACCGCGAGCCCTCTTAGTCGCACTAGCCACTCTTCCATCGATTCCGTATCGCTCTTAATAGCATTGTAGAATTTTGCTCGATCCGCAAATGTCGACCGTTTTGGAGTGAAATGTTCACTTAAAACCTTGGTTATTTCTTCAAATGAAATATCTTCAAGCTTGCGAGGATGAACTAAGTTCCTCGTTAGGACGTACGTATCGTCAGAAAGATACGTTAAAAGAATGCTGTTTTTATTTTCCGTTATTTTATTGACTATGAAAAAATTTTTAAGACGATGTAAAAATATGTCCCAAGCTTGCAGTTTGTAGTCAAATGTCGATAAATTTCCCAAATATGAAGCCATTTTTTATTTATCTATCCCATCCTCGTCGCCAAAAGATGATATGTATGCAGGATTAAATAAATAACGTTCTTCACAATTTATCACTATTTATTGGCCATGTTTTTCCAGTTGACAATCTCTGACGTCTCGACATCTCTCTTAGTATTGCCACCCACATAACAATAACATATATACACATCAGATACTCAGTATTTTTTTTACTAAGATGGCAAGACAAACACACATATAGCATCTGCTGTTAAGTGGGCCCATAGAAGATACTATCAATACCTACCAACAATATTGCTTATGTTGGTAACCCTTTTTATAGAGAAGAGAATTATTTAAAATTAATCAAACAAGGAAGATTTGAATTTGAACACCTACAAATGTAATAATTTTGTTATTTAAAGCAAGATCAGGCACTGATCAAAAGGTAGGAGTGCCCGGAACTGAATGTAGAAGAAGCCAAAGAGGTGTTCAAATCATGAGCTCAGATCAAATAAAAAAGGTAGATAGGACTTTGTAAGACTTGCAGTCTACATATACACAACTACATGCACACACCTGTAACAAATACAGCGATAGTATGCCTTGCCCACACACTACATGTTTAAAAACCGGCATCACATCATTGTCCCAAAGTTTGATACTCTCTGCCTACCCACAAAGGGACTTCCCTTGGTGATATGTATGCATGTATGATATGAACATAAATTCCAATTGTAAGTTAATTTAACATATACATCCTGTGTTTTGTTACAATATAGAGGAATGTTTGCTTCAACATTTTTCAACATATTATTATTGAAGATGTACTGAAATATATGTTCTATTACTCCGTAATAAAGGCTAGGAGGATATTATTCTACAGATCACATACAGATACAGTCACAATCTGTCAAGGTTGCTATCAAAGTGGAAGTATTATTTTATGCTGTTGTTCCATGTCCAACATCGAAATTACTTGGACTGTATAGCTTTAATATGAGATAAAATTAGCCTTTATCACGAGCCGGTGATAAAATTTTAATTCTTCATACAACAATATGTTTTTGAAATTTTATTAGCGTTAAATACCAAAACATAACCTATTCACCAGCTGTCAAATGTAATATTTAAAAAAAAGCAGAAACTTACCTCGAGCTCTTGGCTGTGGCATTTTGATTCAAGGTCCCTCACTCCTGACTCTACTCCTGATGCACCATCAATGCCGTCTTCCCCTGGTGCTTCATTTAAAACTTCCGAAGCAAAATTTGTAATCTGCCCTTTTAAACTGTTAAAACTCTGGTTTAAGTTCAGCCACGACATAATTGACGAACGTAATCAACTTCACATGTCACACTTATAGTTTCACAACAGAATTATGTAAACAAATAAGATGTAAACAATGAAAATATTGCATTATTTTGAGAAGTGACAGGACTATGTCCAGTTGGCAAAACAAGTCGCCATTTGACGTTTCGTTGATTTCCAGTTTCCACCATCTCTCTCTTCTCTTCGGATTTCCATATTTTCCATACAAATTATATAGTATTTAGTGATGTGCCTGATCATCAAAAATGAACTTCCGCGGACACGGATCCGGATACGGATATTTAATGTCAAGATCCGCGGATACGGATCTTTATTTTGTCGCTCAAACCATTACTTAATATCAATTTAAGATTAGTAATTTAATCTGCATTTATTTACGCCGTATTTAAGCTACTTTACTAGAATAATCAAACAATTAGAATTTATTATGTTTTCTTATTATCTCATAGTTATATAAATGACCTTATAACTTTCTAGTTTCTAATAAATTAATCTCGTAGTAATCTCCGCGGATACGGTTACGGATATCCGGATCATCACTAATAGTAATAAACTAAATAATAAAGTACTTAGAGGTTTTTTTTGGCGGGAATCAGGCGGAGCGGTTGAGATTTTTTCCAGTGTGTCGTAAATTGTGTTATAGTGATCTTTAATGTGTATTTTTGGTGTCGATATGTGCAGTAAAGTTTCATTTAGTGACTGATTTATAGGAGCATTGGAAATAATGCCATAATACGACTTTTGGGTTAAGTGATTTATCATTTTGGTCAATAGGTCACCTCTAATCTAAAGGCGTGTTACGATCTGCTACTGCCGTGGGTTGTCTCCAGAAACTCCATTGGGCGTTAGAATGCATGACACTAGGCACTTTAATGCGGCAAACACGAGAAATTTTGCAACATGAAAATTCTCTAACACTCGACACTGGCAAAAATAGTCCCTGAAGGGATTGATTGCCATACTTAGGAAGAAGAAGAAGAAGAAAGTACTTAGAAAAAAATCTTATCTCGTTGGACATAGTACATTTGAATTTTTATTTTTTTATTTTGTAGGTTATGAAGGTTTTATTTTGAATTTTGGACTAAGCCCGAGGATAGACGTCTGGAATATTCCACATCTTCCCGGACTCTGCGAGGTCACGCTGTGTAAGGATATGCTGCTAGCACAGTCAGTCCTCTCAACGTTAGGAATGGTACATTATTGATTCATGGATAAAAAATACCCTGCTTATCTGCTTTAAATAATACTGTGCGATTATAATAAAGAAAACTATATTGTTTGGGAATGTGCACAAAAGGGTAGCGATCCCTTTTTGTATAGAGGATTGATTACCATAGTTAGGAAGAAGAAGAATATTAAAAAAATATTTTAATTGTTTATGGCAGGGAATTATATTTATAACTCAAAATAAATGTCAAATGTCACGTCACACATTGCGATAAAATTGGATGTTTGTTTACTTCTCAGACCTAGGATTTTTTCACTTTTGTTCATTTTCTAACCAAAACTATCATCGTTTCTTCCGCAATTTGTAAATTTTACTTCAATTTGGCGCTAGGGTACAGTTCACTTCAGAGTATGTGAACATACAATAATAAATAATAATACTGCACTAGGACATAATCAAAGACTGCACGTACAGGCTCAAGTTAATGTATTTAGTGTACAGTGTAGTATTTAATGTGCTGGCTGTAATGTTAATTTAATTTAGTTAAGATATTATATTCAAAGATAATAATAAATAACAAAAGAAGTATAATAACTTCATGGAGTTCTAAGTGTCCAGCAGTTTTTTTAGAGATTTGTTCGTTTCCACTTAACTTCTTAGAAGTGCACTAATTATTATGAATAATACAGTGGCTAGAAATTTCATAGGAATTTGAAATGTTTGAAAATCATTCCCTCCTTTGTACCATCATTGCAGCAGTGTTTTTATGGCAACCCCCACTATTTAAATGTCATGTGCACATCACAGAATATTTTAAATATATTATTTAAAAAAATACTTTGTGTTGTTACTTTTAGTGATTAAGCATTCTCCACAGAATCATTTGTGGGTTGTTTTGAGTTGAGCTTATTTGTTGTATAAAAATATGAGTGGAAAAGGTGGGAAGGGCAGCCACAGGGCATGTGAAATATGTGGTGTAAAAGAAAGACATCATAAAGGAAACTTGCTTTTCTCACAGTTTCCCTTGGATGAAGACCGGTAAGTTACAGTTAATAAATCATTTAAATTAATAATTAGTCCTGTACAAACTGAGTCCTCACAATGTACCGAGCCCCTAAATTTATAATATTTTTTAATAATAGACATGAAAAGTAGATATAAGGTACCTCATGCATGTTTGAATAGATTGATAAATGTAAAAAAAGCGAAAGAGGTGGTCAAGAGTCAAGAGTGAGAAGTGTTCTTTACTCTGCATACCCCGTGAGGCCCTTGATGTGATGATCTGATGTATATTAATATTTTCAGTTGTAAAGCATGGCTCAGGGCTGTTGGTAATGAAGAGCTTGTGCATTTACCAATAGAAAAATTACATCTACTACGACATGTGTGTGGTAATCATTTTACAAAAAAAAAATTAAACAAAAAAGGAAATCGCCTAAAGAAAACTGCAATTCCAACATTGAATTTAACTACAGCACCTCTTACTGACGCCCAGTTAGTTGGGTTTCCTCAACGCATGGGAAGAAATGGTGAGTACTTATGGCTAACACTAATAACTTTTATACGGCCGGCTTCTTAGCAAGAAAAACTTTCGACTACATTTATTTGTATCGCTTTCGACTATTTTTGTATGGGAAAATGAACAGCTATGGTGGCGAAAAGTGGAACTGAAAATTATGATCATTTTGACATTTTGGGAGTTACGTTTCGGATACGTAGGCGAAAGATTTTCTTCGTAAGGCTACTGATCAGCACAGCACAATAATATTTCAAATTAATGTTGTTGGTTTCTGTCGTTAATCAAAGGATTTCATTTACAAGAAGAATGTTTGGCTGATGTTAATAAAACAGCTCAACAACAAGGAATAGGTAAATAGGCATTTAACTATATCCGAAATGTTTTGTGTACTGGTAATTCAAGAATATGTACATATAATTTAGCTAGTAAATATGATTTCATTTTTTTCTTTAGAGTTTAGACGTTCAGCTGTGAAGTGTCATTTTGGTCAGCTTAGAATATATTTCATCAGCGAATTTATGGTGCTTAGCAGAAAATTCTGACAAATAGTAGTAACAGTAGATCGACCTGTTCCAAATTTATTTGTTCAGCTACAATGCTGTTAGCATTTTAATTTCTCCTGTACCTACACTGCCAAGTACAAAGGTACGACACAACATATTCAAAGCGAACCACAGCATGTTATAGTATTTAATTTTAAAAAGTATGTTTTTATTTGTACTGAAATAATAAATCGTTGTAAAATGTATGTATTCGTTTTGTATGATTTAGAAAGAATGTAATTTAATTTCCTATTTACAACGATTTTTAATTTGATTTAGGTTACACAAACAACATGTGAATTCGTAAAACTTTTTTCCGTCATTATGGTAATACGAGGGGAAGGAATTTCATACATTTTTTTTCGTCTATACAATATACCCAAAGTGCCGTCTTCTCCAGCTTGCGTTTTTTTCTCTTTGTAATCGACGAGTTGAGATCTTGGAACCTTGAAAATATAATACTGAATAGACACCATAGTTTATTTAATTTTAGGGTCATCTGTTATTACTGAAGTTAATTTTAATAAAAGCCCGGAACATGACGTATCAAGACCACCACTACTTGAAGGTAAATTAATTAACAATAACAAAAATACCTTAATAAAGGTTATTAAGGTATTTTTGTTGACTTTTAATTATTTTATTTTTTTCTTACTTTTGGTGTTAACCTTTTTTTTCTGCCTGCAACAAAATTCCCCGGAATTCCCGGAAGCAAGTCCTAATTTTAACACCACTAATACAAATTTATCTATTCACTATTGATGTATACTTTTTAAGGTTTGGAAACAAAGCGTAATAAAAAAACAATTGAACACGCGCCCGTATCGCAAATACGTCTGTTGAATGAACATTTATCCGACACAGAAGCGGGTATGTATATATTTTTATCTTACTTTACACGCATGGCCATAGATAATAATATATATTCCATAGAATTTTATTTTATACCTACACCTAAATAATTTAAATCAAATATAAATTTTCTTTTCTCTTTTGTTTTCTATCGAAACGAGTTCTGACTTCCTCCACTTAAATACGTAGACCCAGTCGGCAGGGGGATCTGCCTTTGGGCGTGATTGTCCTATGTAATTGTATTATCTATGGGCGTGATGATAGGTACATTTGAATGACACGCAACAGACAAACAGAAACAGAATTATGCTACATTTACGTATTAGTTTATTTTAGTGTATGTAGATACATAATGTATTTTCAGGCTTGGAAGCAATACAATTTGAGGAACCTGCTAAGAACGGGGATGGATCTCAAATAGGTCTTTTGACTGAAAGCTTCAGCGATTTAGACACAGGTATTTATTGTATTGATTTAATACAGATAAACATTGTTACTAATTTTGCCAGCGACTTCGGTCCCGTAGAAATAGAAGGAAATATTTTATCATAAAATCTGATTAATAGTCCGGCGGCATGATCAACATGAATCTTTCAACCGTTCAGAATTGTTTTATCTTGAAGACTTATTGTCGTTGGAACCCGTTACATCCAATCATCTTTCACAAACACAATCAGGTGTGTACCATTCAAAAATTTAAGATAGACAAATGTGTTGGGTTTAGACCTAGCCCAATGTGACTGGTCACCCGATTTTAGCGCAAAGCGACTATCTTCTCATTGACTTCGATTTAACAGCTAAAATTGGTAACCTGGGTTACTTTAATACTGAATAAAATATAAATGTATTTAGTGTTAGATCCTCTGCTCAATACGTTATGTGTTATCAGTTTCTTACAATATTACATAACTACATATTGTCTATTGTCCCTAAAAGACATGTGTCTGAGTTGTCCCTCTAATTTAAAACAAAGAAAGTTGCCCTTGTCAAGTCAATGTCAAATTTGTATTCTTCTCTTGGTGTCAAATAATCGTTGCGTCGCGTCGGTCATTCTGCGTGATAGTTTGATTAATTGAAAACTAAAATACATATTTTAATACTATAAATAGCCTATATATTTACTGGTGAAATTTTCATCATAATTACCATCGTCATTGCAGTAATATTATTTGACTGAATAATAAATTTGTTATGTTTCATAACCTCGAATTAGATGACGTTCCGGACTTGAGCCAAACAAATTTGAAAAATAGATACGTAAAAACGTACCCGATACGTAAAAAGCAGAAAATGAATGAGGTTGATGATACTCCTACGGATCCTGTGCCTACTCCAGTGCCGCCAGAAGCTTTGTCTACCAAAAATGCAGTCAAGTTCTTGCTGGAGGGAAAACTAAAAACGAAAGTCTGTCGATACTGTTTGAATGTGACTTCGGAGCTGGCGGAATTGGATCAAATAATGCACGTGGGTGGTGAAAGGGCCATTTACAAGGTCACTATTAGAGACATGGTTGCAAGTTTCCACCCATTCAAGGTAATGATTTGTTACATGCATATCATCACACAAAGTCCCTCAAGGATAGACAGAGTATGGATTGCCATTTTACTGTTGACTGCTCAACTATTTTACTTCTAGATTTATCAATCTCTTCATACATGCTTGCTGGTTCAGAGTACTCTTTACATTCCAATCACAGTATACTGTACATACTTGGTCAAAACTGTTGTAGGGATTTAGAATTTGGTATGGAAAGAGATCAATGCAATGGACAAAGGCAACTTTTAAGCAATTTACTAAAAATTTTGTCCTCAATCCACACTGATAGAGTTGCATGCAAAATGTAGTGTTTGATTTATGTTTAGAATTGATATAACACCTGTAATTACTGCATTAATTATTTAGATATTATTTTAACTTGCAATAATAATGGCAAGACAAGTTCATATAAATACATAACTTTTTTTGGTATATCAATATTTTTTTTCTATATTTCCAGGTAGCTGACGATCCAAACTTTCCCAACAAAATCTGTGACAAATGTGTGGACCGCACAATCAGTGCATACCTCTTTGCCCAACAGTGTGAGCGAGCTGAGCGGGCTTTACGCAACTGTCTCGAGGACATCCACGAAAAGTTTGAGAAGCTGGACCCTTTGGAAAGACCTAGGAAGCGTGGGAGACAGAAGAAACACCCAAACCATAATGTACTATATACTGAACATCAAAATGTTATTGATTATGCGGAGCCCATAATAAACATTATAAACATTTCCTCTGAATCCTTGACAGAAGAACAGGCTCTCTCAGAACTGGAGTGCAAGAAATGTTGCCAGTTGCTTCCAAATGTAGAGTCATTGGTAAACCACGAGAAGCGGCATCCTAAATCAATGTGGTATAACTGCCGGTTGTGTGGTCGATCATTTGTCAAACTACATCACTTGAAGAGGCACCAGCGCACACACTTGGTGTCAGAGCCAAAGGAAGAGAAACCCTTTAGCTGCACAGAATGTTGGATGAAGTTTGATGTGTACAATGAATATTTGCAACATAAGGAGAACCACCAGTTCAAAATGGTCATGGAGCATTTGATAGAACGAAAGATGAATGTACTATGTTCTATTTGCTTGGAGAAGGGCACCAGTCTGACTGACTTGGACGATTCAATGTGCATCCATGGACCATATCCAGAACTTTCTGGCGACATTAACTTGTATACCGTGTTGGGATCAACTTTGCCTGAGGTAAGTTAATAGAATAATTTTAATATCATTAAGGTGACAAGTATACAGTCTGCCAGATGGTAAGCGATCATAGTAGCCAATGGATTCGTGAAATAATAACCACATTACAAAAAGTAACATAAAATGACATGTTAGTCCATCCTTGCTAGCACATTTAATCCTAATGCCTCCGACTCAAGAAATTCATATTTTTTCACCTTATATTGTTGACAAGGCAATAAATTTACTAGAACAGAAGCTGAAACCATGGCAATTTCTTTTTAGGAGCTACAAGTAATAGGCCGCGTCAACAATTCAAGGGTCGGCAACGCGCGAGTGATACCCCTGGTGTTGCAAGCGTCCATAGGCTGCGGTAACCCCTTACCATCAGGCGGGCCGTTTGCTTGTTTGCCACCTTAGTGGTATAAAAAAAAACATCCATTCATGTATCATTTATCTATGTATTTCATCTGTGATTTTAATTTGGTAACCGCATTTTCACTAATTATTTTGACACAAAACCCAGTATTCAATATAGTATTCCAATTTATTGATACATTTTGAGTGACCAGTATCCTTTATTGGGACTCAGTTTCCACTGACAGTTTTAGAACTCTTACTATTACAACTAGGTGCTTGAATTAATATGAAAACTGTATATTCAGTTAGGCTCTAATAAGGGGTTTTGTATTTGGTACATTACTTTACCGCTGATAAAGCCTTTTACCCAAACTGAATCATACTATGAGATGCTGATAGACTCTGTATTGTATGATCTCTTTCTAGAAAAAGTTCTACAAATATCAAGAGTTACTCATACCTAGAAAAGCAAACATAATGAAAATTGTAAAGAAAACCGTACCTTCCAAGGAGTACAGCCCAAAATCTGTTGAAGGAGCAGATGAATTGTATATTTTCATCATGTCAAATCCTGTAATTATTTCCGTGGATCAAATAAATACAATCGATTATATATACTTTTTTGCTGATCCAGAAATGATAACTGACAATATTGGAAATGCAGAAGAAGAATTTATAAGAAAGTATGATTATGATGAATTTGAATCCAATTCAGGAAATGATTGTATGGTATCCATGACTACTAATGACAATGAAATAGCATCATCTGAAGAAAAAGACACATCTACCATGGAAGTGAACATAGAAAGTTGCAATATAAACATATGCAAAGAAACATTTACATTTTCAAACCCAATTTTTGCTGAAAATATTAACTTTGAAGTAGACAGTTCCAAAATAACTTGGCCGAAAGAGAATGTTGCGAAAGCACAAATAATTTTATGTAATAATTGTTGGGTGTTCAACAAAGCATTATGTGAAATTTGTGTTGGGAATAATATTCAACCCAAAGAAATTGATAGTAAGATATCTATAGAAAACACACAGATAGGCGGTGATAATGTTAAAGATGTAAATCATGCATTTGATAATAATCTGATGAAAAAGAAAAAAGATTGTAAATATTGCTGGGTTTTTAAACATTTGAATATGTGTGATTATTGTAAAGAGCCTATAACAAAAGAATCTGAATCCAAACTCAAAGAGCCACCAATCATTTTTGAAAAAGAAAATTCTACACAAATTATTAATGATTTTTGGCAATGCAAAGTATGTTTAACAAGCAACAAGAGATATACTAACTCTTGTCTGTGCTGTGAGTCTAAAGCATATGAAAATCATTTAAAAATAAACTTTGGGATTTGCAAAAATGATTTTATTAATGCTGTTAACACTGAAATTGTACCACTAACACCATCAAAAGAAGAAAATATGAATGCTGAAGAGATTCACAATGATTGTGGTCAGAATGAACCTATATATGAAATGGTGTCCGTTGAAAATCCAATAGATATGGATGTTGAACTTACAGTTGAACAAAATTATAATAATAAAAATACATTTATAGAATCTATGGATTTTGAAGATAATTCTGAAAACATAGCTTCAGCCATGACTGATATCTGTATTCCTGAAACTGTTATGGAAAATTCCTGGAATTCCATGCAAGATCCAGCTAAACCTTTAGGGATATCATATATTGTTTCCATTCCAAATATTACATTCCACCTAGGCTCAGGTGGTAATGGTAATCAAAAGGATAATAGAAAATTCAGAAAAGCCTTAAAAAGAACACCGGCTGCTTTTCATCACACGAAATAGCATACTTATCTCCTCAAGCTCAATCCAAAATGCAGCAGCATATACATATTTCTTGGACCCGGCTGCGCTCAATAAGTTTATTAATAGCACTTGTTATTCTTTCAGTGTAGTCAATTTGTGTTTTCATTGTTAATAAATTGTGTGCTAAGTCATGATTAAGATAAGTCTTAAAGGTCTGGATTGGAAATATGTTTAATAGCGTAGGTATTCGTCGGATTTCAAAACGTTAAAATACATGCTAGTTTACTAAGAGAATATCCACAGAAAAATTAATATATTTGACAAATCCCTTCAAAGAATTACTAGCTGCTTTCCCGCGTATATGTACATCTACATCGTAATGTACATCTAAAATAGCTTTTAATGGCAAAAAAATCTGCCCGCGTCCGCGTTTATCTTAGAATCTCAGAGGAACCTAAAAAAAACACCCGGACTATAAACTATCTACGTTCCAAATTTCATCCAAATCCGTTGAGTAGTTTTTGCGTGAAAGAGTAACATTCATCCATCCATCCATACTCTCAAACTTTCGCATTTATATTATAGTAGGATTTGAAAGGCTTTTTTCAATTTTATTTAATAGTTTTAATTTTTGTTGCAGATAAACTCCTTATATAACACGGGGCGTAAAATATGCAGAAATTGCCTTAACCATGCTATCACGGCATATGTTTTCACGCACAGAGCTCGTTTTATTAGAAAAAGACTCGATACCTGCATCACACTAATGCTAGAACATTTAAACGATGTTCAACCAGTAAATAAAATATTCGTAGAAATAAACCAACAATTGGTGTGCCCCAAACTGAATGATATGTTTGATAACAATTTGCTTCTTGAAGATGAATATCCAATAGATGTCCTAGAGGATGAATTTAGAGTGAAATCAGAGAGTGAAGATGGTGAAGCGTCTGATGAAAATATGAAGGATGATCAGCCTAGTACTATAGAAGCCCTCGCGAAAGGCACAGATGCTGTGATAAAGGCTGCAGATGTATCGAGAGAAAGTGATGTTACCGCTGACTTTCTAATGAATGAAGGTATAAACGGGTATAGTGACCTTATCTCGGATATTTGTAGTGAATTCTTAACCTTTAATAAGAAAAAGAAACCTAAAATAGTTCTTACAAAGTGTAAATTCACATGCCCTCTTTGCAATAAACATTTCATATCGATATATTTTCTGAAACTGCATGTTTTAAAACATATTAACAAAATCGTCAAGTGTACTGTGTGTGATAGTGTGTTTAAATCTAAATTTCACTTGTATGAACATACAAAAATGGTGCATTTGTTGAAAACTAGTCACATATCTTGTGGAACGTGCGGCAGGTGTTTCACAAGCCAAGATAAGTTGAAAACACACGAACTGCATCACAAAACTAAACTATGTCCATTGTGCGATAAAATGTTCCAATCGCAGGAGTATTTTGATAATCACATGCAGAGACATGGACTTATTCTAAGAAGTCTAATTCGAAACAGAAAAAAATCGTGCAGTTTCTGTGAGAAAAACTGCCAGAACGATAACGAACTCTCATTACATGTTAATAAAGTCCATCTTCAAATTAAACCTTACGCTTGTGACATGTGCGAAAGGAATTTCTATACTGAAAGCAATTTGAGGAATCACATAAAGATGCACAGTATAAGGTCGAGAGAAACGTGTGAATTTTGCGGTAAAACATTAAAATCTAGAAGGCAGTTGGTGATTCACGTTAGGAAACACATTGGAGTAAAACCATTTTCTTGTCAAATTTGTGGGCAGGCATTTTACTCTCAGCATAAGACTATGGCACATATGAAATTGTTCCACGAAGGGCAATATGACGGTAGCGTTTGATCAACGTGTAAAGGAAACATTTAGCTTAAGTGCTAGTTTGTCTCGAAAGCCTTGTTTTCTACGCCCCTTATCACCATATCTATATACTATGTAAAAATGTATAGATACATTTATTTATTATTTAAGAGAAATGTTGTTATCTGTGGAGCCTTATATGTAAATGTTGATTGCTAAAACTTAAGGTGATAATCGAGAATGAGTGGAAAATGTTTTAAATGTCACGTCGCAGCTAATATTCTCCAATTTAACATCGAGGGCTTTTAAAAATCTCAAAAAATATTCCAAAAATTGGAACGCATCATTTGGTGGTTATACTGAACATATAATTACTAAAATAATATTACATATTGTGTAGTAAATAAATATATTTACAGAGAATTGTGGTTAATTATACATTTTCTTCATTGTCCTTTTTTCTTAAAATGTATTACTTACGCTAGACGGAAGTAAATTATTACGCTAGGATTGGACTATACAGCGTGCTTTGCTTGATTTAAGGGGTAATCCCACTGACTCAATAGCAAATTGACGTCGGGTCCACCCTCAAGATTATCTGGAGCTAAATAATAAATTACTCTAGAACAGTCTAGAATCTAGTCTTCTTTTGGTCGACTGTGTTAAAAGTGTGAAGTCGATAAATTGGGGCAAGCAAAATTAGGCTGTATTTAAATCAATGAGATAAGACTAATTACAATAAGTACATTAACATAATATATCCAAGTTCATGTAAGTGACCGCCGAAGACTTCCTGAGTTTTGTACTGACGTCAATTTATCATCGGTCAGCCTATGTATAGATTACCAGGAACTAAAAGAATAAATTGGACTTTATGATATTCTTATTTATTAATTATTTAAACAAACATTTAAAAGATTCGAAGTACCTAATAAACTTAGTTTAGAAACTCAGCTATTCCATGACTAAAATAACATTTTTAATTTATTAAATTATTTTTTTCATTAATTTATTGACTTATTTTGTTATAATGTAATTATATACAGTAGAGCAAAACAAAACTTTTCAACTACTTCAGCTACTTACCCACTGGAAGCTTACAAAACACTTATGATTCATGACAAGACTTCTACCATCACGAAACAGGTAGAGGATAGTCTCTCTCGTCCAATTCTCATCACACTTTAAAATTTTATTCTTCCAATGCATTCCATTAAATAACATAACTCATCATCTCTAATCGTTTTGAACAATTACGGCAGGGGTATTCAATCTGTTTTTCGTAGCAAAATAAAAATGTACTCCGCACTCTCAATTTTTATGGACGCGCAATTTAAAAACGTTTAAAATAAACTAACCCCTGATGGATCCACCGTAAAGGTTGAGTATAGTGTTACGGCATTAAGACAAGGAAAATTAATACCCTATTGTGTCTATATGCACTTTCAAAATACTTGTACACCCAAATCTCTCACAAATGTATCAAGGGTGTGATTCTGGTCGTACGCGCATCACTATTCTGCGCATGCCTCTTAACGTGTCTCAGTAATAAGTACCCGACCCGTAAATTTTTTGTCACATACGTGGCAGTTATAAGGTTTCACTTTCGTATGGTGTTTGTTTGTGTGGCATTCGATTTGCATTTTGGTCGTGGCAGCATAATCACAGTATTCACACTTCATCGTTTTCTTTTTCAATTTCTTAGATTGTGATCGGTCCGAGTGGTAACTCAGGCGATGCCTCCGTAAGTTCGCTGGCTGCAACAGCATCTTGCAATCCGGACACGCGACGCAAGTTAGATGTTGTTTTAAATGATACTTGTATTGGTTCAAGCCCCTTACACACCTGCCGCAAGAATCACACGTGTAAAACTTAGGAGGCATATGCGATTCTAAATGTTTTTTGAGATAAATACGAAGGATGACTCTTCCGCATTTTTCGCAAGTCGCCGTAGGTGCTGTGTGCTTGTAAATGTGATTATTTAAATAGTCCAAGTTTCTGAAGTCTGAATTGCATATTTTACAACGATACCTCGGGTTCGATCCGTGTCTCTTCATATGCAGCCGCATTACACTTTTGTTCTCGAAAGAAACGTCACAAAGGCCACACTTTACGTTCAATATAGTGTTAGTCGGACCATGCGCCTTACTGACATGACCGTTCCGTTGTCGGTCAGACAAAAACTTTTTACCACATATCTCGCAAGGAAACCAATCCTCAATGTGCCTCACTTGTACATGTTCCGCCAACTGCTTAGCAGTTTCAAAGCTGGCCACGCACCCTTCACATGAAAATTCCTTCTGATACAATTTACATGTTTCTCTGTGATCCTGATATACAGCTTTCCTTCTAAATGACTTGTCACAAAATTCACATTTGTACCATTCCATATGCACTTGGTGTATGTGAGCTGCAAGCAATTTTTTGGTGTAAAACTGGCGCTGGCAGTAGTCACATGTGAATAAATAACGGTTCAAATGCACCCTGTTTGCGTGTCCCACGAGCGTTAGCTTCTTTGTGCAAACATAATCACAATCCATACATTTTATTTTGGTCTGTTTGTCAAGTTGCTGCTGTCTGTAGGACATCAAATATTTGTAATGTACGCACGGCATTTTCACACACTCGGGACACATAAATTTGCAACGGTGACTGCTCAGCTTTCGGCCTAAAGTCTTCAGGCACATGACACACCTATTTTTGTTCGCAACTGGGTGACTATTTTTCATATGAGCCTCAAGTGCAGTGGCAGAGTAAGATATAACTTTACATAAAGAGCAAAAAAATGTAGATTCTCTATGTTTATCTTTCAAATGCCTCACAACATTGGCATGGTAAATAACGTCGTGACAAATCTTGCATAATATCGACGAGTGTATTTTTTTATAATGCGAATTCAAAGCGTTCACTGATTTGCATTTCTTGGAACAAAATGTACACTGTAGCTCCTTTTGATGACGCTCATGATGATGAAGCTCGAGTTTTTGACGAGACGGCAGGATAATTTTACATTCTCCGCACATGTAGTCTTGTTCCACATCCTCAGTTTCAATTTTCATGGAATCACCGTTCATACTGCTTCCGTCAGCCTGATCATTAGGTTCCTGTCTGTCGCCTATTACTATCACAACATGCGAGCATGCCAACTTGACTTGTGTTTTTAAAACATCCGTAGCTCCTGTCACTTTGTTACAGAGATCTTTTAGATGAGTTTGCAAAGTTTTTGCGACTGCCTGAGCGTTTTCAATAAACTTGTAAGATAGCAATAATGTGTCTAAGCATTTACTGCAAATGTAGCAGCTGGACAAGGTGTCTTCCACCTGAAATATAGTAAACAATGAATAAAATGAGAAAATTGAAGTTTGGGATAGTTTCATGTGAAGGTTGTAGATGAAAATTGCTCACTGGCACTTAAAGCAAGCTACTGTTACATATATGTATGTGTAATAATATCATCGAAATTGCCGAATACAACATTTTGAAAAGATCAGACCAGTAGAAGTGCTTCAAATCCCTTGAAGAAATATTAAAGAGCTGATGATCTTCAAATGGCTGGACAGATGTTCTTTATGTATAGCTAATAATAATATCGATCACAACACCTTTCAAACAAAAAATAAAAATGTCCAAATGCGAGTCGGACTCGCGCACCGAGGGTTCCCTACATACTTCCAGATAAGGTTAAACGTAGGACGAATTCAAATGCGGTCATTATTCGATGGTCACTCGCAACAGCGCGATTCAGGATTTTTTTAGTAAATTCGCACTAAAAAAAACGTACATATTTACGTATTTCTGATTTTTTCCTATACTTGTGCTGTAAGACTGCTTCTTGCTTATTTTCATGATTGTAGGTCAACGGGAAGTACCCTATCTATAGGTTTTGAAATCGCAAAATATGCGAAAATTTGCGACAAATCCATTCAGTAGTTTTTGCATGAAAGAGTAAAAAACATCCACCCATACACCAATACACAAAATCTTTCGCATTTATTCTATCAAAATTTCAACATTTACAGTGGAATTCCAAAGTTTAATTTCCCAGATAAAATTTCCATACTAGTCAATGATGGAATAGTAGAGTACTGGGAATTGGCAAACATGTATGAAGATAATGATTAAAAAGAAGTGCAAAGAAAAAGAAGTGCAAGTTAAGAGTGAAATGGGACTTTATACTCAAAATCAAAATATCATTTATTCAGTTTAGGCCCTAACCTATAGGTTACCACCATACTATCTGCCTACCCTTTTGACTTGGTGAGATGATAATTATGTATGATAGACATTACTTACATTCTTAAAAACAGTACAGATTATTTCATGTAAAGATACATTCAGTATTTCTTCATGTACGGTGATTTCAAACTGCTCTTCAATGAAGTTCATATCATTAACAGTATCCAGACATAATCCACAGAATTTGTCAGAATGTAATATGTTCTGTAAGGTACGCTTTATTCTTGTTTTTGCAGCCAGTATTATGTCATATTTAATGTCTTCCATTTTGAAACAGTTGTTCCTGCAATTTTCAAAATTAAAGATACAGTAGAACCCACATACCGTGAGTAACTAAGTTAGTGATTTCACTAAAAGTGCCCAGTTTTTATAGGTTTGCCAAAACAGACTTCAACATTATATGAATGGCTTCTGCATGGTTGCCACAATTTCGCCAATGTCACATTGGTAGAAAGCTATGGGCATTTTAAGTATGGTGTAAAAAAAACAGTATCTACTGAAATTTTTTAAGATTAAATAACTTAATCTGCTGTCAAGTCTCTTTTTAGTGTCATTTGGGTTGCATTTGATCAGCACACAGACAGTCGGATTAGCCATTGTAGACATAGGAAATGCTAAAGAACAGGGCCAAATAAATGATCTATACTAATATTATAAAGAGGAAAGAAGAGGCTCCGAAACCAGTAGACTGATTTAAAAATCTTTCACTGTTAGAAAGCTACATTATCACTGAGTAACATAGGCTATATATTATACTAGCGGCCCGCCCTGGCTTTGCACAGGTAGACAAAATATATTTGATAAATGTCTACCCATGCGAAGCCCGGGCGGCCGCTAGTACTGAATATTTGCATGGAAACATTGAGTCTAGACACTAGCAATACCAGGGCGAGGGACATCTTAACCAGTTGTCAACTCTATTATTGTCAAGTACTCCCTGTGCTACCAGTGTATCCTTACTGTTAGCACACATGAAACACAACACTACATCAAAGTAGTGTTGTTTGTCTGCAGTCCATTAAAATCTATTACTACAAATTGAAGTGTAATGTAATGTCATCTCTTTTGAAGTTCAATCAAGACCTCACATCCCACTATGGTGAACATTTGCAAAGGCACTGTATCCCCACCAAGGTTTTCCCAAAGGTGTACAGCATGGGGTTCAAGAAAGTGGTGAAGAGATTTTTAAGGGTCGACAACGCGCGTGTGGTACCCCTGGTGTTGCAAGCGTCCATAGGCTACGGTGACCGCTTACCATCAGGTGGGCCGTATGATTGTTTGCCACCTTAGTGGTAAAAAAAATAACAAAAAAAACAGAGTGCATAACCAAGTCACAAGTCCTTCACTAAGTGTCTTAACGCATCAGCGAAGCGTTGGTATTCTCTAGGATGGAACGAATAAAATTGTGCTTGTAATTTAAGTTACACCTTCGGAGTCCAAACCCACTTCATCATAGATGCGAGCCGGTACGAGAATAAAATTTAGGTTAACACTACTATATTAAAATATTAAATATAATTTAAGTTTGAGGATTACTTACCTTTACAATTTAATGATTAATCTGGCGGCACAAGTAAAAAGTCTAATCTAATCTGGAAAACCCTGGAGAGAGAAATTGAGAGAATATTGTATAAATAAAACGCTACCATAATGCTACGCTCTACGCTGCCAAGAGATACAGAGAGAATACAATCGCTACGCGCTACGCTGTTTATGTCAAGACTTTAAATTACTAACTATGGCAATCAATCCTCTTCAAGGACTATTTTTGCCAGTGTAGTGTACGATCAAGTGTCTTAATTTGATTTCGTGTTGCATTAAAATTGCTGGTACCATGCATTCTAATGTTCGTGTAGTATTTGCGACAATCCAAAGCATTCACAGATTCACCCAAAAGCCATATTACATTACTTTTTTCAATGATACTATATTATATCAGTCAGACAGTCACTAAAGAAACTTTACTGCTCAAAATGAAACCAAGAACTAAAGAAAGATCACTATTATAACACAATTTAAGAGACACTGAAACTAATTCCCATAGAGAAGACGGAACGGAATAATAAGTGTCTAATTCCAACCGTTGCGTCTGTTTCCCGCCAAAAACTCTTTCACCTGCTGCGGATGTCAAGACATACCAAAGATAAGCTATTTTTTAATTCCTTCGTTTATTTAACCCCTCATTGATTCCCACACACAGAGTAGGTTTTAATTCCCGCCAAAAGCTCAAACTTTCATATTCAATTAAGCGAACACTATTGCTGTAGGAACGTTTGATGGCCGCCTTTCTCTAGCAGATGAATAATTATCTAGGTAGAATGATGATAATTCCCTATTACCCTTACGCTAATACAAACACTGGTGTAGATCAGTTTTGTAGTAATACCATACAAACCAAATCTATTAACGGTTAAACATAAATCTCCCTATTGCCATCACAGCGCATCCCCGAGGTCTAGAAACTCACTTATTACTAACAATGTCATAATGGTAAGGTAGCCCAGTTATTTTGAAAATGAAAACAAAAATCTTTCGTTACCATAAATTTATTACATAAACAAAAGTAGGTATTCTCGATAAAAAAATTACGATGAATATTCTGTGTAAAATTGGCTGTATAATTTAAGTTTATAATAGCAAATCAAATTTACGTTATCATAATGAAATCAAACCTTCAATAATAATATAGGTAACAAAAAAAAGCGTAACAGAAGTTGCTTACGACATCCGGCGGCCAACTCTAGCACCGCGCGCTCATTGGTCAAATCAAATAGCGCGCGCTTCCCCGGCTTCTTGTAACACCCTTCCGCTATTCACAAAACCACTCCCACAGATAGCAAGAAAGCAAGACGAAAGTTCACATAGAGAACAGCCTTCAATGGCAACTAGTCTTAAAACCAAGAAGGTCTTACGCATCCAACTTCGGCAATCTACCATCTTCAAATAAATGGTAGAACTTTTCGTCCAACTCCTTCACCTCTCTCGGATTAAATGGTTTATCTTTAAACTTCCAGTGCACTTTCTTAAAGTGATATCTCATATCTCTAACTATATAGAACATGCTGTCACATAGCGGGCAGCTTACAGTCTTCTCAAGATGTTTCTTCAGGCGATGCGTCTTCATAATACTAGACGAACGGAACTTTTCACCGCATACATCACAGGTGTAGGGATTCTCGCCTGTATGCATTCTGAAGTGCATCTTAAGGCACACCTTATTGGCGAATTTCCTGTTACAAACTGAACAAAAGCAGGCATTATCATCCGTGTGGGTAGCCAAATGTTCCTTCAACCTTGCTTTACCGCAGAAATCTTTGCTACACACATGGCACACATAAGGCTTGACCTTCAAATGGTACCTATTCACATGGGCTTCCAAATCTATTACTTTTCTGACCAAGTGACCGCAGAGGTGGCACGCTATTTGTTTGACAGTATTACCAGTAGGCCGGCGATCAGAACCGTGAGCTTTTTCCATATGTTTCTTCAAGTATGCTGGTTTTACTAGCTTACCACACTCGCTGCACTGTTCAGGTTTCAAGTGAGTTTTCTTGTGGATTTTGAGAAGGGATTCAGAATGAAACCATTTGTCACATGAATTACAATTGAACTGAATATTGGAATTGCTTTTATATGCACATCGAATTGCATGCTGGGGATAAAATGTGGCTGAAACAGTTTTATTGCACACTTCACACCGTTTTCTCTCAGTATAATGTCTCTGTTTGTGGATATACAGCTTACGAAGGCCTGTATATTTTCGGGAACATTCTTTGCAGGGGTATACGGTTCCTGGTTCGTGGCACGCTTCATGCTCCAACATTTGCTTAACATTCATAAAATGTATATCACACAGAGTACATTCAATAAACTTCCGTCTTTTCTTGTACTGAATCCCGCTATGCACTCTAGCATGATGCTCGGACAACTTTAAGGGCGTGAGGAATTCTCTTTTGCAAAGTTTACACGGATAAACACCTTCACTATGACGCATGTTCAGATGATTGTTAAACTCTTCTGAGGTATCAAAGGATGCCATGCACTGCTCACAGCCAAATGGCCTTATTTCTAACTTACAAGCTTTGGAATGAGCCTCCAGCATAGTCTTGTCTTTCAAAACATTGTCACAGTACTCGCAAATACATAGTTCTTGATGGTACTGAGTTATATGGGTCCTAAGGCTCATTTTCGTGTAAAATTGCTGTCCACAGTCATCGCATGTGAAAGGGTGATGACCTAAATGTTCTCTATTTGCATGTGTTATCAGGTATTCCTTTCGTTTAGTCGTATAGTCGCAATCTAAGCATTTCACATTTGAATCATGGTTCAATATCTGTTCTCTATAAGACATTAGATATTTATGGTGTATGCAAGGCATGACTGTACACTCAGGGCAGTGGAACTTACATCTATGTTGCTTCATATCTTCCTCTTTAAAACTTCTTAGGCACATGACACACTGCAATTGAGATCTAGCATCGTTAACCAAATGCATCGTCTTAAAATGAGTTTCCAATGACTCAGCAGTGTAATATACCAAGTCACAAAACTCGCATGGGTGAACAAAATTCTCATGTTCAGTTCTTAGGTGATCAATCAAATCCTCCTCAGGCATAATGAGACGGCATTTCTTGCATCTCGCTTTGGCGTGGGTCTTGTAGTGTACATTTAAATACTGTTGGGTGTTGTAAGACTTACTACAAAGCTTGCATTGATAAACTAGAGCTTTATGTTTGATTTTTTCATGTTCCTTCAGAACTCTGTAGCTAGTAAATATTTCTGTACAATCACTGCATTTATATGTGTTGAAAATTGGTGGAAGACTTGAGTTTCTATTATACACTAGAGGCTTAACAACGAGTTTCCCTTTTTTCAAAGTTATATTTGGTGTTCCTCCAGTTTTGACAACCTTCCTCTCCCTAATAGGTATTTGTTTGACTATCTCTATAGGCCTGGGTACTTTGATCTCATCAGTTATAATAGGTTTGGGCATTTCTTGTTTTTCTACTTTCACATTTTCGACATATTTAAGAAGGCTTTTGGGAATATCAATGGTTTGATGCCCATCCTTGGTCTGTTCACGATCTTTGGGCACAACTTCTGTGATTGAACTAGTGATCTCGTCTATTAAGTTATCCGTGTCATTTTCGAGTACAATCATAAGATTTGCATTGTCATAGTTACTAGTGTTATACAACTGGTTGGCAACATCATCAACTTTGGACTGAATGTCATTGGTGCAGCTGCTCATAATCTTCGACGTCTGCTTCGTGTTACGTATGAATAGATAGGACTGAATTGTTTTCTCCGCACACTGTTCACATATGTGGGAGCTGCATATTAAGTTATCAATCTGAAATTAACAAAAATGGTATTGATTATGGTGGTTAGTAGCTATATGCATGTGAAGGAATCTCTAGAAGCATTTCCTTTCTTATTACATACATACATGCAAATGATTGATTATACAACATGAAAATGGGTAAGTTTTATCTGACATAGTTTTACTGTAATGTAACATACTAGCTGTGCTTTCAGTTTGTTAACAATTTAATGTTTTTTTTGTCCCATGCAAAAACCTTGCTATTTGCTTGCTAACCCAACATAAAAGTTATGCCTAATAGCATCTGCTATTTGCCAATGAAAGTCCAGTTAAAATTGGTCCAATCATTTCGAGATTATCCGGAACAAACAGACAATTTTGTTTTCTTTTTTATTTAGGTTTCTTAGATACTTTCATATGCATTTATTAAAAACTTATTATTATGACACTACAATCACACTCAAATGTTATTTATTTTTAGTATAGGTAAATAAATATTTGAACTGCAAATGAAAAAATTTGACAAACACCATTTTGGCTGAATGTGTTGACCATTTTACGAGGTAGTATGTCCCAATGTGACAATAATAATAATAATAATAATATAATAATAATAATGCTTGGACATTATCACACAATGCCATCTGGTCCCAAACTAAGCAAAGCTTGTACTATGGGAACCAGCAGCTGATACAATACTTATATACTTTTTGTTTGTAAATACATACTTATAATACATACCAAACACCCAGACGCAAGGCAAACATATTTGTCACATAAATGTTAGCCCCAGCGGGAATCGAACCCGCGACCCCTAGCGCAGCAGTCAGGTATACTAACCACTAGACCAGAGGTCTCGTCAATAATGGTCTCACAAGACTACAAAAATACATTATTTTTGCTGCATTGATAGCTTTTACTAAAAATTATGTAATAAGGCTACTTGCTTACCACCAGATAGGTCATATGCTTGTTTATATACTCACATCTTCATTGAAGACATAATTAAGAATATCACGGAGAGATTTCCAAGAGTTATGCTGCCCAAACACAAACCCCATCTCCAGAGAATAGAGGGTCCCCACGTCTATACATATACCGCAGAACTTTGGGGACGTCCACAGCTTTTGCAGTTTACGCTTCAGCCATTCTTTATTATTTGCCTCATTCGTGACATGAAGGGCATATATATCATCTTGCTCTTGATATGAATCACTTTGCTCCATTGATTTGTAGTATTCTGTAAAAAGACAACAAGAATTCAGTATTACAAAACAAGATTATTATTATTATTATTTAGTAAGACACACTATTACAGCAGCTAATTAGCTGATGCCTGTGTATCAAATATCTTGGAGATATCTTGTTTGTCCAATCTGTTTTGAAAGGAGTTTATGGTTGGTGCCATCACAACTTTTTCTAGGAGTTTATTCCATGCTGTGACCACTCAAGTTAGGCAAGCAATGATTTTCTTCATTGATTTTTTTTTGGTGAGTTACCCTAAAGATTCAAGGGATGATCTCAAAGGTGTTAATTTGGATGAGATGATGATGTTTTAATATGTAACTGATTGATGGTTTGTACCTAGGTTAAGTTCTGCTTCTTGTAATTAGTTCTGGTAGATATTAATTCATATTTTCTGAGTGTAAGACATGATTACATACATATAATCACACTGAGTACTGTTTCCTCACAGGGTAGGCAGAGTATACAGCATTTCAATCTCAACTTGTACCTCTCTAGTATAACTACATTCATCAATCTCTTCATACATGCCCATTCCAAGTACTCTTTCCGGCATTGAGTAAGTTGATCTAGAATGTTAGACCCTTACCTCTGCAGCATTATATGACATACATTATATTTATGGTGTGAGAAATATTTAATGAAATAGGTACCTGTGATATTAAGTTATGTTTATCATGATAACCACGATGGATAATGGTAATTACAGTCAAGTTGTTTACTACAAAGAGTAAATTTATAGACATATTAAGTCGCAAAATACACAGATGACAGTCTACAAATCGACAAATGGTAATTGGCTTGTAATTTCTGGCTGGTTCATAAACAGTAAATAATTGTGCTACGAAATGTTACTATCTAATTGGAAATTTGGTACATGGTTTGTTTTATTTATTTACGACACGAAACGACTAGGGCTACTAACATAATCTGATTAATCAACAGTAGGTAATGTTTACAAAACTATTCTGCCTGTCCAATCGTAGCCTGCAGCAGTGATATCTACTATACTTTGATTATTACTACTATAATATACTAGTCTACGACACTGCAGACCAGTGACTACGTGCCCCAAGAGAATACAATACGCTCCGTGCCTGTATTTCGATACCATTAACTTATAACTTGACCAAATTTTATTGTACAATAACAAATAAGTTTGAAGTATAATTTCTAAAAATATAGGTTAGTTCGAGCAGAAATAGCACAAAATGGCGATAAATAGAATACGTGTATTTTGTGATTGCATTAGGTTACTATTTTGATAATATATTAAAGTAAGTGGAAGTTTTATTCAGTGGTTTATTTGTGTCCATTGGGAAAACTTAGATCAGAAATTAAAACTATAAAACTTACCTTAGTCACGGTCCAGTTTTAATTCTTTGAAATTGAAAACATTACAAAAATTACGTACAAATTTGGAATGGCATGACGCTCCGTTCGTAGCCAGAGCGAGAAAGAAATAGAGAATAGAGAGAGACAGACTACAGACGTCAAACTCCGTAGGAACGTCTACTTCTTACTAACTATGGCAATCAATCCTCTTCAAAGACTAGTTATGCCAGTGTCGATTAGTAGAGAATTATCAAGTTTCTAAATTGTTCATGTTGCTTGCATTTAAATATAAAATTCATTGTTTCATACAAAGGTATTTAAATTCTTGAAATATAGTACCTATGTAAAGGCTTAATTCTGGTGTGATGTCTGAAACCTCATCTGAGTCTAGAAACGAAAACATAATATTATATCCTACCTAATAATTACCTATTAATAAAAAGAGACACAAAAGGGTTGGTATCTTAACTTTATTTTCATTTAAAACATAAGGTACAAAAGAACATTTTTACAACAACATTAATGTCCAATATAAACATTGTATAACTTTACAAAATAAATATGTTATTATGGGCAGTGTTTGAGTATTTACGTTAATTCTAAACTTATGGTAATTAAAATGAACCTAGATCACATTTTGATTCTAGCTTTTTATTACGTGAACCACTTGTCACGCAGTCACTGGCATAAAATACATAATTACTTAGATTTAGTTAGTTTTATTTTAGTTAAACCTCAGAATAGTAACTAAAGCTCGCAAAAGTCAGATGGTTAGCCGCCAACGGAAACTATAAAGTAACGTTTTGGTAACTTATAAAATTGGCGATCAGGTAAAAATTCAAATATTCTTAAAAGTGGCTTGATTACCTTATGATTAACAGAATGAAAACAGCATTAGTAATTAACACAGTCAGGCGATTAATGAAAACTCAGAGTAGATATACTACGTATGAAAATAATGAAATTATATCAATTTTGTTGAATATCGGCATAGTAATAGTTCCCCAAATTATGATTATACAGTAAAGTAAAACATGAAATCGATGATAAGCTTTATGGTAAACAAATTTGGGTGTACAAAAACAATTGAATAGGATATTTTTTTGTTTCACACAAATATCATTATAAAATTTAAATTTGTCTTGGTAGATATTATATCAGAAGAGTACAGAATTTTTTTTAATAGTTTGATATTTATTCTAAAACAATTGGTAACTTTAACGGTAACTTTGTGTTTTATTTACATCTAATAATTTTATAAAAAATATTATTCATAACATTTTACACTCAAATATATTTTTCTTTGTATTACAAAAGGTATTTTGGAATTAATAAAAGTAGATATAAGAGATATATTCTTCCATATTCGTATGTAAATAAAAAGTTATGTATTCCAAAAATAACTTTTGTAATAAAAAGATGTATTGTAATCCACGTATTCCTAATTTTATTTTTAACAGCATATTCTGTTACCACAAAGTGATATAAAGCAATAAGCAAAAAAAAAACTATTAGGATTTTTGCCGTGCACGTGATTATTAAGGGTTAACTACAGGAAAACTATTACAATAATGGATAAAACTTTTCTAGCTGCGATCTTGCTGAAAATAATAAATGTATTTACATTGGTACATGACATTGGGTGACAGTGGAACTTAGCAAGACCTGAGAAATTGGAAGCATGAACATCATTCGTCTTGGTACGCCACTTTTCGCCGGCGCAGCGCTGTTCATTTTCTATTTTTGTTTTTATAGCGGCAACAGAAATACACATTCTGTGAAAATTAACGACGATGAGACAGACAGACAGACAGACGAACGACAGCGGAGTCTTAGTAATAGGTACCCGTTGGTTATCCTTCGTTCACGGAACCTTAAAAAAGGTCTGAAGCAATTAATAACTGTCTCAAAAGATATAATAAACAAATCACTTTGTAGCAACAGAATCCCAATCACTCGCAGCATATAACGTGACTCTAGTACTGGTAGCCGCCTCCTTGGCTGGGGGGCACGTAGGCTTGACCCCCCGAGCCGTACCCGGCCGAGCCGCCGCTGTACCCACCAGTGGGCTGGTCGGGGTACCGCGCCTCACCTTCGTATGACACCTGGGAAAATGATAATAATAATTATAATACGCCTTTGTTGGGAGTTTTGTTTATAAAGAAACACTATGTCGTTACGCCATCATTATTACAGAGAGAGAGACTATATTAGTATACCTACTAGCTTCTTCCCGCGACTTCATCCGTGTGGAGATTAAAATTTAAATTATTTAAAATTCCTCCGGGAAACATTTTCCCGGGATATAAATATCCTATATGTTAATCCAGATTATAAACTATCTGTGTTTCCATAAAAGTCCGTTGAGACATTTTTTCGTGATTGAGCAACAAACATCCATTCTTACAAACTTCGTGAGATAATAAGCGTTTCTTGGGAATTTTATTTATAAAGTAGGTACCTAACACATTGAAGTAACAAACCAAAGTGACGCATCATCAAATCAACAACAGGATTGGCAACGCGTTAGTGATACCTCTGGTATTGCTAGCGGCTATAGGCTACGGTGACTGCTTACCATCAGGTGGGCCGTATGCTTGTGTGCCACCTTAGTGGTATAAAAAGCAACTTACCTCAGCATTGAATCCGTTCTTCCAATCAGCGGTGTACTTGACAATCTGCGTCCGACCATCGGGTAGGGCCACTCGGTACTCGCCCCTGGTAATGTCACCGTCGGAGATGGCGTTATGGCTGTAGTCGTTGCCGTCCTCGTTGACAGCGTAGGAGAAGTCGAACGGCATACCGGGCTCGTGATGGTGGTGGTCCCCGTGGTCATGGCTGTCGTGACCACCTTCATGGTGATGGTGCTGATAAAAAAAAACAAATTAAAAATTAATCACAATAATGTAAGGTATGATTAAGTCGACGCATAGTCGCATCACTATAATTGTAGCGTAAGCGGCCCTTCCCTAATGTAGCGTCTCTTTGACGCGAGCTGTAAAACATGGCGGTATGAAATAAACGCACTTGATAATTTAATTAGGTACTTTATTTTGTGCCCACCGACCCACATTGCAAATAATAATGCTTGGACATTATCACACAGCGCCATCTGGCCCCAAACTAAGCAAAGCTTGTACTATGGGAACCAGCAGATGATATACTTGTATACTTTTTTGTGTAATTACATACTTATAATACACACTAAAACACCCAGACGCAAGGCAAACACAAATGACTAGCGATCTCATCATTGCCTCGATTGTTCTCAGGAGGAAGCTCTTTTGGTACCACGCAGTGCGAAACCATTTCGGTTCCAATGTGTGGGGATGAAATGAAATCCCCCGGTGGCGAGAGGTGCGGTGGTTATTCATCGACTTGAAAAACTATTAAGGTCTAAATTCGTCTATATTATTTTTTTCGGTATATTTTAGCAAAACTGCAAAACTGTCACATAAATGTTTGCCCCGGCGGGAATCGAACCCGCGACCCTTGCGTGACAGTCAGGTATACTAACCACCAGACCAGGGGTCTCGATAAATTGACCAGTTTAGGCTCAAACAAGTCACTTATGAAGGTCTACCTACCACCAGGTCGGATAAAGCCACCTGAGAAGAACCGGCAAGAAACTCAGTGCTTATTTTAATGATTTGGCTGGCTACCCTACTATAGAGATTTCCATATTGCTAGAATGTATCAAACAACGCAGAAAGACATAATTTTTTTTATTTTATTTTCACTACAACCAGGTGTAATCTGTAATGAATTATCCCAAACTGGATAAACAGTTTTCATCCATACTGATATTATTAAATGCGAAAGTGACTCTGTTTGTTTGTTACTTCACGACTAAACGGCTGAATGGATCGTAATAAAATTCGACAAGGAGATAGATTATATCCTGGGGCCTATATTGCCACTGTAAATGCAGACGAAGTCGCGGATAACAGCCAGTTTTTATGTTTAATCTGTTTCAATACTGTTAAAGCTCGATAAAGTGATATTTTCTAATCAAAAGAATTAAATGTAGCAAAAACCACAAGTAACTTAGTACGCATTCTTTATAGCCGACCATAAAATAGTTTATTTATATTTTTATTATTCACCTGTATGGGTTTATAGTTTATATATCTCCAATGCAATCGGAATGGTAAACCGTGAATTTTATTGAAAATACAATATGAAATGGAATCAATATTTTTGGGATTATTTTGTTTGTTTTATGGTAAGGAAATTTATGTGTTTTGTTTAAAAGACTCGTCACTAAGACATGAGGAATATTGTAAAAATCTACTTTTGATACTCCTTTGATTTTACCGTTGGTGTAGCAGTAAATATAGCAGACTTTATTGCCAGGGGTCCCGGGGTAACTTGCGATATGTCTAAACTTTCATATTAATTTTCGTTGCACTTTACAGCAGCGCAGCGCTGTTAATTTTCCTTACTTACAAAAATTGACGAAAGCGATACGAATACGTAATCGTTAGTTATTGTTGCTAAGGTTACTGGTTCCCGTAGTACAAGCTTTGCTTAGTTTGAGGCCAGATGGCGCTAGTGTCGATTCTGATTTTCAAAATAACGAAAGTTAGGTACAATACACTCAGTACGTGTTTTTCTTCAATACGAGATATTTAACCTTTCAGATAACATCGATATTACTTACGACGGTTTTTGGATATGAATATTTTAGTGCAGGTAAGATTAAAAAAACATTTAATTTACTTTTGTATTTTTTTATACCACTAAGGTGGCACACAAGCATACGGCCCACCTGATGGTAAGCAGTCACCGTAGCCTATAGCCGTAGGTATCACTAACGGGGTGCCAACCATGTTGTTGATGAGGACTCACTGTGCTAGCAGCAATACTACTAGCCCAGCGTATCCTCGTAGAGCACTGGCAACCTTACTTACCGCAGAAACACAACACTACATCAAGTAGTGTTATTTCACTGCGGTCTTCTGTAAGGGCGGAGGTACAGTCCCCAGTCGGGCGGCTCCAATTTAAATGGGATAATCCCACAGGAAATCCCAAATCGCCCTACCTCTCTTTAATTATTTTTTTTATTAATTTTAACATTTTGGTTTTATTTTAATTTTAAGATGTCAAATTAAAACAAAGAGATATAGGTACGTTAATTGTTTAGTTGTTAAATACTCAATGATGGAAAGGTAGAGAGTATTCGGAACTGGCAGGCATGTGTGAAGACATTGATGAATGTACAAGGAGCAAAAGAGGTGTGCAAGTCAAGCGTGAACTGACACTCTATAGTGTATCTACCCCGTGGCGGATTTAATGTATATTTTTCTAATTCTTCATTCAATTACATCACTTTAAAATTTGTATGGAAAATAAATGTTCAAATTTCATTGTCATACCATACAACATCTGTTTGTTTACTGTGAACGATTTTAATCGATAACCCTGTTTTTTATCGCTAAGAATATGGGGATCGATTGACAAGTAAGTATTTTTGCATTAATTATCTGTGGTGTTCCAAAGAGAGTATAGCATGGGGTTCTTCAAGAACGAGTGATAGATACCCCTGGTGTTGTAAGCATCTATAGGCTACGGTAACCGCTCACTATCAAGTGGGACGTGTTATTAGTTAACTTCAGTGATATGAGAAAAAAAGGGATTGTCTCCAGCACTTCATTTGTCGCATTTGTGTCATGGCAGAACAATTATTTCATAACTTTATCCTAATATCGTGACCAGGATCATTAGGATAAATATATTTTGAACGATTTTTTTAAACTGTATTTTTATTTATTTTAATTTCTGGAATTGAAAACATTGTATAAATACCACAATGTACCTATCACTAAGTTGAAAGCGAAGTGAAATTTTACATATTACAATTACGTCAAAGCACGAATAGAAAATGACTGCTCTGCGATAGCAACAATTTTTCTTTTAAAAAGGTATGGAAATGACCGAGCTGAGACGTCTTACATGTAAGAAAACCCTTAACTTAACGTTTTTTTTTATACCACTAACGTGGCACAAGCATACGGCCCGCCGGATGGTGAGAGGTCACCGTAGCATATGGAAGCATGCAACACGCTTGGGGTATCACTCGTGCGTTGCCGAACCTTAAACCCTTTTATTCTGGCCTGTACTATCCCACTGCTGGGCAAAACCCCCCCATTTCCTCCATATCCTCTTACCCCAGCAATATGGACCCAGTACCTCCTGAAGGCATTTAGGTCATCACGCCAACTTTTTTGCCTGCCTCGACCATGATGTTCATCCCTAGGGACTAGAGATGTCTTATAGCTGATTTTATTTATTCCTTAAACGTTAATTGATAAATAAAAATATCGTTATTTTTAACGGTTAATTAATGAATTTGATGTATTTATATTAGTTCGTTGAAGTTGATATAAATATTGATATGATATTTTTATTCGAAATCGTAAATTTCATTTATTGAATATGATTAACTAACTATATTCAATTATTCGTCAGTTTTAACGATTAATTATCATATTCGACATCTCTACTAGGGACCCAAGTCGTTGTACTGGCCCATCTTTCCTGATGCATACGGCTTTGATCGGCCATTTTCATTTAATTTTACACTCTTGCGTCCCACATCAGTGACCGCTCTTGGAGCGTAGTTTAGTGTGTGGAACTCTGAACTGTCTGTTCTTTTTACACCGTGCTACGCTCGCCTTTGAGTTTGGTCTCAAGCAACTCCGTTAGACACCAATTTTGGGCAGCTTTCTTAAAGATAAATTGATTAAAAACCTTTTCTCGGGATAAAAAAGTATCCTATATGTTAAACCAGCTTATAAACTATCTGTTTTCCAAATTTCATTCAAATCCGAGCAGTGCCGGTAGCAGGAACATTGTCGACAACATATTCGAAAACGTAACTCGCGAAAAGTCAAAATTGTCATACTAATTTTTAGTTCCACTTTTCACCGCCGCAGCGCTGTTCATTTTTCAATACAAAAATAGTCGACGGCGATACGAAATCGTTGTCGAAAAAGTAGATATATAGGGTTTCGGGGGCGATAAATCGATCTAGCTAGGAATCATTTTTAGAAAATGACATTTTATTCGTGTTTTATCAACTTAAAGATAAACTTGGAAGAAAAATAACAAAAAGGAGTTGACTCTTCCTGACATCTATTGGCGAATAATAATACTATTTTTTGTGAGCACAACAGCAGATGGCGTTGTTAAGTAACACGAAGTCAATGAGTGTTTGCTTTGAGGTTAGACTTAATTGTTTATTAATTTCCAAAAAACACAATTTATAAAAGAAAGGTAGGTATTAAATTACTTTAAACAAGATATGGATTTTTTTTAAGGTTATTTTATTGTGTGCGATACATTTGTGTTTCAGCTAATGCAACCAGCAAGCCCCGTCGTTCAACTAAGTGTACCACGGACAAGCCGATTACCTGTGAGTATCTGCTTACAATACGATATACATACATATCATCATGTCACGTCCCTCACGGGGTAGATAGAGAGTAAAGAGCGACATTTAACAAGATACTTGCACACTTGCTTGATATTTTTAGGGCTCCGTATTACAAGGAGAATTTAGGGTCGGCAACGCGCGTGTGATACCCCTGGTATTGCTAGCGGCTACAGGCTACGGTGGCTGCTTACCATCAGGTGGACCGTATGCTTGTGTGCCACATTAGTGGTATAAAAAAATCCTTGGAAAAATAATTCACAACATAAGCAATATTTTACATTTTTTTTTTCAGTGGATCCGTCATTTTCCCCCGGTAATACTTACAGTCATACATATTGTTTTAGCTTACTTTTAATGTTAAAGTAAAAAATACTGATTAGCTAAACTTTTTTTTAAAGTATACTTTGAATATATATTAGGTAACCGGGTAATCGTTACCTCAAAGTAGACAGGTATTAAACTGTATACAACGGGTCCTATGGCTGTCACCGTATCTACTTTTTCTTCTTTATGAAGATGGCATTGTATGAGTTTGTTTTTTGTTTTTTTTTTTATCTTTGCAACAGATTTTTATTAAAATCCTGATTATATTATAACACTATATACTACAAGATGGCAAACAAGTATACGACCCGCCTGATGGTAAGCGGTTACCATCTATGGACTTGCAAAACCAGGGGTATCACTCACGGTGCCGACCTGATACATTTCTGATATAAATCTGATTAAATGTTAAAAACTATTGCCTTTTATATTTAATGGTTAGTTTGGTTTGGAGTAACTTTTTACAAGTTTGTTGTTAACACCTGTCATGTGTGTTTTTGCAATCAAATCTTGCAAGTTAAATTTGACCTCCCAGTATTGAACTGAAACTTGGCATACACGTTTTGTTCTCGTGACAATGCACGATTATCTAAATGCCGCCATTTTTGATCCAATATGGCGGACGTCACAAAATTGAGTTTCATCATCATCAAGAGCTTGATGACGGAATAAAAATAATACAAATATTTTTCGACCAAAAACAAATACTGCATTTTTCGTTTTTTAGACACCAATTCAAGTGACAGTTCTACAAACGATAGCGAGAACGGTAATATTATTCTTGTAATACTAATATTATATATTTATTTTAAACTAGCTGTCCCGACATACGTTGTCCTGTCTTAGCTATGAATTCATATGTCAAATACACCATAAAAAAAGGACCTTTAGTTTATCGCGAAAAATGGTCCGGTTCTTTTATAAAAATCTTTTCACCGAATATTTCCTGACTGTAAAAACACGAAAAAAAGAGTGCAACGAAATTGGTCTAGACGTTCACGCGTGCTGCCGTGACCAAGGGAAACCTTTATATATTTAATGATATAGCCTTAAACGTTCCCCGATAACTGGACTATGCAAACCAAAATAATAGGGAAGTAAGTGTTGAGTTTATAGCACAATCGTCAATGTCAATAAATTATCAACTTCATAGGCATATTTAAGCCAAAATTACGTTATTTGGCTTTTGTGAATAAATACTATTTCCCCCCTATCCTTCCAGAAGTAGAAACGGGTGGCCAGATGAAGTACCGCGCTCCTGAAGAGGGCGTCAAACCGGAACATTATATCGATGATGAATGACGTACATGCTTTTTATTTCTAACCGACTTTATGTAAAGAAGTAGCAAAGTCGGTCTCATCATTTATACTACAATTTTTTTTTACAACTAAGGTGGGCACACCAGCGTACGGCCCTGATAGTAAGCAGTAACCGTAGCCTATACCACGCTAGCAATACCTCGTGGTGGGATTTAGCAAAATTAAGCTTCGACAAACTTATTGGTACCATGTTTAAACTCGTGGCCACCATGGTTTAGGATAGACACAAGAAATTAAAATTCTTTAAACTATAAATATTAAAAAAAAAATACTTTAAAATATAAATCTTTAAGTTATAAGGTCTACTAGTTGACCCAATAGACGTTGTCCTGTCTTAGCTACGAATTCATGTGTCAAATACACCATAGCAAAAAAAGACCTTTAGTTTATCGCGAAATTAGATTTAGATTTTTTTTCAATTTTTTCGTTTCATAACAACCTTCTCCTGACAGTAACAAATACAAAAAAAAATAGCGTAATCGGTCCAGCAGTTCACGCGTGATGTCGTGACCAAGGTAAATAGGGATTCATTTTTATATATAAAAGATATTTTTATCCTTATAGTTAACTCTTTCCTTTTCATTAGGTTTATAAAAGAACAGCACGCAATCTAAATGCATACACTATCCTTCATTGAGAAGAAATTTCAATAATTAAATTTAGGTAATTTCTCGCTATAGAGCGAAATAAGGGCGACTAAAACTGTCAAATACTTAATTAAAATAATGAAGAATGCAATTTGTTACGAGGCCTAAAATGTACTTACATCCTGGCTGGGCCCCGGGCTGGGAGGCCCAGGGGGCACGTACGTCGGCCGCTGTGTAGGCCTAAAGGTGCCGGGAGTGGGTTGCTGAAAGAAGAAAATAATAATAAATTAATACATTTTCTTCATGCCCTCCGACAAGGTAGGCAGAGGCAGAGGTCTTACAACACCCATTTTCCACCGAAGATAATTTGGTGCCATTCTGACAGATGGTGAGTCTGTCGCCGTCTCTTAGGCACTACATACGTCCTTGAATTTCTTCTCAGACGTATGCAGGTTTCCTCACGATGTTTTCCTTTGCCGTGAAGCTCTTGGTGTGACTAATTACTGCACTTAAGTTTTTACAAAAACTCATTGATGCAGACCGGTGGGATTCGAACTTGCGTCGCTAGAATAACAGGCAAAGCTCCTACGACACGGCGACCAGGGCCAAAACAACATATCCGAAATGCATGAAGTATTTTTAAAGATGAGAAGTCTATCTTTCAAGTCTATTTATAAAATAAGCGCCCAATCTAGACTTTAATCAAATCAAATCAATATCAAAAAATATTTCTTCAGTTTAGGCTTTTTAAAGGCACTTATGAAGGTCTGAATTATCACCTAGCCAAACCACCTAAGAAGAACGGGCAAGAAACTCAGAGCTCTGTCTTTTTTTAATGTAACAATCATGATATAACAATGTTTAACAAAATTCTTCTGGTTTTAATCCACTATCTATATATTAAAACGTGGGTGTTAGTGCTCAAGGCTCGTATTCAATAAAGGTTTATCTAACACAACAATGCAATGTGAGAGATGTTACCGGGTCTTATTAAAATTATGTTTTCACGGCCAATTGTTTGGGGTTAAACTGCGGTGGCGGCGTACGCGTTGGCGGGCGCGGAAAGCTATTAAGAGATAGGTATATTATTATTTCTCAATCAAATATACTATTTTAAATACAATCAGCATTGCTATCCAGCGTGGCAATGCTGCCAGCATTCTTGGCACGCTACCGCAAGAGTCCGGTTTGGGTCCAGATCTTTTATCTATAAGTAGGTAGGTTAAGATATGTTTTTGTAAATAGTTTAATCTGTTTTGTGTCAATAAGTGTAAACTATTTTAAATTGTTGATTTAAAATGGTTAAGGCTTAGTTATTTTTTTAGTAAGTTTGATATCATTTTTGGCATAATGATAATAATAAATAATGATAATAAATATTTTTAATGAATCATTATCATGGACGTCTGTTATAGAGTTTAATCTCAGACATTATTACAAGCCGTTTAAGCAGAATAATTTTTAGGAGTAGCCATAAAAAACGAATTATATGTACAGAAAGGTGGCCAAAATCTGTATTTAACTGCTTTATAAATAATTATATTCATTGTCCTTAATAATTGTCCTGCACTTTAATTCATAAGTAAAAACTTTAATGAGCACCTAAAAATCATAAAAAATCGCTTCAGCTTCCGCGCAGCTCAACGCCAAGCCTACGCCTATATTGCACGCCAGTAAATCATTCTTACATATGAATAGTATTATATAAATCCAAGGTTAAGCGCAGATACTCACGGCTGTGATTTCGCTACGGTCTTGGTCATTCGTTTAATTGCTTCTACTGTTATTTTATTACAAAAAAAACATTAAAAGTAACGCATTTCTCTATGGTAGCGTTAAGGTTTATTGATATAGAAACACAATTAAATTTGCGCGCACTAACTGTGTGGTGAGAAAGAATGGTTCTTCGGGTTTTGGTTATCGGTTTTACTCAAATGTTTTATTCCGAACCGGCCGTAAAATATGACAACTATAATAGCCTCATTAGGGCCTAATCTGAATAAATATTTTCAGTTAGGTTCAATAAACCTTTGCAATCATACGTTTAGAATATCCTGAAGAATGTTTAATACCGTACGAAGTTTTTTTATAGCGTACGGTCCACGTGGTAAACTGTCACCGTAGCCTATGGACGCTTGCAACACCAGGGGTATCACCCGCGCGTTGTCATCCCTTAGACCAAAAATAAATGCAATAATTACTAAAACGTTTTAATTACTGTTACCCGATTACGAGGAATGAAATCGGTTAAAATCGGGACTTACAAGGTAAAATCAACTCCTTCTTTTCTTGAAGTCACTTTAATTGTAGCCTATGTTACCCGTTATACTAATTGTTCACCGATACTCACTCTCAGAAAAGATGTTACACATAAACATAGTGAGAGGGTCGTCAACGCGTGAGTGATACACCGTGTTGCAAGCGTCCATAGTCTGCGGTGACCATCAGGCGGGCCGTATGCTTGTTTGCCACCTGAGTGGTATAAAAAAGTGAGTAAGTACCTTATTTCCGTTGTTATTGGTGGGGAACGGTATGGTCGGAGGGTCGTAGTTGTACCCCTTGTTCGGTGGGAGGTACTCGTTGGTTGCTGCCGTCGCCATGGCAACCAGGGTGCAGGCTGCCATGCACGATAGCCACATCTGCGAACAAGATTAAACCCGTGATTTATTTGCATTTTAAAGACAATAGTAGCCTGTCTTTCCCCAGGATATAATCTATCTCCTTGTCAAATTTTATTATGATCCGTTCAGCCGTTTCCCCCTGAAAAGGTAACAAACAAACACAGTTACCTTCGTATCTATAATATTAGTATAGATGTCTGAAAGCGAAATTCCACACTTAAATTGCTATTTAGAGTAAAATATAAACGTCTTTTGAAGATAGACACTGTCATTTGCATATATTTAGGATCAATAGTAATTAAAATATAATTTGTCAATGCAAGAGACGATGGCAAGAGACCGGACGGTATGAGTTTGATTCCATGGAAGATGGGCCGGGCCCCTTCCCATCTACATGGAACCAACAACAGAGCTGGTGCGGCTTGTGAAGCGGCAGAAAAAGCTAAAGCGTGCAAATACAGGGGTCTAGGCTCCGAATATGATTTTGTACCATTCGGTGTCGAGACCATTGGTCCGTGGGGTCCTAGCGCTATAAGGCTTTTTAAGGAAATAGCTAAAAGGATAGTCGACATCACAGGAGACCCAAGAGCTGGCAGCTACCTCGGACAAAGATTAAGTCTTGCTAATCAGAGGGGGAACGCTGCCAGTATCTTCGGAACCTTGCCCACAGGGACTCCCTTTAACAATATGTTTTAATATTATATTTTTAAGGTTTTTAGTTTTAGGTTATGTAATAATTATATATTATGTAAACTAAAATAATCAAATGAACATATATAAATATGATACATTCTAACATGGGAAAGGACATAGACTATCTTTATCTAGAACCACACGGGCGAAGCCGCAGGCAAAAACTAGTATCTTCATACATGATTTATTGAAATACGTGTATTTCAACCTCAAATTCCTGCACACAACGCATGCCATTAGCAATCGACTCGTAATAAAGTAATTGTATTTCTGTCAGACGGATGTGTGTAAACAGTGGCATCTTTACATACAATGTTGTATTGAAGGCTGTACCGATAGCAAGAAGATGCATTATTAACACGCTCTAATATTGTATGTATGTATGTATGTATGTATGTATGTATGTATGTATGTATGTATGCATGTATGTATGTATGTATGTATGTATGTATGTATGTATGTATGTATGTATGTATGTATGTATGTATGTATGTATGTATGTATGTATGTATGTATGTATGTATGTATGTATGTATGTATGTATGTATGTATGTATGTATGTATGTATGTAATGTATGTATGTATGTATGTATGTATGTATGTATGTATGTATGTATGTATGTATGTATGTATGTATGTATGTATGTATGTATGTATGTATGTAATGTATGTATGTATGTATGTATGTATGTATGTATGTATGTATGTATGTATGTATGTATGTATGTATGTATGTATGTATGTATGTATGTATGTATGTATGTATGTATGTATGTATGTATGTATGTATGTATGTATGTAATGTATGTATGTATGTATGTATGTATGTATGTATGTATGTAATGTATGTATGTATGTATGTATGTATGTATGTATGTATGTATGTATGTATGTATGTATGTATGTATGTATGTATGTATGTATTGTATGTATGTAATGTATGTATGTATGTATGTATGTATGTATGTAATGTATGTATCTGTCTGTCTGTCAATAACGAATAATTTCATAACTTTATCCTGTTCAGTTCCGTAGTCATTTGGAAGACAAGGCCAAGCTGGCATCCAAAAGAATCGGTGTGCTCAATAGGGCGAAGCAGTACTGCTGTCGTCTGTGGGCGGGAGCCCCTGGATGCCAGCTTGCGCCTTTTGACTCGGTTCAAAGGCGCGCTATAAGAATGGTCGACGATCCCAAGCTCTCAAGCGGCTTAGAACCACTAAGTCTTAGGAGAGATTTTGTCTCCCTGTGTGTGTTCTACCGCTTGTATAACGGACAGTCTTCCGAGGAATTGTTTGACATGATGCCCACGGCAACATTTTACCATCGCACTTCTCGCCACCGGCGGGGAATTCATCCCCACACATTGGAACCAAAATGGTCCCGAACTGCGCGGTTCCAAAAGAGCTTCCTCCCGCGCACAATTAAACTGTGGAATGATCTCCCCGCCGTGGTTTTCCCAAAGGAGTGCAGCATGGGGTTCTTCAAGAAGGGTGTGAAGAGATTTCTGGAGGGTCGGCAACGCGCGATTGATACCCCTGGTGTTGCAAGCGTCCATAGGCTGCGGTAACTGCTTACCATCAGGCAGGCCGTATGCTTGTTTGCCACCTTAAGGGTATAAAAAAAAAACCCAAATATCCTGACCAGGATCCAAGATAAATATATTTTAAGGCATTTTTTATGAAAGAAGAACGCATAATATTATAATATAACAGAAAATATATAATTTTCTGTTATGATTTAAAAATTTGCGTATTGGAAGCAAAAGACATCAACGCGCTCCAAGTAAAAAAAACTTCTCATTTGATTGAATCAATAAATATTTTTCATCTCAAAAATTAAATAAAATTCCCCTTTAAACCAATATAACACGTGAACGTGTCTTCGTGTCATATAGTTTTGCTCTCGGTACATGGTGCATCAAGTTTCAACACGACGATCTAGCCAGCCAGTGCAAGGCTAGAGCTGAAGCCACTCGCCTTATTGCCATTGCAACGGGTGACTACAGATTAACAAATTTAAACCTTGAAAGTCGTGCAAGTATCGCTATCGAAGTTATTTTTTTATGGGAAACTGAACAGCACTGCGACGAAAAGTGGAACTCAAACTGCGTATGAAAAGGTTGTTGTAAAGCTGGTGGTGTGTCAAATCACCGCACTTTAGTTATAAAAACTCATTGGTGTAGACCGGTGTGATTGGAACTTGCGTCGCTAGAATAGCAGGCAACGCTTCATACCACACTGCCACTATCTACTATATAAAAATAAGTCGGGTTTTCCTTCCTGACGCTATTACTCCAGAACGCACGAACCGATTTCCACGGTTTTGCATTCGTTGAAAAGGTCTCGGGCTCCGTGAGGTTTATAGCAAAGAAAATTCAGGAAAAATTCAGGACAAACCAACATATCAACAATATACGTCTACCCGTGCGAAGCCGGGGCGGGCCGCTAGTTCCTTATAAAAAATCAATGAAATTATTTCTGCGGCTAAATAATTATAGTGTCACAGCCTTGCAGAGTTTAATTAAAGTTTATGATAACAAATTCACGATGCGTCCCCATTCGTGCGACACACTAGCACTCGTGCATTGTCGACACGAACTAGGGGACTGTTGCTAAGCTCTGTATATACTACTAGCTTTTACACCGCGACTTCACCCGCGTATTTTGGGAGGTAGGGCGATTTGGGATTTCCCGTGGGTTTTCCCATTTAAATTGGAGCCGCCCGACTGGGGACTGTACTCCGCCTTACAGAAGACCGCAGTGAAATAACACTACTTGATGTAGTGTTGTGTTTCTGCGGTAAGTAAGGTTGCCAGTGCTCCACGAGGATACGCTGTGCTATACTATTAGCCGTTTTCCCGTAGGAAAGAAGCATTTTCCCGCGGTAAAAAGTAGCCTATGTGCATCAGGGATAATGTCAGCTTTTAATGTTTTAATGTTTTTTTATATCAGTTCAGTAGTTTCGGAGCCTATTCAATACAAACAAACAAACAAATCTTTCCTCTGTATGACATTAGCATAGAGTATAGATTAATGTCGAATTCTAGTTAATTACAATAATATAATTGGTCAGGGACGTTAACAGCATGCTACTGTGGGTTTCTGATTGTGTTTACTACAAACTCTTCTAGCGTTAGAATTAAAATTCAACCTCTATATCCTTGTTTACGTGTTTAATGTGTTTTTTGGGGTTCCGTTCTGGGTAATCAACGGGACCCTATTGCTAAGACTTCGCTGTCCGTCCGTCTGTCTGTCAGCGGGCTGTATCGCATGATCCGTAATAGGTAGTTCTGTTGCCGCTACAACAACAAATAATAAAAATTAACAAACATGGGGGCTCCCCACTTTTTGCTCGATCCTCGGGGATCACTGGCAACCTTACTTACCGCAGAAACACAACACTACATCAAGTAGTGTTATTTCACTGCGGTCCTCTGTAAGGCGGAGGTACAGTCCCCAGTCGGGCGGCTACAATTTAAATGGGACAACCCTAGGGAAATCCCAAATCGCCCTACCTCTCTTTGAATTAGAAAGCTAAATTATACTTACATATTCTTGAATTAATAATAATAATAATCATGTTTGGACATTATCACGCAGCGCCATCTGGTCCCAAACTAAGCAAAGCTTGTACTATGGGAACCAGCAGCTGATACAATACTTATATACTTTTTTTTTGTAAATACATACTTATAATACATACTAAACACCCAGACGCAAGGCAAACATATTTGTCACATAAATGTTTGCTCCGGCGGGAATCGAACCCGCGGCCTCTAGCGTAGCAGTCAGGTGTACTAACCACTAGACCAGCGGTCTCGTCGTATTATATATATTATATATAATTACAAGTACACAAAACATTTCGGATGGCTATTTAGCTATTCTTGGTTGTTGAACTGTATTATTATCGTCATTGAGCTCATAAGAAAAAAGGCTGAAGTTTTAAACGTTACAACGTAACGTTTAAAAGTAACAATTTGACATTATAATTCCTTTTACGAAGACGCAACTCGGGGCGGGATTAAACACGAAATGTTGCGAGCTTACTTTCTAAACGCACCCGTAATTGATACAAATAGCCTGTGTTTTGTTTAACCTATACTATTGTAAAGGACTAAGTCTGAATTTATTTGCCTTTGAGCAATATAAATGCGATCGCGGTATTTTTATTTTATTCCAAAACGATTTATTTAGTCTTACTAAAAAGCATGTGTCAGTGAGATTATTTAATTGAAAAAAAAAATACATATCATCTTTATTTAAGACCTTACAATATGGTCGTTTTTGCTGAGAAAATCCGGCAAGGAACTCAGCAATTACTCCTTTTACAAAGAAATATAATTTACTTTCCATTTACCTACGTGACATGAATTTATCACAAAAAACAGACAAAATATGTAAAAATAGCATCGAATCAAATAATATCAAATCAAAAATCATTTATTCAGTTCAGGCCCTAATAAGGCACTTATGAAGGTCTAAATTACCAGCGGTTCGGAAAACAGCCACCTGAGAAGAACCGGCAAGAAACTCAGTGCTCTGTCTTTTTTCATGTAACAAATAAATCATGACGTCACTACAGGATATGAAACAGCTGGTAATATAAATAAAACCTACTGTTATCCAAATCGCAATATTACAAAACCGTTAATAATGCAGTCACATCAAAAGATTTTGCAACGGTTCAGTCAAATGAAAATGTACTCTGCTTGGTCCTGATAAGAGTTGTAATGGACAGTCTTACGTTAGACATACCGACTAGGTTCTCACAAAAACAATGCGTTAGTTTTTAGGTCAGAAGAGTACTTAGTTCGTTTCATGGAGTACAATCTTTAATCGGAGATGCATAATTAGGTGAGAGATAGATCAGTCCTGCTTGACTGGTGGCGCAAGGTACGTGGGAGACGAAATACGTTTATAAAATAAAGTTAAATACTAGCTTTTACTCGCGGTTTCGCCCGCATTTCTAGGTGAACATAGCCTATGCCCTTCTCCAGGTTATAATCTATCTCATTGCTAAATTTCATTACGATCCGTTCAGCCGTTTAGTGAATAGGTTACAAACAAACAAACAGAGTTACTTTCACTTTTATAACATTATTTAAATTCACAAACTTGGTCATAGATAATAGATGGACACCTACAAATAGCCATAGACAAAAGATACTTCGATTTAAATAGTGCTGAAAGTCTTAAAATATTTTTTTTTGTAAAAATTACTAACCCGCAAGCGACTTCGTCCGCGCTTAATTAAGATATGTACTTATATGCATGAGCCTACGTTAATTTTTATTTTATAGGTAACGAGACGAGCTAGTCGCTTTCCTGATGGTAAGCGTCACGCCGCATGCAACAGATGCTCCACCCAGGAGCTTTAATAGTAAAGTCCTGCGTGGCTGCACTGCGCTCGTCACCTCGACACCTTAGTTCGTCTTTTCCGTAGAGGGATTAACTGTCTATTTGATAAATCCATGATACATCTATGCTATGATTGATTGCCAACTCAAATAACAGTTAATACTGGGTTGCCATCTTTAAAATTATAACCTTATGTCATACGAGGTCACAGCATGATGTAAGTTACATAATTCACACGAGAATTAGCAAAAACTCATATTACTTTACAGTATAGTTTGCTATCGTCTGCGCGAAACATACAAATATCCCATTTATCAAACTAATTGGACATACTTCTAATGCTCTGACAAGAAAATTAAGCAAGATCGCACTTGACATATCGAATGGAATTTAGTGTTGTACCGGATTATACGATGATTTTAATTATCGACTTCTCAGCTCTGTTTCTTTCTTCAGCCAAGAAGGTTTTAACCCTTAAAGTGGTGCTAATTATGTTGTACGAAAACATTTAACTACACTAATTTGTAGTTAACATTGCTTAGATTGAAAATTCATTCTGTAACTAGCTCCCGGTGTGAAGAGTACAATATATTCTACTGAGTGAAAAGTCGATTCAATTCATAGAAGTCCAGTTCATGGTTACAAATGAACGTCCGGCTGAAGCCGGGGTTTTGCTTTCAAAGTTCAAAAATACTTGAGAATAATAATGGCATTTTGCTTTGGAAAAAAAACATCGATGTTCTTACCTCTCCAGCGTAGCGCGTCCCTTCAGTGTCAAAAGTTTAAGCGCGCGGTAAATTATATTTTGAGATTTCAAACTTTTAAATCACGGCGGCAGCTTGGTCTAAAGTAACTTGTTACACAGCCTATAATTATAGCGCTATTATTTTTAAAGTTCTAATTCTCTCACCGTGAGTTTCTCACGCTTTTTATAGAGAACAACTGATTTGCCATGTAGATTTATTTCAAGGAGATTTTGAAAAGGAATAATTAGAGATTATTGTCTGGTCAACTTGTGGAACAAACTTTATGCTACTAGTCAAATTACTGCCAAAGTTTGGATGCTTCCTTAGTCTTCACGCTAAAACGGACCAGATGAAAAAAAGACAAAGCACTGAATTCTTGCCGGTTCTTCTCAGATGGCTTTATTGCGCACCGGTGGTTATTTAGACCTCTTCATAAGTGCCTTATTAGGGCCTAAACTTAATTTTGATTTTGAGATGTTACTAAAAGTGCTACGCCGGTGGGCTTATTCCGTATAACGGTTGCCCGACCATTGCGTAGATTCTCACGTCATTCTAGAAAAAAAAACGAAGCAAATTTGACATTAGAAACCTGCCATATAAGGTTCCAAATCGAAATCTCTGGTCAAGTGGCACCAGGCGCATAGCCAACTATAGTACAATAGTGTGATGATTGCTCTATTCATAAAGGAAATCTTTTCGGTATATTTTGTTAATGTACCTCATTTATTCCTGTACTAGCAACCCAAAATCAAAATCATTTATTCAGTTTAAGCACTTATGAAGGTCTAATTTACCACCCGCCTTGGCTTCTCACGGCGAAATTCTTTTGGTTTTTAAAATAGTAATTGCTGAGTTTTTTGCCGGATTCTTCTCAGCAAAACCGACCTTCCGAATCCAGTGGTAGATTTTTTTATACCACTAAGGTTGCACACAAGCATACGGCCCACCTGATGATAAGCAGTCACCGTAGCCTATAGCCGCTAGCAATACCAAGGGTATCACTTACGGGGTGCCAACTATGTTGTTGATGAGGACTCACTGTTCTAGCAGCAATTCTGACGATTTGAAAGTGCTTGCCTGTAAGTCTAGTCAAATAAAGATCTTTTTGAATTGAATTGAATTGAACGTTAGCCATAATAATTTAAATATCCAAATTATTATACATACATAAAACCTTCCTCTTGAATCACTCTATCTATTAAAACCGCATCAAAATCCGATGCGTAGTTTTAAAGATCTGTGCATACATAGGGACAGACAGGCATAAGCGACTTTGTTTTATACTTTCCAGATCTGGAATCATCACAACTCTTCACGTCCCCAACACCATGTGTGGTGATTTTTACAAATATTTATTTAGTTTCACCTGTCCGGTGTGTGGGTGTGTGTGTAATCAAATCTTGCAAGTTAAATTTGACCCACATCAGTGTAAACAAACAGACTGACAGACAATATTAAATTAAATTGTTTTTCTTTATGTGTCGTATTTATTAGTATATGCATTTGGTAAAAAGCTGTTATTTCTAAATTACAAACGGACACTTTAATTTTATTTTTGTATAGATTGGAATTGGTAATTAAAAATCTGAAGTTGGGAAGTGTGACCAAAAGTATTAGTCACGTGTGCGCAATATGGCAACATTGTAGGGTAACATGGTGTCAGCGCGGATGACGGATGATAGGTTATGACAAAGTGTACTTAATTGGTAATTAGAATGATCCGTTAGTTAACGTCAATTAAACGACGTGTCTGTGACGACACAGCTCAAACCACTGAACGGATTGCGCTGAAATTTGGCACGCAGATAGTTATTATGACATAGGCATCTGCTAAGAAAGGTTTATTACAAAATTTACTCCTTACGGGACTGAAAATAGGGTCTTATACGCGATATTAAATTGTTTATTTACCTCCCGACGTTTCGACCGAGTTGTTTCGGCCGTGGTCACGGGCTGACTGATTGTAGTTGTGTACGTCGCCTTCTTCTTGATGCGCGGGTAGAACGAATATTGTTATCTACCTCCATATGAGTTTTTAAATTTGGGTCCCGACACACAACACTCACGGATACATTCGTGTCATTCCTGTGTTTAAATCGCGAAAGTTTAAAAAACAGTAATGAAAATAGGGTCCATAGATTGTATGGAGAAACAAGATTAGACAGATTATTCTAAGCCTCACGGAAGTACGTCTGTACATAAATAAGTAAATAGTGTTTCAGGCTTTTGCAAAACTCAACCCCTAAAGGCGTGAAATGAGAAAATACTTTAATTCAAATATAACGCGACCAAAGCCGCGGGCAACAGCTAGTTTTATGTATGATTAACCGGGGTACCATTATAAGAATACGTAATTATTTATCCTTATGGTACCGTATATATATATATATATATATACTATCTCTATGTACTATATTTTAATCAGAAACATATAATAATACCAACAATAAAATCTATACCGATACTAGAATATTATGGAGAGACTACATTTGTATGAGAAAATCTCTGGAACTACTGGACCGATTTTAAAAATTCTTTCACCAGTAGAATTCTATATTATCCCCGTGTAATATAGGCTATATACTACATTGCTACACGGGCGAGTTACATACAAAGCTAGTTATAAATATATATCCAAGTATTCGTCTGGAAACCATAGTTTTTACTTCCATTGAGTAGCAATAAGTTTTCCGCAACCATTGTTAATTTCCCACGCCGTATTGGTACACCTTTTTATATTATAGTGGCTAACAAGCAAACGGCTCGTTTGATGGCAAGCCGTCACCGTAGCCTATACCTTCTGCAATACCAAACCGAAGCTAAGTCCTAAAGTAAAATAATATAGCTATGTGTATCTTCACGCCATCCCATGAGGGTCCCCGAAGAGGTAAGCAGAGGTGTTACAACACCCGCATTCCACCGAAGATAATTTGGTGCCAACCTGACAGATGGTGAGTCCGTCGCCGTCTCTTAGGCACTACATACGTCCTTGAATTTCTCTCTCAGACGTATACAGGGCTCCTCACGATGTTTTCTAATAATGTGTGATAATAATAAATGAATAATCGTTTCTATATTGTGAACTCGGCGCGAGAGCAAAATAACTTTGTATTACATACTATGCCGTATCCATAGCCTATGAATAGCTGGATTATGGACCGAAAATTCCATTACATTGAGTTAAGAGAGAAATGGAGCTCTGTACTCTCTGCCTACCCTGTATGTATGTATGTATGTATATTTAATCTTACTTCTAATCTAACGTCAGTGAGCATCGCATTATAATTTCAAATATTAATACGAAATTAAATACCTAATTGAATATTCTTACTTGCACATAAATTGATTCCGACCGAATTACGTTATCACTTATAAAAGCTTTTATTACTTGACGATTAGGAGTTACATTGCATTGTTCCGGGTGCAATGACAAGCTTGTAGATAGTAGCTATTTGTTCAATGCATTCTAAGAGTGAATTAATGAGTAAACCTGCAACTTATTGGTAAACCGTCCTGGCGATATTAACTTATGGAAAAAGTATATTATTAATAATCCTACTAATATTATAAATGCGAAAGTTTGTGAGTATGGATGGATGGATGGATGTATGTTTGTTACTCTTTCACGCAAAAACTACTCAACGGATTTGAATGAAATTTGGAACACAGATAACTTATAACCTAGATTAACACATAGGATACTTTTTATCCCGGGAATTTTTTTGGTTCCTCTGATATTCTAAGCTCACTGAGCTTAGAATCTCGTCGCGGGCAGAAGCTAGTAATAATGAAAATGATTCTTGGACATTATCACACAGCGCCATCTGGTCCTAAACTAAGCAAAGCTTGTACTATGGGAACCAGCAGCTGATACAATACATACACTTTTTTTTGTAAATACATACTTATAATACATACCAAACATTCAGACGCAAGGCAAACATATTTGTCACATAAATGTTTTCCCCGACGGGAATCGAACCCGCGACCTCTAGCGTAGCAGTCAGGTATACTAACCACTAGACCAGCGGTAGACTGAGTTCCTTCTCCCTCTACGCATAGCGAAGAAGAAGCTGTGGAAAGCCAAGGTCTAACTCTCTACATCTAATTGACAAAGTACTCAATGATAGAAAGGTAAAGAGTACTCGGAACCGGCGGGCATGTATGAAGAGATTGATGAATGTAGAAGAAGCAAAAGAGGTGTGTATGTCAAGAATGAAATGACGCATCTATCAATGATCAATCTCTTCCTACATGCCCGCCGATTCCCAAAGTAATGGAATTTTAAAATTGACAGCCCTATCTCCGATAGTGCTAAGTATAGGCACTAGTGTTGTCAGCTGTAATTTATGCGATAATATTATACTGAACTGGGTCAAATCGGGCTGACCCGCAAAAGCCTTTAGGAAAGCTACCTTACTATATTTTACTTTGGTACTATTTGCAGTGTGGTATTTAGCGTTGGTTTAATAGCGACGCAAGTTTATGACAAATCATTTCTTAGTCACACCACGCTTTACTGTGAAACAAAACATCGTGAGGAAACCTGCATACGTTTGAGAAGAATTTCAAGGACGTATGTAGTGCCTAAGAGACGGCGACGGACTCACCATCTGTCACGTTGGCACCAAATTATCTTCGGTGGAGAGTCGGTGTTGTAACCTCTGCCTGCCTCTTCGGAGACTTGTGGGGAGCGCTTACCGCAAGGCCTCCTCGACTGTCGTATATATATATATATATCTAATAATGTCATAATGATTGTAAAGTTACAAAGTGGTTTTTTATTAATGTTCCGTAAACCAAAGGTCAGGTCACCGGTCACCTTACCATTCTCAGGTGAATGGCAGTGCATTATACTCCAGTCATGTAAGATAAGGCTATTAAATTTATATCTGAGATGCATAAAAATCATCGAGATCTGCTGCGTAAGCTGTTACATCGCGGGTCATAAGGATTTTTGGTTTTTATTATGCGAGTCAAGTCAGTTTTGTTCATTCTATATGCTGAGGTTTTTATGTAGAAGGTAAATTATTAAAATGGTTGTTTTCGAGAAATAAATAAAGCTTTTACACTACTTATTGTTTAATTTATCCATGCGGAAAAGCAATGTGACAAAACAATTAATATATTTATTGCAAATTTTCTACAGATTTGTGGTGAATTTAACACAATTTTTTTCGTGATCAATTTACTGTGTGACCCGACTGTAAGGAATAAGAGTGATGTTTTTCAAGCTTTTATAAGTATTTTATAAATAGTGTCAATGCTGTTTTTGAGTATTGGCTTTAAGTCTAACAAATTTTCCATGTAAGGTTTTGCTTTATTTCTTCTTCTTCTTCTTCCTAACTATGGCAATCAATCCTCTTTAGGGACTATTATTGCCAGTGTCGAGCGTTAGAGAATTTTCAAATATTTCGAATAATGCGTTTCATTATGCCAAGAAAAAAAACGAAGGTCACAAAAAGGTTAGGTATAGTTAGCTTCATTAAACTGTCAAAGTATTACGCATGACAGGTACGTCACCTGTCACCAACACAAAATGGCGGACAGTTAAATGATTCCCCCGCCTGTTATATCAATAATTGTTACACACAATAATGTATACGCAAATGGTTAATTACATGTTTTTGTCGTTTCAAACAACAATGGCGTCGTGAGAACATTTTCTTTCGACCTTATTCTACCGTTGTGTTGTATTAACGTTTTATTTCATATTTTTTTAATGGATTAAGTGCTTATTCGTATTCTATTGTTGTCTTTGTTTTAGCCATGTTGAATCCACTTTATGGTAGGGCTTAGTAAGTTTAAGGCCTCACAAAGGATTTCATAAACATGAATTTTAAAAGTCTAGATTTTAATCGTTTGCTCGTATAAAGCGTAGTCGGGTCCAGTGGGCTTATTCCGTGTGACAGCAAGAAAAAATTCTGACATTTGTAACCGAAACCGATTGCTTTTATGTTGCTGCTACGTAAAAATCCTTATAAAAAATCACTGTTGGTTTAAAATCTATTGATCTGATAAATAATTCAAATATATACATAATAGCCATTTAGTTGGCGCCAAGATGTCTCCCATTTGTTTTTTTTCCACAAGGTCAATAGTCAATACTACTAGACATTGGTGCCAATTCTGTTGTTGAAAATTCCTAAACTTAACTAATTTGACAGGTCTAAAAATATTGCCATCCTTATTTAACCCCGCACATCTGCGAACATTTAAACTGTCTATCTTTTAAGGATCATGAGATACAGTGCGCTGACAGGCAGACGAACGGACCGACAACGGGAGCTTGGTAAAAGTTGTAATCAGTTTATTATTTACTCAGAGGTAATAAATTACAAGTTATGTATCCATCTAATACATAAAATTTAAGTGTCTGAGAATATTTACCGTCAACTCAACCTTTCTTACAAAGTGTATACTTGGATATTAAACTTACCGATGTTGTAGAAGTCATGACGAAAATTGGGACCTGAAAATTAATAAATTCAATTAATATTTTCTGTAAGCATGTTACCACAATATTGATTTACATATGATAGTGAGTATCTGGAGAGCAAAACACCAAGATTTTCAAACGGATTGCAGTACGGAGTAATTCACATTTTAAAATTTAAGACGTGAAGGTGATTCGGTTTTAGATATAAATTTTTTGATAATAGTTTTTTATATGTTACTGACGAGACATCTAGTGGTTATTATACCTGACTGCTTCCCGGGTTCGATTCCCGCGAGGCAAACATTTATGTGACAACATGTATGTCTGTGTGTTTAATACGTATTTACAAAAAATCTCATATGAGTATTCTATCAGCAGCTGGTTCCCATAGTACAAGCTTTATTAGTATGGGGCCAGATAGCGCTGTGATAATGTCCAAGCATTTTTTTTAAGATTAGCCTTCCAAAAATTCTTGAACCCAATGTTTATCAACCTTATTGCGGTTGAAAACACGCCAGCCATAGATGTTGAAAGCAACACTACATCAAAAACGGCTTGGTGATACAAAGTTGATTTTACCGCCGCGCCACGCTTACGATGTACACATGTAGTGTTATTGAACCGCAAATAAATTTGTAATCGCTATTAAATTCAACTGGAACGAAGTTCTCTATAAGATTCCAATATATTTATAAAATGTATACAACAGTGTTCTATAGCCTGCGCCCGCGCAACCCGATGATATGTCAGAATCGTGCACTAGATGTGAGGAAGGTTACGCTAGTGCTGCAGGCCGAGATATCGACTAGAAATATCGCCGTCTATAAACATGACTAGTTTCACACTGTTTTGAATACATTAGCATTTTGATCATTTATGTAGAAATGCTCTTTAAGTATCGTTGCACTGATAGTATGGAGACTATTAGCCGTATACTTAAACGCCAGACAAATAAAAAAAATCTAAATGAATCCGCTAACACTAACATTGTCAATGGAATCCGCAGATATTTTGAACTCTACAAATATAAAATTTAAAAGAAGCTTTTAAGACTATTCTTGTTATATCGACAAAATGTAGAAAATACATCAATGCAAAATCTAAAAACGGTATACACAGGAAAAGAGGTAAAAAAGCCGGCCAAGTGCGAGTCGGACAACACCGACGGTTCCGTAACTTGTAGGTAAGGAGAGGAAGTGATATTGTTATAGTAAATTCGCGATATAAGCGTTCATATATTTTATTCATATTGACTTACAGGTTTGAGATTTTCACAGCTGAAAGAAACCGCTTTCTTGAGAAAAATGTCTTGCCAGACAGATAGACGGACAACAATATGATCCTATAGGGGTTCCTTCTTTCCTTTTAAGGTACGGACCCCTAAAAAGAAAAAACAACCCTAAATGAAAAATTAACAAAAACCCAAATAAATAACCCACTTGTCCCAAATTGTTGTCACGCGTGAGGGTACCAAGGGGGCTGGCAGCATCGCCCCGCTGTATGGCAATACTGATCCTCTACGCATTAACAATATTAACGCCATATATGCGATATTATTACAAAATACGTGTACTAACTTAATAATCGTATGTTCGCTTGTACGTCTCTAAGGCCGCAAATAGCTTCGGCAGACACAATAAACAATAAATACATCAGTACTACAGACAGTAGTGTAACAATTAAAAATAAACCTTTTTTAATAATTGTAGACGTTTTACAGTCGTGCCTAGTAATCAATTCAGTTGAACAAGAAATGATTTTGGTGATAGAAATAAATAAAATATTTCCCACTCTAAATAATTATAAACAGACAGACATACAACAAAGTGATCCTTTAAAGGTTCCTTTTTTCCTTTTAAGGTACGGAACCCTAAAAAACAGAAAAAACTCATCTTTAGTTATGTGATTTGACTTTACCTAAGAGTAATTTCAAATTGTCGGGACCTCTTACAGATTTTCGATACGTCGTTCGTTTGGAAAATTTAAGGAATAACTTTAACATGTACTAGCTGGACAACAAAAACGAAGTCTTAAATGAAGTCTTCCGACAAATGAATTTTCAAATCTTGGCTTATGCTGTGCATTCAAAGTTCGTCTAGGCAGTCAAGTCAGAATAATCCTAAACTGCTTTTTAATATGAGATTCTGTGACATTAACTCCTTGAGTCAATAATTCTTTGCCCTGCAAAAACTGCGAGCGAAACTAAGCAGATGAGGTACTGCTTGCTTATTTTCTGTGACGAAGCGAATGTACCATCTGTCAAAATCATCGGCCGCGTCTGCGCATAGGTTTAGAACGAAATTGTCTTCACCTTATTTGGTTTTGCCTTGATTATCTTCGTGTTCTCGAGATTATAGTGCGGTGCGATATGTTTGATACATGCATACATTTATTATACCACTAAGGTGACAAACAAGATTACGGCCCACCTGATGGTAAGCGGTTACCGAAGCCTATGGACACTTGAAACACCATGGTATCACTCGCGCGTTGGCGACCCTTCAGAAATCTCTTCACACCCTTCTTGATGATCCCCATGCTGTACTCCTTTGGGAAAACCATACCTACATATCATGACGCCAAGTACCTCACGGAGTAGGCAGAGAGTATAGAGCGCTATTTTACTAGAGACTTGCACACCTCTTCTACTTCTTCAACATTAAATCTCTTCATACATGCCCGCCGGTTCCGAGTACTCTTTACCTTTCCATCATTGAGTACTTTGATCTAGAAAATTATACCTTGTCCTTCCACGGCTTCTTCCACTCACATTCGTATTGCATATCAGTAAATTTGGGAGTATTTTTTTAAATCTCATTATGGTAAGTACAAAGAGTACGTTCTCTAAAAGATACTTTTAAAGTTTGTGAAACACGCGTTCTTTACTTCACATCAGTTGTAATTACATTCGCGGCCACATTACAAAATTCACGTTTTTGTATAATAGGCTTTATAGAGAAGAAAATAAAGTTGTTAACACTGAATCATGGTCAACTCTACATTTTGATAAATCAAGGTAACATCTAATCTAACAATATAAAAATGAATCGCTGTATGTGATGCTAAGCGCGAATCTCGAGAGCGGCTGAACCGATTTCGCTAATTCTTTTGTTGAAAATTCCTTGAAGTACGACGATGGTTCTTACTGAGAGAAAAAAACAAAAATTGCCTGAAAAAGTCTGAAGACCGGTAATCAAAATATTTGATAAATGTCTATCCTTGCGAAGCCGGGGCGGGCCGCTAGTATTGTATAAAATTAATAATGCTTGGACATTATCACTCAGCACATCTGGTCGCAAATTTAGCAAAGCTTCCCTTATAAGTACCAGCAACTGGCAACCTCACTTACCGCAGATACACAACACTTTATGAAAGTAGTGTTATTTGACTGCGGTTTTCTGTAAGGTGGAGGTACAGTCCCCAATCAGGCGACTCTTAATTTGAACGGGCATCGCATTACGGCCAACCTCTAATTCAAAATTAATAACTAAAACATTACGTCAATACAATACAATCTGAGATATAATTTTATTTCGAGTGACAGTATCGATACATAATATTGGCAAGTTATTGTTTTAAAATCGATATAATCTAAACAATCGACAGATAACTGACAGCTATTCGATACGTTTCATTGATAGTGGTAATATCGATATTGCTAATCGAGTAATCTGATACTTACGTTATATCGTCTTTCTAACTTTCCAATCGTTAAAATAAAGCTACTGTTATTTATATTATCTGTGGTATTTAGTTTGGTGACGTAAGAAGGATAACATCACATTTTTGTTGAAAATAGGAATTCAAAATAACCAAAACAAATGAAATGTCCTGTAATGTTTACTTTTGGTGCCATAGTTAAAAATGCTCAGACGGACAAGCTCTAACAGAATATACAAAAAAAATGCGTTGGCCGGCACTTTCAGATTTGGATCAAATCTCTATGAAATGTGGATGATGTCCTTTCAACTCAATCGGACACTGGGAAGTGGGTCAAAACTTGCAAGATTTGATTACTTACATACACATCGGACAGATGAAACTCAATAGACGCTTGTAATGAACGAGCCTGACTGCTCACACTGTTCGTGTTCAGTAGTCGCATATCATTTGTAACATTTATAATAATAATAATAATAATAATAATAATAATGGACATTATCACACAGCGCCAATTGGCCCCAAACTAAGCAAAGCTTGTACTATGGGAACCAGTAGCCGATATAATACTTATATACTTTTTTTTAAATACGTACTTATAATACATACCAAACGCCCAGACGCAAGACAAACATATTTGTCACATAAATGTTTGCCCCGGCGGGAATCGAACCCGCGACCTCTAGCGTAGCAGTCAGGTGTACTAACCACTAGACCAGCGGTCTCGTCTGTTTTGTTATTTGACAACTCTCACTTTTTTTTTCGTTAGTTCTAGTGTCGTAAATTGGCATTTAATCTAGTTTGTCTGTAGTACGGAACCCTGGTTGTGAGATTATAACGCGCACTTGGCCGATTTTGTTTATCGCGACCAGCGAGCATGAAATATAAAGAGACTGATGAATGTAAAAGCACAAAAGCACAAGTATTAGAGACTTGCACTCCAGTCTCTAATACAACTACGCTCTATACTCTCTGCCTACCGCGTCAGGTACTGGACGTGATAATTTGTAGTTTTGTGTGTATTATAGAATATCAGAGCTTTAGCTGTGCACAAATGAGCGAGGTAAAGCCTACGAGTTGTGAAATGATCCCACGAGATAGAATTGTTTGACTTTATAGCATCATTCAGGAGGTCGGTTAATTTAGCTAAAGATGACCACTTAGCAATCGATTACTAGACTTGCGTTCGAGCCGATGTAGCTATAAATACCGCATTAGATAATTAGCAGTAAAGGGATACTCAATAAAATTGTATAGTTCATTGAGTCATCAAATTTAAAAAAAGGTATTTTAAAGGCCTCGTGGCAAAATTGCTTTTATCAGCTGTCTTAAGTTAAGTTTTGCTTCCTATATATACATTTTATGTTTGTCAGAGATGATAAAAATCTAAAAATGTTTTTTTTTTATTCAGCTTGGGCCATTCAGAATAAATATTAAATTTGGGGTTAAAACGGAATAAAATGTAGGACGAATACGGATTTTTCATGTGGGGCGAAACTCCGTGGGGCGAATGCGGTAGTGGGATTTGTGCCCTTATAATACATTTATAAATACGAACTTTACCACCGCTTCAGAAAAAAACCACCTGAGAAGAACCGGAGTACTTCTGAACGTTTTCTCTGAAACATGGAGGTATGGTTCTTATTAGTGTAATTGGCTCTGCCGTTCTAATTTATGTAATAATAAAATAAAGAAATAAATGGTACGGTCACCCATCAAACTGTTGGCCTTAACCAATTTTGCTTAACTTCGGAGATCGATCGATATTCGCATAGACATTTTTCAAATAGTATAATATTAATATATTCAACTAGCTTTTGACCGCGACTTTATTTCCGTAAAATTCGGGTTAACGTATTTTTTTGTTTCACGGCTTTCTTCAGGGTTGAATTTTGAAAAAGCCTGAAACATGAATATTGAAGCTTTCAATTTATTGACAGAAGTACTTTTGTGAAGTTTCGAACGAAAAAGTCAATCGAATTTTGTTTTTCCATTCAAACTTTAGACCCCCAATTCATCCCCTAAGGGTGTGAATTTTGTTAAATCCTTTCTTAGCGGATGCCTACGTCATAATAGCTATCTGCGTGTCAAATTTCAGCGCAATTCGTTCAGTGGTTTGAGCTGTGTTGAGCTGTCAGTAACAGTAACCATTCAATATTATAAAGAGGAATTGTATTTTTGTATGTAACGCATAAATTATTTCACGATATGCTATATTACCATTGAGTAACATTGGTTATATATTATGTTGCTACGCGGGCGAAGTCGCGGGGAAAAAGCTAATGTATATACAGAAGATTGACAATGGGAACAAAAGTTCAAGAAATTTATAGTCATTATTAATTTAAGCTTCTATAGTAAGCAATCAAATTGAAGATCTCTAATTAATTTAAGATGTCTGAAAATATGATATCTTACTAATTGTTTTCGAAAGTATTGATAGAAATGAACTTTCTAGTTGCAAAAAAAAAATATTTTCGTCTTTAAGCTGTGCCTGCGACCTCGTTCGCGCTATCAGCTACTTCCATTCAAAAATTTACCCGTTCAGCCGTTGCTGAGTTTTTTTTCCTATAGGGATAGGGAACCACACAATTTTCTCCTATATGTTCCAACTTACAAACTACCTTTCATACAAATCTATTCAGCCGTTGTGGCGTGAACAGACAAACTCACAAACATTCGCATTTATGATATTAGTAATATTTATGTTATAATTCTCAACTCAACATTTTTCAATTGCCCCATAAAAACATTACCATTGTAATGTGGCTTTTATGGACTCACATAATAAGCGAAGTGGGTAATAACAATTTTGTAACAACTCAAGAAGATTAATATGTAACCTCGGAAGCCATTACGTTAATGTGAATGAAATCGAAATTGTAGTAAATAGCGATTTTTTATTTAAAATAAAATTTTACAATACAGCGGGGCAATGCTGCCAGCCTTCTTGGCACCATCCCGCGTGACAACGATTTGGGACAAGTGTTTTATTTATTTTATTTTTTTATATTAGGTTAGTTGTTTTTTCTTTTAGTTTTAGATTGTCCCACACAAATTGAAATAAACCTCTTATAAATAAATTTTAATTTAATTATCCAGAGGGGGAACGTTGCCAGTATCTTCGGAACCTTGCCTAAAGGCCTTTTAATAATATATTTTAATAATTATATTATAATTTTTAAGGGTTTTAGTTTTGGTTCATAATATTTAGTACTTTAATGTATTTTATTACTTATTTAGAATATTTATACATAATATATATGCCCAAAATATATTTACTTGAAACTGGAGAATACATTCGATATGTTAAATTTAAAATTAATAGTAATTAATAAATGAAATAGTTTGTGTTTTTAATTAACTAAATACAATTAAACTGCATCTTTTAATCTTTTGAAATTACAATTTTTAAACACCATGTCGCAAACATAGCGTAGAAGATCATAAAAACAGATTCAACAATAATAATAATAAGTACGTTAAATGCTCAAATATTTAACGTAAATTATTCTCCACGGAAATACAAACCACACGAAAACCTTCACACAATTTGAACTGAAACGTAAAAATACTAAAATTCAAATTTCGAAGCAGCAAACTGAAACCATGAAATACTCCCTACTTATTAGAAAAGAGAAAAAAAAATGGCAACCCGTCTGAAAATAACTTAGTACCATCTTGAAATCCTATTGGATTCACTCCGTCACTACACAACACAAAACGCACTTACTTCACTAGCAACTCGAGCACAACTAAGTAACGGGTATGCAGTCCGACTAGCGAAAGATGGAGGCACACACTACTTTTATACTTGATCTTATTCTAAGTTGCTGTAAGCAAGGCTGGCAGCAGTGTGGGGGGCACTTCCGGGTTTTTTTGATACTGGAAAAAGCTTCCCAGATTTGGAATAGATTTTTATTTTTTCTCTTTAACCTTTTTTTATTAACTACTAGCTTACATCTTAATTTCAAGCGTTATTTCCTGGTCTATGAGTTAATGTTATTTTTTAGTATTATCAATTGTTTTATATATTCTTTTGTAAAATAGGTATTCATGTTAAGTTAGTATTAGAAATAATAATAATAATAATGCTTGGACATTATCACACAACGCCATCTGGCCCCAAACTAAGCAAAGCTTGTACTATGGGAACCAGCAGCTGATATAATACTTATGTACTTTTTTTTTGTAAATACATCCTTATGATACATACCAAACACCCAAACGCAAGGAAAACATATTTGTCACATAAATGTTTGCCCCGGCGGGAATCGAACCCGCGACATCTACCGTAGCAGTCAGGTATACAAACCACTAGACCAGCGGTCTCGTCATGTAAACTTTATGTAATTCTTTTGGTTTTAAAAAGAGTAATTGCTGAGTTTCTTGCCGGATTCTTCTCAGCAAGGAACATAAGGAATGTTACAATTTTACTAATTTGTGTCCTTGAGATTTGAAAGCGACTACTGTAGCGCTCACGTATTGCTTTAAATTAAATAGGTAACCCTTTATGACAGAAAAGAGTGTTGTGATCCCGCGATGAGTTTTTTTTTATATCACTAAGGTGGCACACAAGCATACGGTCCACTTGATAGTAAGCAGTCACCATAGCCTGTAGCCGCTAGCAATACCAAGGGTATCACTAACAGATTGCCAGCCCTGTTGTTGATGAGGACTCACTGTGCTAGCAGCATTACTACTAGCCCAGCGTATCCTCGTGAGCGTATCGTCGCACTGGCAGATATATACTACATCAAGTAGTGTTATTTCACTGCGGTCTTCTGTAAGGTGGAGGTACAGTCCCCAGTCGGGCAGCTCCAATTTAAATGGGATAACCCACGGGAAATCCCAAATCGTCCTACCTCTTTTTAATTGAGTAATTTAAATTTAATTTTAAATTAGTAAGGGCAATTAGTAAGGGCACCAGGGATGATCCAAACTAGGGTTAGGCAGATAGTATAGCGCCATTTCTCTCTTGACTTGCACACCTCTTTTGCTTCGCTCTTGAAAAAGCATGCAAATACAGGTGTCTAGGCTCCGAATATGATTGTGTCCCATTCGGTGTCGAGACCTTTGGTCCGTGGGGTCCTAGCGCTATAAGGCTTTTTAAGGAAATAACAAAAAGGTTAGTCGACATCACAGGAGAGAGAAGGGCTGGCAGCTACCTCGGACATAGAATTAGTCTAGCTATCCAGAGGGGGAACGCTGCCAGTATCTTCGGAACCTTACCTAAAGGGACTCCTTTTAATAATATATTTTTATATGTTTATATTATATTTTTTAAGGTTTTTGCTTCTACATTTATCAATCTCGTCATACATGCCCGCCGGTTCATAGTACTAACTGTTTCCATCACTGGGTGAGTACGTTGGTAACTTCATCCACAATTTTTGGCTTCAGCTTACAGCAGCTTCTTCCTCCACTTATCGCTAATTGTTCTGCATTTGAACGCCCGACTATTATAATTATAATTATTATTTTATACCACTAAGGTGGCACACAAGCATACGGCCCACCTGATGGTAGGCAGTCACCGTAGCCTATAGCCGCTAGCAATACCAGGGATATCACTAACGAGTTGCCAACCATTTTGTTGATGAGGACACACTGTGCTAGCAGCAATACTAGCCCAGCGTATTCTCGTGGAGCACTGGCAACCTTACTTACCGCAGAAACACAACACTACATCAAGTAGTGTTATTTCACTGCGGTCTTCTGTAAGGTGGAGGTACAATCCCCGCAGTCGGGCGGCTCCAATTTAAATGGGATAATCCACAGGAAATCACAAATCGCCCTACCTCTCTTTAAATTTTATTTTTTTATATAATAGCTGACCCGACCTATGTTCTGTCTTAGCTGTGAATTTATATGTAAATTACACCATAGCAAAAAGACCTTTAGTATATCTCGAAATTAAGAAGGTTCCGTTTTTTTTTCTTTTCATAAGAACCTACTCCTGATAATAACAAACACAAATAAAAAAGAATTTGCTAAATCGGTCCAGCCGTTCACGCGAGATGCCGTGACCAAGGAAAATAGGGATTAATTTTATATATAGAGATAGAGATGAGACGAAATATCGATTATTTCACTATCACTACACAGTATAAAACCAAGTCGCTTCCCGCTGTCTGTCTGTCCCTATGTACGCTTACATCTTTGAAACTACGCAACGGATTCTGATGCGGTTTTTAATAGATAGAGTGATTCAAAAGGAAGGTTTTTTGTACAATTTATTTAGGTTTTGCGAAACCCTTGCGAAGCTGGGGCGGGTCGCTAGTATAATATTAATAGCTTAATTAAAATAACAAGATTAATAATGCTTCGAATTAACCACACAACGCCATCTGTCCGCAAACTAAGCAAAGCTTCTACTATGGGAACCAGCTTCTGATTCAATACTCATAGCTTTTGTTTTAATACATACACTAATTTCTCATCTTTAGTTACAGAAGGGTCTACGTGTTGTCGTGGCGTCTCACGCGACCATTGTGCTGTGACGCTGCTCCAGTATCCAGACCTCGATGTGACATCACGCTGCTCGACCAACGAAGTGGCATCCTGATGATGGGACGTGGAAGTCCAGAAACACGTGTCGGAAGAAACCACGCCTGAGCTCACACCTGGGCGCAGGCCGTTCGACCGTATCACACTCATTTAAGCGGAAAAAGCTAATTATAATATATTTTGTATATATTGACACAAAACAGATTAAACTATTTACAAAACATATCTTAACCTACCTACTTATAGATAAAAGATCGGACCCAAACCGGAATCATGCGGGAGCGTGCCAAGAGTACTGGCAGCATTGCCACGCTGGATAGTAATGCTTATTCTCTGAGCGAGATATGTTCCAGCACGCCTGTCATGGGAGGCCTCAACCAGCCGACGTGAGACCTCCTTGAAAAGCTGAAGAGCATTCGGGCCCCAGGGACCCAGAGTTTCAACCGCAAATGCAGAAAATATGTACCATATATTTTGTATTTTATAATACATACCAAACACGCTAAGCCAACATGTTTGTCACATATATGTTTGCGGCGGGAATCGAACCCACGACCCCTAGCGTAGCAGTCAGGTATACTAACCACTAGACCACCGGTCTCGTCATTAAACTATTGAACCAGCTTCCTTCAGAGAAATAATCTTTTACATAATTTACTTTCTTTTACATACAATAAAATTATAAAATATAAAAACGATAAATATTTTATTATAATATAAAATACATAATGTACAATTGACAGTAAATACCAGACGTCTCGTAAAGGCTTCGCTTAGCATATTAATCATACAGACAGACAGTATTAACAGCGTATTTAAACTTTAGTTTAGAAATCGACTCGGTACAATGAGCTTTGATCTTTTATAATTGAACTAGTATTTTCCGTGACTTCAGCTGCGTAGAAATAGGATATATAAAAATCCGGCCAAGTGCGAGTGCGAGTGCGATTTAGCTTTCTAAAGGTGAAAGAATTTAAGAAATCGGTCCAGTAGTTTCGAAGCCTATTCAATACAAACCCACAAAAATACAAATCTTTCCTATTTATAATAATAGTGTAGATTAAGTGAAAATTCCGTTCAAATTTCAATTTCATGGGCTTTTCAGTCAGCTTCTTCTTTTATATATACAGAAAACCGGCGGCACTTCGTCGTTTGTAAAGCTCCATCTATATTATTTTTTATACCACTATGGTGGCGCACAAGCATACGGCCCACCTGATGGTAAGCAGTCACCGTAGCCTATAGCCGCTAGCAATACCAGGGACATCACTAACGGGTTGCCAACCATGTTGTTGTTGGACTTACTGATCCGGAGTTAGCCCCATTTGACAGGTTACGTGAAATGTCAAATTACACGTCCTCCGTACCGTTAGCCTTTGACAAGTACATCCGGTGTAATCATAATTAAATATTTACCTAATAGACAAATAATTTTGCCCTTTCTACAAAAGTTTATTATTCAACGTTTCAATACAAATTAATAGTTACAAAATTTGCGATAAAAACTGTTTGTGTAACCACACTTCCCGTCAATGTAATGAGCTTAATAAAAATAAATAATTAATTCTGAGGTAGGGCGATTTGGGATTTCCCGTGGGTTATCCCATTTAAATTGGAGCCGCCCGACTGGGGACCGTACCGTACTAAAACAATTTAGGATAAATGAAAATCCTAACTGTGCCGTTCGATTCCAAGACACGGCTATTGAACCAAACGCAAATAAGTTGGTAATTGTAAAGGACATCATCCATGCTTCATAGAGATTTGGTCCAAATTTGAAAGTGCCGGCCTTTAATACTTTATTTTTGTATATTCTGTTAGAGCTTGTCCGTCTGAGCATTTATTACTATGACACCAAAACATTTAATTTGTTTTGTTAATTTTGAATTCCTATTTTCAACTAAATGTATGATAATTCCGATTTTCGAACTCAAATAAAATCAACTACTATGGTCCTACAACTTTGGATCCGTAGTAATAAATGTTCAGACGGGCAAGTTCAAACAGAAAATACAAAAATATTGCGATGGCCGGCACTTTCAGATTCGGACCAAAATGGATAATGTACTTTTCTCTTTTCCAATACCAACTCTACGCATTTTAGCTTCATTGCCAAAGACAAGAGGGTAAAAAGATATTTCTAATATAATCTTTTATTTGTTCATCAATCCCTTTCATTTGATACTTATATAATAGGGGTTACTGTGGGAATATAAAATCTCCATTTTGTGACGCCCGCCATATTGGATTTAAAATGGCGGAACTTAGGTTATCGTGCATTGTCACAGGAACCAATGTGTACGTCAAATTTCAGCTCAATCGGACACTAGGAAGTGGGTCAAATTTAACTTGCAAGAATCAAATCTTGCAAGTTAAGATAAATTGTTACACACACACAAACATCGGACATATTAAACGAAATAAAAGCTTTTAACAACTTTATTACGCAAAACACTAACCACTGATTATTTGAAGTTAACACAAAGACAAACAGATGAATCACAAGATAAGGAGACATTATGCCACTTCGTTTTCTCACACACAAATTAGCCTAAAAATACTCATTTTAGCCCGCTGCGGTAACTGTAACTGCTGTCAAATTTAGTTGCTGTGTCCTGTCAAAATGATAAATCCTTTTTTTTCTCATTATCAAAAATCATTTATTCAGTTTAGACTTCAGAATAAGGACTAGCTCGCTAGATTTAAGCCCTTACGATGAAAAGAGTAGTTTAATTTGAGTTTAGTGAACAAGATAATTGACCGCATTTGTTTGAGAAAGCATCCCATTTACCGTAGATATAGAGCTGTGATTTAGGCTTTAAGTCTTGCATCATTCTGTTGTGCACCAACAGGAATACCATAGGTACCACCATATCCGCCTCCAATAGGAGCACCATAGCCGCCTCCGTAAGGTGCCCCATAGGGCTGGTAGCCGTAAGGGGCACCGAAAGGAGCGCCGTATTGTCCACCGTAAGGAGCGCCGGCAGCAGGAATATTGCCAGTCCTGCCTCCATAACCTCCAATATACTCGGCTTCTTGCTGAGTAGCCGTACCAGCAAAACCACTACCGCTTGCTGCAACGGACTTGTCTATAGTAGATACGGAACCCACATCTCCTGTCAGTTTACCGTCCTTGTAATTCCCGCCAGCTACCCCACCAGTGGAGCCTCCAAGATGGGCGGTGACTAAGCCACCGGCCCCAGCTCCAGTTATGTTGTTCGTGGGGTCGTATTTTGCATTGCCTTCGCCTGCGTATCCTCCTGCCGCCGCCCCGCCAGACCAGTCGCCGTGAAGCCTTCCCCTGGTTGACGCACCAAGACTACCATCCTCATTCTTGCCGATTTGTCCACCAGCGGACACTCCAGCCTCAGTATGGGATGACGCACCGGCGCTGCCTCCGAAGCGGAATGGGGAACCTGGGAAAATGGACAAACATACGAGTACATATCAACACGACAGGTCCCTCCCGACCCGACGTAGACAGAAAGTATAGATCACCATCTCACTCGTGACTTGCTTACCTCATCGTTTCTTAAATGTAAAGAAACAGGAACAGCTGATAGAAGTATACGTTTCTAACTTTAGTCCGACACGTCACATTAGCGTGTCACATATCGGTGATGCGAACCCATAAGCTTTGTGCCTAACAAACATCGCTCAACGCGGATATTTACTAACTATTTGCTCTTCTGTAATGATCTCCTTAAAATATAATAGGGCATGATAGCATCCCCGTTCAATAAATCTCAACTTAATAGCAGATTGCAGCAAATAATGCAGTCTTTATAGTGTTGTTTTTCCGAAGTGAATAAGGTCGCCAGAGCTCCTTGAGGAAGCGCTGTGCTGGCGGCAGAGACACTTGTCCCCTATGCACACAATAACACTACCCTTGTAGTGTTGTGTTGCTGCGGTGAGTAAGGTCGCCAGAGCTCCTTGAGGAAGCGCTGTGCTGGCGGCAGAGAGACTTGTCCCCTATGCACACAATAACACTACCCTTGTAGTGTTGTGTTCCTGCGGTGAGTAAGGTCGCCAGAGCTCCTTGAGGAAGCGCTGTGCTGGCGGCAGAGAGACTTGTCCCCTATGCACACAATAACACTACTCTTGTAGTGTTGTGTTGCTGCGGTGAGTAAGGTCGCCAGAGCTCCTTGAGGAAGCGCTGTGCTGGCGGCAGAGAGACTTGTCCCCTATGCACACAATAACACTACTCTTGTAGTGTTATGTTGCTGCGGTGAGTAAGGTCGCCAGAGCTCCTTGAGGAAGCGCTGTGCTGGCGGCAGAGAGACTTGTCCCCTATGCACACAATAACACTACTCTTGTAGTGTTGTGTTGCTGCGGTGAGTAAGGTCGCCAGAGCTCCTTGAGGAAGCGCTGTGCTGGCGGCAGAGAGACTTGTCCCCTATGCACACAATAACACTACTCTTGTAGTGTTGTGTTGCTGCGGTGAGTAAGGTCGCCAGAGCTCCTTGATTAAGCGCTGTTCTGGCAGAGAGACTTGTCCCCTATGCACACAATAACACTACCCTTATAGTGTTGTGTTGCTGCGGTGAGTAAGGTCGCCAGAGCTCCTTGATAAAGCGCTGTGCTGGTAGTAAGGATAACTTTTGTCTTCGAACAGGTTGGGATATTATGATTAAATTATATACTTAGTTAGAGTTATTTCTTAATAAGATTTATTACTTACATTGAGTTCCCACTACCGCAATTACCACCAAAAGGCAGGATATCTGTTGGAGTTAAGAACATATATAAATATATATCAAAGGGGATCGCAGTCAAATAACACTACTTTGATGTAGTGTAGCGTTTGAGTGAGTAAGGTTGCCAGTGCTCTACGAGGATACGCTGCCTCATCAACAACAGGGTTGGCAACTCGTTAGTGATACCGCTGGTATTGCTAGCAGGTACAGGCTACGGTGACTGCTTACCATTAGGTCTTGTGTGACACGTAGGTGGAATAAAATCTGCCTAGTCAGATGCACAAGAGAATTGACACCAATGTTAGTTATGATAATTGTGCTTACCTTCAGGCTCATGTTGACCAATCCAAGAACTAATACAGTTTGTGATGCATATAAGCCTTATATAGTGTTCCTGATGCCTTATCAATAGTATATGCCCACAACTGCGGTTGTAAATATATTGTGCATAACATTTTCCTTACTCCACACCTAATTAGGCGATGTAAAGTAATAATTTATTGTGTATTAATGTTTAAATGTACTAATCTAATTAAGTACTAGCCAGATACCGTGACTCCGTCCAGATTGTGGATTATTTCTTTGGGTTATGTTGACAATATTTTTCTTTCTTTCCCCTTCTGTCTGTTTATAAAAATAGGTTTTCTTAAATCATGTGGGAACATTTTAAGAAAATGGAATCGACATAATTTTCTAAGCTGACATTGAAATCTGCGTCAAAGTTTCTTTAGCCATTGCGTAGTATTTTTTTTGTAAAATTAGTTTTTTATGTAATAGTTGTAAACTATGAAAGAAAGAAAATAAAAGTGGGTTCATCCGTTTAAGAGCTACGATGCCACAGACAGACACACAGATATAAAGGTTAAACTTATAACACCCATTTTGTGTCCGGGGTTAAAAACAAATCTCTAGCAGATTTCTCTGTGTTTAAAACTAGCTTTGTCACCGCGGCTTCGTGCGCGTAGCGATACAACATAATATGTATATCCCATATTACTCAGTGATAATATAGCATGTTGATATTGAAAGATTTTTAAAATTGGTCTAGATTTTTTTAAGTATCTTAACTGCAAACAAAAATACAAATCTGTTAAATATAGTATATATATATATATATACATATCTAGTATATTGTTTATTCAATTTTATTTTGTAAATAATATTCCTGTTTTGTGGTATGTATTTGAAAACCCACTATTCATTGCAAGATGATCTAATAAATAATGAGGCAGAATATTATTTACTAGCTTCTCCCCGCGACTACGTCCGCGTTAAGCTTAGAATCCCAGAGGAACCTACAATTTTCCCGGGACAAAATCATTTTCCCGGGATAAAAAGTATTATATCTGCTAATCCAGGTTATAAATTATCTGTGTTACAAGTTTCATCCAAATCCGTTGAGTAGTTTTTGCGTGAAAGAGTAACAAAGATCCATCCAACCATCCAACCATCCATCCATACTCACAAACTTTCGCATTTATAATATTAGTAGTAGAATATAATAATAGCTGCCCTTGCCTTCTTGGAAATAAAAGTATTATTTTTACTATCTCACGAAATTTTTGTTTCTTCTCTCCATTAAAACTTTCCGTGTTGCTTATGTAAATTATGAAAAAACTAACAGACATTTTGGCAACTCGTTAGTGATACCCCTGCCTTTGCGAACGGCTATAGACTGCGGTGACTGCTTACCATCAGGTGGGCCGGATGCTTGGGTGCCGACTAAGTGGTATAAAAAAAAGATACTAAACTGGCAAAGATAATCACATACCATCTTGTATAAGAAGTTTTCCAAGTATTAGAGAAAACAACAATATGTCTATTGACATGCTTGGGACACCAATCAAACCATTGTGTTCAATGAATTTCTCAATTGAATTCCTTAGCCACTGTGACTTCGCACAGGGTTTACCAGTACCGGCGCGGCGGTTAGGGCCACTGACGCCCTGGGCTAGAATATTGTGGCGCCCACTTAAGGTAATAATTATCGAGTATATATTTGTTGCTGAATCAATGTGATCTTGTATTAAGAATATAATCTTCCATAAGAGTTACCCGGCGCCAAAGACGCGGATATGGTGATTATCTTAATTTTTTATATGGCGCTCACTCCAAATTTGGCGCCCTGGTCTGTCGCCCCATCACGCCCTCCTAACGCCGGCACTGAATTTTTCTAGAATGTATGTATGTATCAATGTAACGGAATCTTTCAACGTATTTTGTACCGTTCTTTTTATACTACTAGGGTGGCTAACAAGCATACGGCCCACCTGATGGTAAGCGGTCACCGTAGCTTATGGACGCTTGCAACACCAGGGGTATCACTCGCACGTTGCCGACCCTAAAACGACGAGGACATCTGATCATTTTGAAATTCGCACACGTATTTAGGACCGATAAAACAATAATTTCAGAACTTTATCCTAATATCCTGACCAGGATATCAGGATAAATATATTTTCTCGTTCTTTTAGTGTTTTAAACTAGTAACATTTAATTTTGACTAACGGTCCCGGTAGGCAGGCATGCCTAATAGGTATAGAACACAAAAGAATATAAACAATGTGTAAAAAGATCTGGGTTTCGATAATAGCGCCATCTACCGGATCCAAGTAGGGGTTTTTATAGCACTAAGGTGGCAAACAAGCATACGGCCTGCCTGATGGTAAGCGGTCACTGTAGCCTATGGACGCTTGCAACACCAGGGCCCAGGGGTAACTGTCAACTGTTTGTTTTTGGTTTTGTTATTCAAAGTAGGTTATTTTAACTTTTATGGAAAAAGAGATTTATACATGCAATTAATAAAGATCTCCTGCTGTGACTCGTAAATGTACAGAAAGGCATTACAAGCGCCCACCATACCATAAACAAGAAATCATGCCCTTGCTATCTAAAACCTGGAAATATCATGGGTACAAGCATCTCAGGCCACGGTAACCGCTTACCATCAATCAGTTTGCCACGCGTGAAAGCTTGCCACGAGTTTTATTAAATTGACGCTGATGCCAATTCTGTTAAACGAAATGAATTTGACAGGACTAGAAGTCTTGCTATCCCTTTCTCATGGGCAGGGTTAAATAAGGATGGCAATTTCAGTTTAGTGATTGTGTAGAACAGAATCAACTTCATTGGACAATCTCAAAATTAATGTTATTGATATGAAATTAGTTTTTTTAAGGTATTGCATAGCTTTTATCGCGGGCCTTGAGCGTGGGGACCGAATCCAGAAATTCCGTAACGAAAAAAACCTAACACCCCCCACTCCGCCATCTATCGATAAATACCAGAACTTTTAATGACTTTTTGAAATATCACGCTTGTCTCTTTAGTTCAGCAACCCGCCTTTAGGTGGCATTGGTTGTATTGGAAAACTACCGTAATCAGCTGTTTGTGAGAAAGTATATAGGTATATAGGTATATAAAAAATACTGCATTAATAAAATAAATAAATAATTATAATTGCATAAGTTGATAAAAAATGCTATGCAATAGCTTTACCGCGGCAGTCTCCGAGTGCCACACCTAATTTTTTTTAGTTCAGCTTAAGTATAGTGTGAATATCTGCTAAAAACAAATCATCTTTTTATTAAAACTAGCTTTTACTTCGCCCGCGTAGTACGTAGTAGTAATACTATTACCAGTTTTCCGGTAAGAATGAAGCATGTCCCGAGATAAAAAGTAGCCTATGTTCATCAGGGATAATGTCGGCTTCTAATAGTAAAACATTTTTGCACATCAGTCCAGTAGTTTCGGAGCCTATTCAACACGAACAAACAATCAAATTGTAGATGTAAGTGTAGATAAGTAAATACAATTCGTCAGAATCTACCACCGGTATCTGACGGTCGCTGAACAAAAGAAAAGGAAAGAAAATTAACAATCCCTGTTTTCAAAGTGTTGTAACCTTGTAACGAGTATAATTATAACATGTAGGTTCAATAACGACCTAATTGTAAGTACGTAAATTGGGAACAAACAAAGTGACTAATTAAAACTAATTAAACGACAAAATGCAAACCAGGCTAGTAGGTATTAGGCATGAGGTAATCGCTGTAATAAACTCACAATAATTGTTATAAAATTAATACCTTCCATGTTATTGTAGCTATTGATAGCCGTGGTGGCCTTGTGGTTGTAGCACCGGCCTGTCGTCTGATGGGCCCATGTTCAAGCCCCGGCCAGTGCCAATGAGTTCTTCTAAGCTTAGTACAGAGATTAATCACACCATGAGCTTAAAAAGAGAGGTAGGGCGAATTGGGATCACCCGTTTTCCCACTTAAATTGGAACGCTGGCTGGGGACTGGGCCACCTTACAGAAGACCGCAGTCAAGTTTGCCAAGAATGTAACGAACGACGAAGACAAGTCTGTCTGTTTGTTTGTTTCGGCTAATCTCCGAAACCGCTCGACAGATTTTTACGGGACTTTCACTGGCAGATAGCTGATTTGATTATTTTTAGAAAAATAATTAGGGTTCCGTGCAAAATAAAACCCATGAATCAAAATCTTTACTAATATTAAGTATAAAGTAGATTTGTATTTTTGTGTGTATGTTTGTATTGAATAGGCTCCGAAACTTCAGGATCGATTTCAAAAACTCTCTCACCGTTAGAAAGCTACAATATCACTGAGTAACATAGGCTATACTGCCTGCCTATACTAGCTGGCCGCCCCGGCTTCGCACTTGAGACAAAATATTTGATAAATGTCTACCCGTTCAAAGACAGGGCGGGCCGGTACTTGTAAATAAAATTAATTCCACGCTTACGAATTCGCAGACACGGCTAGTTTTTAAATATAAAACGTCACTAGCACGCATGATTTGACGGACAAACACCAGGTCGATTACTAGGTGCAATTAGACGGGTACGATGACCTCTGGTCCACAGCTGATGTAATGATAACCCTTTTTGTGTCAAGCTAACACAGTAAGATGTAAACAAATTTCATGGTAACTGGCGTGTGGGCCGGATGCGAGCCGTGAATGATTTTTAATTGCACCTTATAAGATACCATACATCATATGTACCATACCATACACCATATGTACCATAATGATACGTGAGAAGTTTAAGTTAGAATCAACTCGTACTATCAGAAATGGATCTAAATACATATGGATTAAAAACTTAAAATAAACTAAACTAAGAAGTACAAAACTTACCTACACGTAAAATAAATGTCCCGAACCACCGTCACGGGGAAGTTTGCCAAGAAGGCTGGCGGGATTGCCACGCTGAATTGCAATGCTTAGCCTTTGGGCCAAATATTCGCCAGCCCTCTTGTCACAGGAGGCCTCGCATAATTTGTTTGAGGTCTCCTTAAATAGGGTATGAGCCTCTGGCCCCCACGGCCCAAGAGTTTCGACCCCAAACGCCATAAATATGTACCCGTCCTTCAGAGATACATAAACACCATACTCGTACTTAAATATCGTCACGCCAAGTCCCTTTGGTTGTCAAATCAATCAATCTACAATTCTACACATTTTTAATACCACTACACACAAGCATATGGCCCACCTGATGGTAAGCAGTCACCATAGCCTATAGCTGCTAGCAATACCAGGGGAATCACTAACGGGGCGCCAACCATGTTGTTCATGAGGACTCACTGTGCTAGCAGCACTTCTAGTTGGTTGGTTGGACTATGACCAGCACTAGCGATTGCATATGTAATCCTCTACAATTGTATTTCAATAACAAATAATTGCCAGCTATTAGTTTTTTACCAAAAGCATTGCATTAAATTGCTTCCGGAGCTTATAAACTTTAAATGCTAGGCATGTCATTGAGCCAACCCACAACAGTGTTTTTTTTTTATACCACTAAAGTGGCACTCAAGCATACGGCCCACCCGATGGTAAGCTGTCACCGCAGCCTATAGCCGCTAGCAATACCAGGGGTATCACTAACGGGGTGCAAACCATGTTGTTATAAAATTCTAATATATAAAATTCTCGTGTCACAGTTTTCGTTGCCATACTCCTCCGAAACGGCTTGACCGATTTTGATGAAATTTTTTGTGCTTATCCGGTATCTATGAGAATCGGCCAACATCTATTTTTCATCCCCCTAAATGCAAAAAAAAATTGTCCACACGAGCGAAGCCGGGGCGGGCAGCTAGTGTTACTGTAAAAGTCTGAACTACGCTTATCAGCCAATTTTAAGATATACACGATTTATCAAATGAAAAAGACCGAAATATTCTGTGACCATCATGAAAAAACCAGCGAAGACTTATGCGGCATAGTCGGGTTGCAAACGGAGTAATAAAAAATAACGATAATTACAGACATTAGAGGAATCCTATAACATCTTTATGGAGTTTATTGGGGTTAATTTCATACAATATGTACAAAATGTTACTTGGAGTGGTTATCCCTAAATACTTTTATTTTGGCAAAAATATTACGGTTCCGCGCAACAAATAAAAAACCATGAAATTGTGAACAAAATCCGAACGGCTGGAAAGATTTGAACAAAACTTTCACTGGCAGATAGTTGATGCTTTAAAGCGGTATTAAACTACATTTATTTAAGAAAATTAATTGGGGAGCCATGCAACAAAAAGTAACCCATGAAATTGCGAACTAAATCCGAATGGATGCACTGATTTGAACAGGACTTTTACTGGCAGATAGTTGATGCTTTAAAGCGTAACTAAGGCTACATTATTTTGGAAAAATAATTAGGGTACCGAGTAAAAAAATAAACCCAAAAAAAGGGAAATTTGTAAGCAATATTAATTCCACACGTATGAAGTCGCGGGCACAGTTTGTCATACCTATAATCACAAAGATGGCTTTTTGTGGTGCATTAAGGTCGTGGACGCACGCTTGTTAGCCAGCACTGCTGACCTGCTGATGTAGTTAGGTCGGTGGCAGATACGAACAATATTATGCAGAAAGCAGACAAGATTTTTTTTTATTAACTTTAGAAGTTTATTGAAATAAACATGTAAGATAAAATATTTGACTCCCGCGTGACAACAATTTGTGACAATTTTTATTTTTTTTATTTTTATCACTTAGTTTTAGTTTTAGACCGTATTATTATTGTCCCATATACATATATTACGTGTAATGAAATTAATAAAATAAGTATATTTAACTATATACCGAGAAAAAATCTAACCTAATATCTCTATATTATGTTAATCACTATATTATGTTAGAATCTATATTTTTATTTGACTTAAAGAAATACTAGTTTTAAATCGTTAGAATTTGTAGTCGTTTTTGCTGAAAATAATCCTACACGAAATTTTGTACGTTTTTGGGTTGATTCGAATCCAGTATTCTCTCCTGTCATCCTGTATTTTAGATATAATAAATTTCGTAGTGCACGTGTTTCTTCTCGTACTTTTATCTTTAACGATTTGATATTTTTTTGTATAGTTCTAGATTGTTGTCTTAGTTACAACTAAACCTGCTAGATGGCGCTGTTATCGAGATATAGAAAATGTAACCTACCCGGGAAAATCGCGGGAAAAAGTTAGTCGAGTATGAATTTGGTAGGTGTCAGTTATTAGTATCGGTCATAAGTCTCTCGGGGTAGGCAGAGAGTATAGAGTGACATTTCACTCTTGACTTGCACACCTCTTTTGCTTCTACATTCATCAATATCTTCACACATACTTAGTGTCGAGTTATCTTACCTTTGCATCATTTAAGTCTTAGGCAATTTGCTATTTAAATACTATCCTTTTCCCCGCGACTTCACCTGCATAGCACTATATATATAATATATAGCCTATGTTACTCAGTAATAATATAGCATTCTACTGGAGATGTTTTTTTTAATCGGTCCAGACTTTTTTGAGTTTATTAATTACAAACAAAAATACAATTCGTTTCTCCTCATATTTTTTATTAGTCCTGATATAAAATAATTAAAATGTATTATTTCGTTGGTTCTATTCCACATCACGCAGTCCTAACGACATGCAATGACATAATAAATATTAAATTAAATAACTTTTCCTTCATTGGTATCATATCACATAGCTTCAACTATTTGTATGCAGGCTTCATACGATACCCATATTATATTATGATATTATTCAGCGTATACTACATTGGCCCAGCTTGACCGGGTCTGTACAGAGCAAATTGAGTTTTACAGAAGAAGGTATAGAGTATATATTCACTGATAGTTCACTGATTTCTTGTTATAATTATTTAATATATGAAACAATTTTAGTGTAAAAATATCACATAATTAATTTTAAGCCGTTTTGGCCTTGCTGAAGCTGCGGCATGTCATGTGATGGGCCCAGGTTTAAACCCTGGCCTGTGAGTTTTTTTTAAGATTATGTACAGTGATTAATCACACCATGAGCTTTAAATAAGAGCGGTAGGGCGAGTTGGGATTTCCCATTAAATTTGGAGACTGTAACAACAGTTTTTTTATTATAAAACCACGCGTGTGTAGCCCCGAATATAAGCCAGCAATATTATAAATGGCTTCGCGTTATGACTTTCATAGCTTTTTATCTCGACCTAGAAAAGAACCTTCACAGTGAATAATGAACTAGAATAAATACACTTTTCCGTTACATTATTCTCACGATCATGATTATTATTGTGTATCGAATGTGGTAATATTGTACTTGTTACTGGCGATACTGAACATAAATGATCTATGACGGACCGGTTGCTGTTTCATACAAAAACATCTGCTTAAATTTATGTATTCATTTCAACTTTACAATTATTTGGAGTACAGGATTCTTCAAGAAAGGTGTGAAGGAATTGTTGCAGAGTCGGCGACGAGTGATACCCATGGTGTTGCAAGCGTCCATAGGCTACGATAACCACTAACCATCAGGCGAGCAGTAAGCATTTTTACCATTTTAGTGGTATTAAAAAAAATCAGAGCCTTTTTAACTCTAATTGGATTCGGGATATTCAATGCCTACAATTATGTGAAATGAGACCTCATCCTTTTTTGAAGTCGGTTAGTGAGAAATGAAGTGAAAATTGATTATTCAGCTTTCTTTCTAATACTGCCTTTTAACTTAAAAATGTTTAGTTCCACTTTTCACCGACGCGCAGCGCTTTTTTTTCCAATACAAAAATGGTCGGAGGCGATACGAATACGTCGTCGACAGTTGTTCTTGTTACACTGCAGGGCGCATTATTATTATCATATAAATATGATTAGTTCATTTAGGTATCCAAGTATTATAATGAACAGGTCAATAATAATAAAAATTAAAACTGACCTAATATAAAAATAACAGAAATTGTCATTTAGTAATTTCATTTCAAATAATATAACTTTTTTTTATTAAGTACGGGTCAGCGATTATTTTCTATTAACATAAAACATATTGTTTATTAAACATTTTGTTCCTCCATGGCGTGCAGCCGTGCAATAAAGTCTATTTAATTCAATCGGTATATTTGTATGAAAACACACCTCAGATCTTACCTGCAGTATAAAAAGCTAATGATGATTTTTGACAAATAGCTTCAGATGCAACAATAGTTTTTATTAACTCGACGGATGAGTAATTGCTAGTTCGATAACTGTAAGGTCGCCGGTACGTTCTCAGGGAAATATTTGCATTCTCAAAATGAAGGGCGCGCGATCACATACCCGTCTCTGCTTAATGTATGTTTGTATGTATGTGTATGTATGTATGTATATATGTATGTATGTATGTATTGTATGTTTGACTTGATGAAGTCAATCCAACATGGTGAGATGTCGTTCTAAACTGGGTTATATTTTAGCTTTGTCTTTTACGAAATATCTTCCTTCTTAGGATAAACTTGTTATCTCATTTGCGCATGCGCAAATAATGCCCTACTAACTTCCAAGGCTGCGTTCAGATTTACCAATAAAGTCTTCTTAGCTGGTAATGTTAAAAAAAAGTAATTTTTATGAGAAGGATCGAAATAAGTGTATTTATATTTTTACTAGCGACCGCTTCGTGATCGAAATTCGACCACAATTCAAAATTTGAAAAAACTACGACTGTGACACTCCGTAAGGCTTGTCTCAAACGCATGATAGTATGTGAAATGTTTTTATACTTAGTATTATAAATAATGTATTTCTAACACATCTACAAATTATTATAAAGAGGAATTTGTATTTTTGTATGTAACGAATAAACTTAAAAAAACTACTGGCAACTTGCCGGTCCCAACGGAAGATCAGTGCCGGTAGCAGGAACATTGTCGACAACGTATTCGAAAACGTAACTCGCGAAATGTCAAAATTGTCATACTATTTTTTAGTTTCACTTTTCACCGCCGCAGCGCTGTTCTTTTTCCAATACAAAAATATTCGAAGGCGATACGAAAACGTTGTCGACAATGTTCCTGCTACGGGCACAGCGCTGGTTGTCCTTCACAAGACAACCAGCGCATGCTGAGTTGGGACCGTTTCATAACTGTACTATGTTATTCTACACTTGTATCTTCCTTTTGTTTATGTTTATATGTTGTTATGCATACATTATTTTTCATTCATTCTTTGAACTGAGAGCTGTTTTCGCGCGTAATTGAAAAACTATAAGAAAAATTGCTTTAAACTTCGATAAACTTAAGTTTATTACAGAAATATATCCCCACTATACGAAAGAGAATTTCAAAATCTTTCGTCACGCCTACTTTTGTAATAAGAATTACAAAGTTTTGATTCACGTATTCAAGATCATAGATTTATATATTTTAGTTCTGAAATCAAATCCGTTTAGGCCCTAATAAGGCACTTACGAAGGTCTTATTTACAGGGTATGTTAAGTTCCTTTGATGTACTGAACTTTCAGCTTTGTGGAATAAGAAATAGGTCTTAATATCACTTATTCACGAAGCTATGCTGCAAAACGGATCCATCAATAAAATTATTCCTCGTAAATAATGCATGGAACATAAACTATGGGATAATGCGAATAACCAATGCCTGATCAATCGTCCCATACATGTTTCCATCCATAATTCATATGAAATTGTATGAAAATTGCCTAAGTACAGCTATTGGGGTCGTGTGGCAACGGTACCGTTACGATTTCGCATTTGGCAAATTGCTGCCAGAAAGGTTATTGTAAATGTTGAAGTGACGACTCAATTGCTCGGCTAGTTAAAAGCTACGTTTAAATTTTATCTATTGCATCAAGAGGGTCTAAATAGGACAAAAATCTCCCGTGGGTTTCGCCCGACTGGGGACTGTACCTCCACCTTACAGAAGACCGCAGTGAAATAACACTACTTGATGTAGTGTTGTGTTTATGCGGCGAGTAAGGTTGCCAGTGCTCCACGAGGATACGCTGCCTTTAGTAATGCATTTACCATACCTGATGGTAAGCGGTCACCGTAGCCTATGGACGCTTGCAACACCCGCGTTGCCGGGCGGGCCGTATGTTTGTTTGCCACCTTGCTTAGTGGTATAAAAAAAAGGGTTGGATTTAGAGCCGATAGCAAATATGCTTGGGATAAGGCCGTCTGTAGTGTCAAGACCAGATGTGTTACATAGTTACAATGAACACATAACTCTGTAATAATAACCAACACACATGATTCATGATCGACAATAATCGAGAAACCAATTATGTACATAGTGATGCGCCTTGAACTCCATCAGTTAGTTACATATTATAAACAAAATCCCTCGCCGCGTCTGTTTGTCTGAACGGATTTTCATACGGTTTTAACTAATAATGCATAGAGAGATTCATGAGGAAGGTTTAAATGTCATTAGTTGAAAATTGTTTAGACTGCAGTCAAATAACTGTGGTTGTTTCTGTGGCAAGTAAGGTTGCCAGTGCTCCACAAGGATACGCTGCGCAAGTAGTAATGTCACAGTGAGTCCTCATCCTCATCAGCAGCAGGGTTTGCAATGCGTTAGTAATATCCCTTGTATTTCTAGCGGCTATAGGCTACGGCGACTGCTTACCATCATGCATCAGGTGGGCCGAATGCTTGTGTGCCACCTTAGTGGTATAAAAATGATGCCCGAAATTATCTTGGTACAGTACTTTCATGAGTGTTTTATGTCTGTACGCCTGCACCTTATTAACCAGTTTTTGATTCTGATTATACCGCGCGTGCGCATTGAAATACAGTAAAAATGTTTCTTTGACTAGATTTTAGAGTCAAGCATTTTCAAATCGTCAGAATCTAACACCGGATTCGGAAGATCGGTTTTGCTGAGAAGAATCCGGCAAGAAACTTGGCAATTACTCTTTTAAAACCAAAAGAATTACATAAAGTTTACATTTCAAATACTACCTTAACATGAATACCTATTTCACAAAAGAATATATAAATACAATTGATAACATTGAAAAATAGTCTAGGTATATTGATTCAGAGGCTATCTTATTCAACAATATAAAGTATTGAATTGACAACAATTATAGGTTTTCTATTTATATGACACCTATAAGCAGCGGTTACTTGTGAAGGGCTGTAGCATAAGAATAAGTATTCTTATGGCTGTAGCCTAGCATTACTGGGCAAAGAACACTTATGAAGTAAGGTGTCGAGGTGGCGAGCGCAGTGCGGCCACGCGGGACTTTACTATTAAAGCTCCTGGGTGGAGCTGCATCTGTTGCATGCGGCGTGACGCTTACAATCACGAATATTCTTTGCTCTCCTCACCTAGATGTACGAAAAGAGGTAATTACTTTAACAGATACTGGGTCATAACATTTAATTGCGTTCCACTTTGCTTTGTATTACATCTTGTTAACATTACAAAACCTCTAATGATGTGTAATCACACACGTACAGACGTACAAACCTACAATTAATGCAGTTTGTATATAAAAAATGCATCATTAGATCACACAACAAACATTAAAACAATTTATTGAGCGTAAACAATTGCGCTTCTTTCACTTTTGAGTAGATCCCCTGCTGAGAGGTAATTTGGTAATGAAATAATGACGATATTTTTTTTTATACCACTAAGGTGGCACACAAGCATACGGCTCACCTGATGGTAAGCAGTCACCGTAGCCTATAGCCGCTAGCAATACCAGGGGTATCACTAACGGGGTGCCAACCATGTTGTTGATGAGGACTCACTGTGCTAGCAGCAATACTACTAGCTCAGCGTATCCTCGTGGAGCACTGGCAACCTTACTTACCGCAGAAACACAACACTACATCAAGTAGTGTTATTTCACTGCGGTCTTCTGTAAGGCGGAGGTACAGTCCCCAGTCGGGCGGCTCCAATTTAAATGGGATAACCCACGGGTTATCCCAAATCGCCCTACCTCGCTTTTTAAAAGCTCATGGTGCGATTAATCACTGTACTTAAGCTTAGAAAAAACTCATTGGTACAGGCTGGGATTCGAACCTGGGCCCATCAGATGACAGGCCTGTTGCTTCAACCACAAGGCCACCACGGCTTTTGGATGGCAAGGCCACCAATGCTCGGACATTATCACACAGCGCCAGTATAGGCTTTACTATTGAAACTGGATAATTAAAACATAGTATATGTACTTATAATAGTTATTTTATAGGTACGAGCTGTGCTGGCGAATTCGTACGCGTGGAGTTAATTTCATTCCCAATTTCATGAGTTTTAATTTGTTTACGCGGAATTTCTTCATTATTTTTCAAAAATAATAGAAGCCTAAAATACGCCTTGCAGCATCAGCTATCTACCAGTCAAAGTCCCTTTAAAATCAGTCGAGCCATTTCGGAGATTAGTCGGAACAAACAGACAAAATAATTACAAATAGTTCTTTGTACTTTCATAAAAAGGAGTTTTTATTTTGACATTAGGAACACACTTCAAATTGATGTATTAGTCTGCTTAGATAGATTACAAACGTTTAGATCATAAAATGTTCACCACATAAATGTTTGCCCAAGTGGGAATCGAATTCACGACTAGCGTAGCCATCACGACGGCAATCCTTACATCAAAGAACACTTATGAAGTAAGGTGTCGAGGTGACGAGTGCAGTGCGGCCACGCGGGACTTTACTATTAAAGCTGCTGGGTGGAGCATCTGTTGCATGCGGCGTGACGCTTACCATCAGGGGAATGAATGTATAATATAAAAAATGAATCGCTGAATATGTTGCTAAGCGTAAATCTCTGCAACTGAACCGATTTCACTAATTCTTTTCATAGAATATTCATTGAAGTACGAGCATGGTTCTTACGGAGAGAAAAAAATAAAAAAATGCCTGAAAAAGTCTAAAGATGGGACAAAATATTTGATAAATGTCTAGCCGTGCGAAGCCGGGGCGGGCCGCTAGTTGCTCATCAAAATTCATACATCTTTGACACTTGAAGGTGATGTCAAAAAACAGGCGTTCAGATATAAATCTTCTTCAACTATGTTTTGTTATGTAGAGCCTTTGTATTAGAGGTATCAAATTTTTACTCCCACCTACAGCTTGCAGTGTGAAAGACACCAACACTGGAAATGTTGATTTATTTCTATGTAATTAATCTCTGTGTGACTCAGACATTCAAACCTGTAAGTTTGTGTGACTAACTTGACGCACTGTTGGTGAGCAGGGATCACCAATGAGCTTCATTTGGGGTCCGTTTTTCTAAATCAGTGGTATTCTACCTTTTTTTTCATAGAGACCACAAACACGTTGCCGTGATTAAATTGTATATTTTTTTTATAATTATATGTTATATTGCTTAAACTGTTTAGCTTTTTTTTTATACCACTAAGGTGGCACACAAGCATACGGCCCACCTGATGGTAAGCAGTCACCGTAGCCTATAGCCGCTAGCAATACCAGGGATATCACTAACGAGTTACAACCATGTTGTTGAAGAGGCGTCACTGTGCTAGCTTCATTACTACTAGCCCAGCGTATCCTCGTAGAGCACTGGCAACCTTACTTACCGCAGAAACACAACACTACATCAAGTAGTGTTATTTCACTGCGGTCTTCTATAAGGTGGGGTTACAGTCCCCAGTCGGGCGGCTCCAATCGGAAAACCCACGGGAGATCCCAATTCGCCCTACCTTTCTTTTTTAGCTGATGATGTAATTAATCACTGTACTAAGCTTACAAAACTTATTGGTATCGGCCGGGATTTGAACCTGGGCCCATGAGATGACAGGCCGTTGCTTCAACCACAAGGCCACCACGGCTTAAATTGTGAATGGACTCGTTATAAGGCCCCATTTAACCTACTTTACGGGTAGTTTTGTAACACCCTGTATAACTACAAAAACAGAAAGTACGTCAGTCACTTGTACATAACATATTAAAGCCTTAAAGATCTTAAAGGGTCTTCAGAGCGGTCACCCATCCAAAACCAAACAAAGGACCATAACTTTCATTGTATGTTCATCAATATAAAGCTTGTCATAGTGAGCTATCATCATACGTCTGACCTTAAGGTCCACGCTTGAATAGCATTCCATACAATTATGTTTCAATGAACAAACAATAATCGACCTTTTGTATCTACTTCCGATCTTGTATCGTCTTGTTGGAATTTTAGTTGGTCAAGATACTTGCGGGTTTATTTAGCTGGGTTCTGTACATCTTTTGAATACGTTATCGAAAACGTATCTCTCAAAATGTCATATTCATACGGATTTTTAGTTCCACTTTTTACCTAGTGCGCCTACGTCATAATTACTATCTGCGTGCCAAATTCCAGCGCAATCCGTTCAGTGGTTTTAGCTGTGTTGATAGACCGATGTTATAGATAAGTAATTAAGCAATATCAATTGTCGTTTCGCTTGAAACAGCTTTTAATATAGTCCTAAAGAACCCTAATAAGCGGAATTACATAAAGGCATAATTATTACAAAGCCGATCATCTACACCTGACATCGCGTTTCTTATTACAATCATCAATAACACCAATTGAATGAACGGGGACGGTGTCATGCGCTATTGGGACAAGAAGATAAATTCATAGTTGGTCAGCCTCGTATTGCAAGAAAGAAAGGACGTCATCCATGTTTCATGGAGATTTGGTCCAAATTTGAAAGTGCCGGCCAATTCTCTTTTGTATATTCTGTTAGAACTTCTCCGTCTGAGCATTTATTACTATGGCACCAAAGTTGGACATTACAGGACTTTTAATTTGATTTAGTTATTTGGAAGTTCTATTTTCAACAAAATTGTATAATTATTCATATTTTCGAACTCAAATAAAATCAAATACTACGGTCCTACAAGTTTGGTGCCGTAGTAATAAATGTTCAGACGGGCAATCTCTAACAGAATATATACAAAAATATTGCGATGGCCGGCACTTCCAGATTTGGACCTGGATGATGTCCTTTACAAGGGCCAAGACGTTTGCCTGATGGTAAGCGTCGCGCCGCATGCCAAAGATGCAGTTCCACCTAGGACTCGTAAAGTCTCGCGTGACACTGCGGTAGAAGTAAGGATATGATGCTAGCACAGGGAGCCCAGCAACAACAGGGTTGGCAGCGCGTTATTGATAACCTTTGTATTGCTAGGGTGACTGCTTACCTTCAGGAGCCTGTACCATTGCGTGCCAAATTAAGAGAATAAAAAAACTGCACTGCACTCGTCACCTTAGTTTATTTTTTATTGGAACACAGTGATACACACACAAGTTGGTAGAATATCTGATACTGTGGTACTGCCTACCAAGCCGGCCTCTTGCCAAGAGGTGGTAGTACCTTATTTTAAAAACTATTTCCCTATTCACCTGGTGATAATTCTTCCTATTCAACCCCCAACGCATAAAGAGGGGTGAATCTGTGTGTCGGTCCGTGGCGTCGTAGTTAAACGGGTGAAACGATTTTGATTTCTTTTTTTTGTTTCAAAGGCAACTTAATCCAGTATACTTAGCTATGATGAACAGAGGAATGATTTGTGGGCTCAGGTTTGATACATATAAAATCGTATAATAATACAATTGCGATATTTTATTTTGAAGTCATGACACAATGAAATATGTCAAAATAAACCTGAATTCTTTTTAATAAGTAAAATGTTGCATAAAGCCATCCACTCAACATACACAAAGCGAACAATACAAATTACCACTCGATTGTGAACCTTTTGGCGTTTCATTATAAATTACAAATATGCTTATTGTAACAATAGCGTGATTAATCGAACCCGCTACCCGGTCGCGTAAGGTCTTCCTCGTAGCGATTGCATTTTTTAATTTAATAATTGATTAATTTTGTTTTTTTTATAACCTTAAAACTCAGATTAAATAAAAAGGTAGATGGACCGTTGCGAAAATGAATTGACGCCCGTTTTTAAATATGTAGAGCGTGGGCAAGGCGTAGTTTCGTTGTAAGTGTGTTCGTGTAATTGTGTATATACACTGCAAGGCGTGGTTTTAAACGGCGGCACTTCGCTCTTCCTAAAGTTTCATCTATCTTTTTTAATTGATCTGAGCCTTATTTAATAATAAATAATAATAATAAAAAAAAACAGTATCAAAAATTTTCTAAAGATTATTACAACAACCAGTGTCTCCTTTTTAAGCATAATGATGCTATTTGGAGTCCCTGCTCATCCTTAACTTAGAAACAATAAAGTATTTAGGTAATGTAAAATTACAAATATAAAACCATTTTTATAACAAGCTTTTTTATCATTTCATGGCGTGCGGAGTTCCTTATCAGGACCCAACCCTGAGTACAGCAACCATATCATGGTCAAAGTTACAACCGGCTATCATAATATCATGAGCACACATAGTTTCGTGTCTGTGCTGTTGACCGTTGAAGAGTAATTTTATCAGGAGTTCTTGGATGTCGATTCAGGCTATGCTTACAGAAACTTACATAGGGTCGGCAACGCGCGAGTGATACCCCTGGTGTTGCAAGCGTCCATAGGCTACGGTGACCGCTTACCATCAGGTGGGCCGTATGCTAGTTTGCCACCTTAGTGGTATAAAAAAATACATGCTTTGTCAACGAAACTGTTTTCGCTTAGTATTAGTTAGTTTATAACGCTATTTTAACCTTGACTTGCACACTTTTAAAAGAGGTAGGGCGAATTGGGATCTCCCGTAGGTTTTCCCATTAATATTGGAGCCGCTCGTCTGGGGACTGTACCTTACAGAATACCGCAGACAAATAACACTACTTTGATGTAGTGTTGTGTTTCTGCGGTAAGTAAGGTTGCCAGTGCTCCACGAGGATACGCTGGGCCAGTAGTAATGCTGCTAGCGCAGAGAGACCTCATCAACAACATGGTTGGCAACCCGTTATTGACCCCCCTGCTACGGTGACTGCTTACCATCACGTGGGCTGTATGCTTGTGTGCCACCTTAGTGGTACAAAAAACAAGTACATATTTGAATACTTAACTCGCGAAATGTCAAGATGGTCTTACTAATCTTGGCCAGTAGTAATGCTGCTAGCACAGTAACTCCTCATCAACAACAGGGATGGCAAACGTTAGTGACATCCCTGGGCCTCGATTCGGCTATTTGATTTGTCACAATTTCGTGCCATTATGACGCTATTATTACGGCAATCGTAAGTAAAGGTAGGTAAGTTGTAAGTAAAGTGTGGCAATTGCCGCAACAACGGCGTCATAATGACACGAAATTGTGATGGGTTGGATAGCCGACTCGAGGCCTATAGACTACGGTGTTTGCTTACCATCAGGTGGGCCGTATGCGTGCCACCTTAGAGGTATACAAATCTGTATTTTAATAAAGAACTCATGAACAACGTCATACTTAAAAGTATTATCGCACGAAAAGTCTGTGGTTTATTAAGCTAACCTTATTTTAATGAACAAATTTAGTCTAAAAAGTAATATTTAACAGTGAATGTTTCAAAATGAAGGCTCACTGCGGTCTGGCTAATGAGTGAGTTGCAAATTGCAAATTACTTTCCTTGATTTAATGTTACTACAATGATGTTTCTTGTGATGCAAAATTTGACCCACATCTAGGTAAACAGTTCACTAAGCTGAACTGAAAGATAAAGAGTGTTTGGGATTTTGTCTCATACATCTATATAATATTTATATAATAATAATGCTTGGACATTATCACACAGCGCCATCTGGCCCCAAACTAAGCAAAGCTTGTACTATGGGAACCAGGAGCTGATATAATACTTATATACTTTTTTTTGTAAATACGTACTTATATGTGGTATGTATTATACCAAACACGCAAGGCGGGAATCGAACCCGCGACCTCCAGCGTAAGCACTCAGGTGTACTAACCACTAGACCAGCGGTCTCGTCAAAACATATATATAGCGATGGTGGAAGGAAATACGAATGAAACTTTGGTGGAAAATGAATTTTATATGCAGTTAGATAGAGTTTTGGATTCTCTAACGATCTGTCTATGGTAGAAGACAATCGGAAGGTTATCAAATAAAGAAAAAAGGTATATTAATTTTATTGTAATTTTAAACTTTGAGCTTTGCTGGTATCATGGTCAGACGCAAAAATCATGTTGTTATGAGTGTAACGTGAGTATCTGTGTGTCTGTCTGTGCCATCATAGCTCCTAAACTAAGCTTAAAGGTGTACTTAACTACATTTTAGAGGATTTTGAGTCGGGGGCATTTAAATTTAAAAGGACACAAGCCATTGTGGTCCAAATCTGAAAGTGACTGCCATCGCAATATTATTCTATAATCTGCTAGAACTTGCCCGTCTGAACGTTTAGTACTATGGCACGGTAGTCGTTGATTTTATTTGAGTTCGAAAATCAGAATCACATTCATTTTTTTTGAAAATAGGAATTAAAAATAACCAAAACAAATTAAATTTCCAGTTTTGGTATCATAGTAAAAATGTTCAGACGGACAAGCTCTAAATGAAAATACAAAATAAGTATTGGCCGGCACTTTCAAATTTGGACCAAATCTCGGATGATGTCCTTTAGGTTTTATGTAATTAAAATTCTCGTTTATAATATTACTTAGGATATAAGTCTTTTTAACGAACACGACTCATGAGTCGTGTTCGTGTGTGAGAGGTAAAATGAAACGCTATTCATGAATAGCGTTTCATTTTACCTCTCACATCCCACACAGTACCATACCTGGTACATCTTAACCTAGATCCTCAAGTATTCAAGCCCTTAGACTTATGAATTCAATATATTATGTGCTATCGTTGCAAAATAGATTAAACTATTTACAAAAACAGAACTTATCAAAAGATCTGACCCAAACCAAAATCACTGATATTAGACTTATTGACTAAAGATTATCATAATTAATACACATATACAATAAAAGCAACGGATTCGAATACAATTTGGGACGGATGTAGTTTATAACAAACGAAGTCGCGGGCTCCGCTAGCCATCAAAGTCAAATAAAAATCGGAATTCAAAAATCATTTATTCAGTTCAGGCCCTAATAAGGCACTTATGAAGGTGTAAATTACCACCGGTTCGGAAAAAAGCCACCTGAGAAGAACCGGCAAGAAACTCAGTGCTCTGTCTTTTTTTCATGTAACAATCATGATTTTATTATAATAACCATGTTTAACAAAATTCTTCTAGACTTCAATTGTCTTAGGTATTTACAAAGATGAAAATTAAAGCTACCAAGTTGGTTTTGTCACTGCATCTATAGATCAGTCCTTATAATCAATATAACTTCGAATAATACTGTGAATTTAAAAAATTAAATTTGTTTTACACTAAAATAATAATAATACGCTCGGATTTTACACATCATTATCACACAGCGCCATCTGGCCCCAAGCACTAAGAAAAGCTTGAACTATGGGACCAGCAGCTGATACAATACTATACTTTTTTAATACATACCATACACCCAGACGCAAGACATATAACATAAATAAAAAAAAAACATAATTGCTTATCCTGGTTGGAATCGAAACCGTGACACCTGGCGCAGCAGTCAGTTATACTAGCCACTAGACATTGAGGTAAAGCATTGTAAAGCCCAGCCAATATTTAAACCAGCTATTGCCATAATTTCCCTATTTATGGGGGTTTGTGAATTTTGTGTCCGGTATTCCCTATTATTTCTAACGAGCGGCCCGCCCTGGCTTTGCACGGTTAGACATTTATCAAATATTTTGTCTCAGAGCAGCTAGTATAATATATAGGCTATGTTCCTCAGTGATAATTTAGCTTTCTAACGGTGAAAGAATTTTTGAAATCGGTCCAGTAGTTTCGGAGCCTATTCAACACACACAAAAATAAATATAAATCTCTCCTCTTTATAATATTAGTATAGATTACGATGATAATGGAGATTTGGTGATTTTTCTGTACACAAATCCCCATCACGAACTCCGTTGTCAGTAAATGGGGATATGTGGATAAAAAAGTGTTTATAAGGGTTAGTTTGCATGCGCTTAAACCGTGGAATGTCACTACTTATCTATACTAATATTATAAAGAGGAAAGATTTGTATTTTTGTGTGTTTGTATTGAATAGGCTCCGAAACTACTGGACCGATTTCAAAAATTCTTTCACCGTTAGAAAGCTACGTCATCACTGAGTAACATAGGCTATATATTATACTAGCTTCCCGCCCCGACTTCGCTCGGGTAGACAAAATATTTGATAAATGTCTATAGGCTCCGAAACTACTGGACCGATTTAAAAAAATCTTTCACCGTTAGAAAGCTACACTATCACTGATTAACACAGGCTAGCTGCCCGCCCCGGCTTTGCACGGATAGACAAAATATTTGATATAAATGTCTACCCGTGCGAAGCCGGGGCGGGCCGCTAGTATTACATAAGGTTACATAGTAGAAATTACTTATGTTGCAAAGTTTAATTGGTTAAGGACTTATAAGATGTTAAGTGAAGTGTCATCAACGTACTTACTATTGTATATGAATAAAACGCATTTACAACTTAATTGAAATGATGTAGGAAATTTGTGAAAAGACAAACGTTTTATGATTAACTCTTTCTTAAGTAACTCGAAAAATATGGAAAGCTGCATCGACATCGTCATAAATTTCAACAAAAATATAAACACTAGATGCTTGATTTTCTTTAACCACTAAGGTGGCACACAAGCATACGGCCCACCTGATGGTAAGCCGTCATCGTAGCCTATAGCCGCTAGCAATACCAGGGGTATCACTAACGAGTTGCCAACCCTGTTGTTGATAGCAGCATTACTACTAGCCCAGCGTATCCTCGTGGAGCACTGGCAACCTCACTTACCGCAGAAACACAACACTACATTGTTATTCCACTAGGGTCTTCTGTAAGGTGGAGGTACAGTACAGTAGGAGGTACAGTCGGGCGGCCCCAATTAAATGGGAAAGCCCACGGGAGATCCCAATTCGCCCTACCCTCTCTTTTTAGCTCATGGTGTGATTAATCATTGTACTTAAGCTTACAAAACTCATTGGTACAGGCCGGGGTTTGAATCTGGGCCCCTCAGAGGACAGGCTTCTTCAACCGCTAGGCTACCACGACTTGTAAAATATTAATGTTAATTGATAAATGGTACTCGCAGCCGGTAAGCATGTATGAAAAGATGATGCGTCTACAGTCATATATCATCACGCCAAGTCCCTCACGTGGTAGGCACAGAGAGTAGAGCGCCATTTCACTCTTTTTTCTTATACCACCAAGGTGGCAAAGCATACGGCCCGCCTGATGGTAAGCGGTTACCGCAGCCTATGGACGCTTGCAACACCAGGGGTAGCACTCGCGCGTTTCCGACCCTTCAGATATCTCTTCACACCCTTCTTGAAGAACCCCGTGCTGTACTCCTTTGGGAAAACCACGGCGGAGAGTTCATTCCAGTTGCCTAGTGATACCACTGGTGTTGCAAGCGTCCATAAGCTACGGTAACCGCTTACCTTTAGGCGGGCCGAATAGCTCTAAGGTGTGAGAGGCAAATAAGTGCACATTACAAAACAATGTAGCATTTGTTTTGGAATTTCAACGCTATTGTATTTGAAGATACAGCGATCGGAGACAATGCTCCTCTCTCCAACCTTGGCTTGAATTCACTTCGGTAATTTTTAATAGTCTATTCAAATTATTTCGGTTCCATTACGTGTTTTAATGGCGATTGTCTTACTATGTAATGTCAAACTGGTGATTTATAGCAAGAGAGCACATTTACAATTATGTCTGAGAAGAATGGTTTTGTAAAGGCCTTTTTTTAATACAGGCTTTTATTCGGTCTTCAATCCCTTTCATTTGATCCCCATATCATAGGTTACTGTGGAAATGATAAATCTCCATTTAGTGTCTGCCATATTGGATTAAAAATGGCGACATTAACGTAGTCACGGAAACACAACGTGAATGCTAAATTTCAACTCAATTGGACAGTGGAAAGTGAGTCGAATTTAACTTGAATTATCTATACAAGAGTAGTTGAACGAATATGTAATTGAAAGTAGCTTTTGCGAACGCTACAATTCTAAATTATTATGATCATCTAAATAAATTCTGACAGCTACTGACTACTAGCTTACATCTTAATTTCAATTTATATACTTTTCTATGAGTTAATGTTATTTTTTAGTGTTATCAATTGTTTTTATATATTATTTTGTGAAATAGGTATTCATGTTAAGTTAGTATTTGAAATGTAAACTTTATGTAATTCTTTTGGTTTTAAAAGAGTTTTTGCTGAGTTTCTTGCCGGATTCTTCTCAGCAAAATCTACCTTCCTAATCCGGTGGTAGATTCTGACGATTTGAAAGCTTGCCTGTAAAGTCTAGCCAAATAAAGAAGTTTTTGATTTTGAGTTTGAGCTCGTTAAATTATCTACCTGCTAACAATGCCAGCAGTACATTCTAGAATCAACCAATTTCTAAATAACTCATGGTATAACATCAAAAGATAAAAAAAAGAAAAAATAGAAGCCATAATGTCAAAAATAATTATAGTTATTTGTTTAAAAAATCTTCACATAGTCAAAGGTTAACGGATGTGAAACTGCAATAATTAAATGGCAATAGCAATTGAGATGCTATGACTTAATTAATACGTAGTAAGTACTCGGTTGCTAAATTTCTCCTTTGTCGGCGAAACACTGCAAAACTGACATGGGACCTACGACCTATTGTTTGGACTAACAGACCGCTTAGCAATCCACTATAGCAGGTAATATCCTTGTTTATGTGTCAATGTTCTTTTTAATCCCCGACTCGAAAAGCGGAGTGTGGGATCAAAGATAATTAAAATATTAAAGTCAGAAAAAAAAGGGCTAAACAATAAGTAAAATGTATACACGGATTTTTTTACTAGGGTCGAAATTTCGTGAGGCGAATGCGAAGCAATGCGTTAAAAGTTTAACGTATGTCTTTCTGTGTGTCTGTCTGTAACATTGTAGCTCCTAAACAAATGAACCGATTTTGATATAGTTTCCTTTATTTCAAAGGTGATTTAATTGAGAGTGTTCTTAACAGGACGTTTAGAAGTTTTTTTTATAATTTTTTATTATATTTGTTTAATGTCTACCCGTGCAAAGTCGGGGGGGGGGGGGCGCTAGTAATAATATTATAAAGAGGAAAGATTTATATTATTGTGTGTTTGTTTGTATTGAATAGGCTCCAAAACTACTGCATCGATTTCAAAAATTCTTTCTCCTTTAGAAAGCTACATTATCACTGAGTAATATAGGTTATATATTATACTAGCTGCCCGCCCCGGCTTCGTACGGGTAGACAAAATGTTTGATAAATGTCTAGCGCTAGTTACATATGAAGAAGATGATGCATCATTACCTTACGAGCCTTCGAACCTTGATCCCAGCTATTAGACCCGTAATTGGAGGGCTACCATGTAATTTGGCTCGAGGTCGCGTTAAGTACAACTTTTTTAACACGTATAGGTCATGGTCATTTTGTTTTAAGTTTACTTGACTCCTTTGGTCTATTGTTTAGTATACCTGACTGCTACGCTAGAGGTCGCAGGTTTGATTCCCGCCAGGGCAAACATTTATGTGACAAATATGTTTGCCTTGCGTTTGGGTGTTTAGTATGTATTTACAAAAAAAAATATAAGTATTATATCAGCTACTGGTTCCCATAGTACAAGCTTTGCTTAGTTTGGGGCCAGATGGCGTAGTGTGATAATGTGCAAGCATTATTATTATTATTATTTCTACTTGTTAAGTTTTTAACGCAGCAAATCAGTTTTTTTTATTGTCTAAATGTCTTATATAATCTCTTAAATATAAAACCTTTTCACCATCATAAATACATAATAATTGAATAATTATTTTTATGACACAATGTTCATAAATCATTTGATCTTTAGAACTTGTAATTAAGTTGAATAAAAGCTGTTCATCATAAATTAATTATGATTAATTTTTTGGTCAATAGGTTACCTCTAATCTAAAGGCGTGTTATGATCTGCTACTGCCGTGGGTTGTCTCCAGAAACTCCATTGGGCGTTAGAATGCATGACACTAGGCATTTTAATGCGGCAAACACGAGAAATTTTGCAACATGAAAATTCTTTAACACTCGACACTGGCAAAAATAGTCCCTGAAGGGATTGATTGCCATACTTAGGAAGAAGAAGAATTATGATGAATTAATGTTGTTGATACTTTGTTGCTTTTGTGAGTGTTCTTTTGTCTAAGTTTAGTTTATTTTAAGTTTTTAATCCATATGTATTTAGATCCATTTCTGATATTACCAATTTAGATTATGTCTTTTAATATCGGTTATTGTGAGAAGATTTCTGTCATGTGTAAATTAACCAAATAATCAGATGTCTTGAAGTCGCTAAAATTAGGACGAAAAATTTCGTTCCGTTGATACATATACATAAATAAAAAGTCTGTATGTTTGTCCAGGCTAACCTCCGAAACTGCAAAGTTAATTAATTAAAGCCGTGGTGACCTTGTGGTATGAAGTGTTGTGTGCTATTCTAGCGACGCAAGTTCGAATCCCACCGGTCTGTACCAATAAGTTTTTCTAACTTATATGCAGTGATTAGTCAAACCACGAGCTAACTTACGGTGAAGGAAAACATCGTGAGGAAACCTGCATACGTCTGAGAAGAAATTCAAAGACGTATGTAGTGCCTAAGAGACGGCGACGGACTCACCATCTCGTTGCCACCAAATTATCTTCGGTGGAATGTGGGTGTTGTAACCTCTGCCTACCTCTTCGGGGACCCTTGCGGGAAGGCGTGAAGATGTATAAGCCAAGAATGTAGATTTATTTAAGCATTCTTTTTTTATAACTTAAACTTGACAAGAAAATCTAGAATGAACTCCCCGCCGAGGTTTACCCAAAGGAGTACAGCATTTGGTCCTTCAAGAAATTCCTTTTTTTTTTTATTTTATACCTCTAAGGTGGCAAACTAGCATACGGCCCACCTGATGGTAAGCGGTCACCGAAGCCTATGGACGCCTGCAACATCAGGGGTATCACTCGCGCGTTGCCGACCCTAATTGACATTAAAACGTGTCAAGAGATTTCTGAAAGGTCGGCAACGCGTGAGTGATACCCCTGGTGTTGCAAGCGTCCATAGGCTACGCTAACCGTTTACCTACCACCACCTTAGTAATAAAAATAGAGTATAATTGATTTAACGCATTAGGTAATGCATACAACTTATTCGCTTAAGTGTGCAATGTTAAGTTAGGTATAAAAAATAGTTTCCACCGAATCGTGATAGGGCAAGGCTTGGGCCGATGATTTGTCAAATTCAGAGCATCATTCTAATGATAGATATTCGTTAAATAGAGGTGCGATAAAAGTTAATAAATTTATTCCACTAACATAGCAAACAAGTACAGCACGGCTGATGGTAAGTGATAAAGAGACGTACGGAAAAATGGGATATCTCGGTGGTTTTCCCATTAATATTGGAGCCGCCCGACTGTGACTGTACCTCCGCCTTACAGAAGACCGCAGTCAAATAACACTACTTTTATGTAGTGTTGTGCTTCTGCGGTAAGTAAGGTTGCCAGTGCTCCACGAGGACACGCTGGGTTAGTAGTAATGCTGCTAGCACAGTGAGTCCTCATCAACCACGGGGTTGCCAACCCGTTAGTGATACCCCTGGTATTGTTAGCGGCTATAAGCTACGGTGACCGCTTACCATCAGATGGGCCGTACGATTGTATGCACCTTGGTACAAAAATGTTGCGGCGATCGAAGCCGCCACCTTGTGTAACAGGTGGGTTTCCTAGCCACTAGACTTGTAGTTAAATCACCTATGTTTTAACAAACTTGTTTACGTATATCTTAAAAAAAACGCACGTGATTTTGTGGTATGCTAAACATAATTAGATTATTCTCAGAGTTTTGTAAGGTCACATATTTGAGAGTTCAAGTACAGATACTGTGAAAACGTGATAGACACTTGGCACACAATAAGTTGCTTAGCTATTTTGTGAGGTAAGGTTATGGTAAGTAGGTTGCATTTTTTTATTATCACTTCCTTCCTACGCAAAAAGTTTAAGTACCTAATAATAACGGTAATATTTGTTTATAAATATTGTTAAAAATGACGGAAAATAAATAAATAATTATAATAATAATGGTGATACTTCACGCCGTCATAAGGGTCCCCGAAGAGGTAGGCAGAGGTTACAACACTCACTTTTCACCGAAGAAAGGTCTTCATCCGTTTTGGTCCAAATCTGAAATTGTCGGGCAACGCATTTTTTTGTATATTCTGTTACAACTCGACTGAACATATATTGCACAAAAGCTGTAGGACCTCTGCCCTCGATTTTATTTGAGTTCGAAAATCCGAATTTTCATGCATTTTTGTTGAAAATAGGACTTCAAAATAACCAAAACAAATGAAATATCCTGCAATGTCCAGTTGTGGTGCCATAGTAAAAAATGCTCAGACGGAGAAGCTCTAACAGAATAAGAATATACATTATAAAACTATTGGCCGGCACTTTCCCATTTAAAACAAAATTATATTATTCTAAGAGGTGTGAGTCTGTCCTTAACAACATCCGTCTGAAAACGCAACGACCTTATTACCACCTTCTGGTGTCAGAAATCCAACTTACCAAGCGTACAAATTAACAAGATTTTTTTTATTATACCACTACGTTGGCACACGGCCCACCTGATGGTAAGCAGTCACCGTAGCCTATAGCCGCTAGCAATACCAGGGGTATCACTGACGGGGTGCCAACCATGTTGTTGATGAGGACTCACTGTGCTAGCAGCAATACTACTAGCCCAGCGTATCCTCGTGGAGCACTTGCAACCTTACTTACCGCAGAAACACAACACTACATCAAGTAGTGTTATTTCACTGCGGTCTTCTGTAAGGCGGAGGTACAGTCCCCAGTCGGGCGGCTTCAATTTAAATGGGATAACCCATGGGGAATCCCAAATCGCCCTACCTCTCATAACGCATAAAATAATGCATAAAAATAAACTATTAGTTAAGTATAAGTCTATATCAAGACTTGGGTTCCGTGTCGTTTAACAAACACTAACAAGTAAGAAGTATTATTTTAGCCCGGTATTTGAAAACGGCGAACTGAAAATAGGGGGGCAACATGATTGGCCAGTTGCTACGACATGACGCATTTATACGAAATATCATATAGGGAAAGATCGAAGGAAAGCGTGGCAGAGGAAGGCCAAGGATAAGTTACCTGCAACAGATAAAGACGTAGGCTAACGTTATGTCGTATTAAGGGGTCAAAGAGATGGCTAACGATAGAACGGCTTGGCGATTGCTGCACCGAAGCTCTTAAGTAAATGATGATGATGATTCGATGCGTTGTCATGAATCTTGGGACAATTTTAATGGGAATTTATACCCGCACATTGACCCCAAAATGGTTCCGAACTGCGCGGTTCCAAAAGAGCTTCCTCTCGCGCACAATTAAACTGTGGAATGAGCTCCCTGCCGTTGTTTTCTCAAAGAAGTACAGCATGGGGCTCATGAAGTACCCCTGGTGTTGCAAGCGTCCTTAGGCTACGGTAACCGCTTACCATTAGGCGGGACGTATGGTTGGTAACCACCTTAGTTGTATAAAAAAAAACCAAATTCGAACTACCACTCTTTTTAAGCGTAGTGTTATTGCGGAACCCCAAAAACAAACAGTGATCTAATTCCAGATAAGGTTTGACATATCACGTTCAACTGTTGAATATTAACACCATGCTATTTATAGCACACACTTCACGATGCTCATCAATTATTTTTTATTCTAAACTAGCTGTTACCCGCGATTTCGTCTGCATTTTTTAAGGAACAAAGTAACCCATGTCCTTCTCCAGAATATAATTGATCTCCTCAAATATTATTACGATCCCTTCAACCGTTTAGTCCTTAAAAATTTCAGCTCAATCGGATACTGGGGAGTGTATCAAATACAACTTGCAAGATTTGATTACACACACACCGGACAGGTGAACCCAAATACAAGCTTATAAAATACATGAAATTATGTCGTCCGTCTGTTCTGTCAGGCGTGTGTTGATGTGATTATAATGAGCGATGTCTGTATGTCTGTCTGTTTATTATAGACGACGTATAATTATCAATAACGTGTCTTGTAAAATTTTATTACGATCCGTTCAACCTGTCCTGAAAAGGTAACAAACTAACAGAGTTACTTTCGCATTATTTTTGTATACCACTAAGGTGGCAAACAAGCATACGGCCCGCCTGATGGTAAGCGGTTATCGCAGCCTATGGACGCTTGCAACACCAGGGGTATCACTCGCGCGTTGCCGACCCTTCAAAAATCTCTTCACACCCTTCTTGAAGAACCCCATGCTGTAATCCTTTGGGAAAACCACGGCGGGGAGTTCATTCCACAGTTTAATTGTGCGCGGGAGGAAGCTCTTTTGGAACCGCGCAGTTCGGGACCATTTTGGTTCCAACGTGTGAGGATGAATTCCCCGCCGGTGGCGAGAAGTGCGATAATATAAGTACGGGTATTTATATGTATTCATTTATTTACAGATGAAATTTTGATTATGTGTTCAGAATCGTAAAGCAGGTGACGATAAGCAAATGAGTTCCCTACTTAGCTGTAGAGTAGAGCGTAAGGTCAAAAGATGTTTCGATCATTACGCAACACGCTGTAGTGAATGTAACTCGCTCCAGTTCACTTGCCCTTTCTAAATTCGCCTTCCAGCTATGTACAGGGCGCTCGTATAAACCTGACCCGACGCGCTTTAAAGCGACAATCCGACTTGAGTTTCCAGCTCAATAAAAAAAAGATAACTCCGAAACTTATCATTAATTAATTCATTATATTATCTATGTTATTCATTATAATTAGTTAAAACTACGCCTTGCAGTGTACATTAACAATTACACGCACACACCTACAACGTATACAAAGAAACTACGCGTTGTGCACGCAACATGTTTAAAAAACCGGCGTCATTTCGGCAAAGTGCGTCGCAAATTTTGTCGACCATAACTACGGGATAACTCGTGCCGCTGCTAGTAATAAATAACGTGAATTCTTCATAATTCATTTTTGTATTTTTATAAGCAAGAGGTCGGTGGATATCATTGCAGTGCCAAATATTCTGCCGCCAAACACTAGAGTGTATGCATTATTATTTTCCAGTGTGAAGGGCACTGTAGCTAGCGACATTACTGGTCAAAGAACACTTATGAAGTAACTAGCAATCTGCCCGCAACTACGTCCACGTTGAGCTTAGATTTTTTTTTTATACCACTATGTTGGCACACAAGCATACGGCCCACCTGATGGTAAGCAGTCACCGTAGCCTATAGCCGCTAGTAACACCAGGGGTATCACTAACGGGGTGCCAACCCTGTTGTTGATGAGGACTTACCGTGTCAGCAGCACATACTACTAACCCAGCGTATCCTCGTGGAGCACTGGCAACCTTACTTACCGCAGAAACACAACTCTACATCAAGTAGTGTTATTTCACTGCGGTCTTCTGTAAGGCGGAGGTACAGTCCCCAGTCGGGCGGCTCCAATTTAAATGGGATAACCCACGGGATATCCCAAATCGCCCTACCTCTCTGATGTCTGAATCTCAGCGGAACCTAAAATTTTCCTGGGATAAAAACATTTTCCCGGGATAAAAAGTATTCTATGTTTTAATCCAGGTTATAAATTATCTGTGTTCCAAATTTCATTTAAATCCGTTGAGTAGTTTTTGCATGAAAGAGTAACATCCATCCATCCATACTCACAAACTTTCGCATTTATAATACTAGTAGGATGTGTCGAGGTGACGAGCGCAATGCAGCCATGCGGGATTTTACTATTAAAGCGATGGCTAGACAATCTTGAGTAGATAACAATAGCACGAAATATTAAGAACTTCTTGTATATTGAGATGGTCCTATATATTTGAAAGGCGATATGTTATTTGTAAACTGGGCCTCCGCAGTAATACTTAAACCTAGTCACACATGTCCGGGTTCAAAACCCAGAAACTGTAATGGTTATTAAAATACGTAACGTACTTTATATTTTAAAGCCAAATACTACTTACTGACTCACCATAACAATCCCAGGAAATAAAAGCTTGTGATATTTGGCTGCTCGTTTCCTTAAAGCGCATAGACATCCGTGTAGATTTTTTTTTATACTACTAAGTTGGTACACAGTTGGATGCGCCTGGCACAGTGAGTCCTCAACACAAATAGGGTTGGCAACGCGTTAGTAAAACATAAGAAAAATGGTATTTGGGGAACGGCTGGACCGATTTTGACTTTAATTTGCTAATTTATAATGTTACAACGCGTAACTTAAGGTATTTAGTATTTAGTTACAAGCCGTGGTGGCCTTGTGGTTGAAGCAACGGCCTGTCATCTGATGGGCCCAGGTTCAAACCCCAGCCTGTACAAATGATTTTTTATAACCAGTACAGTGATTAATCACACCAAGGTTGTCAGTGTTCCAGGAGGATACGCTGCGCTAGTAGTAAAGCTGCTAGCACAGATAGCGGCTATAGGCTACGGTGACTGCTTACCATCAGATGGGCCGTATGCTTGTGTGCCGCATTAGTGGTATATAAAGAATCAATCTGTGGGAGAGATTTCGTGAAAAGGGACGGAAGTTTGTAACAGGAAGTCGAGGAAGCGCGCGCTATTTGATTTGATCAATAAGCGCTTGCTGGTAGAGTTGGCCGTCACATGTCAGATGTTACACATATTTTTTTTATATATATCTCAAGCGTACGGCCCACTCGATGGTAAGCTGTCACCTTAGTCTATGGCCGCTAGTAATACTGGAAGTTTTACTAACGCGTTGGCAACCCTGTTGTTGTTGAGGACTCACTGTGCTAGCATTACTACTAGCGCAGCGTATCCTCGCGGTGCACTGGCAACCTAACTCACATTTTTCACTTCCCACAGTACAGGGAATCTAGTTTAGGTCTGTAAACTAGTTGCGAAGGTTCTATAAACCTCAAAGAAAGGCGCGCCCAGCGTCAACGCGCCAAGGTGACGCTCACATTCTGCCCAATGCGCCTCGCAGCGCACAAAACTATAGACATGACTTGATTATCATGAGTGCCTTTTTCTTTTTGTACTACTAAGGCGGCAAACAAGCATACGGCCCGCCTGATGGTAAGCGGTAGCCTATGGACGCTTGCTACACCAGGGGTATCTCTATAATACTTGGAAATTATCACACAGCGCCATCTGGTCCCAAACTAAGCAAAGCTTATACTATGGGAACCAGTAGCTGATACAATACTTGTATACCTTTTTTTGTAAACACATACATAATTATAATACATACTAAACACCCAGACGCAAGGCAAACACAAATGTTTATCACATAAATGGTTGCCCCGGCGGGAATCGAACTCGCAACTTCTCTCTAGCGTAGCAGTGAGGTGTACCTACTAACCACTAGACTAGCGGTCTCATCATTGCCTCGATTGTACTCAGGAGGAAGCTCTTTTGGTACCACGCAGTATAGATCATACACTAATACCACGCAGTGCGAAACCATTTCGGTTCCAATGTGTGGAGATGAATGTGTGTTTGTTACGCGATTACTCCGCCAGTTATGAATTGATTTTCAATATATGTATATTTTTGATTGGAAGGTCATACATCAGTGGTGGTCCTTTGCAGATGTTTAACCGACATCAAAAAAGTAGGAGAGGGATAATAACTCCATCACTTATAACCGATTTGGAAAATGATTTTTTAAAGTGAGGTAGGGCGAATTGCGTTCTCCCGTGGGCCTTTCTGAAACTGAAATTGAAACCGCCCGGTTGGAGACTGTACCTCCACAGTAGGCCGCAGTCAAACCCTACTTTGAAGTAGTGTTGTGTTTCTGCGGTAAGTAAGGTTGCCATAGAATGCCAATAGAAATGCTGCTGGCACAGTCAGCCTGAGCCCTCATGAACATCATGGTTGGCAACGCGTTAATGATACCCCTGGTGTTGCTAGTATAGGCTACGGTGACTGCTTACCATTAGGCCGTATGCTTGTGTGCCACCTTAGTGTCGGTTTCAGTCAACATCGCAAGCTTTTTATATATTTCGTCTCCACGCCATCCCCAGCGCATCAAACATGCAGCCTGCGTCTGACCGGGTAACATTTTGGAAAGGTTAAGTTTAACTGCGTTCCAGCTACTCTTTGACTACGCTAGGTTATTATCTACCTCCATCCAGCTGATAACAATGAGTTCAACAATTCTTTTCAGACGTATGCAGGTTTCCTCACTTTGTTTTCCTTCACCGCAAAGCTCTTGATCACTGCACTTAAGTTAGAAAAAAGTACAGACCGGTGGGATTCGAAGCGTCGTTAGAATAGCAGGTAACGGTTTAAACACGGCTTCCTTTTTACAAAACAATATTGATCAAAATCGATGAATTATGAACAGATGCACAAAGGAATTTTATACATATCAACACGCCAAGTCCCTCACGGGGTAGACAGAGATTATAGACCGCCATTTCACTAGAGACTTGCACACCTATTTTGCTTCTACATTTATCAATCTCTTCATTTCATTACAAGCATAAAGATAAAATAATATGTTAAAATAATTTAATTTAAATTGACAGTCGCGTTATTGGAGCCGTGGGAAGCGCAACCATTTACTGGAATGTAAAGGTGCATTTATTAAAATTACCAACATGTTTGGCTGACTTTAAGTTCATGTTACTTCATTAACTGAGATAGATTATTGCGTGAAGTGAATGCTTTATTAGCTTCATCTGTATGTATGTATGTATGTATTTATTAATTTAACGAAATCGTACAATTCATTTATTAGAGGTTTATTTCAATTTGTGTGGGATAATCTAAAACTAAAAGAAAAAAAAAACTAACCTAATATAAAAAATTAAAATAAATAAAACACTTGTCCCAAATCGCTGTCACGCGGGGGCGGTGCCAAGAAGGCTGACAGCATTGCCCCGCTGTATGGCGAAATCGTTGACCGTAATTTTAACTGAAACAAGTCTGAACATTTTGAAAATTTTCACAATTATTAATAATGACAACCGACCGATGACAATACTAATTTTATAACTTTGTCCTAATAAATTTTGCACAATTAAACTATGGAATGAGCTCCCAAAGGAGTACAAGCATGGGGTTCTTCAAGAAGGGTGTGAAGAGATTTCTGAAGGGTCGGCAACGCGCGAGTGATTCCCCTGGTGTTGTAAGCGTCCGTAGGCTACGGTAACCGCTTACCATCAGGTGGGCCGTATGCTTATTGCCACCTTAATGGGATAAACAAAATCCTGACCAGTATATATATAATAATAATAATATATAATAATGCTTGGACATTATCACACAGCGCCATCTGGCCCCAAACTAAGCAAAGCTTGTAGTATGAGAACCAGCAGCTGATATAATACTTATATACTTTTTGTTTGTAAATACATACTTATAATACATACCAAACACCCAGACGCAAGGCAAACATATTTGTCACATAAATGTTTGCCCCGGCGGGTATACTAACCACTAGACCAGCGGTCTCGTAGCATTGTCAGTATTATCAAAATGTTTTTTTTTTTGTTTAAGCTGTAGGTAATTTTCTTTATACTATTAGGATATCAAGCAAGCATACGGCCCATCTGATGGTAAGCAGTCACCGTAGCCTATAGCCGCTTGCAATACCAGGGGTATCACTAACGGGTTGCCAACCATGTTGTTGATGAGGACTCACTGAGCTCAATGTGCAAGTAAATTAAAACCTTATTCAGTTGTATTGTAAAATGTTTATTCAAAATCACAGAAGCTTGAACGATATGTTCGACATTGAACTAAAATCAATAAAAATAGAGTAAAATGTAAGTAAAATGCTATATATTATTCCTTGTCAATAAAATATTCAGTATAAAACAAACAATAGCTAATTTTCTTAATGTAATTTTTATAATATTCTCAAATATTGTTCATAAAATCATCTTATGTATTAGAAAATAACAAAAACCTATTAATTTTAAGTACTGCGTTTCAGAAACGTCCTTACACCTAAACATAAGTTTGTGCTGCCGTTTATAGATATAACAAATTATTCGGAATAGTTTTCAAGAAAATATTATGCCTAAAAGAAATTATGCGGAAAAAACTAAAGAAATTATTATGCGGAAAATAACAAAAGAGAATAAAGTTTTCAAATCTTGAACAGTGAACAAACACAATTATGTGTTATAAACCTATTTAGATCAGTTTTTATACATATTGGAAATATTCATTCATGAATATTTTATTTGTTGAAATTATTCATAACTATTCTCCTGATAAACACAGAAAGCCAAACATAGCTAGCTACTTTTAATATAATTAAAATAAAATCTACTTATTTTGGAAAATTTATAACTTAAGTCTAGTAATAAGTTATTTTTAAGTTAAATAGGATACACTTAACTAACATAGGAACATCAATATGGGATATTTTGTCTCATCGGCGGGTTATTGGCTTGGTCAGTTGACGTCGAGTCTGGAATTAAAATGTATAATATAAAAATGAATCGCTGTATGTGTTGCTAAGCGCAAATCTCGAGAGCGGCTGAACCGATTTCGCTAATGTTTTAGAATATTCTTTGAAGTACGAAGATGGTTCTTTCGGAGAGAAAAATGTAAAAAGTTGCCTGAAAAAGTCTAAAAACGGCTAGACAAAATATTTTATAACTTACGACTTAACGACTTAATCTGCATTTGCCAAAATACGAAAAGCCTACGTCCTATATAATCAGTCAGGTATAATCTATCTCATTGCCAAATTTTATTACGATCCGTTCAGCCGTTTGCTACCTTTTCAGGGGAAAAAAGGTAGCCGTCAAAGGTAGTAGTCAGCCGATATTAGTATAGATAGTAAGGACAGTATAGATAGTATGGATAACCTGTTCAGTTCTTGAAAGTGTAGAGGAAGCTTTCTACCGTCTCCTTGCCGTACATATTCTGGGCCGTACATGTGTAGTTCCCCATGTCGGAGAAAACCAGGTCACTAATAAACAGATCGCCAGATGGCAGCACCTGCACAATCAATACATAATTATTAGAGTTTGTACGTAGTATATTAACTACTCTGAGATAAGAGGTTATCCCAAAGGAGTACAGCATGGGGTTCGTCAATTTTAGTGTGGGCTCCGAGTAGATAATATACGTATGAGTCATAGAACAGCGCTGCAGCGGCGAAAAGTGGAACTGATAATGTGGTTTTTTTTAGGGATATGGTCTCTCGCAGTTAGTTCGAGGGAACTTTTACTGCTTAACCGGACTAAAGTGGCGAGGCCATTTAAGGCCTCCAGCCAAAAGGGGGACTTAATCTAAGCAACAGAACTAGGGGCGTTGCTGGGAGGTGGGCTATGGATCCGTGACTTACTTTGGGGACGAAGAAGACGGGATGAGTGCAACACAAAAAATGTGTATAAACATTTTTACATTTTGAGCGTAACGTTTAGAATACGAAGTCGAAATATGCTGTAGTACTGTAGCCCGAGTAGATCTTGCGCCTGTGTTCAAGAGAGGTAGGGCGATTTTGGATTTACTGTGGGTTTTCCCATTTAAATTGGAGCCGCCGGACAGAGGACTGTACCTCCACCTTACAGAAGACCGCAGTGAAATAACACTACTTGATGTAGTGTTGTGTTTCTGCGGTAAGTATGGTTGCCAGTGCTCCACGAGGACACGCTGGGCTAGTAGTAATGTGCAGTGAGTCCTCATCAGCAACATGGTTGGCAATCCGTTAGTTATACCCCTGGTATTACTAGCGGCTATAGGCTACGGTGACTGCATACCATCAGGTGGGTCGTATACATGTGCCACCTTAGTGGTATAAAAAAAGCAGATATTTGAAAACTTAACTTGTGAAATGTTAAAAATGTTCTAACAAATTTTTAGTTCCACTTTTCGCTGCCACAGCTCTGTTCAATTCCCCATACAAAAATGGTCGAAAGCGATACGAATACCTGCTACTGTGTCGGTAGCAGGAAAATTTTTCGACTACGTAAGCGAAAACGTAACTTGCGAAATGTCAAAATTGTCATACTGAGTTTTAGTTCCACTTTTCACCGCCACAGCGCTGTTCTGTGATTTTTCAATACAAAAATTGTCGAAGGTGATATGAAAACGTCGCAAATAATTCATGCTCGCGTAACTTATGTGATGTTAACTTACTCTCCTATGTCCGTTGTTATAAATCACGTTGTTACTGGGGTCGTGCCAGAAGATCTGAATCTTGGTGTAGCTGTCAGCACGGCAGGGCAGCACGATGCTGGTGCCCATGCTTTGGAACACGCTGTTGTAATACGTAGTTATGGTCGGCTTAGAGGGCATGAGAAGTAGCTTCTCTAGCAAATCCTCGTCTTCATCCTCTGTAATTCATACATACATATCATCACACCAAGTCCCATGGGTTTAAAATAGACCGCCATGACACTCTATGCAAACTGTTTCGTGCTGGTTCTTCTCAGGTGGCTTTTTTCTGAACCGGTGGTCATTTCAACCTTCACAAGTGCGTTGTTAGGGCCTACGCTGTTTCTTTTTTTTTTTTTTTTTTGCTTCTACATTCATTAACCTCTTCATACATGCCCTAGTTTATAGTAAATTAGTTAGCTTACTGTATTTCGCACTAGCAGGAATAACGACTAAGTATTCGTATCGCCTTCGACTATTATCGAATGGGAAAAGTGGAACTAAAATTCTGTATGAAAACGTTAACAGTAAACTAAAACGGAACTCTAAAAATCTCAAAATGTTGTTACGAATTTTAGTTCATGTTCCCATACAAAAATAGTCGAAAGCGATACGAATAGGTAGTCGAAAGCTGTTGTTGCTAAGCCAATTAAGTGTAATTTTTACTTCCACCCTACCAGTAACAGCTGCTCGCCTTAAATTCTGATCCTAGCTACGGCCGAGGCGGGTAGGTAAGTTCATTCAATAAATGACGTGTCTTACCTCCAACAGTGTAAACAGTGGTGGACGCTATTCTTTCCAGGACACCAGCTGTCGCCACGCAGGTGTAGACGTCACCTGAAGCTGTTGACCTGATCACCAGCTTGCCCGTCATCTCAGCAAGGGTTGTGGTGAACACTGGAGGGATCTCGTTGGATTCTACGAACTGGAAAAATATAAAAAAAAATTTTTTTATTTAATTTCACCTCTCCGATGTGTGTGTATATGTAATAAAATCTTGCAAGTTAAAGGACATCATAAATTTTGGTCCAAATCTCAAAGTTCCGGCCAACGCATTTTGTTTGTATATTCTGTTAGAGCTTGCCGCCTGAACATTTTTTACTGTGGCACCAAACTATGTAGGACCATTGTAGTTGATTTTATTTGAGTTAATAATCTGAATTTTCGTATATTATTGTTGAAATTAAGAATTCAAAATAACTAAAACAAATGAAATGTCCTGTAATGTCCAACTTTGGTGTCATAGTAATAAATGCTTAGACGGACAAGCTCTAACAGAATATACAAAATAAAGTATTGGCCGGCACTTTCAAATTTGGACAAAATCTCTATGAAACATGGATATCCTTTGATTTTTCCCAGTGAAAATGCACGATTACCTAAGTGCCGCCATTTTTAATCCAAAATGGCGTCACAAAATGGAGATGTAACATTTTCACAGTAACCCGTTGTAGTAGCTCGATGAACAAAGCATAAATGATGACGTACGTAAGGTCACGTCATTTTTAATCCAAAATGAAGATAGGAGAATTGCTTACGTCAGATATGGGCTCGCCGTTCTTCAACCAGTGTACCATAGGGGCGGGACTGCCGAGCACCTTGCAGGTCAGCTCCAGTGGGGAGCCTGGGAGCAGGCGGGCCGTCTTAGGGGGCGACTCCGCTATATACACGTTCGATCGCCTCTTCTGTTGTGTTGTAATTACTGGAAATAAATATTCAACTAAACCATAAAAAGAAAACTGACAAGTGCGTGTTGGACGCACACATGGAGAATTCCGTTCTAAAAAAAAACTAGGTTAAATTCCAAACTTAACTTTGCCGTTCCATCCCACGGCTATTGCAAGCACACATAACAAGGTTGTTGTAAATTCGCTCCTTTTTTTAAAATAGTAAGGTGCTCTTTACAGTCTATTTGTTGCCATTATTAAGATAAGAAAAATATGTTTCTTAAACGGGAGCCCTCTTTATATTATTTTTGTTATGGCGGCAACAGAAATGCACATTCTGTGAAAATTTCAACTGTCTGCCTATTACGGATACAGCCCACTGACAGCCGACGGACGGACAGATAGTAATATGGTTTCGTTGGTTAGCCATCGGGTACGGAACCCTAATTATAAAAACGGGAACTAACGCAAATTTTATATAACTCTATAATTTTCTGTAAATTACATTGCTATTTATAATACAATAGGCGTTTTTTGTATTTTTTTTCTCTTCATGTCAGTATTTCTGCCTCTGTTAGATCTACAGAAGGCCTTCGTATAAAAATATATATTGAAATCTTATTATTACGTTTACGTATGTAAATACTTGATTAATTTCAATGTAAAAACCTAAACCGTTTAATTTAAAACTACAATGAGTTCACAAATCGAATAACATAGACTTAAAATGCGACCGAATTGTAAAACCGCAAAATATTCTTTCTGGATTTTCCATAAACATATTTATGTAGTAGGTGACACAGCGTTGAATATTATTTCGTCTCGAAATGATTGATTTGACTTTATAATGAGGACCGTAGGTCAATCTTTGCAATTCAATTTCACATAATAAGAACGAAACGGGCTTACAGCTGGCTTTTTGAGGTGATACTTATTTTAATATTATAAGTTCTTTTGTGTCCACTAAAATGATCTCGTGGAATAAAATAGTAATTTAAAGTCCTTAGGAAGACAAATAAATTATGAATAACACAGACTACACTATATTATTTATATAAAAAAACAATGATTTTATGGCAGCAAATTTCCCAGTATGAAACTGATAGCGCCATCTATCGCGGAGGAAAAACACTATATTGTAAATTAAGAGCACATGAGTAAATGTTGCACGTAGTATTACTACTATATTCTAGTATTATCTACTCTGAGGTAAATGTTAGACTCTAATGCCCGTCTGCACTAAGTTATGGTAGCTTCTAAGCTTATACTCAAGTGAGACTCACTCAGCTCACATGGTATTCATACCATAATCCTTGCAGGGTTCTTAGAATAACATTGGTGTGCAAATTCAACTCAGTACATTATCTACTCTGTGGCTAAAGCTTACAACAAAATATTTACCATTAGGTTGTAAGTTGTCCAACAGTTCAATCTTTGGGTTGTCAATCTGCGCGTTTGCAACGAATTCGCACTGGAGCGACACCAGCGCCGCGGCGACGAGTAGTGACACTAAGTTGATCATAGTTGCTGAGCGACGAGAGATGGCGTTGGGTGTTGTTTTAAAACCTGCAACAAAATAAAGTTATTGTTTTTTAAGTGTTAAAATTATATATTTAAAGTCATTTTGTTTTACATATTTTTTTATAATTAGAATGGCTGCAATCAATCCTACTAATATTATAAATGCGAAAGTTTGTGAGTATGGATGGATGGATGTTTGTTACTCTTTCACGCAAAAACTACTCAATGAATTTGGATGAAATTTGGAACCAGATAATTTATAACCTGGATTAACACATAGAATACTTTTTATCCCGGGAAAATGTTTTTAGCCCGGGAAAAAATTGAGGTTAGTCTGAGATTCTAAGCTCAACGCGGACGTAGTCGCGAGCAGAAGCTAGTACTCAATAAATTATACTTGTATACCATTCATGCGCTTACTTACATTACCGTGTTCCACTCATCAGAGAATGTTGAGCGATAATCGAGTAGGTACTTACTAGCTCCCTACTAGTTGTACGTAGTATATCTACTCTGAGCTACTAGGGACTGTGCCGGTAGCAGGAACATCGTCGACAACGTTTTCGTATCGCCTTCGACTATTTTTGTATTGGAAAATGAACAGCGCTGCGGCGGTGAAAAGTGGAACTAAAAATTAGTATGACAATTTTGACATTTCGCGAGTTACGCTTGCGAATACGTTGTCGACAATGTTCCTGCTACCGGCACTGGAGAGTGCGTGTGACCGTCTGTGCGACTTGCTAACACAGCGAACAATCTCTCCTAACACATATCATGTACCTGCATACATAGATATCATCACGCCATATCCCTCACGTGGTAGGCAGAGAGTATACAGCGCCATTACACTCTTGACTTGCACCCGCTTTTGCTTCTACATTCATCAGTCTCTTCATATATGCTCACGCTTCGCTCTCCTATACCAACGTTCCTTATGCAAGGCAGGGAGGATCTTGAACCTTACAAATTGAAGTGACCTATTTGATATTTTTTCCTTGCTACCTCAAGTTAGTTATAGTCCAAACGACCTAGAAGGAAACCGGTAGAAAACAGAAATGGTATTATAGCCGTTCAACCCGTATCAACCCGTTTACAATAGCAGGAGATAGGCTTTTTGTACCTTCTCAAGGAATGACGAATACTTTTACTCATGTGGGTTCCGTACATTCGATTCGCTGTGTATAGTTTTTACTACATTATAATTTTATTGGCAAAGGACATCATCCATTTTGGTCCAAATCTGAAAGTGCCGGCCAATGCAATTCTTTTTGATATTCTGTTAGTGCTTGCCCGTCTGAGCATTTATTTAAATGGCACAAAATCTGAATTTTCATATTTTTTTGTTGAAAATAGGAATTCAAAATAATCATAACAAATGAAATCTTCGGTAAGGTCCAACTTTGGTGTCATAGTAATAAATGCTCAGACGGACAAGCTCTAGCAGAATATACAAATTCGTTGGCACTTTCAGATTTGGACCAAATCTCAATGAAACATGGTTGATGTCCTTTCGAAACTTTATGGAAAACAGATACAACTATTTACAAAAACAGAACTAAACTTACTTATAGGTAAAAGATCTGACCCAAACCAGAATCATGCGGGAGCGTGCCAAGAATGATGGCAGCATTGTCACGCTGGATAGCAATGCTGATTCTCTGAGCGAGATATGTTCCATTACGCCTGTCACAGGAGACCTCAACCATTCGACGAGAGACCTCCTTAACAATTAAATTTCTGGGTTTTTTCTAAGTATCTATAACCCCACTGACCTAATATTACTTAAACAAAGGAGTACAGCATGGGGTTCTTCAAGAAGGGTGTGAAGAGATTTTTGAAGGGTCGGCAACGCGTGATTGTAGCCCCTGGTGTTGCAAGCGTCCATAGGCTACGGTGACCGCTTACCATCAGGTGGGCCGTATGCTTGTTTGCCACCTAAGTGGTATATGAAAAAAACAACTGACTAAATTGTGCAGAGCTAAAACTCTAACTACAATCGCGCGCCAGTCTCTATTCGGTAGGTTTGGTTGCAGGCAAAAATAAGATGTGCGATAATGATATAAGACTCAATTTTAAGTGTTTAATATATTTATAATATACATGTTTCCAAGTCGAATTTTTTCACCCATTTACTATTTATTCAGTGATAAGTCCTAATTGTTTGAGTTCTAGGCTGTCTGCTAATGGTAAGCGGTTACCGTAGCCTATGGACGCTTGCACGCTTGCAACACTCGCAGGCTTAGCTATTACTTTACTATCTATAACCGTAACGCTATAGAAAACGAATGAAGCATTTTCCCCCGGTAGTCCTAAATAGCCTATGTTCATCAGGGCCAATGTGGGCTTCTAATGGTGGTAGAATTTTTCAAATCGGTTCATTAGTTTCGGAGCCTATGCAATATAAACAAACAAACAAATCTTTCCTCTTTAAAATATTATTATGGATGTAGACTAGCTTCTGACTGCGACTTCGCCCGAGGAACCGCCGGAATGAAAAGCATCCTATGTGTTTGTTAATCCAGGTTAAAAACTATACTTGTGCAAAAATCAAATTCAAAATACATTTAGTCACCGCTTACCAACAGCCGGGCCATAAGTTTGTTTGCCACCTTAGTGTTAAAATCAGTCGTTAATAACAAAGAGCTGTGTTTTTTTAAATTCTTTATTATAGATCAATAATAAAGAAAAAAGAGGTCGCGTGGTTTTTTGTTTTGTGATTGGATTTTTTTATATTATTACCTACCTAGTTCCGTTTAAGATCAATCGAAGTTGATTACTCATTCATGTCTTACAAAGAAAATAATTGTTAAAACATGAAAAAAGACAGAGCACTTGTTTCTTACCGGTCCTTCTCAGGTGGTTTTTTTTCCGAAACGGTCATATTGAGGAAAAAAGAAAAACTGACGGTTCCCATGATTATATTGAACACTAAAATTCGTCCTAAACTACAATAACTACAACAATTTAACAATGGGAGAAAAAATTATACTTAATTATTTTGTCAAAGCCGTTGGTTACGTTGGTGGTACGAGTATGAACCGTTGCTTGCTATTCTAGCGACGCAAGTTCCAATCCCACCTGTGTGTACCAATGAGTTATTCTAACTTATGTGCAGTGATTAGTCACACCACGAGCTTTACGGTGAAGGAAAACACCGTGAGGAAACCTGCATACGTCTGAGAAGCAATTCAAGGACGTATGTAGTGCCTAAGAGACGGCGATGGAATCAAGGTTGATATAATATTTTTCATTTTTTTTATGTTTTTCACTCCTATAAAACTTTCCGGGTGTCTAAAGATGAAAAAAAAATTACGACTATTTCCAACCGTTCTTGAGTTTTACGCTTAGCAATATTAATTATTATTAATATAGAAAAAAAGATATATATGTATCTAACTGATGATAAAAACTAAAATCATTAAACACAAACAAAATTACTAACTACATAACAGTATTTAATATTTAAGAAAGGTTTTCTTCAGTAAGATAAATTAATCACACAATTAAACTGTGGAATGAACTCCCGGCCGTGGTTTTCCCAAAGGATTACAGCATGGGGTTCTTCAAGAAGGGTGTGAAGAGATTTCTGAAGGGTCGGCAACGCGCGAGTGATACCCCTGGTGTTGCAAGCGTCCATAGGCTGCGGTAACAGCTTACCATCAGGCGGGCCGCATGCTTGTTTGCCACCTTAGTGGTATAAAAAAAGAACAATTTAAATGAAAAAATATGTTAGAAAAATATTAACTTAGTGCAATATTAGGAACTTCTACACTGGCTTTTCGAATTAAAATTATATTTCAGCATGGGCTACAACATGGCACTTATGAATATAGAATAATAAAATATGAACAGCGTCTTTGAAACCGAAAAAAAAATGAGAAGAACCGACAAAATTCAATTCAAATTCAAAAAGATCTTTATTTGACTAGACTTTACAGGCAAGCACTTTCAAATCGTCAGAATCTACCACCGGACTCGGAAGGTCGGTTTTGCTGAGCAGAATCCGGCAAGAAACTCAGCAAGATACTGACATCATAATTTAACAGATTTATAATATGAAATAAAAAATATTCTAGTAGATAGATAGTTAAAATATCAAATAGATAAATATTTTATAAAAATGTATTAAAGTCCTTTTTATATATCATGTCGTCTTACTCATAAAAACTAATTACACCAAAACAATGAAGCTATAAGAATCTTCAAATTCGCAAAAACCAAATCAACCAAATAAAAAAAAGTTACGTCAGAAAGCATAACTTACTTCCAAAGCCAACTTTACTAAATCACTCAGGTGTTTTATCTACAAGTAGATGTTTTTTGCAAATAGTTTAATCTGTTTTGAATAAAATACTTTTGTAAAGTAAAATTCTGCTTTAACCTAAAAACAATCAAAAGAAAATTGTCCAAAACTTTCATCGTGTCAAACTTACCTTACGTCAAAACTACGATTACAATTATCACTCGTAACACGTTCACGAGATCACGGTCTTGAGACATACGATCACGGTGCTGTACCACGTATCACTACCGTTTACTCCCAACCACCCTAGCTTTTATACTAGACAGCGGGCCGGGACGGGCTGATATAGAAATAAACAGGGTTGTTACTTAGCGATAAAAGCTACGGGGGTGCGTCCCCTTATCTTAATAAGACTTTAGGGGTAACCTGGAGCTTCTGGGAGAAGCACGTCGATCTTTTGTGCAGCCAATTGCCATGGACGCTCTAAATACCTGATCTATCATACTCCCTGAGACATGCTTGTTACATGAAAAAAGACAGAGCAAATTTATCTTAGTTCAATATCCTAGAAGGACTAATTGTTCCAAGTAGATGTAACTTAGAAGAATTCAGTATTTCATGTGTATAACACTGCAAGTACTTCCTGAATACATTATGATTGTTACATGAGAAAAAGACCGCACTGAGTTTCTTGCCGGTTCTTCTCAGGTGGCCTTTTTCTGAACCGTTGGTAATTTTAATTTAGACCTTCTTAAGCGCCTTATTAGGGCCTTAACTAAATAAATGGTTTATTATTTCGATTTTTGAATGAGTGCAGCTCTTGCCAGCAGGGAGAGCAAGTGGGGATCGTGCCGTTATCATAATTATGACAACAAGAGAAGAAGTCAAGGACGTATGTCTTAGAGTCGTCGACGTACTCGTCATCTGTCACGTCAGCAACAAATTAGGACGTATGTAGTGCCTAAAAGACGGCGACGGACTCACCGTCTGTCACGTTGGCACCAAATTTCCTTCGGTGGAAAGTTCGTGTTGTGACATCTCTGCCTACCCATTCGGGGAGGGTTAGTTCTAAAAAAACATGGTTAGGCTGTGTGTATCGTTATTCGTCTACGTGACGGGTAATATTTTGTTTGATGATAGTATTATAGCTTTTGCCCGTGGCTTCGCACGCGTGGTAAAGTGAATAATAATGCAACGGATTTTCATACAAGCTTTTATCCCCTAATTTACCTCTTTATGGGTGGAATTTAAAAAAAATATGGATTTTCAAACAAATTTGCATCACCTTTTTTACCCCCATTGGGGTGGAATTTTCATAAACCCTTCCTTAGTGGATGCCTACGTCTAAAAAGGATTTTTTATTTAAAGGTGTTAATTATTTTTATTTAATGAGTGTCCCGATATTTCGATGCTAGTGTTGATGATGTAGTGTTGTGTTTCTGCGGTAAGTAAGGTTGCCAGTGCTCCACGAGGATACGCCGGGCTAGTAGTAATGCTGCTAGCACAGTGAGTCCTCATCAACAACATGGTTAGCAACCTTCTAGTGATACCCCTGGTATTGCTAGCGGCTATAGGCTACGGTGACTGCTTACCATTAGGTGGGCCTGGGCCGTATGCTTGTATGCCGCCTTAGTGCTATAAACAAAGCATTTTTGTTTATAGCACTAAGTTAATTCAATACATAACCACGTCAATTTATTACATAAACACGCAGGTTTAAAGCTTACCATCAAGCAAGCTGGCCGCATGCTTGATTGCCACCTCCGTGGTAATAAAAAACCGATGACATGTTTTTATTTTTGGATAGCATTCATTCGCCTTATTGACAAAATGCTCTTTGGGGGATTCCCTTATTGCCTATAGAGTAAATAACATCACCTATGACTACGAAAGAGGATAAATAGTTGTGCAATAAAAAAAACTCTCATGGGAGTTCGTAGATTATAATCATAATGACTGGCATATGTGTGAAACTAATTACTTACTCAGAAACGTAGGAATTGAAAACATATGTATGTAGATTCTCTTTTCTGAGAACGATTAAATTTTAAACTTAGGTCATCAACATACATATTTTCCTTATGAGGTAGGCAGAGAGTGTAGAGCGCTATTTCACTCTTGACTTGTACACCTCTTTTGCTTCTTCTACATTCATCAATCTCTTCATACATTTCCCGGTTCCGAATACTCTTTACTTTTACACTCGTGAGTACCTTTTTTATACCACTAAGGCATACTTGTGGTATGGTACATCGTTATGGTACTCGTGGTATAAAAAAGGTACTCACTAGTGTAAAAGTAAAGAGTATTCGGAACCGGGAAATGTATGAAGAGATTGATGAATGTAGAAGTAGCAAAAGAGGTGTACAAGTCAAGAGTGAAATAGCGCTCTACACTCTCTGCCTACCTCATAAGGAAAATATGTATGTTGATGACCTAAGTTTAAAATTTAATCGTTCTCAGAAAAGAGAATCTACATACATATGTTTTCCCCTTATTGTTGTTGTCAACACAATCATGCGGCCCACCTGATGGTAAGCAGTCACCGTAGCCTATAGCCGCTAGCAATACCAGGGGATCACTAACGGGTTGCCAACTATGTTGTTGATGAAGGCTCACTGTGCTAGCAGTGATACTAGCGCAGTGAAGTGTCAGTGGGCTGGTGTCGTCTGTGGAGGGACCGATGGTCGATGGAGCAGACGTGTCCTAAAGCGCAGACCGTGGAATGGCTAACGATAATGGAAGTTTGAATAAGGAATTCATCTATGTAAATATTACGACATATATAAAGCAACTCAGGATAGAATTTGATCTCATTTAAGATTCAAATTACTTCTTTATGTAAGCTGTCAAAGTTAATGGCGGCGCTGTATAAATACAGGCGATGAATTTCAAGAAAACATTTAAATTTCAAAGGCGATCGATTCTGAAATTGTCTGCATATTTGAGGGACTGGCGCTTTTGTATCCTTTTTATTTCCAGATTATGAATTAGTGAACGAGGATATTATTTCTTGTACTTCGGCCCCTGGTCGTGCTAGGACTTGTGTCTCTGCGGTAAGTTTGCAAACACTCCTTGGGAATACGTCTAAATAAACATATTTGCTCTCCACTTCTTCTCCATAGTATTAACTTTAATTTTGACAAATTTAATACTGCCCTGTCCGCGCAACTTTCATAAAATGGCGACGATAGTTTTTGTTTCACGAATTAATTAGTATTATGATGACAAAAAATCTCACCTTAATCTAAACTAATGTTGTAAAGAGGAAAGATTTGTATTTTTTTATGTGTGTATGTTTGTATTGAATAGGCTCCGAAACTACTGGACCGATTTCAAAAATGCTTTTGCGGTTAGAAATCTACATTATCACTGAGTAACATAGGCTATATACTATATTGATACGCGGGCGTATTCGCGGGAAAACAGCTAATATACTATAAGTAGTAAACTTTTGTTATAAATTAAGTTATAAACGAATAACTCTTGATATGAAAGCAACAGCATCCATCATTAGCGATGCCGTGAGGGGTAATAAAAATGAATTAACGTCGATTGGTTTGTTTTCTTGATTGATTCTTAAGTTAACAAGTGTCAATAAAAATATCATTGTCTTTATGGGGGGTAGATGGGCTTAATTTTTCCCAATTAATGGCTAAAACATCACCCTACGAGCACTCTTAATTCGATGTATGTATCTACTATTATACACCTCTGGGGACCTCCACCTTATAGGAGACTGCAGTCAAATAACACTACTTGATGTAGTGTTGTGTTTCTGCGGTGAGTAAGGTTGCCAGTGCTCCACGAGGATACGCTGGGCTAGTAATGCTGCTAGCACAGAGAGTCCTCATCAACAACAGGGTTGGCAACTCGTTAGTGATATTCCTGGTATTGCTAGCGGCTATAGGCTACGGTGACTGCTTACCATCAGATGGGCCGTATGCATGTGTGAGGTATATAAAAAATCTAAAAACACACTCTTATCAAATTCAAATTCAATTCATCCTTATTTGACTAGACTTAAAATAGTACTCTAGAATAGTCAGTATCTAGCACCGGATTCGGTCGTTTTAGCTGAGAAGAATCCGGCAAAAAACTCAGTAATTACTCTTTTAAAAATATATCTACACTAACATTATAAAGCGGAAAGATTGGATTGTTTGTTTGTAGCGAATAGGCTCCGAAACTACTGGACTGAATTGTAAAATTATTTTACCATCAGAAGCCGACATTATCCCTGATGAATATAGGCTACTTCTTACCGCGGGAAAATGCTTCAATCCTACGGGAAAACGGATAATAGTATATTGCTACGCGAGGAAAGTTACTGGAAAAAAGCTAGTGTTATTATATAACGCCAATTGTTACATCATGATTGTTACATAAAAGACAGAGCACTGAGTTTCTTGCCGCTTGTTCTCAGGTGGCTTTTTCCAAACCGGTGGTAATTTAGACCTTCATAAGTGGCTTATTAGGGCCTAAGTTGAATATTATATTTCGGTTTTTTTTAAGTCCTTCACAGGGTAGACAGTGAGTATAGAGCACCATTTCACTAGAGACTTGCACACCGTTCACAGAACCAAGTATATAAGTATACTACATAAGTAAAGCCCTCATAAAATGTTATTCAGTAAATAGGTTAACTAGCCGACAAATATTGCCAGCAAAATAAAATTGACTGTAATAAAGTTATATATCTCGGGGTTGAAATACTTTCCCAGCAATATGAGTTGCCGAGGTTAAAACTCTCAAAATAGGTGAAACTAAAGCAGACTGAGTCTAGTTCTAGAGATTACTTTAGTCTACAACGATCAGTGGGCACTAGAACTGGCTTTTAGAATATCGAAGGACCGATCTTAGACTGTTTCGGTTGGCTATTGATAAAGAGGCGTTCAAGAAGTTGACGGCCAACCTTATTTTATTTTAATACTTTATTGTACACCATTTATAAATTAGCATAGGTTATACATAAATATCAGTACAAATGGCGGCCTTATCACTCTCGGCGATCTCTTCCAGGCAACCATGGGATGGAATGTAGAACATACAAGTAATATTATTAACTACCTTCAGAGAATTGAACAGGCACTTGGAGGAGAGGTCTTAGACTAAATATGTGTTATATTACGAAGTGTGTATCTTTAGCCCTGTAGGCTTAGCAAGAACAACATTTGACTACTTATTCGTATCGCTTTCGACTATTTTTGTATGGGAAAATAAACAGCACTGCGGCGGCGAAAAGTAGAACTAAATATTCGTATGAAATTTTGAGAGTACGCCGGCTGGTGATTGTACCTCTAATTTTCAGCTACGATACTTCATTGTCCGCATAAAACTTTACGTAAGATATAAAAGTTGGCTTTTCTAGTATTTCACGTGCTTGTTTTATCATGTAAAAGAATTCTTAGTACAAATTAATTCGGATTCTGGGAAACAGTAGCCAATTTTGTGATCTCAAAACGGCTGGAGCTCACAAGGCCTACATTTTTCTTTGAAAATGTTAATTTCATTTTAGTTTTAATCTATTCGGTAAGAAATATAGACTGAGTATTCCAAATAAGAGCTGCTAGTCCTAATGACACTATTCAGATGCTCTAGCAACAACAACTCACGACTACGTAATCGTATCGCCTTCGACTATTTTTGTATGGGAAAAGGAACAGCGCTGCGCCGGTGAAAAGAGTAACTAAAAATTCGTTTAAACGTTTGTCATTATGGGGGTTACATTTTCAAATACGTAGTCGATTTATGTTCTTGCTACCGTTACTGGTTTCCCATTCAAAAATGTCGAGAATACGCTGTCGAAAGCAATTTGATAGTCTTCTTCTTCTTCTTCTTCTTCCTAAGTATGGCAATCAATCCCTTCAGGGACTATTTTTGCCAGTGTCGAGTGTTAGAGAATTTTCATGTTGCAAAATTTCTCGTGTTTGCCGCATTAAAATGCCTAGTGTCATGCATTCTAACGCCCAATGGAGTTTCTGGAGACAACCCACGGCAGTAGCAGATCGTAACACGCCTTTAGATTAGAGGTAACCTATTGACCAAAATGATAAATCACTTAACCCAAAAGTCGTATTATGGCATTATTTCCAATGCTCCTATAAATCAGTCACTAAATGAAACTTTACTGCACATATCGACACCAAAAATACACATTAAAGATCACTATAACACAATTTACGACACACTGGAAAAAATCCCAACCGCTCCGCCTGATTCCCGCCAAAAACTCCCGATAGTCTTCTTGTAGCCTCAGGAAGTCATTTGTACAGATGGAGTTACTAGCCACACGATGAACTTTACAGTGAAGGAACACATCGTGAGGAAACCTGCATACGTCTGAGAAGATATTCAAGGACGTATGTAGTGCCTAAGAGACGGCGACGGACTCGCCATCTGTCGCGTTGGCACCAAATTGTCTTCAGACTGTGGGTGTTGTAACATCTGCCTACCTCTTCGGGGACCCTTGTGGTAGGCGTGAAAATATTATAAATACGCTACGCAAACAATATTCGTCATATTTAGCTTTAATTAAGATTGTGCCAAGTTCGGTCTAAAAGAAAAGATCCATGTTTCATAGAGATTTGGTCGAAATCTGAAAGTGCCGGCCAACGTTTTCTTTGTGTATTCTGTTAGAGCTTGTCCGTCTGAGCATTTATCACTATATGCCATCAAAGTTAGACATTACAGGGGTGAGAGACTAGTTCCTTTAATACAGGTTATTTTCTAACCTAGTTAAGAAACTAGTTTCGACCCATAATATGTTTTTTAGACTAAGCTACTTCACTCTGTACCTATCAATTACAACATTTTACAACATTGTATTTTCTTAAATGGGTAATAATACTATTATTATTTATTTATTTTTGTTATTTTGTCTCCCTTGAAAGTAGGGGTAAAAATAGCTGGCACACGGGCCTGAGCCAAGTGTGACAGACTTTGATAGTTTTATTAATATATATATTCTAGGAAATTTAGTTTTAGGAAGATGACGCTGATGAGAGGAATTATTATTATTATTATTTCTTTGGTTTTGATAATTTTCAATTCCTATTTTGAACTAAATATATGAAAAATATTTTTCTAACTCAAATAAAATCGAGGACAGAGGTCCCACAGCTTTGGTGCCATATCAATAGTTCCAGCTATAGCTCTAACAGAACATCCAAAAAAATTGCGTTGGCCGGCACTTTTAGATTTGGACCAAATTGGAAGATGTCCTTTCCAAATAACATCGAGAAAGAAAGAAAGAAAATACATTTATTCCTAACATTGGATTTCTAGAATAGGGAAAGGATATAATTAATATTTATTTTTAGACTAGAACCCTGTTATACAGGCTGCTCCAGTTGGTAGCGTATCATTAATTTTTTATACCACTTAGGTGGCACACAAGCATACGGCCCGCCTTATGGTAAGCGGTCACCGCTGCCTATGGACACTTGCAACACCAGGGCTATCACTCGCGCGTTGCCGACCCTAATAGTATATAAGTAGGTAGAGTATGTATTGTGTTTAGTATATCTGTAATACTAAATCTGTCTCTTTCCTTTCTCTCTCTCTACCGTAGGCCGTCTAACTGTGTGCAGGTGCTCCGCACAATATTCGTTGATTCTTGAGTTTTTGTATCACATTAGGCCAAGTATACAGTGAAATAAACGATTTAGTGAGTGAACAGTGTTTGTGTGTACTAGCCTTAATATCCTAAACGTTGGTCCTTCGAGCCGGATTGATAATATAATTTAATTAATGATATTGAATCAGCTGCTGGTCATCGTACAAGCCTAGCTTATTATTTAGCGCTGTGTGATAATGTCCGACATGCAAGCATTGATTTTTAGAGCATTTTAAGTCAGATGTTTTAAATTTTAATTTTGGTTAGTTGTTATATAAGACAGGCTATATTTTTTGATTTCATTGAGGTCAATATACAAGTTCTACGTAGTATATTATCTACTCTAAAACGTATGTCACGGCCCCCACTGATCCCTAGTAATGTATGATGGTAAACATGGTATGGTATCACTAGAGTTATTTACATGGACTTAGGATTGCAACCACAGGTTCCTAAGGAACTTCAACTGGTCATAACTTGGTAGGAATTTATTTATTTATTTATTTATTTATTTATTTATTAGGACTGCCAGTGAAAATTACATTGTACATATATAGGATTAACAACGACAAATGATCATGCTAAATATAAATTTCTATTAAGGGCTGCCACATCATGCTTTAAATACGGACGGTTTTATAGCAAAATATTATGATAAGAAACTAGGAAACTAAGAAGGAGTTTGTAATAGGTAGGTCGTTGACCTCTGATATTTTAACGGACTCAAAAAAGGAGTTTGAAGAGTACGAGACATCGACTCCAAAAACATAAAAAAACGTTTTTTTTTTTCAACGTTTATTTTTGGAATTCAACTTTTTTTTTGTTTTATTTTCCACGTGACGTTTTACTATCTGAGCCACCCTGTATGATCAGCTTTAATTCCCAGTTTCGCTAACGACTATTCTATCTAATAATAGTTCATAATCAACGCTGAAGGCTTAGACTGTCGTCCTGTAGAAAACACGTGTATGAAAGCCTCTTTTCTTGGTACTTGAAACGAATTGCTTAATACAACCAGGCGTTACTTTGCGAAAATGTATATAATAAAACACTAGCCAGCCCGCCCTGGATTCGCACGGGTAGACATTTATCAAATATTTTGTCTACCTATATATAATGTTGCTTTCTTACCGTGAAAGAGTTTTTGAAATCGGTCCAGAAGTTTCGGAGCCTATTTAATACACACATACACACAAAATTACAAAAACGATTTGTATCTTTCCTCTTTATAATATTACTAGCTACCCGCCCCGGCTTCGCACGGGTAGACATTAGTTTCGGAGCATAGACATTTATCAAATATTTTGTCCACCCGTGCGAAGCCGGGGCGGGTAGCTAGTATAATATATAGCCTATGTTACTCAATGGTAATGTAGCTTTCTAACAGTGAAAGAATTTTTGAAATCGGTCCAGTAGTTTCGGAGCCTATTCAATACAAACCCACAAAAATAAATACTTTCCTCTTTATAATATAAGTGTAGATGTAGAAGTGTAGATAGTATAGATATAGACAAAATATTATTCGCTTTGCTTTAGTCCCTTCAAAATCTTTTTTTTATACCACTAAGGTAGTAAACAAGCAGGTAGTAAGCGGTTACCGTAGCCTATGTTTCCGTAGGTCATCAGCGAAATGGTAAATGTATTAAAATGACATACAACCATTATGACGATAAAAAATATATTACGGAGCAATCAAGGCGTAGTAACGATGCGTCATATTATGTTCTTTTTCATACTGCAAAGGCTACAATGTAGTCTTCCATAGACTAGGTATGCCGGCAGAGAGAGATGAGATATTATTTTAAAGCCGTGGTGGCCTTGTGGTTAAGCGACGGCCTGTCATCTGTTCAAATCCCGACATGTACCAATCAGTTTTTCTAAGCCTAAGTACGGTGATTAATAATTCCATGAGCTAAAAAAAAATGCGAATTGGGATCTACCGTGTGTATTCCTATTAATATTGGAGCCGCCCGACTGGAGACTGTACCTCCGCCTTACAGAAGATCGTAGTGAAATAACACTACTTTGATGTAGTGTTGTTTTTCTGTGGTAAGTATGTTTGCCAGTGCTCCACGAGGATACACTGGGCTAGTAGTTAATGCTGCTAGCACAGCGACTCCTCATCAACAGCATGGTTGGCAACTCGTTAGTTATATCCCTGGTATTTTAAGCAGCTGTAGGCTACGGTGACTGCTTACCATCAGGTGGGCCGTATGGTTGTGTGCCAACTTAGAAGTATAAAAAAAGGTATTGGTGTCGATTCTTCTCTGACTGTTGTACAAAAAAATACTTTTAGTCCTGTCAAATTAGTTTACTTTAGTGATTTTGTACAACAAAATCTACATTTTCTATATATATTTTTTTAGGGTCGCGCGAATCGTACCCCTGGTGTTGCAAGCGTCCATAGGCTAGGGTGACCGCTTACCATCAGGTGGGCCGTATGCTTGTTTGCCACCTTAGTGGTGTTAAAAAAAATGTGTATCTATATTCGGTAGGAAGAGAGAAAGGGCTAATTTCATTGAAACTGAGTTTATTCTCCCTGGCAAGTTTCACTCGAGTACCTACATAAAGACAGAAAGAGACGATTATGTAACACTTTCGAATATTTTATGTTTTTCTTAATTAAAAAATATTACTCGTAAATTTTTATATTCTGTGGCACATTAAAAGGTTCAGTTGCAAATCAAGATCCATTTTAAAGATCATAATCATTCTTAAAATTAAAATCGAAATATCTCAGATCATGCATGACACATTTCATGTTACGGGTAGGGATGTGCTTGTGTCGACAATATTTGTCGATCATTGTTTTTTTCTTGCACACCTCTTTTGCGTCTTCAGCATTCATCAAAATATCAACATTTATAAGAAATGGAGGGCGAAGAAGATCTCTCATGAGTTTTCCCATAAAAAAAAACCAACTGGGAACTGTACCCTACAGAAGCCCGCAGTCAATTCTCCGATATAGGTTTGTGTTTCAGCGGTGCATCCTGTAGTTGAACAACTAATGATGATAAATAGCCTCAAGCTAGTATATATATTATACACTTGTCACGACACAAGGGATCAATAAAAAATTTGCTGATTATAATAAACGCAAACCAATACTGATTACAAATAAAGCGAATTTAAAAAAACTTTGACATTGGAACAACATAAAAAGTAAATCCAAAAGCCTTTTTTAAATTATTTCAACTCCACGTCAATCTTCTCTAAAATTAGTTAATGAATAATCAACAAGATAGGATGAGAAATGCCAGAGACATGCGCAATGAAGAACCTCTTTAATCCAAACCGTCTTAAAACTACGTAATAGGAGCACTTAGCAGACACTGGCCGAAGAATCGCGGTAGGCTGGCACCGGACCTAACCAAACGTGTTGATCCTACTTCAATTGAACCTTACGCATCGGAGGAATTGTAATTGGTCACTTTTGGCTCCCGTAAGGTACGTGGGTGACGTCACGTCGTACCATTCATGCCGTGTCCGTTGATTAGCTGAATAGGCTGACGTCATCGCAGGATGATTCTTGTGCAATCTAACGCTAGCTGCGTCTACTTAACTGGTTAAGGAGAAGAGTACTAGGTACCGGTGGGCATGTATGAAGAGTGATGAATGTTAAAGAAGAAAAAAGAGCCGTGGTGGCCTTGTGGTATGAGCGTTGGCTGCTATTCTAGCGACGCAAGTTCGAATCCCACCGGAAACCTGCATACTTCTGAGAAGAAATTCAAGGACGTATAGTAGTAAAGTAGTGCCTAAGAGACGGCGACGGACTCACCATCTGTCACGTTGGCACCAAATTATCTTCGGTGGAAAGTGGGTGTTGTAACCTCTGCCTACCTCTTCGGGGACCCTTGTGGAAAGGCGTGAACATAGTAAAGAAGAAAAATAAGTGCACGCCAATAGTGAAATGGCGCTCTGTGGCCCATACCGTAAGATGGTTTCACTCAAAAAATTGTGACATTAGTTACAGAATGACGTCAGAATCTTTGCAACCGTCATCTTGTTCACTGCTTTCGCCAAAAGGGACTTGCGTGATGACATGTGTGCGTATGTCTTTTATTTTTAGAGATTCCCGTACTGTGTTTGCCTTCACCGTGGAAGATCGTCGTGTGATTGATTACTGATTTCAAGTTTTGGGAACTTATTGGTACAAGCTGGGGCTCATCGACACGGATTTCAGGTCTGAGTGTAATGTTTAGAAAATGTGTGTGTGTGAATATGCGGCGAAGTGTCGGGAAATAGCTATTTATTATAACTAAAAAGCATTTACAATAAATGCGTAGGCAGGATACTGTAATTACTGATTTGATATATTTTTTTATTAGACATCTAAAGCTAAAACAAGATTAATGTCAGTTTAGATATAAAATATCAGCAAACAAGATAAATTATACACTAATCAATTTTATTAATATAAACCGCTTTGGATGCGTTTTATTATCTACAATCTATAGACTTTACTCTTTTTTTGGAACATGGATATAATACGGCTTGATTTTCTAGTAAAGTAAAGTTGTGGCAAGTGAAAAGGATTTTAGATATAATAATATTGCTTGGACATCATCACACAGCGCCATCTGGCCCCAAGCCAAGCAAAGCTTGTACTATGGGAATTAGCAGCTGATACAATACTTATACAGTTTTATTAGTAAATACATACTTATAACTAAAATCATATAAATGTTTGCCCCGGTGAGAATCGAACCGCGACCCCTAGCGTAACAGACAGGTATACTAACCACGTTGGTCAATGCGCTTGCGCTGGTATTCTAAGCTTACTAAGCTTTCTCATAAGGGCCTATGGAACTGGGAATAAAATATTTTAAAAAGAGAAGGGAACATTATATTATAGTATTGATTTTAATGAAAATACATGGACAGACGTTAAGAAAATAAAATATTGGCCAAGTGCGAATTGGACTCGCGCACCAAGGGTTCCGTACTGTTTGTTATAGTAAAAAAAATTACCTTTATTAGAAAATATAGCAATACACATTCTGTGAAAATGTCAACTGTCTACTTATTACGGATCACGAAATACAGCCCGCTGACAGACAGACGGACTGACAGCGAAGTCTTAGTAAAAGAGTTCCGTTGTATACCTTTCGGGTACAGAACCCTAAAATAATAATTGTTAGTATAAATTTTAACCAAAATTATGTGTTTTATACGTACAAAATAAGTACCTATCCATTAGTGTATGACACCTAAGAAAAAAGTAATTTGCCTGTACCGATACTCGATAGATTTTAACTTTCTCAACTTTCACCTCTATTATTATCAAATAAAAATGCTTGCTCATTCCGTATTAACATTACGTTTCATTCGTGTCGTTTTGCAAATAAAATTACACACAGAATATAATTACAGTAATACAGTTACAAAATTTTCCGCAATCTAAGTAAAGTATTTACAATATCAAATGACATCGGCGCGACATCTTTAGATGTACGACAATTACAACAAAGTTCACTGAACTTAAACAATCGTATTAAAATACATTAATATAGCAATCCATCATTCCTAATATCGAATGTTACAAGAATGTTAACTTCACACGCCGACTTAAATCAATTTCCTGCAATGCAAAGTCATCATAAACATACAGATTAATACTATAAATGCGAAGTTAACTCTGTTTGTTTGTTTGCTAGATTATCACGACTAAACAGCTGAACGGTTAATAATGAAATTTGGCAATGAGATAGATTGTAACCTCGAGAAGGACATAGGCTATCTTCTGTCTCCAAAAATATCCTTAAGGGGATGCAACAGGGGTTGAAAGTTTTTATACCGTCTTAATCAGCTTAGTAAGAGTGCTTTTCTTACATAATTTCATTATTTTTTTCTCTAAAACAACACGTGCGAAGCCGCAGGTAACAGCTAGTTGCAATATAATTTGTCAGAAAGCTGATAAAAATTGTACCTTCATAGTGGCATAAAAACGACATTCTTGGTCGAACCGCGCCGGCATTACACGTGTACCGCGTTTTTATCGATAAACTTTTGTTTGAACAATTCGCAACACTATTCCGCAAAGCAAGTAATTCGTGTTAACGTCTGTGCATTCTTATTTCAAATCTTTTGAATTTAGTATCGCATTAAGCCTGGTTCTGAAAGGACGAGGCATAAAATATTCGGAGAAAAAAAATTAAATTAAAAATGTCAAATGTTTGTCGCAAAATACAAAGATTTTTGCATTTTGCTATAAAATAAGATATAATTAACTGGACCTTTGTGTGTGTTCGTGAGTTTTAGTACTTAGTGATTCCGCCTTCGTCACCTGCGAGTCAAATCGGTAAGTGACATACGAACATACTTTTTTGTTATATACATTAGTTCCGGCCGCGTTGATTTATCACATGTGATGTTTTTATCGTTTTAACTGCGCAGCGTTACATTTAAATCAAATAAGATTGTAATTCTTGACTTATTATGCTTTTCAATTACGTAATTATTAGCTTACTGTGTAGGGTTTACGCGGGAATAACTTAGTACTGATTTCTGTCGTAATGGCGCTGGGGAGTCCTTTGATTTTCAAAGGACATCATCCATTTTGGTCCATATTTGACAGGGCCGGCCAACGCATTTTTTTTGTATATTCTGTTAGAGCTTGTCCGTCTGAGTATTTATTACTATTTCACCAATGTTGGACATTTCAGTACATTTCATTTGTTTTTGAATTCCTATTTGCAACAAAAATGTATGAAAATGTATGATTTTCGAACTCAAATATAACCGAGGACATTCATTAAGAATACATTATGTAATTGTATGTTTGCAGCCTTACGGGTATAAAAAAGACAATATTAAAAAAACTTTACCTCCCTGCCTTCGGCAGTCGGGTAATTAAATGTCGACCTTGAAACGTCAGGTAGGCAGTTGCCAATCTAGACTGATCCAATACCTACTTCCGTTTTGTTCGACTTACTCAAGCGGAAGTAACGTAGGTAGTGACTGTAGTGAGTGAAGTTTTTAACCTACTGCAAAAAATGAGGTTCTCAGGTCTTACCTCAGAACTACGCCATTTATAGCCGATTTTAAAAAGAAGGAATTTATTTTTTCAATCAAATGTATTTTAAAGATTCGGCACGAAATTTTTGCTACTGGCAACCTTCACAAAATGGAATCCATGTTATAGTTTTACTTCTGTAAACAAACCAATCAAGATGTAGTCTTTGATCAAGACGGTTGATGCTCTATACGAGCTGCGGCGGGTGGCCATACGAACGACACAGTTTCGCCCCTATTATTATATACTCTTAATTGCCAGTCAATATGTCCGTTTCGGGACTTTAGAGTTGATAAATCGTAAATTCACTCTTGCATACCACTCTATTATCAGTTAGATATGTGTGTCTTTATTAACACAGTAAAAGAGTAGACCTAAGAAAAGATGGATGGACTGTGTGAAAGATGACATGGCCAGAAAGGAAGTGAATACAGAGATGGCGGCTGATAGAGAAGTATGGAAGATAAATACATATAGCGCCGACCCCAAATAATATGGGATAAGGGCAGGAGAATGATGATTAGCACAGTAAAAGAGAGGTAGGGCGAAATGAGATCTCCCGTCGGTTTTCCCATTAATATTGGAGCTGCCTGACTGGGGACTGTACCTCCACCTTACAGAAGACCACAGTCAAATTACAGACACTTCAATTTTATTTGTATAATGCCAGTTGAAGGGAATATTAATTGTTTCATGTTCTAGCTTTTCAGTTACTCAGAAATACATCTCAGTGTATATACGTAGGTGGCACACAAGCATACGGCCCATGACGGTAATCAGTCACCGTAGCCTATAGAAGCTAGCAATACCAGGGGTATCACGCGTTGCCAATCCTTTGTTGATGAAGACTCACTGACCTCACTGTGCTAGCATTACTGCTGGCGCAGCGTATCCTCGTGGAGCACAGACAACCTTCAAATTAATTATAGAATGTCTATATCCCAAATATGCACTTATGAGTTTTATCTGGGTCGCCACAAGACACTGGAAAAAATCTCAAACGCTCCGCCTGATTCCCGCCAAAATCTCAAGGCTCTTTTCATTCTTCTTGCTCTTAAAGCCCGTCTTTGTAGCGTACTAGAGCGGAGAAAAAAATATCATGCTCTAGGGGAAAATGTATTAGGTTTTTAATTTATGTCTGTTACCTGGAACTACATGTATCTTATTATTGTTTATTTGTTCATGACATGGATACAAGTCCTTCAGTCGCATACTTACTCGACATTTATCTTTACAGAGGTCTGAAATAAAGTAGCTGGTAGGGATGGGCATATAAAGAATGTATCGATATTTTTCGTATCAATATTTTATATTGATTTTTTAGTCGATATTTATCGAATCAACATTTTTACATCGATAATTGTTGAATCGATATTTATCGGATCGTTATTTATCCGGTGAAAAAAAATCGTTATGTCGATATTATTATTTGCTCAGAATAATTATAAAATAATGCTTGCTTGGACATTATCACACAGCGCCAACTGGCCCCAAACTAAGGAAAGCTTGTAATATGGGAACCAGTAGCCGATATAATACTTATATACTTTTATTTTCGTAAATACATACTTATAATACATACCAAACGCCCAGACGCAAGATAAACATATTTGTCACATAAATGTTTGCCTCAGCGGGAATCGAACCCGCGACCTCTAGCGTAGCAGTCAGGTGTACTAACCACTAGACCAGCGGTCTCGTCAAAAGCATGCTTACTAGAAGATATTCTAGAAGTTCTTTATTCAAAATTCAATTGCGGATGCTAGGGTCGTTTATACGCTAGCGAGCGGGCATGCAAGGCCGGCCCGAATGCAGCGCTGAGGTCAACGGCCTACTGTAATCAGTTCAAGGTTCGCGGTTCGCGTTACGTCACGCGGTATTGGCAAAGTCATGGGAGTGTGAAGCTGACTTTTTTAAACGTTTTTTATTTAGCTTTTTTGGGCTGTGCCTACTGTGCCTGCCTAAAATGTTATTTAATTTTTTCTTCCACTTCCCCGTTTTTTTTAAATATAATCATAAAATTATTACCTACACGAATTATTAGTCATATATGCCAAAGCTCGATTATGAATTCAAATGTTTTTGAATAAGGAATGTTCTATATTTAAATTTTGAAATAGCACAGCTGTTGCAATACATTCTTATTTTAAAAATTCCACATCCAAACGCCGGTTGTCCGTTTGTGTAAGTGTAACGTCGCTTTCTAGTGCTGCTCTTAACAAAATTGTCTTTGGTCAGATCATACTTATTCACGCGATATGGTGTTAAGGGGAAGATGCTACCTACCAAATTTTTTACATTAATCAATTAAAACCCACTTCTCACCGAAGATATCAGTGTCGATTTCATTGCACAAAATAATTTGACATGACTTGAAGACTTACTATCGCCTTCTTATGTGCAGGTTTAAATAAGGATGGCAATAGTTTTAGTCCTGTCAAATTAGTTTAGTGATTTAGTAAATACCATTGTATGTAGAATCTCTGCAAGTGAGATTTCTAAAACTACTTGTTGATAAGAAAACCAAAAATAAATGTAAAAATAACTATAAACAACTATTTAAAATCTGCAAAATCCTACCAGTACAACCAGTTAAAACATAAATACTTAATAGCCGTGAACAACCATGGCAGTCTGGAGCATAGGTCATATATCCCACATGATATTTGTACCCGTGGTGTGGCATGGGGTAAATTTCAAACAATTAAAATCAATAATTATTTCGGGGGTAGAACATTGAAGAAAAAACTGCCAATACTGTTTAATGAAATGCCCCGCGACTTAAGAGCAGAAACTAACAAAAATAAATTTGCCAGGGTATATAAGCAGTACCTGTTAGAACTGTATGATGTCAATAACTGAACTTGTTAGTACATTCACTGGCTGCGTGCCTGCTCAGTGGCTGCGTTGATGAACTCAGCGCAGACCGAACCTAAGCCTCACCGCGTAAGGCTGAGTAGGCACGCAAAACACGAGCTCAATTTAACTATCAATGTTACTGTGAGCCTAATTTATAATTTTTAAATATGTATTTTCGATTCTTGTTATTTTATTTTTTATTGTCATATTATTATTATTGTAAGTCCGAGTGCGACTAATTTCCACAGTCAAACCGAGTAATCGGTTTTGTGGTAACCAAAAAAATTTTAAGTGTTATTTTCATAAAATAAAGAAACTTTTATTATTATTAAATCCAGTATTTTCACGTTGCTGCTACGTCAACATGACGTCAGTACGCTCGCAAGCGTCACGCAAAGCAAATAAGACCACTGGTTTTATCCTAATTTTCCAAACTAAATGCTCCTACTTCATTTACTGATTCATTATTTTGACCGAATACTGAAATTCCGGTCAAATCTAACGTTACGTTAATTTTGAGTCTCCGATTGAACATGGGAATTTGTATTTTGACGACACTTCAACAGTTTAAGCCGTGGTGGCCTTGTGGTTGAAGCAACGGCCTGACATCTGATGGGTTCAAAACCCCGGCATGTACAATAAGTTTTTATAAGCTTAAGTACAGCGATTATTTACACCACGAGCCTTTAAAAAGAGGTAGGGTGATTTGAGATTTCCCGTGGGTCCTTACAGAAGACCGCAGTGATAAAATCAACTTCTTGATGTAGTATTGTGTTTGTGCGGGAAGTAAGGTGGCCAGTGCTCCACGAAGATACGCTGCGCTATTATTAATGCTAGCCAATGAGTCCTCATCAACAACATAGTTGGCAACTCGTTACTGATACCCCTGGTATTGCTAGCGGCTATAGGCTACGGTGACTGCTTACCATCAGGTGGACAGTATGCTTGTGTGCCACCTTAGTGCCAAACTTTGATTGTCGTTTCAGTACCCATTCGACGGTTTGACTTGAGTGGTTCCCCTTAAATTTGTATAAATGGAGCTGAAAGTAAGGCAACATGAAAGTGCGGACATCGCGTGAGGCAAACGGTACCTCCTAGGGCTTGCCTCATTACATGCATCATGTAAGTCACAGGACGTAACATACAGACAGATCCATACTTCTGGGGCTTCTAAGTTTAGTCGTAGGATCAATGGAAATTGAAACTTTCAGCCTTTTATTTTCATGTTTTACATATAAATTGTAAAGTGATCATACTAATATTATAAATGCGAAAGTTTGTGAGTATTGATGGATGTTTGTTACTCTTTCACGCAAAAACTACTGATCGGATTTGGATGATATTTGGAACACAGATAGTTTGCCTTGCGTCTGGGTGTTTGGTGTGTATTATAAGTATGTATTTACAAAAAAAAAGTATATAATTATCATATCAGCTGCTGGTTCTCATAGTACAAGCTTTGCTGAGTTTGGGACCAGATGGCGCTGTGTGATAATGACCAAGCATATATATACTTAACTCATGAATTTTTTATACCTTTACATTTATACCTAATTTTGCATGGCTATAAAACTAACAGTCGTTAAAACGTTTTTTTTACAGTTATTATAAGTATCGATTAGCTACGGACACGTTAAATCGATTTTGGATCGGTTGGAATGCAGACTGGTAGGTTATAGAGGAAGTTACGGCTAGTTACAGTGCCCATTTGGAATTATTACATCATAACAATTTAGGGGTCCATTGTCAAATAACATAAAGAAAGCAAAGAGCGGCTTGGCGGTTAATTAAGAAATGATGATGATGAGTCAAATAATAGGGCACTAAAAAACGAAGTTTTGATATAAATCTATTTGGAATATCAAAAAATGCAGTTCAAAAGACATGTCAAATTCCATTTTCAGAAACAAGAAAAATATTTTAGAGCTACTAAGGTCATAATGATATTCCATTTTCAAAATAATTCGTAATAGTATTTTTTTGTTCTTAAATTTATTCTGTTCCATTATAAAGAAACTGCAAATTCGAATAAATTGTAGTATAATAATGTTTCTTAATGCGTATATACGATACATACCTATGTTTGAAGTAGGGCACAAGCCCGCGTGCTCGCAAATTCCGTTCCAAATTGAAATAATCACTTCTAAATGTCAGACGGAAGTGGATACAATAGCGCGTTTGACCGGCGTGGGAATGAACCGAGTTAAGTTAAGGCGTAGAAGATTTCGAATTTCGAATGAACAAGAGATTTTTTTTAAATATAAGGACTGTTCATATAGAAACGACATGTGACAGCATGAACTACCGTTAATTTGAATTAAACTCAAACTTAAAAAGATCATTATTTGACTAGACTGTAGAGGCAAGCACTTTCAAACCGTCAGAATCTACCACCGGATTCGGAAGGTCGGTTTTGCTGAGAAGAATCCGGCAAGAAACTCAGCAATTACTCTTTTAAAACCAAAAGAATTACATAAAGTTTACATTTCAAATACTAATTAGGAAACTAAGAAGCCTATAGTAAAGATTGCAACTTATTTGAACATAAAAACTTAGTCCGTAAATGATGTAACAAGAGACTGGAATGTATGGAATCCAGAAGTGGATGCTATAGCCTCCTATAGCACGATCTCTTCCTTATCCGGTGTCTCTCGGCCTTGACGTAGGGCCATAGAACTAGCAAGCATGACATGCTCTTACAAGATTTTATTTATTCACCTGTCCGGTGTGTATGTGTGTGTAATCAAATATTGCACTTCACTTATTCCCGCCACTTCCCAGTGTCCCATTGAGCTGGAATTTGGCATACGGTTCCCGTGCCATTGCATGATTACCTTAATTCGGCCATTTTGTATCCAATATGGCAGCCGTCGCAAAATGTTAAATTAACATTACCACAATTAACCCTATGATATGAGTATCAAATGAAAGAGCTTGATTAGCGAAACACAGTAAAGTGACGTAATTTTATTTTATTATCATAAAACACAAAACAGATTAAGTACAGATTAAAAGAAAATTAAAATATCGTTCTGGTTTGCAGACATTGCAGTCCAAGTATAATGTGCCATTAATATCATATATTTATGTATATAGTGAGCAAAATTGTTAACGGTCAGAAATTACTTATTTTAAAAAAAAACTTGTTTTTATCAAAATGAATATCTAGTTACAAACGCTAGTTCTGCGGCCAGCCGCCAGGGCGGAAATCGCTGGACATTCTTATGGCCTGGTCAATTGAGTATTGTGTTACTGTACAAAGAATATGTGTCAGCAGTAGGTAGTGGTGTGATGGATGGTATCAGCTTGAGAGTTCAGACGTATCTGTGTTCAATTGTGGAGGCTGGTCATCGAGCCTTTTCGATAACTACAAGCTTAGACATTTTCTATTTTTACATTTTTTTTTGTAAAATATTCATGTCACCTTTTTTTTAGGGTTCCGATCCTTAAAAGGAAAAATGGAACCCTTATAGGATCACTTTGTTGTCTGTCTGTCTGTCTGTCTAGGTCTGTCTAGAATCATGAAATTTGGCTGGAAGCAGTGTCTTATAGCACAAGTAAGGGATAAAATCTGAAAACTGTAAATATATGTAGTGTTTTCTTATGCGAAATTACTGCGAGTCCGATTCGCACTTGGCCGGTTTTTTTTTGAAGACTAACTGCTGACTTCTTGCAGGATTATTCTCTAAGACCCTTTGAATCCGGTGGTAGATTCTGAAGTCTTTGAAATTACTTTGCTAAGTCTAGTCAGATAAAGATGATTTTAAAATTGAGCGACAACACACCGCAATGCGACTGTATAAAAAGATTGATGAATGTAGAAGAAGTAAAAGAGGTGTGGAAGTCAAGAGTGAAATCTCTCTGTACTCTCTGCCTACCCTTTAAGGGACTATTATTTTATTTGTCCTTTACCTAACATATTTCAATATAAAAAAATATAAAAATGAATACGTTTCATATATTTTTCTCCTGAAGGGGGCGATACACCATACAGCACGCTACACACGTTCAGTGCTGCAGAACTGCACAGTTGTCAGCTTTGCCTACACACCTTCAGTTTTAACTGCACAGTTCGACTGTACAGTTAAAACTGAAGGTGTGTAGCACGCTTAAGAGTTTGAGAAACACTCCACTACATACTGTGGGTCACATAAACTATTTCCCGTCGTTAATAATCATATAATAAGATGAACCAACTTCAGTTTAACCGGAGCCCGGACAGCGCCGGACACGTCCGGTTATAATAACTGTCCGGTTATAGCAATTGTCGAGGGGACAAATCTTGATCGCTAGTTGCCAAGACAACTGTGAACCGGTAATATCATCCACATAAATGTAATGGAATCTTACCACGTCATTTGTACCAGCTTCAAAGCGTCTGATTATTATCAAAGTGTGCACACTTAGTACGCACATAATAATAATAATAATAATAATGCTTGCACATTTATCACACAGCGCCATCTGGCCCCAAACTAAGCAAAGCTTGAACTATGAGAACAAGCAACTGATACAATGGTGCCACTTCTGTTGTTCAAAATTAGTAAACTTAACTAATTTGACAAGGCTAAAAATCTGGCTATCCCTTTCTCGTGTGCGGGGTTAAATAAGGATGGCAATATTTTTAAACCTGTCAAATTAGTTAAGTTTAGTCATTTAGAACAACAGAATTGGCACCAATACCTACCTTTAAACTTTTTTTTTGTAAATACATACTTATAATACACACCAAACACCCAAACGCAAAGCAAACATATTTGTCACATAAATAGCGTAGCAGTCAGGTATACTAACCACTAGACCAGCGGTCTCCTCGCATCATAACTAAATCCCTTTCGGGGTAGGCAGAGAGCATAGAGCATTTCACTAGCACACCTCTTTTGCTTCTACATTCATCTATCTTTTTCATACCCGCCGGTTCCGAGTACTCATTACCTTTCCATCATTGAGTACTTTGGTAATTTGATCTAGAGTTAGACCTTGACGTTCCACAGCTTGTTCTGAGAGTGAGTCTTCACATTAGCGCTTCAAAATCACTATCACTACGTAGTATAAGACAAATTGCTTACCGCTGTCTTTCCCTATATATGCTTAGATCTTTAAAACTACGCAATGGATTATGATGCGGTATTTTTAATAGATAGAGGGATTTAGGAGGAAGGTTATTTTTAATACCACTAAGGTGGCACACAAGCATACGGCCCACCTGATGGTAAGCAGTCACCGTAGTCTATAGCCGCTAGCAATACCAGGGGTATCACTAACTGGGTGCCAAACATGATGTTGATGAGGACTCACTGTGCTAGCAGCCATTACTACTAGCCCAGCGTATCCTCGTGGAGCTCTGGCAACCTTATTTACCGCAGAAACACAACACTACTTCAAAGTGTTATTTGACTGCGGTCTTCTGTAAGGTGTAGGTACAGCCCTCAGTCGGGCGGCTCCAATTTAAATGGTAACACTCACGGGAAATCCCAAATCGCCCTACCTCACGATTAAAGCTTTTATGTAGGTTATTATGTATATAGGTAATTATGTATTATTCATTTAGATTTTCTTTTAGCCCGTGCAAAGCCGGGCTAGTCAGTGATATTTTACAATGCAATCCATATTAATGTGTTATCATTTTACGCTGCGTAGTATCACATGAGCTAGAGTAGCGTAGTATCGTTACCACCTTATCAAAGGATACCTCACTCATTGAGATAACGTGATTCATGATTTGCACGTTATCGGTAGTGTAGGGTAGTGTCGGCCGGGTTATCGATGTCTCTTTATTTCAACGAATCACCACGTTACATATTATAAAACAAAGTACGCCACGCCTGTCTGTCTGAACGTCATCAATTCCAAAACTACTGGACGGATTTTCATACGGTTTTCACTAATGGTTAGAGAATTCATGAGGAAGGTTTGTGTGTATAATTTATTAACATTTTGTGTAAATTGGCGGAAATATCGCGATATTGCTGAAGGTGTGAAAAAACATCGTACCGCGTGGATGAAACTCTGCGAGGAAGCGCGCTCGAGTATATAATACAGGCTGATATTATGTTCCAAATAAAAAAATACGTGTATGTCTGTACTCTGGTAACCGTGCTATGTCGGGTGGATAGTGCAAAAAGAGGATTGAGAAACATAGTAGTTATGTAAATCTTTTGGTTTTTAAAAGAGTAATTGCTGAGTTTCTTGCCGGATTCTTCTCAGCAAAACCGACCACTGAATCCGGTGGTAGATTCTGACGATTTGAAAGTGCTTGCCTGTAAAGTCTAGTCAAATAAAGATCTTTTTGAATTTGAATTGAATTGAATAGTACGTAATTTGAATACTGGCCAATATAATCTTTAGATTTGTTGCAACACACACAAAAATCAAGATGATATAACATGAATTATTAAAACCATAGTAATAAATGCATTTATGATTGTTTTAAGAAAAACTGTTACACAGCTACGGAAAAAATCTCGCGTTAAAAGAGGTAATGAAACGATTAAAATCGGGGTTAACAAGATAAACTCGCGTCCTCCTAGTTTTGAAGTCGGTTAAAATGTAGCCTATGTTACCCGGGTTAAAGAATCTATTGACAATTTGACACCTATCCATCACCTATTAATCAAAATCGGATGAATAGTTAGTTATAGCTACATCAAAATCAAAATCATCAATCATTTATTCAGTTTAGGCCCTAATAAGGCAGTTATGAAGGTCTAAATTACCACCGGTTCGGAAAAAAAGCCACCTGAGAAGAAGAGAGACGTAAATACAAAGATACATACAGACATATATACACAGACTGCTAAAATCACCGTAATGTACACGTGATACATTATACCGTGATAAAATAACATGTGACGTAAGTTGAACTAAACAATAATGTTTTAAACAACAAAATGATGACGTACTTTCGACATCCAAATACTAATAATATAAACGCCAAAGTAACTCTGTTTGTTTGTTACCATTTCACAACTAAACGGCTGAACGGATCGTAATGAAATTTGGCAATGAGATAGATTTTATCCTGGGACAGGACATAGGCTATCTTTTGTCTTTAAACAAATGCAGACGACGTCGCGGGTAACCGCTAGTTTATAATTTGCATTAAAAGTTATGTGAACATTGCATAAAATGTACGAATTGGTGTCGATTCTGTTGTTCAAAATTACTAAACTTAACTAATTTGACAGGTCTAAAAGTCTTGCTATCCCTTTCTCACGTGCGGGGTTAAATAATGATGGCAATATTTAATTATCGTACTATATAATTATGTCGAGGACATACACGTCAAAGTGACGTCTATTCTATACAAATTAGGTTTATTTTTCAATTGTCTATAATAGGCATTACGTTGTAACCAGTGTTCGGTCGTATTTTACGAAAATTGTGAGGATAGAGGAGTTTTAAGCTTGGCACAGTCACAGCTTGGTAGCCAGTTGCCTAGTTATCGAAATTCGACCACAATTTCAAATCTTCGCCATGACTGCTACATATTCGTATCGCCTTCGATTATTTTTGTATGGGAAAATGAACAGCGCTGCGGCGGCGAAAAGTGGAACTAAAATTCGTATGAATACTTGGAAAATCCTCATACATATACATACGAACGTCCAGACTCGAGGCCCTTTAAATTGTAGTCCTGTGTCGATAGCAACAACATCTTCCGACTACGTATTCATTGGATAATACTCAAAATGTCAGAATGTTCATACGAATTTTTAGTACCACTTTTCACCGCCGCAGCACTGTCATTCTCTCATACAAAAGTACTCGAAGATGATACGAATAGCTTGGGCTACAGGTGCGGGAACCAAAGCCGCAACACCTGACGTAGCAGGCCTACTTACCACTAAACCATTGGGGTCCTCTTAGGTAATTGAGAGGTCTCTAACTCTCAGTGGAGAATAAATAGTAGCTTATTTCAAAGGCAAATAGAGTACGTTACTTAGTATAGCTTACAATTTACATTACTGTTGTCTCGAGGGAGTTACTTTGAGAGAGCTGTTGCTACAAGCAATAGGGTATGTACAGACGAACTTTTTTTTTTACACTAGCGGCTCGCCCCGCCTTCGCACGGGTAGACATTTATCAAATATGTCGACTACCCTTAGCTTAGCAACACATTCAGCTTTTTATTAAATTTAAATATTTAAGCTGTGGTGGAGGTATATTCCCCAGTCGGGCGGCTCCAACTTTAGTGGGACAACCCACGGGAAATCCCAAATCGCCCTACCTCTCTTAAAAAGCTTAGAAAATCTTATTAGTACAGGCTAGAGTTTGAACCTGAGCCCATTAGATGACAGGCCTCTGCTTCAACCACAAGGCCACTTTTTGAGCATTTTAATATGCCACATTTGGAGCATTTCAATTTTTCTTAATTTGCCAGGCATGATAATGAAAGGCGTTATATAAGCGCCCGTCTGTGTGCCACAGAAACAGCATTCAAAGTCCATAAGATAATTTGTATCGCCGCGTTGCCATTGCGGACCGCCGCGCCGCCGCGCTGTCTCTAGACTCAGTTCCAATTATTAATTGACATCGATTAATCGAATGCGTGCTCGGTATATCGATTATTCTTTATTGGTCTCCAGTTAGCATGATTGATGCGACATGAGGTGAACCTTACAAATCGCACGTTGCAAGTTATAGGGTCGGCAAAGCGCGAGTGATAGATACCCCTGGTGTTGCAAGCGTCCATAGGCTGCGGTAACCGCTTACATCAGGCGGGCCGTATGCTTGTTTGCCACCTTAGTGGTATAAAAAAAACCGGCTCTTACCACGTTTATAGCAAGTGTTTGCTATTTTGGCAACGTTCCAGCCGTCATGAACACGGGGAAAGTTTCATTTTTATCCCGGAAAATCAACAGGCAAAAGAACTGCATTTGCGCTTTTTAGTATATTTTTGTTGTTTTTGAAGTCGGTTTTATTTCTTTATTAAAAAGTTTTTATATTTTCAATCTTTTATCAATAAATCTCATAATCAATTCCAATGTGAGTGTTTAACGGACATTAGTGTTTTATGTTTATAACCAATAGATGGCGCTTTATGTAAATATGCCTATAATAGCGCACGCTGTAGAGAGTCTCCGTCGCTATGGTATATGTCTCCGCGACGGAGACTCATCGAGCAAAATACCAATAAAGTGGACTACGTATACTTCTACCATAGTTTCATTTACCACCACGCACATTAAGACCTGCTGCTGACTGCCTCCACTCCGGGACCCAGTATGGTGTCATACATTTTGGTCCTTCGAGCCGGATCGTAACTTCATCAACGGTCCGAGGTCCTGGGAGGTCTGGAGTAGCGTCCGAGGACAGGAGGCAGTCTTTGTTGGGCACCAGGCGGGGTACTCAACAGTGGTAAGCAGATTCCGGGGCGTAGTCCTAAGGCAGCACCAGGAGGGGTGCTGCTTTCGAGGAAGCACCAGGAGAAGTGCAGCTCCAATATCAGAGGCACCAGGAGGAGTGCAGCTCCGATATCAGAGGCACCAGGAGGGGTGCAGCAGCAAAAAAAGAAGAAGCACCAGAAGAGCGACACAGGAGGCGTGACGTCATATTGTCATCAAGGTGTCAGCGGGCAGAACCGAGTCGACTGTGACGTCATCGGCCAAGTTCGTGTCTCCTGTGACGTCAGTGTCAACGGTGACATCAACTTTCAAAGACGAGACGGCAGTGACGTCTACAAAAGTGACAAAAAACTGTAAGTCAACCTTAACCTAACTATTATGTAATGAACCTCTTCAGAAAAATAATTTAGAATATTTAATTGTAATAGTTTAAGAAGTTTGGTTAAGACATCGGAACTTTTGCACATAGGTTGCCAAATACCGAAATTTTATTTGAAACTTTTTACTTCCTATTTATATTTTCGAGCATACGTTTTGGTTTTGGAATTTATTTAGACAGAGTTTGATCAAAATGGAATCTTTGAATTTTGCACAGGAAGATATTTTTGGCAGAACTAGAAAAACCTTTGATAACTTCAAACAGTTACCAAAATATCGTTTAACTTTGGAATATGTAGAGAGCAGACTTGAGCAACTGGAAAAACTATGGAACGGATTTATTGACAACCACAAAAAGATTATAGAAACAGTACAAATAAACGTTTTGAAATCGTCATCTTACTATTCGGAAGATTTGTACAGTACGGTTGAGGAATTGTTCATAGATTTCAAATGTGTCCTTAAAGAAAATATCAAACGACTAACTCAATGCTCTACTCAAATTACCAACACAAATTTTAAACTACCCAAAATTATAATACCAAAATTTTCAGGGGTCTATACTGAATGGACCACATTCCGTGACTTATTTGTTTCTCTAGTTCACAACTCGAGCATAGATAAGGCACAAAAAATGCAATACCTTAAAGGGCTACTCATAGGAGAAGCTGAACAGCTAGTTAGGCATATCAGCATAGCAGCTGAAAATTATGACAGATGTTGGGCAATGTTAGAGGAACGGTATAACAATAAAAGGTTCCTTTCACGTAGCATCTTAAACCGTCTTTTCAACCAAAAAGGTGTGGTATCAGCAGCAGGTTAAAAGACATGATAGATACCACTACCGAGTGTCTAGGGGCTCTTAATAACCTAGGCATTAATGTGTCCACTTGGGATATCTTTATCATTCATATGCTTTCCTTGAGGTTGGACTCAGAATCAAGAACTCAATGGGAATTGCAAGCTACTAACACCACTACAGCCGAATTGCCTACCTTTGAACAGTTTAAAGAATTTATTTTTAATAGGTATCGAGCGTTCGAAATGGTTGATGCTAGGCCCAAGCTCAATGAAGCTCAATATTGTCAGGAAGTAAAACCTTTTGTTTATATAAGTGGTCTCTGTAAATATTGTGGTGGGAGACATCGCGTTGTACACTGCGAGAAGTTTAGGGGCGCAGATATACCAACTCGGCGTAGATTTGTCGAAAGGAACAGAATCTGTTTCAACTGTCTGGGAGGTAACCACTCGGCTAAGCAGTGTCAAAATATCACCTCATGTCGTTCATGCAATAGGAGACACCACACCTTATTACATTCAAAAGAGGAGTCAGAAAGGGGTTCACTAACGGGAAGCGGGGCAAATTTATCGGGACCACAGGACTCAGTGCCGGTGGTTTGCTTTTCGTCTGGTGAACCAACCAAAAGAAAAATGTCAAAACCAAAACAAAGCTTCGGGGGGAGAAATTTTAAAAAGAAAAAGTGGGCTTTTGATACCAAATCCAGGGGATACGTGGAAACCAAAGTAGATCATTTACCATCATCACGATCGCTGCTTGGTCGTGCGGTTACCAACTGGCGGGGACCGACCAATCTGCCCGAGTTGTATCGCTGCGTACCAGGCTAGCTTCTCTAGCTACATTTCTGGATATTTATTAGTAGATAAGTCGATACGATACCCTTTTGTTACTTCGTTTTTACCTTTACTAGTGGATAAGTTAACCGTTTAAATTTTGTTTGTTATTTTTACCTATTGTTGCATTTGCGTGTATTAACCTGTCTGGTGGATGTTTCATACCTTGTTGTTTATTTATACCTTTATCTTTTAACTAGAAGTGATACCTATTTATTTTTATTTTATTTGTTTATTTGACCACATGTGCTCATGGTGGGCGGTTTATCTTTTATTCTTATAACCTTACTGGAAGTATTACCTATTTATTTTGTTTTTTAACCAAATATTTGTTTGTATATACTCATAGCGGACGATAAACCTTTATTTTTAGTTTAAGAACTTGTTTTGTTAAAGTCGTTCTTGGTGGGCGGTATGTTTAACGGACATTAGTGTTTTATATTTTTAACCAATAGATGGCGCTTTATGTAAATATGCCTATTATAGCGCACGCTGTAGAGAGTCTCCGTCGCTATGGTATATGTCTCCGCGACGGAGACTCATCAAGCAAAAATACCATTAAACCGGACTAAGTATACATCTACCATAGTTTCAATTACCACCACGCACAACAAGACCTGCTGCTGACTGCCTCCACTCCCAGGACTCAGTATGGTGTCATACAGTGAGTGTAAGAAAAAACCGTGGAAGTTCAAAGTACTCAATGCTAGATTTTTTATTACAATTACATAGGGACAATCTTAAACTAAAAGAAAAAAAAACTAACCTAATATAAAAAAATAAAATAAATATAAACACTTGTACCAAATCGCTGTCACGCGGGAGGGCATTACATAGAATTATATTGAAGACAATTTTTGACAAAAAGTTGAAAATTCTGAATATTTTAAACACAATATTGAGCTACATTTTATCGCACATCGTGTGTCAGTGACTTTTTATGTTCCAAGCAGATAATCTTGTAACTTGGTAACATTAATTTAGATCTAAATCGGTACTTCAAAGACGATATAATAAGGCTCTAACATTTGTAACTGAAACACGTATTAAATTGAACTAAAGTTCACCGTAATTAGACGTTATGATCTCTATTTTAGTTAATTAAGGGTTGATTTTCGAAGGATAATGATCTTATGATTATGGTGGTGGGTGTTTAGTTACTAAAATACTACTGAGCACATTACACACAGCTTACAAAAGACCGCAGTCAAATAACACGTTGAGGTAGTGTTGCGGTGAGTAAGGTTGCCAGTGCTCCACGGGGATACGCTGGGCTAGTAGTAATGCTAGCACAGTGAGTCCTCAGCAACAGGTTTGGCAACGCGATAGTGATACCCCTAGTATTGCTAACGGCTATAGGCTACGGTAACCGCATACCATCAGATGAGGCGTAGCGGGAAGTCCCCTAGTGGCGGACACATGAGGTTTTCGAGAAATAAAAAAATAAAATTTAAAATCGGTTCTTTATTTACTAATAAGTTAACTCAACAAACTTTAAAATCAAAGTAAATTAACAAAAATGCAACTTGTACATTCTTTTTTTTTATACCACTAAGGTGGCACACAAGCATACGGCCCACCTGATGGTAAGCAGTCACCGTAGCCTATAGCAACACCAGGGGTGTCACTAACGGGGTGCCAACCATGTTGTTGATGAGGACTGACTGTGCTAGCAGCAATACTACTAGCCCAGCGTATCCTCGTGGAGCACTGGCAACCTTACTTACCGCAGAGAGATCACACTACATCAAGAAGTGTTATATCACTGCGGTCTTCTGTAAGGCGGAGGTACAGTCCCCAGTCGGGCGTCTCCAAGTTAAATGGGATAACCGACGGGAAATCCCAAATCGCCCTACCTCTCTTTAATATCTCTTAAATACCTAGTATCGGACAGATTCACTTCGAACCCCACGCACCGTACATCTTTAAAAATTCAGGCATCAATGACAAATGAAGGCATCTGCACAGCGTCTGCACTGCATCAGGAATGTCTGCACATGCTTCAAGACATGATCCATGGCAGCTAGAGTGTCTTTGGTTTATTGACCGTATCTTTCTTTTGCTATTTTGAATTATGTTTTCATTATTTTCTTATCTTCTTCAGCGTTTTTTTCTTGTTCTTTTTCATCAGCAACTTCGTTCTTCTGTAGTAACGTACCAAAATTTGTATCATAACTAGAAGAGGTAGGCAGACATGTTACATTACAACACCCTCTTTCCACCGAAGATAATTTAGTGCCAACAATGTGACAGATGGTGAGTCCGTCGTCGTCTCTTAGGCACTATCTATATACGTCCTTGAATTTCTTTTCAGACGTATGCAGGTTTCCTCACGATATTTTCCTTCATCGTTAAGCTCGTGGTGCGACTAATCACTGAACTTAAGTTAGAATAACTCATTGGTACAGACCGTTGGGATTGGAACTTGCGTCGCTAGAGTAGCAGGCAACGCTTCATACAACAAGGCCACCACGGCTCTTTTATTCCATACCAATAGCTAATAGCCAATATGTTTCCATAAGGATAAGCTAGAATTAAATTTAGTCAATGGTCCGTTATCGTCGTCTCTATAGTCAGCATATACTTAACATCAATGCATAATAGATTATTCTCGGAAATTGGTTCATTTGATATAAAATTTTGACAGAGAACTCATACGAAACCTAAATGGTATCGAACTATTTGGTTACTAAGAACTAAGAAGCCACTTTCTGTGGTCACTAAGGTTATGAGCTCTCCGCCGTAGTGTCCCGAGGGATTACCGCACCGATTTACTAGCCGTGGTGTCCTTGTGGTTGAAGCAACGGCCTGTCTGATGGGCCCAGGTTCAACCACGGTCTATACCAATACGTTTTTCTAAGCTTAAAAAGAGGGGTAGGGATTTCTCTTGGGTTTTCCCATTTGAATTGAAGCCGCCCGACTGGGGACTGTACCTGCACTTTACAGAAGACCGCAGTGAAATAACACCACTTTGATGTAGTGTTGTGTTTCTGCGGTAAGTAAGGTTGCCAGTGCTCTACGAGGACACGCTGCGGTAGTAGTAATGCTGCTAGCACAGTGAGTCTTCATCCTCAACGGGGTTGGCAACTCGTTAGTGATATCCCTGTTGGTATTGCTAGCGGATATAGGCTACGGTGTCTGTTTACCATCAGGTGGGCCGTACGCTTGTGTGCCACCATAGTGGTATTAAAAAAATATATGGGGTTCTTCAAGAAGGGGGGAGAGTTTGTTGCAGACTACGAGCGTGGTCCCGAACGCCAATTAGAAATTATAATTATTTTGAGTAGTACAATCGGACCTATATAGAAAGAAATTTTGGATTAAAATTACAGTTGATGAAAAAATGCCAAGTTCCCGGAAAACATCAGAGATTGTGGGACTTTATTGTAAAAACGAACACAGTTTTCCATGTATGATGTATTTACTAGTCTAAACCTAGGAGCCAGATAATTGATCGAATCTGTCCAATTATCTGTAAGTACAGTACAGATTACGTAAAGAAAGTCCTAAAAATCAATGCAGCAATGTCAACGAGATTCCAAGCTTACTGTAAAAAATATTAACATATTCTCACGCCTTCCCACAAGGGTCCCCGAAGAGGTAGGCAGAGGTGTTACAACACTCACTTTCTCTGAATATAAATTGGTGCCAACGTGACAGATGGCGAGTCCGTCGCCGTCTCTTAGGCACTACATACGTCCTTGAATTTCTTCTCAGACGTATGCAGGTTTCCTCACGATGTTTTCCTTCACCGTAAAGCTCTTGGTGTGACTAATCACTGCGTTTAAGTTACAAAAACTCATTGGTACAGACCGGTGGGATTGGAAGTTGCGTCGCTAGAATAGCAGGCAACGCTTTATACCACACGGCCACCACGGCTCAAGCTTACTGTGTGACGTCAATGCAAAGTAATCCCGTTTACAATTGAATTGCCAAGTGACCTATTTAAAGAGTGCGTCAGAGATGGCACTGAAGGGAATAATTACAATTCATGAAATTTCTGTGATTTCACAAGTGCATTACCTAACCATGCCATACGAAGGCTGGGATTTAAGTTATCATATTGTAATCGGTTACCGAATCTGTAATTCACAGGCGGGATGTATACAGGATGACTCAATTATTTCTACCGTACGCTACCATTTTTTTTTGTAACACTAAGGTGGCAAAAAATCCAATTGCGACAAACTTTTTCAGTCAAATCGAGTAATTAGTTTTGTGGATCACTACAAAATTTATTGGAATTATTTTTATATAAAATAAAACACGTACATTATCGTTATTATGAAAAAGCATCAGTCCCGCTTGATAGTAAGCGGTTACCGCAGCCTATGGACAGTTGCAACATTAGTGGTATGACTCACGCGTTACCGACCATATATCCTGATATATAATTAAAAAAAACTACAAATTAATTTGCAAACTCAAACTCAAATTCAACAAGCACTTAAATCGTCAGAATCTACCACCGGATTCGGATGGTCGTTTTTGCTGAGAAGAATCCGGCAAGAAACTCAGCAATTACTGCTTACCGGCACAGGGACTACGTATTCAAATACGGAACTCGCGAAATGTCAAAATTGCCACATAAATATTTAGTTCCACTTTTCACCGCCGCAGCGCTGTTCACTTTTCAATACAAAAATAGTCGAAGGCTGACGTCACAGTTTTTTGTGGTCGAAAGCTCTGTAAAGTTTATTTTCTACTCGATACACCGAGAGTGTTAATGTGGCTTATTGACATGCTTTTGGCTGCGATTTAACTTCTAATTCAATTATTTATTAACACCTTAGCCACAAATAAATCATAAACTTTCATCAGCCCTACTGTAGGACTAGTATGAATAATTGCAACAACGTTTTCGTATCGCCTTCGACTATTTTTGTATTGAAAAATGAACAGCGCTGCGGCGGTGAAAAGTGGAACTAAAAATTAGTATTCCAATTTTGACATTTCGCGAGTTACGTTATCGTTTACGAAGTCTACAACGTTCCTGCTACCGGCACTGGTGCGGTGACGGGTCGAAATGCGCGCCGCCAGTACGTGGAAAGTTTTTTTTTAACCCACTTAATTGGTACACAAGCGTACGGCCGACTTCATGGTAAGCGGTCACCGTAGCCTTAGACAAGCCTTCCTTCTCACCAGTGATTACTTATTTATTTTAAAAGACGGTCAAACAGACATTCGTAATTCTACTTACCAGTAGGAGTAGCCTACGTCATATCATATGGGCTTGAATGCTTTTTTGCACTTTTTCATCACCAACTGTCCAAGGTTGTAGTGGGATGTTGTCTTTTTTGTAGCATACTTGAGATCGGGAGGGAGCTGATGTCATAATATAAGTGGTTCCGTACACACCAGTTTGTATTGAATAGGCTCCGAAACTACTGGACCGAATTCAAAAATTCTTTCACCGTTAGAAAGCTACATTATCACTGAGTAATATAGGCTATATATTATACTAGCTGCCGTGTCTACCCGTGCGAAGTCGGGGCGGGCCGCTAGTCTATAATCTAAACTAATATTATAAAGAGGAAAGATTTGTATTTTTGTATGTATTGAATAGGCTCCGAAACTACTGGACCGATTTCAAAAAATCTTTAACTGTTAGAAAGCTACATCATCACTGAGTAACATACGCTAAATATTATAATAAGTGCCCGCTCCGGCTTCGCACGGGTAGACAAAATATTTGATAAATGTCTACCTGTGCGAAACGGGGGCGGGCCGCTAGTATATTATAAGCTAGATGTGTATATTAGTGTGTCAGCCTTCTTGGCACACTTCCCCGTGACAGTGGTTCGGGACATTTATTTTACGTTTAGGTTAGTTTTGTACTTCTTAGTTTAGTTTATTTTAAGTTTTTATTATAATTGAGTTAAACCTATTAAATAAACATTTAAACTAGATGTGACCGCGACTTCGTACGCGTGGAAATAATTTTGTTGACAATTTCATGGGCTTAATTTTAGTTGCACCGTACCATCATTATTTATCCAAAATAAATTATGCATCTTATAGCATCGGCTACCTTTCAGTGAAAATCCCGTTCAAATCGGTCCAGCCGTTTCGGAGATTACCTCAAAAAAACAGACAGACAGACCAAAAAAATTTTAATTACTTTTTTGTCATTAGTAACGTGTTTACTTTCACACGCATTTCGTAAAAAGCTGTTATTTTGACATTACAAAAAGACACTTAAATTTTATTTGTGTTTAGATGCGAAGTTTTGTAGTTGTGTCCTCGTCACGCCAATGCCTGAATGAATTTGCATGTTTGGAATTGAGATAGCTAATAAGCTGGATTGACATACAGGATACTTTTTATCTAGTTTTTTTTAGAACCACACAAAATTTAATCAAAATCAAAAGTCATTTATTCAGTTTAGGCCCTAATAAGGCACTTATGAAGGTCTAAATCACCACCGGTTCGGAAGAGCCCACCTGAGAAGAACCGGCAAGAAACTCAGTGCTCTGTCTTTTTTTTCATATAACGCGTGCAATGTCGTGGTTTTAAATAGTTGATGAAGGGTTTAAACAAATTGATAAGCATTCGGTGAACACTAAAAATCCACTTTCGTTGTCCGTCCTTCGAGCTTAGTTCGAAACACCTGCCGTGTTTTTTGCATTAAATTTTTTGTGTCTTTTTTTCACTTATCAATGAGTCATCGGTTCAACACTGCCGCTTTCTCAGTCACCTTACTACGATCCGTAATTATTGCCTTAAAGCCTCCATAGTGTATCGTTGTGTGTATTACCAGGTAAGGTTGTAATTCAAATATATGTTTTTATAAATACTTACTTTTTTTAAACAATTTTTTAAACATTCGATTCGATTTAAACACATAGTAATGACATGAAAACGGGTCTTATACGCGATATTAAATTGTTTATTTACCTCCCGACGTTTCGACCGAGTTGCATCGGCCGTGGTCACAGGCTGACATGTCATTAGTTACTTTTTCACCGCAAATTCGGCCGCGTATCAATATAATATGTAGCCTATATAACTCAGTGATAGATATAGCATTCTTTTGGTGAAGGAATTTTTAAACCGTCCAGTCGTTTGTGAGTTTCTTCATTGTTGACAAACATACAAATCTTAGCTCTGCGTATTATCAATTAGATTAGACAAGAATAAAATTTGTGAAACAGCGCTCTATACTCTCTGCCTACCTCGTCGGATTTGGCTTGATGTTATCTATGTATGTATATTAATTGATCATTGTTGATCATTATTAGTAGATCATTGTTGATCATTGTTAGTAATACTGCTCATCTAAGTATTTTAAAATAAATTTGTCGTCTCCGTTATTTTAAAGTGAGATAACTAAAAGAACGCCCGAAAATTTATTTGTCCCTATGATCCTGGTCAGAGCATTAGTACTAAGTTATGAAATTACTGTATATCTTGAAGTCGTTAATAATTACGATGAAGGATTCCGTAACATTGATTGATACATAATATAGCTATTAAAAACATATATATATAGCTAATAAAACCGTGCTAGGAACTTAAAAATTATTTCATTATTACGTAAGCTTCAATGAAATTGGATCCTAATTCGAAAGTTAAACAATTTCTTAAAAAATAAACCCACGAAAATTAAAATTTTATATTTCGAGTCTCAGTCGTACAACTAATTGCCATTATTGAAAATGGAGATAGGTATTTTTTTATTCACATACCGTTTAATCTAAAGGCAACTGTAAGCTAAAGATTTAAAGCTACTTTTACAATGAAAGTATGCTGTGAATCAAATTAAGTGTGGAAACAAGAGATTTCTATTATTATAAAGACAGCTTTACGATTTGATAGGTTTGAACTGTTTTTTACCGCACATCTGGTCTTTTGAGCAATGACTGTCGGATATTTTAAAGTCGTATTTCTTCGTAAAAAATATTTAATACCGTTGGAATAGCATGTATGATTGACATTAGGTAATTTGATTAAACCTTACTGTCCCGATGTCTTTTCGTGTTTTCCAATACTGGAAATTACACGCAAGATTTTATCAACCCTTAGGTGGTAGCCTAACTAAAGCCATCTTTGCCTCTTTAGGGTAGAATTTTCTAGTGTCGTGTCTTCGGTTATTAATTTGAAAAGGTAGTTTTATTGTGCCAGAATTATGTTTCAATTAATTAGCTTTACCTGTATGTAATATGTATGTAACCCTTCCTTAGTGGATGCCTACATCATAAAAGATACTGACTTAAATTAAATTTCAAGTCTCCAACCCCAGCCGCTTAGGCTGTGCGTTGATGTGTCAGTCAGTCAGTGTGTTCTTTTATATGTATCTATAATATAAAAATGAATCGCTGAATGTGTTGCTAAGCGCAAATCTCGAGAGCAGCTGAACCGATTTCGCTAATTCTTTTTTTGAATATTCCTTGAAGTACGAAGATGGAAAATTTACCTGAAAATGTCTAAAAACGGGTAGACAAAATATTTAACAAATACCCATGCGAAGCCACGGCGGGCCGCTAGTAGATTATAAAAATGATCTAAAGGTTTATTTTATTAAGTAGGGTACAGCGATTGACCACGATCTCACCTGATGGTAAGTGAAGATGTTGTCGAAGGTGGAGCTCGCTTGTCCGTTAGTAGCCTATTTACTCTAGTCTTAAAGTCCTAGCTTGTAGGTAGCTATTTATACAGTCCCAGCGTATGCCTACCGTACAGACAATCTTAAGTAAGTATATAATCATACGATGCTTCAATCACAAGCCCCTAATGAAGGTCTGTTTATAAGGCTTGACGACAATAACCATCAAAGAATACGAAACTCTCAAACAATTCGGTGTTCTGTGGCAATATAATGGTGTTGATTCTGTTGTAAAAATCATTAACCAAAACAATTTGACAGAACTAAAAGTCTTGCTATCCCTTGCGTGCCAAGAATACTGGCAGCAAAGTTTCAAAATTAATAAAATATAAAAAAATATATATATTAAAAAAAATGTAATAATACATTATTAATGAAATAATAGCTGCAGTTGGAGCAAAATAAATAAATATAATAAATTAAGAGGAATAAAAATATTATACAAAAACCCATTTTCATATCATTGATCTCCCCAAGTCGCATCATGATGTGGCCAATAGACAGTGAAATATTTCATGATTATTTTATGAAATTCTCTTAAAGCATTTCATGAAGGGAGCAAATCTAAGGTGTGGCCACTACATATAAATTATTTAATTTGCTAAGGTAACCTCTTACTCTATTCGATATCAATGGTAATAATTAATTATTGATAGTTAAATGTAAACACAAAGAAAAGAAAAATTCCGTTCTACCTACCTTAAGTCGGGTGCCTCGTATGATTCGACCTTAAAACGCAAGTGGTCGCTCTGACCTTGACCTTGAACTCAAGGGACCGACAATTGTATCATTAACTGTGTCGAAACACATGTCGCCTGTGACATCACTGGGACGTGTGGATCGTTCATTAGGGCTGCAGTTAGTGCGCAAATACTACTGCGCATTTCAGAGAGATTATTAAAAAAAAACATTAATGGTTTAAGATTCTTATTGTCGAATACCGAATTGCAAATTTAATCTGATGTAAAGTTAATTTTGAGTGATCTCTGATTATATTTTTTTTATACCACTAAGGTGGCACACAAGCCTACGGTCCACCTGATGGTAAGCAGTCACCGTAGCCTATAGCCGCTTGCAATACCAGGGATATCACTAATGCTTTGGTAACACTGTAAATATTGTGAGTTCCAACTCCAGCCACTAGCCTCATCACCAACAGACAACAAGCCTCATAGTCGTAGCACAGTGGTGCTAGCAGCATTACTACTAGCCCAGCGTATCCTCGTGGAGCACTGGCAACCTTCTAACCGCAGAAACACAACACTACATCATGTAGTGTTATTTCACTGCGGTCTTCTGTAAGGTACAGTCAGTTACAGTTCTGTAAGGTACAGTCAGTCAGACAGTCGGGGGGGCTCCAATTTTATTAACACGTACAACGGTGTGCTAGTGTGTATATGTACACTGCAAGGCGTAGTTTCAACCGATGTCACTTCTTTGTTCGTAAAGTTCCATGTACCTTGTAAAGTATAATAAATTTACTGGTGTGGCAACATTGACGGTGAAGGCGGGAAGTTTGACTTTTTCCTAGGACGCTTCACCGGATGGTTGTGATTCCAAAGATCCTACTTTATATTGGTACCAAATTGACTGTACATACATGTTTTATTTGATCTGTGGTCGGACTACAAACGCAGTTCTAGCCGGTATGATAAGTACTGCTGCAGCCAGCTTCAGCCAGCTAAAACATATGAAATCTTTGAATTAGTCACTGATTGTGTTTTAAGCACATGTTTCTTCGTTGCAGGAAGCAGACATCCAGATACCGGCTTATGTAAGTCGTACTTTCATTAATAATTTCATGGAATTAATTAGACTAGCTTTTTAGGGTTCCGTACTTTAAAATGAAAAAGGAATCATTATAGGATCACTTTGTTGTCCGTCTGTCAGTCAAGAATTCTTATTTCAAGAACGCGTGGAGTTTTCAAATTGAAATTAATATGAAATACCCGGGTCTATGATCTGATCTTTCAATATGAAATGAAGATATGACCGTTTACGTCGGCAATTTTCGCGTATTTTGCGATTTCACAAGGGAATCAAAACTTATAGGGTACTTCCCGTTGACCTAGAATCATGAAAATTGGCAAGGAGCGGTGTCTTAAAGCACAAATAAAGGAAGAAATCTGAAAACCGTAAATATTCACCGGAACGAGTCACCGACGAATAATTACCTCATTTGAAGTTCATCTGTACAGAACCATTGGTGCGCGAGTCCAACTCGCACTTGGCCGGTTTTTTTATACGACTTCAAACGCGTAGAAGTAAACATATATCGCCTTCGTTGCCCCTTTATAATATTGGTGAGTATTTTACTATTTCAAAAACTTCCTGCAATCACATTTAGCCAATGCGGACTTATGCATGCCCGCCGGTTTTTAGTATTCTTCTTTCTTTACATTTCCATCATTGAGTACTTTGACTAATTGATATAGAAAGTTGAATCTTTGCCTTTCACGGCTTTTTCTTCCACTAACATTCGCATTATAATATATCTTCAAAATAAAATTCTGTTGTTCAAAATGATTAAACTTAACTAATTTGACAGGTTTAAAAATATTGCCATCCTTATTTAACCCCGCACATGAGAAAGGGATACCAAGACTTTTAAACCTTTCAAATTAGTTAAGTTTAGTAATTTTGAACAACAGAATCGACACCATTGTACAAGTTGGCTTAATACAGAATGACGACATCAGTCACAATTTTCTTCTTCTTCTTTAAGTTAATGGCGACGAGCTTATATACTGCTATTCCGCCATTGTCAAATTTTATTAACTTTTTTAATAAGTGACATTTAATCAGTCTTCATTCTCTTTTTTATTAGATGACATTTGCTTTTGACACAAAATTCTAAAGAGTATGGAGCAAAGTGTGTGCGTATAAAAACGTTTTTTTTAATCACGCAGAGATTATCAGGGTTAAAAACCTCATGAATCTTTGACAATCTGTACCCGATGAGTCACCACATACGTATATAAATAACGGCTTGCTCTTGCAGCGTGCAGTGTGTTAAAAGTCATGTACGGATACCAGAGATTACTTTTTAAATTAGCGGCTAAAACTGGTATTGATACTACTGGCAGTTTGAAAATCATAACGCAGGTTAGTGGAACTCATATTTGAATTTATTTTCCAGCCAGTCACGTTCTTGATCTGTTTTTTTTATGATGCAATTTGAAATATACTTATTAGGTACTGCCGATTGAAATATTCTGTTTTTGAATTTTTTTTGTAGGTTTTTTATTTTTTATGTCGATTTGGTAACTCGGTGATTTGCCTTTGTGTGTGAATGTAATGTTTCTTTTAAAGGTTTTGAAGTTTAGATTTTATTTGTATGCATTCAGATTGGAGCAATTGAGTATTGACCGATTAAATATTCGAATAATTCTTAATTAGTAATAAATATGAAATTGTTGAGTCTTAAAAAACTCTGTAAACAATGTGTGCATGCGTTTCGAATATTAACTAGTGTGTCTATTCATAAGAAAATTGCTTGTATAAGTACCTTATATGACCTAGTTTATTTCAAACCTAAGACGTCGTTAAACAATAATCGTCGAGTAATAAATAAACAAAATAATTACAATGTCATCTTTGACGTAACGTTCGGAAATTTCTCGACAAAACTCATTGATCGACAATGGGACCACACCACCGTTTTCAACCAATCACAACGGTCACAAATCTCCCCTCTCTGTCTAACAGCCATCTCGCTCTAACGGGAATGATGCAACTATTCACGTACACTCGATCAGATAATGGACTTTCGTCATAGTGAGTTATGATCGATAATTAAGGTTAAGTGGTTTCGGTCAGGGTTAAAATGGGATATTTTTGGCCTGTGTTTTTTTTTATTTGTCATCTACTAGGTGTCAATTCTGTTGTTCAAAATCACTAAACTATTTGACAGGACTTAAAGTACAGCCATCCTTGTTAACCCCGCACATGAGAAACGGATAGCAAGACTTTTAGTGCTGTCAAAACAGTTAAATAGATTTCGTACAATAGAATTATGACGAATGTCTTATGTATACCTACTTTGAGTTTACTCATTTGCAATTACTTCGAACTTTTTTTTTATTAGCTACGACTCTCCTCCGACCGACGTAAGCCCTCCTATTGATTGCATCATTTACTTTCACAGCGTCTACAAAGTGTAATAGATCAATCGAGTCCTATTAGAATTGTATGACCATGTATGATAATACAGATCACACAAAATTTGTGTGATCTGTATTATCATTCAAATCAAATTTGTGTTGCAACCTCTGCCTACCTCTTCAGGGACCCTTGTAGGAAGGCGCTAAGATACATTCATAGTTATCGCTATCCTAATATACCACACGGATAACCTATTTTCTTTTTAAAATCTTTAGATACTAAGAAATCCGTCTATCTATTCTACCTACACGTTCCACACACGAATGCATGATCCACGTGATCTATGATATTGCATCATCTCGCTCTACGAGACGCATGTATGCTGTTGTCCTATTCACACATTGCTGTCATTGGTCGAAATAGGTGGTGTGGTTTAGCTATGTAGGTGAAACATTGAGGAAGTAGAAAAAATAAGTGTGTTGTTAGTCAGGGCTTATAGATCACGTTGCAACAGTTTTGTGTATGAGTGTGGATGGTTATAAGGGTCGGGACAGACCTAATGAAAGATGGATGGATAGTATGGAACCATCGGTGTGTGAGTCCATCGGGGGATGGACTCTCACACACCGCAAACCACCACTTAGCAATTTTTTTTAGTTGATGAAATTTAGGCCATCAAAGTTCCAATGACAAATAATTAAAAAAAAAAGAAATAGTTATCCTCATCCTATCTTATCTGTGGTATGACGTGTAACGTGCTACGATTCTCAGAAATGGATCGCGGCATGAATGGCTTAGTACGACCATACGTTTGCAATTTCTCAGAACATTGTCGGAAAGGACATCATCCATGTTTCATAGAGATTTGGTCCAAATCTGAAAGTGTCTGCCAACGCATTTTTTTGCAAAAGGTTAGACCTTGTCCGTTTGACCATTTATTATTATGGGACCAAAGCTGTAGGAACGTTGTCCTTGATGTAATTTGAGCTCGAAAACCTCTATTTTCATACCATTTTTATTTACAATCTGATGATGACATAAAATTAAACAATTGTTATTTTGAGTTCTATTGCGATGATAAAGAGTGTCATTAATAGATTTTTTTAACGTATCTTACATGTCCGTTCAGATAGGAATAAGGTTGCAAGTGCTCCACGGGGATACGCTGGGCTAGTAATTCTGCTAGCACAGTTAGTCCTCATCAACAACAGGGCTAGCAACTCGTTAGTGATACCCCTGGTATTACTAGCGGCTATAGGCTACGGTGACTGCTTACCATCAGGTGGGCCGTATGCTTGTGTGCCACCTTAGTGGTATAAAAAACGACCAGATACAATTTTACTAAGTAACAATAAAAAAAAATTAAGCCCTAATAAGGCACTATATGTATTATTGAATGGTCTAAATTACCACTGGTTCGGAAAAACACTAGAAGAACCGGCAAGAAACTCGGTGCTCTGTTTTTTTCCATCTAACAATCACGATTGTTAAACAAAATTCTTCTAGGCACACGTATGTACAAATATCAAAATGAAAGCAACCAAGTTGGCTTTCTTGTAACTATTGCAACTACCAGGAGCGGGGAGCCACTTGTGCAAAGTGAATCTATATATTCCAAGCATTATTATCATTTACATAATCATTAATTGTTCTCCAACCTCTGCATCACACCTTATCACCACACCTGCCACGCGGAACTGTTATGATAACCAGACGTAAATAAATGAAATTATTATCTTTCGTTTGAAAGTACAATAGAGTGTACACTAATTCATGATATGTTATCAGCACGTGTTTCTTGTCCGTTGTATTTGACGTTGCACTGTCAAGTCATGCTGATAATTTTGTCACACTAAATTAATTACTTCTCCTATTAATACACTAGCTTTGCCCGCGTAGCAATATAATCGATTGTAGAATGAAAAAACAAATGAAGCGCTATTTGGACAATTGTGCAGCAGAGCTGCTCAAAGTTTCCAATTTCAATTCAGGCAGGTATCTGATGCTACAATTCTTACTAAGGCTTAATTTAATTACGGCTTTGCGCCGCATACAATTGTGCGCAAAATCAGAACGGTACAAATTTCACTTCCAATTTAAAATTTCTGGTGTGGTGTTGCCGTCACAGGCTGACTAGCCAAGTTTATAACAAGCAAAGCGTTACAAGGTGTAGATAGGCTATGGGCGCTCCGTGAGCGGAATATAAATCTAAGCTACTTGCCTCACATTCGCTCACTTTCGCGCCGGCGTCATAGGAAGTCGGTAGCGTGCCGTATTCGAACTTTGTGTCTCAAAACAACGAGAAATGCCATCGTGTGTTAAGAGATACTGTACACACTGTACCAAAAACTTCTTAATGTCAAGGAGTAACATATCATTCGTAAGTATAGGTATTTTCATGACTATTTTATTGTTTTTCTCAAATTGAGCATAGTCATTTTCCATGCCACAGTTATATTGCGGAATGACAGGACGCTCACAGTTTTTTTAGGGTTCCGTACCTTAAAAGGAAAAAAAGGTACCCTTACAGGATCACTTTGTTGTCCGTCTGTCTGTCTGTCTGTCAAGATTTTTTATCTCGAGAACCCGTGGAACTATCAAATCATCAAGGGTCTGTGGTCCCGGCTGTAAAATAATCAAACCTGTAAGTCAATATGAAGAAAAGACATTACCGTTTATGTCGCAAAATTTCGCATATTTTGCGATTTCACAAAGGAATCAAAACATACAGGGTACTTCCCGTTGACTTAGTTTCTCTTTTTGCCTCCTGATTATAATGACATGCCGTCGTGCTCTGCAAAACAGATCCACTATCCATACAGATAATGGAATCACACCCACGCCGTATGGACACGGTATGATATGATCACTGTGTAAATATTGCTACTTAATTAGCTTGTAATGATTGGCGCTCCAGTTCGTTTTCTTATAGATTATTTTATCTATACATCAAAAGATAAAATACACATACATATTAATTTTAGAGACCGCTGGTCTAGTGGTTAGTTACCTGACTGCTACGCTGGGGTCGCGGGTTCGATTCCCGCGGCAAACATGTACGTATTAAACATTTGTGTTAGCTTTGCGTCTGGGTGTTTGATATGTATTATAAGTATGTATTTACAAAAAACAAAAAGTATATAAGTATTATATCAGCTGCTGGCTCCCATAGTACAAGCTTTGCTTAGTTTGGGGCTAGATGGCGTTGTGTGATAATGTCCAAGCATTATTATTATTATATCACCACCACACCAACTCCCTAACGGGGTAGGCAGAGAGTATAGAGCGCCTTGTTGACTTACACAACTCTTGCTTCTTCTACATTCATCCACCTCGTCATACATGATACTCTTACGTAATGATATTATGGATATGAGTTTTTATTCTATGGCACAGGATTATATTCTGTTTTTTCTTATATATATTTTTTATACCACTAAGTTGGCACACAAGCATACGGCCCACCTGATGGTAAGTTGTCACCGTAGCCTATAGCCGCTAGCAATACCAGAGGTATCACTAACGGGGTGCCAACCATGTTGTTGATGAGGACTCACTGTGCCAGAAGCTTTACTACTAGCCCAGCGTATCCTCGTGGAGAACTTACCGCAGAAACACAACACTACATCAAGTAGTATTATTTCACTGCTGTCTTCTGTAAAGTGGAGGTACAGTCCCTAGTCGGGCGGCTCCAATTTCAATGGGATAACCTACGGGAAATCCCAAATCGCCCTAACTCTCTTTAAATGCGAATTTACTAAAAAAATATTCCTGAATCGCCCTGAATAATGACCTCATTTGAAGTTCGCCTACTTTTAACCTTATCTACAAGTGTGTACGGTACCCTCGGTGCGCGAGTCCGACTCGCCCTTGGCCGGTTTTTTATGTGAGTGTATAACTGAAATTTTACCACCGAAGCCTACATCTTAAGTTAGCAAGTTGGAATGCTCGGATAATGAGCACTTATAATCAATTACGGTCGTGCAGACCCGATAGTGATTGTTCAAATCGTGGGCGTGAAGCGATAAGTACATTAACACCCCACTCATGTGATATCGCAGACATTTATTTACTTTTATCACGTACACTTATTATATTTTTATATTTGCTACAGTTTCATAGTATGTTTATAGGAGAACAAACCAACATATCCATTTTTGGTGTTGTTTACAATTTTACTGCCGTATGATCGATCATGTCAAGGGTCAAATGATGTGTGTGTATGTATATCATGTTTAATTTTTTTTTTTTTTATTGACACAAAACAGATTAAACTATTTACAAAAACATATCTTAACCTACCTACTTATAGATGTGTATAATTAATTCAATTTTGTTGTAGACTAGCTGTCCTGACAGACGTTGTCCTGTCTTAGCTATGAATTCATATGTCCGTCCGTACACAAGGAACTTTAGTTTATCCCGACACAAAAAACTAGTTTTTTTTCATCAATATTTATTTTCATGAAAACTTTCTAACAATAACAAATTGAAAAAAAAAGGATCAGCGAAATCGGTGTAGCCTCTCACGCGCGATGCCGTGACCAAGGGAAATACGGATTTATTTTTATATAGATGTTTCCCCGCGGCTTCGCCCACGTATCAATATAATATATAGCCTATGTTACTCAGTGATGATGTAGGCTTTCTAACGATGGAAGAATTATTGAAATCGGTTCAGTATTTTCGGAGCCTATTCAATACAAACATACACACACAGACACAGAAATACAAATCCTTCCTCTTTATAATATCGCAATATTATTAATAGCATAGATTCTGTTAAATTATGATTGTTATAACAATAGGAAAAAACTAGTAGCTTTATTCCGTACCTAATTAGGGCATAAATTAAATAAACAATTTTGATATAAATTTTAATGACATTGGTAATTCGAGATTTACTTTCACGGGATTTTCATGCAAATTTTAATTTAAAGTCAGGACTATCCTTTTTTATACTGAAGCGCAGACCCCCTACAACCGGAAACCCGTGCCATTCGTATCTTATAATCTACGGATGTCTAGTGGCAGTTATGACGTAAGGAAAATAAAAAACCACAACTGATCTGCCCATAGTATAAACTTTTTTTTTACACAGCGCCGTCAAGTCCTAAACCATCCCAAATTAAGCAAAGCTTGTATGTATTGCTATGGGAATCAGTAGCTGATATAATACTTATATACTTTTTTTTTGTAAATACATACCAAACGCCCAGACGCGAGACAAACATATTTGTCACATAAATGTTTGCCCCGGCGGGAATCGAGCCCGCGACCTCTAGCGTAGCAGTCAGGTGTACTAACCACTAGAGCAGCGGTCTCGTCAAACGTCGTGACTTTGGATAAGGGTTGCATGAATATATTTTTTTATACTACCAAGGTGGCAAACAAGCATACGGCCCACCTGATGGTAAGCGGTTACCGTAGCCTATGGACGCTTGCAACACCAGGTGTATCACTCGCGCGTTGCCAGCCCTAAAATCCTAGTAATCATTTCATTAAAATTATATTTTTAAGTTAAGCGGGAGAAGTCACTTGTGTGTCTAAATGCTCAGTATTTTACGCACACATTGACAACTATCTCTATCCCTTTCTACGGCAAGCGGTTCATCTATTTGTTACTCTGTCTACATTTAAAACGATAGGTTTGAAAGGATCATGTCTCAGATCACGTACACACGTGGTAGTGAAGTGACGTCATTATTTCGCATCTTGACGCCTGTCACGTCACGTACCTATATAATAATAATTAGCTGTCCTGACAGACGTTGTCTTGTCTTAGAATCCGTATGCCAAATACACCATAGAAAAAAGGACCCTTATTTTTTTTTAAGTTACAGTTTTTTCCTTTCATGAGAAACTTCTCCTGATAATATAACAAACACGTTTATCGCATTCAGACTACTTCCGACAGACAGATTTTATTTTATAATATTTAGAGATTGTTTTATAAGATCAGTGTCAAATAGACATAGAGTAGGTATGCAGGGTCGACAACGTTTTCGTATCGCCTTCGACTATTTTTATATTGGAAAATGAACAGCGCTGCGGCGGTGAAAAGTGGAACTAAAAATTAGTATGACAATTTTGACATTTCGCGAGTTACGTTTTCGTTTACGTAGTCGACAATGTTCTTGCTACCGGCACTGATAATAAAGTACTATTATTATTATCCAATTATTTTTTTATCTCGGCTGTGTTGTCGGATTCTGAACGATATCCACGGGCCTAGGCCAAGTGGGTATCATTGAGCTGGTTGTTGTGAGGTGATGTTAAATAAAATTTAAATTTTAAGTCAAATTAGTTTACGGGTCAGTCGGAAAGTATTCAGAATTACAGCTTTTTGTAAGCTAAGGTAGGTGAGTTTGGCCAATTCGATTGTAAATATGGATTGGTGGAGCTGTTTCGCTATCACGCCAGTCGTGGAGAGGACTATAGGGACTATGCTTACTTTGTTAATATTACACTTCTGCTGTAGAATCTATTTCTATTCGAGGCAGGTCGTCAGTATTCAATAAAATCAGATCAGTATAATTTTATCTTGCCGCTCCGCACGTACGCAATATGAACGAACTCACCTATCGAGTACGTGACCAAGTGCACGACTAAAACACTGTGCATTTACTGTGTAAGTATTGCCATCCGTTTAGTTACCCTTATTGACGAGACGATATAGTGACGAGACCGCTGGTCTAGTGGTTAGTATACCTGACTGCTACGCTAGGGTTCGCGGGTTCGATTCCCGCCGGGGCAAACATTTATGTGACAAATATGTTTTCCTTGCGTCTGGGTGTTTGGTATGTATTATAAGTATGTATTTACAAAAAAAAAACGTATATAAGTATTATATCAGCTACTGGTTCCCATAGTACAAGCTTTGCTTAGTTTGGGGCCAGATGGCGTTGTGTGATAATGTCCAAGCATTATTATTATTATCATTATTATTATTAGTAGCAGTGAGCTTAGATTGTACTAAAAGTGGCCAAGTGCGTGCTGGACTCGCACACAAAGGATTCCGTGCTAAAAATAAACAAACTTAACTTTGCGTTTCGATCCATAGACACGAAATTTCAGAAAGAGAGGTAGGGCGATTTGGGATTTCCCGTGGTGATTATCCCATTTAAATTGGATTACAGAAGACCGCGGTGAAATAACACTACTTGATGTAGTGTTGTGTTTCTGCGGTAAGTAAGGTTGCCAATGCTCCTGTCTGACTGTTTTTCTTTTTGTGCATGCTGATCTCCTATACAGCTGCAATCATTTTGACGCGACTGAAACTGATAAGTAGAGGACCTATCAACAAGTGAAGTCAACTAGCTTTTCCCGCGGCACAAATTGGGGATGAAAGTTTGTATGAAAATCCGTCAGTTTTCAAGTCAAACGCATGAAAATTGGTATTTGGCCTTTAAGTAAAAAATAAATTAACATATCAGGATTTTTGTTAATGTCATCTCTAAGGGGGTAAATAAGGGGATTTAAGTTATTAAAATAGGTACTTATATTATAAGCTGCGGTCAAAAGCTATCATTTAGATATAGCTATATGTTATTATTTATTATTTTATCATTTATTGTTACATTAATTAGAACGGCAAGGCCAATTACACTAATTAGAAACCAAACACTTATTTCCTCTCAGAAAACTTCAAACATGCCAACAATAAGTTCTTCCATCCATCCACAAACAAATCAACACTTGGATCTGAACCCAGGAGAGTGTTGAATGCTGTCAACGAGCGAGGTATCGGAGACATGGCACGGGCGACCGTGCGACTAGCCGGCACCGCGAACAACTTATGCTTGCGGTTGCATAGATATTTATCCGGAGTGAAGAGTCGAGACAGTTCACCAAGCAGTTCGGGGGCGTCGATCATACCACGAAGAATCTTAGAAGATGTTGCCATCTGGTCCACTCCTCTTCTGACTTCAAGAGAGTTGTAATTGAGGCATCCGAGTAAGAAATTTGTGGGATAGTGAATAGTGAATAGTGAATAGTGTTTAATTGGTAAATGTCGAATATTACAGGTCAATAATAACATAATGATAAAATAGTAAAAACAATGAAAATTGCATTATTAATATAACAACAGTGTCAACTAAAAAATTCTTCCACGTCATAGAAACTCCGCTCGACCAACCAACTCTTTAGTTTTGATTTGAAGCAGTTCATGCTATTTGCAGTTTTAATGTGTTCTGGTAGTTTATTATACACTGTCGGACCCATAATGTGACTCAGCTTGGAGGACTTTGCCAGGATTCGGGGCACAGCAGCAAGTTTGTCTGCATTACGCGTACCATACGAGTGCATGCCGTTATTTTTGTTGTACTTGTCTAAGTTGCTACGTACGTATACAGATAAAGATATGGATAATATCCGTGGGTACGTTTATATAAATACCTAAGGAAGGCTTTTTGTACTTGCTCTAGGATAAGGATATAGGAACTTTCGTGCGGGTTTCAGACGCATGCACTGGTTTCCAGCTTGCTGCGAACCAAGGCATTACAAAGGATTCGAATGACCTCGCAGTTATTGAAGTCACGCGAATTTCGCAGGACAAATCCCAGCCAATACCAAAGGACTCCTTATCAATCGAGATTATGTGGTCATGGAATGTCAGTTTTCGGTCAAATGTGACACCCAGATCTTTCATGGTGATCGATTGAGAGATAGTTACGTTGTTAATATTAGGTCCTTACATATGAAATTGGCGTTTTGTATGGGAGGAACAAAAAGTCGAATATTTTTTAATATAATATATTTAATTAATCAAAGTATGAACCATTATTTTCTATGCACTTTTGCCATCTCATAGGTAGTTCATTGATCCCTTTACTAAAAAAACCAGTCGGACGGGAATCAATAAAATCTTTGAAGGCGATTTGGACTGCCCCATCGGAGTTGAATTTTTTCCCTTGCAAGAAGTTATCCAAATTTCGAAAAAAATGGTAATCTGTTGGAGCAAGGTCCGGGGAGTACGGAGGATGTCTTAGACTTTCCAATTGAAGCTCTTCTAATTTAGTAGCCGTCTGTAGCGCAGTGTGTGGTCTAGCGTTGTCGTGAAGCAGCAGTGGCGTGGAGCGATTGACCAGCCTAGGTTGTTTAGCCGCTAGCTTTTCCATCATGGTTTGCAATTCCTGACAATAGACATCAGCCGTAATAGTCTGGCCAGATTTGAAAAAACTGTAATGAACAATACCGGCACTAGTCCACCAAACGCTTACAAGTAACTTTTTTGGGGTTAATTTTCGCTTGGGGCAGGATTTGGCTGGCTGGCCAGGATCTAACCATTGCGCTGAGCGCTTCCGATTATCGTAAAGAACCCATTTTTCATCACAGGTAATGATTCGGTTTAAAATACCTTCATTATTGTGCCGGTTTAGTAATGTAACGCAGCAGTCGACGCGCGTTTGCCGGTTTGTTTCAGTCAATTCGTGAGGTACCCACCTTTCAAGCTTTTTAATCTTCCCAATTTGCTTCAAGTGAATTAAAACAGTTTTATCACTAACATTGCAGCCTGCAGCTAACTCGGACGTGGTTTGCGATGGATCCGCTTCCACAATAGCCTTCAACTCTTCATTATCAACTTGAGTCTCAGGCCGTCCACGGGGCTTGTTCTGCAGGTCGAAATTTCCAGAACGAAAACGTTGGAACCAAAAACGAACTGTGTTTTCTTTTGCAACACGACCGCCATACACATCATTCACCCTTCGAGTTGTTTCCGCAGCACTAGTGCCACGGCGGAACTCGTACTCGTAAATAATGCGATATTTAAGGTTTTCCATTTTGTAAAATGAGTGACGCAAACAGAAAAAAACAGAAGAAAAAAAACAAATGAATGACGATCATCGAAGCACAAATACATGAGTCTATAGCTGTACAAATTTGAATTTGGAATTCCTTACCAAAGAGGAGAAATTCGTGATTAAAGTGGCCAGTACGAAAAACGCCAATTTCATATGTAAGGACCTAATATTATAGTCAAACTGAATGTGGTGTTGCATATGACCGAACGTCATTACGTGACATTTAGTCAAATTGAACTCCATTTCATTTTCCTCACTCCATCGAATACGGCTTCAATGTCTCGCTGTAACGCAAGGCAGTCCGCCTCGGTTTTTATTTCCGCATACAGCTTCAAGTCGTCCGCGTAGAGGAGACAGCTAGCGTGAGCGAGAACATCGGGGAGGTCGTTTATCATCAATAAGAACAATAGAGGGCCAAGTATTGAGCCCTGACTGACACCAGATCGCGTGTGGTAGGACGTGGACTCATAAATGCCTAATCTCACATACTGCTGTCGATCGCGTAGATAGTCCGCGAGAAGATGGAGAAGTCCCGGCGCAAAACCTAAGGTGGAAAGTTTCGCCAGCAGTATGTCATTATTCACCCGATCGAACGCTTTCCGGAAGTCAAAATAGAGCACGTCTACTTGGAGCCCTCGGTCTAACTTAGCAGAAATGTAGTTAACTAACGTCAACAAATTATTATTAACCGATCTCTTACTTCTGAAACCGTGCTGTTCATTAGATCAGTATTTGTGGACTTGGCTGTATATGTGCTTATGAAGTATACTCTCAAACACTTTACCTGGAGAACACAAGTTAGCGACCGGATGACATAATTCAACAGCCGTCTTATTGGGACTTTTAGGTAAGGGGGTTACCCTGGAAAGTTTCCATTCTGCAGGGTATACTCCGGTTAGTACTGCTAGGTTGAAAATGTGACGTAGTGGCTGAACGAGGATCTTTTTTGCAGATTTTATCAGGTTTGGAGGAAGATTATCAGGGCCAACGGAACTATTTGACTTCAGCTTGTGTTATTGTTGAGTTATTCACTAAATCACGTGCAAATCCGCGAGAAAAATCTAGTAAATAAATAATTAATAATAATACAAATCTTTTCTCTGTTACACCCAAACACACCAAATAACCGCACTTACTATTTAAGATTTGTCTTGGGTGAAAATCGAACCCACTTACTTTGGTCTAGCTGTAAGGATCTAACCACTGCACCAACAGGTCTTTCATACAAACATTATAACACATTTCTTTTGCTAACCATACATTGATTGGCACTTTAAAGAGAGGCAAAACAAGAATCAAATTCAACATGGCGAAAAAAAGGATTTTATTGGATTGTGAGACGAAAGTGTGGCTCAAACGGTATAACATTTATTAATGTAGATTTGAATGAGTTCCCAATGAGTCACCAATAATAGAGGCGAGGAATGCAGTAATTAATCTCGACTGCATTAGAAAGTGTGAATGCATTCGATTATTTTGAAAACACCGCTAATTTCGGAGCCAATCTGCTTCGGAATAGAGTATGAATAACGTGAGTATAGGATTCCACACGGACATACCGCTAGCAACTCGAAACTACAATGTTGGGTGATTCTGAGAACATTATATATCTTCACGCATTAATCTGGACAGTTACAGGACATAATATCCTTGTTTATGCGATAACCTTTTGTGATTTATTCTTGTCATGTAAGAAATTAATTTAAATGTAAACTTTGTATTTTATTTGAAAAGAGTAATTGCTGAGTTTCTTACCGGCTTCTTCTCAGCAAAAACAACTTTCCGAATCCGGTGGTAGATTCTGACGATTTGAAAGTACTTGTAAAGTCTAGTCAAATAAAGATGATTTTGAGTTTGAGTTTGAGTGTTAGGCTTTTCGACCTCTTGTCCGGCCAAATTAGACTCGTCCGGCCCGTCCGGCCGGCTTTTATACTATAGTGCAATTCAATCAGTTCATTCAGTCGCGAACGCAAGAGATTTGCTGAATCCGTGTTTCTTCAAAAGAAAAGTATTTATAAATGATGACGTTTATAATAACTAATTCTATTAAAATATGAGTTTTATTATCCGGCTTTGGGACCCAAATGTCCGGTTTTTTTGACGGGTATGTCCGAATTCGTTATTTTTAAAGATGGCAACGCAAGTCACAACCAAATGCGGATCCAGGGGAGGGGTCATGACTTTCGCATTTATAATATTAGCATGGATTCAATTAGAATATTTGTTTGAGGTGGCTTTTTTTTCCGAACCGGTGGTAATTTAGACCTTCATGAGTGCCTTATTAGGGCCTAAACTGAAAATGATTGTTGATTTTGAACAATTTTCATAACTCAATATAAGTACTTCGCAAACTCTCTTAGAGTTTTCTCATTAAATAACAACTATGAAAGACTGGACGTAACCGCAGGAATGTAAGATTTTTAGTATTCCGTAACCGATGGGTAACCAACGGAACCCTAATACTAAGACTTCTGGCTACCGTATATCTGTCAGCGGGCTATAACTCTATAAAACTACTAATGCTATAAAACAACGATAAATTACATTTTATTTGAAAACGTTTCCCGAGTTCAAAAAAATCATTCAACTAAGTATTCGAAAACGTTATTCTCAAAATGTCAAAATTTTCATACGAACTTATGGTTTTAATTTGCCCACACAAAAATTGTCGTAAAGGATACGAAATGCGTAGTCGAAAGTCGTTCTTGCTAAGGCTTCAGGTAGATGGTGACGATTTCAAATAACTTCTTTGTCTAACCTAATCTAAAAGTCCAGACATAGTGTTAATAATTTGATAACGGTTAAAAAAACGACACATTGAAATCAGGCAGGTAATCTAGTTTTACTATGCATATTCGTTCGGCCATTGCGTTAGTTCTGTTGTTCTTAAACTCTTATGTAGCGTTGCCATATCCAAAAATAAAAAAGTCGGACTTATCCGTCCAGACTAAATATGATATTAATTTTTAAATGAACTTCCCAGAAAACTGTAGAATGTACGTAAAAGCGGTAGAAGACGTAGCGAGGCAAAAAATCGATCAATTAAAACAAAACAAATTAACGCCGATATGTTTGGCCAATCTTTCGGCGGCGCATGCTTATTTTCTAGTATGTATAAATAAACAATTGTTTGTTTATAGTAATAACTCTTCTATAGTTGAGAGCTGTTGAAGGATCTACAATACATCTTGTCAGACTGTTTATCTACATACATCGATGAAAGAAGAACTTTGAACATGGATGTGACGAACGCGGTAATTGTAGAAGATATTTTCGTACATATCAGAGCCGTGGTGGCCTTGTGGTGTGAAGCGTTGCCTGCTATTCTAGCGAACAAGTTCGAATCCCACCGGTCTGTACCAATAATTTTTTCTAACTTAAGTGCAGTTATTAGTCACACGAGCTTTACGGTGAAGGAAAACATCGTGAGGAAACCTGCATACGTCTGAGAAGAAATTCAAGGACGTATGTAGTGCCTAAGAGACGGCGACGGACTCACCATCTGTCACGTTGGCACGCAATTATCTACGGTGGAAATTTGGTGTTATAACACCTCTGCCTACTCCTTCGGGACCCTTGAGTGAATGCGTGAAGGTATATTACTATTTATTTTTGAACGCCAGTCCCTCAGGTAGGTAGAGAGTATAGAGCGACATTTCACTCTTGACTTGCAACCCCGATTTTTTTCTTCTACATTCATAAATCTCTTCATACATGCCCGCCGTTTACGAGTACTCTTTACCTTTCGATCATTGAGTAATTTGTCAATTTGATAGATCTTCCTCGGCTTCTTCAACTCACATTCGCATCGTACATCTTTTTTATCAGTTTTTCATCACATATCCATTTTATATATCGTTAATGGGCTACCAACATTGGGTTCAATGACCTGTTATACTCAAAACTGCCGCATCTGAATGTATCTGATTCGTAGCTCTTGGTAGCTGGCCATCGATATCTTTAGAGTTAACTTGGTTCATTCGATTTGTTTGTATTTTGTTTAACGGATTAATTGTAAAATATATACTTTACAGACTTGGAGAAAGTCTGTGCGAAATATTTTTAGATTTTAATAGTGTTGCACTACTTCTTATTCTCTAAAGTATTCAGTGACGGGATGTAAAGAGCACTCGGGCATGGAAAATATTGATGAATGTAGAAGAAGCAAAAGAGGTGTGCAAGTCTAGAGTGAAATGGCACTCTATACTCTCTGCCCACCCCGTGATAATGGCGTGATAATGGTGTCAAATCTTAGTAAAAAATCATTAAACTAATAATACAGTTCTGTGAAAATGTCAACTGTCTACCTATTACGGATCATGAGCTACAGCCCGCTGACGGACGGACGGACGGACAGACAGCGAAGTCTTAGTAATAGTGCATTGGTTACTCTGGGGTACGGATCCCTAAAAGAAGCTGAATTATACACGTGTCAATTGTTTCTGAGTTTTAAATACTTCATCCTTGAGAAGATCATTACCTAGGATATATATACCTACCCAAAACATATGGCAATGTAAAACGATTTTGTTATACGAAAAATACTGAAAAATTCCCTCCTAACAGAACCACTTACAAATTGGGTTTGATTTGAATAAACTGTTATTATACTTTTCAAAAATTCAGCCTTGTCCGTCCCTCTGAATTGTAAAACCGTCGGAGTCTAAGAATAATGAACAAACACTATAAAAGTTCCATACGAATAAGTTTTAACGAACGCGTCCAGTGCCGGTAGCAGGAACATTGTCGACAACGTATTCGAAAACGTAGCTCGCGAAATGTCAAAATTGTCATAGTAATTTTAAGTGCCACTTTTTACCTCTGCAGCGCTGTTCATTTTCCAATACAAAAATAGTCGAAGGCGATACGAAAACCTTTTCGACAATGTTCCTGCTAAATTGAGGTTGTAAACCTTTTTTGAAATCTTATTAATGGTAATAGGTTGAAATTTTCACAGAATGCGCATTTCTACTGCCGCTATAACAACATAATATAATTGGAATAATAAAATAGACTTCTGAAACTAGAAACCTTATTTTTGCCTTTATATAGTAATGGCAACAAATAGACGTTTGAAATGCTCAAAGGGTTTGTTTTGCTATACATTCTAAATATAAAGATAGAGGTTTCTCTTGCAAACTTATTAGTTTTCAGATGTTGTTGATGAGGACTCACTGTGCTAGCAGCATTACTAGTTCAGCGTATCCCCGTGGAGAACTGGCAACCTTACTTACCGCAGAAACACAACACTACATCAGAGTCGTGTTATTTCACTGCGGTCTTCTGAAAGGCGGAGGTACAGTCCCCAGTCGGGCGGCTGCAGTTTTAATGGGATAACCCACGGGAGATCCCAATTCGCTCTTCTCTTGATTACACACACATACAAACACAGGTCAGATGAAACTGAATAAAACCTTCATCACATGACACCACTGCTTCAACCACACAGCCAGCACTACAGACTACTCTAATCTAATGTAATTAATATTATCGGATCAACTACATAAATAGTTCTAGATTGAATAGTCCTTCCCATTGATAGTGACGCCCACGATATATTACTTGTATTGAAATTAATTAACTCCCAAAATAGTTGGGATAATCCTTTATTTGATCGAAGATATATTTACTCTCAGATACAGGGATTGGACGCAAACTAGTCCTAGAACTTTGTACATTATTTTGAAGCTATTTTAGTGTCAATTACTTCAAAATTTGTATATTAGTCAAGATGATTAGTTATTTCCAAGCCTTGGTGGCCTTGTGATTTAAGCAACAGCCTGTCATCTGATGGGCCCAGGTTGAAACCCCGGCCTGTACCAATGAGTTTTTCTAAGCTTAAGTACAGTTAACACCATGAGCTTAAACAGAGAGGTAGGGTGTATTGGGATCTCCCGTGGGTTTTCCCATTACAATTGGAGCGACTCGTCTGGGGACTGTACCTCCACCTTACAGAAGACCGCAGTGAAATAAGACTACTTTGATAGTGTTGTGTTTCCGCGGTATTAAGGTTGCCAGTGCTTCACGGGGATACGCTGCGCCAGCAGTAATGCTGCTAGCACAGTGAGTCCTCATCAACAACATGGTTGGTAGCCCGTTAGTGATACCCCTGGTATAGCTAGCGGCTATAGGCTACGGTGACTACTTACCATCAGGTGGGCCGTATTGTTTGCCACCATAGTGGTATAAAAACGACTATAATTTTGGGTGGCCCTGACTTTACATACGAAATTGTATTTTGACGACACTCAGAGGAGTTACGTAGGCCTACAGACGTTGAATGTCGTTTTAGTATTGACCGTACAAAGAAGCATGTGTTAATTTTTCAGTTTACTTCAGTCAGTCACCCTTTAGCGCCTCTGGGTACAGCCTATTTGACTCACAAACGGACTCGACGCAGATGTTAATCGGTTCAGATTGATTCAAACAGGCCAGTTGGAGTTACAATAAATTAATATTGATTAAATAGATACAGACTTAATATCATCTGCTGAAATATTGCACAAGGGACGGAATTCACGGTTTATATATAATGTACAAATTACTTGTAAATATTAACTTTTTTATACCAAAAAGGCATACGGCCCACCTGATGGTAAGCGGTCACCGTAGCCTATATCCGCTAGCAATACCAGGGGTATCACTAACGGGCTGCCAACCATGTTGTTGATGAGGACTCACTATGCAAGCATTACTATTAGCCCAGCGTATCCTCGTGGAGCACTCGCTAAATAACTTACCCCAGAAACACAACACTATATCAAAGTAGTGTTATTTGACTGCGGTCTTCTGTAAGGTGGAGGTAAAGTGCCCAGTCGGGCGGCTCCAATTTAAATGGGAAACGGGAAATCCCAAATTGCCCTACATCTCTTTTTTAAAGCTCATAGTGTGATTAATCACTGTACTTTAAGCTTAGAAAAACTCATTGGTACAGGCCGGGATTCGAACCTGGGTCCATCAGTTGTCAGGCCGTTGCTTTAACCCCAAGGCCACCACGGCTTGTAAATGATTTATACACAGTCCAAAGTTCTATTCTCTTTCGAGAATTCATTCTCGTGAATTCAACTATGAACCGGATTTCATTGTACAATGCCCAGTAGGAATTACATTCATTGAATTGATAATTTCACCATAAAAATTCGACTTCATTTTGTAACTGAAAGAACATAAGCAAAATATTTTCCCAACTTTTTAATGTAACTAATAAATAATGTGAATCGCCGATGAATAGAAATTCTATATAGAATTACCTGTTTTAACGCTAAGAGATCGGTTATAACGATGACTTTCATCATATCTGTTAATGCAAAATCGAAAAAATAAAACGATTTTTGAGATAGATACGGAGAAACATGAAGAATTTTTTTTACAAGCTTTATCTACTTTCATCCCCGGCGTATGTAATCAAATAATGCAAGTTAAATTTGACCCTCATTCCAGTGTATTGCTAGCGGCTATAGGCTTCGGTGACTGCTTACCATCAGGTCAAAATCAATTGTAAGAATGCTTATAGTCAATTAAAACTAGTCTTGTCGAGTGCTAAAGATAATCTTACCCTGGTACATACGGTCTGTAACCATCCAACTGAACGCCGGATATGACGTAGCTTAACTTCGCAGTTTCGATCGACATGCGCAGTACGAGCCCCCACATTAGTTTATTTTTAAATTACCGGTACAAGTGCGTATACAATCTTTTTATCCACGGCATGTTTGTTGATTTCAATTTAACAATTTACTGATGGCAAAGACATCTTTTTAATACGAGATAAGGAATTAATTCCCCTGGTGGTAAGCGTCACGCCGCATGCAACAGATGCAGTTCCACCCAGGAGCTTTAATAGGAAAGTCCCGCGTGGCTGTACTGCGCTCGTTACCTCGACACCTTAGTGGTATAAAAAACTGATAAAGTTGCGATTTTAACAAATGAAGTCATTTGTTTAACATCTAGTTTGTTTTATTTCAATCAGATGTACCTTGAATAAACAAACAATGGTTCTTCATTAGCTTTATAAGTGGAAGTATAATTACGAAGTTGCAGGCACAACAAGTAGTAAATACATAGCGATAAAATGTTGTAACATAAAGCCAGACAGACATGGACTGGGAAAATACTAGGGTACTTACTAAACGATCTTTTTGAACCCTTAAAAAAACCATTAGAGTTTTTTTTTGTACCCCTAAGGTGGCACACAAGCATACGGCCTACCTGATGGTAAGCATAACCGTAGCCTATAGCCGCTAGCAATACCAGGGGTATCACAAACGGGGTGCCAACCATGTTGTGAATGAGGACTCACTGTGCTAGCAGCATTACTACTAGCCCAGCGTATCCTCGTGTAGCACTGGCAACCTTACTTACCGCAGAAACACAACACTACATCAAGTAGTGTTATTTTGAGTGTGGTCTTCTGTAAGGTCGAGGTACAGTCCTCAGTCGGGCGGCTCCAATTTTAATGGGAAATCCCAAATCGCCCTACCTCTTTTTTTAAATACTAATAACTTATGCCGATTGAATTAAATTTAAAACGATTACCAACTCTATTTACGGTCCAAAAACACGTCACCCATAGACTGTGAAAGCGACGCGACTGCAAACATAGCTTGGTGATACAAAGTTGTTGTTGCTGCCGCGTCACGTTCACAATGTAGCCACGATTGTGTTCTTGAAGCGCAAATAAGTTTGTAATTCAACTGAATTAAAGCTTTCATCTACAGCATGTTTACTTATTGGAATCAAAATAGTCATAATTTAGTTTCAAAGAAAGGGCTATAAAGAGAGTATAGAGCGCCATTTCACTTGACTTACACAACTCTTGCTTCTTCTGCATTCATCAATCTCTTAATTCATGCCTGCCGTTCCGTTCCGAGTACTCTTTACCTCTCCATCATTGAGAACTTTGTAAAGGACATCGTCCATTTTAGTCCAAATCTAAAAGTGTCGGGTAACGCATTTTTTTTTGGATATTCTGTTTCAGCTTGTGCATCTGAACATTTTTACTATGGCATCAAACCGGTAGGACCATTTTAGTTGATTTTATTGGAGTTCGAAAATCTAATTTTTCATACATTTTTGTTGAAAATAGGAATTCAAAATAACTAAAACAAATGAAATGTCCTGTAATGTCCAACTTAGTTTTAATAGTTAGACAGAACTTCCGCGGCTTCTTCTTCCAATCACATTGTCAGGATAATAATAATATCTTCACGCCTTTCCCACAAGGGTCCCCGAAGGGGTAGGCACAGGTGCTACAACACCCACTTTCCACCGAAGATAATTGAGCGCCAACGTGACAGATGGTGAGTCCGTCGCCGTCTCTTAGGCACTACATGGGATGACCCCAGCAATTAACGACCAATTTCACTTCTGAGTACCATTTCCAAGCTGCTGGAACGCATTATAAATAAAAGGCTCGTAGCTTTTCTAACAAAACACAAAGTTATTAGTGACCGCCAATTCGGATTCCAACAGGGAAGATTTTGTGAAGATGCCGTTACTCTTCTCACGAACACCGTAGCCTCTCACCTAGATAAAGGGTCGAAATGTATCGGTGTTTTCTTAGACCTCGCTAAGGCATTCGACTCCATATCAATCCCGATCCTCTTAAAGAAAATCGAGGTTTATGGCATCAGAGGAACGGCTCTTAATTGGTTTTCTGATTATTTATCGGGGCGTCGTCAATGCGTCAAGCTTTCTGACGCGACAAGTAGCTTCAAATCAGTTACTTTTGGCGTTCCCCAGGGAAGCATTCTGGGCCCTTTTTGCCCTGGGCATTCTTTGTTTCTGCTGTACCTAAATGATATCGCTTCTCTTCCCATACTTAATTCAGAAATCCATTGTTATGCGGATGATACAGCCTTCATCTTTCATGAAAGCTCTTGGCCAGGTGTCTGTCGAAATGCTGAGAGGGGCATGGCGGCGGTGTCGAGTTGGTTGCAGCGAAACTTATTATCTCTCAATACTTTAAAAACAAAGTTCTTGTGCTTTCACAAGACTGCTGCGTCTGCACCGTTCTCGGTAACCGCCCTGAAGATCCACTCAAAAAACTGTGATTTCGAAGTTTTAGGAAATAATTGTGATTGCAGAGAAATCAGCCGGTTAGAGTCGTTCAAATATCTTGGTGTGGTTCTTGATGAAAGGATCACATTCAAAGCACATGTGGCAGAAACGTGTAAGAGAGTGAGGAAGGTCATATACGTAATGAAGAACTTACGTGAAGCAACCGACGGTAAGATTCTGAAAATGGTCTATATGGCGCTTTGTCAGTCTCTTTTGGGTTACTGCATACTGGCTTGGGGTGGTTCATCGCCTTCGTTAATTCTTCCTCTCGAAAGCGCTCAGAGGGGTGTATTAAAAACAGCGCTTAAAAACCGCTTCGGTATCCCACCGACACTCTATACGAAAAGGCTGGTGTATTGAGTGTCCGGAAATTGTACATTGTCAGAGTGGTATCTGCCGTCCATAAAACAGTTTTAAATTCTGACGAATACGACAAGCTGTCAAGAAATCGCATCTTCAAGTTACCCAATATTCGCACGGCCACTTCGTTTGCGCATCGTTTCGGAATCTTTCTGTTTTCCTTTATTTATAACAAATTTGATAGTGTTTGCAATCTTAAAGATTGCACTGTAAGGGAAACCAAAGCACTCATTACGAATACCTTACTGAAGTGGAGTTATTCGGAAACTGAAGACGTTCTAAGGGTCATCGAATGAGACTGCAGCTATTTCACGTAAACGAACCCATGCTGACACGCATGCAGAGACACACACACACACACACGCACATCATATCCACAGTGTTTATTTTTAGGATTATATTGTTATTTTTTTCTAAATTTACCTGTTTTTCCGTAATTTGCCATGTATATCGATTACTTTCCTCATAGGACAGGCTATGCCTAGTGTGAGGAATAAAAATATTGTGTAATGTAAGGCTCATGGAAATAAATATTTTATTTTTATTTATTTTTTTATTACATACGTCCTTGAATTCCTTCTCAGACGTATACAGGTTTCCTCACGATGTTTTTCTTCACTGTGGTGTAACTAATCACTGCACTGAAGTTAGAAAAACTCATAAGTACAGACCACTGGGATTCGAACTTGCGTCGCTAGAATAGCAGGCAGCGCTTCATACCACACGGTCATAACGGCTCTCTACTTGGGAGGAACCGAATTAATTCGATTAGTTTTCTATTTAGCATCGACTTAGCTATCATTGTACGCAGAAATTCCCATTTCCCAATGCAAGAATCCTGTAATAATTTATGAGTAAGCCTGTCGGCTATAAAAGGGAAGCTTTCGACGGAACGAATCATTTGCTCCCGAACAATCTTCCAGTCAACATACCGACTTTACTAAAGCTTATAGTTGTCTCGAAAATATCGAAACTAGTGACGTAATACTATTCCTGCGATTTCTCTCTAGAAGCAGTGTCCTTTGTTGTGATTTTTTTTTTAGTGCTTTGAATACAGTTGGGAGAGTTATTGAGGTATTTTTGTTATGTTTTTTTAATATTTAGTTATTAATTTATTGTATATTAAAGATTTTTACCCCTTTTTAGTTTGTTGAACTGCATTTTTTTCTGATTTTATGATTACTTTTTTTAATATTAGCTTTTAGATAGTTAATTTTTTGATCAGGGCTTTTAAAAAAATACTGGTTTGTTTATCGACTATGAATGAAAACTTTTTAATTAATTAAACGAACAGAAAATCTTGTATATAAATTATAATTAAAAGAATGAAAATTTAAATTGACAGTTTTAATTGGAAACGTAGAAAAACTATAACATTAAAATTAAATTCCAATATTTTATATTATTACATATATCTTAACTTTGAAATGTTTTTTTTTTTTTTTCCAAAAAACGTGAACCCAAAATTAATTTAACAATCCATGTATGTATTTTTTTATGTACGTACGTACTCCGTAGCGCTTAAACTATTCACCCTATTTTGATGAATAAGGTGTCAATCGATCAATGAATAAATTCGTTAATATGGCCCGGGTAACATAGGCTACATTTTAACCGACTTCAACATTATAAAGAGTAGATTTTACCTTGTAAGCCCCGAACTTAACCGATTTCATTCCTTTTTAGCGCGTCATTTATATTTTATTTGCGTATTCTTTTTTCAAACTTTTTATTGGAGTATCTTGCACGTGCGTCTACGCATGTGAGCGTAGCAAGCGTGTGTTGTATTGGATTTATTTCATGGGACAAGTTGCTCTGTTACCAATCTTTTATATTTATGATATTTCGATTGAAATCATTGCCAAGTCCCTCGCGGGGTAGTCAGAGAGTATAGCGCGTCATATCAATTTAATTACAAGCCTCTTTTGCTTCTTCTACATTCATCAATCTTTTTTATACCGCTAAGGTGGCACACAAGCGTACGGCCCACCTGATGGTAAGCAGTCACCGTAGCCTATAGCCGCTAACACCAGGGGTATCACTTACGGGTTGCCAACCATGTTGTTGATGAGGAATCACTATGGTAGGAACATTACTTCTAGCCCAGCGTATCCTCGTGGAGCACTGGCAACCTTACTTACCGCAGAAACACAACACTACATCAAGTAGTGTTCTCTCTATACATGCCCGCCGGATCCGAGTACTCTTCACCTTTCCATCATTTAGTAATTTATCAATTTGATCTAGAGAGCTAGACCTCGCCCTTCCACGGCTTCTTCCACTCACATTTGCAATTCTATTTTGTCAGTCTTTCTTTATTCATTCCTTTTATATGTCCGTACAATGTACCTATCCCTTTTAACCCCCGACGGAAAAAGAGGGGTATATCCGTGTGTCTGTCTCTGTCATCGTAGCTTCTAAACGGATGAACCGCTTTTGAATTACATAGTTCTTGTTGGTTGAAGAGTGGTTTTAGCTGATTTGGAGTCAGTCGTTTTTAATTTATCTTAATAATTATTTATACCACTAAACTATAAAATAATATATTGAGCTGATAATGATAATAATGGTTTACAAAATATTTGGATTCCAACACGTACACTGCGATATTAGATTCCTAAATATTGAATCATTTATTTAAAATTACATCATTCATTTTGAACTGTCACATATTTCATTAATTAAATAATAGCTGTTATTAATTTATCTTTATTATTTCGTAGGTACGTGTTATTTACGTGAATGTTACAACATGTTAGCTCAGTGTAGATAATAAGTATTAGGTACTACAATTCAATGATTGCATTTCTTACATGATAGTCATTCATACTTATAAAGATTACCGCTTGATAAAAGGTCTACAACACTAATTTATAAGTAGAGATTGTGGTAAGCACAATACATTAGCGAAAATCGCATCCAAATCAGTTAAGGCGCTTCTGAGATTAGCGTGCACAAACGCACAGACAAAACGGTTGACCATTGAAATTTGCCATATAGATGTACCATGCCCTGAACTGAAACATGTTTCAATGTGGGTATCATTTTGTTATCCACACTAATATTATAAAGAGGAAAGATTTGTATTTTTGTATGTAACGAATAAACTCAAAAAGTACTGGACCGATTTTAATAATTCTTTTTTCATTAGAAAGCTACATCATCACTGAGTAACATAGGCTATATATTATACTAGCTGCCCGCCCCGGCTTCGCTCGGGTAGACATAATATTTGATAAATGTCTATAGGCTCCGAAACTACTGAACCGATTTCAAAAAATCTTTCACCGTTTGAAAGCTACACTATCACTGAGTAACATAGGTTAGCTGCCCGCCCCGGCTTTGCACGGGTAGACAAAATATTTCATATCAATTTCTACCCGTGCGAAGCCGGGGCGGGCAGCTAGTCGCGGATAAAATAGCGACTTGGGTTTTTTTAATGTAAATGCTGGCCCTATTTCCACGAATAATTTATTCTAGCGATGATTCATGACGCAAGAATGCTTAGAGCTAACTGTTAGGGGTAAAAAAAATCCCATTCAACCATTATACCCCATGTAGAACAAAAAATGGACCATAAGTGGTTTTAATACCTTTGAAGAACCGCGTTGTGTTCATTCATTTTGTTTTAATTTTTTTTTTCAAAAGATCTTTTTGCCTCTAACGAGGTTGATTTATGCTGGCCAGGTCAATGCTCTCAGCCCTATGCTGCTATGTTACAGTACATCTACTTGTATTCCAATAAGGTGGCCAATACATACGTTCTACCTGATGGTAAGCGGTTACCACAGAATGTGAACGGTTGCAACACCGGCTACCAAGCGTATCACTCAATGCTGGCAACAATATCTCCCGCTTCTTGAAACACCCCATGCTTTATCCCTTGGGATCACCATCGGGAGATCGGTACACTACCTACCTTTTTAAAAGAGGGAGGGCTAATTGGGATCTCCCCTGGGTTTTCACATTAATAATGTAGCCGCCAGACTGGCGACTGTATCTCCACCTTATAGAAGACACCAGTGAAATAACACTACTTTGTTGAAGTGCTGTGTTTCTGCGGTAAGTATGGTTGCCAGTGCTCCACGATGATACGCTGCGCTAGTTGTAATGCTACTAGCGCAGTGAGTCCTCATCAACAAAATGGTTGGCAACTCGTTGGTGATACCTCTAGTATTGCTAGTGGCTATATGCTACGGTGACTGCTTACCATCAGGTGGGCCGTAGGCTTGTGTGACACCTTAGTGGTATAAAAAAAACTGAAAATGTTAATGATGGCAAGGTAAAGATTACTTTGAACCGGTGGGCATGTATGAAGAGATTTTTGTATGGAGAAGTGAAATGCCGCTCTATACTCTCTGCCTACCCTGTGAGGGACTTGTCGTGATGATAATGTGATATGTATCATGATGTCAATAGTTCGAGTGAACAGACAAATATTTTTTTACTGCTTTTAAAATTTCATTTGTACGTGATAGATAGATAGATATATGTATATCTATATCATTTCCGCCATAACTTTATATAGGTATGTACTTGTAAATCGGCTAACTTTCAGGATATATCTTATCTTATAAATCGTTTTATCGATAAAATATTAAAATGTGATAGATAAGACTGTCGAAAATGTTTGACCTACTTATGACGCATTTTTAAGAAGCAAAATTAAATGTTCCTTAAAATATAAAGGTTAGCAACGAATGATACCTCTGGTATTGCAAGCTTCCTTAGACTACGGTGGTTTAAAACGGTTTGTCTGGCTTGCCCTGTTTGGTTTTTGATTAGTTTCTGTGTGTTAAATCGTGGTCCCTATGTACCCTTAAAAATAATGATTAATTTCAAAGGGGCGTTCGGGACTACGGTCCTGGTCGCAATTGCCCGCTCAAAAATACTTATTAACTAGCGGCCCGCTTCGGCTTCGCACGGGTAGACATTTATCAAATATTTGGTCTACCCGTGCGGAGCCGTGGCGGGCAGCTAGTATAATATAATATATACGCTATGTTACTCAGTGATAATGTAGCTATTATAATTAGTAAGATGTAAGGTGGCTTTCGGGACCGTGGTCCCGGTACCCCAGCTAGCCGACTAGAAGTGACGACTTTTATTTAAGTACTTAAAAAAAGGAGTTAGGGCTGTCAACTATTACACATCATACGCGACTACTGTACAGCTTTTCATCGTCAGGTCTTCACACCACAGTCGCTAAATTAGCAACACTTTTCTCCGACTTCATGTAAAGCATTTTCGTAATTTACGAAATTACTCCCATAATGAGAGATGTTATACATCAAAAATAATTTAATATTTTAATTTTATGACACTAGAGTCGGAAATTGGCCGGAAATAAATTGCATCCCTACGAAGCCAGGTCGCGTCGCTAGTTTAACATTAATAATAATAATCTCTTATTTCCCTTGGTCACGGCATCACGCGTGAACATCTAGATTTCGCTAATTCTTTCTTTTGTGTTTTTATTATCAGGAGAACGTTCTTAAGAAAAAAATAACAGAACTTTTTCGAGATAACCTAAAAGTACTTTTTTCTCTGGTGTATTACTTGACATCTGCATGCATAGCTAGGACAGGACGGAGATATAATTAAGCACTAAAATTTATATCAACGTTTTTCCTTTGTTACAGATAATTCCTACGTAGAATCTCATCAGCCTATTATAAGTGACAATGAACGCCGTATTGGTTGTGTTTGTGGTGACCGCTTTCCTCGGCAACACGCGGTCGACGAATGTGAACAAACATATGAAAATGTTCGCTGAAACGGACAATCACATTGAAGCTGATGGTAAGTCAGAACTTATAATTTTCAATTCTCTATATTTCCACTCACCGCGCAATATTATGTGGGTGACGCACAAACACACTAGTTATAAACTAAACAAATGCCTTGCCTTGCGGTTGAAGCAACGGACCAATTAATTTTCTAAGCTTAAGTACAGTGATTAATCACACCAAGGTTGCCAGTGCTTCACGAGGATACGCTGCGCTTGTAGTAATACTGCTAGTGAGTCCTCATCAACAACAGAGTTGGAAACTCGTTACTGATACCCCTGGTATTGCTAGCGGCTAAGCTACGGTGACTGCTTACCATCCACCAGGTGGGCCGTGTGCTTATTGTGCTACCTTCGCGGTATAAAAATAAAGTTTAATATCTCTTGTCACATTATTAGCCTTACTATAAATTATCAAGATTAAGTCACATTGGTGCTGACTCTGTTTTTCAAAATTATTTAAACCAACCTATTTTTGCAGGACTTAATAGTACTGCCATCTTTATTTAAGCCCGCGCATGAGAAACGGATAGCAAGACTTTTAGTCCTGTCAAATTAGTTTAGTTATCTACACTAATATTATAAAGCGGAAAGATTTGTATTTTTGTATGTAACGAATAAACTCAAAAAGTACTGGATTTTAATAATTCTTTTTTCATTAGAAAGCTACATCATCACTGAGTAACATAGGCTATATATTATACTAGCTGCCCGCCCCGGCTTCGCTCGGGTAGACAAAATATTTGATAAATGTCTATAGGCTCCGAAACTATTTAACCGATTTCAAAAAATCTTTCCGTTAGAAAGCTACACTATCACTGAGTAACATAGGCTAGCTGCCCGCCCCGGCTTTGCACGGGTAGACAAAATATTTGATATCAATGTCTACACGTGCGAAGCCGGGGTGGGCCGCTAGTTAACAATAAAATACAAATATTATATATTGCACACCATGAAAAAAAAATGACAGAATCAAAATAATATCCATTCATTGTAGAGTAAAACAAAAGACGGTCTTATTTAGCGATCTCTTCCAGGCAACCTTTGTTAACTGTAATTTTTTAATTTAAAATAATACTGTCCATTGCTCCATAATTAAGTTTTGAGACCGCTGGTCCAGTGGTTAGTTATACCTGACTGCTACGCTGGGGTCGTGGGTTCGATTCCCGCCGGGGAAAACGTTGATGTGTTAAACATTTGTGTTTGCTTGCGTTTTGGTGTTTGATATGTATTAAAAAAATATATATAAATATTGTATCTGCTGGTTTCCATAGTACAAGCTTTGCTTAGTTTGGGGCCAGATGGCGTTCTGTGATAATGGTGCCAATTCTGTGCCGGTAGCATGAACTTTTTCGACAACGTTTTCGTATCGCCTTCGACTATTTTTGTATTGAAAAATGAACAGCGCTGCGGCGGTGAAAAGTGGAACTAAAAATTAGCATGTCAATTTTGACATTTCGCGAGTTACGTTTTCGTATATGTTGTCGACAATGTTCCTGCTACCGGCACTGTTGTACAAAATTAACTGTCAAATTAGTTATGTTTAGTAATCTTGAAAAACAGAATCCACACTAATGTCCAAGCATTATTATTACGTATTTTGTCCACAGAACTGCCGAAACAGTCATCGTTGCGTAAATTCGTGAAACTTGTCCAATTTCCGGAACCTTCGTATGTCGTGGAGTGCGGAAAGCCTGTCGAGCTGACCTGCAGTGCCTTCGGAACCCCCGCTCCTACCGTCCACTGGTTTCGAAACGATGCTCCTGTCTACGAGGTAAGGGATTAAAATACAATAGAGACTCGATTAACCGGAGAAATTTTTGTCGTAAGGCATTATGGTGTTTGCAAAGGAGTAGATACTGTATGGGATTCTTCAAACGAAAATGTATCTGGTTTTGATGGTGAAGAACAAATAATTCCAGCGTTAGATCTAATCTTCACATGTATTACGAGTTTTGGGAATATGGTAAAAATGTTGCAGCAGGGGGTCCACTGATTGCAGTAAAATTTTGAATGGGGTCTACAAGAAAAAAAGTTTGGGAACCTTTGGTCAAGCTGGCTTGCTTGCCATCTAATACTGAGAGCAGAAACATCTTTTAACTACATTTTGATTATGTCAAAGTTATGATTGAATTTTTAGTTACACTTTTCCCCGCCGCAGCGCTGTTCATTTTCCCATACAAAAATAGTCGAACGCGATACGAATACGTAGTCGAAAGCAAATAGATAGTATTTCTGCCTGCTAAGACTACTGTGTCAGAGATGATAGAGTTAAGAGTAATTACTTCACAAGCGCTTCTCCTTTAAACGCTTTTCATATCACTAGCCCCATCTATGAACAGAAAGCAACAAAAATTTTATATGCGCCATCTTTTTCTTTGTTGTGCTAGCACAGGGATTCCTCTCAATATTTGCTTATTATCTTATCAAGCAGCCAGCTACGGTGACCACATACTATCATGCGGGCCATACGCATACTTGTAACATCTTTACAGTGAATAGTCGTACCTCAGAGTAGATAATATACGTAGTACAAAGTAGTACTAATAATCGCGTATCACCAGCGCAATTAATGAACAGTATCAGCAGCATTAAACACTACTAGCGCCATCTATGAACGACTGGTGTAACTAATTTCAATTCAAACCTTTCAGCACGACATGGCATCTAATGAGCTCATTGATACCGAGAGCACGTCAGTAGGAGAGATCAAGTCTACTCTGCTGGTGACGAGGCCGTCTTCTGAAGACCACTACACTTGCCTCGTCTCGGCTGGCATGATGACCACAAGTGCCAGTACTGTTGTTTATACTGAAGGTCAGTTAAAAAATGTTTAATTTCCGCACATCAGTTAGTTAACATCAGAGCCGGTAGCACGAACATTCTTCGACTACGTATTCGAAAATGTAACTCGGGAAATGTCAAAATTGACATAAAAATTTTTGGTTCCACTTTTCACCGCCGAAGCGCTATTCATTTCTCAATACAAAAATAGTCGAAGGCGATACGATAACGTTTTCGCAATTTATTCATGCTTGCCCTACAATACTGTATAGAATTCACTTCACATTAAATGACAGAAGATAATTACCTTCCGTATTGCATTTAGGTTTTTTTGTTATACAATGGAATCCATTTCGGTCCAAATCTGAAAGTGCCGGCCATCGCATTTTTTTTATTACCAAAGCTGTAAGACCTTTGTAGTTGATATTATTTGAGTTCGAAAATCTGAAATTTCATACTTTTTGTTGAAAATAGGAATTCAAAATAACCAAAACAAATGAAATGTCCTGTAATGTCCAACTTTGGTGTCATAGTAATAAATGCTCAGACGGACAAGCTCTAACAGAATATACAAAAAAATGCGTTGGACCATATCTATTTATGAAACATCGATGATGTCCTTTTATACTTGGTGTAATACAAATAAAATGACACTTAATTTGGATAAATGTTTCTATATTCAATTTACTAGAAACAATATTGCTGCACCGAACTCGTATTACTTAATAACTAAACATCTGACCCACGTTACAGAAATACGCGATCTAGGTATAATTCTAGATCAAAAGCTAAGGTTTGACAAACATATAATCACAATTGTAGCAAAAGCTTTTAAAATGCTAGGTTTTGTACTTAGAAACACACAGGATTTCAGAAAGCCATCAACGAAAATTACGTTGTTCAATTCGTTGGTTCGATAAATTTTAGAACATAACAGTGTAATATGGAACCCCTTCTACAATGTTTACTGCAATAGGTTAGAAGGTGTCCAAAAACGTTTTTTATATCACCTATCTTATCAAGATCACCTTGCAAACAGGTTGCCTAGTTATAAAGAACGCCTTGCACGCTACAGCATTCATCCCTTGGCCAGTAGACGCAAGCTACTAGATTTAGTCTTCTTACACAAATTAATTAATGGTAATTTGGATTGCGGTGATCTACTTGCCGCTGTTAACATAACTGCTCCTATCCGTTTGTTTGCCTAGGAAAAAATCATTTGGCCTATTAATTCCATCTTCATTCCGGACCAACCTCGGGTATAATTCCATTATGCCAAGACTCTGCAGGTTGCATAATACACTATCGAAAAGCAATGACCTTGACTTGAGTTTGTCTTTATGCAGCTTTAAGAAGTTGCTCCACAAAAATCTATCGAAGTTTGTCATTAGCTCCTTTTAAAGACTTTTCAATTTATTTTATCTTATTTTAATTTAATATTTAATTTAATTTATATCAATTTATGTTTACGATAGTCTCGAGTGTATTGTTTCTCTCCCTTTATATTATATTACTTGGTGTGAAGGTCGAGACTAATTTTGTTTAATTTGAATGTTGTGTTCTTCTATAATTGTTGGAACATCCATAACTAAATTGTGTACCTGATATTTATAAATGTGTTATGTATCTGATGTTGAAGAACCAAATAAATAAATAAATAAATACGAAACTTGCTGCCACGACTACAGACCTAGGATTTTCGTATCCCTGGTCCCTACAGGCGATGTCCTGTCTTAGCTTTGAATTCATATGTCAAATACACCACAGAAAATAGGACATTTAGTTTAATCCCATAAATCTATAATAAATTCTGGTTTTTTTGTCACATTTTTTTTTATATTAAGAACCTTCACCTGACAAACAAAAAAAAAGCGAAATCGGTGTAGCCGTGATGCCGCCGTGACCAAGGGAAATAGGAATGCATTTGTCAACTGAACTGTACGACCAAAACCAGGTGCAACAGCTTATTGAATCAACTGAACAACCGAGAAAAATATTCCCACTTGTTCAGTCAACTGTGCCGGTAGCAGGAACATTGTCGACAACTTATTCGAAAACGTAACTCGCGAAATGTCAAAATTTTCATACTAATTTTTCACCGCCGCAGCGCTGTTCATTTTCCAATACAAAAATAGTCGAAGGCGATACGAAAACGTTGTCGACAATGTTCCTGCTACCGGCACAGAACTAGTGGGAATAAACCTTTTTTTATATATAAAAGCTTTACCTACACGACATATCTTAGCCTACAAGTCTCCACACACCCAAATCATTTTTAGATATTGGAGAAGTAGTACATTTTAATTGTACTTTAAGTTTATTATTATCTTAAAATACTTTCTCATCATTTTGCACTACCTACTTATAATAACATTTACTTATTACATTATATTATAATAAATAGCTATATTGTAATCATATTTACAGATATCGCATGCCGTGGTTGCCTATAATTGTGGCAGCATTTAGTTACAAGCCTCATTGATAAATTACAACTATGTTAAGTGTAATGCTAGTCATGTTGGCGATCCTTAAATAAATTAATAAATATCTCGTTCAGGTTGTAACGGAGACCTCTCTGAGCGAGCTAAGCTGTTCCCCCAAGCGCCCCGCATCGTGGTGCACTACTCGATGTTCCTGGACGTGATCGGGCACAGCGCGGTGCTGCCCTGCCGCGCGCGCGGCCACCCGCGGCCCCGCGTCTCGTGGCGCGACGAGAAGGGCAACCTGCTCAAGGATAGCCGGATGCAGGTACGAGCCTAATATTATAAATGCGAAAGTTTGTGAGTATGGATGCATCCGTACTGAAGCCGTGGTGGCCTTGTGGTTGAAGCAACGGTTGTCATCTGATGTTGTGGGTCCTCATCAACAACATGGTTGGCAAACTGTTAGTGATATCTCTGGTATTGCTAGTGGCTATAGGCTACGGTGACTGCTTACCATCAGGTGGACCATATGCTTGTGTGAAGTTGGGAAGTTATCCCGGGAAAACACTTCAGGTGATTCTAAGCTTAACGCGGACGTAGTCGCGGGCAGAAGCTAGTCATTCATAAATGTTTAATCAAATACTTATCACTGTCTGTCTATACTAATATTATAAAGAGGAAAGATTTGTATTCTTGTGTATATGTTTGTATTGAATAGGCTCTGAAACTTCTGACCGATTTCAAAAAATATTTCACCGTTAGAAAGCATTATCACTGAGTAACATAGGCCATATATTATTTTAGCTGCCCTTCCCGGCTTCGCACGGGTAGATAAAATATTTGTTAATTGTCTACCCGTGCGAAGCCGGGGCGGGCCGTTAGTTACTAATTAACTAGTAACCAACTGAACCATTATTACGGCTAAACTATATCATAAACTTTAGGGCAAAGGGTAACCGCTTACTATCAAACTTGTTTGCTTGTCTGATTAAAAAAAACATACTAGAAAATAGTTAATGCGAAAGTAACTCTGACTGTTTGTTTGTTACCTTTTCACGACTAAACGGCTGAACGGATCGTAATGAAATTTGGCAATGAGATAGATTATATCATGGGGACGGACATAGGCTACTTTTGTCTTTAAACAAATGCAGACTAATTCGCGGGTAACAGCTAAACAATTGTGAACCTAAAACAAGCCGTAGAGGTGGTGGGAAAACAATTTTGGAGGTCTGGGAGCAAGCCATGTATTTATTATTTGTCCCCAGGTCCTCCGTACGGGAGAGCTGTTGATCTCTGGCATTAGATGGAGTGATATGGGAGCTTACACTTGCGAGGCGAGGAACTCGAGAGGAACGGCTAAGGCCACTACATTCCTCTATCCTGCCAAGGTATGGACCAGAGAATAGAACGTAGATGCCCTCATCTTCACACACCACTGGGGACTGTACCTCCGCCTTACAGAAGACCGCAGTGAAATAACACTACTTTATGTAGTGTTGTGTTTCTGCGGTGAGTAAGGTTGGTGCTCCACGAGGATACGCTGGGCTAGTAGTAATGCTAGCACAGTGATTCCTCATCAACAACATGGTTGGCAACCCGTTAGTGATATCCCTGGTATTGCTAGCGGCTATAGGCTACGGTGACTGCTTACCATCAGGTGGGCCGTATGCTTGTGTGCAACCTTAGTGGTATAAAAAATAATATCTATCAATATAAGGGAATCTATCAACGTCATTCTCACCAACTTTAAAACGACCGATCATTTTGAAAATTTACCCATTAAGGACTGATGAGAATACAATAATTTTATAACTTTGGCCTGACCAGGATCATCAGGTGGTCATTTAGACCTTCATAAGTGCCTTATTATGGCCTAAACGGAATATATTTTTTTTTATATTTTCCACGCAACCGTAACATAACAACTTTCTTTTATTGTTCCAGGCTGGATAAACAGACAGACAGGAGAAGCCGCGTCTATTATTACTTAAACTGGATGTTCCTTTAGATAAGAGTCATTTTGTAAGGGCGCATAGCCGCATATACACTGAGCGTACAATCTGCTGCGATTATTGTCGTCTTAGTTAGAACAAACTTGCAACTGGTCTCATTTGGGACTTTATTTTGTGATTTTACAAGTACATACTTTAACCACCCGATTACTGAGAAAACATGGTTTCCTCATAATGCAGGGTTTAATTAATCTGTGTTTTACTTCAACTATTTGTCAAAGGACTGACTTAACGACATAGACGTCGGGTCGTAAAATTCACGAAAACAGTATCCAAAACCTGAATGTAGATTATTGTATAAATAATAAACATTTAAAAATCGATGTTATCTTATTAGCTCACAGTTGAAATTTGCTTGCAACAATATATCTGTATAAGACAGTCGACCAATCGGGGCTGACGCATTCGCATTTTGGTGTATTTTAGTTCCGGACACTTTTGAGCGCAGAACCAAAGTCCATGTATTATTAGGTCAGTGTTTCAAAGACAATTAAAGAAAGCTACGTCAAAAATGTAAAGTTGAAAATATACGTTAATAAAATGGGCTATGTCTATGATGATATGAATAACACTTTTTGAATTACAACACTATTTAGTTACGAAATTACGATATTTTGCGAGATATATAGCCTATATTTATTTTAAATGCTTCTTTATTTGTTTTATTAAACATATAGTGCGAAATAACTTCAAAATAAATTTACAAATTACGTGTTGAAAACGAACTTATGAACGAAAGCGCAGCATGACGACGCCAGTGAAAATCTACTTTACTGTGTTATTTTTTAAATCTAACTTAAGTTAAATATTAAATATGTTGGAATGAATAAAAATGATTATTCAAATGAAAACAACTCATATTTTATTTGTGATCCATTAAAAAACTATTTGGACTGTGATTTGAAAATGGATATGAAAACAGGATATTGTTAATATCTTACTTATAAAATCTAATTAAATAAAGCTACTTTGATTTATTTCTGTTTTTGAAATAGCTTCTATTCAATTAGTATCACTAACACACCTCAATTTATTAAATTATCAATGCTTATTACTAATTATTTCGATTTTATCAATCTATCTCGTGACATAGAGTCGTCGACTGTCGCCTAGACTGCCTATTTTATAGAATCTTCTTTAAAAGAATTTTTAATCACCAAAGCAAGGCACAGGATTATAATTAAGCTTGACAAGTAAATCGGCCACTACATAAACAGGATCGCCCATCTTATTAAAAGTTAAATCCTTCAAATTTACAAAAGGTGACACCTTGTCTAGTGCATACTTGTATTTATTGTACACGTACACCCCGTCCTTTGCTCCGATGAAGGGTTTGTAGTTACTATCTGTGGTAAGAACATTGACAGAATATTTCTCATGACTATTAATGAGACGAGTAAGCATTTTCACTCTAAACAACTTATCCCTTTGCAGAAAGAAAATGTTGTCGTCATCATCAGCTATTAGTTTGTCGACTTCAACACCCTGCAGCTCACCAACAGGGTTCACAGTTCCGTATTCAAATTTGTAAGCGCCTCGCCTGCCAGTGGTGTAGTACAAGACATCTTTGAAGAACAAACTTCTTATATCATCATCGACTGGCAGCTTTTCTGGAACCATTTTGTCGTTAAGAGAGAAAAGCCCTTGAGAACCGCCAACGTACACTTTATTCCTTGCTTGATCAACCGCTACTCCCGTCGCATTGCGAATGCCTTCGATAAACCCAACCTTTTTCGTATCAAGATTGATAAAACCGAGAACTCTCGTTGGAACTTTGGCAATGAAGTCGTAGGTAAAGTAAAGTGTATTGTCGTTATTGTTGAGAGCGATCTGATAGATGTGGCCGAAGCCGTCTTTGATGATGTCAACGTCATAATATTTGTGGTTGAAGTCAACTCCGTGGCAGTAGTTGTCAGCGGATGCTGTGCCCAAAACCACAGCAAGGATTACAAGCTTCATAGTTGAATCTGAAACAATGAAGGCAAATAATTTAAAGTTATTAAATACTAGCTGTTACCCGCAAATTCGTCTGCATTTGTTTAAAGACAAAATGAGGTAACGAGACAAATTTTTGTTTGTTTTTTTTTTATACCACTAAGGTGGCACACAAGCATACGGCCCACCAGATGGTAAGCAGTCACCGTAGCCTATAGCCGCTAGCAATACCAGGGGCATCACTAACGGGGTGCCAACCATGTTATTGATGAGGACTCACTGTGCTAGCAGCACATACTACTAGCCCAGCGTATCCTCGTGGAGCACTGGCAACCTTACTTACCGCAGAAACACAACACTACATCAAGTACCTAGTGTTATTTGACTGCGGTCTTCTGTAAGGCGGAGGTACAGTCCCCAGTCGGTCGGCTCCAATTTAAATGGGATAACCCACGGGAAATCCTAAATCCCTACCTCTCTTAAAAGTAACTTTCGCATTTATAATATTAGTCTGGATTACATATTAATTAAACATTAAGATACTAATGAAATATGGTAGCCTGGTGTTACGAAGTGTTGCCTGCAATTCTAGCAAGTTCGAATCCCACTGGTACCAATCAGGTTTTCTAACTTAAGTGCGTTGATTAGTCACACCACTAGCTTTACGGTGAAGGAAAACATCGTGAGGAAAGCTGCATACGTCTGAGAAGAAATTCAAGGTAGTATGTAGTGCTTAGGAGACGGCAACGGACTCACCATCTGTCACGTTGGCACCAAATTATCTTCAAGCCTAGAGATTCGTAAATCGTGGAGTTAAAGAGAATGTAATTTGTAAAGATGAAATGGTATTGCTACGTTGATATGCGAATGTGAGCGGAAGCCGTGGAAGGCCAAGGTGATGATGAACTGGTAAAGAGTATTCGGAACCGGTGGGCATGTATGAAGAGATTGATGAATGTAGAAGAAGCAAACGAGGTGTGCAAGTCAAGAATGAAATAGCAATGTTTACTTTGCCTACCCCGAAAGAGACTTTCTGTGATGATATGTATGAATGAAAAATGAAAGCATGCATTTTAGGGTCGGCAACGCACGAGTGATACCCCTGGTGTTGCAAGCATCTATAGGCTACGGTAACCGCTTACCATCGGGCGGGCCGTATGCTTGTTTGCCACCTTATTTGTATATAGTTACTAACATCAAAATGAAATCCACCAAGTTGCTTTTGCTACTTAAACTACTTGATTTGGCTGTGTGGCTCGAGAATATTGACAGTCAGGAAATCCTATTGAGCCTTGGCGATAAGGCTACGATAAGGTGTCAAGAACAGGGCAAGGGGTTTCGGAAGATAATAATATATGACCCAGAATTTGTTTGTGTAGATATGTGCTTACATGAATGAGAAATAAAATATCATTGACTCGATCTACATAGAACAAATTGTTACGCAAGTTATCTCCGATTCTATGACCCGTTTGTATGACCTCCCGATCTGAAATGGGTAATATTTTTCGCTGACTAACTACAATTTATAGATCTTTTTATGTTGATTTTTATATTTTTTTTATACCACTAGGGTTTCACACAAGCATACGGCCCACCTGTTGGTAAGCAGTCACCATAGACTATAGACGTTAGCAATAGCAGGGGTATCACTAACGCGATGTCGACCCTATTGTTTGGACGATTTGTCTGCTACCAGTGTACTATACTAGCGCAGCGTATCCCCTTTGTCCTTTTTTATTTTTTTTATACCACAGGTGGGAAACAAGCATACGGCCCGCCTGATGGTTAGCGATTACCGTAGCCTATGGACGCTTGCAACACCAGGGGTAACACTAGCACGTTGCCCCCCACGCAATAAGTGGGTAAGTTTGACGCGTGTCTGTCTGCGTGTCTGTCTGTGGCATAGCTCTTAAACGGATGAACCGGTTTTGATTTAGTTTACTTTTGTTTCAAAGGTGACTTAATTGAGAGTGTTCTTAGCTATGACTTTTATAGGTTTATTAATTTATAATTCAGGATTGGCAGCAAAATGGAATTTCAACTATGTATTCGAACACTTAACTCTCAAAATATTTGTACGATTTTTTTGTTTCACTTTATGCCGCAGCGCTGTTAATTTTCCCATTCAAAAATATTCGAAAGCGATACGAATACGTTCTTGAAAGTTGTTCCTGCTATGGTTTTCTTGTTTGGTAATCTTTTGGGCCATCGGATCCTCTATTGGAATATGCGTAACAATCTAATCATTCAGCCGCCATGCCGTCAATCAAAATCAATGGGAAACCAGCCTTACTGGTTTGAAATGTTTGACATTATAGTTTTAATAATTACCAAACTTGTTTGGTGTTTAGTTATTATTTTAAATCAAATTATTTGACATAAATAAAAGGAGAGGCCTTATTTGTAGGCTAAAGTTTCTGATCAAAACATGGCGATGATGTGATCTATTTCTGCTCTGGCAGTGTCTACCATTATTAAAAATCTACACTGATTATTTTACGGAATTTTTGGTTTAACATGTCAAACGACAAGCGGTCTTTGATTACTGATCAACAATAAACGAGCTAGTCGTACAGTAGTCGCATGTAATCATTTTATATGTTACATCTTTCGTCTTTTTTAAACGACTTCGAAAAAGGAGGTTCTCAATTCGGTTGTAATTTTTTTCTGTATTTGTTACCCGATTACTCCGCCAATTGTGAATCAATTTTTATGATTATATTTTTGTTTGGCAGGTCTTACTCTTACTTCACACCGTCTCGTATACATTTTTTGTCGCTAAGACTTAAACCATTGTCGTAACTTCTTCTGAATAAAGAAATACTTCCAGAAAAGCGAGAGTTAAAAAGGATAAAGACACATCAACACTAGAACTAACAATTTCATTGACGTAAAAGCGGCAAAATTTATTTTGGCATAAACTTGGGAAATACCTCTAAGCAAATCCGTTAAAAGTAGAACAGTTAATGATGAAAACACTTACCAAATTATCGTCGTCAAATATTCATATAGTCATAATAACACAGCACAAATGTACCCTAGTAAGCTTCATTGAGTTTCGAGAGGAACTGGCGTGTGTTTAGGGCACCAGGTCAAAGCGTAGTTAGGTACTTGGCCTTTTGTACGTTGCTATCTTAATAATATTGATTAAACTGTTCATGTAACACTTTTACCTACGACTGCGTTATAAATACAAGCCGTGGTGGCCTTGTACTTGAAGCAACGGCCTGTCATCTGATGGGCCCAGGTTCAAACCCCGGCCTGTACCAATGAGTTTTTCTAAGCTTAAGTACAGTGATTAATCACTCCATGAGCTTTTAAAAAGAGAGGTCGCCCTACCTCTCTTTTTGGGTTTTTCCGTGGGTTTTCCGATTTGAATTGGAGCCGCCCGACTGGGGACTGTACCTCCACCATACAGAATACCGCAGTGAAAAAAAAGAATTATATTTCTAGCAAAAAATATTTCTAGCAAATAGAATAGCTAGTTATTGAATAGCCATTATCAGTGTGAGGACCAGTCTCATACAAAAATGTTTAGGTATAATCTCAGAGTAGACAATATACTAGTATAATGTACCAACCAAACCTGTTAATATTTATTTTGTAAATCTGACTGTAAATTATTATTATTAATAATCAGCATCACATCTGCACCTCAGAGTAAATAATTATACTACGTACAATCTGCACCCAAATAAAAAAAAATATGTAAACAGCGCCATCTATGAACTATAATCAGAATTACATAGTATTGATGATACTTGTACCTCAGAGTAGATATATTCTCTGAGATGATACTCAGCTGACTCGATGACAAAAACATGAGAGTTTTTGCCGGAAATCAGACAGAGTGGTTTAGATTTCCAGTGTCTCGTAAATTGTGTTAAAGCTCAGAGTAGATAATATACTACGTACAGGTTAAAGTGATTTTTGTGTGCATTTTCGATGTCATTGTGTTTAGTAAAGTTTCATTTAGTGACTTACTAGCAAAAAAACAAACCCTCAACATTGAGAATCTTGGTAATTCTCTATCACTCGACACCGGCATAAATTGTCGTTAAAAAAGATTGATTGATTGCCATAGTTAGGAAGAAGAAGAAGAGGTGACGTCTGATTCAGTTTCAGTCAGACCAGACGCACGAGACGTCATCCGTCGCGACCGTCGCCCATCGGAGCAACGTAGTGGTTATGTACTCTGTGTCAGTTAGTTTGATGTTTATTCAGAGTGAAGGCGCACTGTATGTAGGTATTTATTTATTCTATATTATTATTATACCTACTTTGAGTCCTTACGATATGTTTAAGTAATTTTTTTTTTTTTTGTAAATATAGTTTTCGTGCTAATGAGTGAGAACTTGAGAAGCATCGACCAGATACAGAATTTTAAATTTAAGAAAACGTTTTATCATTGATTCCAGCAATTATGGGATTTCATATCAAGTGTTAATTCTCAATTTTAATTTACGGCGAGTGTGTTTACATTAAAAAGTACTTCACTATCACAGGTAAGTTGTAAATTGTTTGTGTACAAATGGTTGAGAGATTAAATTGCATAATTCACTTGATAGACAAGAATTCGGCATCAAAGGAAACCCACTATATTGTTATCGATAGAACAGGATATATTCCCCATTCATATTCGTTAAACAGACAAACTTTATCTATATACAGTGATTATGGTAACTAGATATTTTTCAGAAGTTTCCCAAGTAAGTATTTTTATATAAATGATTTAATGTCTATGTCAGACACATTCTTAAGCACTTAATTTCCCTGGCTCAACAGCACGAAGATCTAAGCCTAAACCAAGAGCCATAATCCAGTTTTATTCTAGGAGAAAAAGTATTGCATTAAAAATATATTAAACATACATATCTAAAACTGTTAGAAAAATAATTTGAAAACTGAAATAATTTGCTTATATTTTTTTGTCTGTTTGTTTCTCCATGCTAATATCTGAACCAACTGGACAGATTAAAACCATGGATACCATATAAAATTGTATTTAAAATTGTCCCTCCATGTACAATATTTGTTTGTAATGTGTATGCAACATGTGTCTTGAATACACTTGTACTTACTATAAATTAGTATAGTGCTTGCCCTTGTACTTTTATTTATAATTTAATTTGCTTTTGCTTAACCTATGTGTAAGTTTTATAAAATATCCATACAAAGAGCCATAATCAAAGTATCCTTAAAACTTATTCTCATTTAGTGAATTATTGTTATTCTTTTGAGAAAATAAATAATTTTAAACCTTTCAAGAGTAATATAAACTACCTACATCTATCACTTAAAATCAAAGTACTGCCATTGAATTAAAAAAATATCTGTTTTTCTATATATAATGTGATGATGAAACAAGCATGTTTAGTTGGTGGTAAGCATCACACCCCTCCATGCAACAGATGCAGCTCCATCCAGGAGCTTTAATAGTAAGTGCCCACGTGGCTGCACTGCGCTCACCACCTCAACACCTTACTTCATGAGTGTTCTTTGCCCAGTAATGTTGCTAACTACAGTGCCCTTAAATTTGCTTGATGGTAGAGTATCTAATACAGTTTTGTGGTAGCTACTCAACTGAAAAATGGCAATAAGAGACTAATATAAAATATATTTCAGTCTTACATTTATCTGAAAGGCATTGAAGGACTTTGCGGACTATTTAGATCTTTTCCAGACCATTAAAAATTAAATTACATGCTCATATGCAAATTATTGCGTAAAAGTCACTAATTATTCAGATTTGAGCGTATGTACAAAACTGGTTTTAGTTTAAAATTTGTCTGATATTTTTTCACAATATGAAGCGAGCAAGCCTTGCCAGCCTGATGGTAAGCGGCCGGCAGTTTTTTTTGTTGTGAGAATCCTAATATTTTTTCTAGTATGAAAGTAGCATAAGTTACGCTTTATAACACCAGCTATCTACCGGTGAAAGTCCCGTCAAAATCGGACCAGACGACGTCAATAATTCCAATTATTTTAATTTAAAATCGCTTTAAACAATCTAATAATACATCGAGTTTAAAAATGATTATTTGAACATGATTATAAGTATGAATAATAAGGAAGGATGTTGAGTTTGGCTTTTGCGTGAGTAGGTATACCGGTCCTAAGCTGCGAATAAACAGAAAAAAAGATATCGAAAAACAACCAAATATTCATGAAATGCGAGAAGGTGACTTGACTGACGAGCACTTCGGTCGTTCTATAGGGTTCCGTACCCGATGGGTAACCATTGAACCCCATTACTAAGACTTCGCTGTCCGTCCGTCTGTCTGTCAGCGGGCTGCATCTCATGATCCGTTATAGGTAGACAGTTGAAATTTGCATAGAATGTGTATTTCTGTTGCCGCTATAACAACAAATAATAATAATACAAAAAAAAAAGTGCTCCCCTACTAGAATATGTTTTTAGCTCTATCATAATAATGGCAACGAGTAGACGCTGTACGCTGCGTTAGTAATAATGCTATAGGCTATAGGCTACGGTGACTGCTTACCATCAGGTGGGATGAATGCTTGTGTACCACTTTAGGGGTATAATTCAAGAGAGGTAGGGCGATTTGGGATTTCCCGTGGGTTAACCCATTTAAATTGGAGCCGCCCGACTGGGGACTATACCTCCGCCTTACAGAAGACCACAGACAAATAACACTACTTGACGTAGTGTTGTGTTTCTCCGGTAAGTAAGGTTGCCAGTGCTCCACGAGGATATGCTGGTCTAATTATAATGCTGCTAGCACAGTGAGTCCTCATCAACAACATGGTTGGCACGTAAGTGATACCTGGTATTGCTAGCGGCTATAGGCTACGGTGACTGCCTACCATCAGGTGGGCCGTATGCTTGTGTGCCACCTTAGTGGTATAAAGATAAATTGAATAGACTGGCATGCCTACATTGTATTTTGAAATTCGGAGTTTTTAATAGTAATCTATGTCCACAGTTCTGTTTTTTGTTAATAGTTTAATCTGTTTTGTGTTAATAAAGTTATAAATACTATGTCCACGGTTCACTGTGCTGAAATGCGCCCGAGCAACATTTTATGTGATAAAGATTTGTGTTTGCCTTGCGTCTGTGTGTTTTGTATGTAAGTAGGTGTTTACAAAGAAATAATGTAAATATTATATCAGTGCACGTAGCAAGAACATCTTTCGAATACATATATTCGAAAACGTAACGCGCAAAGTCTCAATGTTCATACGAATTTTCAGTTACACTAGTCACCGCCGCAGCGCTGTTCATTTTCCCATACAAAAATAGTCGAAAGCGATACGAATATGCAGTCGTAAGTTGTTCCATCTCGGGGTACAGTTGTCTGGTCCCTGTAGTACTACAACTCTTACCAAGGGCTAGATGACGCTGTGTCATAATGTCCGGGCATTATTGTTATTGCAAATATTTTGCCTACCTGTGCGAAGCCGGGGCGGGCAGCTAGTATAATATATAACCTATGTTACTCAGTGATAATGTAGCTTACTAACGGTGAAAGAAATTTTGAAATCGGTCCAGTAGTTTCCGAGCCTATTCAGTACAAAAAAAGCAAATCTTTCCTGTTTGTAATATTATTATAGTATTTAGTATAGATAACAAATACATATATATATTAAGTAGGTATACACTATGATAAAATTAATATCGTCATTATTTTTTCAGATTAAAGCAATGGTGACCCGATGGTATAGGTTCAGGCGGAATCAAATAATTATTTTCATAGTAATAATACTATTTATTCTGTATTACGTAAGTCTTCATGACGGCCTTCACCGGGAGCAGAACTTAGATATAACAAGAAGGTATTTCTTATTTACTTACGCTTTTATATACCTACTAGTTCTAGAGAAAAAAAACAAGAAAAGTATCCTATATGTAAATGCAGCATTCCAAAGGACATCATCCATTTTGGTCCAAATCTGAAAGGTCCGGCCAACGCATTTTTTTTTGTATATTCTGTTAGAGCTTGCCCGTCTGAACATTATTGCTATAGCACCAAAGCTGTAGGGCCTTTGTCCTCGACTTTGAGTATGAAAATTCATATTTTTTTGTTGAAAATAGGAATTCAAAATAATTAAAACAGATGAAATGTCCTGTAATGTCCAACTTTGGTGCCGGCACTTTCAGATTTGGACCAAATCTCTATAAGCGTGGATGATGTTCTTTCATGCAAAGCCGTTGAGGCGTGAAGAGGGTACAATACGAACTCACACACTTACATGAAAACTTTTGCGTTTATAATATTTTTATGATGATATACCTATAATTATGTATAAACTATGTTCCAATTGAATTTAATAACGGTTACCAAATGTATTATCGCTTCGATAACACATCGTGCCTGCATTGTGAACGTGGCACGGCAGCAAAAACAAATTTGTATCACCAAGCCGTTTTGCTGTCGCGTTGATTTCGCCGTCTATGGCTGGCGTGTTTTTGGGCCGCAAATATAGTTGGTAATCGTCATTAAGTTCTATTTGAGGTAAGTTTTGTGTATCTTTGTAAAAACAATCTTATAATTGATTTATTTAGGTACAATATTATTTGCACAATAGGCAATCTATTAGTTAAGTTCTTCTAAACTAATGTGACGTTTCGGTATTGTTTTACGTAGATAAGCTATCATTGAACGCCCCCTAACATATTTTTCCTTGTATTTTGTCACGTTTGTCTGTAGTATGGTGCAATTTTAAACCATAAGCTACTGAGTGACCTAATAACACATGAACTTCGAGTCCCGCACAAGTGTCCGGAGCTAAAACACTACGAAATGAGAATGCGGCAGCCCTGATTGGTCGACTGTCTTAACACGATACATTGTTGCAAGCCAAATTCAGCTGTGCGCTAATAAGATAACATTGAATTTTAATTGTAACGCAATAATTTACATTCATTTTTCGTGAATTTTGTACTAGACCCGAGGTCCATATCTTGTAGGTCAGTGCAAAAAGATTTACCTGTAAGTAGGTATTGCATCTCGTCATTTTAATTTAGATGATCTTAACAGTATGCTAAATGCATGCATTTTTAGAATAGCTAATAGAAATTATTAGTATTAGACTCAGATCAAATAAAATAGGTAAAAAACTATTAAACTTTGCAAACAACAACGTAAAGCCGGCGTCGGTTCAAACTACGCCTTGCAGTGTATAATAAACAATTACACGCACCTACAATTAATACAATGAAATTACGCCTTGCCGACTCACTACATGTATAAAAAACCGGCTTCACTTCGTTGTCTGCAAAGTTCCAATTACCTTTTAATTTGATTTGATGTATTAGATATAAGCAGTGATAAATAACTGCACTTTTAATTCGCTCAGAATTGTATAGCATGAATCGGATAGTAAACTTATGGCCGAACACTGAAACGCCACTCAAATCTGATGCCACATTCATTTTGATTGGCCTCCGATTTTGCATGCGACATTGAATTATGACGCCGCTTCAATCAGTGAAGTGGGACAGACTTTGAATGTCGTTTAAGTATCGGCCGTAACTTATATCAGAAAATGGCACAGGAAAGTGCCACCCTAAAAAAACTCGCCTTTACGAGTGGGACTTTTTTTTAAATGCATGAGCATTATTGACAACAGTTTAGTGTGCCTTTAAGGTCATGCAGACTGGCGTGTGGCCTGACCCTGGTTTGATTACTGGGTCGAGCTGCAAAAGTATAAAGCTTGAAGTCCAATAATATATTGTATGTTTGTTGTTTATGCATGATTTTTGTACCTGGGATTAATGAAGATGATAGGTTAAGACTACGGCACTATAATCTGCGTTGTTATCATTTTTACAATAAAAAGTCTGATTTTGAAAAGGATTATATGGTGACTGCTTACCATCAGGTGGGCCGTACGCTTGTTTTTCGTATAAAGAGGTACAATGTCCGTATACATTCCTCGTTTTCTTTTTGTTTTGATAACATACGAGTACCATTTACGAATATTTATGAAGTGACCGGATTTAAAGCGAATTCTTTGCAGGCTGATGTCGGTAGACAGAGTATTAAAAAGCAGACAAACAAAACACAATATTTAGATTATATTTAACAGGAGGGCGCGTGAAGATATGTTATTATAATTAATAACAATACAATTATTGTGCCGAAATCTAAATCTATCTTCAGTATCTTCATTAGGGTATTTCACTACTTTTGGAAAATGTTTTTTCTATTTTAAATAATATTTATTACATGTCTTTCACACTACATTACACTACTACATTTTAAGAGAGGTAGGGTGAATTGGGATCTCACGTGGGTTTCCCATTAAAACTAGAGCCCGGCTGGGGACTGTACCTCCACCTTACCGAAGACTGCAGTGAAATAACACTACTTGATGTAGTGTTTTGTTTCTGCGCTAAATAAGGTTGTCAGTGCACCACGAGGATACGCTGGGCTATTAGTAATGCAGCACAGTGTGTCCTCATTAAAAACACGGTTGGCAACGCGTTAATGATATCCCTAGTGTTGCAAGTGTCCATAGGCTACGATGACCATTTTCCATCAGATGAGCCGTATGCCTGTTTGCCACCTTAATGGTACAAAAACGACATCGATTGATGACATGACATTACAGTGCACTATTTAAATTGTCTACATATGACACCATTTGGGCCCATTATGACTGGAGTGTAGCTGTAGTATAGGCTGCTACTCCGATTCTTCATAGCACATTGAAAATGGTGAAGTGTGTCGCTTTGGAATAGTTTTTCAATGAGGTAACAGACTCAATGCTCCATTGTATTACGAAACACACTCACGGTAGTTATTTCACATTGACACGCTTTCCTTACGCCATTTACCTGAAAAGTACAACAAAACAAATTAACCCAATGCCATTGACTGACATTGCTAACATAGTGTTGTAATAACATTTACAAACGAAAGAACAGACTGCCAAAATATGACGATCGAAAATATCTGACGGCTTGAAGTTATAAGAAGCTAGGGCTATTTGGGATTTCCCGTGGATTTTCCCATTTAAATTGGAGCCGCCCGACTGGGGACTGTACCTCCTTGCCTTGCTAGCTAGGCGCTATAGGCTACGGTGACTGCTTACCTATAAGTAAGCCGTATGCTTGTGTGCCACCTTAGTGCTATAAAAATAGTTTTATATCAAACGGCTTGAAGTTGGTTAAAATGACATTAATAGTTTCCGTTACATTGATACGTACAATAATTTATTTACACAAAACAGATTAAACTATTTACAAAAAAATCAGAAACTCATCTACCTACTTATAGATAAAAGATCTGAACCAAACTAGAATCACGCGCGTTCCATGAATGCAGGCAGCATTGCAACGCTGAACAGCAATGCTGATTCTCTGAGCGAGATAACATTTTCCATAGGTACAGTGAAACATCCCATTGAAAACTTTTGTTGCAAAATTAATTAGTGCATGATTTTCATCACGTCTGCTTTCTGTGTATTTTAGAAAGCCTGTTAGTGTTGAAAATGTGACTAGTATTGAGTGGGCAGTAAATATGTCTTCAGAGCTTCGTGCACGTGAAATCAATAACAGGTTTGTTTGTTTAGTTTTCACTACTCGTAGTAAAGTAAGAGCTAATGACAGAATACTGAAACGCCAGTCAAATCTGATGCCACTTTAATTTTGAGTCTTCTTCGATTTTACACGGGACATTGAGTTTTGACGACGCTTCAACAGTTACTAGGGCCTTCAAACTTTGAATGTCGTTTTAATATTCGGCCGTAAAACATTAAACTATCTTGATTTTTGATATATTTTTTTAACCTGAATATAAAAATATCTATCCTCTAAAAGTCTTAGTTAAGAACACTGAATTAAGTCGCCTTTGAAACAAAAAAAAACTAAGTCAAAATCGGTTCATCCGTTTAGGAACCACGATGCCAGACAGACACACACAAATACATATGTTAAACTTATAACACCCTGTTTTTTTTTGTTACATACAAATATACAAATATTACCTCTTTATTATATTAGTGTAGACTTGATATTTATCAGCACTGAGTTGTAGTTTATATTTGTTCCGTTTTTATTTTTCACACAGCAACCAACTTATCGCCCGTATCAGACCCAGTGCGGGAGCCGCGGCATATGTTGATGACGTAATAATACGAGCAATGTTATAGAATACATAATAAAGTAATTTATTATGTCTGCCTCTAGTATTGATATCGACTATGTTTTACCGTACCACAATGCGTTAACGTTTTTATTTATGTTGGCAAACTAACGCCATCTTGTGGACTGTGAGAGAAACTATTTTAATTTGAATTTTGCAAGTTTTTTTTTTTATATTTGGAGCTAAGAATAAATAGTATTATACTCTTGAATATTATTTTTATTTTATTGACAATTGTAATTGAGTTGTGTCGGTCGGTATGGTCTTTTTATGAAATATTACACGATATTAGACCTAGGGCTTAATAACTTAATAAAAATGGGTCTCCACATTTCCAATACGTATTACTATTGATAAGTTGGAGGTTGTGTCACTAATGTAGTATGCACTGCACCTAGATACCTTGTTATATTTGAATTTAAAATCGATTACCGACTTCATTTGCGGTCCAAAGACACGCCACCTATAGCCTGTGAAAGCAACGCGACAGCAAAACCGGGTTGGTGCTTCAAAGTTGTTGTTACTACCGCGCCACTTTCACAATGTAGACACGATGTTTTATTACGCTAATAAATGACATCAGCCATTATGGCCATCGCAATATTTTTGTATATTCTGATAAAACTTGCCTGTCTGAACGTTACAGTGACACCAAAGCTGTAGGACCATAGTCGTTGATTTTACGTGAGTTCGTAAATCTTTTCGGGAATTTAAAATAACAACAACAAATGACATGACCTATAACGTCCAGTTTTGGGGTCATAGTAAAAAATGCTCAGACGGACAAGCTCTAACAGAATATACAAAAAAAAAATTTTAGCCGGCACTTTCACATTTGGACAACATCTCTATGAAACATGGATGATATCCTTTGTAATCGTTATTAGATTAATCTTTTTAAAGTTTGATTGATTTTTATTATTACGCGGGTAATCGAAAGCTATTTTAAGAGCATGTGCGGTTTTTCAACTAATGAATTGTACTCTGTTTTTGTATTTACAGAAGTGCCATAATTGAGTAAGTAAAATAGTTTGTTTTGTGCATGTGTCCGCTTTTTAGTGAAATAAATCAACGAATTTTTTTAATGCGTTCCATACTTAACAAAGCATCCCGGCTTTTATTTACGAATCTGATGCCACATCAATTTTGAGTGGCCTCCGATTTTACAAGCGACATTGTATTCTGACGACGCTTCAATAGTTACGTGGATTTCAATTTTCAATGTCGTTTCTGTATTCGGCCATTGTCAGTTGAGAGATCTTTAATCGCGGTTCAAGTATAGAAAACTGGCTGTTACCCGCGATTTCGTCTGAATTTGTTTAAAGATAAAAGTACCCTATGTCCTTCCCCAGGATATAATCTATCTCCTTGTCAAATTTTATTACGATCCGTTCAGCCGTTTTGTCAACAAACAAACAAGAGGTACTTTCGCATTTATAATATTAGTAGGTGTGTATGACCGATAGACTATAGTTTCGGTGTATAGTAAAAATCTTATGAAACCCACTTTCCACAAGTTGATTTATTTTATTACTTTAACATGACGTTTTTATGCATGGAATGTATGTAGTATTTGTATGAATATAGCCTGCTTTATTATATATGTATAACTGTTTAAAATTGCATGGGAAACCTTTTTTTTTGGATAAAAAGTGACCTAACTTTGAGTCTACGACACGATGCATCTAAGAGCCAAATTTCAATGAAGCCGTTTTGCGCTGATTAAGAGAGATTTGCATTTATAATATTTAAGATATGTTTAATAAGTGGTTAAAAAAAAGCCTGAAATTTACGTTTACGCTCATTTTTTTTCCAAAGATATAAAATATAAATGATAATCATTATTGTCATACTCTTGAATAATATCATCCCGCCAACTCCCTCACGGGGTAGGCAGAGACTATAGACTGCTCTTGACCAGCACACCTTTTGTTTCGTCACTCACTAATCTACTAAATCTCAATAAATTGTAAAATTTAATGCTCATAATTTGGTGTCTAGTCTGTTGTATAAAATCACAAATCTAAACTAATTTGACAGGACTAAAAGGTTTGCTACTCCTTACTCATGTGCGGGGTTAGATAAGGATGGCAATAGTTTTAGTCCTGTTTAGTTTAATGATTTCGTACAGCAGAACTAGTACCAGTGTCGTTTAAAACACGACAAATAGTAACTCTGTACACAACTCTGTATAATATAAAGTGCTTTTTCTATTTGTAAATAATCGATATAACAAATCGAGTCACAATTGTATCTATATTCGAATTTACACCGCTGTTAAACTAACAAGTATTTCTTAGGGGTCGTCCATTCACGTGGGAGGATGTTGATTGTTTTCAGTTTTTCAGTGTTTGCGTGAGTTTTGGATCCACCCTTCAATAACACGAGATTTCTCAAAATGCGTATCTATAATATTTAAAATGAAGCGCTGAATGCGCAAATCTCGAGAGCGGCTGAACCGATTTCGCTAATTATTTTTTTAAGAATATTCCTTGAAGTACGACGATGGTTCTTACGAAGAGAAAAAAATAAAAAATGCCTGATAAAGTCTAAAAACGGGTAGACAAAATATTTGATAAATGTCTACCCGTGTGAATACCGCTAGTTCTATTATTAATACGTTAAACTGTAATTGATATAGTGGGTTAAAAAATAACATATTTTAGTGAAGAAACGTTTACCTAATTTAAAACCTTACTGACTTTTAAGTGACCACGATCAGTGCAACCTGTGCCGGTAGCAGGAACATTGTCGACAACGTTTTCGTATCGCCTTCGACTATTTTTGTATTGAAAAATGAACAGCGCTGCGGCGGTGAAAAGTGGAACCAAAAATGAGTATAACAATTTTGACATTTCGCGAGTTTCGTTTTCGAATACGCTGTCGACAATGTTCCTGCTACCGGCACTGGTCGAAACGTAAAAAAATTAAAGCTAAATTCGCTCGAATTCCCGTTTTTATAATTGTATTTTTCTCATTGAACACTTTGATGTAACATCATGATTGTTACGGAAAAAAAAAGACAGAGCACTGAGTTTCTTGCCGGTTCTTCTCAGGTGGCTTTTTTTTCGAACCGGTGGTAATTTAGCCCTTCGTAAGTACCTTATTAAGGCCTAAACTGAATAAATGGTTTTTGATTTTGATGTGGTTAAGCAGTATTACGCGATATTTGCCGAAACCGTCTCCTCGCGCCGCGTACGATAGGATGAGATTCAGCTCGCTCCCAAATTGCCTCACGTCATTGATGGCCCCCCTTAAAGTTTACTAACTACTCATCATGGTATATAACTAACCCGACAGATATATAGAGAATAGACTGCAAGAAGCTTTGAAGGAAGACAAAGGGACAGGATGTGAGATTCCTGTTTTGGACCCTTTCGCTAAAGAAGTTACCCAATTCGACAAGGATCTGCCAAAAATAGTATGCAATGGACAAGATTGGGTTAGATGCTATGTAAGTTCTTTTTTATACATCTATACTTTTTGCCCGCGGCTTCGCACGTGTGGTAAAGTGAATAAGTCAAAATGTACCTATATCTAAAATTCTAAATGATAGCTATTGCACGCTGCTACCTATTTTTATGTGTGTATTTTTACAGCTGTCAGAATGCAAAGTCGTCAAAGAGATTCTGGAGTCGACTAAGAATGTGCAGTGTTCGTACAGAGATATCATTTATGAAAGTGATTCTAAATACCACCTGGGACCTCCCACTAATGTAAATGGGAATGACGTTTATGTACTGACGCGCAGTGATCATGTCAAAGTTAAGTGCTTTGGCACACACGTGGACGGGTTAGTAGTAGTTTTTATAACTCTAAGGTGGCGCGCATGCGTACGGCCCGCCCGATGGTAAGCAGTCACCGTAGCCTATAGCCGCTAGCAATACCAGGGATATTACTAACGGGGTGCCAACCATGTTGTTGATGAGGACTCAGACCGCAGACACACAACACTACATCATGTAGTGTTATTTCACTGCGGTCTTCAATAGGATAAAAAATGTTCCATGTTCCCAGGATTTTGCCCACAAAGTGGACAGGTCACGCTGTAGGGTACAGGACCTCAGTGAAGCCCCAGGTCCCTCCTCCGGGGCGGGAGGACTCCATCAACGTTCTCTTCCTCGGCTTCGACTCCACCTCACGCAACGGGTTCATCCGGAGAATGCCGAAGAGCTACCACTATTTGACCAAAGTCATGGGTGCTACTATTTTGAATGGGTAAGTATTTTTGAGTTTAAGTGTTCCGGCTCGAAGGACCGTGTGTGTGTATTCCGATGTTCTGTAGTGGTGGAGGATTAAGTTTTTTGTGACTTATAAATATACTAGCCGTTACCAGCGTCTTTGTCTGCATTGAGACAAAAGTAGCCTTTGTTCTTCCCAAGGTTAAAATCTATCTCCTTGTCGAATTTTATTACGATCCGTGCCGGTAGCAGGAACATTGTCGACTACGTAAAAGAAAACGTAACTCGCGAAATGTCAAAATTGTCATACTAATTTTTAGTTCCACTTTTCACCGCCGCAGCGCTGTTCATTTTTCAATACAAAAATAGTCGAAGGCGATACGAAAACGTCGCAATTATTCATGCTAGCCCTACCGTTCAGCCGTTTCGTCCTGAAAAGGTAGCAAATAAACAAACAGAGCTACTTACGTAATTATAATATGTATCCACTAGTGTAATATATAGCCTATGTTACTCAGTGATAATGTAGGGTCGGCAACGCGCGAGTGATACCCCTGGTGTTGCAAGCGTCCATAGGCTGCGGTAACCGCTTCCCATCAGGCGGGCCGTATGCTTGTTTGCCACCTTAGTGGTATAAAAAATTGCTTTCTAACGGTGAAAGAATATTTGATAGCGGTCCAGTTGTTTCGGAGGCTATTCAATACAAACATACACACGAAAATACAAATCTTTCTTTTTTATAATATTATATAACGGGAAACCGGGAGGCCGGGCTGCTGCATCTGATTGCTGATTCGCGACTTCGTCAGCATGAGAATCTATAGTGGGCGTTAGACTCCAGGAAACGTTGAAATAAACACACTGTAGCGTTGGTTGTTCACTATTATAATTGTACAATCACTTAAATGACTCAAACGATTAGGGATTACAGTGTTAATTAGTGATTTTAGAGCCAATGGGTTTGCGAGTGACCACCACGTGCAACGGCTGTCGAATAACTAACTGAACTCAACCGCCGTTCGCCCGCCATGACAGACGCAACTCCATCCGGTGTTACCCGCTCTTAATTATAATTACCATTTAGTCAAATTAAAAACTAACAATATCTACTAACGATTAAAAAAATAACAAATTAAATGACAACACTCAAAATTAACTGATTTACATTATTGAATAATGCCACGCGCCGTTATATATATATAGATAAGTATGGATAGTTGAATATCTTGATATCATTTCAGGTATAACATAGTTGGTGACGGAACCCCGGCAGCTCTGTTCCCCATCCTCACGGGGAAGAATGAGCTGGAGTTACCAGACGTGAGGAAGAAGATGAAGAATAACGGCACGCTGGATAACATGCCCTTTATCTTCTACAAGCTTAAGGAAGACGGGTAAGTTGGGGTTTAGTCAATAGTGAATAGTGTTATGTTGGTAAATGTTTACCATTACAGGCCGATATTACGTGTACCGTCTTCAAAGGTCAACAGCACAGATATGAAGTATTTTGACTACCCAAAGTGGTTTCAAATTCAAAATCATCTTTATTTGTGTAGACCATTTTTTTTTATACGACTAAAGTGGCACACAAACAAAGACTAGTCTCGTGGTGGTGCTTACCAATAGTCATCAGGTGTGTCGTATGTTAGCAATCGTATATGTGCCGCTAGCAATACCAGGGGTATCTCTAACGCGTTGCCATCCCTTTTTTTTTGGTGATGAGGACTCACTGTGCTAGCAGTACTAGCGTAGCGTATCCACATGGAGCACTGGCAACCTTACTCACCGCAGAAACACAACACTACATCAAGTAGTGTTATTTCACTGCGGTCTTCTGTACGGCGGAGGTACAGTCCCCAGTCGGGCGGCTCCAATTTAAATGGGAAAACTTTACAAAGCACTTTCAAATCGTCATAATCTACCACCGGATTCGGAATTTCGTTTCTGCTGAGCAGAATCTGAAAAGAAACACGTCAATTATTCTTATATGAAACAATGCCATATAAATTTCTAGTCCGAAACCCTTCGAACACAGAACCACGAAGACTTACAAAACCCTTTCCACAGATACCGAACTGCTTACTTTGAAGACATGCCCTGGATTGGTACCTTCCAGTACCGCTTCAATGGGTTCCGGAAACAGCCGGCAGACCACTACCTAAGGGCTTTCTACCTGGAAGAGTCCAGCAGTGGGAAGACTTGGTGGAAAAGCTCTAGCACCAAGTACTGTGTGGGTGACACTCCACGGTACAAACTCATGTTGGATATTACTGATCAGGTGAGGGTATTTTTGTACCACTAAGGTGGCACACAAGCATACGGCCCACCTATGGTATTGAAGCCGCGGTGGGCTTGTGGTTGTAAGAAAGAAGAAAGAAAGAAAAAGACTGTTTATTTCCATAAAAAAAAGATCGTAGTTGTAAATTTACAAATTTAACTCTCTAATCTTATTATTCAAATGTTTTTTTTAGTTAATGAGTTGCTTTACGTTTACTTTGGAGCAACGGCCTCTCATCTGATGGGCCCAGGCTCAAATCCCGGCCTGTACCAATGAGTTTTTCTAAGCTTAAGTCCAGTGATTAATCACACCATGAGCTAAAAAAGAGAGGTAGGGCGAATTGGGATCTCCCGTGGTTTTCATTAATACTGGAGCCGTATGCTTGTGTGTTTAGCTTTTTATTTCTATTTAGGTTTTTTTGTTTGAAGGTGATTTAATAGGGAGTGTTCTTACCTATGATTTTTACAGGATTTTGTTTTTAGGGTTCCGTTCCTTAAAAGGAAAAAAAGGAACCCTTATAGGATCACTTTGTTGTCCGTCGGTCTGTCTGTCAAGAATTTTTATCACAAGAACGCGTGGAGTTATCAAATTGAAATTAATATGAAATACGCGGGTCTATAGTTTCTTTCGTCTGTAAAATAATCAAATCTGTAAGTCAATACGAAGAAAAGATATGACCGTTTATGTCGCAAATTTTCGCATTTTTGAGATTTCACAAGGGAATCAAAACCTACAGGCTACTTCCCGTTAACCTAGAAACATGAAATTTGGCAGGAAGCAGTGTTTTAGAGCACAAGTAAAGGATAAAATCTGAAAACCGTAAATATGTAATATGTTGGTTTTTTTTAAATGCGAATTTACTAAATAATATTCCTGAATCGCGCTGTTGAGAGTCACCGACGAATAATGACGTCATTTGAAGTTCGCCTACTTTTAATCTTACCTACAAGTGTGTGCGCGAGTCCGACTCGCACTTGGCCTTTTATTGTTTGAAAGGTGACTTAATAGAGAGTGTTACCTATGATTTTTACAGGACTTTATTTTTTTTAAACTATAATTTATTTATATCGTGTATTTGTACGGTCAGTTCTTCAAGTTGGACGGGAAGAAGTTCTGCTTCACGTTCATAGCGGACATCACGCACGATGACTTCAACAGGATCAGTTCAGCTGATGAGGACGTGGTCTCGTTCCTCACCGCCTTCATGGACCAGGGTCGCCATGAGAATACCCTGCTCTTCGTCATGGGGGACCATGGGCCTAGGTAAATATACCACAAGTAGTTTTGAGAGGTAGGGCTAATTGGGATGTCCCGAGGGTTTTCCCATTAACATTTGAGCCGCTTGACTGGGGACTGATCTGGGGGGAAGGTGGCACACAAGCATACAGCCCACCTGATGGTATGCAGGCACTGAAGCCTATAGCAATACCAGGTGTATAACTAACGGGTTGCCAACTCAGTTGTTGATGAGGTCTCACTGTGCTAGCAGCATTACTACTAGCCCAGCGTATCCTCGTGGAGCACTGACAATCTTACTTACCGCAGAAACACAACACTACATCAAGTAGTGTTATATCACTGCGGTCTTCTGTAAGGTGGAGGTACAGTCCCCAGTCGGGCGGCTCCAAGTTAAATGGGATAACCCACGGGAAATACCAAATCGTGCTACCTCTCTTTTTAAAAGCTCGTGGTGTGTTTAAGCACCTCTTAAGCTTAGAAAAGCTCATTGGCACCGGCCGGGATTCGAACCTGGGCCCATCAGATGACAGGCCGAAGCTTCAACCACAAGGCCACCACGGCTGTCAACGCTTAGCATTTTTTGGCACGTCTTAATATATTTTTCGTGTTATTTTATAGTATAATAATGCTTGGACATTATCACACAGCGTCATCTGGCCCCAAACTAAGCAAAGCTTGTTGAAAGAATATTAAATATTGCGTGGTTGTGGTAATTAAACGTATTTTAATTATAAAATTAGTTTATTGAAAGAAAACGGTTACGGTTACAAAAACAGATAGAGAGAGAGAGAGCGACAGCGCCATCTGTACAAGAAAACGAAAAACTATCGGATGCGTTCCATTACACTAACACCCTCCCTTGGGACGCAGCCCCATCCTCTTTACACAATACAAATGCTTATCGGCAGTAGTGCCCTTAGTTAAATTATCAGCAATCATTTCCTCACCCTTAACATAACTAAACATTATCTGTAAATTATTTACATGATCTTTGAGAAAATGATAGCGAATGTCAATGTGTCTTGACCTAGGTAAGTAACAATCATTATTAGACAACTTAATGGCGCTTTGACTATCACTAAATATTACGAGCGGTTTGCTCTGTTCCTGTCCGAGTTCTGCATGCAGTTGTTGCAGCCACAGTGCCTCCTGTGCCGCCGAAGACATCGACATGTATTCAGCTTCAGCAGTGGACAATGCCACAGTCTGCTGCTTGTGTGACCGCCAAGATATTGCACCACCCTGCAACAGGAAAATGTAGCCCGTGCACGACTTCCTATCGCGCACATCGCTCGCCCAATCAGCATCACAATATCCTGTGATCTTCTCATTACCATCCTTGGTGTATAGCAACTTCAAGTCTTTGGTACCCTGAAGATATCTAAAAATTCTTTTCACCGCAGTCCAGTGTGCAGTTGTAGGGTTCTTGTTAAACCTGCTTAGTGTGTTTACTGCAAATGATATATCAGGTCTTGTACCTTGAGCCACATACAGTAAAGAACCAATGGCTTGTTGATATGGACAGTCAGTAATTTTATACTCTTCCACTTTATCACTAAATTTCATACCAACCTCAAAAGGTGTTTTCACCGGCTTACAATCTGACATTCTAAATCTTGCTAATATTTCAGTAATATATTTGGTTTGATCTAGCAACACTTTGTCCCCATCTCTGGTTATGTGAATACCAACACATTGACTTGCCCGTCCAATGTCCTTCATTTCAAAGTGCTCTTGTAGTTTCTGTTTGAAAATATTTTTTGTGTTTTCCTCTGCAGTAAATAGAAGTAAATCATCCACCCAGATAGCTATAAAAGTATTCTTCTGTGCATTATAATAGACACACGGATCTGTTTTTGATTGTGTCATTCCCAACTCATGTAGGACAGAGTTCAATTTCAAATTCCAGAGTCTGCTGGCCTGCTTTAGTCCATATATAGATTTATGTAACATGCATACCTGCGATCCATGCTTATACTCTTCTGGCTGCTGCATGTAAATGTCTCTGTCAATATCTCCTTGCAGAAAAGCAGATACAGCATCCATTTGATCTATCTCTAATCCATACCTGGCTGCTAAAGCAAATAAGTAGCGTATAGTTGTGTACCTGACAACTGGTGAGTATATTTCTTCATAATCTGTGCCCCATCTTTGAGCATAACCTTTTATAACAAGCCTCGCCTTGTATCTCTGCACATTCCCACTCTGGTCAGTCTTTGTTTTAAACACCCATTTATACGGAAGAGCCTTTTTTCCTGAAGGTAGATCAGTCAAAGTCCATGTTTTATTTTTCATCAGAGAAGTATATTCCTCGTCCATGGCCTTCTTCCATTCTGTACCTTGAGGCGACGTGAGTGCTTCCTGAACAGTCTGTGGGTCGGTAGAGTCAGTAAACAAACACAGAAGACCCTGCTTGTCAATTTGTGCCTCATTTTGTTTATTCCGTGATCGGGTTGACCTCAATGTTACATTACTACGGTAATCTGGTTTCAAACGACATGGAGGATGGTAAGTTTCATCAAGTTCTTCTCTATCTGTGTCATACTCACTTGAGTCTTCAGCATTACCTTGTATATCTGAGTCTCTGTTGGACATCACAGGTGCAGATGTAGATGACTCCTGAGTGTGTACACTGTTTCTCTGACTGCCGAGTTTGTATTTTTTAACTGGTCGGAACTCGCAGTACTTGATTGGCTCTCCTTTACTGGAACATAAGTTTCACAATCTATTGGTCCACCATTGTCATTGTAATTTTCCATAAAAGAAACATCTCTACTTTTCAGAACTTTGTGTGATTTAGGGTCCATCAAACGATATCCCTTTGTGTTTTCACAATATCCAATAAATATCATTTTTACTGCCTTTTTGTCCCACTTTTGGCGTTTTTCCCTAGGTACTAAAACCATGGCTTCTCAGCCAAATATCCTCATGTGTGATAAATCAGGTTTCTTACCTTTCCACATTTCATATGGGGTTTTACCTTGTAACGACTTTGTCGGGGAACGGTTCACAACATATGCAGCAGTTGCCAGTGCTTCAGCCCAGTAGCTCTTCTCCAGGTTGGCATAGAACAACATGCACCTTGCTCGTTCAACTAAAGTCCTGTTCATTCTTTCAGCCATGCCGTTTTGCTGTGGAGTATATGGAGTAGAGGTCTGATGAATTATACCATGATTAGATAAGTACTTTTCAAAGTTATTATTGCAGTACTCTGTACCATTATCTGTGCGAATCTTTGTAATCTTATGCTGTAATTCATTCTCTACTTTCAACTTAAAATCTTTAAATGTATCAAGAATATTCAACTTATCTTTCAGAAAATACACATGGACCATTCGTGTAAAATCGTCAATGTAAGTAATAAAGTATTTCATACCTCCAAATGATGAATTTTCCATTGGGCCGCATAAGTCAGAATGTATAAGCTCTAGTGGTCTTGTTGCTCTAGAACCAAGATTATTGAATGACATTTTTGCTTGCTTACCTTCCATACAATGAGTGCATGTGACATTCAGTGTCATACCATTAGTACAATCAGGCAGCTTCTTTACATCTACAACATTCAAATGACCCATCCGAAGGTGCCATAGGTAAGTGCTATTATTTTGAGAACTTGAGGTTAAGTGTGCCACTTCATAATTGGTGTCCATGATGTATAGCTTGTTGTTTAATGTCGCTGTGCACACCACTTCATTTTTACCATTTTGTACTTCACATCCCTTGCTGGTAAAAGTAACCTTATGTCCATTTTGCACAATAGTGCTGACCGACAGTAGATTGGCAGCTAGACCCGGAACATGCAGAACATTTTTAACTTGTATTACATCATCTTGACTTAAGTGTATGTCAATACAGCCAACTCCCTTCACGGCTAATGGTTCTCTGTTAGCTACAGTAATATGCTTTATAGTTGGTTCGGTGACATTGTACATCCAATCACTTCTACATGTCATGTGCATGGATGGAACCATTTCTCATTAATATTGTTTCCTTTGACCGTCGCTGAGAATGCTGCTACAAAACCGGAACTCTCTCCTTTGTTTGCCAATTGTTTCTTAGGCAGCTTACAATATTTGGCAAAATGGCCATTCTTATTACAGTTGAAACATCTCGGTCCCTTAGACTTCACTGGTTGCACATTGTTTCTAGTTTTCTTAGTATTTGTGTGGAAAGCTGTTGACTTTGATATGTTTACCTCTTGTATGAGCTTAGACTTAACTGAGTCGGCACTAATTTTAAGCCCAGAACTCTCTAATCCCATGATCATAGGTTTGTATTCGTCCGGTAGACCAGCCAACATTAAAGTACCGAGCCACTCATCATTTACATCAAATCCAATATTCCGCAGTTTGTGTGCTGTGTTCATAATCTTACTCACATAGTCCTCAACACTATTGCTCGACTCCAGTGTAGTGTTTATTAGGTCTTTGAGCAGACCTACTCTTCTAGTCAAACCATTGTCATCAAAAGCCCTTTGTAAACTATCCCATACTTGTTTAGCAGTTTTGCATTCCTGAACATGCACATAGTTCTGTGGGTCCAACAACAATATCAGCTTTGACTTCGCCTTCACGTCTTTACTTGCATCTACAGGTTTGTCATCGGGACATTCGACGCAGCACCACAAGTCTTCGTGTTCCAAATATGTCTTCATACTGAATTTCCATGTTGCGAAGTTTTCTCTTCCGATCAATTTTTCCAGATTGAACATATTTTGACCCATCTTGCAATATTTTACCGAAATATGTATGTAATTCCCGGTATTTGCAAATTCCTTAACCTCAAATTCAAATCGCGCCGACAATTTTTCTGATTGAAGTTATTTTACTTTAATCCAACTGTACCACATCGGAACTACGCTCTGCTACCATGAAAGAATATTAAATATTGCGTGGTTGTGGTAATTAAACGTATTTTAATTATAAAATTAGTTTATTGAAAGAAAACGGTTACGGTTACAAAAACAGATAGAGAGAGAGAGAGCGACAGCGCCATCTGTACAAGAAAACGAAAAACTATCGGATGCGTTCCATTACACTAACACTTGTACTATGGGAACCAGTAGCTGATACAATACTTATATAATTTTTTTTTGTAAATATATATCAAACACGACAGTATGCGTCCATAATAGTTAGAAGCGAGCACGATAACTGTTAACATTTGTCATTTTTGATATATTTATCATTAGATTGACGATAATAACAAATTCAATTTGTATCGATTAAAAGTCAAAAAGCTTCACTTTTTGACACTGAGTTCATAAATGTATTTTTAATGTGTTATAACTTTTTAATTAAAGCGAATAAAAAAAAAAACTAAAAACAGTTTTGTATGAAAACTTATATGTGATCTTTCGAAATGTGATAAGTTTTTTTTTTTTGCTTCATAATTGTGTATCTGTGTAGATACGCCAACGTGCGCGACACCCTGCAAGGCAAGCTGGAGGAGCGGCTGCCCCTGATGGCGGTCCTCCTGCCGCAGTCGCTGAAGGCCTCTCGGCCCCCGGCTGCTCGCTGGCTGGAGGCCAACGCGCGCGTGCTCTCGTCCCCGCACGACGTGCACGCTACGGTGCTGGACGCGCTGGGCCTCCAGCGGCACTGGGCCTCCTACACCGTGCCGGGGGCCGACCTCCCCAGAGGACTCACATTGTTTCAAGAGGTTAGTTACTACTTATTGTACAACTCTATGATTATGAACTCAAAGTCAATATAGATACTTGGTTTATATTTTGACGAGACCGCTGGTCTAGTGGTTAGTATACCTGACTGCTACCGGGGTCGCGGGTTCGATTCCCGCCGGGGCAAACATTTATGTGACACATATTATTATGTTTGCCTTGCGTTTGGGTGTTTGCTATGTATTATAAGTATGTATTTACAAAAACAGGTACATATATAAGTATTATATCAGCTGCTGGTTCCTATAGTACAAGCTTTACTTAGTTTGGGGCCAGATGGCGTTGTGTGATAATGACCAAGATTATTATTATTATATAATAAAAAAACTGTATCACAAATTAAAGTATCTATTTATGCGATTTACAATTTAAGGTCATGCACAGCAACAAAGTCGCCGTCGTGTACGGTTAAAATGCGACAATAATATTGTACACTTAATTAATTACTAAGTTTATTTTTAATCTATTCGCGTGGATTTATAAGAAAAAATGATTTATGGTTTGGTACCTCAAAAGGACCGACCAATTTCAGGGTCGGCAACGCGCGAGTGATACCCCTGGTGCTACAAGCGTTCATAGGCTGCGGTAACCGCTTACCATCAGGCGGGCCGTATGCTTGTTTGCCACCTTAGTGGTATAAAAAAAAGGAACCACTTTTTATCCGTCTGTCTGTCTGTCTGTGTTTCAAGACCTTTTTTCTCAAGAACGCGTGGAGTTATAAAGATGAAATGAATATATAATACCCGGGTCTGTAGTCTCTTTTAGCTGTGAAAATATCAAACCTGTAAGTCAATATGAAGAAAAGATATTACCGTTTATGTCGCAAATTTTCGCATAGTTTGTGATTTCACAAGGGTATCAAAACCTATAGGGTACTTCCCGTTGACCTAGAATCATGAAATTTGGCAGGAAGCAGTGTCTTGGAGTACATGTACAGGGAAAAAATGGGAATACCGTAAATATGTATTTTAGTAACAAAAAAAAAAGCTAATTTACTCCAACAAACAATAATAGAAGTTTATACGGAAGCCTCGGCGCGCAAGTCCGACTCGTACTTGACCGGTTTTTTTAAACGAAGCAGTGTTGCTAAAATCGACTATCTAGCCCAAATTAAAAACAATGGTGTCGATTCTGTTGTTCAAAATGACTAAACTTAACTAATTTGACAGGTCTAAAAGTATTGCTATCCCTCTCTCATGTGCGGGGTTAAATAAGGATGGCAGTATTATTAGACCTGTCAAATTAGTTAAGTTTAGTAATTTTGAACAACATAATTGGCACCAATATATCTTATGTTCTAGATCCCAAAGAACAGGTCTTGTAGCGAGGCTGGCATCGAACCCCACTGGTGCGCGTGTCTCGCCTGGAAGAATGTCTCAGTCACCGAGCCTGCCTACCACAGGACGGCGCAGGAACTCGTCGGCTTTATCAATAAACTCACTCAACCAGTCCGGTAAGAACGGTTAAAGGGAATAATAATAATAATATATCTTCACGCCTTCCCACAGGGGTAGTCAGAGGTTACAACCCCCACTTTCCATTAAAATAATTTGGTGCCAACGTGACAGATGGTGAGTCCGTCGCCGTCTCTTAGGCACTACACACATCTTGAATTCCTTCTCAGACGTAGGTTTCCTCACGATGGTTTCTTTCACCGTAAAGCTCGTGGTGTGACTAATCACAGCACTTGTTAGAAAAACTCATTGGTACAGACCGGTGGGATTCGAACTTGCGTCATTAGAATAGCAGGCAACGCTTCATACCGCACGGCCACCACGGCTCGTCAGATAAAATCCCAATTTGGTAGCTTTTATTTTGATATTTGTAAATACATATTCATGTCTAGAGGAATTTAGTTAATCATTCTACTTGTTATATCACTATTGTTACATGCAACATGACAGTCCAATCGATTAAGATTCTTCTCATGTGCGGGGTTAAATACGGATGGCGATACTTTTAAATCCTGTCAAATTAGTTTAGTTTAATGACTTAGTAGAACAGAATTAGAACTAGTATTGTAATCATATTTTTGTGCTATGTTTGCATATTTATTTTCTTTTCTTGTCTTTTCTTTTCTTTTCTTTTCTTCTCTGTTCTTTACCACTCTTTTCTGTTCTTTTTTCTTTTCTTTTCTTTTCTTTTCTTTGCTTTTCTTTTCTTTTCTTTCTGCAATGAAGTGTTAATATAATTGCAGGTCCAAGTGCGTCCCCCGAACCCTGACCTCTATAGAGTGGGTTATGAAGAAGCAGGCCAACAGTAGAATGCTATCATTCGTGGCGGCGCGAGACGCAGACGGCTACATAGGGAAGTTTGGAGCCAAAATTCACATGCATAAGGACCATTATCAAATAAAGGTATGCGGTTACTTACATCCTTTGCCAGTGCTCCGCGAGGATACGCTGGCTTAGTAGTAATGCTAGCGCAGTGAGTCCTCATCAACAATAGGGTTGGCAATTCGTTAGTGATACCCCTGGTATTGCTAGCGGCTATAGGCTACGGTGACTGCTTACCATTAGGTGGGCCGTATACTAGTGTGCCAACTTAGTCGTATAAAAAAAGGCAAATAAATTGAAATTGCACAAATATAGATACATAGATAAATTTATTTAACAAAATAAAATTTGTACCTAAAAGGAATCTAAGCCAGATTACGGGTTAAACTACATAATTACATTTTCGTTTTAAGCAAATACAAAAGTAAAGTTCTACTTACCTGAAAAAAAACAGAAAACAACATTTCAAAACCTCAATCTATTTTCACAATTTTCATTTTCTTCCAGTGACAAATACTGTCGGATTGGACGTGGCATTACGTACGCTTTTGTATCATAGACATTAAAAAAATCTCGTACTGAGGTTTTTTTACACCTCCCCCTTAAAAATGCAATCACAATAGCCCTATTGTAATTGCCTTTTTAGCATGAATAATTTGCGACAACGTTTTCGTATCGCCTTCGACTATGTTTGTATTGAAAAATGAACAGCGCTGCGGCGGTGAAAAGTGGAACTAAAAATTAGTTTGTCAATTTTGACATTTCGCGAGTTACGTTATCGAATACGTTGTCGAAAATATTCGTGCTACTGGCACTGTTACAGTTAATCCACCTTATAAGTTACCTCCATTGCAAATTTCATGCAAATCCATTCAGTCGTCGAGGTACGAAGACGGTACAAACACACACACAATCATTCGCATTATAATATTAAGATATATGGTTTGTTTCAGATCGTGGTAGGCCCTGGTAGAGGCGTGTACGAAGCCTCCCTCTCGCACAACATAGCTGAAAACACATTCGAAATCGATTCCAGAGACATTTCTAGGACCAATGCGTGAGTACTTCACTATTTGATGAGACCGCTGGTCTAGGCGTTACTATATCTGCTTCGCTAGAGGTTGCGGGTTTGATTCCCACCGGGGCAAACATTTGTGTTTGGTTTTCTGGGTGTTTGGTATGTATTATAAGTATGTATTTACAAACAAAAAGTATATAAGTATTGTATCGGCTGCTGGTTCCCATAGTACAAGCTTTGCTTAGTTTGGGGCCAGATGGCGCTGTGTGATAATGTCCAAGCATTATTATTATTATTACATTGGTGACAATTCTGTTGTATCATCATTAAACTAAACTAATTTGTCATAACAAATAGTCATGCTATCCCTTTCTCATGTGCAGGGTTAAATAAGGATGAAAATATTTTTTCTTTAAGTCGTGCCAAATTACTTTAGTTTTGTAATTTTGTACAACAGAATCGACACCAATATTACACTATATTTAAGCTTAGAACTGTCAAACCTTATCGTAATTTTGTATCAAACGACATTTATTTCTGGTAATAACTACTTTAAAAACATGAAAACTAGATTAAATTGTGCGTTTTTTGTCAACATAGACGATTTGAATCTTTGAAATGCTCACCTGTTGTTTAACGGACTTTTGACAACTAGATGTCGCTGTAATGTAAATAGGCATTATTAGCACGCGCAGTAGAGAGTCTCCGTCGCTGTGCTATATATCTCAGCGACGTAGACTCTTTGAACAAACGGAACATACCGACCAGGAGCTCAATCAAACCAGTAAACCGGACTACGCATGCAACCAACTAGTTTTATTTACCACCACGCACAACAAGACCTGCTGCTGACTTCCACTCCCAGGACTCAGTATGGTGTCATACACCTGTAATATTCCAAAAATGTCGTTTAATACGAATATGCCTAGAACCCTCGGTTTTAAGCTTGTAATATAGCGTTACTTTTCATTTTCAGTTACAACAATGAGCCGCACTGCATTAGCGCTACGCATCCACATCTCAATATGTACTGTTACTGCAACGACTGAAACAAGACGGACACAGCTTGAATTTGTTAGTAGTTACCTAATAGTAATTATGTGAGTCTCCGCTCAAAAGTGTCCGGAGCTAAAACACTACTAAATGCGAATGATAAATTGTTGCAAGCGAAATTCAACTGTGTGCTAATAAGATAGCGTTGATATTTAAATCCATACTAATATTATAAATGCGAAAGTAACACTGTTTGTTTGTTACCTTTTCACGACTAAACGGCTGAACGGATCCTAATAAAATTTGACAAGGAGATAGATTATATCCTAGGCAAGGACATAGGCATAAATACAGAGGAAGTCGCACGTAACAGCTAGTGTTTTATATTTATGCAATAACTGGCGTTTAGCCGTCGCTTCGCCGGCATAGTTCAATTAAAAAATCAAAAATCATTTATACAGTTTAGGCCCTAATAAGACACTTATGAAGGTCTAAATTACCACCTCTTCGGGAAAAAAAGCCACCTGAGAAGAACCGGCAAGAAACTCAGTGCTCTGTCTTTTTTTTCATGTAACAATCATGATGTAACAATTTGTTTAAAGACAAAAGTGGCCTATGTCTTTCTCCAGGATATAATCTATCTCCTTGTCCAATTTTATTACGATCCGTTCAGCCGTTCAACAGTCCTGAAAAGGTAACAAACAAACAGATTTACTTTCGCTTTTAATATTAGTATGGATTTGAATGCAAATATAAAATCAATCCTTCATAAATGAGAGACTTAAATAAATTCTCAAATCTTAGTTAAATTATAATATTTGCCAAAGATATTATGGACTATTTGTTTTAAATTTATCATCGTTTTGGAACTGAAAAAGATACTGATATAGAAATATTGCTAATATATTCGTTTTAAGATAAGTCTGAATGCATTAGTTTATAAGACACGTGTAAGATAACTAAGAATGTCAGTATTTTAAGTTAATATCAGCGACAGATTCGCCATCTGTCTCATAGGCACCAAATTATCTGCGGTGGAAACAGATAGATACACATACACCCCTCTTTTTGCGACGGGCGTTAAAATTAACTTAATTTGGTAAGTTCAAAGTGCTGATGAAGATCCAAGAACAACGGTTTGGGATTGTAAGTCAAATAACGCTACTTGATGTAGTGTTGTGTTTCTGCGGTGAGTAAGGTTGCCAGTGCTCCACGAGGATACGCTGCGCTAGTAGTATTGCTGCTAGCACAGTGACTCACGAACAACATGGTTGGCAACCCGTTAGTGATACCCCTGGTATTGCTAGCGGCTATAGGCTACGGTGACTGCTTACCATCAGGTGAACCGTATGCTTGTGTGCCATCATAGTGGCATAAAAAAAAAGTTGCTATCCCCACTGACATATTTAAAAAAAATGTTTGCTTTTGATCACCCTTTTCACTTAGAGGCATGAAAATAGTTTTCGTCCTATTCTCAGACCTACCGAATATACACAAATCACAAAAATAGGTCAAGCCGATTCGGAGGAGTTTTGTTACAAACACTGTGACACGAGAATTATATATTAGAAGTTTTTTTAAGATTGTCCTTGATATTGGTGTCGATTCTGTTGTTCAAAATGACTAAACATAACTAATGTGACAGGTCTAAATGTATTGCCATCATTATTTAGCCCCGCACATGAGAAAGGGATAGCAAGACTTTTAGACCTGTCAAATTAGTTCAGTTTAGTGATTTTGAACAACAGTATTGGCACCATTATTTCTTAAATTTGTTTTTTTTAATGTATTTACTATGTACTTAACGCTCAAATTTAGTATTATATAGTAATTAATTATCTTGTAACTTATACTTTATCAACTAATCGAGGTCTGTGCCAGTAGCAGGAACATTGTCGACAAAGTTTTCGTATCGCCTTCGACAATTTTTGTATTGGAAAATGAACAGCGCTGCGGCGGTGAAAAGTGGAACTAAAAATTAGTATGACAATTTTGACATTTCGCGAGTTACGTTTTCGAATACGTTGTCGACAATGTTCCTGCTACCGGCACTGAAGTACTTGATATGCAGGTACCCATCACTATCAGACAGTGATAAGTGTTTTACGAACTAAACGACATCATCAATTTTGGTCCAAATTTGAAAGTGACAGTCAACCCTTTTTTTTTGTATATTCTGTTAGAACTTGCCCGTCTGAACATATATTGCTATAGCACCAAAGTCCTCGATTTAATTTGAGTTCGAAAATCAGAATTTTCATACATTTTTGTTGAAAATAGGAATGACATGTTCTGTAATGTCCAACTTTGGTGCCATAGTAATAAATGCTCAGACGGACAAGCTCTAACAGAATATACAAAATAAAGTATTGGCCGGCACTTTCAGATTTGGACCAAATCTCTATGAAGCATGGATGATGTCCTTTGACCCACTTCCCAGTGTCCGATTGAGTTGAAATTTAGCATATAAAACTGGTTACCGTAACAATGCACGATCGCCTAAATGCCGTCATTTTTAATCTAATATGGCGGACATGACAGAGATTTATAATTTCCCCATTAACCCCTACGTTATCAGTATCTAATGAAAAGGCTTGAAGAGTGATACTTCAGTTTTTGATTAACAACTAAAAAAAGCATTTTTTTTGTCAGTCATATTTTTAAGTTACGTTTTCAATTGTATGTATATATGTATAGTATAGCTTTAAGTCTAACCGTTACCAAATATGATTTTTAAGTGGAAAATAGTATATAACGCTTTATTTTAGTTTAAGATGTAATCAGTTTTAAACTACTGCAGATATTATCGCAAAATTGTTTTTGTATAATTTTGAATTTTTGTTTCTGAAACAATAAATAAAAAAAAATAAAAAAAAAACCGTAGACTGAGTAACTAATAGATGGTACTGCGTGTCCTAGAAAGAGATGGAGATAGTTATCAATGTGTGCGTAAAATGCTGACACACAAGTGACTTCTCCCGCTTAGCTAAACCAAAAATAGTCTCGTCACTACATACTTTATAGAACATAGTCGCTTCTCGCTGTCTGTCTGTCCCTATGTATGCTTAGGTCTTTAAAACTACGAAACGGATTTTGATGCAGTTATTTTAAATAGATAGAGTGATTCAAGAGGAAGGTTTTTATTAATAATTCTTTTTTTTTGTAGGTATTTAATTTCGCTATTATCTATACTTAATATTATAAACAGGAAAGATTATTTTTGTGTATGTTTGTATAGAATAGGCTCCGAAACTACTGGACCGATTTCAAAAATTCTTCCGCCGTTAGAAAGCTACATTATCACTGAGTAACATAGGCTATATATTATACTAGCTGCCCGCCCCGGCTTCGCACGGGTAGACAAGATATTTGATAAATGGCTACCCGTGCGGAGCCGGGGCGGGCCGCTAATTTTATATGAGTACCGTATATAGCTTCTCTTTGTGTATGAGGAGCACAGAATATGTTATTGCTTGTGTTAGTTACTCCTTCTACGGAACTAACTTATTATAAGTATCCAAAACTGATTTTTAAGCAATTATTTAGCCTAGTGCTATGCCCAAGGACGGATCCAGGAGGTCATGGCAATTTGATAATAACAATTTATTAGATAATAATACAAAAAAAATGCAACATCGTGCAAAATTAGCGTCTATTCGTCTTTTTGAAAAAAAAACTACTTTTTGAAGGCAGAAAAAATATTTAAATTTGGAGGCAATTGTTTCCGTGCAAAATATTTGGCTTGGAGACGGCGTCCTTTTAGCCGAGCGCGCTGGCTGGTAGATGGCGCGCGAACAGTCATCAAATACAAATTCTTTGGGATTGTATTTATTGTTTTCATCGAATTGGAGCGTGTCCTGATTAGACCTCAACTACATGACATCCTCGTGACTTAAATTCTGGATCTGTCCTTGACTATGCCGGCGAAATCGCGATATAGGATATAGGATACAGGATATAGGTAGATAGAAAGAATCTTTAACGAAATCTTAGTGAAAATACAACGCAGTAAATTTCTAGCATATTAGATTATTGTAGAATAGCTGTGCCCGCGACTTCGCGCGCGTGATATTGGAATTTGTCCTCAATTTCAAGGGTTTTATTATTATTGCGCGGAACCCTAATTATTTTCCACTAAAGCCTTACTTGATAAATGAACTATCCTTTCACTTTTTTTTTCAATTCCAACCAGTATCTCCTGGGATTATAGCGTTCAACCAAACACAAATTTCTGATTTATATATATATATATTAGCTATTGATATGAATGTTTTATTAACACATTACAATTCAATGTAATGTAAAGATAGGTTATAATCTTATTAAAGAAATCTTTCGATGCCTTTTTTTACTTTTCTGTGTCGGTAGCAGGAACATTGTCGACAACGTTTTCGTATCGCTTCGACTATTTTTGTATTGGAAAATGAACAGCGCTGCGGCGGTGAAAAGTAGAACTAAAAATTAGTATGTCAATTTTAACATTTCGCGAGTTACGTTTTCGAATAGGTTGTCGACAATGTTCCTGCTACCGGCACAGTACGGTTTCCAGTCCATCTCGGATTTTTATTTGCTTCTCAAACTTATAATTTTAAAGAATTCTTTATTGTGTTAATTTTTTTTTTATTTCCTGTTATTATAAGTTTGCTAAAACTCAATGAAACGAATGTGAAATTGTAACATATGACGAATAAATACATTTTGAATTAACACGTGTTGTTATTTACGCCATTTTTTCACTCAACAATTTCAAGTTAAGTTATTTATTTATAGTTTGAAGTAATTGAAGTACAAAGGGTATCGTGTGGTGGCAATAAATGAAGGAATGACGAAAAAATAGTAGAATAGATTTATTAAGAGTATGGCAAGTCGCTAATATCGTCCCGACGTACCTACAAATATGCATAGATAGATAACATTTTTTTTTTTTAAGAAGTTGTCTCTCGTAGCGTGAGTTCCGGGAACTTTAGCTACTTAACCGGACAATGGCGAGACCAAGGTGGCCTCCAGCCAGGCACTATTACATGCTAAGCAACACAGCTAAGGGCGCCCCATAGTGGGGCTCGGACCTCGGCTTAGGGCGTTGCTGGGGGGCAAGCTAGGGAGCTGGGCTGGGCTGGGATTATTATTTAAATTTACGGGCGTGTTTAAATCTACTCGCTCGGCGCGGGCCGGCAGATGCAAGGGTCGGGGGGGGGCAGTTACGAGATATTCGCGTCGAGCCTCGCCGGCGAAGACGGAACAGCGGTCGTCTTTGTTTTTTTCTTATTTTTATTTTTTTTTACAGGCGAATCAACAGTTAACAAAATTTGGATAACTTATAAACTAGCAACATTAAACCAATTACAGATTCACACAACTAAACACAGACAGTTAACAATTTTGAACATGTATAATATTTTATTATTATTATTAATTAACATCACGAGTCGCCGTGGTGACATAAAAATAACAGAAAAAGTAATTAGTGCTCGATGGCTAACAATTTTGTAAGGTTACGTCTAATACTGTCACAGCTAGAATTAAATGGATCAATATCAAGTTGTTCACTCAACGCATTGAAACACTTGCTCGCACGTAATATAAAAGAGTTTAGCCTATAGTTGGTTTTGGAATGGGGGATGTAGAACGCATTAAAATGACGGAGAGTTTTTTTGGGGACATTAAAATTTAAAAGAGAGAGAAGCTCGGGACAATCAATAACACCTGAGGTAATTTTGATTAGGTAAGTTATATCCGCTATGAGTCTACGATTTTCTAGTGAAAGGAGATGATGTTTTACACAAAGTTTTCTGTACTCACTGGAATCATAATGTGTTTTAGTACGGTAACAAATATATCTTATAAGCTTTTTCTGGATATTCTCAAGCCTATTAATGTAAACAGCGTATCTGGGGTTCCAAATCTGTGAAGCATATTCCAAATTACTGCGTACAAGTGAACAGTATAGTATCTTAAACGTTTTAACATCTGAGAAATCCTTGCAATTTCGTATTAAAAATCCGAGCATTTTCGTGGCTTTAGAAACTATACTGTTCACATGCTCATCAAAGAGTAACTTTGAATCATGCGTCACGCCAAGGTCTCGCATCGAGTATACGCGCTGAAGGCACTGTTGTTTAAGAGTATAATCGAACTGAATGATATTCTTCTTACGACTGAAAGACATGACTGTGCATTTAGCAGTATTGAGGTCTAATTTATTATTATCACAGTACGTTTCCAGTCGCATTAGGTCCTGTTGCAATAAGTCAGCATCAGCTTGGCAACGAATCCTGGCAAATACCTTCATATCATCCGCGAAGCAAAGAAGATTCGCTGTTTGGAAGCAGATGACGATATCATTTATGAAAATGATAAACATCAAAGGACCGAGCAACGAACCTTGCGGAACGCCACTTGGGACTGGAACCCAACTAGAGATATAGTTGTTGGTCACAACAGCTTGGCAACGATTTTCGACATATGACGCAAACCAACGCAACAAGTTTCCGTGTATACCGATTAGTCTAAGCTTGTCAATAAGGATACAATGTGGAATACGATCAAATGCTTTACTATAATCGGTGTAGATAACGTCAACTTGGCATCTATCATCCATCGCTGCTGTAAGGTATTCATTTAGTAAGACCAAGTTGGAAACCGTAGAGCGTCTCTTCAAGAAGCCATGCTGAAATCGGCTGAAACTAGGTGAGAGAGCTGAACAGACCTGACTATGGACTATTTTCTCCAAGATTTTGGCCACAATACACAGCTTAGAGATAGGTCTATAATTCACTACCTCTGACCTAGGGCCTTTCTTGTGGACAGGGGTGATAAAAGCGCGTTTCCAGATGTCAGGAACATGACATTGATCAATAGATTTTTTAAATAAGAGTGTTAAAGGTTTCGCAAGAGTTTCACAGCAGTTGATGAGGAAAATAGATGGCAAATTATCAGGGCCAGCAGACTTAGATGGGTCCAGGCTTCGTAGTAAACGACGCACCTCCTTCTCACATATAGTAACAGAAGAGATATCTGTGGTGTTACGACATGGGAGATCGTCTATACTAGATGCTCGTGACTGATTATTATCAAGAAAGGACGATTTGAAAAAGTTTGAAAATGCATGACAGATTGACTCGCCGTCACTATATTCAACGGAATTATATTTAAGACTACGAGGCAACCCTGAAGACTTGGATCTCGTTTTAGTATGAGACCAAAAACGCTTAGGGTCTTTCCTTATTGAAGCCTCAACTGATTGCATATGGGAGGTGTAGCAAGTGCTTTCTAACATCTTAAATCTCTCACGAAGTAACTTGTAGGAATATTCGTCAGCTTTATTGCCGTATATATTAAACTTGCGTAAGTATTTATCTTTTTCTTTGAGAAGCTTTTTCAATGGCGCAGTGTACCATGATGGATACGTATTATCCGAAACCAGCTTACTCGGAATATGATTTTTTATAAGCTCATTGACAGTAAAATAGAAGAAATCAACTGACTCATCCAAGTTCCGGCATGAAAACTCCATGTCCCAATCGATGTCACGAATTCCCTTATTTATTAAATTGTAGTCACCTCGTTGAAACAAAAATTTTGTTCGCGGCGCAGAGTTGAGTAGTTTATTATACAAACGAGGAACACTAAGATTTAAGGCACCATGGTGGTTATCAATTGGCACCAGTGCATCGCTACTGCAGTCAGTTACGCTGATTGGAATATTAGAAAAAACTAAATCAAGGATTCTGCCAAAACTATTTATAACACCATTATATTGGCGCAAACCCAGTAAATTAGTTTCGTCAATGAGTGAAATTTCATCAAAAGAGGTATAACAGCCCGGTTCAAAAGCCAGATCGTTCGTCAAACTGGGGGTCCAAGTAATGTTACTTAAATTAAAATCACCCAGTATAATATATTTATGTAGTGGATTAGAAATTACAATATTATTTATAGACGATAAAAAATTTGTTAATTGTTGAGAGAAAGATAGACCTAAACTTTCTTTACACAGATACAAAACACACAAATTGATAGAACATTCAGACTGATGCCGCCTACCTATGTTGATAGATAACCATAGATCTTCAGCTGTCGAATGATAATTCAACCGCGGCACAGCATTAAGATTACGATGTACAGCTATTAAAACACCACCTCCCCTCGTCTGTCCCGTGGCCACATAATCACGATCACGCCGGAAAACTATGTAGCGACTGTCGAACAACTCAGTATCCAGTATACCATCCAAAAGCCATGTTTCCGTAATCACTATAATAGCATAAGAACTTGAACATACATTGCGGTAAAAAATATTTGTTTTTGTACGAAGTCCACGAGCATTCTGATAATAAATACTTAAATTATTATTATCAGAGAATATTAAAGGAAAAGTAATAAAACAGAATAGTACATATACTATCAATATTTTTTAGAAAAATAGAATAATGTACCCAAAAAACAATAATCCTTCTAGTTACTATGCAAAGAGAATTATAAGTAGCGTAACTTAAACTACCAATCCAATAATTATTCAAATGTGCTAAGTTTATCAGTATTTTTAAACAAGCAAACGGATAACAAAAGCGACATGTGCAGTCAGTTGCAATAACTACCAAATACGAGTGTGAGCAAGTAGCAAAGCAAATACCACAGCACTTGCGCGCGAGCAGGTAGGAAGTCCCATTCAAAGCGAGCGACCTTATCGATAATGAACAAAAGAAATTCCAATAGATAAGCAAGATAGTGGCTCTCAAACTTTTAAATCGGATTACGTTCGTAGACGTATTTGCCAAACAAGTATGTATTACATTAACTTTTAGTTGGAAATAGATTAGTTTAATTTGTTTAAATCACTTAATTTGGAGATAATATGGACTGGAGATGTGTCATTTTTTCTAACATGAATTTTGGAATGTTTTACCCAAATATAAAGAAAGTTCTTGTCCTTAGCCGCTGTTTTCACTTTTGAAAGTAGTTCCTTATTTTCGGACGTGAGATGATCGTTAATGAAGATTTTTAACGAAGAATCCCCAAAGCCAAGGTCAGCTGCAGTAATAATTTTCTTGGATCGCGCTGCCGCTACAAACTCTTCCTTAATATAACGATTTATAAAGCTCACTATGATATTTTTTCTCCCAGAGTCATATGTTGGGACTCTCGCGATATAATTTACTTGGGTCTTCGGAAAATGGTATCCAGTCACTTCAGAAATCTTTTCTAAAATACTAAATAAATTTTCGTTCTTCTTCTGAGGAACGCCTTTAATTTCGACATTGTTGAGTCTAGCCCACTGCTCCCTTGAAATGTTTTCTGATTTGAGAGTCACAATATCCTTAGTAATTGAATCGAGATGATGGCGAACTTTATCGACTTCAGGTGTCAGAAGTTCAACCTTGGATACTCTGGTTTCAAATTCGTCCAATCTAGTGCTGCTAAACTCGATAGATGATTTGAGATCAGATAGTTCGTTTTTTATAGACTCAACAGCTACAACCAAGTGGGGTATTTTATTCAAGTGCTGTTTTATGCCTAGTATTTCTTTAAACAGTACCTCCATCGTAATCGCACCCTCAGGTACTTCACTTGGACTTGCTGCTGGAGTAATTCCGGATGCTTCGTTCACAAACTCATTGCAAGTATTATCAGATGCATTGACGGAGAGGCGAACAGGTGTAGTGGGTACACTCCTGGACATCGATACTTTGCATTGGGGACAACGCCAAGCGGCTTGACGATCGCGACCAAGTCTACGGTACCCAAGTTCACCAATATGAGCACATCCAAAATCCAGATGTCTACTGCAGCCACTACAGAATACACCATCATTGAAATGTTCACCACAAGCTGCGCACTTCATCGTGATCAGTGAATAACAAATAAGAATAAGCTTTTATAAAATCACTTTGAGAAACACTGATTTTGGGCGACCAGATGCACAACCAAACCTAATGCGTGTTCAAATGAGAAAAAAATGGTTTGCTTTGTGCAGTGTTATTATGTATGGATTCCTGGAGGACCGTGATGTCGTCATCGGGGTCGATGAGGACATGTCGCGGTCGCCTTCTCTTAGAGATGCGAGAAGGGTTGTATCGGGCGGCCGACACAACCAGCGGGTTTGGGTGCGAAAGGGCAGAGTCGAAAAAGCGTTTAGACAGTTTTTTCATGAACTGCCTAATGGTCGGTATTTTAAGGTCAACGTGAAGTTGACTATTACGCATGTACCACGGAGCTCCTGTGGCCTTGCGCAAGAACCGATTTTGGACAACCTGTAGGGAGTGGATGCTACTGCTGCCAGTGTGAGCAAACACAACACTGGCGTAGGTCATTATCGGCCGAATGCACGAGGTAAAAATTCTCACTTTGGATCATGTTAAATGCACGCAGCAAACTCCCACTTAAGAGTGGGAGTTTGCTGCGTGCATTTAACATGCAATGTAGCCTACCGAGCGCAAAGGCGGCTCGCGCGCGTACCGCCTTTATGTGCTCTTTGAAGTTGACTTTGTGATCAAGGATCACTCCCAAGTATTTGACTTTGAGTTCCCAGGGTATGGGCTTTCCAAACAGGGTGATTTGACGGATATTCGCGTTGCGACTGCCATTTCGAGAGAAGAGAATGGCAGCGCTCTTGTCGGGATTTACTTCAATTCTCCATTTCCTGAACCAGTCGCCCAAGGTGGTGACTGCGGATTGGAGTTGATTGGCGATGATGTCGTGGCTTCTGCCTGTGATGTAGATGGCCGTGTCATCGGCGAAAAGGGCTCTTTGAACTCTACTAAAGATGGGGATGTCGCTGGTGTAAAGCGTAAACAATAGGGGGGCGAGCACGGAGCCTTGCGGTACCCCTGCACGAATTGGGTGAGGGGACGAGAGTGCCCCATCCATTCGGTAGCGAAAGGAGCGGTTCGACAAAAAGTCACGTATGATGAGTACGAGACGGTCCGGCACTCCCAGTTGGTACAGCTTGTATATCAAGCCGTTGTGCCAGACCTTGTCGAACGCCTTTGCCACGTCGAAGAGGAGCATCCCCGTGTTCTTTTTGAACTGAAAACCTACGCTAACATGTTCAACTATACGATGGACTTGTTGGACGCAGGAGTGTTTGGTTCGAAAACCAAATTGCTCATCGGGAATTAACTTGTTAGAGTCGGCAAAGCTCTTTAATCTATTGTAGACAAGTCTCTCGTATATTTTGCCAATTACGTTAAGTAAGCTAATGGGGCGATAGCTGGATGGCTCGGCCTTAGGTTTCCCTGGCTTAGGAATCCCGATGACCGTAGCGCATTTCCAGGACTGAGGGAAGAAGTTATTGCTTAGTGCTGCATTGAAGATGGCAGTAAGCAATGTTAAGAGGTGTTGGGGGAGAAGGTTGATCACTCTGTTTGTTATCCCGTCAGAACCTGGGGCCTTTTTGGGGTGAAGGTCCTTAATCACCTTTCGGACTTCATCGACAGTGATAGGGGGAAGAGGGTTGTCCATTTCCTCATGTGGGGGGAGAGAAGACCTGTTTTCGACTTCGGTATCCACCTTCGTGAGATGGTCCACGTCTACTGGCAGGGTACTGGGGGAGCACTGGGCCTCGAGGCTGTCGGCCAGGCATTCCGCCTTTTCGTCGTCATCGAAGGCCAGGCCTTGATTCGGACGTTTGAGAGGGGGCGTGGTCGCGGTGGTGTCGGACCTGAGTTTGCGTTGAAGACGCCAGAAGGCTTGGTGTGTTGGCTCTAATTCGCTTAAGAAGTCATCCCACCGTGCCCCCCGCAAGTCCTTCATGTGATATCTCAGTTTGCACTGGAGGGATCGCGCAAAGGTGCGGTTGGCATCAGTCGGATGGGTCCTCAGAGCGCGGAGGGCTGCGTTCTTCTCCGTGACCAGTTCACGTACGTCGTCGGGCAGCCTCCAGCGATGGTCATCCATCGCTGGGACCTCCCGCGAGCAGTCGTTCATAGCTGACTGCACGTGAGTGGTGAAGGAGTCGATCGCTTTTTCAGTGTCCTCGATGGTCACTATGTTATTGGGAATGTTGTCTAAGTGGGCGGACGAAGTCGACTTGAGGGTGTCCGCAAGTTTTGTCCAGTCCGTTGCCACATTTGTTTGAGGGGTCCGATCTGGATCCGAGGGGCCTAGACGGGGAGCTAATTCTCTAATTCTAGGATCACAGGTCGGTGGTCTGAGTCTAGTTCTTCGTGTGACCCCAAAGATTGCAAACGTAAGCTTACATTTTTGAGGATCACAATGTCGAGTACGTCTGGTCTGTGATTGATGTTTGCGGGGAAGTGGGTTGGATGCATTGGGGCAATGACATCGAAGGCAAGGGAGGTGCTTAGGTCGTCAAGGCGGCGTCCACGCGGGTTACCCTCGTGACTGTGCCAGGACAAGCTTTTTGCGTTGAGGTCGCCTGCAATAAGGACGGAACTGCTGAGTTGGGTTAGAGCCTCGATATCAGACTTGATATCGAAATTTTGGCTGGAAGGTGCTGCGTAGGCCGATACGATTGTGATCGGTTGGTTTCCGGTCATGCCTAGCCGGCAGATCGATGCCTCTAAGTGAGTCAAGTCAGGAGGATCTAGGGGAATACAGTGTAGAGATCTCCTGTAATAGATCAGAGTACCACCTTTGGCGGATCGAGTCCTGTCATTGCGTATTACGCTGTAATTCGCAATTTTGGGATCTCGGTTTGATGGTTTCAGGAAGGTCTCCTGCACTAGGAACAGGTCTAACTGGTTGTCACGAACGAAAGCGGCGATCTCCTCGCGTTGGTTGTGCCTAGATAACAAACAATACCAGGTAACGTCATTAATCGGCGGAGACTCTCTACCGCGCGATCTAGGAAGGCCTTCAATAGGTACAGCGCCATCTATCGCAGTTTGTCGGAAGAACTGTTATAAGTTTAAAATAATGTACGAGTTTGGAGAATATGCATACTAACATTCAAATTGAGTTTATATAATAAAGGGCTGTAATAATATATTTTATAGATTATTATAGCCCTTTAGATATTTTATACAAGTTTATTCATAGTATAATTTAACAATATTAAGAAATTACTTTGCTCACTTCCACACAATCACTTTCACTAAGACTATCGATTAAATAGTTAAATCTACACTAATAATATAAATAGGAAAGATTTGTATTTTTGTATGTAACGAATAAACTCAAAAAGTACTGGACCGATTTTAATAATTCTTTTTTCATTAGAAAGCTACATCATCACTGAGCAACATAGGCTATATATTATACTAGCTGGGTAGCTAGTATAATATATAGCCTATGTTGCGAGCGAAGCCGGGCGGGTGCCCGGCTTCGCTCGGGTAGACAACATATTTGATAAATGTCTATAGGCTCCGAAACTACTGAACCGATTTCAAAAAATCTTTCACCGTAAGAAAGCTACACTGTCACTGAGTAACATAGGCTAGCTGCCCGCCCCGGCTTTGCACGGGTAGACAAAATATTTGATATCAATGTCTACCCGTGCGAAGCCGGGGCGGGCCGCTAGTAAGTAATAAAACATGAGGTTATATTTATCAGAATAAGAATTAAATATACTGAGAGATTTGACAGCTTCTAACGAATGCAAAACTATTGTGGGTATCTATGCATTTTCACTGTAGTTGAGTTCTCGCTGCCGCGGCGCCGGCGCCCGCACGTCGGCCGTATCAAAGTGATATCTACCCACTCTCGCGCACACTGCTAATGCTTATTACGAACATTCTTTGATTTCGAAACTTCCTTAGATTGTGTTGATCGCCGAGTACGGTACCTAACTACCAATTCGTGTATTTAAATTTTAAAAAATCATTCGCTTTTTTGTTTATTAAATTAGGCGGACAGGGATTTGAGCGAATACTTCAATACGTGTAGGTAATGCAGTGTAATACCGGTGACAAACTCGGACACTGTGTGTGGGTATGTTGAACAAACATCTAATCAAACCAGAGGGGGCTGTTAACGTCCACTGCTGGACACCACCTGAGCCACGGTCAATGACCCATCATCAGGGGTAAGTATAGTATGTAAGTACTGCTGTTTGCTTACAAGAACTTCATAGTGTTACTTTTTTATTTGTTCAGAGAATTTTATGTAGGCGGTATAACGGCCACAAATTCCGTAAGACAATCGGACAAGAAAAGGAATTAAAAAAATATAGCCGTATGTGATGCGCTAATTGAAATCGATCGTAGATATATGTAGCATTTAAAAATAAATATAGGTGTTTTGAATGAAGAACAATGAGAGAGAGGAAGATATAGAAAGAGCGAGAGGTGTCAGTTGAGTTGAGTTCTGTCGATTAAGATGGTCGTGAAAGAGTTTTAGTTATAAAGAGATTGTTTTATAAAAGATGTTTCAAAGATGTTCATGAAGATATGAAATAAAGCTGTTGTAACTACAAAAGAACTACCTCTATTGATTTTCAACTCTACATATATAATTGTGTAAATTAAAGTAATGTATACGTAATTATTTACAAGGTCGGCAACGCGCGAGTGATACCCCTGGTTTTGCAAGCGTCCATAGGCTGCGGTAACCGCTAACAGGCGGGCCGTATGCTTGTTTGCCACCTTAGTGGTATAAAAAAATTATAAACTACGAATAACGTTGTATAGTAGATAGATAGATTTATATATAGTGAGATTGATAGCTTAATAGATTGATAGATATATATCGTATCGATATTTGTATATAGGTATCATATATAGTGTTTCATTTTAGCAATTAAATAAAATCCGTCGTTAAAAAATATTCGTAACATTTGAACTGACTTTACGTCACCATTTTTAATTTATTAATAGACATAAATAATTATTAGAGACATACATAAAATATTAACAATACATTTATTGAGCAACTTAAATAAATCTACAAGCGTATTTGATCGTTAACTAATTAATAACATGACTCAATATCCTTTAAAACTAGCAGTAGTCGTCGTTGAAGGTACAAAATTGTAGAGAAAATATTTACAAAAAATATACAAGAGGTAGAAATTGCTTCACATTGCTTTGCAACTTCGCTCAAATTGCTTCTCATTATAGATCCATACACTTTATTGCACATCAAGCGGATGCAATGTATGATCGGAAACATTATTGTCTTCGATTGTACAATTTGCGGTCTTATTGCACAGTAGCGATCTCAGACAACAGATGATCTTTACATATCTCATACCCCTTTCTGACGTGATCCTTCCTTTTTAATTGTGACAAAGGTTACCAGAGCTTCAAATACCGTTATAAAATCATAACGTTATCACATGCTGTGTAACGTTTTTTTTAACAACGCCATCCTGCCCCAAACTAAGCAAAGCTTGTACTATGGGAACCAGTAGCTGATATGTTTTTTTTTAAATACGTACTTACTACATACATACTTATGATACCAAACACCCAGACGCAAGGCAAACATATTTGTCACATAAATGTTTGCCCCGGCGGGAATCGAACCCGCGACCTCTAGCAGTCAAGTGTACTAACCACTAGACCAGCGATCTCGTCATAACGTTTTCGACATAATGTTATTTTATATATCAGAATCACGTTATATCAGTAAACGATATTTACAAAATAACGATATTAATAAAGTTTGCCGCTCGGGTCGGATAATCCGATACAGTAACAATATTATAACGTTATTTTGATATAAGCGGTATGATTTAACGTTATTTTTTGATAACGTTATTCGTCTTTTCGTTAAATATGAAATAACATAACGAAACGCTCATAACGTTATTTAACACTTTAAAACGTTATTTTTATAACGTTTTGAAGCTCTAAAAGTTACCAAGCAATTCGACACAAGCCCTAACCTAATGTTTTTTTAGAGGTATGTGAGTTAGTAAGGCCCGCCGTGGTTTTCATATCCCTGGTTCCTGCCGTAGCCGTTCGCACCAGCGCCAGTGTCTTCGTAGGAGATCTGGGGTCTGTACCCAGCTTGGTCAGCTTCGTATTTGACAGTCTGTAAAATAATTTGTTATAAATACAAATTCCGGACATTATCACACAGCGCCATGTCGTAAATTTAAGAGCCGTGGTGGCCTTGTAGTTGAAGCAACGGCCTCTCATCTGATGGGCCTAGGTTCAAACCCCGGCCTGTACAAATGAGATTTTCTAAGCTTAAGTACAATGATTAATCACACCATGAGCTTTTAAAAAGAGGTAGGGCGATTTGGAATTTCCCATGCGTTTTCTCATTTTAATTGGAGCCGCCCTGGGGACTGTACTTCCGCCTCACAGAAGACCGCAGTGAAATAACACTACTTTGATGTGGTGTTGTATTTCTGCGGTAAGTAACATTGCCAGTGCTCCACGAGAATACGCTGCGCTAGTAATGCTGCTAGCACAGTGACTTCTCATCAACAACATGGTTGGCAACGCGTTATACCCCTGGTATTGATAGCGGCTATAGGCTACGGTGACTGCTTATCCGTGTGCTCCAGGCGGGCCGTGTGCTTGTGCCACCTTAGTGGTATACAAAACATTCTGACCTGCTTCCTGCCGTCAGGCAACAGGACATAGTAGAGGCCTTCAGCCTTGTCTCCCATCCTGGACTCGCGGTGACCGAAGTCATTGCCAGAAAGGTCGTCTTGCACCATGTACTCGAAGTTGTAGTTGGCTGGTTCCTGCGTAGCAATAAAAAGTGTCAATAAGTCCTATGATCCGCTAAAATTCGTAAAATTGCTTATACATTTTTTGGGTTGGGGACATTTTGTACCGGGACCACGGTCCCAACGCCATCTTACATTTATTAATTATTTGAGGGGGCAATTTGGAGCAGGAACGTGGTCCTGAACGCCCCTCTGAATTTAATCAAACTAAATTAACGAAAGGTAGTGTGAATATAAAGATGAAAAAGATAATGCTACGTTGGCTTGTCCATTTTTAATGAGTGGTGATCGACTGACAAAAATAAATACAATGGAGTGGAAGGAGCCGTGGAAGGCCAAGGCTTAAGGCTTCAAGATCAAGTTTTCAAATTAGGTACTCTGAATCGGCGAACATGTGTGGAGAGAAGAGATTGATGAATGTAGAAAAGAAGCTAAAGAGGTGTGCAAGTCAAGGGTGAAATGACGCGCTTCTGCGTTACCTGTGAGGGACCTGAATGTTAAAATTGTTATATCATGATTGTTAAATGAAAAAAGACAGAGCACTAAATTTCTTGCCCGTTCTTCTCAGGTGGCTTTTTCCGAACCGGTGGTAATTTAGACCTTCATAAGTGCCTCATTAGGGCCTAAACTGAATTATAATCAAAGCTGAAGAAATGATTTTGATGATAAGTATGGATATAACGTGATTCTACTCTGGATGGCCACTCACCCCATTGCTGCCATCATCAGAGTATCCTCTGCCAGGAGGGAGGTACTGGCGACTCTGGTCCGCAGCGCTGAATGAGCTCAGGCTGTTTTGGTGGTCTCCTGTTTAAAACATATTGTAAATTAACATACTTTATTCAGCTTATCTGACACAGACCATAGAGGCAAATATATTTACAGAATAGGTATAAAATGAAGTGGCTTCCGCTGTCTGTTCGCTTAGATCTTTTTAACTACTCAACGGATTTGAATGCAGTTTTTAGCAATAGAGTGATCCAAGACAAAGGTTTTTGTGTATTTAGTTTTGTGTAACCCTTGCGAAGCGGTCGGGTCGCTAGTCATCATTCTCCTGCCCTTGTCCCATATTATTTGGCGCAATATGTATTTCTCTTCCATCCTTCTCTATCAGCCGTCATGTCTGTATTCACCTCCTTTCTTACCATGTCAACTTTCACACAGTCTATCCATCTTTTCTTAGGTCTACCTCGAGCCCTGTAGCCGTCCACATTCATACATGTGATATACATTTCAACATAACACCTCTAAACAGGGTCACGACAGACAGACAAGAAAATGATCGTATAAGGTTTACTTTTTCCTTTTGTGGTAAGGAACCCTATTTACCCGAAAAGCCTACTCCAGGGGCGCCATATTGCTGCGAGGGTCTAGCTTGGAACTGCCGAGACGATTGGGCCAAGTTTGGCAAATATTGGCTTGAAGGCTGCGCTACACTCGGCGCGCCATATTGGTTGGAAGGTTGGGCCAAGCTTGGCAAATATTGGCTTGAAGGCTGCGCTACATTCGGCGCGCCATATTGGTTGGAAGGTTGGGCCGAGCTTGGCAAATATTGGCTTGAAGGCTGCGCCACACTCGGTGCTCCATATTGGTTGGAAGGTTGGGCCAAGCTTGACAGGTACTTGTTAGCAGGTTGGCTGATTGGTGCACCGTACTGAGTTGATGGGCGAAGATTACGGTTAATGGGTGCTCTGAAATAGGAAGATTTTTACACGCTTTTATTAGCCTGACTTGTATGGATATTTTTTATTATAAGGACCCTATAAACAGGAACAGAGAAAAAAACTACCCTTACATAAAAAATAAACCAGAATTATCCCAAATAAATAAAACACTTGTCCCAAATTGATGTCACGCGGGAGCGTGGATGTGTCTATCAATGTAACGTAATATTTTAACTATATTGTTCTTCTTTGACTTAAACATTTACCCTATACCGTTAATTGAAATTAAATTAGCCGCCCGACTGGGGACTGTACCTCCACCTTACAGAAGACCGTTGTCAAATAAACTACTTTGATGTAGTGTTGTGTTGCTGCGGTAACGCTGCTAGCTCAATGAGACCTCATCAACAACATGGTTGGCACCCCGTTAGTGATACCCCTGGTATTGCTAGCGGCTAAAGGCTACGGTGACTGCGTACCATCAGGTGGGCCGTATGCTTGTGTGCCACCTTAGTGGTATAAAAAAAATCTACCTGAACACAGCATCAGTCTGCCTCTGCCCAAAGCTGGGAGCTCCATAGTTTTGAGACAGGCCTTGCTGCGGTGGGAGGTACCTGGAAGGTGATACATTTTATGTAGCTATTCTATCACGTCCATCATCTAATGGAGCCCAAATGGTTTATGGACTGGTGACTCCTTGTCCCCAGTGAATCATACATAATTCAACTTCATTTTCAACATCATTATGAATCGCTTCTGCGGGGTTGCCACAATTTCGCCAATGTCGCGTTGTCACACTATTCTTCTTCTTTAAGTTAGTGGCGACGAGCTTTTAATACAGCTATTCCGCCAATGTCACGTGGTAGGCACAGAGTACATAATTACTAAACGTAGTTGACGTTTATTAGTGGTAGGTGAAGATAAACGATGGAGACTGGTCAGGTCACACTATTCAATACGCCTTTATTAGTGACAAGCTGTCCCGAGCGTTGTCTTGTCATGTGACTTCATATGTCAAATACACCATAGAATAAAAGGACATTGCAGTTTTCACTCAAAGACGGAGTGAGCCCTAAGGAAGATTTAAGCCGTGGTGGCCTTGTGGTTGAAGCAACGGCCTGTCATTTGATGGGCCCAGGTTCAAATCCCGGCATGTACCAATGAGCTTTTCTAAGTACAGTGATTAATTACATCATGAGCTAAAAAGAGAGGTAGGGCGAATTGGGATCTCCCGTGGGTTTTCCCATTAATATTGGAGCCACCCGACTGGGACTGTACCTCCGCCTTACATAAGACCGCAATGAAATAGCACTACTTTAATGTAGTGTTGTGTTTCTGCGGTAAGTAAGGTCGCCAGTGCTTCACGAGGATACACTGGGCTAGTAGTAACGCTGGTAGCACAGTGACTCCTCATCAACAACAGGCTTGGCAACTTGTTAGTGATATCCCTGGTATTACTTACCATCAGGTGGGCCGTATGCTTGTGTGCCACTTTAGGGGTTTAAAAAAAAAGGTTTTTATATAACGTGCGAAGACGGGGCGGGTTGCTAGTATATATATTGAACGTCACCTGTTATTGACCGGGGGCTCAGCACCCGAGGAAACTATCAGCACTACGCACACCAAGAACAGCTGAAAAGTAAGGTAATTAAATATAGATATTAACTTAAGGGCCGATCTAGCTTTCAAGTTAAGGTCTGGTCTGGTCAGGACACACTCCAACTTCGATTACATTAAAACTTATAGGATACACATTAAATAATTTTAATCTGTACTATATACTATTACTATTTACTATATATATACACTTCTATACTATCTATACTAATATTATATAGAGGAAAGATTTATTTTTTCGTGTGTATGTTTGTATTGAATAGGCTCCGAAACTACTGGACCGATTTCAAAAATTATTTCACCGTTAGAAAGCTACATTATCACTGAGTAACATAGGCTATATATTATACTAGCTGCCCGCCCCGGCTTCGCATGGGTAGTCAAAATATTTGATGTCTACCCGTGCGAAGCTGGACGGCTAGTCAAATATAAATTTTATTCTCTCTTTTGTCTTCTATCGAAATGAGTTGTGACTTTCGCCACTTTATATGAAAATCGTATTTCTAATGTACCTACCTTCATATTGAAATTTTCCGTTTTTCTTCGTTTCACAGTACCCTGAAAATTAATAGACACATGAAAATTCGGAACGGTATTACGGAAAGTTTAACATATTATGTAGCACTAAACAAAATTAATTAATTCTGCGGTGTATCGCACTATTATAATATTATGGGTTGTAGTGAATTAATTAAAAATTAAAACAAATATGAAACGAATTAATCTAATTTCAAACGTTGGAAATATTTTTCACCTACCCTTAAAAGTAACAAATTTAAATTCGTTATCGAATGAGCGTTGAACTACGAATGATTAGATCTGAATGTATTCTGCTTTATATACGTTTATTTTGGCGGTTAATCACAGCATCTCCGTGTAATGAGTGTGTGCACGATGCGACCAACTCCTCATAACTGTGAAAGGTGGCGCCACCTACGGCATCGTCCTTACAATCTCTATACCAAAGCCGTTAGTTCCAAATTCGGCCGCAAGCTTAGATAATTTGGTCGCGTTATACTTGCGCATCTGCCGGAGTACGGAGATTGCTCTACTTAATTTCTTTAATAGTTTCAATAGATAGATGTGATGAGTTTTGTGTACGACCTTGCTTATGATTTGAGTTAAGTGCGTTATGCGGAAAGGTTAATTATAATTTTACATTACCTATTTAATGTACAGTTCGTTTAGTTCAAAGAAATAATAATGCTTGGACATTATCACACAGCGCCATCTGGCCCCAAACTAAGCAAAGCTTGTACTATGGGAACCAGTAGCTGATATAATACTTATATACATTTTTTTTTTGTAAATACATACTTATAATACATACCAAACACCCAGACGCAAGGCAAACAGATTTGTCAGATAAATGTTTGCCCCGGCGGGAATCGAACCCGCGACCTCTAGCCTAGCCGTCAGGTGTACTAACCACTAGACCAGCGGTCTCGTCAAAAGAAAATTATTGCTATGTTCATTAAGTCGGCTTAAGTTTACTATATGCGTCGAGAGGTCAACGAAAGCATAGTTTTTACGTTGAGTGAGGATTAAACTACTTGATTTTTGTATACTACAAGATGGGAAGCAAGCGTACGGCCGCCTGATAGTAAGCGGTCACCGTATTTTATAGGCTCTGGCAACCAATGGTATCACAAGCGCATTACGAGGAGCCCTAGTGTCCTTACTCACCACAGTAACACAACACTACATCAGAGTAATGTTATTTGACTGTGATCTTCCATAAGTTGGGGGTACTGCCCTCAGTCGGACTGCTTGTCAAACCATTTTGAATAACAGTATCCTAACTACGTAGAAATTCAAGACGTTTCCTACCGTCTGTACGCTTAGTTCTTTTAAACTACACAGAGGATTTTAATGCGGTTTTCACTAATAGACAGAGTGATTCCTGAGGAAGGTTTTTATGTAACTAGCTGTCCCGACAGACGTTGTCCTGTCTTAGCTATGAATTCATATGCCAAATACACCATAGAACAAAGGTCCTTTAGTTTGTCCCGATATTGAAAATATACCGATTCTTTTTTCAATTTTTATTTTCATAAGAACCTTCTACTGAGGGTAATAAACACAAAAAAAGAATAAGCGAAATCAGCCTAGCCATTTACGTGTGATGCCGTGACCAAGGAAAATAGGGATTCATTTTTTTATAGAGATTCATGTAGGTTTTGTGTAAACCCGTGCAAAGCCGTGATGGGTCGTTGTATATAACTAAACTGTATATAATTGTTTTCCTAGATTATCTACATTGTAATTTGAGTTTTTTTTTTACTAGGGTCGATTTTAACCAATTGGAAGCCCTGGGCACGTTAGAATATTGTAATGGGGGCCCTGTGAACTTGACAGATTACTATTTTGAAGTAAAAATGAGTATTTTTTTATATACCACTAATGTGGCAAACAAGCATACGGCCCGCCTGATGGTAAGCGGTTACCGCAGTCTATGGACGCTTGCAACACCAAGGGTATCACTCGCGCGTTGCCGACCCTAAATTAACCGACCCGACCGAAAATTAATATCAGTTATCATTTGGTAATTTGGCAGGAACTAGAGGGCCCTATTGCTCGCGGGGCCCTGAGTACGTGCTCAGAGTGCCCAGTGTGAAAGACAGGTCTGGCGGTGACCGCTTTATCAGGCATCGCATAAGTTGATGACAAGGTAACCTTTGAGATATTAAATATTTAGCTAAGTGGAGCATAAGACCTTCTTCTGCACGCCAAGCATTCACTTTAAGGATATAAACTGAGCGATTGGTGTCTAGTTACACCTGATACGTAGATAGTACACCATACATTTTACATTCATACACACATACATACATAAGCTAAAGCTTGACCTGGAAATTGAAGTAAAAGTGAAAACTGAAAAAAATAAAGGCTTTTTTTCGTTAGTCGTACGTATGTTGCGTAATATAGTTTATACTCTCTGCGTACCTCCTGAGGGAGTCGGTGTGAAAATGTGTATGAATGGCTTTATATAGCTACATCTCAAATTTTTTACTCAACCCTGTTGTTGATGAGGACTCACTGTGCTAGCAGCATTACTACTAGCCCAGCGTATCCTCGTGGAGCACTGGCAACCTTACTCACATACTGCAGAAACATAACACAACATCAAAGTAGTGTTTGCGGTTACTTAAAAAAATACAGATTTACATACAAACTTTCAACTCCTATTGGAAAAACTACCCCTAAGGGGGTGAACCCTTAGGGGTAGTTTTTCCAAAAACCATTCCTTAGTGGATGCCTACGTCAAAATCAAAATTTCATCTCAGTCTGCACTCACTCACTCACACAATCAGTTTCTTATCTACACTAATATTATAAAGAGGAAAGATTTGTATTTTTGTATGTAACGAATAAACTCAAAAAGTACTGGACCGATTTTAATAATTCTTTTTTCATTAGAAAGCTACATCATCACTGAGTAACATAGGCTATATATTATACTAGCTGCCCGCCCCGGCTTCGCTCGGGTAGACAAAATATTTGATGAATGTCTATAGGCTCCGAAACTACTGAACCGATTTCAAAAATCTTACACCGTTAGAAAGCTACACTATCACTGAGTAACATAGGCTAGCTGCCCGCCCCGGCTTTGCACGGGTAGACAAAATATTTGATATCAATGTCTAGGGCAATGTCGGGCCGCTAGTTTTATATTAGGTCCTTACATATGAAATTGGCGTTTTTCGTTCTGGCCACTTTAATCACGAATTTCTCCTCTTTGGTAAGGAATTCCAAATTCAAATTTGTACAGCTATAGACTCATGTATTTGTGCTTCGATGATCGTCATTCATTTGTTTTTTTTATTCTGTTTTTTTCTGTTTGCGTCACTCATTTTACAAAATGGAAAACCTTAAATATCGCATTATTTACGAGTACGAGTTCCGCCGTGGCACTAGTGCTGCGGAAACAACTCGAAGGGTGAATGATGTGTATGGCGGTCGTGTTGCAAAAGAAAACACAGTTCGTTTTTGGTTCCAACGTTTTCGTTCTGGAAATTTCGACCTGCAGAACAAGCCCCGTGGACGGCCTGAGACTCAAGTTGATAATGAAGAGTTGAAGGCTATTGTGGAAGCGGATCCATCGCAAACCACGTCCGAGTTAGCTGCAGGCTGCAATGTTAGTGATAAAACTGTTTTAATTCACTTGAAGCAAATTGGGAAGATTAAAAAGCTTGAAAGGTGGGTACCTCACGAATTGACTGAAACAAACCGGCAAACGCGCGTCGACTGCTGCGTTACATTACTAAACCGGCACAATAATGAAGGTATTTTAAACCGAATCATTACCTGTGATGAAAAATGGGTTCTTTACGATAATCGGAAGCGCTCAGCGCAATGGTTACTTCCTGGCCAGCCAGCCAAATCCTGCCCCAAGCGAAAATTAACCCCAAAAAAGTTACTTGTAAGCGTTTGGTGGACTAGTGCCGGTATTGTTCATTACAGTTTTTTCAAATCTGGCCAGACTATTACGGCTGATGTCTATTGTCAGGAATTGCAAACCATGATGGAAAAGCTAGCGGCTAAACAACCTAGGCTGGTCAATCGCTCCACGCCACTGCTGCTTCACGACAACGCTAGACCACACACTGCGCTACAGACGGCTACTAAATTAGAAGAGCTTCAATTGGAAAGTCTAAGACATCCTCCGTACTCCCCGGACCTTGCTCCAACAGATTACCATTTTTTTCGAAATTTGGATAACTTCTTGCAAGGGAAAAAATTCAACTCCGATGGGGCAGTCCAAATCGCCTTCAAAGATTTTATTGATTCCCGTCCGACTGGTTTTTTTAGTAAAGGGATCAATGAACTACCTATGAGATGGCAAAAGTGCATAGAAAATAATGGTTCATACTTTGATTAATTAAATATATTATATTAAAAAATATTCGACTTTTTGTTCCTCCCATACAAAACGCCAATTTCATATGTAAGGACCTAATATATACAGACAACACAAACGTATAAGAAAAGACAAGTGTAGAAACATATAGTGTCGTTATGAAACGGTCTCAACACAGCATGTACTAGATGGCGTATGACGGACAGCCAGCGCTGAACTTCCGTTTTGCTGAGACGAACCCAAAGAAAAAACTCGGCTATTCCGTTTTAAAATAAATTATTGTTTACATTTCATCGATCCGAGAACCATAATGTCGTAAAGCAAACGCTTAACCACCGAGCCACAAGGTCATAACTCCAGTGAGATAAGTTTGATAAAAACATATGAATAAACACAGGGTCTTTCAGCAATCAAATAAAATGATTTCATTCAAATTGCAACTAGTCTGATTACTGGTTATTAATTCGGATTAATGTCTGCGATGTAAAGTAAAGTAAGAAGCTTATTAATTGTACATAATTACATATATATTACATATATAGGTACTTTATTATTTACACAATCAGCCTAGATACAAGGTCACAAATCTCTTGAAAACTCTCATTAGTCATTGCGTCAGCACTCAGAAGCTAAAACCATAAGCCTTAAAAATTTACAAAAACGCCAGCTTTTGAGAAACTAAGAGAGATAAACTTGAAAGTAAATGGAAAATTTTGTCTTTATAAATTAACTAGCGGCCCGCCCCGGCTTCGCACCGGTTGTTTATTAAAAAGCCTATGATACTCAGTGATAATGTAGCTTTCTAAAGGTGGAAGAATTTTTGAAATCGGTCCAGTAGTTTCGGAGCCTATTCAATACAAATATACACACAAATACAAATCTTTCCTCTTTATAATATTATCATAGATTCAGCGTAAAGAGCCGTGGTGGCCGTGTGGCATGAAGCGTTGCCTGCTATACTAGCGATGCAAGTTCGAATCCCACCGATAGCAATTTTTGTAATTTAAGCGGTGCTTTACGGTGAAGGAAAACATCGTGAAGAAACCTGCATATGTCTGAGAAGAAATGCAAGGACGTATGTAGTGCCTAAGAGACGGCGACGGACTCACCATCTCAAAAGCTTCACAAGACTACGCTGAGCTAGTAGTATTGCTGCTAGCACAGTGAGTCCTCATCAACAACATGGTTGGCACCCCGTTAGTGATACCCCTGGTATTGCTAGCGGCTATAGGCTACGGTGACTGCTTATCATCAGGTGGGCCGTATGCTTGTGTGCCACCTTAGTGGTATAAAAAAAACACTTAGATTTCAGAAGTTACACAATCATTTTTAAGGCCTTCATCGCAATATAAAAATAAATTTAGAATTAAATACTTTATAAAGGAAGTCGTGATCCTCTTGATTGCTACCGAGACGTGAAGCATTCTTTTAATTGATTTTTATTAGCAGTTAGTAGCTGCTCTCATTTTAAACGTGATTCGTTACGCGCTTACTTTATATAATGCGACGTATATAAGCTATTATTTATAACGTAAGGTCGGCATCGCGCGAATGATATGCCTAGGTGCGTCCAAAGGCACCGGTAACCACTTACCATCAGGTGGGACGTTCTTTGATCATTTTTAGACGAGACCGCTAGTCTAGTGGTCGGTATACCTGACTGCTACGCTAGAGGTTGCGGGTTCGATTCCCGCCGGGGCAAACATTTATGTGACAAACATGTTTTTATTAAAAGTAGGTATGAATTTACAAAAAAAAACGTATATAAGTATTGTATCAGCTCCTGGTTCTCATAGTACAAGCTTTGCTTAGTTTGGGGCCAGATGGCGCTGTGCGATAATGTCCAAGCATTATATATTTATTTATTTTGTTTAAAAGATATTTTTTTATACAACCCTTTATTCGTTCACCAAGCCCTTTCATTTGATCCCCATATCATAGGGATTACTGTGGAAATGATAAATCTGCATTTTGTGACGTCCGCCATATTGGATTGAAAATGGCGGCATTTAGGAAATCGTGCATTGTCACGGGAACCAAACGTATGTGACAAATTTCTGCTGGGAACACTAGGAAGTGGGTCAAATTTAACATGCAATATTTGATTACACACACGGTAAATGAAACGAAAAAAGCTTGTAATAGTTTGATTTCTAAATATCATTTCCCAACGTATTCTTACTTCATTTAGATAAAGAACCTCACTGCCATATTTCATAAGTTTCAAAGAAAAAACATTTTTTTTATACCACTAAGGAGGCACAAGCATACGGCCCACCTGATGGTAAGCAGTCACCGTAGCCTATACCCGCTAGCAATACCAGGGGTATCACTAACGAGTTATTAACCATGTTGTTGATGAGGACTCACTGTGCTAGCAGCATTACTACTAGCCCAGCGTATCCTCGTAGAGCACCGGAGAGGTAACCTTACTCACCGCAGAAACACAACACAACATCACAATAGTGTTATTTCTCTGCGGTCTTCTGTAAGGTGGAGGTACAGTCCCCAGTCGGGCGGCTCCAATATTAATGGGAGATCCCATTTCGCCACCTCATTATTTATACTTACAAGTCCCACCTTTCACACGGTATCCATGCTCGGCAACCCTAAATTCAGATATGATGTTTAGCTATAAGTTATGGGCACTAATTAAAATCGTGCGGCTTAAATTATTTTATCGATTCAAATCTTAAATTATTTTATCGATTCAAATCTTAATTTGCACTGAATCGAATGTACATAAGTACGTGTTGAATTAAGCTAGCTATTGAATAATCCACTCACTTGCTAATGCCTCAGAGTAGAGAGTATAATATACTACGTACAACTAATGCTAAAAGTATTCAAGACTTACAAATGGATATCCTCCTTATTTTTTTTTAATCAACAAGTTTGATTTCAAAATAAAAATGTGTACCAATTACTATACAGAAAAATCGGCGCAGTGCGAGTTGCCCTCGCACACCGAAGTTTCCGTACTATAAACAAGCTAGGTTAAATGACAAACTTAGCTCTGCCATTCGAATAACAACACAACCGCAAATAATAAGTTTGTAATAGTATATATATTCACTATTTTTTTTGATAATATAGCAATACACAGTCTACGAGCATTTCAAGCATGAGAAGATTCATAAGAAAAAAAATTAAAAAGAAAACCGGAACCTTTTTAATTTTGCGATAAACTATTAGGTCCTTTTTGCTATGGTGTATTTGTCATAGCGGTTGTATTCTCTTGGCTTGTGATGTGAATTCATAGCTTAGACAGGACATCGCCTGCCAGTCAGCTAGTTGTGAAATAAAATAAATACTTTCATTTAATTTTTGAGCTAAAAGATCAATTTTGTACGCCTGTGCGGCGAAAAAACCTTCCCAAAATTTTCCGCCTTTAAATCTCCAGTTCTAAGCTCAAGCCTACTCAGCTTGCTAATAAATTCGCTGGCTATCATATAAGCAGTATATTATCTACTCTGAGAGATAAGTAACCATTGCGAATCATAAATACCTAAATTATTGCAAGGGAAAGGATAGCACGCATCGATCTCCTCGTATCGATGCAATCGGGGCCTTGCTCCGAATCGAGAAGGATCTCGACCACATCGCGATGTATCGAATACCGCGTGTTTTGATTACTCGATTGTCATAATAAAGCTTGTGCTCGTATTGCGTTGCGAAATTCGGCGCATTTTGTAGTGAGGTTCCGTTACAAATGTCATCGATAAACAATATGTTACTCTTACCAAGTATTATAGATTGAATATAACAAATTTGATTTATCTAAAGGTATATTTTAGTTTTTAAAGTTTGTGATTGCTGTATGTACAGGCGGTACATATAAACATCAGTTTTATATTTTAAACTGTTTATTATTGAGTTGGACACGATTATAGGCGTTGTACATTACAATAGTTTTTAAATGATAGGCACAACGATGTAGATGCTTCCGTGTGTTGGGTTGAAGCTTTTAGTTCTCTTCTACGCCGCTTGGGGCGCTACCGTCCTCTCTTTTCTCATTGGTGCAGTGATGTCACCTCCGGCTGCGTTCAGTTTATCCAACGGCGTGAACACCCTGTTAACGTCTATAATTTATTATAAAATATACGCGTTGGGCGATTTCTTTCTTCACAGTTCTAGCGTCAAAATCAAAAATAATTTATTCAGTTTAGGCCCTAATAAGGTACTTATGAAGGTATAAATTACCACCGGCTCATAGCGTGCTGCAAAGGTACATAACACGGTGGTCATACACTCATTTATTTATGTAACATGAAGTTGTTATAAAAATTAATTTTATTATTTATACATGTTACAATTTGGTAATTATCTTAATTGCTACAAATTGTTTATTTAAAAATTGCAATTGTGTTACCATTCACCGTAAAATATAAAGGACATCATCCATGTTTCATACAGATTTGGTCCAAATCAGAATGTGCCGGCCAACGCATGTTTTTTGTATATTCTGTTAGAGCTTGTCCGTCTGAGCATTTATTACTATGACACCAAAGTTGGACATTACAGGACATTTCATTTGTTTTAGTTATTGTTAATTCCTATAGTCAACAAAAATTTATAAAATTTCAGATTTTCGAACTCAGAGTAAGTCAACTACAATGGTCCTGCAGGTTTGGTGCCACAGTAAAAAAATGTTCAGACGGGCAAACTCTAACTAACAGAAAATACAAAAAAAGAGCGTTGGCCAGCACTTTCGGATTTGGATCAAAATGCATCAATTTTGATCTTTTAAAAGAAAGTAACTATCGTAAACTATCTACATTTCCCATCACTACTGTTTCGATCATCATTGCAATCTTGTAATTACATCTCCAATTGTTTATCATAAGTAAGTTGATGAGGTATCTTTATTGCTAGTAATACTACACTTCGAATCATGTTTAGACATATTTAATTCTATCGAGGTCAGAATAATATGATTTTTTATGCCACTAAGGTGGCACACAAGCATACGGCCCACCTGATGGTAAGCAGCCACCGTAGCCTATAGCCGCTAGCAATACCAGGGGTATCACTAACGCGTTGCCAACCATGTTGTTGACGTGGACTCACTGTGCTAGCAGCATTACATTACTAGCCCAGCGTATCCTCGCAACCTTACTTACCGCAAAAATACAACAGTACATCAGAGTAGAGTTAATTGACTGCGATCTTCTCCAAGGTGGAGGTATTCCATTTGGGCGGCGCCTATTTTGAACGGGAGATACCGTTGTGCCCAACCCTTTATCTGTATTTCTATAAGGAGTTCTAAGTTCCGCCGCAGAAACAACACTACATCAGACTCAAAAATCAAAATCTAAAAATCATTTAAGGAAAAAAAGCCATCTGAGAAGAATTCTGAGGCTCTTGTCAGACTGCTTTGGAAGGGCAAGGGAAATCCCTGCCTCCTTCAATTTACTCCTACGATATTATTACCAAACGATATACTTCAATTTACTCCATAGCCCTTAGTGTTTACAGCATGTACATATGCTTGTTTACATGTCACAAGTTACATTACACCGTCACGTAATATAACTAATTTTAGTGCTTGTACAATTTCGTGTTTTCGTTGCTTAATGCACACGAAACACGATACGTGCTTCGTGCGCCGTACGAACGGATAATATATCGATTACGCCCTGAGTGGTCTAAGTTATAAGCACTGAGAGGTTTTTACATAATGTAAGGTACTATAAGACTAAAGTTAAATCTAAAGAAAACGTGGTGACCGTTTGGTGTGAAGGCTATTCTAGCGACGCAAGATCGAATCCCACTGGTTGCCCAATGAGTTTTCTTACTTAAGTGCGTTGATTAGTCACACCACGAGCTTTACGGTGAAGGAAAACATCGTGAGGAAACCTGCATAAGTCTGAGAAGAAATTCAGACACGTATTTAGCGCCCAAATCTTTGATCTAAGCCTTGCATCTGCTAAATACTGAATGCAGAATTTATTTTTTCCTTTATAATATATCTTCACGCCTTCCCACAAGGGTCCCCGAAGAGGTAGGCAGAGGTTACAACACCCACTTTCCACCAGGATAATAAGGTGCCAACGTGACAGATGGTGAGTCTGTCGCCGTCTCCTACGTCCGTTAGGTCCACTGACGTATTATTTGTACCTAGTATATTATATACTATGAGGTACTATTTACATACGTCAGTGGTTAGGTCTAATAGTTTAGGAGGAAAACTTTATTACAAACAGACGCACTGGAATTTTATATAACACTAGCTGTTTCCCGCTCCTTCGTGTGCACCTGGTGTTGCGAGCGTCTATCTCTATAGTAACCGCTGACTATCAGGCGAGTAAAGAACATCATCCATGTTTCATAGAGATTTGGTACAAATCTGAAGGTGCTGGCCAACGCATGTTTTTTGTATATTCTGTTAGAGCTTCTCCGTCTGAGCATTTATTACTATGGCACCAAAGATGGACATTACAGGACATTTGATTTGTTTTGAATTTCTATTTCCAACAAAAATGTATGAAAATTCAGATTTTTAAACTCAAATAAAATCAAAGTCAATGGTCATACAGCTATGGTGCCGTAGAAATAAATGTTCAGACGGGCGAGTTCTAACTGAATATACAAAAAAACATAAGTTGGCCGGCACTTTCAGATTTGGACAAAAATTGATGATGTCCTTTGTCACGTCATATAGGAGACTATAATTGTAGCCTCCATAATCTTTTAACTTGCCGTCACTACACTTCCTAGGTACATGAAGCCATCTAATTGTCGTAATTTCTACAATTAGGTACTTATAGAGAAAATCTACCAGATTTTTGCAACTATTGCATCAAATGAACAAAAAGAAAACATTCGTGAAAACCATATGAAAATCCCATCAGTACTTTATCGCGTTGAGGCAGATAAACAGATGTTTTCAACATGAAATTTTGAACACAGTCAGATTTCACGCGTACGACTTAATCGTACACTTCTTTATATATTCGTGGTCTATGAGTCTATGGGTACCACTCAAAATAATTATTAATTTCTAAGGTGGTCCCGTTTGCCCCTAAAATATTTATTAAATCCAAGGAGGCTTTTTGGACCGCGGTCCTGGTCCCGAAAGCCCACCGACTCGAAATCGCGGCCACAGCTAATCCTACTAATATTATAAATGCGATAGTTTGTGAGTATGGATGGATGGATGGATGGATGTTTGTTACTCTTTCACGCAAAAACTACTCAATGAATTTGGATGAAATTTGGAACCAGATAATTTATAATCCGGATTAACACAAAGGATACTTTTTATCCCGGGAAAATTGTAGGTTTTTCTGAGATTTTAGGGTCGGCAACGCGCGAGTGATACCCCTGGTGTTGCAAGCGTCCATAGGCTGCGGTAACCGCTTACCATCAAGCGGGCTGTATGCTTGTTTGCCACCTTAGTGGTATAAAAAAAATGATTCTAAGCTCAACGCGGACGTAATCGCGGGCAGAAGCTAGTCTCCAAATAATTCACAACGTTTTTTGGTGTAAATACCTGCTATAGTCAGGAACATTCTAATCTTCAAACCTTTCTACGCACGAACAAATCAACCAGTGCAGGCTCACATCACGATTTTACCGTTACATCGAGCAATCCGGCCAGCACATAGCCGCACAATTTATTGCTTGCACTTACGATAGCCTTAGACAAAAACCAATCTACTATACTATTAATTAAAAAAAAAAATGAAGTGGAAAGGTTTGCATTTTTGTCTGTATGTTTGTGTTTAATAGCCTCCGAAACTGCTGGACCGATTTCAAAAATTCTTTCATCGTTAGAAAGCTACGTTATCACTGTGTAACATAAGCTATATTATACTACTCGTAGCTACTCGCCCCGGCTCCACACGGGTAGACAAAATATTTGATAAATGTCTACCCGTGCAAAGTCGGGGTGGGCCGCTAGTTCACTTATAATAAAGTCCGAATCAAAATAACATGAAAAACCTTAATTTATAATTTAGAAACCCCGCAGAAACACAAAATCTTGTATCTATCATTTTTTTATATCACTAAGGTGGCACACAAGCATACGGCCCACCTGATGGTAAGCAGTCACCGTAGCCTAGGGGTATCACTAGCGAGTTGCCAACCCTGTTGTTGATGAGGACTCACTGTGCTAGCAGCATTACTACTAGCGCAACGTATCCTCGGAGCACTGGGAACCATATTACCTTCTTACCTATGTACCTTACTTCGGTCTATCACTTCCGGCTAATCTCCGAAACGGCTGGACCAATTATAACGGGACTTTCACAGGAAGATAGCTGATGATAAAGGGCGTAAGTAAGGCTATTTTTATAATTAAAAATAAAATCCATGAAATTGTGCACAAAATTATTTCCACGCCCAAGAACTAGGTAAACACTATGTCAATCACATAAATGATTGCCCCGGCGGGAATCGAACCCACGACACCTAACTAAAGGTACACTAACGACTAGTCAACGGTGCCGAGTTTTTGTCATACTGTTACCCGCGACTTCGTATGCATTTGTAAGACAAAAGTAGCCTATGTCTTTCTCCAGGATATAATCTATCTCCTTGACAAATTTTATTACGATCCGTTCAACCGTTTAGTCCTGAAGAGGTAACAAACAAACAGATTTAATTTCGCTTTTATAATATTAGTATGGAAGTATGGACAAGGAAAAATGTTCGGTGCTTCACACAACCAAACGGCTTGGAGCGGTCAAACAAGATTCTCGTAACTAGAATTATATATATATTGTGTACATTTAAGTTGCGAGTGGAACAGAGATATCTGTAGAGTAGGATAAGAGATGGAGAGTTAAAGTATAAGTGAGAAAACTAAACAGGACGATTAATGCAAAATACATAAAGGAACTAGCTGACCCGACAGACGTTGTCCTGTCTTAGCTATGAATGCATATGACAATACACCATAGGAAAAAAGACATTTTAATTTCACGATAATCTTAAGGTCTTTCTCCGGAAAGACTCCGGTTTTTTTTTCATTTTTTCTTTTCATAAGAACCTCCTTAATAACAAACACAAATAAAAAGAATTAGCAAAATCGGTCCAGCCGTTCACGCGTGATGTCGTGACCATGAGAAATAGGGATTCATTTTTATATATAGAGATTTTTATATAATATATAACCAGCCAGTCTTTACGTAGCCTACGAGCCGCCCGACTGGGGACTGTACCTTCATCTTACAGAAGACCGCAGTGAAATAACACTTTGATGTAGTGTTGTGTTTCTGCGGTAAGTAAGATTGGTGCTTCACGAGGATAGGCAGCGCTAGTATTAACTACAGTCAGTCCTCATCAAAAACCTGGTTGGCAACTCGTTTGTTATATCCCTGGTATTGCTTGCGGCTATAGGTTACGGTGACTGCTAACCATCAGGTAGGCCGTATGCTCGTGTTTGCCACCTTAGTGGTATAAAAAAAAAATTGTTTAAACAATAATTACCTGTCAAATTTGAATCGAATAGATTCGACTCCATGTAGTTCTTTCGTCTGCTTATTATACATAGCTATATTGTTCGTAAAGTCGCATATCTGTTGTATGTTTTGTCGCTTGGTACATAGTGGACTGTTCAAAAGTGTCAGAAATTAAGTTAATTATTTTCGTATGTTTAATCCAGTGGCTTTTGAGTGATAAGCAAACATGGATATCAATTAGTTATATTTCGTGAGAAGATGTAAGTATTAAAACCTTTCATTTGCTTTTCCTTATGTGCCTCTCCGCTAAGATAAAATATTGATTTGATACTATTTTCAATCTATACGAAAATCATCAGAATTCTTAAAAACCTACACGTGAATTTGGTTTGGGAATACAATTTATAACTTAACATATACTTTTTATATCTTATCCCACATTCAAATCCTGATCCCACGTCGATTTTGAGTGGCCTCCCATTTTACATGCGAAATTGTATTTTGACAATGCTACAAACAGTTACGTTGGGTGATTATATTAAATTACCATATCCTATGACCACTTGCAACTCCAGAGGTATCACCAATCACTCACTCACTCACTCACTCACTCACTTTGCCCTTGCAACAATCCCTCCCCCTTCTTGAAGCCCCCCATGCTGCATCTTTTGTGGTACCACAGTGGAAGTTCATTCCACAACTTTAGCTTTGCCAACCAATAAACCTTTTTGAATCCGTACATTGCGACTATTGCGAGACAAATTAATTGCAATGAGTGAGGATAATATCCCTGTCTCTTTATTTGTGGCGAGGGATCCGACGGTAGAAGTTAGTATAGGGGATGATGTTGAACGTAAAATGTAAAATAGGAATTGTTTTGTGTAAAAGTCATAATTATAGTGTTCGGTAACACCAACAAAAGGGATGATAACAAACTCATTAATAATTATGCGATGATAATGACCTCATTATTACAAATCATTCATAAACATGAGAATTATTTCCAATGTGCCATAATTATAAAAACAAACAGTGCTACATTATCAATTTAATTTTTAGGTTGTGAACCCTGCAGTGTTGGAAGTCCATTGACCTTTCATCAGTCGAGCAAGAAGCTGATACTTGCTAAAGGATGGGATTACTTTACATTATTATAATTGCCAATTACTTATTATACATAAATGGCGAAATACAGCCATATCAATACTCGTCCACGATTGAGGCATTTCTAAAAGGTGGAAATGAATTATGTATGGGTGATTGTATGGGCAGAAAAGGCAGTGAGGAATGCGTATACCATTGGAACGGATACAAATCACAATGTTCCGTACTTACCGATGCTGATAACATTACTCCTAAGTTCACAAAGAGATATAGAACGGTCGATAACCAACTGTGTTACAGCAACTGCGGGAAATTCAACGAGACATACGACTGGTGTATCACTGAAATTAATAACGTCCACAGCTGGAACTATTGCAGCAGGCGAATTGCCCTTAAAGGTACGCAAACATACAAAACGCAAAACGAATTCCTAACCTGTACCGATGCTTGTATCAAAAGATCGGAAGCTTACAACTGGTGTCATACCATAAAAGACTGGCAGCGGTGTGATCCGCTGAAGAAAATTGTCGTTATGGATATCTTAGCCGAAAGCGGTAAAGAATGTGCAACTCCTTGTGAGCTTTACGAACGAATACCGTTCTGCTATGATACAAACGGAGATTGGAAGAAATGCTACTTAAACCCCGACTCTAGTATAGAGTTGTCAAAAATGTCTGAACACATGAAAGCTACCAGGGCTCCTGGAGTATATACACCTCAAGGGTATAGAAGATGTAAGAAAAAGTATAGAGGAAACGCCTTTACACGTCCGCTAAGTGTAGAGGATATAGCTAAAAAATACGAAGAGAACTTTCCAACTGTCCGTGTGAGAAATTTAGATAACAATGTAACAGCCAACGCTAATTCAGTACCAGCAATTGATGAAAGGCGATATGATTCCAATATTGAAGCAGAGGATCCAGTGATTTCATATACAGTTTATAATACATTCAGTCATTTTAGTACCGGTCAAGTGAACCTTCCGCTTGTCATAAGAGCCGTCATAACCAATCACACACTCCAAAGAGAATTTAATAATGAAATAAACAATCAATTCAATGAAATGTATCCTATAGATGACCGTGTGAATTATGATACAAGGGGTCATCTTGTGCCTACCAAATTAGGTGGTCTGACAGAAATTTACAATATCTTTCCGCAATCCTGGAGGCACAATCGTGGTGCTCTTTCTGGTTGGTGGCATTTGGAATCAGATTTGTACAAATTTATCAATTCACACCCAAATAGCTACGCAGTTTATACAGTAGTGGTGAGCTATAACCCGAGTGATGATAAAAATAGACCTTATAGACCTACTGCTGTAGGAGTTAGAGTTCGCCTATACCATGGCACGACGAAAGATGATGATGGTAGCAATCAACTGACTGATTTAAATGGTATTCCAGTAAAACCAAGCACTAATTCTCTTGAAAATATGTACTTTGTAAATGATCCCAATTTAAGTTGCACACTTGATGGTGAAGAAGTGAATGATAATTTTGCTTAATGTGAAACTAAGATGAAAGTGAATGGTGCGATGAAGAATCAAGTATTTCTCAACTAATAATAGGGTCGACCCTGGTGTTGCAGTCGTAGGCTACGGTAACCGTTTACCATCAGGCGGGCCGCATGCTTGTTTACCACCTTAGTGGTATAAAAAAAACATTAGGTATACTATTTTAGTACTGACTAGCTGTGACATTAAATTTATTTATGACTTATTATAAAGCTAATGAACGGCCATAGTTTGATATTAAACGTTTATAAAAATCAAAATCATTTATTCTTTTTAGGCCCTCAGAAGGCACTTATTAAGGTCTAAATTACCATATAACTTTTTTATTTATGATCTGATTATAATAAAACAAAACCAAATGTTAAGTGGAGCATTCCAGCATAGTATAAAGAGAGGGAGTAGGGTATCTCCGGCCCAATTCGCGATATAATTGCCTACTGTCTTAGGGTTGTCACTTTTAGCTAAATATTAGGAGCGGCTGTTCGCGCTTCGCTAGCAACCGCATGAACAGCGGCAACGTCAAGTCGCGGTCCCGACTCGCCATGTCGCCGCTAGATGGTACAGGCGGCAACATACTTATTTTGAATTACGATTTTCTGTAAGTAGGTAGGTACCTAGTTACTAAATCTACAATACTGAGAAATCGGCATAACTAAACGTAAACAAAGAAATAGCGGCAAACCAATTGCCATATCAAAAGTACCTAATACATTCTAGTAGGAAATTAGGCCTACCTACCTACTTCCTGTGTGATAGAAAACTAATACAAACAAAAAATATGTAAGTACGTAGGTAGGTATCTCATCATCAAGTAAAATTATATTATGCTAGAATAACTGACTAACTTACCTTTCCTGTTCAATAGGTAATCTGAACAGAGACAGGTCTGGAATCGATGAATTATTAAGACACCCAAACACATAGCAATACGTTCTTCTGCGATTATCCGACATTTTGATGATGATATTGATGAATAAATCATTTAGCGGTGCCGAAAAGCCGTGACGCGCGCGCGAACCTTGTGCAGTGTTAGCCCCGACTGGCGCACTGAGAAACGGGTCGAGATTTTGTTAAAGTGTGCGTGCGTCGACACATAGATACAAAAGCGCACACATACAAGCCGCGAGCGGTGCGTTTGTATGAAGATACCCTACTTCCCCTCTCTTTATACTATGATTCCAGTTTAATTTAGTATCGGTTAAGCCGTTTCTGAGATTAGCGCAAATGCACACAGACAAAATAAAATAACAATCATTGTTTCTAGTTCTATTGCGTTGATAAAGGCTCCGAATATGAGATTTTCTCATGTATCTTCCAGTTTAATTGTTATTATATGTATTGATATTGAAGATAATAAAATATTTTTCAAATTATTCTGTTTTTTTTATTTAATCTTTGTCTTTCACTCAGTGGATCCCATGCGTTTTGGAAATTAACTATCTACTCTTTTACATTTGGAAACCAGTCAAGTAAACATGCAGTCTAAAATCAGGTTTAAGAAATATAAGATACCATATGATGTCACGATTTGTAATTGCAAGTATCAAAAAACACGTTCTTCAATATTTTTGTAATAATACCCTTTTTCTGTTGGTGGCAAATGTTTTTATGAAGGATCAAAAATCTTGTAACTTGAAAAACCAGAATTACCGGCGGTTAAATTAATCTTCGGCACGCAAAAAACTATAAGTCGTCAAATATAATTCCTTTTTTTTCACTGTTCCCTTTTTTTGAAAATCTTTTGTCATAAGCAATACATATTTTTAAAAGTGGAATTCTGAATTCAGTAGTAGATTCTGATGATTTCTTTGTTAGGTCCAAATGGTCTGATTAAAAAATAATCCGTCGGATAAAAATAAAGATTATGTACATTTTAAAAGACTAAGTACTCCATGGACGGGCTTGTGGAAGTAGTAAACCTGTCATTGCGCATATCATTCAATCTGTGAAAAAGCTGTGAAGTTAAGCAACTCTAACTATGTCTAATAAATAATAAGATGGGCACCATACTGAGATTAGTCCCGGTTGCGTAACAATCGTTAGAAGTCTTTCAGAAGCAGAAAATGTCAGATGTTCTGTTTTCAACATTTTTTTCGTGTATTTTTTTATATATATATACCACGAAGGTGGCAAACATACGACCCACCTGATGGTAAGCGGTCACCGTAGCCTATGGACGATTGCAACACCAGGGGTATCCTCGCGCGTTGCCGACCCTTCAAAAATCTCAAATAAAATCTCTCTGTAACCCTAATCACCGGTAGCTTGGGCTCGCGCCTCGTTATCGGTGGCTCCCTAGTTTTGGTGGTTTTTTTTTTATAATATCTGTGTTTTTCTTAAGAATATTGTAAACAAAATAACCTAGACTAAGAATTGAAATAAACAATGGGAATAATGCTAATAACCAAGTGAGCAAATGTCGCGACTTGGCTCACGTGGTAGGGTATCGACTCGTCGGTTATTGTCCCGAGAGTCGTTTCTGCGAACGGCCTTATAGCGAAGAATCTCGACCAATATCTTAACACACGTAGTAAAAGAGTTTTAAAGAGGTAGGGCGATTTGGGATTTCCCGTGGGTTTGCTCATTTAAATTGGAGCCGCCCCACTGGGGACTGTACCTCCACCTTACAGAAGACCGCAGTGAAATAACTCTACTTGATATAGTGTTGTGTTTCTGCGGTAAGTAAGGTTGCCAGTGCTCCACGAGGATACGCTGGGCTAGTAGTAATGCTGCTAGCACAGTGAGTCCTCATCAACAACATTGTTTACAACCCGTTAGTGATACCCTGGTATTGCTAGCAGCTATAGGCTACGGTGACTGCTTACGGTGGCCGTATGCTTGTGTGCCACCTTAGTGGTATTAAAAAAAAAGTAAAGTTAATAATCCCTCATCTACATCTACAAGTACACTAATATTATATTATCTACACTAATCTACACTTCTAATATTATAAAGAGGAAAGATTTGTGTTTTTGTGTGTTTGTATTGAATAGGCTCCGAAACTACTGGACCGATTTCAAAAAATTTCTTTCACCGTTAGAAAGCTAAATTATTACTGAGTAAAATAGGCTATATATTATAATAGCTGCCCGCCCCGGCTTCGCACGGGTGGACTAAATATTTGATAAATGTCTATGCTCCGAAACTTATGTCTACCCGTGCGAAGCCGGGGCGGGCAGCTAGTATTTTTATAAAGTCGTTGAAAGAAAACTCTGCCAATAAAAAAATATCGAGTCTTGACTTATTTGTTTTATTGCGTGCATTAACCTTCTTTTTATTGCAAGTCGTGAAGTTTGTGATATCTTCGCCACGCTATATCAGGTCAATCGAGACGTAGGAAATACTATTTGTTGGGATTTGTTAAAATATGACTTTTGATGTATAATCTGTTATCATCGCTTTTCCATACAAAACGAGTCAACAATTGTGTTTGACTAGGTATTACCAGTATTTTTACATAAACCAATGGTTTTACCAAGGTCAACTTAGCTGGGCATTTTTTGAAAAACCTAACGTAAGGTAGTCAGACATGATGCTGAGCCAGATGTTGAGAGTTACATTACACCTACATGATGATCTAGAGGTGTACATGTACAAGTCAAGGGTAAAATCATAGTATTGTACTATGGTAAAATAGCGCTCTATACAAGTACGACCCGTCCGACACTTGTCGGCCTTGTCGCACATCCGATATTTGTCACACGTCCGACACGTCCGTCATTTATCGCACGTCCAACAAAACGACCGACACGAGTGACATTAGTCGCTCGTCCGACAAGTCTGAGCGTCCGATAAAACGACACGTCCAACAATTGTCGCCCGTCCGCGTCGGACGAATCGGAAAAATGAATTTCATTATGGTAAAGGTGATATCAACCTAGGCATACGATCTATCCTTACTGTACTAGCCTTATTTCCAACTAATTGATTACAATTGTATTTACAGATCGTGAATTTCAACAGAAGCTAAATACATTACCGCGGCCGTAAGTTCGAAGCTTCGTGTTTCAAGTCAACGCCCGGCCACAAGCAGCAATGAGCCTCATACATACTGTTCTTATAGTCAATCTGCTTGTAGTTGCAAATGGACTATCACCAATTGATAAATTCTCATCCTCAGTTGAAGCGTTACTCAATGGAAGAAACGAATTATGTCTAGGTGATTGTACTGGTTGGAAAGGCAAAGAGGAGTGTGTTTATGACTGGGATGGAAATGTAGCTCGTTGTACGATATTGATGGACCTTGATAACGTAAAGCCAAAACGTACGAGGAAATATAGAACTATACATAATGAAGTGTGCTACAGCAACTGCGGCAAATATAATGAAAACCACGACTGGTGCGTGACCAATCTAAACAATGTACTAGATCGTAACTTCTGTACCAGGAAAATAGCTCTGAAAGGTGTACAGACTTATAGAACTAAAGACAAATACTTAACATGTAATGACGCTTGCACTAAAAGATCAAATTCATCCAACTGGTGCCACACAGTGAAAGAGTGGCAATACTGCGACCCGTCGAAAAAAGTGATCGTTTTCAATTTCTTATCTGAGAATGGCAAAGAGTGCGTCACTCCTTGTGATCTACATTACGGTATACCTCATTGCTTCAACACAGACGGTGCTTGGAAGAAATGTTACTTGAATCCAGATTTCAGTGAAGAGTTATCGCAAATGTCAGAAAATATCAATGAGACTCGCGCTCCAGGAGTTTATACACTACAAGGCTACAGAAAGTGTAAAAAAATGGATACAAACGACTTATTATCCAAAAACCCGTTGAATATCGAAGAAATAGCTAGACAGTACGAAGAGAACTTCCCAACAGTTGATATAAGGTATTTAGATCCTAAATATCTGATCACTGATGATCCTAATCCAGTACTTTCATACACAGTCTATAATACGTTCAGTCATTTTAGCGATAAACAAGTGAACCTTCCTCTAGTCATAAGAGCAGTCATCACTAACCACACAATACAAAGAGATTTCAATGATGAAATTAAAAATCAATACAACGAAATGTTTCCTATAGACGTTCGTGATAAATACGACGAAAGAGGTAATTTATTGCCCTCAAAGCTAGGAGGTCCGATCGAAACATACAATATCTTTCCACAATCATGGAGACACAAACAAGGACCACTTTCTGGATGGTGGTACATGGAGACAGATATTTATAACTTTTTAAATAAAAACATGAACAGCTACGCTGAATACATAGTCGTGGTGACTTATAATCTTAAGGATGGGGACAGACCGTATCGTCCCACTGCGGTAGGTGTAAGGGTCCGGTTCTATAAAGACGTCAAAAACGGGGTTGTTGGGAGCAGACAATTGTGTGATGTTAATGGTAAGCCGATAACATTTAAACTGAATCAACTTGATAGCATGTTTTTTACTAATGATCCAAATTTTAATTGTATAATTGACGCTACTGATAAAACTGTATAGTTTATCACAAATTAAACATGAAACAATTTATCGTTTATTTATTTTACAGTTTGACACCTTATAAATGATATATCAAACTCTGAGTGATGTTTCTTTTACAATTATTATAATATTATTTGAAATAATCGCTGTCTGTTCATGGAAGTGATATGAGAAAAACTATTATTGGAAGCCTTATCAACGCAATAGAACCCAAAACAATGTGTTAGATTTTTGTCTGTAAGTTTGTGTGCCTTGCCTTGGCCTGTATTAAAAACATCGGGTGGAACACGTGGAACTAAGCTTGTAAGAAAATTAATATTATCACCAAAGAAGTATAAAAGATGGTAATAATTGTTAATCACTTTGTTTACTTACTGTACGTGTAACGGTATTTCCAGACTGCCAAAGGTCAACGAACAAGTGCTCCTAAAATGTATTTCTGATACGCAGTTCAAGATAAGAAGCGTCTTTGGATATTCCATCTGTACCGGAGACAGATTTTTATAGCACTAAGGCAAACAAGCATACGGCCCGCCTGGTGGTAAGCGGTTACCGTAGCCTATGGACGCTTGCAACACCAGGAGTATCGAAATGAATGTAGAAGAAGCAAAAGACGCGGGCTAATCAAGATTGAAATGACGCTCTATACTCTCTGCCTACCCCTTAAGGGACTTGCCGTGATAATGTATGACAGATTAAGGAACCGTTTCCACAAATAAATAACTTTGGTTTGTTTTTGTTGTCCAGCTTCAAATTAAGCCCAAATGATTTATGGACTGGTGACTCCCTGTCTCCAGTACATAAATCATACATAATTTGATACGCCATGTCAGTGGTTAATTAATGATAGCTTAGTCTTTAGTTTAATTAAGTTAATTTTGTTATAATTAAGATACGATGGGGCTGGCATAAACTTTGTTTTAAAGCCCCTTAAAAATAAAGAATAAAAAATAAAGTCTTCATACTAAAGGGGCCGTATCATGAAAGCACTGCTATAGAGGCTTGCACCAACAGTCTTTTGCACTGTAATGTCACTAGCTACATATTATTCTAGTGCTTGACGGCGCAATATCTGGTACTGCGGTGACCGTGTTTTTTTTTAAGATTTCCCCAAGGAGTTATGCCACTACTTGGGGGATTTTATTGTAACTTAATGAAGGTTACTGTACATCAATGTGTTTAAAGTGTAATATAGGACCAGAGCCTCTGCGTTTGGTTACTGAAACTTGTCGTACAGTTTTTAAGGTACAATTTATTGTTTTACATAATATGAGATTTGGTGGTTGGCGGTCTATGTGTTATTGAATTGTTTTAGGGTATTGACAATGTGTTACCTAGCCTCTTGCAATATAGACCTGCTGAGGTTTAAAATCTTCAAAGAATTTTACTTCTTATTAGTATTTGTTTTAGATTATTTTAGTTTTATAACGGTGTATTTTTTTTTAAATTTAAAAAAAAAAAAAAAAACTACATCTACACTGTCTACATCTACGCTTCTACATCTACACTTATATTATAAAGAGGAAAGATTTGTATTTTTGTGGGTTTGTATTGAATAGGCTCCGAAACTACTGGACCGATTTCAAAAAATCTTTCACCGTTAGAAAGCTAAATTATCACTGAGTAACATAGGTTATATATTATACTAGCTGCCCGCTCCGGTTTCGCATGGGTGTACAAAATATTTGATAAATGTCTATGCTCCGAAACTAATGTCTACCCGTGCGAAGCCGGGGCGGGCAGCTAGTTTTTTATAAATTATCTCTATAAATAGTCTTGGTACGAAAGGGGGTATTAGATATAGGGTATTTTTGTATCCAATGATTTGCACTAGATGTCGCTAATTCATAAAAAGTATATGAACAAAATAAAATAATACTCGGATTAATGGTAAAAAAATATATATTTCAAAAATTTATTAAGTATAAAAATTTGTTTCCACATAATCTCCTTCTATTATACAACTATGGTCAGGATTGTTAGTAAAGTACATATTTTCAAGATTATTGGTCGCTATTGTAATATGTTGACCAGTTGTGTCACACAATTGACCATTGCCATCATACATACGTATTCTCAAAGCCACTGCAGTTGGTCTGTACGGCCTATAAATATCCAGCAGATCGTAACTCACCACTACTGTATACTCAGCGCAACTGTTCGCGTGTGTATTGATGAAGTTAAATAAATCCGTCTCCATATATGCCCATCTGGAGAAAGCTCCTCGTCTCCAGGATTGTGGGAATATGTTATAAGTCTCGGTCGGCCCACCAAGTCTTGAGGCCACTAAATGACCTCTTTCATCGTAATTATCTCCATCTTCTATTGGGTAGAGTTCGTTGTAGTGATGCGTGATTTCAGCTGGGAAATATTCTCTTTCTCCTGGTCTTCGGAGTGTGTGGTTCGTGATGAAAGCTCTTATGACTAAAGGTAGATTGACTGCATCTTCACCAAAATTACTGAATGTATTGTGAACTGTATATGAAAGTACTGGGTTACGGTCGGCTGATATAATATTATTGGGGTCTAATTGCCTGACGTGAATCTCTGGGAAGTTCTCTTCGTATTCTCTAGCTACTTGTTCCACGTTTAAGGGATGAGTGAATTTTAAATCTCGTTTAGTCGTCCTCTTACATACCTTGTAACCATTCGGTGTGTATACACCAGGAGCCCGCGTTTCTTGTAAATGTTTGGACATCTCTGATAGCTCGTTTTTGGGGTCGGGATTGAAGTAACATTTCTTCCAGTAGCCATCTTTGTCATAACAGTAAGGCGCGCCTTTGTAAAGTTTACAGGGTGTAACACATTCTTTACCGCTTTTTGCTAAGTAATTGAATACAATCGCTTTCTTTGTGGGATCACAATACTGCCAAATATGGACTGTATTACACCAGTAATAAGAACTGGTTCTCTTCGCGCAGTCATCGGAACACGTCAAGTATTTGTTAGATGTTCTGTATGTTTCTCGTGCCGTCAATGCAATATGTCTTGTACAGTAATTCCAATCCAGTTTGCCATCAACATTCGTGGCGCACCATTCATAGGACTTGTCGAATTTTCCACAGTTGCTATAGCATGGCTCATTATCAATTGTTCTATACCTTTTAGTCGGCTTAGGTGTAACATGATCGGGTTTGGTCAGATTTTTACATTGGCCGCCATCTCCGTCCCAGTCGTAGACACATATCTCCTTGCCTACAGCACCAGTACAGTCTCCTAGGCATAACGTATTTCCTCGGTTCAGTAGCGCTTCTATTGATGACGAGAACTGATGTGTGAATCCATGTATACATACATATAGGTTGGCTATAAACAAGGTGTTTATCAAATTCATTGCTACACCTGGTGGTATGGTGTCACTTTTATATCATACTAGGCGGAACACCAAGAGAAGATTTGCAGCCAAACTGTAGAGGAAATAAAATGTTTCTATATATTACCCACTACATTATCACAATGTGAGTGAAATAAAGACGTGGCAAGCCATGGTTGAAGTTTCTGGATCAAATTAAAAAGTACTCAATGATGGAACGGTAAAGAGTAGTACTCATCAACTGGCGGACATGTATGAAGAGATTGATGAAGTTATGTTCATAAGATACGGGCATTAATAAATAAATAATATTATTCTAAGCACAGAAAGGAGATGGCGAGACGAACTGGACAATACAACAACAGACTGGACAACATTAGCGTTTGGCAGACATTCTTGGAAGTCGTGGGGAGGCCTTTGCCCAGCATTGGGATGTACCAGGCTGACAGTTACAGTAAAGATAAGCAAAATTGTATCGAATACATGTCCGACCGTAGTCTTTACTCCATGAGAATGAGATAATGATGAGTATTAATTAAATTTAAGAAAGTACAACATCAGTTTTGGGCCAAATCTGAAAGTGCCGGCCAACACATTCTTTTGTGTATTCTGTTAGAGTTTGCCCGTCATTAAATTTATTACTACGGCACCAAACCTGTTGGACCATTGTAGTTGATTTTATATGAGTTCGAAAAACTGAAAATTCAAAATTTTTGTTGAAAATAGGAATTCAAAATAGCCTAGACAAATGAAATGTCCTGTAATGTCCAACTTTGGTGCCATAGTAATAAATGCTCAGACGGACAACTACAAAAAAATGCGAGGGCACCGGCACTTTAAGATTTGGTCAAACCTCTGTGAAACATGGAAGATGTCCTTTCTTATTTTACAGCAGATCGCAGTCAAGTAACAGTACTCTGATGTACTATTGTGCCTCAGAGCAGACGGAGCAGAGCTTCACAAGGATAGAACAGAGTTCCACATTCCACAAGGATACGCTGCACTAGTAGTAGGCAACGCGTTAGTGATACCCCTGTTATTGCTGGCGTCTATAGGCTACGGTCATAGTATAAAGAGAGGGGAAGTAGGTTATCTTCATACAAACGCACCGCGCGCGGCTTGTATGTGTGCGCTATTGTATCTATGTGTCGACGCACGCACACTTTAACAAAATCTCGACCCGTTTCTCAGTGCGCCAGTCGGGGCTAACACTGCATGGTTCGCGCGCGTGTCACGGCTTTTCGGCACCGCTAAATGATTTATTCATCAATATCATGATCAAAATGTCTGATAATCGCAGAAGAACGTATTGCTGTGTGTTTGGGTGTCTTAATAATTCATCGATTCCAGACCTGTCTCTGTTCAGATTACCTATTGAACAGGAAAGGTAAGTTAGTCACTTATTCTAGCATAATATAATTTTACTTGATGATGTGATACCTACGTACTTACATATTTTTTGTTTGTATTAGTTTTCTATTACACAGGAAGTAGGTAGGTAGGCCTAATTTCCTACTAGAATGTATTAGGTACTTTTGATCTGGCAATTGGTTTGCCGCTATTTCTTTGTTTACGTTTAGTTATGCCGATTTCTCAGTATTGTAGGTATAGTAACTAAGGGGGAGCGCGAACAGCCGCGCCTAATATTTAGCTAAAAGTGACAACCCTAAGACAGTAGGCAATTATATCGCGAATTGGGCCGGAGATAGCCTACTCCCTCTTCTTTATACTATGCTACGGTGACTCACCATCAGATGACCCGTACGCTTGCGTAAGAACTTAGTAGAATAAAAAAAATACTCACATTTTCACCAAACGATTTTAATATGCCGCTAAGAGGTCAGAACTTCGATTCAATGAAGTGCCGAATGACAACCTTCCGATCTTCAAAACAAAATGTAACTAATGGGCGTAGCCGCTTTATGACTATTTTATAATACATTATTTATAAATGTAGTATCGATGAAACAGACATCTACGGAGTCGTATTATATTTTAAGTGAGGTAGGGCGATTTGGGATTCCCGTGGGTTTTTCCATTAAAATTGGAGCCGCCCGACTGGGGACTGTACCTCCACCTTACAGAAGACCACAGTCAAATAACACTACTTTGATGTAGTGTTGTGTTTCTGCGGTAATTAAGGTTGCCAGTGCTCCACGAGGACACGCTGCACTCGTATAATGCTGCTAGCACAGTGAGACCTCATCAACAACACGGTTGGCAAAGCGTTAGTGATACCGCTGGTATTGCTAGCGGCTATAGGCTACGGTGTCTGCCTACCATCAGGTGGGCCGTATGCTTGTGTACCACTTCTCAACCAATCGTCATGAAATTGAGTATATACGTAGTGACATGTTCACAAAATATATATATACAGGATATAGGATACCTATCATGTATCCAGACAAAAACTCTAAAAATATGGATGGTTTCCAGACCTCCAAAATGTATGCCCCAGTACCTCCACGGCTTTTATTTAGGTATACAAATTTATTCCCAGGACATCCACGCTATACATAGTACTGTCAACATGAAAAATATTAAGATGATAAATCGTTTTTTTTTAATAGATTTATTTATTTGTTTTAAAGGTAGACGGGTAGGCGTAGAAGGGTAGACGAGTAGGTCACTGGTAAAAGCTTGTATAAATATATATATTTCTGTATGCCTACAGTTCCTACTCCATACATTATCTGTTCTATGGTTTTTAAATGGTACGTCATGTGATATGTATATCACATGACGTACCATTTAAAAATACATTAAAGCTATAATTTGAATGTTATCGGTCGTCGGTATGTTGGAGCGGATTTCCCCAAGACTGTGTAGGGGAATATCCGAACTGGTCATCGCACTTATCTAGCTAGGGCCTGTACAGTGTACAAGGCATGATTAAGACTGCTTCTTATGCTTAAACAAGCTTTTTCCCCGCAGATTATAAATGCCCTGGTTCCCTAATCTCTTCTCCTTCCATCATTGAGTACTTCGTCAAGTTGTTTTAAAAGCCGTGGTGGCCTTGTGGTTGAAGCAACGGCCTCTCTGATCTGATGGGCCCAGGTTCAAATCCCGGCCTGTACAAATGAGTTTTTCCAAGCTTAAGTACAGTGATTAATCACGCGACGAATTGATTGAGACCTCCGGTGGCAAGAAGGCTGGAACATATTTTGCGCAAAAGATCAGCATTGCCATACAGCAGGGCAATGCTGCCAGCCTTCGTGGCACCCTCCCGCGTGACAACAATTTGGGACAAGTGTTTTAATTTTATTTCTTTATATTAGGTTAGATTTTTGTTTTTTTTTTTCATTTTCCCTTTAAGTTTGTCTTATTATTAACCGGACTTAAATAAAAATGACGATGTGTAACATCTTTCCACTCGGTTATGGGAGTGAGTGGGTCGGTTTCGTAACAGGAAGCCCGAACAATGATGCCGATATAGCGACAAAAACAACTTTTTTGTCCCAGCATCAATGAAAGTGGTAGATTTGTCAGATATTTATTTTATTATCATAAAGCACAAAACAGATTTCAATAAAAACATACAGATTAAAAGAAAATTAAAATATAATTCTGGATTGCAGTCCAAGTAAATGTGGATACATTTATACAATATTTTTTTTTTTATATAACACATATAAGAAATATTATAAACGAACAATATTTTACACATCACTACTGTATGGTCCCTAATATTTTTTTATGATTTACATTAATGTTTCTCTTAAATTCACGGAGCCTCATAAGCAATACTCATAAGGTCCGGTCCTTTATCTAGGCTTGCTATCCAACACGTAGAGGCCCGTTCGAGAATTTTAATATTTGGTAAGGGATACACGATATCAATGTTATTATTATATCACCTCCCAACAAAAAATCCTACAAATCATGAGGAGAAACTATTGTTTTGGCAAAACGCCTGATATAATAATATGCGCAAAGTGATTCGTGTGCTGTGTATAATGCTAGATTCTAGATCATAGGCTCTCAAAGTGCGCGGTACCGCCCTTGAGGCTTTCGGGGGGCGATTGAATCTTATAATATTGGGGGCGCTAAATAAAATCGGTGGACGGTGGAAAGTATAAATAACATAATGATTATTATAGCGTATTAATAATACCACTGCGTAATAATACAGACGCGATACCATAAGGTTGTTCGTAGATCTAAAAATCCTAAAAACTAGTCTAAAAATAAAAATAGGTACTTTGCGCAGGTAAGTATATATTATATTATACAACAAGCATACGGCCTGATGGTAAGCGGCTACCTAGCCTATGGACGCTTGCAACACCGACCGACCCTTCGGAAATATTGATCAGATTCTTGAAGAGCCCCTGTTGTTGGTACTCCTTTGGGACAACTACGGCCGACACTCATTCCTGTAAGTACATTAATATAAACATAGGAGTTGGGTAATATGTAGCTATTACGTCACCGCAATATATGGTAAGCAACGCCCACACTTGTACTTCGTGTACCTACAACGATACACTATGGTCCGATGGGTTTGTGTCAAAGAATAAAAATATTTTGTCCCAGAAGGAGCATTTATTATACTAGTTTTTCTGGACTTTTTTATGAGTTTACCTATTTATAATTTGTTAGCGCGGCTAATGTTTACTAAGTTATCGTCCACCACGTATGTTAAAAATCTGACAAAATACACTAGGTTAAAAACTTTTGGCTTTTGGAACTACATAGTATAAAACAAAGTCGCTTCCCGCTGTCTGTCTGTCCCTATGTATGCTTAGTTCTTTAAAACTACGCAACGGATTTGATGCAGTTTTATTAATAGATAGATGACTCAAGAAAAATGTTTTTATGTATAATTCATTTAGGTTTTGTGTAACCCTTGCGAAGCTGCGGCGGGTCGCTAGTAAGTATATACATCATACTTTATACAAATTCATTTGTAACTTCTTCCCTCTCGCTCTCCTCGGAGTGATTTCGCAAAGAGGGAAGGAAATGCATTACAGGAGGGAACAGTGTTGCCAATGTAGCGTCTTTGTCGCTATAAGTGACGACTTTTGTGGAAGTCTTAGCGACAAAAGAAGGAGGTAAAGGTAGAGAGTCAGATGTTACACATCCATGCGCCTACTCTTCAACTACTCTACGGCTCGCTGGTAATTTTTGTAGGTAGGTATACAATCAACAGAGAGACCTGTCTGGATTGAATTATGTTATTCTATGATCGTGTATAAGCAAATAAGTATAGGACGAGATGTGGAGCAAGGTCAGTGCAATTAAATCTGATTGTCCAGCGCTGGAGTGTGGGCTAGGGCATAGGCTGAAGCGGGGGGGAAACGACGGTCTTACTGAAACTAAGAACAAGATTATTAAAGAGAGAAAAAGAGATTATTAAATAAATTTGCGGTTGAAAAACTCGCCACTCATATACTTTAAAAGCAACATGACAGCGAACACAGCATGATGCAAAGTTGTTTTTGCTGCCGCGGTTGCACAATGCGCTATTTGAATGCAAACAATGTTTTGTGCAGTGTTTCTACGATGAGGAACGTTCTCGGAGCTCCATGTGGTACGGATGGCTAACACTAAGGAGAACCAAATGAGCCTAGCTAGGTTCAGACCTGTTCCGAGTACTCTTTACCTTACCATCAATAAGTAATTTGGTTATTTTATGTAGAAAATGTGAATTTTGCGATGAAGTTAATTAAAAAAAAGAATATCCAAACTATACAAAAGAGTTAAATAATATAGATATTTGATTGATATTTTGGACGTGTTGTAAAAATAAAATTAAATTTCTTTGTAATTTGATTTATTTTATTGAAAGGTTTATTGTTATCGAAATGGGAGCATATCCACACTAGACATCGACTATATGACTGACTTTAAAACTGGAACTGGCAGGTTACTACTTAGTGCCACAGTAAGAAGCGTTTTCTTGTAACTTGGACCATACTCATCCATACAATACGGCTGTTTATTGTTTTTGTATCTCTCATATAAAGACTTGACGTCTTGACGGCCGTCTGTCTTATTGATAACGTAAGGACGGCTACTGACGTTTTGAAACCGATACCGGATAATGAGATGTTTCTTTTAATTGCAATACCATTGTAGGAGGCTGATTTCGGGTTTGTTTGCAAGATGAACTTTTCTTCGTACTGCCTCACAGCTCCGCTCATGTGTAAAGATTGTAAATTTCAAGGTAGATATCGAATAGAATTTTTATGTTCATTCTTTTTAAACTGTCAGATTTACTTCTTATTAGTATTTGTTTTAGATTATTTTAGTTTTATAACGGTGTATTTTTTTTTTAATTTAAAAAAAAAAAAACTACATCTACACTTTCTACATCTACGCTTCTACATCTACACTTATATTATAAAGAGGAAAGATTTGTATTTTTGTGGGTTTGTATTGAATAGGCTCCGAAACTACTGGACCGATTTCAAAAAATCTTTCACCGTTAGAAAGCTAAATTATCACTGAGTAACATAGGTTATATATTATACTAGCTGCCCGCTCCGGTTTCGCATGGGTGTACAAAATATTTGATAAATGTCTATGCTCCGAAACTAATGTCTACCCGTGCGAAGCCGGGGCGGGCAGCTAGTTTTTTATAAATTATCTCTATAAATAGTCTTGGTACGAAAGGGGGTATTAGATATAGGGTATTTTTGTATCCAATGATTTGCACTAGATGTCGCTAATTCATAAAAAGTATACGAACAAAATAAAATAATACTCGGATTAATGGTAAAAAAATATATATTTCAAAAATTTATTAAGGATAAAAATTTGTTTCCACATAATCTCCTTCTATTATACAACTATGGTCAGGATTGTTAGTAAAGTACATATTTTCAAGATTATTGGTCGCTATTGTAATATGTTGACCAGTTGTGTCACACAATTGACCATTGCCATCATACATACGTATTCTCAAAGCCACTGCAGTTGGTCTGTACGGCCTATAAATATCCAGCAGATCGTAACTCACCACTACTGTATACTCAGCGTAACTGTTCGCGTGTGTATTGATGAAGTTAAATAAATCCGTCTCCATATATGCCCATCTTGAGAAAGCTCCTCGGTTGTGTCTCCAGGATTGTGGGAATATGTTATAAGTCTCGGTCGGCCCACCAAGTCTTGAGGCCACTAAATGACCTCTTTCATCGTAATTATCTCCATCTTCTATTGGGTAGAGTTCGTTGTAGTGATGCGTGATTTCAGCTGGGAAATATTCTCTTTCTCCTGGTCTTCGGAGTGTGTGGTTCGTGATGAAAGCTCTTATGACTAAAGGTAGATTGACTGCATCTTCACCAAAATTACTGAATGTATTGTGAACTGTATATGAAAGTACTGGGTTACGGTCGGCTGATATAATATTATTGGGGTCTAATTGCCTGACGTGAATCTCTGGGAAGTTCTCTTCGTATTCTCTAGCTACTTGTTCCACGTTTAAGGGATGAGTGAATTTTAAATCTCGTTTAGTCGTCCTCTTACATACCTTGTAACCATTCGGTGTGTATACACCAGGAGCCCGCGTTTCTTGTAAATGTTTGGACATCTCTGATAGCTCGTTTTTGGGGTCGGGATTGAAGTAACATTTCTTCCAGTAGCCATCTTTGTCATAACAGTAAGGCGCGCCTTTGTAAAGTTTACAGGGTGTAACACATTCTTTACCGCTTTCTGCTAAGTAATTGAATACAATCGCTTTCTTTGTGGGATCACAATACTGCCAATTATCGACTGTATTACACCAGTAATAAGAGCTGGTTCTCTTCGCGCAGTCATCGGAACACGTCAAGTATTTGTTAGATGTTCTGTATGTTTCTCGTGCCGTCAATGCAATATGTCTTGTACAGTAATTCCAATCCAGTTTGCCATCAACATTCGTGGCGCACCATTCATAGGACTTGTCAAATTTTCCACAGTTGCTATAGCATGGCTCATTATCAATTGTCTATACCTTTTAGTCGGCTTAGGTGTAACATGATCGGGTTTGGTCAGAATTTTACATTGGCCGCCATCTCCGTCCCAGTCGTAGACACATATCTCCTTGCCTACAGCACCAGTACAGTCTCCTAGGCATAACGTATTTCCTCGGTTCAGTAGCGCTTCTATTGATGACGAGAACTGATGTGTGAATCCATGTATACATACATATAGGTTGGCTATAAACAAGGTGTTTATCAAATTCATTGCTACACCTGGTGGTATGGTGTCACTTTTGTATCATACTAGGCGGAACACCAAGAGAAGATTTGCAGCCAAACTGTAGAGGAAATAAAATGTTTCTATATATTACCCACTACATTATCACAATGTGAGTGAAAGAAAGACGTGGAAAGCCATGGTTGAAGTTTCTGGATCAAATTAAAAAGTACTCAATGATGGAACGGTAAAGAGTAGTACTCTTCAACTGGCGGACATGTATGAAGAGATTGATGAAGTTATGTTCATAAGATACGGGCATTAATAAATAAATAATATTATTCTAAGCACAGAAAGGAGAGGGCGAGTCGAACTGGACAACACAACAACAGACTGGACAACGAAGTCATGGGGAGGCCTTTGCCCAGCATTGGGATGTACCAGGCTGACAGTTACAGTAAAGATAAGCAAAATTGTATCGAATACATGTCCGACCGTAGTCTTTACTCCATGAGAATGAGATAATGATGAGTATTAATTAAATTTAAGAAAGTACAACATCAGTTTTGGGCCAAATCTGAAAGTGCCGGCCAACACATTCTTTTGTGTATTCTGTTAGAGTTTGCCCGTCATTAAATTTATTACTACGGCACCAAACCTGTTGGACCATTGTAGTTGATTTTATATGAGTTCGAAAAACTGAAAATTCAATTTTTTTGTTGAAAATAGGAATTCAAAATAGCCTAGACAAATGAAATGTCCTGTAATGTCCAACTTTGGTGCCATAGTAATAAATGCTCAGACGGACAACTACAAAAAAATGCGAGGGCACCGGCACTTTAAGATTTGGTCAAACCTCTGTGAAACATGGAAGATGTCCTTTCTTATTTTACAGCAGATCGCAGTCAAGTAACAGTACTCTGATGTACTATTGTGCCTCAGAGCAGACGGAGCAGAGCTTCACAAGGATAGAACGGAGTTCCACATTCCACAAGGATACGCTGCACTAGTAGTAGGCAACGCGTTAGTGATACCCCTGTTATTGCTGGCGTCTATAGGCTACGGTCATAGTATAAAGAGAGGGGAAGTAGGTTATCTTCATACAAACGCACCGCGCGCGGCTTGTATGTGTGCGCTATTGTATCTATGTGTCGACGCACGCACACTTTAACAAAATCTCGACCCGTTTCTCAGTGCGCCAGTCGGGGCTAACACTGCATGGTTCGCGCGCGCGTCACGGCTTTTCGGCACCGCTAAATGATTTATTCATCAATATCATGATCAAAATGTCTGATAATCGCAGAAGAACGTATTGCTGTGTGTTTGGGTGTCTTAATAATTCATCGATTCCAGACCTGTCTCTGTTCAGATTACATATTGAACAGGAAAGGTAAGTTAGTCACTTATTCTAGCATAATATAATTTTACTTGATGATGAGATACCTACGTACTTACATATTTTTTGTTTGTATTAGTTTTCTATCACACAGGAAGTAGGTAGGTAGGCCTAATTTCCTACTAGAATGTATTAGGTACTTTTGATCTGGCAATTGGTTTGCCGCTATTTCTTTGTTTACGTTTAGTTATGCCGATTTCTCAGTTTTGTAGGTATAGTAACTAAGGGGGAGCGCGAACAGCCGCGCCTAATATTTAGCTAAAAGTGACAACCCTAAGACAGTAGGCAATTATATCGCGAATTGGGCCGGAGATAGCCTACTCCCTCTTCTTTATACTATGCTACGGTGACTCACCATCAGATGACCCGTACGCTTGCGTAAGAACTTCGTAGAATAAAAAAAATACTCACATTTTCACCAAACGATTTTAATATGCCGCTCAGAGGTCAGAACTTCGATTCAATGAAGTGCCGAATGACAACCTTCCGATCTTCAATACAAAATGTAATTAATGGGCGTAGCCGCTTTATGACTATTTTATAATACATTATTTATCAATGTAGTATCGATGAAACAGACATCTACGGAGTCGTATTATATTTTAAGTGAGGTAGGGCGATTTGGGATTCCCGTGGGTTTTTCCATTAAAATTGGAGCCGCCCGACTGGGGATTGTACCTCCACCTTACAGAAGACCACAGTCAAATAACACTACTTTGATGTAGTGTTGTGTTTCTGCGGTAATTAAGGTTGCCAGTGCTCCACGAGGACACGCTGCACTCGTATAATGCTGCTAGCACAGTGAGACCTCATCAACAACACGGTTGGCAAAGCGTTAGTGATACCGCTGGTATTGCTAGCGGCTATAGGCTACGGTGTCTGCTTACCATCAGGTGGGCCGTATGCTTGTGTACCACTTCTCAACCAATCGTCATGAAATTGAGTATATACGTAGTGACATGTTCACAAAATATATATATACAGGATATAGGATACCTATCATGTATCCAGACAAAATCTCTAAAAATATGGATGGTTTCCAGACCTCCAAAATGTATGCCCCAGTACCTCCACGGCTTTTTTTTAGGTATACAAATTTATTCCCAGGACATCCACGCTATACATAGTACTGTCAACATGAAAAATATTAAGATGATAAATCGTTTTTTTTTTAATAGATTTATTTATTTGTTTTAAAGGTAGACGGGTAGGCGTAGGAGGGTAGACGAGTAGGTCACTGGTAAAAGCTTGTATAAATATATATATTTCTGTATGCCTACAGTTCCTACTCCATACATTATCTGTTCTATTACATATCACATGACGTACCATTTAAAAATACATTAAAGCTTAATTTGAATGTTATCGGTCGTCGGTATATTGGAGCGGATTTCCCCAAGACTGTGTAGGGGAATATCCGAACTGGTCATCGCACTTATCTAGCTAGGGCCTGTACAGTGTACAAGGCATGATTAAGACTGCTTCTTATGCTTAAACAAGCTTTTTCCCCGCAGATTATAAATGCCCTGGTTCCCTAATCTCTTCTCCTTCCATCATTGAGTACTTCGTCAAGTTGTTTTAAAAGCCGTGGTGGCCTTGTGGTTGAAGCAACGGCCTCTCTGATCTGATGGGCCCAGGTTCAAATCCCGGCCTGTACAAATGAGTTTTTCCAAGCTTAAGTACAGTGATTAATCACGCGACGAATTGATTGAGACCTCCGGTGGCAAGAAGGCTGGAACATATTTTGCGCAAAAGCTGGCAGCATTGCCATACAGCAGGGCAATGCTGCCAGCCTTCGTGGCACCCTCCCGCGTGACAACAATTTGGGACAAGTGTTTTAATTTTATTTCTTTATATTAGGTTAGATTTTTGTTTTTTTTTTTCATTTTCCCTTTAAGTTTGTCTTATTATTAACCGGACTTAAATAAAAATGACGATGTGTAACATCTTTCCACTCGGTTATGGGAGTGAGTGGGTCGGTTTCGTAACAGGAAGCCCGAACAATGATGCCGATATAGCGACAAAAACAACTTTTTTGTCCCAGCATCAATGAAAGTGGTAGATTTGTCAGATATTTATTTTATTATCATAAAGCACAAAACAGATTTCAATAAAAACATACAGATTAAAAGAAAATTAAAATATAATTCTGGATTGCAGTCCAAGTAAAAGTGGATACATTTATACAATAATTTATTTTTTTATAACAAATATAAGAAATATTATAAACGAACAATATTTTACACATCACTACTGTATGGTCCCTAATATTTTTTTATGATTTACATTAATGTTTCTCTTAAATTCACGGAGCCTCATAAGCAATACTCATAAGGTCCGGTCCTTTATCTAGGCTTGCTATCCAACACGTAGAGGCCCGTTCGAGAATTTTAATATTTGGTAAGGGATACACGATATCAATGTTATTATTATATCACCTCCCAACAAAAAATCCTACAAATCATGAGGAGAAACTATTGTTTTGGCAAAACGCCTGATATAATAATATGCGCAAAGTGATTCGTGTGCTGTGTATAATGCTAGATTCTAGATCATAGGCTCTCAAAGTGAGCGGTACCGCCCTTGAGGCTTTCGGGGGGCGATTGAATCTTATAATATTGGGGGCGCTAAATAAAATCGGTGGACGGTGGAAAGTATAAATAACATAATGATTATTATAGCGTATTAATAATACCACTGCGTAATAATACAGACGCGATACCATAAGGTTGTTCGTAGATCTAAAAATCCTAAAAACTAGTCTAAAAATAAAAATAGGTACTTTGCGCAGGTAAGTATATATTATATTATACAACAAGCATACGGCCTGATGGTAAGCGGTTACCTAGCCTATGGACGCTTGCAACACCGACCGACCCTTCGGAAATATTGATCAGATTCTTGAAGAGCCCCTGTTGTTGGTACTCCTTTGGGACAACTACGGCCGACACTCATTCCTGTAAGTACATTAATATAAACATAGGAATTGGGTAATATGTAGCTATTACGTCACCGCAATATATGGTAAGCAACGCCCACACTTGTACTTCGTGTACCTACAACGATACACTATGGTCCGATGGGTTTGTGTCAAAGAATAAAAATATTTTGTCCCAGAAGGAGCATTTATTATACTAGTTTTTCTGGACTTTTTTATGAGTTTACCTATTTATAATTTGTTAGCGCGGCTAATGTTTACTAAGTTATCGTCCACCACGTATGTTAAAAATCTGACAAAATACACTAGGTTAAAAACTTTTGGCTTTTGGAACTACATAGTATAAAACAAAGTCGCTTCCCGCTGTCTGTCTGTCCCTATGTATGCTTAGTTCTTTAAAACTACGCAACGGATTTGATGCAGTTTTATTAATAGATAGATGACTCAAGAAAAATGTTTTTATGTATAATTCATTTAGGTTTTGTGTAACCCTTGCGAAGCTGCGGCGGGTCGCTAGTAAGTATATACATCATACTTTATACAAATTCATTTGTAACTTCTTCCCTCTCGCTCTCCTCGGAGTGATTTCGCAAAGAGGGAAGGAAATGCATTACAGGAGGGAACAGTGTTGCCAATGTAGCGTCTTTGTCGCTATAAGTGACGACTTTTGTGGAAGTCTTAGCGACAAAAGAAGGAGGTAAAGGTAGAGAGTCAGATGTTACACATCCATGCGCCTACTCTTCAACTACTCTACGGCTCGCTGGTAATTTTTGTAGGTAGGTATACAATCATCAGAGAGACCTGTCTGGATTGAATTATGTTATTCTATGATCGTGTATAAGCAAATAAGTATAGGACGAGATGTGGAGCAAGGTCAGTGCAATTAAATCTGATTGTCCAGCGCTGGAGTGTGGGCTAGGGCATAGGCTGAAGCGGGGGGAAACGACGGTCTTACTGAAACTAAGAACAAGATTATTAAAGAGAGAAAAAGAGATTATTAAATAAATTTGCGGTTGAAAAACTCGCCACTCATATACTTTAAAAGCAACATGACAGCGAACACAGCATGATGCAAAGTTGTTTTTGCTGCCGCGGTTGCACAATGCGCTATTTGAATGCAAACAATGTTTTGTGCAGTGTTTCTACGATGAGGAACGTTCTCGGAGCTCCATGTGGTACGGATGGCTAACACTAAGGAGAACCAAATGAGCCTAGCTAGGTTCAGACCTGTTCCGAGTACTCTTTACCTTACCATCAATAAGTAATTTGGTTATTTTATGTAGAAAATGTTGTGTCACATATTTTGCGATGAAGTTAATTAAAAAAAAGAATATCCAAACTATACAAAAGAGTTAAATAATATAGATATTTGATTGATATTTTGGACGTGTTGTAAAAATAAAATTAAATTTCTTTGTAATTTGATTTAGTTTATTGAAAGTTTTATTGTTATCGAAATGGGAGCATATCCACACTAGACATCGACTATATGACTGACTTTAAAACTGGAACTGGCAGGTTACTACTTAGTGCCACAGTAAGAAGCGTTTTCTTGTAACTTGGACCATACTCATCCATACAATACGGCTGTTTATTGTTTTTGTATCTCTCATATAAAGACTTGACGTCTTGACGGCCGTCTGTCTTATTGATAACGTAAGGACGGCTACTGACGTTTTGAAACCGATACCGGATAATGAGATGTTTCTTTTAATTGCAATACCATTGTAGGAGGCTGATTTCGGGTTTGTTTGCAAGATGAACTTTTCTTCGTACTGCCTCACAGCTCCGCTCATGTGTAAAGATTGTAAATTTCAAGGTAGATATCGAATAGAATTTTTATGTTCATTCTTTTTAAACTGTCAGATTTACATTGTCAATCTACGTTCTGAAGTTTTTGCGTAGCAAAGGTTAGGTTAGAATATTTATACCTAATAGGCTAATAGGTACTGAAACCTTTAGAAATTGAAATTAATTTTGAGTGGCCTACGATTTGTCGCATTTTGACGACGCTTCATACTGATACTTGGGCCTTCAAACTTTGAATGTCGTTTCGGAATTCGAACATTCTTCTTCTTCCTAAGTGTGGCAATCAATCCCTTCAGGGACTATTCTTGCCAGCGACGAGTGTCAGAGAATTTTCAAGTTTCAAAATTTCTCGCGAACATTAGTATTTCAGCATATCTCTTGTCGCTCTTGAGAACAAAGAGTTGTACACGCAGACAGGGAGATAGGCGGACAACAAGGTGATACTATAATTGTGCTGTAACCGCATGAAAATCCGTTCGGTACTTCTTGAGTTGCGTGCAAACTGACAGGCAGACAATGTTTATATATATGTGTGAGGTAGCCAGAGGATTTGTTTTTTTAATTTTAAATTAAGTTTTTTTATACTTAGATGGTACACAAGCATACGGCCCACCTGAAACCCACGAGAGATTCCAATTCGCCCTACCTCTCTTTTTATGTGTGGTGTTAAGCTTCGAAAACTCATTGGAACGTACCGGGGTTTGAACCTAGGCCCATCAGACGACAGGCCGTTGCTTCAACCACAAGGCCACCACGGCTAAGAAGTTTGCACTCGTCCTGTTTTTAAAATATTTACCCCTAGCTTATTATAGATGGGAGAAATTGTAAGACAAAGCACTGCCAGCTAACTTGCATAACAGCTAGCATGCTTACTCAATATGAAGTTTCAAAATATTTGCAAATAGTCAATTAATTGTAGACATTAATAATAGCGCAACAAGGTCGATTTTAAGATTAAGACTTCATGTATTCGTATACAGCTTGTTCTTTATTTAGACCATAATCGTTGTATGGCATCTCGACTACCAAAAGAAGCTTATGTGGTCGGCGAAGATGTATCATGGTCTAAATAGCACATTATGAGGTACTCGGGGCATTTCGTAAGATATCCCTTTAAGATTTGTCTGTACGAAGATTGTAGTGAGATAAGGTATGGTAAGTTAGTGGGTGAGCCCTCAAACCAAATTTAAAAAAAAAAAAATTATACTAAGGTGGCAAACAAGCTTACGGCCCACCTGATGGAAAGCGGTCACCGTAGCCTATGGACGCTTGCAACACCGCTTGAAATCTCTTCACACCCTTCTTGAAGAACCCCATGCTGTACTCCTTTGGGAAAACCTCGGCGGGGAGTTCATTCCACAATTTGATCGTGGGCGGGAGTAAACTCCTTTGGAACCGCGCCGTGCGAGACCCTTTCGGTTCCGAAGTGTGGGGGTGAATTCCCCGCTGATGGCGAGAGGTGCGGTGGTAAAATGAAGACTTAGAGATATTTCGAGACATTTATTCAGTTTAAGCTTTAATAAGGCACTTATGAAGGTCTAAATTACCACCGGTTCAGAAAAAGGCCAACTGAGGAGCTCTCAAAACTCAGTGCTCTTCATGTAACACTCATGATCCTCTCAAGAAATGGGTGGCATCAAGCGTCTATAGCAGCGATACTCAACCTTATTTCATAGGGGCTACAAACGCGTGCAAGGCGTAGTTTAGCCGGTCGTAAAAAAAAATTTGGTATGCAATGAGTTCTTAAGTTTTCGCGATTGTTACGTATTGAATTAAACAATTATGAATGGATTCATCGCATATATCGTTTCGTAATTTCTTGTATGTTACGGCAAATTACCGTATCAATAATAGCACTACACACCGCGCCGCTGTAGTGTTAAGTTGAACTTAGTTACTCAGCGCGCTCTCAATTTTTTTATGGACGCGAAATTCTAAATTACCATCTGGTGACTTCTGTGGTTTGCCCACCTGAAATTAAGTATAGCTGGTGTATAAGCTACAACTATCCCTCCTGCTTCTTTTTTTTCCGGGATAAAAAGTGACTTACATTATAGATTTCTCCAACTGTCAGTAAAAGTCTCATAATAATCCGTTCAGCCGTTTCGAAGATAGCTAAAAAGTTTTAATTACTTTTTTGGATTTTGATTGGTCTGATGGATGGGCTTATGAAAAAGCTTTAATTCGAAATTCCACACGGACACTTTTTAATTCGTATACATATATATATATATATACTAGCGGCCCGCCCCAGCTTCGCACTAGCCTATATTACTCAGTAATGATGTAGCTTTCTAACGGTGAAAGAATTTTTGAAATCGGTCTAAAAAATAAAAAATAAAAATTAGGGTTGGACTACCCCTAACATTTAGGGGGATGAAAAATAGATGTTGGCCGATTCTCATAGATACCGGATAAGCACAAAAAATTTCATCAAAATCGGTCAAGCCGTTTCGGAGGAGTATGGCAACGAAAACTGTGACACGAGAATTTTATATATTAGATATTTTGTTTACCCGTGCAAAGCCGGGGCGGGCAGCTACCTTATGTTAATCAGTGATAGTGTAGCTTTATAACGATGAAGGAATTTTTGAAATCGGTCCAGTAGTTTCGGAGCCTATTCAATACATACAAAAATACAAATCTTTCCTCTTTATAATATTAGTATAGATATATAATTAAAGATATACAGATAAGTACGTATTTCATAAAACATCATTGCACTTAAGAAAAAGTAGGTAGCATTAATACATTTAATAACAGTAGTGGATTTCAAATTCTTGTACATTATAGGAAGCTGAAAGAGTTTAAAGTTGTATAATGAATGGCTTGAAAATCCGTATTACTTAAGTAATTTAGACTAGCAATTCCGTTTCTAGCACATATTGCGAAGAAACAAATCGTAAATATTCAGACATCGTGCTTTAGAAATTACTATCGGCCCTTATCGGCCATTATCGGTTTGAGTTGTAGAGCGCTGTCTCTGTCACTCATTCCCATAACAAACTAAATTCAGTATCAGTATCATGTCTTGACAAGCTGTCAAAATACTGTCATATCTGTATAAAAACACTAGTAAAACCTCAGATTAAATAATATCTGATTGCAAATATATACTAACTAACTTAGTTAGGGAGTAACTAACTAAGTCACATAATGTCATGCTTTAAAACTAAAAATCTATATAATTCTTGTTCTTGATAAGATAGTCTGAGTCTCTTTTTAAGAAAATCTACACGGCTAACAATGGCTGCCAACATGGCGCCTTCGAAGCAGGACCTGTGTCTTCTTCTTCTTCCTAAGTATGGCAATCAATCCCTTCAGGGACTATTTTTGCCAGTGTCGAGTGTTAGAGAATTTTCATGTTGCAAAATTTCTCGTGTTTTCCGCATTAAAATGCCTAGTGTCATGTATTCTAACGCCCAATGGAGTTTCTGGAGACAACCCACGGCAGTAGCAGATCGTAACACGCCTTTAGATTAGAGGTAACCTATTGACCAAAATGATAAATCACTTAACCCAAAAGTCGTATTATGGCAGTATTTCCAATGCTCCTATAAATCAGTCACTAAATGAAACTTTACTGCACATATCGACACCAAAAATACACATTAAAGATCACTATAACACAATTTACGACACACTGGAAAAAATCTCAACCGCTCCGCCTGATTCCCGCCAAAAACTCCGACCTGTGTCTATTGTCCAGGCATTTTGTAGTCAATTAGTGTACATCTAGCCAATAATGCCACCCTCGAGTTTTTGGCGGGAATCAGGCGGAGCGGTTGAGATTTTTTCCAGTGTGTCGTAAATTGTGTTATAGTGATCTTTAATGTGTATTTTTGGTGTCGATATGTGCAGTAAAGTTTCATTTAGTGACTGATTTATAGGAGCATTGGAAATAATGCCATAATACGACTTTTGGGTTAAGTGATTTATCATTTTGGTCAATAGGTTACCTCTAATCTAAAGGCGTGTTACGATCTGCTACTGCCGTGGGTTGTCTCCAGAAACTCCATTGGGCGTTAGAATGCATGACACTAGGCATTTTAATGCGGCAAACACGAGAAATTTTGCAACATGAAAATTCTTTAACACTCGACACTGGCAAAAATAGTCCCTGAAGGGATTGATTGCCATACTTAGGAAGAAGAAGAAGAAGAATGCCACCCTCTAAATAATTAATCAGTGTGTAAATCAAATGTAAATAAATATCGTTGATTCAAATCAACACTCCCTACGGCGGCGTACAAGTAAAACCTCAGAACAATAACAAAGGTTAGTCATTATTCTGAGAGTAAAACGGTTTTAGGTGTGAGAAAAAAGAAACATTTATATTTTCGCAATTTATTTGTATAATTTAAATTAGTAGGATAGCTGTATAATCTTGATCTAACTCAATATTAATCCGTCAAATGTTCTAAACATGCTCCCAATTTTTTATTTGAACGCTGTATCTGAGTACATTTAAAAATAAAAAGGCGCCATTATTCAAGATGGTGCAATATCGAACGCGTTCGCGCTTTATTGTTTGAAATTCGAACGTGGTTCATGCGTCCTTGGGAGAGATGGTAACTGAGATCTAACGAGGTTATCGAATAGAATAATTCGAATATTCTTTCGTAAAAAAAAAAGTTGCACGTAGGTTTGTAATTGTAACATACAGCAGCTCAATAATTATTTTAAGATGTTACGAAGCTCGCAATTACACGTAGGTTTAATGAGACGAAATACAAGCGTTAATAGGCTACGGTAACCGCTTACCACCGTTTTACGGTTGCCAGTGCTCCACGATGATACACTGTGCTAGTAGTAACGCAGCTAGAACAGTGAGTCCTCATCAACAACATGGTTGGCAACCCGTTAGTGATACCCCTGGTGTTGCTAGCGGCTATAGGCTACGGTGACTGCTTACATCAGGTGGGCCGTATGCTTGTGTGCCACCGTCGCGGTATAAAAAAGAAAAAAAACACATGCAGCCAGTGCCCTGTTTACCTAAAAACTTTAACTTACATTACTAACACTTTGTTAAATAAACTGCTAATTAGATAACATCGCTGATTAACTAAATGAGTGGGTATCTAGTTAAACTATTCCCACAGTTTAGTTCCTCTTTTAATTACAGCATGTGAGGTGATGTTTCATACAAAATGTTCTAAATTTTTCGTTAAAAGAATTGTCTTTTAAAAAAAATAGTGTCGGCAACGCGCAAATGACCCCTGGAGTTGCAAGCGTTCATAGGCTACGTTAACCGCTTACCATCAGGGGGGCCGTATGCTTCTCTGGAACTTTAGTGGTATAAAAAACTAAGGTGGCAAGAAAGCAGCTCGTCTGATAGTTGTTTTCGCAGCCTAGAACACTAGATAGCAGTGTCGCCAATTTAGCGACTTTGTCGGTAGAAATGGTGACTTTTCGCAGTCTTAGCGTAGCGACAAAAATCATGTCAATCAATTTTGAATACAGCGAGGCAATGCTGCCAGCCTTCTTGGCACCCTCCCGCGTGACAACGATTTGGGACAAGTGTTTTTTTTTTGTATTAGGTTAGTTTTTTTTCTTTTAATTTTAGATTTTCCCATATATATCTTATACTTCTTCTTTAATTAAAAATAATTTGAATAATTTTGTATGAAATGCAACTTTTTGAGTATTGCAACTATTCATGGTGTGCCTAGTACGATTGTAGGAACAATTTGGAAAGTTCTTTGTGCGATTTAAACCTCAAGGCTAATCTCACAATTAAAGTTATTGTAACACCTTTTATTTAATATATTGTGGTTTCCCAAAGGAGTACAGCATGGGGTTCTTCAAGAGGGGTGTGAAGAGATTTTTGAAGGGCCGGCAACGCGCGAGTAATACCCCTGGTGTTGCAAGCGTCCATATTCTACGGTGACTGCTTACCATCAGGCGGGCCGTATGCTTGTTTGCCACCTTATTGGTACAACTGTATCTGAATACTAACCGTTAACTTCACTCCGTATACTTCCTTGAATTTCTTCTCAGATGTATGCATTCCTCACGATGTTTTCCTTCACCGTAAAGCTCGTGGTGTGACTAATCACTGGACTTAAATTATAAAGAATAATTTGCTACAGACCGTTGGGATTGGAACTTTCGTCGCTAGAATAGCAGGCAAAGGCTCGAACCAAACGGCCACTACGGCTGCAACTTAGTAGAACAAAACGTACTCCACCGCCGTAATTAACGATAGCTCATAAAACGCCATAAGGTATAGTTTACCTTGGTATTCATGTAGGATTAACCAATCGAAAGTGCGCTCTGTCGATCTATGATGTATTATGGGAAACGGCAGGTGTTACCAACATTTGAGATCTATTTAAATGCAAATTCTTTTGTTCATTTAACAGATCAACTGTCAGATCAATATTTTTAAAAAGAGGTAGAGCGAATTGTGTAATCTTCCTTGGGCTTATGACTGTATTTCCACCTTACAGTAGACCGCAGTCAAATAACACTACTTTGATTTAGTGTTGTGTTTCTTGAATGCCATCGCCCTTTCATTTGATACCCATATCATAGGAGTCACTGGAAATGATAAATCTCAATGTTGTGCAGTCCGCCATATTGGATTTAAAGAGAGCTTTGGATTTCCCTTGGGTTTCCCCATTTAAATATACAGAATACCGCAGTCAAATAACACTACTTGATGTAGTGTTGTGTTTCTGCGGTAAGGTTGCCAGTGCTCCACGAGGATCGTTGGGCTAGTAGTAATGCTGCTAGCACAGTGAGTCCTCATCAACAACATGGTTGGCAGCCCGTTAGTGATACCCCTGGTATTGCTAGCGGCTATAGGCTACGGTGACTGCTTACCATCAGATGGGCCGTATGCTTGTGTGCCACCTTAGTGGTATAAAAAAAAGCATTTAGGTATTCGTGTATTGTAATGAGAATCCAACGTGTATGCCAAATTTCAGCTCATAATTACACACAAACACACCGGACAAATGAAACTAAATAAATATACTATATAGGTACTTGTAAAATGTTACGTACCTCTGCGAGTGATATTCTAAGAACAAGGTCGGAACCCGTAATTACCGGTCAATGGGCGATCGGGGCAAATTATAGAAAAGTATTGTTAAGGAGTTGCACACTGGCTGTACACTTACAGTACATGACTAACATTGACTTCAAGTTAAAATCTACTAACAAATAATATTTATACAAACGAAAAAAAATCTGTTTAGCATAACATAGCAAAGGACATCATCCATTTTGGTCCAAATCTGAATGTGGCGGACAACTTTTTTTTTTTAGTATATTCTGTTAGAACTTGCTCGTCTGAACATTTATTACTATGACACAAAGTGGTCCAACCAAATAGTTTATTTGAAAAAATAAAATAGTTTTTTTTTTTTTGCAAAGACGTCAAAATCAAAATAAAAATCAAAAATCATTTATTCAGTTTGGGCCCTAATAAGGCACTTATGAAGGTACGTATGGCGAATTGGGTACTCCCGTGGGTTTTCCCATTTAAATTGGAGCCGCCCGACTGGGGACTGTACCTCCACCTTACAGAAGACCGCAGAGAAATAACGCTACTTTGACGTAGTGTTGTGTTTCTGCGGTAAGTAAGGTTGCCAGTGATCCACAAGGATACGCTGGGCTAGTTGTAATGCTGCTAGCAGTGAGTCCTCATCAACAACAGGGTTGGCAACTCGTTAGTGATCCCCTTGGTATTGCTAGCGGCTATTGGCTAGGGTGACGGCTTACCATCAAGTAGGCCGTATGCTTGTGTGCCACCTTAGTGGTATATAAAAAAACGTATTTCCTTGAATTCGTATCATCTGTTTTTAGATGACATTTTATATAGCACGTAATAAAAACACGTAAACGCCATTAGACCTGGAGCAAGGGTCATTGATCACATGATCACTCTGTAGATTATTATCTGTAGTTAAAAAAACGTTGTAAGAAATGCCGCGCTTTTGTATTTTGTGTTTTCCGCCAAAATCTGAGTGATTTATTTGCAAAGGTATTTTTAAAAGACTTCCGTATTTTATCCTTGCGTAGGACTCGATGATAGATAACAGAGTTGCACGATTTGAGGAAATGTTTGTAGGATTATAATATTTGTTGTAGAAATAAAGTACAGCAGAGCTATTCGGCGAAAATCTGCAATTCAATTCGGGTCGCATCGGTTTTTTTTTCATCAAGAATTTTTTTTTGACATATCACATCAAACAATTTTCGAATTGATATCGTGCGTCAAAAATTCAATAGCGAATTCAGTAGCGAATACGGACGCGGTTATTTTAATAGCATTTAAGACAAACTTCGCCTGCTGCTACAAACAATAAACTTTTAAAAGTACTTTTATTGTTTGTAGGCCTGCAGTCTTAAATTGTCTTCTTAAAGTGCCACGCCCCTGCCCGTTTGCCCAGGAAAATAATACTACATCTTCATCAAAATATACCTATCCCCGAAGAGGTAGGCAGAGGTGTTACAACACACACTTTCCACCGAAGATAATTTAGTGCCAACAACGTGACAGATGGCGAGTCCGTCGCCGTCTCTTAGGCACTACATACATCCTTGAATTTCTTCTCAGACGTATGCAGGTTTCCTCGCGATGTTTTCCTTCACCGTAAAGCTCCCGGTGTGACTAAATAAAATCTTATTAGTACAGACCAGTGGGACTCGAACTTATAAGAAAAGTAAACAATGTGCGTGAACACAAAAAGGGTTGGCTAGAATTAAAAAAAAACCACTTTGCATTCAGTAAGAGAAAACATCGTTATTAATTGTGATGTATGACCGTGGTATTATTGAATAGAATTAGAATAAATAAAATTAAGTTTAAATTCTCGAATTTCTAACAAAGAAATCCTTTCAACAACTCCTTTACTAAGCATAGTAGCGATCTCTGACTTTTGAGTGATCAATTACGCACGCGCATCGCCACAAGATCAATAATCATTGAATTCCTTACAATAACAGCAATCAAAATGTGTCCTTTTACGTCAATAATGCACTCAACAGATCAATTTAAATCGATTATATATCATTGTATTAAAAGCCTAAGTGCCGATTCTTAAATCGAATAATTCGAATTATGACATCACGAGGTCATTAACATGGGTTGTTATTAAAAAATAACACAATAGGCAGAAGATGCGCCCCCGCAAGAGGCTGTATAAAAAACAAACATTGCTATAAAATTGTTACAGTGGAGCGTATGAACTAGAACAGTGCGTTTGTTGTGTTACAGTTTCCGAACGCAATAAATGCGCATTTAAAAATAAGCTACTTTTTAGTGCGTGTTCGAATTTTGATTTCGGAATTTGAATTAACTTTTTTTTAATTATTCTTTTTAATTAAGTGAGTGAATTTTTTTAAGTAAGTATTTGTTTTATTTTTATATATTTTTGTTCGAATTTCAAATTATTATTCATGCAACTTATTACCTCAGAATAGATATTAAACTGTTAATTCATTGCATATTTTTTTAAACTTCTTAGTAGCAACTAGGTCTTTCAAGCCACGTTAAAAACGAATTTTCATAATTAGACAAGTGAAATCGCAAGTCCACGTATGTGTTAGCTCCAAAGTGTGTTATTTAGTAAACCACCATAGTTATTACGTCTCCTGACTTACCTTTTGCAATCTGTATTGTTTTTTAATCTATAATTGTAATTCAATCATGTAGGATTAACGTAAGCCCCCGGCTACATCCCTATATACGACATATTTAGTACTTTCGATATACAGTCTTCTTTTGAAAACGACATCTTTCTTCTTCTTCTTCTTCTTAAGTATGGCAATCAATCCCTTCAGGGACTATTTTTGCCAGTGTCGAGTGTTAGAGAATTTTCATGTTGCAAAATTTCTCGTGTTTGCCGCATTAAAATGCCTAGTGTCATGCATTCTAACGCCCAATGGAGTTTCTGGAGACAACCCACGGCAGTAGCAGATCGTAACACGCCTTTAGATTAGAGGTAACCTATTGACCAAAATGATAAATCACTTAACCTAAAAGTCGTATTATGGCATTATTTCCAATGCTCCTATAAATCAGTCACTAAATGAAACTTTACTGCACATATCGACACCAAAAATACACATTAAAGATCACTATAACACAATTTACGACACACTGGAAAAAATCTCAACCGCTCCGCCTGATTCCCGCCAAAAACTCAACGACATCTTTTCGATTTTGTTCACAATTTTCTTTTGATCTGTTTTTTTCTGATTATAATCTGTTTTAAATTAAAATTTGTTACAATACGATATGAATTATAGAATTAAATCATTTATTTCAGTATTACAATACACGTTGTAGTAACAGACATTGTTGAGGTCTTCTCGTAAGTATATGTAGAATACCTGTGATAGACGACCTCACTCTTCCTTAACTAAGTAAACAGTTTAACACTGAAATATTTTTACATACAAAAGTTACACTTTATTTGTGTGTGTGTGTGCGTGCGTGTGTGTGTGTGTGTGTGCTGTGTGTGTATCAATCAATCAAACTTAAATATTGTATTATTATAAATAGTTTTCTTTTTGATAGTAGTTTTATATTGAAGATTCTAAAGCCATATTAATATGACGACCATTTATCTCGCTATGTATAGGTCGTTATATTTTAAAGAGAAACTCATAATATATTTTTATTTTCTTTTGTAATGAATAAACTCAAAAATTGCTGACCCAATTTGAAAAAAATACCAATGGGATGCCATCAACTATAAAATACGGGAAACCGTAGCGCGTAGCGGAAAAATCCCAAAACGACCCTAAATAAACAAATCTTTTTTTTTGTTTCAGTTTTCATTTCAAGATCTCATCATGGTGTTTACAAAAGTAAGTCTTATTTTTTTTTTATCGAATGTTGACCCCAAAATTAGTTCATTCTGTGAAAATGCAAAATATATAGGCTGCCTATTTTATTACAATGGTTCAAAAATAATTATGTATGTTCGAAAAATTCATTATAATCTAAATATTTAAATTACGAACGGATGCAAAAGAAAACTAAATTATTTTATTTTGGAAAGTGAAAGAATAAAGATTAATAATCCCACAAAAAACGGAACATAATAAATATTCAGTATTTTTATTATTTTTAAATTGATTTATTCATAACAGATTAAATACATTATTAACAAAAAGAACTAGAACAGAACAGTGCCAGTAGCAGGAACATTGTCGACAACGTTTTCGTATCGCCTTCGACTATTTTTGTATTGGAAAATGAACAACGCTGCGGCGATGAAAAATGGAACTAAAAATTAGTATGACAATTTTGACATTACGCGAGTTACGTTTTCGAATACGTTGTCGAAAATGTTCGTGCTACCGGCACAGATATTCCGATTGTTTCTTTATGTACTTTAAAGTCATCGTACTTTGTTCTATTTTAGAATAACTTACTCAGTTCACTCGAATATAAATACTTAATGTAGAGAAATGAAATGAAATGACATCAAATTATGTCATCATGTCCCTCCGTCCGCTGCAATGATATAATGATAATGACTTCTAATGATATTGGTTTTGTCATTTTCCTACAATCGTAACAAATCTGAGGTTGGATTTTAAGTAGCTGTTTTTACGGAAAGAAAGTTTTTAAAGAACAAGTATTATTATAAAAAAGGATGGGTTATGTGGTATGTAGCATCAGTGCTGGTAGCAGGAACATTGTCGACAACGTATTCGAAAACGGAACTCGCGAAATGTCAAAATTGACATACTAATTTTTAGTTCCACTTTTCACCGCCGCAGCGCTGTTCATTTTTCAATACAAAAATAGTCGAAGGCGATACGAAAACGTTGTCGAAAAGTTCATGCTACCGGCACTGGTATACATATTACCACGGACTTCCCAAACATAGTCCTTGTACTAACACGTAGTATTAAGTATACAACGTAATACAAAATACCCGTAAAAAATAAAATTAATTATCTAAGCCAAAAATGTTGTCAACCCTAGTAAGCTGTCATGTCAGGGAATGTCAGATTATTTAACAGAAAGGCCTACATACCTATTTTACCTAATAATTGTCTACTTTAATAGTTTTTCTATTTTTTATTCATAAATGTTTGCTACCTCAATACAAGGATGTCATTATACTCAAGTCGAATACTGTGCCGGTAGCAGGAACATTGTCGACAACGTTTTCGTATCGCCTTCGACTATTTTTGTATTTGAAAATGAACAGCGCTGCGGCGGTAAAAATTGGAACTAAAAATTTGTATGACAATTTTGACATTTCCCGAGTTACGTTTTCGAATACGTTGTCGACAATGTTCCTGCTACCGGCACTGAAGTGGCATCCAAAGTCTGAAGGCCCACGCAACTGTTTGAAGTGTCGTCAAAATACAATGTCGTATCTAAAATCGGAGGCCACTCAAAGTTAACGTGTCATCAGATTTAAGTGGCGTTTCAGTATTGGTTATAATAAAAAAAATTGAAACAAGGTCGCGTTTAGCTAATAAATATTAAATAGACTGAAATCACGCAACACATACTTTTTATACTGTTACACCAGCGGTACTCAACCTTTTTTCATAGGGGCTACACACGACAGTCGTCGTGGGTACGCGGGCCGCAAAAAAATGAATTAAAAAATTTGGTACATTGTTCTCTTAGCCTTCCGCGATTCTTACAAATTGAATTAAACCACTATGAACGGATTTATCGCATTTATTTTAAATTGTCATATGTTATGCAAATTACCGTATCAACAATATCAGAGGTGTTATGTAGAACCTATTTAGTCAGCGCGCTGTCAATTTTTTTTTATGGGCGAGAAATTAAACATGTTTTAAATTATAGCAACAGTCAGTAGCTTGAACAAGAATAACGCAGGACTACGTATTCGAAAACGTAACTCACAAAATGTCAAAATGTTCGTTCGAAGTTTTAGTTCCACTTTTCGCCGGCGCAGCGCTGTTCATTTTCCCATACAAAAATAGTCGAAAGCGACGCAAATTCGCTATCGTAAGTTTTCTCTACTATCGCTTACTGGTGGGCCTACCACAAAACCCCGGCGGGCCGCAGGTTGAGTAGCTGTGTTACACACACTATCATCAACGTTGTAACTCATACAAGCTATTATTTATACCAATTTGTTTTGTATTTCGCCACGCGGCCCAGATTCGGACAACTTGTGATCTGTTATTATGTTATTTACTAGCATATGCTCGCGATTTCATCCGCGTACAGAAAATACACAAGTATTTTAAAGTTAAAAAACTATTCCATGATTAAAATATGCATAAAAAATTAAAAATTCATTTTTTTCACATCCGATAGGAATCCCCATAGAAGTCCCCTCTCTTTCTATTTCCGGGATAAAAACATATCTCTATTTGACTCCATGTCATGGTTCATATGTGTTGTTATAGCGGCAACAGAAATACACATTCTGTGAAAATTTCAACTGAATACCTTTTACGGATCATGAAATACAGCCCGCTGACAGACGGACGGACGGACAGCGAAGTCTTAGGAATAGGATTCCGACGGTTGCCTTTCGCGAGTATGGAACCCTAAAAATGACGTAATATTCCGTTGCATTGATAGTATTTAAGAGAGGTAGGGCGATGTGGGATATCACGTGGGTTATCCCATTTTAAATTGGAGCCGCCCGACTGGGGACTGTACCTCCGCCTTACAGAAGACCGCAGTGAAATAACACTACTTGATGTAGTGTTGTGTTTCTGCGGTAAGTAAGTTTGCCAGTGCTCCACGAGGATACGCTGAGCTAGTAGTATTGCTGCTAGCACAGTGGGTCCTCATCAACAACATGGTTGGCACCCCGTTAGAGATACCCCTGGTATTGCTAGCGGCTATAGGCTTCGGTGACTGCTTACCATCAGGTGGACCGTATGCTTGTGTGCCGCCTTAGGGGTATAATAAAATAAATATTGATACACACATACAGGTAGCATTGCCATCCGTCCGAATAAAGCCGGATATGTTAGGCTTTTTGACCTCTTGTCCGGTCAAATTTGACTGCGTCCGGACCGACCGACTTTAGTCGCGCTTTTTATACTATGGTTCAATTCGATCACTTCAGTCAGTAGCGAATGAAATTGAGTTTCTTCAAAAGAAAAGTATGTAGATGATCATCATTCTCCTGCCCTTATCCCATATTATTTGGGGTCGGCGCAATATGTTTTTCTCTTCCATCCTTCTCTAAAAGCCGTCATCTCTGTATTCACTTCCTTTCTGGCCATGTCATCTTTCACACAGTCCAGCCATCTTTTCTTAGGTCTACCTCGACCCCTGTACCCGTCCACATTCATACATAAAACCTTTCTTACCACGTTATCCTCATTCCTCCGAAGATAGATCCGTAGATGATGACGTGTATTAATAAAAATTTTCTTATAAATTTGTGTTTTATTCTGTTTCTGAATCAAAAAACATTTTTTTTGCGTTCGGCTTTGGAATTGATGTCCGGCTTTTAAATATGTTTTTATTCGATACTAGCGGCCCGCCCCGGCTTCGCGCGGGTAGACATTAGTTTCGGAGCATAGACATTTATCAAATATTTTGTCCACCCGTGCGAAGCCGGGGCAGGCAGCTAGTATAAAATATAGCCTATGTTACTCAGTGATAATTTAGCTTTCTAACGGTGAAAGAATTTTTGAAATCGGTTCAGTAGTTTAGGAGCCTATTCAATACAAACCCACAAAAATACAAATTTTTCCTCTTTATAATATTAGTGTAGATGTAGATGTAGATGTAGTTGTAGAAGTGTAGATTTTTGACAAAGATCCTAAATTTTTCTTAATGTCCGCCATTGGGACTCAAAAGTCAGGCCTTTATGACGTGCAAGACCGGCTTTTTTTATTTTTACAGCTGGCAACGCGATATGTGAAGCTAATAGAAGCGTGCGTATTAAAAACTGTGTATTTTTTGTGCGAATCGTATGCGATGTTAGTCGTTAACAAGAATTAGTGTGAGTGAGTGTGCAATGTAACCGTACCTAGCTAGGTTCCAAACAAAGGGCCCGCCTCGAAGCTACTGTACCATGAGAACTATTGTTTGTAAATTAATCTCCTTTATCTGCACTAGATTATACCCGCAACTTCGCCAGCGTTCAAAAGAAAAACATCGGAAAAATTATTAAAAAGCCGTGGTGGCTTTGTGGTTGAAGCAACGGCCTGTCATCTTATGGACCCAGGTTCAGATTCCGCCCTGTACTAAAGAGTTTCTCTAAGCTTAAGTACAGTGATTAATGATCATAACCATGAGCTAAAAAAGAGAGGTAGGGGGAATTAGGTTCTCCCGTGGGTTTTCCCATTAATATTGGAGCCGTCCGACTGGGGACTGTACCCCCTTACAGAAGACCGCAGTGAAATAACACTACTTTGATGTAGTGTTGTGTTTCTGCGGTAAGTAAGGTTGCCAGTGATCCACGAGGACACGCTGGGCTAGTTTTGCTGCTAGCACAGTGAGTCCTCATCAACAATATGGTTGGCACCCCGTTAGTGATATCCCTGGTATTGCTAGTGGCTTTAGGCTAAGGTGCCTGCTTACCATCAGGTGGGCCGTATGCTTGTGTGCTACCTTAGTGGTATAAAAAAAAACAGGAAGCCGGGGATGCGCGCGCCATTTGATCTGACCAATGAGCGCGGGCGGTGGTCAGATGTCAGATGTTACACATCTTATGCGACTACTGTAAGGCTCACTCGCATTCTTTTTTATTTTTCGAAATGTTCACTCGGCTGGTCATAAAATTCTTAGCAAAATCCTAAAATTGTAAAAGGACACCATCCATGTTACATACAGATTTGGTCCAAATCTGAAAGTGCCGGCCAATACTTTATTTTTGTATATTCTGTTACAGCTTGTCCGTCTGAGCATTTATTACGTACTATGTCACCAAAGTTGGACATTTAATTTGTTTTAATTATTTTGTATTCCTATTTTCAATAAAAAAAATACAAAAATTCCGATTTTCATATTTTTCAAATCAACTACAATGGTTACAACTATAACAACACAAAAAAAATGTTCAGACGGGCAAGCTCTAACAGAATATATACAAAAAAAATGCGTTGGCCGGCACTTTCAGATTTGGACCAAAATGGCTGATGTCCTGTCTCCTAATATACTCGTAATTATATCGGTCAATCAGCGTCTAACGGTCAAACTAGTGGATGTATCAATACATGAAGTACGTATGGAGTTACCCAATCCCAAAGATTCCCAGACGCGTGGGAATGTAATATAGGCACTGTAATTACAGAAAGCTGGAAAATTAACTGCATAGATTAACCCGAGTGGGAGTTGTGTTGCAACGAACGGTGAGAAAAGATGGACTTGTGAATCGAATCTAATATATTTATTGCATAACCGCCCGCGTGCAGAAAAACGGCGATATCTAAATATTTTTGTATGAATTACGCACATTTTACTGTTTTGAAATCCTTATTAAATTTTCCAATACATAAAGTAGTTATGTTTATCAAATAAAACTTTAATACAGTCCTTGGTTTAAAAAACCTATGTTAAATTTACCCGTATTTCGTAATCGTACCCAGCCCAGCCCGGTGGGTGCAGCAGGCCAGGAGATAAGGTTGTGGGGCGAGCAAGGTGATCATGCTCGCCACCGCAAAGGGAAGATCTTCCAGCTTAGCGGGTGTTTTTTCTTTTTTTTATCGTAAAACCATACGCTACAGTTGGATTGCAATAGATGTCATAACATAATTTTCTCCTTCCCTCCTAGCTTTTGTCCCAATTATTTGTCGGCTTTGATAGCATTTCACGCCATAATAATTCCCAATCATTCAGCCCGAGCAAGAACAACTTGCGACTATTTATTAGTATCGTATTCGAATATTGTAAGGGAAAATGAACTTTTTTTTTATACATCTAAGGTGGCACACAAGCATACGGCCCACCTGATGGTAAGCAGTCACCGTAGCCTATTTAATTGCCGCTATCAATACCAGGGGTATCACTAACGGGTTGCCAACCATGTTGTTGATGAGGACTCACTGTGCTAGCAGCATTACTACTAGCCCAGCGTATCCTCGTGGAGCACTGGCAACCTAACCGCAGGAACACAACACGACATCAAGTAGTGTTATTTCACTGCGGTCTTCTGTAAGGTGGAGGTCCAGTCCCCTGTCGGGCGGCTCCAATTTAAATGGGAAAATCCACGGGAAATCCCAAATCGCCCTACCTCTCTTTAACATTCATATGAACATCGAGAAACAGGAGCAGGTGTGCATATCATAATCTATAGCAGGGCTGTCCAAACTACATACCTTGGCGGGCTAATAAAATTAACTACTAAGGTTGGAGGGCCGCAAAATAAAAAAAGCCTGATCTATAGCATGAATGTGTGATCATGTCAATAATACTGAATAAAATATATACATGGAATAATTAATACACTATCATCATCATCATATATTTAAGAGCTAGGCTCTTGTCGGTAGAGCAATCGCCAAGCCGTTCTATCGTTAGCCATCTCTTTGACCTCTTGATACGACATAACGTTAGCCTTCGTCTTTATCTGTTGCAGGTAACTTATCCTTGGCCTTCCTCTGCCACGCTTTCCTTCGATCTTTCCCTCTATGATATTTCGTATAAATGCGTCATGTCGTAACAAATAGCCAATCATATTGCCCCTCCTATTTTCAATCATAGCAAATACATATACATAATATGCAAAAATAACTTTATATAACATTTTGAGTTACGTTTACGAATACATAGTCGGAATCTCTTGCTATCAGTAAGTGCAGTAATGATATTATTAACATGCGTTTTTATCTTTGTCAGGTATTAAGCGTCGTGCTACTGGCGACGCTGGTGTCCTGCGAGCCTCCAGTCCAAGGATACAACTATGAACCACCGAGGAACAATTACAATAACTACAACGCTCCTAGCAACTCCTATATACCTCCTAACACAGGTACATTTTGCCTAACCTTACCACTAAGGTGGCAAACAAGCATACGGACCACCTGATGGTAAGCGGTCACCGTAGCCTATGCACGCTTATCACTCGCGCGTTGCCATCCTATAACCCGACTTAACGACACCACAAGGGAAATAGGTTCAGAAGTCTGAAAGAGGTCCTGTCCCAAAGGGTAACCAACGGAACCCAACTAAGACTTCGCTGTCCGTCCGTCTGTCTGTCAGCGGGCTGTATCTCATGATCGGTGATAGGTAGACAGTTGAAATTTTCACAGAATGTGTATTTCAGTTGCCTATAAAAAATTGTTTTTATTAGAGTACTATGACGACGTATAAAAGAATGAACGCGTTTTTTCAGAGAAAACAGCTACCTTCTATTACCCCTTCACATTTCGACTACAAGGCGAACACTAGTACAATCTTATACCACTCTCTTATTCTCAGGTGGCTTTTTTTTCTGAACCGTTGGTAATTTAGATCTTCATAAGTGCCTTATTAGGGCCTAAACTGAATAAATGATTTTTGATTTTTATTTTGATTTTTGATTTTGAATTAAACCTCTATTTTAGGATACAGCCCACCAAACAACTACCTACCTCCCAGCGGCAGCGGGTCTGCAGGTTCCTACGACCACCATCACGGACATAACCACGAAAATGAAGTGGTAAGTATAATTTTCATTACACATTGTTTTAAAGAAAAGTACGGCGAATTGGGATCTCCCATGTCGACCCGTCGAAAATCTCTCCACACCCTTTTTGAAGAACCCCATCCTGAATTTCCTTGGGAAAACCACGACGGGAAGCTCATTCTACAATTTGATCGTGCGTGGGAAGCTGTGCTATCCTTTCTTAATTATTCGTCATCTTTACAAATTACATTCTCTCACTTCTCTTCGTGGCTGATTCCAATGACACTTCGCTTATCAACTGCATTTTTTTTATAACACTAAAGTGGCAAACAAGCATACGTAATGATGGTAAGCGGTCACCGTTGCCTATGGACGCTTGCAACACCAGGTGTATCAGTCGCGCGTTGCCATCCCTTAAAAAATCTCTCCACATTCTTGAAGAACCCCTTGCTGTACTACTATGAGAATTTTTTTAAAATCTCGGCGTGGAATATTTTCCACAATCAAATCGTGCGCAGGAGAAAACTCCTGTAGAACCTTTGGCATTTTTACTTTAATAAGATTTTAATATACACGCAATAACTACACACATCTTTTCAAGAAAACATTATTTAAATAAATATTATTTAATAACACACTCATGTCCTCTTGCGAATGTTATAAATATGATAATAAGTTATCGGCTTTAACCTGTAAATGTTATCGTCCAAGCTATAGAATATATCACCGTAGTCACCAAATATAATGCTACTGGGTAAAAAGTTCAAATTTGCAACTTTAACCGCTGTCCCGTTCCTGCAGTCTATATCGTGTATACCGCTCTCTGTCACACCATAAGTCTTTTCACCGTCCACTAGGAAATGATACACTTCAGTCAAATCTTTATTTTTAACTATATCATTTCCTTGAACAGCACAGAAAACACCACACATAGTGACTACATGGAAATTCTGCGAATTGTCAACATCAAATTGCATTACCGTTTTCAAACTACCAGCTTTGACTGTAGCTTTTCCTTCATCATAAACTCTGTACACCATATGATTGTTAGCATCTAGTAGGTACATTTGATTGTTCCTAATTACCAGTTTCATTACATTGACATTGTAAAGACCGATATTGGTAGCTACGTTGGCTACTGCATCGTATTTATAAAGTCCATTGTCAGAACCGAAGTAAACTTCCCCAGTATCAGGATCCACAGCAACGGCTTTGTTGCGTGTTATTCCATCGATTTTCATTGCTTGCTTAGTTAGTACATTAACGAAAGCACGTCCTGAATTCTGCAAGATGTCATCCATGTACATGAAATATAGATTTCTGGTCGATGAGTCGTAAGCTAGTTCCTTTGGCCCTTGAAATTTGTCTGTGAGTAGTTCCTTTTTGTATAGCCTTTGTCCTAGCAGCTCCACTGGTTCGTCTGTTAGGAATATCTGTACTTTAGCTTGAGCACTTATTACGAATAAAAATATAAACAGTCTGAACATTGTAATACACAGTGTGTGATTCAAACGCTTTCCGACGATATACTGTTGTGTATTATGTGACTTTATCGCAATACAAAGTTCTGATTGCGGTCCGGAAATAGAGTGTTAAGGGAATTTTGACTTTATTTCTTTTACCAAAGGACTTAGTGCGATCAAAAGTTCATCTCAAGACTTGGTACTTGGCGTAAATGAGTAAATTGTAATATCATGTTTAAAGGCCGTTTCTACGTTTCTCAGTCTGTCTACATCAGATTTCATTCAAGAAAACATAATTCCAGAATTCCTGTGACAACTAGCAGTTCCACGCGTTCTCTTTTGAAGTTATACAGCCCGTAAGAGAGAAAGTCGCGGAACGCATTTTCGTTACGTGACGCTTGTATCACTCAAGGACACGTTAAGGAATTTCCTTCCAAAAATGTTTATAATATTTATAAATTCTATCTCAGACAGTCTTCTTTCCTCCTACCACCTTTATGCAGATGACCTTCAGATTTATTCTCAGGCTTCAGTAGATAGGCTATCGGAAGCTGTAGGTGTGATTAATACCGACCTAGCCAAGATAAGTGAATGGAGTCGTGCTCATGGATTACAGCTTAACCCACTTAAAACTCAGGTTATTGTTGTCGGCAGTCCGAAAATGATAGCCAGGCTACCATGGTCTCAACTACCTCAACTAATTCTAGAACGTAATGTTCTGCAGCTGAGCCGTGAAGTAAAGAATCTGGGTATTTACCTTGACAATTGTCTGTCTTGGAACCCTCAACTACATAATATAAGTAGAAAAATATTTGCATCGTTCGGGTCATTACGTAGACTTCGAAACTTCCTGCCCATAGCCACCAAAATTACGTTAGTGCAATCCCTCCTTCTTCCTATACTAGATTACGCAGATGTCAGCTATCTCGATCTCACTGAGTCCCAGCTAAATAAACTTGAGCGTCTCCAGAATGTCTGCATACGTTTCATATTTGGTCTTCGCAAATATGATCATATTTCGGAATTTCGAAATAAGCTCAAGTGGCTACCCATTCGCCTTCGTCGGAATACTCATATTCTGTCTTTACTATACAGTATACTATTTCTTCCTTCTACTCCTCCTTACCTTAAACAACGCTTTTCTTTCCTTCATGAATCACATTCAAGGTTACTTAAATCGGCGAACAATCTTAGTTTGACAATGCCACCGCATTCCACTAACTTTGCTGACAAATCTTTTGCAGTGCAAGGTGTTAGACTTTGGTATGCGCTGCCAATATCAATACGCCGTGCTCAAACTCTAACTGAATTTCAAAAACATCTCAAAAATTATTACCTATCACTGTAAGTCACGCAGCATTACTGATACTTTCCATTACTCATTTATACGACGACAATTTATATAAGTAATTACATGTATGTATTTAGATGTATGTATTTGTATGTATGTATATTCATATTTATGTATATGTATGTATGTAATTGGTATGTAGTAGTTTATTATTTTATTTTCAATTATGTATTTAATTGTAGTTAGATATTTATTATGTTACTACTTCAGTAAAGGTACCAACGGGTATCTTGTTCATATAGTATTGTGTACACCGTCAACTACCCTGTCTCAAACTCCATTCTCTAGTCACTACCCAGGTTGTCTGGAAGAGATCACATGTTGTGATAAGGCCGCCAATTGTACCGATTTATAATGTATTTTATGTTCTTCAGTTATTGATTTTGGTGTACAATAAAGAGTTATCTATCTATCTATGTATCTAATACACTCTTTTCAGCCGAAATCATACGAGTTCGGATACTCGGTGAAAGACGCTTATTCTGGGAACGACTACGGACGCAAGGAGACATCAGATGGCAACGAGGTGCGTGGAGAGTACAGAGTGCAGCTACCAGACGGACGTACACAAATAGGTAAAGTATTACATACTATAGATAATAAATCTTCAAGTCTTACAAGGGTCCCGTAAGAGGTAGGCAAGGTAACAACACCCACTTTCCACCGAAGATAATTTGGTGCCAACGTGACAGATGGTGAGTCCGTCGCCGTCACTTAGGCACTACATACGTCTTGAATCGCTTCTCACAATGTGTTATTCATAGATAGACTCGTTATCTGAGTGCACAATGTATTGTCTTGTCTCTGTAATCCATGGATGATTTTTACATAAAAAGCCTGGCATCTAGGTAACCTTTGCTTTTCAGCTCATTAACTGATCAAATGCAAAAGGGATATGGAAATTTGCGAACACTGAAGTAACGCCAGTTTTTTAAACATGTACTCGTAGTGGATGGGCAAGGCGTAGCTTCGCTGTATTCGGTGTGTGCGTAGTTTTAACACGTCACGTCGTTGTTCGCAAACTTCCATCTACCTTTTTTTTTATTCTAACGGCGCACTGGTTTCCACGCAGACGTCAGGTACGAGGGGGAAGCGCGGTACCCCGAGACCACCAATAACTACAACACACACAATAATGGTAAGCTGATTATTCCTCACTAATATCCAATGAGGGTAGGGACAGGTGGCCTTGTGGTTGAAGCAACGGCATGTCATCTGATGGGCCCAGGTTCAAACCTAGGGCTGTACCAATGAGTTTTTCTAAGCTTAAGTAAAGTGATTAATAAGACATTAAAATTGGAGCCCCCCAGTTGGGAACTGTACCTCCACCTTACAGACGAACGCACTCAAATAACACTACTTCGATGTAGTGTTGTGTTTCTGCGGTAAGGTTGCCAGTGCGCCACGAGGATACGCGGCGCTAGTTGTAATGCTGCTAAAACAGTGAGTCCTCGTCAACAACAGGGTTGGCAACTTTGTGATATCCCTGGTATTGCAAGCTAAGGCTACGGTGGCTGCTTACCATCAGTTTCGATCGCACTGACGCAACTGAGATCAAGAAGACTCAATAGACTAGACTAGCTCAGTTTTAGCGTGCCACCCCCAAAATACTTATTGGTGCCAATTCTGTTGTACAACACCACTAAACTAAAGTAATTTGACAGTTCTAAAGGTATTGCTATCCTTATTTAACCCAGCACATAAAAAGGGATAGCAAGACTTTAAGAACTGTCAAATTGGTTTAGTTTATTAATCTGGCACCATTTTAACCACAACTACAATACGGACTTACAATATGTATGAATGTGATTAAATATTTCTCGAATTATTCTCCAGGGTACAACTACAATGCGCCCAGTGACTTCTCCGGTTCCCTGACTGGTTTCCAGCAGGGTTATAACCCTTCCAGCTCATACGGACACCCTGGCTACCACTGATCACTCACTCACTCATAGTTACACAAATATTGTCATCTCTTTCCAAATATGGTAACATACTTTTTGCCACCTTAGTGGAATATAAAAACACCTCTTTTGCTTTTTCTATTATTATAAACTAGCGGCCCGCCCCGGCTTCGCACGGGTAGACATTGATATCAAATATTTTGTCTACCCGTGCAAAGTCGGGACGGGCAGCTAGCCTTTATTACTCAGTGATAGTGTAGCTTTCTAACGGTGAAAGATTTTTTGAAATCGGTTCAGTAGTTTCGGAGCCTATAGACATTCATCAAATATTTTGTCTACCCGAGCGAAGCCGGGGCGGGCAGCTAGTATAATATATAGCCTATGTTACTCAGTGATGATGTAGCTTTCTAATGAAAAAATAATTATTAAAATCGGTCCAGTACTTTTTGAGTTTATTCGTTACATACAAAAATACAAATCTTTCCTCTTTATAATATTAGTGTAGATAGTGTAGATTTAATGTTCTTTCCTTTTCAAGCCTTTTGAAAGTCAGAATGGAATTTGAACCGATTTCAAACACTATTGAGTTTAAAATGACTTGTGTATTTGCAATACGGAAGAGATGACGATTTTTTTATTAAATATGGAGAAACTTGTGAGAAAATATTAGTTACCATTAAACTATGTAACTTGTACCTTAGTAATTACGAGATAGCTTTCTTATTGGCATGTTTTAAGTGTTATTTCTCTAGCATATTGTTTTATTTTAAACCAACTTAAAATCAGGAGGTTCAATGTTCGTCTAAATAATATTGCGTAATTCAAAACCAAGTGAAAATTCTATTGATATTAAAATTTGGAACGCCTACAGAAATCGTTATAGCAAACATTTGCTATTAAGTTTTTAACCACAAAATATTACTAGGCGTTATTTTGAGTCTAGGCATTCCCCGTTTGTTTATATCACAGATTACTGAATAGTAGCAAGCTAGTTTATATCATAGGATACTAAAATACAGATAAAAATATCGAAGGCTTATATATTTTGCCTCTGTGGTTCAATACTTCAAGGCAAACCCGAATCCATCACTTTATATAATAAAGTGATGGATTCGGGTTTGCCTTCTAGTTAGATCAAATGAAAGAGGCACGTTATTATGTATATTCATAGACTAACAAACCATAATTTTTTTTTTTAATTCTGTAAATAATATTTAATAAATAAAAACATATTTTCTGTAAGTGTATGATAGCAAATTGACGTATCTTTCTATAAAAAGATCTGTCAAAGAATAACAGTATTATTGTCTGAGCGTAAAGTTAAGCAGTTACATTTTAATATTATAATAAAATAATTGTAATGATTTTATGTATATCTTTTTTACTTTACAATAAATAAATATAAAAAAATATTCCAGTTTTTTTTAATACGATACGTTTAGCGCCATCTGTGATCATATCATGACGACTTTCTAATCAAAGCTATTTTAGCGCCATCTGTTGTCGAGTAGAAGAATACACATACACGTGCCGTAGGTTTTGTCGGCTCCTTTGACTTCGAGTCGGTTATCCTTTGAGTATTTTTATGTTCACTTTAAAATAATATTTGCTTAAATTGAAGCGATATATTTTGATTCATAAACAAAATAATGTGATCTGATTTATAAACTTTGGTATTGTGTTGTGTCACTGAGTCCCGAGTCATCGATTCAGAAGAATCTTAATAGTTCTTACTGTGTGTACGTTACCTACAAATTAAACATCTCTATCAACGATATCTTTATTAAACAGTGGAAAACAACAAACTGTACATACAAACTACGCCAAGACCTTCACGGGGAAGGCAGAGTTTCACACCTCCCTTGCTTAGACAAGTACATTGTGGTTATATGTTATAATTCATTTTTAATTATCGTTTGAAACCGTTTATAGCAGTTAGCAGTCAAACCATCTAACAAAAGTTCTAATAAAATTATTCTAATGTTTATTTATATTAGGATTCCTATTAAAATAATTTATAAACATATTTTACATGAAAATACACCTGGAAATATAAGAACAGTACCAATTTTCAATACCAAGCAGCATTTATCATATTTTTTATTAGGGAATTGTTGTGTATTCTCTTAAGGTATTACTTATTTAAATAAATTAGATTTACCTATAAGTAATAGTTAATTAGGATAAAATCGTAGCCTATTTACTTATCATTACTGATAAAGTGATATAAATATTCATCGGGTTTCAATATATCACCAAATTTAATTAAAATCGCTGCACTAGCTTCACACATCACATCACACCTTTATTTAAGCGAAATAACCTATCCTCACAAATAAATCGAACCTCAACTAGTTGATCTATTTAATTACTTCACCAGTGTCCATCGTCGGCAAAGTCGGCACCTTTTGATCTCGCCGAAAGGGCGGCGTGCGTTGCGGCATTTTCATTCTTATTTTTCATTCTGCATCAATTTTTCGTGGAGAGTGGACGTGCTCGTATTAACATACCGAAGATCAAGACCTAATCTGAATTTTGGAACCTATTTGAGTGTTTCGTAGCCTTGTGTTGCTCTGGGTAAGTATTTTTTTTTTTTACAAGTTTTCTTGCTGGTTTTTCAAAAGATTTTAGTACGACAAGTAGGTAGGATATAATTAAAGGTATTCTTATGTATGTGAAATAAATCTTATTCAATTGTATACCTTTTTATTCCATAGGTTTTCTATGAGTATCAATTTTACTACGAACACGGATCGCTTTTGAAACTATTTTAAATTGTTTTAAACTAGATAAAGGACAGAAGGGCTATCAAATTTAACGTATATTTATTCGTTAAAATATTTTTCAAAGGTTCTAATTAGTAATTAATAACATAAATGCCACATTAATTGAGTTCAAAATTGCCGCTCAGCGGTGGTGGATTTAAAAATAAAATTTGTTGGGGCGTATGTGAACTATTTTTGATCTTATACCATGCTTAATTCTTAATAAAAATATTATTGCTGTTGTAGGAATACTAAACTATTTATTTTCACGAATAATCATTATCAAACAAGTTTAAAATAGGTATACCTAAAGTTTAGCCACCGCTTCCGGCAAGCAGCGATGATGGCCGAAAAGAGCGATATTTTCGTTCATTTTTATTTACAAGCTAATGAAATGTGATTATAAAATTGTGTTATATCGTATGAATTGTGTTTTTTTTACAGATTTTTACCATGTATCCATCTAAAAGTATGCTCGATTACATGAACGAGATGAATAGGCTGTTTCCGAGGAACTTTAGCGAAGGTAATTTGTACTATTTTCTGTAAATTGACCCGATCATTTCTCTACTGAAACGTGTATATTTTTTGATTTATTAACCAAGAAATCGTTCCTTCGTTTTTATATATTCAGTTAACAAATAGGTAATACAGAAACCTGCTTTTTAAATAGTTGTTTTCTAATTCTGTACTTATAAATACCTACGTGCAATATTTACTCAACAAATTTTATTCATGCAGTAAGTTTAACTATGTTAGTACAAAGAAACTTGGTAGTGTAAACAGAGCTACAACCCAAAATTAACTTTTTTACTAAGGGTAGATGCAGTGTTTGTTTTCCATAACATTCCCTCAAAGAAATACTGAGGAAGGTACTTATTTACTCACAGATTTAAAAACAAAGTCACAATTTTTCTTAGCCACAGATTTAAACACATGGTCAACATATCTATTATCTTTTCATACCTGCCAGTATCTCCCAATAATCCAAAAAAACTTTGTTCATTAAAACAATATTTTCTTGTTATTCCAGATGTGTTCCAGACCCCAAATTCCAGTGGAAATTTTCCATCCCCGTTTGGCCCCACAATGGCTAACAGATCTTCAAGCTCAGCAGATTCTGTTTCTCCAGACACATTCCCAGACTTAGCTACACATCGGCTGACATCTGAAATGTCACCAGCTGCTACAAACAGACTGCCATCTGACCACTCACCATCATATGATACCCCTTTAATAGTTCGCAGACAACGACCAATAGTTGGCAGAAAGATTTTAGGTACGAAAACTGATAGCTATCAACCGAGAAGCCATGAATTTGATACAAATACCTGGCCTATTGAAGAATGCACCCCACCACAGAACAGGCAATCAAACTACGCACAAAACTATGAGCTGTTTCCAGAACAGAGAAGTTTCGAGTTCCAAAGCCCTGTAAAAGCTTGCACGCCTTCAACAATGTCACCAAACTTGTCTGTGTCTTCAAGTTATTCGCCAATTGCAGCCAACGTGTCGCCAATGTCCAATATGCATGTACCCAGGTACCCGCCAGTGCCAACGACGCCGTATTTGATCCAAGCACCAAGTACATCCAAGTTTGGCCAAGATATTGGGCCAAGGATGTGTACTTTCTGCCGCAAGAATGGGGAGACTCCGCTGATGTACATGACGCATGTGGTGAAGGAACGAGTGGGGAACAGGCACATTGTGACCTGTCCCATACTGAGGAAACATGTCTGTTCCACTTGCGGTGCTTCTGGAGATTATGCTCATACGATGTAAGTATATAATTATTAATTGAGCTCTTTTCTATACATGTGTAGAGAGGTAGGGCGAAATGAGATCTCCTGTGGATTTTCCCATTAAAATTGGACTACCTGGGGACTGCTCCAACTTACAGAAGACCATAGTAAATAGCACTACTTTGATGAAGTATGTTTCTGTGGTAAGTGTGCCAGTACTTCACGAGCATATGCTGTGCTAGTAGTAACTCATCAAAAACAGGGTAGCCAAACATATTTTTTGAAAGTAAAAATAAATTTAAAAAAACTTGATATAGTTTTAGTATTTTATTTATTTGGGACAACTTTCAAGAGTAAATACAGTATTGTGTGTTATTAATTAACTCACTCTTTAATCCTGTGTAATTCGCGCGCATTTCCAATTGGTAGTTACTTATACATACACAATCTCGGACATATTTTTTTACGGACCAGTGGTTAGTAGACCTTTATACGCTTTATTAGGGTCTAAACTGAATTTCTTGTACATTACCCGGTGCTCGCGCGCCATCTACCAGCCAGCGCGCTCAGCTAAAAAGACATCTTCTCCAAGCCATATATTTTGCACGGAAACAATAGCCTCAAATTTTAAATATTTTTCCTGTTCTAAAATTCGAAATCTTTCAATACCTAACAAGAATATACGCTCATTTTCCCGTAGCGGTTGTATTCTCTTGAATTTTCCCATCACACTACTTGATCGCAGTAGCGTTAGTAAGCTCAACTTTTAATTAAGTCTCGTATCGCTTCCGACTAATATCGGAAATATAAAACAAAAATTCGTATGAAAATATTGAGTAACGTTTTTGAGAATACATATTCGCATGATATTCTTGCTACCAGTACAAAGCTCATTAATTTATTGAGAAAATATTTAATTCCTTTTCAGTACCTACTGCCCAATCCTTCGGAGCAGCAACAACGGGCAGCCTCTGCAGTCAACCACCATCATCCTAAAGAATACTCGCATCAAGAGTAATGGTAGGAGACGATACTAATGTACTAATACCAGTGGTGAATTTACCACCAAAATTTTTTATACCACTAAGGTGGCAAGCAAGCATACGGCCCGCCTGATGGTAAGCCGTTACCGACCGTAGTCTATAGATGCTTGCAACATCAAGGGTATCACACGCGTGTTGCCGACCTCTACGTTTCTCAATTCCTGTTAAAGATTATTTTTGAGAATGCGAAATATTTGTTGGGTATTTTGTTTATACCACTAAGATGGGAAAACAAGCTTACGGCCCGCCTGATGGTAAGCCGTTACCGTAGCCTATGGACGCTTGCAACACCAGTGGTATCACTTGCCGACAATGCATGTGGCATGAGAAGGTTTGAACTAGGCTGCAAATTTGAACACAGTTTTTTTTCACCACACTATACGTGATTTTATGTTGAGTTCGTATATGATTAACGTTTGATTAGTGCATAAATATATCTGGAACGGCAACGCGCGAGTACCCCTGGTGTTGCAAGCATCCATAGGCTACGGTAACCGCTTATGGACGCTTCGGACACTAAAGCCTTGGTGGTATTAAAATATGCCCAATAACTAGGTAATTCGGCAAACTTTTGGGTTTTAAAAATATACACTTTAATAGGAACTCATAAACATTGAGTATCGACAAAATGATACCCCTCCCGGTGTTGTCAACGTTCATAGGCTACGGTAACCGCTTACCATCAGGCAGGCCGTATGCTTGTTTGACACCTTAGTGGTATAAAAAAGGTAATGGAGCTTAATTTAACAGCCTATACTCGGGCAATGTATTAATCTGACTCTGACTAACACCACAGCTGTGGGGATGCATATGCATGTCTTACGGCGCATGGGAACTGTGACATAGGTACCCATTAGTTTTAACTGACGTGACCGCTGGTCTAGTGGTTAGTATACCTGACTGCTGCGCTAGGGGTCGCGGGTTCGATTCCCGCCGGGGCAAACATTTATGTGACAAATATGTTTGCCTTGCGTCTGGGTGTTTGGTATGTATTATAAGTATGTATTTACAAACAAAAAGTATATAAGTATTATATCAGCTGCTGGTTCCCATAGTACAAGCTTTGCTTAGTTTGGGTCCAGATGGCGTTGTGTGATAATGTCCAAACATTATTATTATTATTATTAACTGACATTACAAGACTACATGGAAAATAAGGACTGACAGGTATATAATGTATTTGAAATACATTTGAATCTGAACTTGAAGACCGTATGTAACAATATTTTTTGTAACATTGTTCCCTAGATTAAGTGGTGCGTTTAGCTCGACTAGTTATCTTCACTCACTAGATGGCGTCACTTGTCGCAAAGTAAAGTTTTAATTATTTTACTGTTTCATAATTGCATTTCGATACTAAGAGTCTATTATATATGTTATATATTTGTGTATTCTTAATATATTATGTTGTGCATTTAACTGACTGATAAGTCTTTGTTTAAATTATTCATGAGTAATTTTAATATTATTTCATGTGAAAACATTACTTTTCAAAAATATATATTTGTTAATAATATCACTAAAATATTACGCCATATCCATTTTTACTTAGCTTTGAATATTTATTCATGTCAGTTATCAAAATGGTATTAAAATAATGCCCAAACCAAGTGGCGCCATCTAGCGAAACCAGATCTAAACCTTGTGCGATATTGATGAATTCCTTTTTAAAATTATTATCTCATATAGGCGGAACTAATTTTATATCTCTCTCTGTTTTTTTATTGTGAAAGAAGTTGTAGTGTAAGTATATTCATTTGAATGTGTTCACTATATATTCTATTCTCTAAGTCTGTCTAAAACTTTTCATAGGACAATGGGAATTAGGAATAACTTTTTAAAATTGACTGGTTCAATTTCCTATTATAATGTTTTTAATAATTTACTTAAATATTTGTCAATTTTAGAGTTTGCTAAGTTATGTGATAATTATGATGATTTAAATATAATATTGACGAAAAATATATCAATCAAGATGATATAGCTAATACAATATCATGCAAAACAAACTCAATATTTAAATAAGACTCTACGCGCGACAAAACTAAAGTCCAAATTTGAATATCAATATTGCGTACATACTCTACTGCTATTTAAATTTGAACGTTATCGCCAATGACTAAGTCTTTATATTACGCCGCAAAATAGACACGTTTTTTTTTTAAATCTGTATTTAGGTTAGCTGAGTTGTTTTCACGTGCACAATTAGTTGTATTTCATATTGTTTAGGTATAACATTTAAATTATGGTATTTCTTTAGTTGCCATAAATGAAAAAAACAGGGTTACTAGATATGTGTATGACTTCATTTACAAGATTTATATCTGCTTTTAATTTACATAAATTACTTCAGTTTTTGACCAATCATATTTTGATGTGTAAAGGGACGGAAGCGCGCGATATTAGACTTGACAAATTAACGCGCGGTGGTATAGTTGATTTTCAGATGTCAAATTTTACATACACATCATATGAGAACTGTAACAGTTTTTTTTTTAAAATCATGACTTGAGAATTTACAATCGACAGACACTAGTGGCTTTTCTTTATACGAGTATACATACATTGACAAAATATTTTTATCGCGACCATAAGTGGATATGACGTTTTTTGATCTTGTACTGCATTTTTTATCCTTTATATTCAATTGACCTCAATTTTGTGTACTATTTGACAAACAAAATTTGTAAACCTGACCATTTTTACAATAATTTTGAATTCTTAAGGTTTGTTTACTAAACTAAAATAATTGTTTGTGATTTTATATTACCACCACTTCTTTGATTATTCAAGATATTTTCTATTTTTATTAACTGACAAACATTTTTTAATCATGACACAACATGACAACTGTTTAGAAATCGTGTTCTTTCTATTTTTTGACAAAAAAAACATTCACTTATAAAAAAGCAATTTAATAGCAGCACTGGCAAAAGCCACGGCTGTGTTGAAATTCGTAAACCATGATGACACAAAAATATTATGATAATGTAAATGATAAACAGATTGCCAATGCCTATGAAATTGTTAGTAGAATAAGGTGTATAATAATTTTATTGTTTTTAAATTAAGGATTTCATTAAAGCAATAATGAAATACTTCTAATAATTGATTGATGTCCCAATGTCGCATGTAAATTAAAAGTGCATATTAAAGATACATGCTCAAAAGGCTTATGTCCATAGCATTTTAAACAATAAGAAAAACCATGCATTATTTAATGCTCTTTATTTAGAAAATACAATGAAAAAAATATTAACAGATTTCTAATACGAGCTATATAATAATAATATTTTAAGACACGTTTAAATTAATGATTTGTAATATAAGATGTTCTGTACCTTGGTAGTACACTTTTATTTTTAATGAAAATGAAAATAATTTATTGTTTTTTAAACTGCAGACTGACCAAAAATAGACAGTATTTAAGAGGAAAAGAGGTTAGGAAAAGCTCTACATAATTTTATTATGAACATAGTAACCTTTGATTATATAATCAAAGATAGGAACCTTGTGTCTTTGAATCAGTTTTCAGGTAAAATTAATACGAAAATAAAAAAAACCTAATTAATAAAAAAAAATGGTTTGGCGATTCGTAACAACCCTTTCAAAAGTTATTAGATTAAAATCTTACATAGGTAAGAATAAAAATAGCAGTGTTAATTCTGCTATTTTAATTATTTTTTAAGATGATTTGTCGGAAGTTACTATTGGATTTTTAGAATGTGTTTTCAGTTTACTATGTACACTATGTACCTTTATATACTAAGTTTTTAATTCCGCATGTACGCATGTTTTACTAATATATTTAATTTACTAACATTTTGGTTTTTTATTCAACAATTGCCTGGTTTAAAAGCTTTCTTTTTGGTGATCGGATCTTTTAGGTAAGTTTAACTGAGATCTGTTAATTTAGGTAAGTTTAACTAAATTACAACACTAGTATACCTATTTAGTGTGAGGCAGCTTCATTTCAAGTCCCTTGCCTTTAGCATAAGAATAAGGCTATACTTATTCCTATGCCCCTAGTGTAGATATCAGACCTTACATAATATCAGAGAAGGTAATTATTTTGCGAACATTGACGACCCTCTTCAAGTAGTTCAACTACTATCGACATCTAGCGGCAAACATGACAATTAAAATATTTAGCTTCCACGTCCCAGCGTAAAATTATATTTTATTATAAAATCTTAGTGTTTAAATTTTAGATCATATTCAAAATTTATCACGGCGCACTATAACATACAATATAAAATAGAATACAGACGAGAGGCCGAGCCAAAGCTGAAAAATGAAATTCTATTTTTGGCGCCAAATCACGGTCAAATCTTCAGTCAGTTTGTTTTCTTTTCTGCGGAGTGTTACTCGTGTAATGTTTTATTCTGCCCGCTGATATTTGCAAGAGAAGAATTTTTGTTGTTTTTTAATTACTTAAAATTAAAATGGTGCAATTTGATTGGCCCGTTGACACGGAAAATCTGCCAGTGATGCGAATCACAACGCCTCGCAATGTTGTTATGTGCGGCATGTATGGAATGTGAGTACTTTGCTTATCTAGCCATATTACACTAGCTTTTGCCCACGGCTTCGCGTGGTAAAGTCAACGGATTTTCATACAAACTTTCATCCCGTATTTTAACCCCTTAGGCACCCCGAATAACCAAAAGTTCTAAAATTAGTATTTTTTATTCTTAACTAAAATACCAATTTGCATGCGATTTCTTTAAAAATGCCAATGCTATTTTATCAATCAATAAACATAGATTTTCGCCTGAAAATTTGTATCAAGCTTCTTCTTCTTCTTCCTGAGTATGGCAATCAATCCCTTCAGGGACATTTTTTGCCAGTGTCAAGTGTCAGAGAACTTCCAAGTTTCAATATTTCTCATGTTTGCCGCATTAAAATGCCTAGTGTCATGCATTCTAATGCTCAATGGAGTTTCTGCAGACAATCCACGGCAGTAGCAGATCGTAACACGCCTTTAGGTCAGAGGTAACCTATTGACCAAAATTATAAATCACTTAACCCAAAAGTCGTATTATGGCATTATTTCCAATGTTCCTATAAATCTGTCACTAAATGAAACTTTACTGCGCATAAAGACACCAATAGTACACATTAAAGATCACTGTAACACGATTTACAAGACACTGGAAAAAATCTCAACCGCTCCACCTGATTCCCGCCAAAAACTCCTGTATCAAGCTTCGTAAACGCATATTACAATAAGGTTGCATTCTACTAAGCGTTCACAACGAGACCCATCTTTTTTTTTATACCACTAAGGTGGCACACAAGCATACGGCCCACCTGATGGTAAGCAGTCACCGTAGCCGCTAGAAATACCAGTGATATCACTAACGGGTTGCCAACCATTTTGTTGACGAAGCTCACTTGCTAGCAGCATTACCACTAGCCCAGCGTATCCTCGTGGAGCACTGGCAACCTTACTTACCGCAGAAACAACACTACATCAAGTAATGTTATTTCACTGCGGTCTTCTGTAAGGAGGTACAGTCCCCAGTCGGGCGGCTCCAATTTAAATGGGAGAACCCACGGGAAATCCCAAATCGCCCTACAACTCTTAAATACGCCCTACATCTGAAGAGGTGGGTCGTCGTGACTCAAAGCAACACAGATGACGACTGTGAAACTTAATTTATTTCATGCGGAAAAAGATATTCTAGTTTAATTCTTGTTCAAAATGAGTATTGATAATTTAAAATTATATTTAAAAAGCAGATTTATACAGTTAAATTCTATCTAGAAACCTCCACGTTCAAAACGCTCCATAATCCATTCCACTTGGGGTTACGATTGTAACTCGTACACTAGTTTAGCAGATTATATCTGTGATTGTAACGCTCGGGATCAAGTGACACGGGAAAACCCGTGGTCATGAGCGTGTGGTTGTTGCGAGTGCTTAGTGGAACGCACCCTAGTCCCTAAGTTGTCCTTGAATGTCAGATGAATGTCGTAATTGTCAAACGTCAATTCAAATTTTTCACAAAAATCGTCTAAACAGAAACAAATTTGAGCAAGTGGTTATGGCTTAAAATTTATAAAAGAAACACAAACTAAGTAACAAAAAATGAGTTCAGCAAAAGTTAAAGACAGCGCGGCGTCGCTGAAATCAGCCGGTAGTGTAAGCAGTGTGTGTAATGTCGAAGATTGCTGCAAGCCAGATTTTATTTACGGCGGACCCTGGATAAAAGTGGATAAACCCGAACCTCTACTTAACACATCCACTCCTAGGAATATCCAGTTGCAAGGAACCTTCAAAAAGTATGTAATTTTTTGGCGGCACATTGCTTCGTCTTCATAAATGTTAGAGCTAGGCTCTTGCTGGAGAAATCGCACCAAGCCGTTCTAACATTCAGGGCTATATTAAGGGGCGAATATTATTTTATTAAACAGTCACAGTAATAAGTCATTAGAGACCTTGCATATGCTGATTACCCTCAGGTGGCCCACCCGCTTGTGTGCCATGTTAGTGGTATAAAAGAAATTATTTTCTAGTTCTTTACTAAAAACAAACTCTAAATCAGTGTTTTTCAACGTGTGGGTCGTGACCCCCTGGGGGACAAGCTAAAAAAAAAGTTTATGAATAAATATGTTTGATCGAATATTTGTCACAAAATAAAATACATGAAAAAAGCAACAAGGGGGTCACACAATATTTGTTCATACTAAAGGGAAGGGGCCCTGTCAGGAAAGAGGTTGAAAACACTGCTCTAAATAATAGGAAAAAAAAATTGTGTCAAGTATGATGCAGGAGTTATTTATTTATTACAACAAACACTGATTGTATAAGAGGTAGGGTGATTTGGAATTTTACGTAGGTTTTCCCATTTAAATTGGAGCTGCCCGACTGGGACCGCAGTGAAATAACACTACTTTGATGTAGTGCTGTGTTTCTGCAGTAAGTAAGGATGCCAATGCTCCACAAGGACATGCTGGGCTAGTAGTAATGCTGCTAGCACAAGAAAAAAAATCCGATTTTGAAATAACTGTTTAATATGTCCTATGTAAGTGTATTATCTATGGTTTAATATAAACCTTAATAATTTTATCGAAGGAAAGGAGTTCAAAATTGATCAAATTATAATGACGTGAATTTTTTTGTCATATTTACGGGTACCCATGAATAATTTCGTCCATTTTAGTGAAGCCCGGATAGCTCAGTCGGTAGAGCATTGGACTTTTAATCCAAGGGTCCAGGGTTCAAGTCCCTGTTCGGGCGACTATTTTTTTTTCTCGTTTTCTCTGTAATGTAACAATATTTATTATTAATTTTATTTATTTTTTAATTTCAGGAGCTTTGCCTATTATTCTCTGAAAGAAAGAATGCCAGTAATTTTAACTAAAGTTATTGACTATGCATCCAGACAAGGTGGGAAAGGCGGTGGTGTGAGTATTTATTTGTGTATCGTTATCATTAAAAGTATTTAAAAATTAATTCATAATTATTAATAATACATTCAAAACATAATAATTCAGCTTTGTTGAATTTTCCATCTTCACGTAGTGTTTGCTTTATTCAGCCGTAGATGGCGCTGTTCTTGATTGTTGATTTTCGTAAGCATTTGTTTTTCACTCTCTTCAAACAAATGAATGTACTTAGGTTGGAAAAAAAACCAAATCTTAATTATTCTAATAGAGTGCACTTACGTATGTACATCTCAGAGTCTACCATATACGTATATTTTATGTGATTTCAAATTACAATGCGAATATTCCCATAGATTTGAATGGTTTTCGTGTTTTACAAATTTTGTACTTTTTTTCATTTCCACATTTTAATTTGTAATTTTTTTTTATCTGTATTCACTTATATGTGTTAACTCGCATAGTTTTTTTATTATAATAGATTTCATTTATTTTCTTAATGTTTACACACTAGTTATCTTTATTAGCTGTGGTCGCCTATAAGTAGATATAAATTTATATAATCTCCTTTTACGCACTAAGATATTGTTTGAATCAATTCATCTGTTGGTGATCCTTAACCTAAATTAATAAAGAAATAGTACAAGCTTTGCTTAGATTGCGGAAAGATGGCGCTGTGTGATAATGTCCAAGCATTATTGTTAATACCTTTTATTTTCGAAAACTATCTTTATTGCAATCGCATAAGGTTCAGTTTTCAATGGCAGTATTAACGACATCCCAAAGATGGCATCCATTATTTGATTGCAAACAAAAATTGACTAGCACTAGATTATACCGAGTGAGCGAGCGAGAGAGAGAGAGAGAGTGAACTGAGATGTTATCGGAACTTGAATGTATTATTTGGGAGCAGAATACGCTTTTCTATTTCAATTCAAAGTTAATTGTCTTTTTTTTATACCACTAAGGTGGCACACAAGTATACGGCCCACCTGATGGTAAGCAGTCACCATAGCCTATAGCCGCCAGCAATACCAGAAGTATCACTAACGCGTTGCCAACCATGTTGTTGATGAGGACTCACTGTGCTAGCAGCATTACTATTAGCCCAGCGTATCCTCGTGGAACACTGGCAACCTTACTTATCGCTACACTACATCGAAGTAGTGTTATTTCACTGCGGTCTTCTGTAAGGCGGAGGTACAGTTCCCAGTAGGGCGGCTCCCATTTTAATGGAATAACCCACGAGAAATCGCAAATCGCCCTACCTCTCTTTGTTCTCAGTTTAGTCAACTTAATGATTGGATGTACAAATATTACGAGAATTGGCCTTCTAGTCATAACGTGGTAGAAGTAGGTCGTTGACCTCTGTGCCGGTAGCATGAACAATTGTCGACAACGTTTTCGTATCGCCTTCGACTATTTTTGTATTGGAAAATAAACAGCGATGCGGCGGTGAAAAGGGGAACTAAAAATTAGTATGACAAATTTTAACATTTCGCGAATTAGTTAGTTTTCGAATACGTTGTCGACAATGTTCCTGCTACCGGCACTGGTATTTGTGGATGGACTAATAATTATCTACAGCTGTAATAAATATTCTCGTTGCAGAACACCCAAGAGTTCATAAAACACGTGGCAAAACTCAAAAGTGATCTGGTGACCAACAAGAAATATGAACAGTTGACGGTCGACACTGCGGACGCTAAGAAGTGGAACTCCTGGATCCAGAACTGTGATGTGGACAGATACTTCACCAACACTTGGGTGTTCACCGAGTGCTACATATACAGGAAGCTCTGGGAGGCTTGCGAGCTGACGTGAGTCATTTTTAGGGTTCCGTACCTTGAAAGGAAAAAAGGAACCCTGATAGGATTACTTTCTTGTCTGTCCGTCTGTCAAGAATTTTTATCTCAAGATCGCGTGAAGTTATCAAAGTCTATGGTCGCTTTCGGCTGTAAAATAATCAAACCTGTAAGTCAATGTGAAGAAAAGATATGACCGTTTATGTCGCAAATTATCCTATATACTATCTATACTATAATACTATATTACTATATAATATTATAAAGAGGATAGTTTTGTATTTTTGTGGGTTTGTATTGAATAGGCTCCGAAACTACTGGACCGATTTAAAAAAAAATTTAACCGATAGAAAGCTACACTATCACTGAGTAACATAGGCTATATATTATACTAGCTGCCCGCCCCGGCTTCGCACGGGTAGACACAATATTTATTATGATTATATTTCTATTTGTTACCTTGCAGTAATATGAAGAATTTCGACGTATTCGAGGAGCAGAAGAACCAAGCCCTGTCAAGTAGTATGGAGCTGATGTGTACGGTGGCGGATAAAGTGGTTCCCATGCTTGAAGCTAGCGAGAAGGACAAGAGAAAAGCTGACTTCATAACTCTGCTGAAGGTCGGTTTTAACTTGTCTTCTGTTACAACTAAGACGGTACTTTTTTTGACGTGAATATTCCATACTAGTATTATAAATGCGAATATACGGTCGTGCGAATAACCCTGGTGTTGCAAGCGTCCATAGGCTGCGGTAACCGCTTACCTACAGGCGGGTGGAATGCTTGTTTGCCACCTTAGTGTTATAACAAAAAGAAATGTAACCTCTGTTTGTTTGTTTTCTAGCTTTTCTCGACTAAGCGGCTGAACGGATCGTAATAAAAGGACATCAGATTCATTTCAGATTTGGACCAAATTTCTATGAAACATGGATGATGTCCTTTGACAAGGAGGTAGATTATATCCTGGGGAAGGACAAAGCCTACGTTTAGACTAACAAATGCAGATGAACAAGAGGTCCGCGCGACTTCGTCTGCATTTATAATAAACTAGCGGCCCGCCCCTAAACTACTGGACCGATTTCAGAATTTCTTTCACCGTTAGAAAGCTACATCATCACTGAGTAACATAGGCTATATATTATACTAGCTTCCCGCCCCGGCTTCGCACGGGTAGACATTTATATCAAATATTTTGTCTACCCGTGTAAAGCCGGGGCGGGCAGCTAGTATAATATATAGCCTATGTTACTCAGTGATGATGTAGCTTTCTAACGGTGAAAGAATTTCTGAAATCAGTCCAGTAGTTTCGGAGCCTATTCAATACATACAAAAATACAAATCTTTCCTCTTTATAATATTAGTATAGACTAGCGACCCGCCCCGGCTACCCACGGTCAGCGTTAGCCATATAAGCTGACAACACCTACAAAACACAAATTAATTATATATTATAACCGTATCAAAATCCGTTGCGTAGTTTCAAAGATTTAAGCATACATAGGGACAGACAGACAGACAACGGAAGCGACTTTGATTTATACTACATAATATGTAGTGATATTGTTTCTGTCATCTTGGTACATCCCACTGCTGGGCAAAGGCAGGAGCCTTTGCCCAGCAGTAATCTTGGAAGTCATGGAGGGCCATGACTTAGTGTTGTCCAGTTCGTCTCGCCATTAGACCGCAGTGAAATAACACTACTTGATGTAGTGTTGTGTTTCTGCGGTAAGTAAGGTTGTCAGTGCTCCACGAGGATACGCTGGGCTAGTAGTAATGCTGCTAGCACAGTGATTCCTCATCAACAACAGGGTTCGCAACTCGTTGGTGATACCCGGTATTGCTAGCGGCTATAGGCTACGGTGACTGCTTACCATCAGGTGGGCCGTACGCTTGTGTGCCACCTTTGTGGTATATAAAAAGAAACTCCTCCGTGGTCTACCGCGACGCCATCTTGCTATGTCAGGGCTCCACTGTGTGGTGATTTCTTGTTGTTGGCATTTATAAATCAAATACATTTATTCAGTTTAGGCCCTAATAAGGCACTTATGAAGGTCTCATCATCTATTTATGAGCTAGGCTCTTGTCGGTGCAGCAATCACCCAGCCGTTCTATCGTTAGCCATCTCTTTGACCTCCTGGTACGACATAACGTTAGCCTTCGTCTTTATGAAGGTCTGACGGAAGCAAGACGAGACCGCTGGTCTAGTGGTTAGTATACCTGACTGCTACGCTAGAGGTCGCGGGTTCGATTCCCGCCAAGGCAAACATTTATGTGACAAATATGTTTGCCTTGCGTTTGGGTGTTTGGTATGTATTATAAGTATGTATGTAAAAATATAAATATATAAGTATTATATCAGCTGCTGGTTCCCATAGTACAAGCTTTGCTTAGTTTGGGGCCAGATGGCGCTGTGTGATAATGTCCAAGCATTATTATTATTATTTATATTATGTCTATTTTCCAAAAATGTATAATATCAGTATGTATTTTATGTTCCTCAACTATTGATTGTGGTGTACAATCTAGAGTCATCTACTGTTGTTTAAACTTTCGCGATTTAAACACATAGTAATGACATGGAAACGGGTCTTATACGCGATATTATATTGTTTATTTACCTCCCGACGTTTCGACCGAGTTGTATCGGCCGTGGTCACGGGCTGACTGATTGTAGTTGTGTACGTCGCCTTCTTCTTGATTCGCGGGTAGAACGAATATTGTTATCTACCTCCATATGAGTTTTTAAATTTGGGTCCCGACACACAACACTCATCTATCTATCCATATATATGTATATATGATTGTGTTTAGATCTGTCTGTGGTCGAACAAGTGCGACATGTCGCTGTCGGCCGGCGAGCAGGTGTCTCTGACGTCATCACCGAGCGGCGGCAAGGCCATTGACCCCTTCCAACTGATCCTCGACTGGAAGGATAAGGTACGTACACATCATCGCGCCAAGTCAAGCAAAGTTACAAGCCTACTACCTCATAGCTACCACTGGTCACTCATTCACTCACTCACTCACTCATTTACTCACTCACACACTAGTTACATAAATGTTGCCAGTACTTTTTGTAATTTATGGTTGCACTTTTTTTATGCCACTAAGGTGGTACACAAGCATACGGCCCACCTGATGGTAAGCAGTCACCGTAGCCTATAGCCGCTAGCAATACCAGGGGTATCACTAACGAGTTGCCAACCCTGTTGTTGATGAGGACTCACTGTGCTTGCAGCATTACTAACGCAGCAAATCCTCGTGGAGTACTGGCAACCTAACTTACCGCTGAAACACAGCACTTCATCAGAGTAGGTGTTATTTGACTGCGGTCTTCTGTAAGATGGAGGTACAGTCCCCAGCCGGGCGGCTGCAATATTAATGGAAAAACCACGGGTGATCCCAATTCGCCCTACCTCTCTTCTTTAGCTCATGGTGTGATTAATCACTGTACTTAAGCTGAGAAAAAATAATTGGCACAGGCCGGGATTTGAACCTGGGCACATCAGATGACAGGCCGTTGCTTCAACCACAAGGCCACCACGGCTTAAATTAAACTAGCGACCCGCCCCGGCTTCGCACGACTCGAGTTAGCTATATAAAAACCTTCCTCTTGAACCACTCTATCTATTTAAAAAAACCGCATCAAAATCCGTTTCGTAGGTTTAAAGATCTAAGCATACATAGGGACAGACAGACAGCGGGAAGCGACTTTGTTTTATACTATGTAGTGATGAATATGTATGTTCTTTTAATTAATAACTAATTAATGGTATCGATTCTGTTGTTCAAAATTACTAAACTTAACTAATTTGACAGGTCTAAAAGTCTTGCCATCCCTGTCTTAATGTGCGGGGTTAAATAAGGATGGCAATACTTCAAATTAGTTTAGTTTAATGATTTCGTGTCTATTTCTAGTTGATAATAGATGATACTGGCAAGGCCTTCGATCAAATTTCTACCAAAGCTGACAACATGGCCAAGGCGGTTGAAGGGGTAAGCTCCTTTTCTTCTTCTTTTTCCTAACTATGGCAATCAATCATCTTCAGGGACTATGTTTCTGAGGTTTGTCGTGTTTGTTGCATTAAAATGCCTAGTGTCATGCATTGTAATGCTTATTGGAGTTTCTGGAAACAATCCTCGGCAGTAGCAGATCGTAACATGCCTTTAGGTCAGAGGTAACCTATTGGCCAAAATGATAAATCACTTCATACAAAAGTCATATTATAGCAGAATTTCCAATGCTCCTATAAATCAGTCACTAAATGAAACTTTACTGCACATAAAGACACCAAAAATACACATTACAGATCATTATAACACAATTTAGGAGACACTGGAAAAAATCTGAACCGCTCCGCCTCATTCCCGCCAAAAACTCCTAAGCTCTTTTAATAGCTGGGTGACCAGTTATCGGTAAAGCAAATTAAAGAAAATTCCATCCGAACTTGGGAGTATTATTTATTTATTCACTACTAGCTGCTTACCCGCGACTTCGCCCGCGTATCAATATAATATATAGCCTATGTTACTCAGTGATAATGTAGCTTTCTAGCGGTGAAATAATTTTTGAAATCGGTCCAGTAGTTTCGGAGCCTATTCAATACATACAAAAATACAAATCTTCCTCTTTATTATATTAGTATAGATCGAGAGATCATTTGTTAGTTACAATTAACATTTTCAACCTTTCCTTCTAGAATACAACGTTCAAATTCCAATGCAGCTGTCACCGACTAGCCACTTTGGCCGGCGTGCCTGTATGCAAGGAGAAAGTTGTAGGATATTCTTTCAAATATTAGTGTATTGTAGAGATTAATTATTTACTGTTATTATTATTTTATTATTTTTTTGTTATACCACTAAGGTACCTGATGGTAAGCAGTCACCGTAGCCTATAGCTGTTAGCAATACCATATATTAATATAATTAACACGTTGTCAACCCTGTTGTTGATGAGGACTCACTGTGCTAGCAGCATTACTACTAGCCCACGTGGAGCACTGGCAACCTTACTTACCGCAGAAACACAACACTACATTAAATTAGTGTTATTTTACTGCGGTCTTCTATAAGGTACAGTCCCTAGTCGGGCGGCTCTAATCTTATTGGAAAACACAAATCGCCCTAACTCTCTTTAAATAGTTAAATTATATGTAGTTAGTATAGATTTAGCTTGACGTATCATCTAGATGGTAGATGTGAGTGTGAGTGTGATGATAAGCGGGTCCCCAGGTGTCGGCCCCGGGCTCGGCGCGGCCGTCGGCCACGGGGCCCCCCCCGGGCGCCCCGGCGGGGGCCCCCGCGGCTGAAGGGGAGGAACCCCCCAAAATCCCCTGCCCTGCCAAGATCACCATACCACAGGCTGTCATGTTCGGTGAGTTTTACAATTAATTCGCATATAAATAATAATAATAATGCTTGGACATTATCACACAGCGCCATCTGGCCCCAAACTAAGCAAAGCTTGTACTATGGGAATCAGCAGCTGATACAATACTTATATACTCTTTTTTGTATTTACATACTTATACATAGCAAACACCCAGACCCAGACACAAGGAGAACATGTTGGTCACTTTTGATCGAGGAGGTATTGCACCTTTGATCGAGGAGGTATTGCACCTTTGATCGAGGAGATATTGCACCTTTGATCGAGGAGGTATTGCACCATTGTTCGAGGAGGTATTGCACCTTTGATCGAGGAGGTATTGCACTTTTGATCGAGGAGGTATTGCGCTTTTGATCGAGGAGGTGGTGCAGATTATTCGCTTTTTCACTGCGAGAAACAAAATGTTCTGACAGGTCTAGAAGTCTTGCTATCCCTTTCTCATGTGCGGGGTTAAATAAGGATAACAATAATTTTAGACCTGTCAAATTTGACAGAGACTAAACTAAACTAATTAGTTTAGTTAAATGATTGTACAACAGAATTGGCACCATTATTAATTTATTTTGGATCTCCAACAAAGTATACACACACATTTACAAAATACAGGGGTTTATTAAAAGAGTTCTCCTTCAATTATAAGAGACCACAGCATGCACTTAATAGCTATCAATGTGAGCATACAAAAACACATGTATCATTAAGATATAATAAAGAAGTGCCGGAAATTTAAAAATAAACGTAATAATAGTTATAAATAGGCCACTGGGTCATCTAGTTATGTAATACATATGTTTGTGTACGTACCTTCCAGACATAGTATGCGACAACGCCGGCTACGAGCTGTTCGCAGACCTCTGTTTTGCCCACTTCCTGATAGCGCAGAAAATGGTACAAAAGGTATGTATGGCATAAAATTGGTGCCACTACACTGGGGACTTTTTTTATGAAATGAAATTTATTACCTTTATTTCTGACAAACGCACACAACGTCACACACTACGTAGAGGATCATCCCGTATCGATAATAGACACAAACAATAAATCATATCACACAGTGACAGCACACAGCTGACTGACAATGAAATATAAGCTCTTTTAAAATATTTTGGGGTGAGTTGGGTTAGGTGTGAGTTGATGTAGGTACCCATTAATGACTTGAATTGTTTATATCACAGGTTCGATTCCACGTCAAGAAAATACCGTGGTTTGTGTCCGACGTCACGCCAAAAGATTTTCAGTGAGTATAGTTTTGTTTCTGACGAGAATTGTAGCCGCCCGACTGGGGACTGTATCTCCACCTTACAGAAGACTGCAGTGAAATAATACTACTTTGATGTAGTGTTGTGTTTCTGCGGTAAGTAAGGACACGAGTACTGGGAGTAAGAAAATCTTTAGACTACGCATCCTAAAAGGTAACTCTCAAAATGTCAAAAATTTAGTTCCACTTTTCCCCGGCGCATTTTCCCATACAAAAATAGTCGAAAGCCATACGAAAACGTAGTCGATAGTTGTTCTTGCTAAACCCAAACCACGATTTATTTATATTTAAAATTTAGGGGCGTATTTAATGCTACTTACTTGATAAAGGATCGTTGAACTTGTTTGCGTCAGATTAAATGGTTAATTTTAAAATTAATTAACTCTCTGCCTACCCCGTGAGGGCGTGGCGTGATGATTATTTATGGACAAGTCCCTCACGGGGTAGGCAGAGAGTATAGAGCGCTATTTCACTCTTGACTTGCACACCTCTTTTACTTATTCTACAATCATCAATCTCTTCATACATGCCGGTTGCGAGTACTCTATACCTGGTCAAATAAATTGTATGTTGTGTTCCAGTTTTTTGATCGACTCGTGCGCCGGCGCGAGCTACACCAGAACCATCGAAGCTGAACCGAAACCTGGTAACTTTATTCATACATACATACATACATGTTATTGAGCTGTAATGGAAACTATCGGATATCAGAAAATCCTTAACAACTATATATTATATATATGAATTATATGCTAACATATATGGTACATAACTATATATAACTTGGATTAATCCAAGTTATATATAGTTGACGAGACCGCTGGTCAAGTGGTTAGTATATCTGACTGCTGCGCCAGGGGTCGCGGGTTCGATTCCCGCCGGGGCAAACATTTATGTGACAAATATGTTTGCCTTGCGTTTGGGTGTTTGGTATGTATTATAAGTACATATGTATTTACAAAAAAAAAAGTATATAAGTATTGTATCAGCTGCTGGTTCTCATAGTACAAGCTTTGCTTAGTTTGGGGCCAGATGGCGCTGTGTGATAATGTCCAAGCATTATTATTATTATTATTATTAAGTTATAAACTGTCTGGAGACGCCTGTCTACGGCACGCGTACACATTTCATCCAAATCCGCTCATAAATTTAACTAATATTGTGTGATGTTTTTTTTCGTTAACGTTATTTTCAACCGATAACTATTAAACTAAATATTAACTAATATTTTTAACCATTAAGATTATAAATATTTTTATTTTTCAATTAACGTCTAAATAATTCGTTTAGGTTAATGATCACCGACAGATGAATTCATTAAAACAATATCTTAGTGCTACCTAATGTAAAAGGAGATTATATAAATGTACATCCACTTATAGGCGACCACAGCTAATAAAGATAACTAGTATGTAAACATTAAGAAAATACAATTAGTACAGGCCGGGATTCGAACCTGGGTCCATCAGATGACAAGCCGGTTGCTTCAACCACAAGGCCACCACGGCTTAAAAAAAAAACTGATTGAACCGTCAATATTCATCTGATATTTGCAAGACAAATTAAATTACAAATATCTGATGAAGAAGTGCTAAGAAGAGTAAATGATATGTAAAATAATGACTAATAAAAAAAAACAGCCATTATTGACATCTCTAATATGTATGTCCGATGCAGCCCCCGCCGAGGGCGAAGCCCCGCCCGAGCCGGAGCCCCCGACGGTGATCACGGCCGACAGCGTCAAGCAACTGGCCGGCCGCTGGAAGCAATACCTCGACGAAGGAACCTTCGTAGTACTGGTCAGTTTACTTTTGATCTACTATTACTAACTATTGATCTACAACTTACTAACTATTGATCAACAACTTACTAATTATTGATCAACAACTTACTAACTATTGATCTACAACTTACTACTATTGATCTACAACTTACTACAATTGATCTACAACTTACTACTATTGATCTACAACTTACTAACTATTGATCAACAACTTTTTTTCTTGTCGAAATGTATCCTATGTCTTTCTCTGTATCCCTGACAACGTGTGTGCCAAATTACATGAGAATCTGTTCAATAGTTTAGGCGTGAAAGTGTAACGAACAATCATATTCGCATTTCTAATATTGGATTATAATATTACCAGCTTCTGCCCACGGTTTAGTCCGCGTTGAGCTTAGAATTCCAGGGGAACCTAACATTTTGGCGAAATATTCTATGTGTTAATCTAGGTTATAAACTATATGTGTTCCAAATTTCATCTAAATCCGTTCTGTAGTTTTTGCGTGAAAGAGTAACAAACTTTCTCATTTATAAATTTAGATGTATAAATATAATATAAATATATAAAGACATAACATTGGTTTAGGCCCTAATAAGGCACTTACTTATACTACACACAACAATCAAGACATTTATTGTCTCTAACGCGCCAGTTTCTATATCCCTTCTTATTCTAAAACAGTTTTTTTTTTTTTATTATTTGGTTAGGATAACAAACTTTTAAGCTACTACTTTAAATACCACGATATTTAAACGGGTTATATATTACGGCCTATGCTATATTATTATATATGCTCTTCAGCTTTTCAAGGAGGTCTCACGTCGGTTGGTTGAGGCCTCCCGTGACAGGCGTGCTGGAACATATCTCGCTCAGAGAATCAGCATTGCTATCCAGCGTGGCAATGCTGCCAGCATTCTTGGCACGCTACCGCATGATTCCGTTTTGGGTCCAGATTTTTTATCTATAAGTGGGTAGGTTAAGATATGTTTTTGTAAATAGTTTAATCTGTTTTGTGTCAATAAATTATTTAGTTGTAATAAAATACACTACGGCCTATTATGTAACATCCAGAGCGATGACTTCTGGACCTCACCCCACGTGTACAAAGAAATGAAGAAATACGACTTCAACTTGTACCGGAAACTGCAACTGGCCGTCGGTATCCTGTTCAAGGGGGACCTCAACTACAGGAAGCTGTTGGGCGAGAGGAACTGCAACCCTTACACTGGATTCGAGCCCAATTTACAAGGTGATATGGTTATTTTTTTCAAGGTCATTTGGTATATTTCTAAAGGTCATTTTATTTAAAAAAAATATACTAATGGGTCAAACAAGCATACGGCCTGCGTGATGGTCAGCGGTTACCGTAGCCTATGGACGCTTGCAACAAGAGTATCACTTGCACCGTTGCCGACCGTGGTACATTTTATCAAAATCAGAAATTATTTATTCAGTTGAGGACCTAATGAGGCAATAATTAAGGTCTAAACTACCACCACACAAAACAAGAAGAAAGACACCTGAGAAGAACGTTATAAGGAATTTGGTCAATTTTAAAAATGTAATTTGGTACTTTTTTTAAGGTGATTTGGTACATTTTTCAAGGTCATTTTGTAAATTTGTTGAGGTCATTTGGTACATTTATCAAGGTAATTTCGTAATATTTTTGAGGTCATTTGGTACATTTTTCAAGGTCATTTGGTACATTTTCAAGGTCGTTTGGTACATTTTTTAAGGTCAATTGGTACATTTTATTAGTTCATTTCCAAGGCGTCTATCGTCTTATCCTCACCTTCACCTAATGTCCACCAGAGGTCAGTTAAACATCGTTATAATTGCAGGGTTCATCCCGGCCCCTATAATAGCGGCTCGCACGGTGAAGGCAGAGTTGATCTGCGGCATGCCTAAAGGCAAGTTCGAGGTTATCAGCAAGTTGGATGAGAAGTGGATGGAGAAAGGAGACTATGGGTGAGTGGATGATCGTTTGTTTCATTAAATACATCTATTCAAAAAACTAATATTTAAGTGTTTCTTTAAGTTCAAACCCTCTACCAATGAGGTAATCTAAGCCTATGTACTATATCTAAGCTTAAAAAGAGGTAGGAAGAAATGGGATCTCCTGTGGGTTTACCCATTAATATTGGAGCCGCCCGACTGGGGACTGTACCTCCACCTTACAGAAGACCGCAGTCAAATAACAGTACTTGATGTAGTGTTGTGTTTCTGCGGTAAGTAAGGTTGCCAGTGCTCCACGAGGATACGCTGCACTAGCTGTAATACACACAGTGAGTCCTTATCAACAACAGAGTTGGCAATGCGTTAGTGATACTCCTGGTATTGCTAGCGGCTATAGGCTACGGAGACTGCTTACCATCAGGTGGGCCGTACGCTTGTGTGCCACCTTAGTGGTATAAAAGAAAGATTTTGTTGCTGCTTTAACATAGACTATGTCTTGAATTAATGTTTTATTTTTAAATTCCAGTTTAATCCAGTTCTGCGGCAAGGCTGAACCACTGAAAGTGTCAGATCGCCCTTGTATGGACTACGGCGAGACTTGCTTCGGGGAAGTGTGTCCTGTGCACCCAGAGTTATGATCCAAATTAGCTTGCAGCATCACTCTTTACATCAATTTTACATTGTTACCAAGTACTTCATAAGATACTCCCTTGATATTAGTCAAGTCAAAAGTTTTTTTTAATTATCGTAAGTTTATTGCAATCTAGTGTCCGTCATATAATTCTTGTTTTAAATAGAAGCTAAACATTTTTCGCCTAATTATAAATGCGATAGTTTGTGAGTATGGATGGTTGTTTGTTACTCTTTCACGCAAAAACTACTGAACGGATTTTAATGATAATTGGAACACAGATAGTTTATGACCTGGGTTAACATATAGGATACTTTTTATCCCTCGAAAATGTTAGTTTTCCATAGTTAAAACCCAATCGTTTTTGGCATTATTTTTTTATGTACTGATCTTAGAAAGTTACAAGTATTTTTTTGTATGTTATTACAATTTCAGCTTAAATTACGATAGAATTTTGACTGATTCGAGTTTTAACTTTGTGATTGCGATAAATATTACGTTTAATAAAAGTTTTATTGAACTCATTTTTTGTCGAGATAGTCAAATCATAATTGTGTTATTTATTTTTTACTTCAATTTATAACCTTGTTATCTTCTTGTTATTCACAAAATAAAATATCATTGTTCCAAACTGATGTGCTTTTTTATAAAAAAAAAGTAAGTGTTCGAATACCTAATAGTCACTAAATAAAAAATAAAAAAAGTTCATAAAGTCTTGTCGATTAAACGTAACTAATTTGACAGGTCTAAAAGTATTGCTATCCCTTTCTCATGTGTGGGGTTAAATAAGGATGGCAATATTATTAGACCTGTCAAATTACTAAGGTTTAGTAATTTTGAACAACAGTAGGGCTAGCATGAATAATTTGCGACGTTTTCGTATCGCCTTCGACTATTTTTGTATTGAAAAATGAACAGCGCTGCGGCGGTGAAAAGTGGAACTAAAAATTAGTATGACTTTTTTGACATTTCGCGAGTTACGTTTTCGAATACGTTGTCGAAAAAGTTCGTGCTACCGGCACAGAATTGGCACCAATATCTAATAGACGGATAAGATTGGTATCCCTAATTATAGACATTATGAACTAGTTTTATTTATTTTCAACTTTTGACAACTGACAGGTGAAAGTGATGTCAAGAAAAAGCTCGGGTAGATACGTTAGTTTTTTTTTTTAAAGTACCCTCTTAATTTCTGTTTATTTCAAATTTGCAATGTAATACCTACGGTTATTACTCAGTATTTTTTCGCTCATAAGGCCCAGCGCACACTGCCTGGCGTTTTAATAACGTATACTATGTTCTGTGAAGTAGGTACCGAGTGTCATCTGAATAACAGTATAAAACATATCAGTCGTTTACCGTCGTCTGTACTTTTAGATCTTTTAAACTACGCAACGAAATTTATTGCGGTTTTCGAAGATAGTCTAAACACCTGCAAAGCCGGGGCGGGTCGCTAGTACAGTACATAATAAACGCACTCTGGTTCGCGCACTGAAAAAGCTGAGGTTTTGTCATTTGAGTTACTGTAACTATGCGGAACCTTAGGGTTCTGTGGAACCGTCGCCAGGGTTCCGCGATTTTTTTTTCTCTATGAAACAATAATTCTTGTTTTTAATTGTTAACTGTGTGACGAGAGAAGCCATTATTGTTGTGTAAGTAGGCGTTAAGTGTAGCTATAGCTTTAGCTGCAATTTTCGACTACGTATTCGTAGCGCTTTATACTATGACAGGGATGCGGCGGCGAAAAGGGGAACTAAAAACCCCTATGAAAATTTTGACATTTTGAAAGGTTACTTATTCGCAAGCTGTTATTAGGCAAATAAAATTGTCGTGGGTATTTAGTATTTGTCTCGCAATGTTTCAATTTTTTCTCCGCTTAACCCTTTTTTGGCTTAATCCCTGGATAACCATACAAAATTGTTAGTAGGTATTCTTTAAGCTTTATTATGCAACATACTAAGAATATTTAATATGTATACAACAAAAAGTATACAAGTATTGTATCAGCTGCTGGTTCCCATAGTACAAGCTTTGCTTAGTTTGGGGCCAGATGGCGCTGTGTGATAATGAGCGAGCATTATTATTATGAATATAACACCGCAGTCAAATAACACTACTGACACTACTTTGGTGTAGTGTTGTGTTTCTGCGGTAAGTAAGGTTGCCAGTGCTCCACGAAGATACGCTGGGCTAGTAGTAATGCTGCTAGCACAGTGAGTCCTCATCAACAACTCGTTAGTGATATCCCTGGTATTGCTAGCGGCTATAGGCTACGGTGACTGCTTACCATCAGGTGGGCCGTATCCTTTATAGTTTAAAAAAAATGTATTTGCGCTAATGCAAATAAACAATTCGACATTTCAACTGTTTTGAGTTTTTAGAATTTTGCTAAAAGGTCATAACTTCTTATGACCTTTTATCAAAATTATAATATTCCCTTTTTTTATACCACTTGGGTGGCACACTAGCATACGGCCCACCTGCTGGTAAGCAGTCACTGTAGCCTATAGCCGCTAGCAATACCAGGGATATCACTACGGGGTGCCAACCATGTTGCTGATGAGGACTCACTGTGCTAGCAGCATTACTACTAGCCCAGCGTATCCTCGTGGAGCACTGGCAACCTTACTTACCGCAGAAACACAACACTACATCAAGTAGTGTTATTTCACTGCGGATTTCTGTAAGGCGGAGGTACAGTCCCCAGTCGGTCGGCTCCAATTTAAATGGGATAACCCACTGGAAATCCCAAATCGCCCTACCTCTAGTCCGTGCTAGTATTTCTGCGGGTAAGCCGCTATAAAAGTGGATAGTCAGACATATTTATTATATTGAAAACTAGCTGTGCCCGCGAGTTCGTACGCGTGAAATTGTGTTCACAATTTCATGGGTTTATTTTTTTTGCGCGGATTTTGGATTAGGTTTTTTTCAAATAGAAGCAGCAAGGTTACGCATTGTAATGTGAGCTATCTGCCAGAGAAAATCCCGTTCAAATACGTCACTCCGTTTCGGAGCTCACACGACAGACATAAAAAATCTAATTGTTTTTATTTATACGTAACGTACTAACGGATAGGTACTTTCATATGCAATTAGTAAAAACTGTTATTTGGACATTAAAATACCCCATTTTTTATTTATTTGGGCCTAAGTTTTTTCAGACTGATTCGCGTGGTTATTGAGGACAAATTGCTAAACAAATAAGCGACAAACAAGATTTTGCATAAATCAAAGATTTGATCGAAGAAGCACCATCTCAAGTAAAATAATAGTCGAGTCGATCTGAATTAAAATCACTTTATTCTTGTAATAATAAATAACAATTATCTTACAATGTATTAATTAAACTATTTACAAAACCCAGTATTATTTACACATTCAAACATTTTTACAATCAGTAAAACAGAGTGTGCCAAGAAGGCTGGCAGCATTGCCAGGCTAGGTAACTACTATTTCGATTATAAACAGATTTAAAAACCAATAATATGTTGAAACATCTACGTTCAAATACATGTACACGTATTTTAAATTGTAATAGGTTTGCAATATAAGGTTGTAGGCCTCCAGTGACAGGCGTGCTGGAACATATCTCGCTCAGAGAATCAGCATTGCTATCCAGCGTGGCAATGTTGTCAGCATTCTTGGCACGCCCCCGCATGATTCCGGGTTGGGTCAGATCTTTTATCTATAAGTAGGTAGGTTAAGATATGTTTTTGTAAATAGTTTTGTGTCAATAAAAGCCAGGTTGTAAACCATTTTTTATATACCTATGTAGATATATTGATTTTAAAAAACTTGCCCGGCTACGGCTACCCAATGATTTTTGATCATTCCATTCTTTCAGTACCAAGTTATATTCCATAAATGTCGTAATTCAATCAGATCATTGCATTAACATTCGCACAGAAATATCACAAACACGTCTTAGCTCATATAGTTTAAAATGTTTCATTTTAAAAGACCAGTCACAAATAAAACTGTACCATTCATGAAGCTGAGGAAAGGACATCATCCATTTTGGTCCAAATCTGAAAGTGCCGGCCAAAGTTTTTTTTTGTATATTCTGTTAGAACTTGTCCGTCTGAACATATATTGCTATGGTACCAAAGCTGTAGGACCTTTGTCCTCGATTTAATTTGAGTTCGAAAATCAGAAATTTCATATTTTTTGTCGAAAATAGGAATTCAAAATAATCAAAACCAATGAAATGTTCTGTAATGTCCAAATTTGGTGCCATAGTAATAAATGCTTAGACGGACAAGCTCTAACAGAATAAACAAAAAAATATCGTTGGCCGGCACTTTCAGATTTGTACCAAATCTCTATTTAACATGGATGACGCTCCTTTAGTAAATTTCATTGATACCGTTATAAATACCTCAGATAGTGTCATTAAAAATGTTCAAATGACACTGACATAACATGACGACTGCCTATGCGACGCGTGGAGTTTATTTTGATCACAATTTCATGGGTTTTAATTTTTTTGCGAGGAACCCTAATTTTTTCCTAAAATAAAAGTTCCCAAGTAACGCCTTGTAGCATCAGCTATGCAAATGAAAGTCCCGTTAAAATCGATTCAGCTGACAAACAGAATGAAAGTCCAAATTGATTTTTATAGGTAACGGATATACTTTCATATGCAATTAGTAAAAGCTGTTATTTGACATTGCGAACAGACACCATTTTATTTATTTGTATATTTATAGATGATCATATCTCTGAGACCCCGACCACTCCCTCCGGTAGACGGAACAGCCTGTTGTTTCCATCGGGGAGTTTTATTTGAATGAGGCGCATTACTTCACCGTCGTTGCCCGACACTATCTGTAAAAAAGTGTTTGGTTTAGCTGATGTTAAATTAAAAAAAAAAACTATGAAGTACGACGGGGTTGGTAGATGTGACATGCTTGCTGTTCGCTTCCATTGTCGTGACGTTATAGCGACTTGCCATACTTTAAAAATGAAAAATAAAAACCGTCTTTCCTTTTTTTTGCCTCCGCAAACTAACTACCCGTCGTACTTCAAGTATTGAAATGTGTTTGTCTAGTATTTTTATACCACTGAGGTGGCACACAAGCATACGGCCCACCTGATAGTAAGCAGTCACCGTAGTCTATAGCCGCTAGCAATACCAGGGGTATCACTAACAGGTTGCCAAACCTGTTGTTGGTGAGGGCTCACTGTGCTAGCAGCATTACTACTAGCCCAGCGTATCCTCGTGGAGCACTGGCAACCTTATTTACCGCAGAAACACAACACTACATCAAAGTAGTGGTATTTGACTAATGTCTTCTGTAAGGTGGAGGTACAGTCCCCAGTAGGGCGGCTCCAATATTAATGGGAAAACGAAAAACAGGATATCTTGTCCTATATTGGTGGCAATTCTGTTGTTAAAAATTACTAAACTGAAGTAATTTCACAGGTCTAAAAACATTGCCATCCTTATTTAACCCCTGGCAAGAGAGAGGGATAGCAAGACTTTTAGACCTGTCAAATTAGTTATGTTTAGTAATTTTGAACAACAACAACAGAATCGACACCATTGTCTGTGTATATAAATATTTAAATTTACGTTCTTATGAACTTGAAAACAATGTTTGACCGTAATCAGTAAAGTACCTGACTGTCTTCAGAGAATGCCTCCAACGCCGACAAATTCAAGTAAAGTACTTGACTGTCTTCAGGTAAAGTAAAGTAAAGTAAAGTACCTGACTGTCTTAAAGTCGACAAATTCAAGTAAAGTACCTGACTGTCTTCAGAGAATACCTCCAACGTCGACAAATTCCCTTCTTCATGAATAGTGGCGTCCGAGCGGTCACCGTCTATATTGTCTGTTAAAAAAAAAAAAAAAGATTACGAAAAATTAAATTAAAACCCGCACTAAAAAGGAATGAAATCTATACTAATATTATAAAGAGGAAAGATTTGTATTCTTGTATTTTTGTGGGTTTGTATTGAATAGGCTCCGAAACTACTGGACCGATTTCAAAAAATCCTTCACCGTTAGAAAGCTACATTATCACCGAGTATCATCGGATATTTATTATACTAGCTCCCCCGGTTCGCTCGGGTAGACAAAATATTAGGTAAATGTCTATGCTCCGAAACTAATGTCTACCCGTGCGAAGCCGGGGCGGGCCGCTAGTCTGTTAAATATATAATTTGACCTCCAACCTCCTCGTGACGTCACATTTTTTTTGCAATTATGAACAAGAAATGTTTTTTAATATTTAACTCTGCCGCTAAAAAGAACAACTTACGACTACCATTTCGAAAACGTAACTCAAAATGTCAATGTTCAAACATTTAAAAATTTTAGCACTTTTAACCGTCGCACCGCTGTTCATTTTCCCATATAAAATAGTCGAAGGCGATACGAATACATAGTCGTTCGTTATTCTTGCTCGCGCTACTGTCAAAATTAATACCTAGATATTACATTTTGAAATGTGACGTCACTCACGAAACTTAACCATCAATATCACGCTCACTGCACTATAATAGGCTACGGTGACCGCTTACCATCAGGGCCTTACGAAAACTTGTCACCTTTGTACAACAAAAAAATATCTACGACTGAAGCTTAAGCTACACAACTTTCGACAACGGTATTACAATTTTTGTTTTATGGGAAAATGAACAGCACTGCGGGGGCGATATATATTTTTTTTTTTTTTTTATTGTGCGTCTGCATCTACAATCTGTCCCAGGACTATAAGCAGATTTGTTGGGCGGTTGAAGGGGGCGATAATTTGAATTAAATCTCGTAGGAAAATTAAAAAAAAAATAAAAAGTTAAGTTTTCGAATACGTTGTCGTAAACACATGATAGCTCACTATAGTTTAAGATGAACTTCTTATCGGCTGTTATGAACAATTTGGTCTCGATGTCTACAGAGTTTTCTGAAAATTAAACACAATTGAATCAATGGTGAAATTTATAAGCCATGGTGGCCTTGTGGTTGAGGCTACTAGGTTCAAATCCCGGCCTGTACCAATGAGTTTTTATAGGCTTAAGTACAGTGATTAATCACACCATATAGAATGCAGCAATCAACTTACCCTCATTCCTTCCTTCACCACTAATCAGTTGTAATTCTTCTGTTTGTTTAATCTGTAACAATAAATAAATTTGATCCTTAAACAATTAAATCAGCCACACTCTGTATGTAAATTTTAATCACTATGACGTCATTTTTAGATCAACAGCGACATAAATGTGACAGTAGGACCCAAAACCGCCATTTTTTTATGTTGCTGCTAAGTCGAATGGGATTTAGAGTGACGTGAAATGGCGCTCTATAATCTCTGCCCACCCCGTGAGTGATCTGGGATGAGATAATGGTGTCGATTCTGCTGTATACAAACACTAAACTAAATTAATTTGACAGGACGAAAAATCTTGCTATCCCTTTTTCATGTGTGGGGTGAAATAAGGATGGCAATATTTTTAGTATTGTCAAATTAGTGTAGTAATTTTGTACAAGAGAATTGGCACCAATCTATACTTATATTATAAAGAGGAAAGATTTGTATTTTTGTATGTATTGAATAGGCTCCGAAACTACTGGACCGATTTCAAAAATTCTTTCACCGTTAGAAAGCTACATTATCACTGAGTAACATAGGCTAGCTGCCCGCCCCGGCTTTACACGGGGAGACAAAATATTTGATGAATGTCTATTGGCTCCGAAACTACTAGACCGATTTCAAAAATTATTTCACCGTTAGAAAGCTACATCATCACTGATTAACATAGGCTAGCTGCCCGCCCCGGCTTTGCACGGGTAGACAAAATATTTGATATAAAATGTCTACCCGTGCGAAGCCGGGGCGGGCCGCTAGTATGTATATATATATAAATGGTGACTTACAGTTTCTTCCTTGACTCCTTCTGTGTCCAGTGACCGTACGTTCAATATTTGTGGACCCTGCTGAATACAACAATGACATTTATATAAATTAATAAATTAAATTGTATATGTCACCGGAAGATAACAAGAACCGCAAATTTATAAATTTCCTAGGAAATTCTAGGAAATTTATCAACCTTCGTAAGATTCTAAACGAGAGATTAATTGTATTAATTTACGTTCACCGTTTGTAACATTGTAGTCCGACATGGCCGTGATAGGTTAGAAGGCTAAGGCCTTAGCCGACGTTGGTTGTTTATTTTGTTCGGTAAGTTTATTAATTTGCGAAAATGTGGGCGTAAATTAATACAATTAATCTCTCGTTTAGAATCCTACGAAGGTTGATAAATTTCCTAGGAAATTTATAAATTTGCGGTTCCTGTTATCTTCCGGTGACATATACATTTGTTCGAAATGTTTACATAAAAAAGTTAGTGAAACATACATTATCTGTAACTTTGTTGACTCTCGGATGATTGACCACTATCGACTCGGCTAGATGACCCTGCAACAAAGAAAAACACATCTCCTTGGCTCAGCGTAGTAAGTAAAGGATTCGATGCTTTGGATGTGCAAATAACATAATAAGACTTGTATTGTCCACAAATATTATATTCTATTTGTAGACGGAAATAAACAATACTACTAATATTATAACTGCGAAAGTAACTGTTTGTTTGTTTGTCTGTTTGCTACCTTTTCAGAACTAAACGGCTGAACGGATAGTAATAAATTTTTACATGGAGATAGATTTCAGCCTGGAGAAGTACATATGCTACTTTTATCTTTAGATGAATGCAGACGCGTCTGCATTCATCTAATCTATCTCCATGTAAAAATTTATTACTATCCGTTTAGCCGCGGGCTACAGCTAGTTCCATATAACAATAGTAGACTTTCTGGGCTACAGCTAGTTCCATATAGCTTGTTCAAAAAAATGGTGGACTTACTCAAATTGATAAAAGAGATTACTAATGTTGACCGTGTATGTGGGATACAGCAGTGGGGGGTACTCTAGTGTCATGCTACAGCAGTGGGGGGTACTCTAGTGTCATGCTACAGCAGTGGGGGGTACTCTAGTGTCATGCTACAGCAGTGGGGGGTACTCTAGTGTCATGCTACAGCAGTGGGGGGTACTCTAGTGCCATGCTACAGCAGTGGGGGGTACTCTAGTGTCATGCTACAGCAGTGGGGGGTACTCTAGTGTCATGCTACAGCAGTGGGGGGTACTCTAGTGTCATGTGACAGCAGTGGGGGGCCTCTAGTGTCATGTGACAGCAGTGGGAGGTACTCTAGTGTCATATGACAGCAGTGGGGGATACTCTAGTGTAATTTGACAGTAGTGGGGGGTACTCTAGTGTCATGCTACAGCAGTGGGGGGTACTCTAGTGTCATGCTACAGCAGTGGGGGGTACTCTAGTGTCATGTGACAGCAGTGGGAGGTACTCTAGTGTCATGTGACAGCAGTGGGAGGTACTCTAGTGTCATGTGACAGCAGTGGGGGATACTCTAGTGTAATTTGACAGTAGTGGGGGGTACTCTAGTGTCATGCTACAGCAGTGGGGGGTACTCTAGTGTCATGCTACAGCAGTGGGGGGTACTCTAGTGTCATGAGACAGCAGTGGGGGGCCTCTAGTGTCATGTGACAGCAGTGGGAGGTACTCTAGTGTCATGTGACAGCAGTGGGAGGTACTCTAGTGTCATGTGACAGCAGTGGGGGATACTCTAGTGTAATTTGACAGTAGTGGGGGGTACTCTAGTCATGTGACAGTAGTGGCGGATACTCCAGTATCATGTGACGGTAGTGGGGATACTTCAGTGTCATGTGACGGCAGTGAGAGGTACTCTAGTGTTATGTGAGAGTAGTGGGGGTACTCTAGTGTCATGTGACAGTAGTGGGAGGTACTCTAGTGTCATGTGACAGTAGTGGCAGGTACTCTAGTGTCATGTGACAGTAGTGGGAGGTACTCTAGTGTCATGTGACAGTAGTGGCAGGTACTCTAGTGTCATGTGACAGTAGTGGGAGGTACTCTAGTGTCATGTGACAGTAGTGGGAGGTACTCTAGTGTCATGTGACAGTAGTGGGAGGTACTCTAGTGTCATGCGACAGTAGTGGGAGGTACTCTAGTGTCATGTGACAGTAGTGGGAGGTACTCTAGTGTCATGTGACAGTAGTGGGAGGTACTCTAGTGTCATGTGACAGTAGTGGGAGGTACTCTAGTGTCATGCGACAGTAGTGGGAGGTACTCTAGTGTCATGTGACAGTAGTGGGAGGTACTCTAGTGTCATGTGACAGTAGTGGGAGGTACTCTAGTGTCATGTGACAGTAGTGGCAGGTACTCTAGTGTCATGTGACAGTAGTGGGAGGTACTCTAGTGTCATGTGACAGTAGTGGGAGGTACTCTAGTGTCATGTGACAGTAGTGGGAGGTACTCTAGTGTCATGCGACAGTAGTGGGAGGTACTCTAGTGTCATGTGACAGTAGTGGGAAGTACTCACGCTAGTGTGCATGTGAGAGTAGAGATGCTGTTTGCGCATGTACCCGGCGCCGCAGATGAGGCACTCGTACGGTTTCTTGTCGCTGTGCACGAAGCGGTGAGTGTTGCGGTTATCGCGGGAGTTGAACGACTTGCCACAGATCTGGAGACGACAATAACAACACAAATAAAACCTTAGAGTAATAATGTCTTATTCATAAAAAACATATCGAGGGTACACTAGTTGAATTTTCTTTGATATTATTATACGTATTTCGTAGAATATTACATACATCGCTCGATTATACTTAGGTTACGTGCTGCGTTTATAACAACTTGTTGACCCGCTTGCAAGATAGACCCATGACCAAATTGGTTAGTGTAACATTTTAGAACCATGAATTTATCGGTCTTACCTACAACTCCACGAGGATATGCTGCGCTAGTAGTACTGCCAAGTGACTCCTCATCAACAACATGTTTGGCAGCTCGTTAGTGATACTCCTAGCTTCGATAACGCTTCGAATCGAGTTTTCTATTAATATTATTAAGGTGGCACACAAGCATACGGCCCACCTGATGGTAAGCAGTCACCGTAGCCTATAGCCGCTAGCAATACCAGGGGTATCACTAACAGGTTGCCAACCATGTTGTTGATGAGGACTCACTGTGCTAGCAGCATTACTACTAGCACAGCGTATCCTCATGGAACACTGGCAACCTTACTTACCGCAGAAACACAACACTACATCAAGTAGTGTTATTTCACTGCGGTCTTCTGTAAGGTGGAGGTACAGTCCCCAGTCGGGCGGCTCTGGTTTAATAGTGCCGGATTAGTGAGATTAAACTCAATCAATCAATCAAATCCCACTACAAAACATTACTAGCGGCCCGCCCCGGCTTCGCACGGGTAGACATTAGTTTCGGAGCATAGACATTTATCAAGTATTTTGTCCACCCGTGCGGGAGCCGGGGCGGGGTGGGAAGTATAGCATATGTATATATAATATATAGCCTATGTTATTTAGTGATAATTTAGCTTTCTAACGGTGAAAGAATTTTTGCAATCGTTCCAGTAGTTTCGGAGCCTATTCAATACAAACCCACAAAAATACAAATGTTTCCTCTGTATAATATGAGTGTGGACGAAGCTCTGAGTGGCAGTACCTCGCAGTGGTAGGGCCTCTCCCCGCTGTGTATCCGCTGGTGCTTCCGGAAGTGTTCAGGATAGACGAAGCTGGCGCCGCAGACGCCGCACTGGAGGGGACGCTCGCCCGTGTGGGACGATGTTATGTGGTACTGGAGAAGCCTGCCGATAACATCAATACTATTAACACAAAGGATTAATTACTGATGAACAACTAATAAAAATATATACAGTGAGTCTGCAAACATTCATTGTATACGAAAAGGACATGAGAAACTAACAATAAAGCATTTTATTAATGTACCCAAATCGTTACTGTGCCGGTAGCAGGAACATTGTCGACAACGTATTCGAAAACGTAACTCGCGAAATGTCAAAATTGTCATACTAATTTTTAGTTCCACTTTTCACCGCCGCAGCGCTGTAAATTTTTCAATACAAAATTAGTCGAAGGCGATACGAAAACGTTGTCGACAATGTTCCTGCTACCGGCACTGATATATACTCTTTAGTTGACTATGCTACTTATAAAAATAATGTGTTATAAAGGACATCATCCATGTTTCACAAAGAGATTTGGTCCAAATCCGAAAGTGCCAGCCAACACATTTTTTTAATATATTCTGTTAGAGCTTGTCCGTTTGAGCATCTACTACTATGGCACCAAAGTTGGACATTGCAGTACGTTTCATTTGTTTTAGTTATTTAGAATTCTTATTTTCAACAAAAAAATAATGAAAATTCAGGTTTTTTAACTCAAATAAAATCAACTACAATGGTCCTACAGGTTTGATGGCACAGTAAAAAAAATTCAGACGGGCAAGCTGTAACAGAATATGAAAAAAATGCGTTGGTCGGCAATTTCAGATTTGAACCAAAATGGATGATGTCCTTTGCTGGTGAAATGTGTCATATTGAATTTCCATCTGATTAAATAACTATTCTGTTTTCAATAGTTACCTTCTGCGTTTGAAACGTTTGTCGCACTGGTCGCATTGGTACCGCTTGTCGTCGAGATGTGTGGCTCGCTTGTGAGAGTGCAGGTTCGATCGCTGGGTGAATGTCGCGTCGCAGATGTCGCAGGCGAACGGTCGCTCTCCTGTTATTGGACATTCAAAAATATATTAAAATACTCTACGTACGTTTCTTATTTCTTTGCCTATTTCATGGGAATGTATTGACAATAACATCGATTCTGTTGTTCAAAATTACTAAACTTAACTATTTGACAGGTCTAAAATGTTGCCATCCTTATTTAACTCCGCACATGAGAAAGGTATAGCAAGACTTTTAGACCTGTCAAATTAGTTTAATTAAGTAATTGTGAATAACAGAATCGACACCAATATCTTATTTTTATGATCAAACCAAAAAAAACTTATTTTGCGCATTGTAAAAAAAAGGGATTTTATGAAATAAATCTCCTTACGTAATACTTGAACGGCCCCCTTACCTAGGAGTACGTTGAATAAAAAAAAAAAAAAAACAACATTTACAAGAGATAATAGTATTTTTTGTAGGAGTAAATTTTTTTGTCAAGTATAGTACCAGATCAGTGCCGAACATCGTCGACAACGTATTCGAAAACGTAACTCGCGAAACGTCAAAATTGTCATACTAATTTTTAGTTCCACTTTTCACCGCCGCAGCGCTGTTCATTTTCCAATACAAAAATAGTCGAAGGCGATACGAAAACGTTGTCGACAACGTTCCTGCTACCGGCACGGGTGTGTACTAAAATAGTGCATTGCATATGGTGGTGTAGACCTGTGTGTATCCTCTCGTGGTCGCGCAGCTCCGCGCGGCGCGCGAAGCCCTTCCCGCAGCCCGGCAGGCGGCAGGCGAAGGGCCGCGCGCCCGAGTGCACCACGCCGTGCACCTCCAGGTTATGCTGCGTGCCGAACGCTTTGCCTGCACACAACCAACATTACTACAACCTTACCGAGGGCTCCACTCGACCCGAACCACTAAGGTGACACACAAGCATACGGCCCACCTGATGGTAAGCAGTCACCGTAGCCTATAGCCGCTAGCAACACCAGGGGTATCACTCGCGCGTTGCCGTCCCTTCAAAAATCTCTTCACACCCTTCTTAAAGAACCCCATGCTGTAATCCTTTGAGAAAACCACGGCGGGGAGTTCATTCCACAGTTTAATCGTGTGCGGGAAGCTCTTTTGGAACCGCACAAAATGGTCCCAAACTACGCTACGGTGACTGCCTAGTCACCGTAGCCTATAGCCGCTAGCAATACCAGGGGTATCACTAACGCATTGCCAACCATGTTGTTGATGAGGACTCACTGTGCTAGCAGTATTATTACTAGTCCAGCGTATCCTCGTGAAGCACTGGCAACCTTACTTACCGCAGAAACACAACACTCCATCAAGTAGTGTTATTTCACTGCGTTCTTCTGTAAGGTGGAGGTACAGTCCCCAGTCAAAATCAAAATGCACTAAGGCACTTATGGAGGTCTAAATATACCACCGGTTCGAAAAAAAAAGCCACCTGAGAAGAACCGGCAAGAAACCGAAGTCGGACGGCTCCAATTGAAATGGGAAACCCCACGGGAAATCCCAAACCGCCCTACCTCTTAAAGTGACGGTACTCACTGCATATAGGGCAGATGAAATCCTTGACCCCGGAATGCGTCTTCTTGTGTTGATTAAGGTTCTGCTGGGTGAGGAAGGCTTTCGAGCACTCGTCACACTTGAACGGCCGCGGACGGTCCTAGGAACCAACAACTAGTGAGACACACAACATTTTTATTATTACTTGATTTTGAGCGGTATCGGAATACAAAGTCGCAATTGCTGTGCCCTATAAACAGGTGTGTTAAGTCTTGGGATGTTGCACATTGCTAGTCTATACTCTGAGCAGACCTCGTCTGAGTTTTGAATAAGTTTTTGAAGCCGTGGTGGCCTTGTGATTGAAACAACGGCCTGTCATCTGTTGGGCCCGGGTTCAAATCCCGGCCTGTACCAGTGAGTGTGTCTGAGCTTAAGTACAGTGATTAATCACACCATGAGCACTAATTGTAATAAATTAATATGATTTATGAAAGTAAAATCGACGTGAAGTTGGTCTCACGCCGAGGGTTCTGTACCAAAAGACAAAAAAACACGTTTCTAGTAAGGAAAGACCCTTTAATACATTTTTTGCACACAAGCATACGGCCCACCTGATGGTAAGCAGTCACCGTAGCCTATAGCCGCTAGCAATACCAGGGATATCACTAAAGAGTTGTTGATGAGGACTCACTGTGCTAGCAGTATTATTACTAGTCCAGCGTATCCTCATGGAGCACTGGCAGCCTTACTTACCGCAGAAACACAACACTACATCCAGTAGTGTTATTTACTGCAATCTTCTGTAAGGCGGAGGTACAGTCCCCAGTCGGGCGGCTCTGGTTTAATAGTGCCGGATTAGTGAGATTAAACTCAATCAATAAGGCACTTATGAAGGTCTAAATTACCACCGGTTCGGAAAAAAAAACACCTGAGAAGAACCGGCAAGCAACTCAGTGCTGTCTGTTTTTCATGTTCAGCAGCGCGAGCATGAACAATTGTGACAACGTTTTCGTATCACCTGCGACTATTATTGTATTGAAAAATGAACAGCGCTGCGGCGGTGAAAAGTGGAACTAAAAATTAGTATGATAAACAAAACAATTTTGACACGTAATCGTTAAATGTTCCTGCTACCGGCGTTCCTACTTACGGCGTGGGTCTTGAGATGAGCATGGTGTGTGTACTTGGAGGCGAATGTTTTGTGGCACAGCGCGCAGGCGTAAGGCTTCGCCCCGGAGGGCGGGCGGCGAAGCTCCCGGAGCAACCCGCCGTGGGAGGCTAACACACAGACACACACATGACGAGACCGCTGCTCTACTGGTTAGTATTATTATTATTTACTAGCGGCCCTCCCCGGCTTCGCATGGGAAGGCCTATGTTACTCAGTGATGATGTAGCTATCTAACAGTGAAAGAATTTTTGAAATCGGTCCAGTAGTTTCGGAGCCTATTCAATACAAACACACAAAAATACAAATCTTTCCTCTAAAAAGCTAATATTAGTACAGATATAAATTGTTGTATTATGGAACGTAAGTGACACAACCCGTAGCTGTAAGCGCACCGGCGCGCATATATGACAGTTTGCAGGTTTGGCCGACCGGTGGCGCTAGTGGTTGCATGCCCATGATATAGCGTACAGTACTACAGTACCTATATGCTGCGAGTACTCGGTCCTCTTGCGCAGCACGAGGCGGCACAGCTGGCAGATGTAGAGGCGGGCGTCGTGCGCGCTCTTCAGGTGCCGCATCATGGAGACCGCGTCCGCCACGCACGCAGCCGACGGCGACTCTAAACGTATTCACAATAAATCATATGCATACGTCTATATATGTATATATAAATTGACGAGACCGCTGGTCTAGTGGTTAGTATACCTGACTGCTAACCTAAAGGTCGCGGGTTCGATTCCCGCCGGGGCAAACATTTATGTGACAAATATGTTTGCCTTGCGTCTGGGTGTTTGGTATGTATTATAAGTATGTATTTACAAAAAAAAAAGTATATAAGTATTGTATCTGCTGTTGGTTCCCATAGTACAAGCTTTGCTTAATTTGGAGCGAGATGGAGCTGTGTGATAATGTAAAAACATTAAAAAAAATAGTGGTACTCGCGCGAGTGATACCCCTGGTGTTGTAAGCGTCCATAGGCTACGGTGACCGCTTACCATCAGGTGGGCCGTATGCTTGTTTGACACCTTAGTGGTATAGAAAAAAAATATCCATATTTCCCTCGGTCACGACTCACGGCATCACGCGTGAAGGGCTAGTCCGATTTAGTTAATTATTATTTTTTGTGTTTGTTGTTCTCAGGAGGAGGTTCTTATCAAAAGCAAGTTTTAAAAAAAAAACCAGACCAAACTCAAGGTGTATGTCAAATTTCAGCACAATCGGACACCGGGAAGTGGGTCAAATTAAATTTGCAAGATTTGATTACACATACAGACACCGGACAGGACAGGTGAAACAAAATGAAACCCATGAAATCGCAAACAAAATTCATAACTCCACGCGTACGAAGTCGCGAGCACAACTAGTATATAAGAATGTTACCAGTCCGGTCAGGTTTCTCGCAGAGCATACACTTGAAGTTGTTGCCCTCCTGCAGCACGATGTGTGCTGTGGCGGAGTCCCCCGGCCCCCCGCCGTCCCCTAGTCCTCCACTGTCCCCTCGTCCCCCACTGTCCCCCGGCCCCCCGCCGTCCCCCGACCAGTCCCCACCACTATCCTCCAGATCTTCAGTCCCCACCGTACTCACGGCACTCTGTACCGACTGAACTCTGTACATTTCACCTGACTCCACTTTTATAAAGGCACCTCCTGGAAGTTAATTAAAATGTATTACATTTATTTATTTATTTAGGTACATCAACTACATACACATAAAACATTTATAAAAAGTGGTTCCAGGTCTGAGTCTACTGTATATGCCTATTATAGGTATACACGACATTCACAAAAGAAATACACACACATAGAACAACAAAAGCGATATTAGATATTGTAATTTAAATTACATAGGTACTTAAAGTGGACAAAAGCTAATATTGAAAATTGTGGAATTCACAGTATAAAGATAGTTGTGTGTAAAGTTGTAAAGTTGACACAGTGTAAAGTTGACAAAAGCTAATATTGAAAATTGTGGAATTCACAGAATAAAGATAGTTGTGTGTAAAGTTGTAAAGTTGACACAGTGTAAAGTTGACAAAAGCTAATATTGAAAATTGTGGAATTCACAGTATAAAGATAGTTGTGTGTAAAGTTGTAAAGTTGACACAGTGTAAAGTTGACAAAAGCTAATATTGAAAATTGTGGAATTCACAGTATAAAGATAGTTGTGTGTAAAGTTGTAAAGTTGACACAGTGTAAAGTTGACAAAAGCTAATATTGAAAATTGTGGAATCCACAGTATAAAGATAGTTGTGTGTAAAGTTGTAAAGTTGACACAGTGTAAAGTTGACAAAAGCTAATATTGAATATTGTGGAATTCACAGTATAAAGATTGTTAAAAAGTTAAGGTAGTAGTTATTTTGTTCAAAATAGTCAGTCAAGCAAACACAGGCAAAGTAAAAGATCAAATAAAGGTCTACAATGGGAGTAGATGGTTTAATACTTTGTTCTCGAATTGAATATGTGAGTCAAAGCACACATCCAGTGCCGGTAGCAGGAACATTGTCGACAACGTAACTTGCGAAATGTCAAAATTGTCTATAAATTTTTAGTTCCACCTTTCACAGACGCAGCGCTGTTAATTTTTCAATACAAAAATAGTCGAAGGCGATACGAAAACGTTGTCGAAAAAGTGCATGCTACCGGCACTGATCTGGCAAAGTTGATAACATGGCGTTGTGTTCAATACAAACTCTGTTAATCGGAGCATGTTTGCCCAAGTTGGTTCTGCTAAATGGTTCAAAGAACGTTTTTGCTACATATTTTGGGCTACATAAATGTTTACCCCGGCGGGAATCGAACCCGCGACCCCCAGTGTAACCAGTAGTAGTCAGGTATACTTAAGAGAGGTAGGGCGATATGGGATTTCCCGTGGATTATCCCATTTAAATTGGAGCCGCCCGACTGGGGACTGTACCTCCACCTTACAGAAGACCGCAGTTAAATAGCACAACTTGATGTAGTGTTGTGTTTCTGCGGTAAGTAAGGTTGCCAGTGCTCAACGAGGATACGCTGGGCTAGTTGTATTGTTGCTAGCACAGTGAGTCCTCATCAACAACATGGTTGGCACCCCGTTAGTGATACCACTGGTATTGCTAGCGGCTATAGGCTACGGTGACTGCTTACCATCAGGTGGGCCGTATGCTTGTGTGCGTGCCACCTTTTTAGTTTTTAGTTATTTTTTTATACCACTAGGTATAAAAAAAAAACTAACCACACAAAAACAATATAAAAGCATTATTTTCGAAGACATACCTTGTTCCTGTGCGGCTGCAATGATAGCGTTGGCAGTCTCCTCGTCTCCCGACATCTGCAACTCAATCTGACCGCCGTCGTTAGAGTCTGAAATAAATATATACATTAATAAATATACATACCAGCTGTCCCGACAGACGTTGTGTCCAGGTTGTCCTGCCTTAGCTATGAATTCATATGAAAAATAAATCACAAAACAAAGGTTTATTTGTCATATAACAAAAATAAACGCAATGGAAAAATAGAGGTTGATCATAGAGGGTTAAAAATTCAGGGTTGCATGTATTTTCTAATGCTGTATCATAAAAAAAACATCTAAAAATAAAAAATAAAATGTGGTGGACTACCCTTAACATTTCGAGGGATGAAAAAATAGATGTAGTCCGATTCTCAGACGTACCCAATATGCACACAAAATTTCATGAGAATCGGTCAAGCCGTTTCGGAGGAGTTTAACTACAAACACCGCGACACGAGAATTTTATATACAAGTTATTTTATTTTTAATATAATATTATAAAGTAACTCAGTTTGTTTGTTTGCCACCTTTTCACGACTAAACGGCTGAATGGATCGACTGGCGTCTTACGCTTGTGTGCCAACTTAGTGGTATAAAAAAAAAGGAAGCTATATACCTTGTTCCTGTGCGGCTGCAATGATAGCGTTGGCAGTCTCCTCGTCTCCAGACATTTGCAACTCAATCTGACCGTCGTCGTTAGAGTCTACCAACACAAACACAATAACAGTCAACAAAAGATATAAAAAGTACCGCATTTTTTTTTATACACGGACTACTTGATGGTAAGCGGTCACCGTAGCCTATAGCCGCTAACAATACCAGGGGTATCACTAACGGGTTGCCAACCATGTTGTTGGTGTAGCCTCACTGTGCTAGCAGCGTTACTACTAGCATATCGTCGTGGAGCAACGGAAACCATGAAACATGTGCCAATGTTGCTGTGACGCATTAGCGAGGCAGCGAATGGAGACTGGGGGCGGCATATCCGAACCAGAGGATTATATACTCTTCCCTGCTGGCAAGATCTGACTCATACAGGGAGTGTAGCGACACATTATTGAGTCGTATGACACGACTGCACATCAGTCGTCGTCAGTCAGGCACTTTAAGCGGTAGTCTTAATTTAATTGAGCAATAAATTCAGTTTCAGCATACAACCGAGTGACAATTAATTAAATCTCCTCCACATACCACATACAGTGACATACATCGGTAAAGGAGTACTTGACACGGCAGGTATGTAGAGCGATCGATGCACAAAAGATTTCAAGCGTCGACGTGCGTTTGGGGAACCTGGACCCGGTTAAAGCTCAATAATAATAAAGACAATAATAATAATAATGCTCGGTCATTATCACACAGCGCCATCTGGTCCCAAACTAAGCCAAGCTTGTACTATGGGAACCAACACCTTATACAATATACTTTTTTTTTGTAAATACATACCAAACGCCCAGACGCTAGGCAAACATGCTTGCGACATAAATGTTTGCCCCGGCGGGAATCGAACTATTCATGCAAGTATACTAACCACTAAGCCAGCGGTTTCATACCTTGCCCATCACCAGTCTGGTCCATGGAGTCTGGTATCACGAGGGATATCTCGTGGCCATCGTAGATCAGCTTCCTGCCGGCCATCATGCGCAGTATGGAACTATCACCGTCAAACACTATCGTCTCTGCAACATATCAACACACTTATCGGAATAAAAAAAAAAATCTTTACATAGTATAAAACATAGTCGCTTCACGCTGTCTGTCCGGTCTGTATGCTTAAATCTTTAAAACAACGTAATGGATTTTGAAGCGGTTTTCAGCAATAAATAGTGAATGCAGAGGAAGGTTTTTATGTATAACTAGCGGCCCGCCCCGGCTTCGCACGGGTAGGCATTGATATCAAATATTTTGTCTACCCGTGCAAAGCCGGGGCGGGCAGCTAACCTATATTACTCAGTGATAGTGTAGCTTTCTAACGGTGAAAGATTTTTTGAAATCAGTTCTGTAGTTTCGGAGCCTATAGACATTTATCAAATATTTTGTCTACCCGAGCGAAGCCGGGGCGGGAAGCTAGTATAATATGTAGTCTATGTTACTCAGTGATGATGTAGCTTCCTAATGAAAAAAGAATTATTAAAACCGGTCCAGTACTTTTTGAGTTTATTCGTTACATACAATAATACAAATCTTTCCTCTTTATAATATTAGTGTAGATTAATTTAGAGTTCTACCGCTTGTATATCGGACAGTGTTCAGAGGAATTGTTCGACATGATGCCTACAGCATCATTTTACCACCGCACCTCTCGCCATCGGCGGGGAATTCCCCCCTACACATTGGAACCGAAATGGTCTCGCACGGCGCGGTTCCAAAGGAGATTCCTCCCGCGCACGATCAAATTGTGGAATGAACTCCCCGCCGAGGTTTTCCCAAAGGAGTAAAGCATGGGGTTATTCAAGAAGGGTGTTTAGAGATTTCTGAAGGGTCGGCAACGCGCGATTGACACCCCTGGTGATGCAAGCGTCCATTGGCTACGATGACCGCTTACCATCAGGCTGGCTTGTTTTATTTGCCACCTTAACGATATAACAAAAAAAAAACTCACGAGTATCACCGTCTGCCCCAGAGCCGGGCAGCAAGTGCAGTTTGCTGAGGATCAGCTTGTCCCCATCTACACTCATATCCTGATCCAACTCCAGGTACTCTGTGTCCGTATCCTTTGATCCCACCGACCTTTGATCCTCCTCCTGTAATATTACAATCATCATTATTATCTCCCGCTTCCAATCCCACTGGTCTGGCACATCTTCTTCCTAACTATGGCAATCAATCTTCTTCCTAACTACGGCAATCAATATTCTTCAAGGACTATTTATGCCAGTGTCAAGTGTTAATTATCAAGTTTAATTATTTTTTTTGTGTTGCATTGAAAGTCTAGTATCATGAATTTCTATGCTTAGGGAGTTTCTTGATATTATCCCCGACAGTTCCAGTGCCGGTAGCAGGAACATTGTCGACAACGTTTTCGTATCGCCTTCGACTATTTTTGTATTGGAAAATGAACAGCGCTGCGGCGGTGAAAAGTGGAACTAAAAATTTGTATGACAATTTTGACATATCGCGGGTTACGTTTTCGAATACGTTGTCGACAATGTTCCTGCTACCGGCTCAGATTGCAACATAATAAAAAGATAGAAAATTCTTTATTGCACGATAAAAGTAGTACATAGGCGAACTTAGTGCTAAATAGCATTTTCTTCCAGCTTACCTGTGTGTAATGCAGATATAAGTGGTAGTGCTTTACAGAAGTGGGGAGAAGAGAGATACACTTAACCTGCCCAACATGCCTTTAGGTCAGAAACAACCTATTGACCAAAACTTTTGGGTGAAGTAAATTATCATATCCGCATTGAATCGGTCATTGTGGAAATCCATGGGGGAGGCCTTTGTTCAGCAGTGGACGTCTATAGGCTGATGATGATGAAATTCTCATTTTGGTCAATAGGTTATCTCCGACCTAAAGGCTTGTTACGATCTGCTGCTGCCCTGGATTGTCTGCAGACATTCCAATATTCTGAAGAATGCATGACAAGTAGTTAATATTGAAAAACTTGATAATTCTCTTACACTTTACATTGGCATAAATTGTCCTTGAAGAGCATTGATTGCCATGGTTAGGAGGAAGAAATTCAAGCGCCTTTCTAGTACTTAAAATACGGCGACGGACTCACCATCAGTCACGTTGGCCTCATATCCCTTATCTTAAAATCCTGAACTGGTGATCCAGGATAAAGGCATTTAAGCGTGTTCATAAAGTTTATTTATTTTAAAAGCTTAGCTTACCTTACCAACATCAACTTGGAATATTAAATCGCCATTTTCATTTGCTACAGGCACCATTGGGAGACTGTTATCTATAAAATAAAAATTTACTTTGATGTAGTGTTGTGTTTCTGCAGTGAGTAAGGTTGCCAGTGCTCCACGAGGATATGCTGGGCTAGTAGTAATTCTCATCAACAACATGGTTGTCAACTCGTTGGTGATATACCTGGTATTACTAACAGCCTTAGGCTACAGTGTCTGCTTACCATGACGTGAGACGTATGCTTGTGCCCTCGGACCCTCTGTGTGAGTCCAACTTTTTTTTTTACACCTCTTGGTGAGCAGTCACCGTAGCCTATAAACGATAACAATACCAGGGGTATCACTAACGGGTTGCCTGCGCAGGATACGCTGGGCTAGCAGCATTACTACTAGCCCAGCGTGTCCTCGTGAAGCACTGGCAACCCTACTTACCGCAGAAACACAACACTACACCAAAGTAGTGTTATTTATTGCAGCATACCAACTCACACTTGGTTGTTTTTTTTTTACTGTAATTTATCTATCTTACCTTCATCAATCTGCATTTGTTGGCTGTCTGTGTCTTCAACACCTTCAGTCTTCACATTAAACTTATTCAGCCCAGGCAGGAAATCCTTTAGAAATGCATCACGTAAACTGCTGTTCTGACTGACAGACGGCGCTGTCACTATGTACTTGTCTATGCTCTCCTCTACATCTGTTTTGCTTTCTATGGTTGCTGCAACATCTTCGGTCACGGTTGCTTTTTGAGCGAGGCGAGATAGGCGAGATTTTAGATTCTTTGATTGTAGCGGAGTGAGCTGAAAAAACAAACGAGTGAGCCTTACAGTAGTCGCATATGATGTGTAGCATCTGACATCTGACGACCGACTCTACCGCCGCGCGCTCATTGGTCAAATCAAATAGCGCGCGCTGCCCGGTATTCTGTAACACACATACATCCCTTTTCATGAAATCACCCCCAGTTAAATCAGCATTCTGCCAGTGAAGGTCCAGTTCAAATCGGTCCAGCCGTTTCGGAGATTCCCCCGATCAAGCAGACTGACAGACAATTTTTTTTATTGCCTTTTTGTTGTTAATATCGTGGTTACTTTTGTAAAAAGCTGTTATTTTGACATTACAAACCAGACACTTAAATTTTATTTATTTGTATAGATACTACTTACTTTAGCTTGCCCTGGTAGAATGAAGGTGGTTTTATAGAAAGCATCAAGTTTGCCAACTTTAAGCAGCATATCCTTCGATATGGGCTGTAATTTTGACGCTGGCAGCACCAATCTCTTGCCGACTATTTTGGTTTCTGGCATTTCAGTCTGCGTCGCCATTGTTTTCGCCCTCATGTCCTTCTCATAAGTTTCATGATTTAATTTACAGCTTTCTAATGTTTTTCTGAATTGGCCTTGCATTTGTAATTTCATTGATTTTAGCCTGGAAAAAAACAGTTTTTTATTTTATTTATACCACTAAGGTGGCACACAAGCATACAGCCAAATTATATTAGTCAAATTATTTTGTGTCTGCAAATGTCAAATTAGTTTAGATTAGTGATTTTGTACAACAGAATTGGCACCAATATATATGTAAACGTCTCGTCTCACCTTATCTGCATAGAATGGTACTCGGCACAGGTTTGGTGACATTTCTTGCACAAAATGGATGAGTGTACACAATTGACCAGCAACGGCTTTTCTACTATCTCACTCAATACATTCGATATACTTATGCCTGTAGGAAGAATGCTCTGAAAATTATAAAAGATGTTTTATTTGAGAAATGCTGATATAGATGGTTGCATCTATGATCTATATACTCGTTCATTGTCTCTCTAAAATATTACGTCACTTTATTTTCCTTCTAAGCCCTAGGAGGGCTAAAACCTTATAATAGGTCACAATGGGAAAACATTACAATAATTGGGTCAGGGCATAATCAAGTTTGGGAAAGACTGATCCATATAGTACATAAAAACGAATCCCTATTTCCCTGCTCACGGCATCACGCGTGAAGGCTAGACTGCTTTCACGAATACTTTTTATACTATTTAGTGATCAGAAATAGTAAACAGGATAATCCCAGATCTCTACACTTCCCTACTCACAGGCTGACAAAGGATGTTAGTATAACAAGTTACAGATATTATTAGGATTTACACAGATTGTTGATATGTGGCATTTTAAATGATCACCTCTTTTATAAGGGAATTAGTAAACAAATAAATACATCAAAATCTGTTCATCCGTTATAGAAGCTAGATACCTCAGACAGGCACAGATACACACTACAAACTTATATCACCCCTTGTTGTTTGTTGGGGGTAAAGAAAGAGGAAGGACAAAATGGGATCACGCAAGGGATTTTTTGTTTTTTATTCTTTACCTCCCTCTTCATTCATAATGTATGCAAGGTAAAGTATTTGAGTATGCAAATAAGTAAATAATTATGTAATTGTTAGGTTCTTCTCAGGTGGCTCTTTACAAACTGGAGGAAAAGTAGAACTTCATAAGTGACTTATGAAATTAATGTGTTAATTAGTACATATTTGTATTTAGACCGCTGGTCTAGTGGTTAGTACACCTGACGGCTAGGCTAGAGGTCGCGGGTTCGATTCCCGCCGGGGCAAACATTTATCTGACAAATCTGTTTGCCTTGCGTCTGGGTGTTTGGTATGTATTATAAGTATGTATTTACAAAAAAAATGTATATAAGTATTATATCAGCTACTGGTTCCCATAGTACAAGCTTTGCTTAGTTTGGGGCAAGATGGCGCTGTGTGATAATGTCCAAGCATTATTATTATTATTATTATTATTTAGGTTTTGGGTTTTTTAGTGTGTTTGTGTTTACTTTAATTTAATTGTTTTGTGTTTTTATTTTATAATTTTTGTGTATTATTATTATTATAATGGCCTAAACTGAATGAATGATTTTTGATTTTGTTTTTACATAATATTTTACTGACCTGTTCTCCAAATATGCTGGATGTATTCCGTATCAAACCAAGCTTACTGTTACACAGAAAACAGGATAGGAGCATGCTAAAAAACAAAAAAGTTACATAAATACATATTGTCATATAAAAGAAAAACGAAGAACCATTTGGCCAATTGTACCGCAGAGATGCTAGAAGTTTACAATTTCAATAAAATTATTATACCTATCTATTTAATTAATTAATGGATTTTTTGAAATGTTAGCTTCATTTGTTTTTACTTTCTACCATTGATATAATCACGCCAGGTCACATGGTAGTCAAAGAGCAAAGAGTGACATTTCACTGCTGGTTTGGAGTCATAGTAGTATACTAAATATAAAAAAAAAGTATAAAACAGACTCAATTTCTATATTACTGGCCTATGTTACTGATAGTGTAGTTTTTCAAAAGTGAGAGATAGTTTAAATAGGTTCAATAGTGCCAGGGAATACAAAAAAACAATTTGCACCTCATATTATTAGTTGGTATCCATAAATAGAGGATTCCTTTGACAAATTTTAGTGGTTAAAACTTATTTTCAAAAATGCTAGGAGTGGATTTTTGCTTTTAAAAGTGTTTGACTTTTAGACTATGGTGTCTACATACAAGTCTAAATTTAAACTTATTTTAATAATCAAATACCAAATTTATTTTAGATCCAATTTTTCGGACGAGATAATATGAGTAGTAACAAATAAAAGTATTTTTTTACCTTGTTCCAACTTTCGCAGTATTACAATTTAAAACTTAGACATGAATGGAATTGTTTACAAATTGAACTTTGATAGTGATTTCGGGTCTAATTAATTATGTAATAAAAACATACCTGTACCCACATAATTATTTGTATACATTCTTAGCAGTTCACTTCAGTACAAAATTACTACCGCTCTTCGAGTATCAAATAATTCCTGATAAACTACGTTTTAGAGAGGCCAAGTCTATATTTAAAACTATTTGCCTTTGATCGTCAGCCATTTTGACACATATAACAAATTTAATTTAATTTAAATTGGTTTAAAACACTGTATTTTCTTGCTTCAAAGTCACTTTTTGCTCACCTTGCGAAATATTGTCAGTTTTCCTGACTTCAACATTAGTTTTAGAAGGTTTCCACTGGTTACTGGATTCGATTTTATAAAAATGTTGTCAGCAATGCGACGTACAGCACAGCCACCATTAAAATGCGATAATTTCTGACTTCCTTTCTTTTAGCGGCGCTAGCGACTTCCGGTCACAGATGCGAACAATATGCCAAGTTTCGAAAGAAAATAATGAAAACTGGATAAAATCCCTTAAAGAAGGGTTTTTTTTTTATTTATACACGTACTAGATATAACAGATTTTAAATTTATTATCTTTTTGTATTCTATCCGTGTTTTCCGGTTTATCCACTTCGAACCGTAAACCATCCCTTTAAACAAGATGGAAATGGAAACAATTACATTTAGTCCGATTACATATTCTAGAGAATTTACTTCACCTTTTTGCACTTGAGTTTACTGAAAAGCCTGATCAAAAATCAGAAGTCAGTGTGCTAAAAAGTTTAATAGGAATGCTCAAAGGACTTGGTTCCTAATGTAATCAAAATATAGGCAGATAAAAAATGTTTTCTGCACCCGGAAACGGACTGAACACCTCTGACCTAAAGGCGTGTTACGATCTGCTACTGCCGTAGATTGTCTCCAGAAACTCCACTCAGCATTAGAATGCATATCACTAGGCATTTTAATGTGGCAAACACGAGAAATTTTGAAACTTGAAAGTTCTCTGACACTCGACACTGGCAAAAATAGTCCCAGAAGGGATTGATTGCCATACTTAGGAAGAAGAAGAAGAAGAACAGTACGTAATTCTAGCGGGAAATTGTGAGAGAAAATTGATTTAAATACTTAAGTAACGACACGAAAGTTCAAATAAACGTGCACGTAGTTACGATGGGGTAGTTATTATAATACAAATTGGGATTGACCTATTAGTTTTGTTTCACCAACCGTTTTGTATGTGAATTTTTTTTCCCTAAGTAATTCGTTTTATAGGGATACGTACTTTAGATTGATAAATGTTATAGAAGCAAAAGAGATGTGCAAGTCAAGATTGAAATGACCACTCCGACCGCAATGTAAAATCCGAATAACTACTTACTGTTAAGACGTCGGGTACATGGTAGGTATGTGAAATTTTTTACCGTTAAGGAAGAAATAATGAACGATAAACAAAAACAATATTTATTCGTCTATAGAATTTACAATCGTCGCGTTTCGATAGCAGCCACTAATATATAAATAACTTAAATTGATAAATCTTAAAATTAGACGTAAATGACAAAGATTTTAAAGGATAATGTATTACTTTCTATTTACAACAACAACCTACTATTTAAATTATCTTACGAGTCGTTTTTTTAAGTTTAACATTCACTGGCTCTATATATCAGTGCAATAAGACATTTTGAGACTTTACAAAGCTAATATTTATTTTTTGAGCACTTTATTCCTACTGTCTACATTTAAAAAAATCGGCAAAAAGTTTACCTACTTACTTGATTCTGAAAAGAAGTTTGAAAATATATATTAATTTTTAATGATTTGTAAGTTATGTAGACCTTACCACCTTGGTTTAGGTTTTATAATCATTCTCTATTGACAACTTTTTTTTTCGGTTAATAATATTTATTGAAAACTTTCTTTTTTTTAATACATGGAGAATTACGATTGATTTAGTTATAATACAATTTTTAACATTAATAGATTTTATGGATTAAATACTTAAAATAACGTGTATCTAGTCTAGTAGAACTGTGTGAAGCGTGACTTTAAGAGAAAATGATTGAAGTTCGTTAAGTTAATTAAGTTCAAATGCATTGTTTTGCCTTAATATAAGTGTAGAATATTTAGGTTGTGATATGTGGATCGTAAGGATAACATGATCAGTTTAATTGTATTACAAAATATTGTGTATGTATCAAAAAACAAATTAGTAGATTTACTTTACTTTTTTGAAGGTTTTGATGTTTTAATTAATCACGTGCATCGATATTTTCTCCAACAAAATTGTGGACCGAGGTTGAATATGATTTTTTGTTAGGCTGAATAGTTGTTGGTACAGTCGTACACACAAGTGTTACTTACTGACACATTTGTCAGCTAGCGAATAAAATGTTGTGGATCGGGTAATGTACGAGTTTCGTAACTAAGTATTCTTTACCATATTGATGCTAATTCTGTTGTACGAAATCACTAAAGAAAACTAATTTGTCAGGACTTAAAGTATTGCCATCCTTATTAACCCCGCACATGAGAAAGGGATAGCAAGACTTTTAGACCTGTCAAATTAGATTAGTTTAATGATTTTGTAAAACCGAATCGCCACCATTGTATGCCAAAAAATATAGCATGAGTGGTTTGAAAATCTTTTGAAGGATTATGGAGGTAACGGATTCAGCAAGTTTTTACGGTAAAGTGTGGAAATGAAAGAATATTTTGTTGTGTTGACATGTATTTAATGTTTACCATGTTACTACAATACCTAACTTGTTACTAAAACGAAAACTAAAATTACAACAATATTTTCATGTAATGTAATGCCAGAGTGCAGATTCTTGTGTTTAGCGTAAAAGTTCACAAATCTGTGGCTTTGTAAAATTAAACTTTCAATTAAATATTGTGTTGCGAACAGAATAGAGAAGTCATTCAGTAGGTATTTTAGTTTACAGAAAAAATTGAACATACATATTCTTCGAACATTCAACACAAAACAGGTATTCTATCACGACATCAACGCCCTATACCTAATACACATAGTATTTTATTATTTCATTCGAAAATATTTTCTAGAGTAAAAGATATGCATCTATATACCTCGTAAACATTGATTTTAAATTTTATTACTCAGCTATTTAAGAGATCTATTATGCATTCAACTGTTGACTATAAGACTGTTTACTTTCAACAAAAAATATTCAATAAAAAACGTTGAAGAATTATCGACGGTAATATTAGAATTACTTGTATAGTGTTTCGACGAAAATAATTTCTTTTCACCAACAGGAAAGGGGATACCATTAACAAAGAACGTCACTATAATTTTTTTTTACAATAAACAGTAATATAGACAAAGGACAGTACTCCACACAGTAAAAACATCGAAGTTGAAAAAAAATATATAGCGCAACCATGCTCTGTACTATTCGATATCTACCGCTATGTCCTTGTGCTGGCTTCGAGAGTTTAACACTAGTAATTTTTAAGAAAAATGTTTAGAAAAAACCGTAATGTCATATTTTCCCACTAATCAAATATAATTGACATTGCAATGACACTTACTTCTAGTCTAGTGTGTGCTATTCTAACTTACATTTAGCCACTTTGGTTCTTAAAATATTTTTATGAAAACGCCACTATTATTTATTCAGAAATATGCAAAGATAACAGTGAAACCTGCACAGAAGCGTAAAATAAAAATGAAACTCGAGTACTACCTTACACATCTCAGTATATTTATTTCTTGTACATTTTCACAACTGTATCGGTTACAAAAACAACCAAGTCTAAATAACGACAATTAATTTGCCGACAGGCTAACATTTAATATTCTCTTTTCGGCCAAAATATACATCAAATGGTAATTTTGACATTCAGTGCTGTCATGCTAGTGACAGATCGAAAGTATCCAAATTATTTTTTTACAGTTAAGAAAATATTACAAGTTAGCTTTTACGTCATAAACTCGCGGTTAAAATACTAGTTTTTGGGATAAATATTACAAGTCTCAATAGCATATGTAACATTCACTCGGTGCACATAAGTCGGGGAATAAGAAAAAAAATTGTTTTGCATTACAAACACGTACGAAAACAACTAATATCAATTTTCTAGAAGTCCTCACTAAACGGAAAGAGTCAGTACCATCCTCAAAACACGCAAAAACCATGCCTACGGTGTTCACCTTATGGTTGCAATTACAACACAAGTGTTTGAAAATGGCACTGTAAAAACTATAACTAATATCTAATATTAATCAAATTAAGGGAATAGTTACTTAAAAATACCTAAGCAGCTAAGTTTTTCCATAAAACCAAAAATGCATGACGCATCCGACAGAGTGATGCTCCGTCACTAAAATAATAAAAATGAAACAAAAAATATGGAAATGTAATACAAAAGTAAATTAATAATTATGAAAAAAAAATGTTAATGTGTCTAAATTATATTTATGAAACTAACTGTTAATTAATGTCTTTATAAGAGTGATTGAAATCACATATTGGTAAAAATAAGGAATTATTTCAAATGTTGCCGTTTTGGTCAAAAATTCACCCGCTTTTTTCGTCTGGTAACATTGGATTGGAATATGAATTTTGTGGTTTTTGAGTTAGTGTGGTGGGGTAAAAAAAATGCGGGTGAATTTCATGTATGTGGCAACCCCAGCCCCCCCCACTCGTAGTGGTGTGCTGTCAGTGTGTGTCAGTGTGTTGCCATCCGTCTTGATATGTGTGAGTGTGTATACGCCGCCGTCGCCATTAGCTAGAAGCAAAGAGTCTTATGTGAGATGAATGTATTTCCGTATTTGAAAGTATTATATGAGTTCGTTCGACCCAAAAAAGTGCTGAAGGTATGTTTAGACGGAATCATGTTGACGCTAATAATTAATTTCTATTGATGAAGATCAAAACAAAGTCATAAAGAGAAAGTCAATTGACAAACTTCTATCCTTCAATGTTTTTGAGTCGAACTGTATATGTACCTAAGTAAAGTAGGTAGGCTGTGACATTTTATGTAGTAAAATAAAATAAAATAAATAAAACAAAAAACTCAGACGAATTTTCTTGAGCAAAACTAATTTTAAATGTGATTTTGTTTGTGAAAAAAGACATGTAGACATGACACACTTTACAATAAATTACTTTTAAAATTCACATAAAAATAGTATTATTTGTCATCGTGATATGTAATTTCGAAGCATAATTGATACAATTTCGCTTATAAATAATTAAACACATAACCACATAGCTATAATATTTAAAATAGGGATGTTCGTAGTTATCTCATAATAAAAAAAAAGTTTTTTTTAATATATTCTCCTATTAACACGAATATTTAATTGGACAAGCGTAGGGTACAGTCGAGCACGACATTAATTTATTTAGAATTTACTTTACCTCTATACTATCAACTAACTATTATCAACATTTTAAGTACAATTTAAATTAAATAAAGCTTAGTACTTTAAGCATAATTTTATATAAGCATGTATTTTTATTCACATAAATAAATTATATGAGTTGAAATAAATGATTTTGATCAAATCTTTTTATTACACATCTAACAGTAAATACACTTTAGTTTTTAATTTGACGACTGTATATCAACGAGATTACGTGAAAATTTACGAAATATTTTTTTTTTCAACTCATACATCAAACATTTGTGCAAGTCTGTACGTTGAACATTACAATATCTATTTCTTGTGCCAGTTGCATTTAATAACGATTACCAACTTAATTTACCGTCCGAAAACACGCCACCCATGACTGCGGAAGCAACGCGACAGCAAAAACAGCTTGGTAATACAAATTTGTTTTTGCTGCCGCACCACGTTCACAATGTACGCCCGATGTGTTATTTAAGCGCAGATAAGTTTGTAATCTCTATTAAATTCTACCTGAACAAGGGTTACCAGCCACTATAATTGATGCCTTCTCAACGTAAATTGACATTATTCACCAATCGTCCACGATTCACAAGATATGTACCAGCTAAGTACTTACAATTTTATTTAATATTATGTGAGATAAAATTATTTTATTTGGTTACAGAATTTATTTTATTTTATTGAACATGACACTTGTGTACTTGAATGTAGTTTTGAATATAGATGAAAAATCGACTTTGTAGGGTAGGTGGTATTTACAACAGTTTTCTAAATATATATTTCGAAGATGCATTCCGTTTAAAATCTAAAATAGATAACTTTGGCTTCTTATTTGGCTTAGTCAAGGCATAGAAGTAGACGAAGCGTTAAAAATATATAAAAACAATTACTTTTGTTAGTGCCAATGATTGAGAGCCGGAGTAAAGTATCAAAGTGTACATTTCCATTAGAAGAATATAAATTTAGTTTTTAAATCAACGAAGTTGGTAGGTATAGTTTATACAAAAAGCTCTGTTATCCCTGTATTGAAACTTGAGACTGAAAAAAAATATTTTCATTTTATTTTTAAATGGCAACAACATACCCTCACCCAGGTATTAATGTTTTGAAACACTACATTTTTTATTCTAAAAAAAAAACAAGTAAAATACAGAGATAACATGTTATCTATGGTCCCTACGAATATGTTTAAAAATATCGATATTAAATACGTTAAAAATACGCTTTTTATTTTAAGAAGTCAGTCTGAAACGCGCAAGTATTATACAGTACAAATTTTGACTAGAAACGAACGATTATTAAATTAAAAATAAAATTTATAATTAAAGAAGTCAGTTGATGTTTTTAAGTGATCTGGAATTTCTATGTTAAAAATTCAAGTCAAGGCCGGCCTTAAAATTTAATAGCATCAGCGTCGTAACTGTCTTTTCGAAATAAGAATATTTTTTAAAAATACGAGACTCTCTAATGACCAAACTTTCCCGCCAAAAACTCCTACGTACCTACATATTAAAGGCGGCAGTTGCTTAGTATTGCCATATGAATGAATGGACTTCAAAGAATTCTTACTTTTTTATGTTGGCTATACCAGATACTTATGTAACGGTAGGTGGTAATTTAGACCTTCATAAGTGCCTTATTAGGGCCTAAACTGAATAAATTATTGTTGATTTTGATTTTAACCGGGTCGTAATTATAATGAGTGTGTAAAAATTAGAAAATTCTTCAACACTATAACCGTAATATACTGTGTTATCTATCTCATTAAATAAATAGTTCCATTGGTTAGAAAATAAATGTCCTTTCTTCACCACTGGCTGACAGAAACATACGTCATACACGCGTGACGTAGGCAAGTGTCAAGTATTCTAAGGCTACTATAAAATTATTTAACGACTCTAACAACACGATTTGTGCAGAATTATTATAGTCTAACTAGCGGCCCGCCCCGGCTTCGCACGGGTAGACTTTTATATCAAATATTTTGTCTACCCGTGCAAAGCCGGGCGGGAAGCTAGTATAATATATAGCCTATGTTACTCAGTGATGATGTAGCTTTCTAACGGTGAAATAATTTTTGAAATCGGTCTAAAAAAAAAGGTGGACTACCCCTAACATTTAGGGGGATGAAAAATAGATGTTGGCCGATTCTCATAGATACCGGATAAGCACAAAAAATTTCATCAAAATCGGTCAAGCCGTTTCGGAGGCCGTTATGGCAACGAAAACTGTGACACGAGAATTTTATATATTAGATATGATTCAACTTCGACATATGATTCAACAATTCAAATTCGATAACGGTTCGAAGTTTACACACAAATCTTGTATGGCATCGAATCGTAGACTGAATAACTACCTAATATACGAAGGTAGCACGTGCCCTAGAAAGAGATGGAGATAGTTATCAATGTTTGCGTGTGCGTAAAATGCTGACACACATGTAAGTTCTTCCGCTTAGCTGGACCGAAAGATAGGTTAAGTTACATAAAGTATTTTACGAAAATATCCTGCACGCAGTAAGGGACAAAAATAGTATAGCTTTGTCCTTGTCTTGTACATTAGTACCGTATAAACCCTTCTCTTTGTGTGTGAGGAGAACAGAAGATGTTACACCCTCCACGCATCGTATCGATGACTTTCGAATTGGTTGATCGAATAGAATGTGATTGAAATACTAGTATAATTAGGATAATAACATTTTAAACTGTACCTGATGTGTAACAAATTAGTTGCAAAGCCAATGCAATTTGAGAACAAATAATTAGCCTTTTGTTTTTTTTTTTGGAAATTTGTAAGACTTGACGGAGGATATTAAGAAATGAACCTTATGTAGCCGTTATTAGATTTGAATTACCTAAACACATCGCAATTCATTAATACTACATTTTAAAACTCTTAACAGAACATTGGACAGCTATTTATAATATAATATATATGTATAATTATATTATATACATACATACACTCATCAAGCTGTTTACTTCAGACCAGATTCTAAGATTCGATAGATAGTGTATAATTTTAGGTTGTCTGTATAATTTCTTTGTATGACATTTAATAAATAATAACGAATAATAAATTTAAAAAAATATGTATACATAAAATTCATAGTGTCTGCCTTGTCTGTCTTTATGTATTTCATTACTTCACACGTAAACTAATAAACTAAAAAAAGAAAAATGCAACACCACGGAGGTACCCTAAATGCGACAAAAACAATGTTTACAGACGAACACAGTCAAATAACACAATCTGATATAATATTGTGTTTCTGCGGTGTGTAAGATTCTCCCCGAGTATGCACTGTGCTGGCAGAAGTAGAACATATGCTGCTAGTACAGTCCTAGGGATGATACCCTGGTATTTATGCGCCATTATAAAAAAATCCTTAAATATGTATAATTCCGTTACTAATCCATAGGCTCAGGTAACCGCTTACCATTAGGCGGGCCGTATGCTTATTTGCCACCCTAGTGGTATAGAAAAACAAATGTGTTACATCTCCACCATATCGAATCCTAGAACATGTCAATATGCAAAACAACACGTTTCATACATCATACTCCACAATCATAATAATAATATTAAAATCTATTAACAATCAAACGAGAAAGCTTTATAATATCCGCTCACGTGAACATAACGCGTTATTATTATATTTTTACAATAATTGCCCAATTGAGACGCACAAAATGCCCCAATAATTACACTATATTACATGTAATATTTTATATAACGTTTTACTTTACACGAATGGAAATTTATGATGTGATTTTTATTATAGATCAAATGTATATGTATAGCATAGTGCATATAGAGAGCGGTCGAGCCGACTCTTGCTGACCACATATTTATACGTGTGATATTTTGCACACTCCTCATTTATAGCATGTAACATTTTGCACACTCCCCGTTTATAACATGTAACATTTTGTACACTATCCGTTTATAACATGTAATTTTTGCATACTCCTCATTTATAACATGTAATTTTTGCATACTCCTCATTTATAACATGTAATTTTTGCATACTCCTCATTTATAACATGTAATTTTTGCACACTCCTCATTTATAACATGGTATCTGTTGATACAATAATATTACATGCAACAAAATGTCTTAATTATAATATTTATAGCACATCCGTCACATGAACAAATCGAAACGACTTAATTGGTCCATCGCCCCTTAAAAAAACAATGTACTTGTCTTTTTTTTAACCACTTGTCTATTTTTACATTTATTTATTTAAAAAGTTTATCGCTTACTAGTATTCATGTTCATCCATGCCGTTGTCTTGCGACTGCCGCTGGCTCGGGTCCGGTCCTTTGGGCCCGGGCAGGCCTTTGCCCTGGCCGATCTGTCGCGACGACGAGAAGCAAAGCTTCATTACGAACGGGAACTTTGCACCTGAAATGGAAAACATGTAACTCTACATATGACTCTACAATCTACACACATATCATCACGCCAAGGGTAGGCAGAGAGTATAGAGCGACATTTCACTAGAGACTTGCACACCTCTTTTGCTTCTTCTACATTCATCATCATCAATCTCTTCATACATGCCCTTAATGAGTAACAGTACCTAAATTTCGATTTCAATTCGTTATTTGTGCTTGTGTGTATAAGCGACATTTTATTCCATGTTTTTTACCTGGATGCTGTATGGTGGCGTGGTTGCACGCCATGATGGCCATCACAGATTGGGAGATGTTCTGGAACTCCATCAGGCCGGAGGATGACCTGAAAACGTCAGCAGATATGGTTATTAAGATTTCATCCATACATATTATTTAAAATCTTATTTTATTATACTACTAGCTGTTACCCGTGGCTTTGCCCACGTGTTTTTTTAGGAAAAAAAGACGTAATTATGTAAGAAGAGCACTCTGTGAGCTGATTAAGACGGTATACACTTTCACCCCCATAAGGATTATTATATATTTTTTGAGACAAAAGATAGCCTATCTACTTTATTGACAAATTTCATCACGATCCGTTAAGCCGTTTAGTTGTGAAAAGGTAGCAAACAAACAAACAAACAGTTACTTTCGCATTTATAATATTACTATGGAAGTATGGATATTGCTTCTGTCAATATTCAATCATCCATTTAAAAAGTACGTCCAGCTGTGTTGAGATGATAAATTTAAAAATAATTATTACAATCGGTGCAGTAGTCTCAGAAAAACCCCATACCTACAAACCAAAAAAAAAAGTCCTAGATATAGATAACTTTGAAACTTGAAAGATAAGAAAAAAGAGACCATAGACCCGGGTATTTCATATTAATTTCAATTTGATGATAACTCAACGCGTTCTCGAGATAAAAATTCTTGACAGATAGACAGATAGACAGACAGACAGACAGACGGACAACAAAGTGATCCTATAAGGGTTCCTTTAAAAATACTTGGGCAGTCTCAGTTACGCGTGGTATGACAAGGACAGCAACAGTAGATTCTCACCTCTCGCTCTTGAGGGGGAATTTGGAGATGGTGTGTGGCGGCGTGACGCCGTAGTCCTTGAAGACCTGGAGCAGCTGGTCGTCAGACACGTCCGGGGGGGTGTTGAAGAAGTGCAACACCTGCGGAATATCAGCAAGACTTTTATACTATCAATATAACATGTAGAAAACTCATACATACATATCACAATTGACGAGACCGCTGGTCTAGTGGTAAGTATACCTGACCGCTAAGCTAGAGGTCGCGGGTTCGATTCCCGCCGGGGCAAACATTTATGTGACAAATATGTTTGCCTTGCGTCTGGTGTTTGGTATGTATTATAAGTATGTATTTACAAAAAAAAAAGTATATAAGTATTGTATCAGCTGCTGGTTCCCATAGTACAAGCTTTGCTTAGTTTAGGGCCAGATGGCGCAGTGTGATAATGTCCAAGCATTATTATTTTTATTATCACAGAATGTGTCAATCATGATATAACAAAATTATTCTAGACATAACCGGAAGGCAGAGAGTATAGAGCGCCATCTCACTCTTGACTTGCACACCTCTCTTGCTTCTTCTACATTCATCAATCTCTTCAAACATGCCGGTTCAGAGTACTCTTTACCTCACTGATTACTATGTCAATTTGATCTAGAATTACGATTACTAACCAAATACCGCAATTTATTATTTAATATGGCGGACGTCTCATAATGTACATTTATCATTACCACAGTAACTCCTATGATGTGTGTCAAAATAAAAGTGCTCGATGAGAGAAACATAGTAAGGCAAGTTACGCCATTTTAAATCTTGATATGTGTAACGTGTACCAAAATGATAGAGCGTGATGACGAACAACAACATGCATTAAAAAATATTTGTTCATCTTTACAATACAATGACAGACACTATCTTTCACTCCCATTTTTCCTTAGCAATGTTACCTTAGAAGGCGGTTGTATTCTGTTCTTGTGTATGGAGGCGGGCGTGAGGAAGCGGTTGTTCTTGTTGCCGACGTAATCCTTGAAGGAAGGACTCTTGTCCGGCAGCGGGTAGGGATTCATCACCTCCGACAGGTACGCCTGCTTCGAGAAACTGACGAAAAGACGGAAATTCATTAAGCAAGTGTATATAAAAAAATACACCAGGCATATATATACAATGGGTAAACCGTTCTTAAGAGAGAGGTACGGCGAATTGGCATCTACCGTGGGCTTTCCCATTAAAATTGGAGCCGCCCTGGGACTAGGGATTGTACCTCCACTTTACAGAAGACCGCAGTAGTGTTTCTGCGGTAAGTAAGGTTGCCAGTGCTCGACTAGGATACGCTGGGCTAGTAGTAATGCTGCTAGCACAGTCCTCATCAACAACATGGTTGGCAAACTGTTAGTGATACCCCTGGTATTGCTAGCGGCTATAGGCTACGGTGCCTGCATACCATCAGGGGGGCTATATACTTATGTGTATGAAAAAAAAGTCAACTATCGCTTGATGTAGTGTTGTGTTTCTGCGGTAAGTAAGGTTGCCAGTGCTCCACGAGGATACGCTGCGCTAGTAGTAATGTTAAATACAATAATAGGTACTTACGCGAGAGTGAGCGTGTAGTCTCCGACTGTGACATTGTTGAGGTTCTGTACACAGCGCTCCACCGAGACACCGTCACCCATCTGAACCATCGCCGTACCCTCCTTCGTCTTGAGGAACTTTATCTGGATTGACCAGAACAAGAAACAATAATAAAGTATTGAAAACGAAACTAGACTTTTTAGTTAGGTCTTGCCAAACTAATGGCCGTATACTGAAACGTAACGTATACGTAACTGCTTGAAGCATGGTCAAAATATCATATATAATGTAAAATCGGAGGCCATTCAAAGTAATGTGGCATCAGATTTGACTGGCGTGCCAGTATTCGGTCATAAATATAAGATTCTTTTCAATTTAAAGTAATTATAATACTAGTGTGGGTGATGGAAAACATCGTGAAGAAACCTGCATACGTGTGAGAAGAAATTCAAAGACGTATGTAGTGCCTAAGAGACGGCGACGGACTCACCATCTGTCACGTTGGCACCAAATTATCTTCGGTGGAAAGTGTTGTCACACCTCTGCCTACCTCTTACGTGAACCTTGTGGGAAGGGGTGAAGATATATTATTTTACCAGTGATCCGCCCCGGCTACGCAAGAGTTACACAACTCCTAAATAAATTACACATAAAAACATTCCACTTGAATCACAAACTATTGCTGAAAACTGCATTAAAATCGGTTGAGTAGTTTAAAAGATCTAAGCGAACAGACAGCGGAAGCAACTTAATTTTAAACTATGTTTAAAGATTATTATTCTTACCGTGGGACAAGGAAAGATAGTGAATATAGTAGTAATAAAATAACTGCCAACTCACTCTAACAACGTTGCCGTACAAACAGCACAAGTTGAACAGTCTGTCGGCGTTAACAGTCTGCGGATCGAGTCCGTACACCATCATCACAGCGCCTTGCTGCGGCGGGCCACCCTGAGAACAGAAGAACATCTATACTCATATAGTATCATAATCTGTGATGATGTCCAGAGTGGGGTGAAGCGGATCATTAATTTGTATGAAAGTTAATAATGTAAAGCCGTGGTGGCCTTGTGGTTGAAGCAACGGCCTGTCATCTGATGGGCCAAGGTTCAAACCCCGGCCTGTACCAATGAGTTTTCTTAACTTAAGTGTTACGCCATGCTAAATAAGAGAGGTAGGGCGAATTGGGATTACCTGTGGGTTTTTCCATTAATATTGGAGCCCGGCAGGAGACTACTTTGATGTAGTGTTGTGTTTCTGCGGTGAGTAAGGTTGCCAGTGCTCCACGAGGATACGCTACGCTAGTAATACTGCAAGCACATTGAGTCCTCATCAACAACATGGTTGGCACCCCGTTAGTGATATCCCTGGTATTACTAAAGGCTATAGGCTACAGTGACTGCTTACCATCAGGTGGGCCGTATGCTTGTGTACCAATTTAGTGATATAAAAATAATATATGGGCAACAATCCACAAAGTAATAGTTTTTTGACGGGTCGCCAAAGCGCTAGTGATACCCCTGATGTTGTTATAAAAGTAGGTGTCAAGAGAAAATACTCTATAGTATTCAGAAAGTATCTTCTTAACTTTGCTCCCCTTTGTCAATACAAGCATTTGTTTATATTTAAATTGAAACTTTTTCATTTGCACTTGTATGGTTCCGTAGAATAAAAGGCATCTGGTGAATATTGAATGCTCTATCCTCTCTCGTCTATTCAATCAAATAGCGACATGAGATTGATGATTATATCTATCTTACCTATGTACATATTATATAACTAGTCGCTACCCCGCGATTTCGCCCGTGTATCAATATAATATATAGCCTATGTTACTCAGTGATAATGTAGCTTTCTAACGGTGAAAGATTTTTTTAAATCGGTCCAGTTTCGGAGTCTATTCAAGACAAACATACAAACACACAAAAATATTTTTTTTTCCTCTTTATAACATTAGTATAGATAAAAAAACAACGGAGCCTGTTTGTGGGGAGAGGAACATTCATCGAGATGTATTGAAAGCTTTAAAGAAATCCATAATGTCCAGAAAATATTTAACGAATAACTGAGCTTTAACAAATTTACTCTTAAGTAAAGTTTTATATATCTGTTGGTTACCTGCAACAGATAAAGACGAAGGCTAACGTTATGTTGTACCAAGAGGTCAAAGAGATGGCTAGCGATAGAACGGCTTGGCGATTGCTGCACCGACAAGAGCCTAGCTCTTAAATAGATGATGATGAAAGTTATATATAAAAGGCAGAGTGGAATATAGTATTGTCAATATAAGTGTAGATACCTGATTCTGTGGAGGCATGGCCGGATGGTGCATGGGCGGGGGCGGGACGAAGCCTTCACCGCCGTAACCTTCGGGTCCGTAGCCGCGGCCGTCGCGCTGTAACAGTCAAAATCAAAAAGTTATATACATAGAAATAAATGCCCTCTCACTGTCACAATTACTGTGCCCTATAAACAGGGTGTGTATTAGTATAAGTCGAAAATGCTGTACACTAATTGCAATAAAAAAATATGATTTATGGTTATATATCTATTTGTTCACACTACAAACTGGCAAAGAATTCAGTACGTATTTTTCAATAATCTTTACAAATAAAAGTGAAATAACAAGAATACTAGCTTTTAGCAGCAGCTTCACAGGCGTGGTTATAGATAAAGATACCCTATGTCCTTCCCCAGGTTATAATCTATCTCATTGACAAATTTCATTACGATCCGTTCAGCCGTTTAGTCATGAAAAGGTAGCAAATAAACAAACAAACAGAGCTACTTTCGCATTTATAATATTAGTATGGATAAGAATAGAGAAAATACAATCCCATAATTTCAAACCATCTGATGGTAAATGTTACTTAAAAATTTGGCACTTTCTCTATGAAAATTATTGTTTCATATAGCTGTTACGAGCAGTGTAATGTTCAGTTTATCCTAGTTATTGGTGCCACCCCTATAAATATGGATGAGATATGCCTGCCATCTGACGTACGCTGTAATAGCGTTGGTATGGTCAGCTCTTCGCAGCTCTCGTTACGCAGGATTACCAGCAGGTTTATTAGTCTAGGGTAGGTTTTATCGCCACACTGGTGCCAATTAACTAATTTGACAGGTCTAAAATATTGCCATCCTTATTTAACCCCGCACGTGAGAAAGGGATAGCAAGACTTTTAGACCTGTCAAATTTGTTAAGTTTAGTCATTTTGAACAACAAAATCGACACCACTATCGTACTTGCTTGAGCTTTGATTGGCTATTAATAAAAATATATTCAAAATCTATTTCTTGTGCAAATTTAACCAAATTGTTAGATTATAAAAGAAACCTATGAACTTTTTTTATAGCACTAAGGTGGCAAACAAGCATACGGCCCGCCTGACGGTAAGCCGTTACCGCAGCCTATGAACGCTTGCAGCACCAGAGGTATCACTCGCGCGTTGCCGACCCTAATGCCGAAGTGACAATTGTAGGCAAATTTTAACCGCCTACGTCTATTCTATAGGTATCGGCTTAACATCAGGTGGGCCGAACGATTGCGTGCCAGCTTAGGAGAATAAAAACGGCTATATTTTTAAAATGTGTAAATCTGCCACTGCTAGGTACCATACTAAATTGTATATAGCTATAAAAGTGGTGTAAGCATATGTTTTTTTATACCACTAAGGTGGTACACAAGCATACGGCCCACCTGATGGTAAGCAGTCACCGTAGCCTGTAGCCGCTAGCAATACCAGGGGCACCACTAACGCGTTCCCAACCATGTTATACATGAGGATATCAAAGTAGTGCTATTTTATCTGCGGTCTTCTGCAAGGTACAGTCCCCAGTCGGGTGGCTCCAATTTTAATGGGAAAACCCCACGAGAGATTCCTATAGGCCCTATCTCTTTAAAAAATGAATTCATGAATACATACCGGATGATGTGGCGGGGGTGGACCGTGTCTTTCTTTCATCATTCCAGGTGGTGGAGGCCCGCCGCTTCCAAAGTCCATATCTGAGGAAGAAAAAAAACAAAATACTTTACACTTTCCATCCACACGTGTCTTTCGGGGTAGGCAGAGAGAATCGCGCTTTATCACGTTCGAATTTATCTTCACTTAATTTAACAGTTAGCAGATTATTTGCACATTGGCTTTTGACAAGTAATAATATGATATTAGAATAATAATATAATACTATATAATGCTCGGATATTAATAACACAGCGCTAACTAGCCCTCAAATGAAAGAATATTAGTCATGTTTGATTCGTGTTTCGGTTATTATCAAATCTTATGACAGGCAAATAAAGAAAGAAGCATTGTTTTATGACAATATTGTCTCTACTTGAAGATTGATAAATATATCGAGTCATCTAAACGTCCAAAAACAATGTTTTCCATTCTTGACACACCTACATCCCTGTGCAGCAGTGAATGGTAAAGCTATGTTGATGACATTGTAGTATTTAATGGTAACAGCGATGCAACATAGTTCTTAATTAAATTGAAAATCTTTTGATTTGAAAATAAAGTTATCTAACAATCGCCGCTACAACAGTACATCCAGTTTCAAATATTCAGCCTGAAAGTAGTAAAACTATTCTATGTTGTGATTTGAAGGATACTAGCTAGTGTTATTACTGGGTATAAGAGTCTTAAGAACAATATCTAGTCTTGTTGACGATCACTCAGGATTGTAAAGTACTGGGTGTTACGTGTAAACGAATAACTCGTCTCGAAATATAAAATACACATACTTATACGACATAAATGGGTCCAAATTTCGGCATAGTAGAAAATAATCTCGGTAGCTATTATTATCATACATCCACAACACATAACAATGTAGTATTTGTATGGTAGAAATGAAAGTCTGTACTTGAATAATGTTTCATATGTTTATTGAATGTTTTGACAATATGTTTATCTAAGGTAATGTATCATAAAATATACAATAATGTATTAAGTATGTATTCTTATGTATGTATGTTTTAATAAAGATAAATTTTGTGTGAGTGTGATTAAACTAAGTATTGCCTAATTTATATCATTAAATGTATCTAATAAAAAAGTATAAAAATCTAAACTATTAAAACCAGAATATACATTTATATAAGATATTTATATACTAGTAAAAAGTGTAGTATCATTGTTCAGTTTGTCGGCTTTATTGACTAATGTAGATAATGATGATCATGATAAAAGTAATAAAATATTCGAACATTTGTTTACAAATTTAGTCTAAATCATGATGTAGAAGTAGTCAAGTAATCAGTAGTGAAGATACAGTATTCAATAGTAATATTGATATAAGGATTACAACAAACCATGTAGCTACACAAAATATGCAATTAGGTGGAAAACTAGTTACTGTTGCAGCTATATTAGTAACACACAATATAATTAGTAATACTTACACTCAGTAAATTAGTAGCTAAAGACGAATTGTACCGGGAAGCATGCCATCGTCTAGATACACCAAATTTATCCGTTGCGTAGAATTGCCACTTTTCTGTCGTATTTTAATCATGTTATAATTATATGACCTATCTGTTTAAAAATGTTGACTTGTGATAACAAGATATTACAATTATCCCGAATAAATAAAATATTTTTATAAAATTGTCAATTTTACGGTAATTTGGTTGAATCCTTCCGATAGATCGAATATCACAAAAATAAACAATTGAAGTTAACTCTTTTACAGTAGAGACAATGATAATAGATATTTATTTCAAATATTTTACTAGCATCTATATCTACTTCTAGTTCATTAAATATCTATTTGTTCCCTTTTAGTACTATCATAGATTCTTGTTATCGTTTTTTTGCTTTTTCTTATAAAAGTACATTCATACGTTTGCTATTATATTTAGATTTTATCAAGTCTTTGGAAACTGAAGTGGCAATTCTACCGATACATGTATTAGTAAAGATCAAATCACTCGTGTTAAGGGTATTCACTATCCATACCCACCATTTTGCATGTGATCGCACGCATGCTGCCCGTGGCCGCAGTCTTCTGTGCATCCCCTGTTGTTCTGTCCGCTGGCATCTGTCGGTCATTGTTGGTATCAATCCGAGGCATGGGGAACTAAACATTACGATTACCATGTTTAAAATGGATGGCTGAACGTAAGATGGATTTAGAATTTTCTCTCTGTGCTTTTGTTAACAAATTATGATATTTAATGTGATCGGTTTGTAAAGTTTGCTATTTTATTTACCTTTCTTTTTTCAAGTATTATTCTTTTTGTATTTGCTTTTCACATGAAAGCATACATGTCCATTGATTGTATTTATAAGAGCCTGAAGAAAATCAGAGTATTCAACTAGTCTGAGACGTGAAAATTGTCATTACTGATTTTTACACGCTATTTTAACAATTAACTTAAAATAAAACCTTTTACAATACATGATTCCAAGAGAAAAAGTAAAAAGCTTCACCAGCTACTTTGTGTAAGCTCGTTATAAATAAACTGAACGCCGTACGTAGTTCTTAACGATATTAATTGTTTGAAAGCTTCCCCGTTGTAATTGCACGGAAACTCTGCGGTTCTATTCTCGTGTGCGCTTTTAAATGTCCGGTCTGTATTGTGGGAACCGTACTGACTTTATAATTAAACGTATAATATCATACAACTTCATGAAAGGCTTTTTCTTTTGGAATATAAGGGACATATTTATTTTAATGATGTGTAGTTTAAAAGACTAAGGGAAAAATATGGTGGTACAAAACGTATTTATTGATTTAAAAACTGAGTAATATATTTAATGATATGTTCCTCTGCCTCCTTGTAACCACTTCATAAGTAGTAACTTTGGCTTTCGGAAAAAAATATATGATTTATATGATCAACATATGCAGGCATGTTTCTATTTCAACGAATCTATACGCAGATTAACACATTTCGTATGATTTTCCCTTGAATTTGCAAACTTAATCGAGAATAATAAAATTTACTAAAAACCAAGCACTCATTTCATTCAACCCAGATAGTAGAACAGAGAAAGCGCATAACAGAATGCACAAAATTTTAATCTAGGTCGTAATATGCATAAATGGCTCAATATTTTCCGATTTTACAAATACAAACGTGTTCACGATTTCATTTCAATTTCAGAGCGAATTTTCCCAATGTTTGCAGTGCAAGGCACAAAAAGGTACCGCGGCACAATGTAACACAGGCTGTTTCTCTTTTTATAGTATATTTTTATGAGAATAATTCTTTGAATTTTTCCTTAAATTACGTAATAATATTTAATCGTAAACAAGTGTTCGAAACTGGTTAGGATCTCTATGTAAAGTCAACATTAAAATGATAATTGATGTAGGTATATACAAATTAAAACACCTCACAAAAGACCGCAGTGAAATAACACTACTGAGAGATTGATGCATGTAGAAGAAAAGAAGGTGTGCAAGTCAACAGTGAAATAGCGCTCTTTACTCTCTTACTACCCCGTGAGGGACTTGACGTGATGATACATATGTACTGGTGTATTTGCCACCGATACCACAGTGGTATAGAATCAAGCATCCTGTATAGATGCTGTATACATTTTTAAAACAGTAACCTGCCAGGTGCGAGGGATAGCGTCCCGAATCCCGGCAGGTTTTTTATTTTTTTCAATTTTCACCAACTACCAGGGTTGGTACTTGAGAATTTTAAATGTAAGTACGTACCTAATATTAATAATTAAAGCGACATAAATGTAGGATTTATTAGGATTGTGTATTGATTGTAGGCAACACCGGAGGTGACTTGCTAGAACAAATGCTAGCGTAGGGATCATTTGGTTATTCTTTTGTTTTTTTTTATACCACTAAGGTGTCACACAAGCATACGGCCCGGGTTGTGGTAAGCAGTCACCGTAGCGTACAGCCGCCAATACCAGGGATATCACTAACGCGTTGCCAACCCTGTTGTTGATGAGGACTCACTCTGCTTGATGTCTCTCTAAAATAAACGGCGTAAAGTTCGTGCGAGCATTTTATTTTCCATCCCACATTAAATATTTCAATGTTGACGTTATGCATTCGACACATTTCGAAGCTGAGTACATCAGGCTAATATTTATGTAACGTAGGAAAATTGAGATGTAAACTACATTTTTTATGTTTTGCAAAGCGTAATTGCTGAGTTTCTAGCCGGATTCTTCTCAGCAAAAACGACCCTCAGAATCCGGTAGTAGATTCTGAAGATTTGACGGTGCTTTGTGATGAGAAGTTAAATAAGGATGATTTTGAATATGAATATTATAAGACCATTAGTCCGTGGTATGTTGCTGTCAATCATATTATTATGTTCTCATCGTTTCTTGGGTTTGGGCCTTTTGTGTCCGTTCTGAGAAACACTACAGGAATGGATAACGATCTGTAAAGCGATGTCTCCGTTTGTTTACTTGCAAGTGTGAATTCATAAACATAAATAATTTCTAGTTAAAGTAACATAGGATATATATATATCCAATAGCTATTCTATTCAGGCGTAATCGCGGAATAAAGCTAGTATCCCTATACATGTCATTTAATCGACAAAACATGTGTTAATAACTAGCGTCCCGCCCCGGCTTTGCACGGCCAGGGTTAGCCTTAAAAGTTAAAAACCTACAAAACACACATAAATTATACCTTCCACTTGAATCACTCTATTTAAAAAAACAAACGCATCAAAATCAGTTGCGTAGTTTTAAAGATCTAAGCAAAGCTAGGGACAGACAGACATCGGGAAGCGACTATTTCTCACACTATGTAGTGATGAAGAGGTAAAGAGTATCGAGTTAACCGGCTGGCATGTATGAAGAGATTGATAAATATAGAATCAAATCAAAAATCAACGAGACCGTTGGTCTAGTGGTTAGTATACCTGACTGCTGCGCTAGGGGTCGCGGGTTCAATTCCCGCCGGGGCAAACATTTATGTGACAAATATGTTTGCCTTACGTCTGGGTGTTTGGTATATATTATAAGTATGTATTTACAAACAAAAATTATATAAGTATTATATCAGCTGCTGGTTCCCATAGTACAAGCTTTGCTTAGTTTGGGGCCAGATGGCGCTGTGTGATAATGTCCAAGCATTATTATTATTATATTATTATTACTATAGAAGAAGCAAAAGAGGTGTCAAAAAAGGTGTCAGAGGGTCAAAAGTGTCAAAAGTGAAACGGCGCTCTATAGTCTCTGTCTACCCCGGGAGCGATTTAGCGTGATGATATTATTATATATATTAATTAATTAATTAATCATTAATTGGCAACCCTAACTACGCACACAATAAGAGAGGAACACTTATTGTCGCGTAATAATATTTTGTTGGACAACATAACATCAACTGAAAAAAGGAGGCAAAATGACCGGAAGTGACGTTTCAGCTATGTAACCTGAACCGCTTTCCCAAATGGAAGTGTCGGAAGTGCACTTAAGCTGTCTGTTTTCAAGTTATGTTTTAGGGGTCGCCAGTGGACATGTGTAAGATAATATCCTACTAATATTATAAAAGTTTGTAAGGATGTATGTTTGTTGCTCAACCACGGAAAAACGGCTTAACGCATTTGTGTGAAATTTGGCACACGCATTGTTTATAACCTGAATTAACACCTGCATAAAAAGTTTCCCATGTGTTAAACTAGGTTATAAATTATCTGTGTTCCAAATTTCATCCAAATCCGTTGAGTAGTTTTTGCGTGAAAGGGTAACAAACATCCATCCATCCATCCATCCATACTCACAAACTTTCGCATTTATAATATAAGTAAGATAGGATAAACGATAGTGTGTTTACTTGTGTGTTTCGCTTCCACGCCTCAACTGACATTCATGAAACTTTGCACGCACGTTTTCAGGGGTACAGTGCCGGTAGCAAAATCATTTTTTGACTACGTATTCGAAAACGTAACTCGCGAAATGTCAAATTTTAATACAAATTTTTAGTTCCACTTTTCACCGCCGCAGCGCTGTTCATTTTTCAATACAAAAATAGTCGAAGGCGATACGAAAACGTTGTCGCAAATTATTCATGCTGACGCTACAAAAATTGATATAGGGTACTTTTAAATGAGAAAAAAGATTATTTTTTCTTTGGGACCACGCAGGCGCAGTCGCGGTTTAAAGCTATTATCGTATAAATAAATACACATAGCTATACACGTACATAATGTAGGTAAGTGCTGAGTACATCAAATGTAATGTTTTCAACGTTGTACGTATGTTCTATGTATATTGTCTTCTGTGGTTTAACTGTTTGGTGGAAGCTGTGTTTACCTTTAAGTAGTTGTGACACTATGTTATATAGTTATATGTATGTTTCTCTTAGGCTTAATTACTGTGTAAATAACTGTTGGTAAACCTAATAAATAAAAAATAAAAAAAATGTTTCATGTAATAAGGGGTTGCAAAGACGGCAGTTACATCTAATTTAAATCATTACAAATGGGAACAACTTATAGACAGTCACCGTAACATTAATTGGAAGGCCAGGGTTAAAGCATAAGACTATGTAAGTAAGGTTGCCAGTGCTCCACGAGGATACGCTGCGCTAGTCGTAATGATGCTAGCACAGTGAGTCCTCATCAACAACAGGGTTGGCAACCCGTTAGTGATACCCCTGGCATTGCTAGCGGCTACGGTGACTGCTTACCATCAGGTGGGCCGTATGCTTGTGTACCAGCTGTTGGAAAAAAAAAAATTCACGGACTAAGTCACATGAAACAATACTTGTTCAAATAACTTCCAGTACATAAAGCACTCTCTCTCGCACATACAACACAAATCCTATAACGCCCTGGAAATGGGCACGCTTGAATATGAATTATTTAAAACTGGCAACATTTGCCCGTTGCATGTGGAGCTCCGCTATCGTCAGGGCTGCCACCGGCCAATATTAATAAAATTTACATAATCCATGTAATTTGATTTGTATTGTTTTATTTTAGTGTATTTTATTACGTTACTATTCGGGTGGTATGCACATAACTATGGTATCAATAAATTAATTTGATCTGGATGGTGTAGAAATATAAAAAATACTTACAAGTACAAGTATATTATACCGTTATGCATATCTTTATACATATAATTTGATTGACAGTATATCCGTTTGTCATCATCGTCATCATCATTAGCCTATAGACGTCCACTGCTGAACAAAGGACTCCCCCATAGATTTCCACAATAGCCGATTCAATGCGGCCCGCATCCAATGCTTACCAGCGACCTTTATCAGGTCATCGGTCCATCTACTGGGGGGCCGTCCGACGCTGCGTTTACCAGTGCGTGGTCTCCACTCTAGAAATTTTGGCCCCATCGGCTATCCGTTCTACGAGCTATGTGCCCTGCCCATTGCCACTTCAACTGGCTAATCCGCTCAGCTATGCCCATAAATTTTGTTCTTCTGCGAATCTCGTCATTTCTGATTTGATCTAGCTGAGGAACACCGGGCTTAGCCCTCTCCATAGCTCGTTGAGTGACTCTGAGCTTTCTTATGAGGCCCATAGCGAGTGACCGCGTTTCTGTTCCGTATGTCATCACTGGTAACACACACTGGTTAAAGACTTTCGTCTTAAGGCACTGCGGTATGTTCGACGAAAAGACGTTGCGAAGCTTCCCGAATGCTGCCCAGCCGAGTCTGATTCGACGGTTGACCTCTTTATCAAAATTGGACTTGCCTAATTGGACTGTTTGTCCCAGGTACATTTGGCTAATCAAAATAATCAGCATTGACTAAAAATGTTAACCTATTATAAGTTATCTATTTATTCCACGATTTTTAAAACCCAGGAGCTCAACGTCTCAAGTCAAACATATAACGTCTGAAATACGGAGGCGATTTAAAAAATAACTAGCATTTTCTTTGTTTTTTCGCTTCACAATATCAGATTAGATGAATCTACGGACGACAAGGGTGTCTTGGGTTTATTATTATTGCTTAGCTGGCAGCCCTACGGCGCGCTATCAACAATTCCCGCTAGATTTACCCATTCAGTCGGCGCGTGGCGTCGCACCCAGACGTATCTATTCACCTGTTAGATGACGTTGCTTCTATAATACAGGGCGACCTAGTTTCCAAGCTCTATGGCAGTTGGTAGGCAATGTAGGTAACATTGCAATATTTTGCGACGTGCTAATTACGTTTTTTAGTAGGGGAGCCCACGATGCTAAATGGGGATTTACTCCAGCGTCATAGAGACCTATTAGGTTGCAAAGCTTAGATGATAAAAAGAAAAAAATGTTATATAATATATACCTTTTCATCGGTGGGGGAAGCGGCTATAGATTTTTTAATATGTAAAAAAAAACTGTTGCATGGACATACTCGAGCGCGTCAGATATTGATAGCATCAATGTTCTACGTATTTTTAATGATGTACGTATGTTAATCTGATCATTTGCATGATGCGGGTGGTTGTACGTAAGGGTTAAAAATGAAAAAAAAAATATCGAGCGCGTCAGATTTTCTAAGGGGGTGTTAAGTGCACCAAAAAAAAGCTCTCATCCAATAATCTGACGATTTCGATTTGACGCAAACTCGCGGCCATTATTAAAATGTGCAAAAAAAATTCGCCATTTTGAAATACTCAAGCGCGTCAGATTAAGATATATGTTGTTCATCTTATTGTTCTAGACGTGCTGTCTCATAATCTGACGATTATCTAAAGGGATTCGCCTAATCTGATAAAAAAACAGTTTTTTTTTCAATTTTTTAAATCATTGAACATAATTAATTAAGAAGCTCAGGAAATAGCATGCAAATAAATAAGTATATGTTTTTTGAGTAGAATACTTGTATTTATAAGAAAATAATTAAAAAAAAAATGCCCACAGGAGTAGAAACGCGGAGAGGGAAATATAGGTATAACCCAGCTGCACGTACTAAACTTTATCGAAGATTTTTTATTATTTCGGCTTACGGAAATCGTCAGATTATATATTTTTCGTTATCCTTGAATTATTTCCTAAAAAAATTAAAAAAAGTTGGCTACGCTCGAGAATGTCGAGATGACATTTTATTTTTACAACTTTGCTGCCCTCCCCTTTCTTTACGTCACTCTCAAATTGTCAGATTAGTGGAATATACACTTTTTAGCATGTAATTAACTCACCTTACCTTAATCTGACGCGCTCGAGAATTTCTAATGATCAATTTTTTTTTACTAATCTGATCCTTTATTCTTCACGGGCGGCCTTATATATGGGGCTCATATTTGGTGGAGGTACTTAACCGGATACAAGGTATCGCCCTGTATATTAATCTGACGCGCTTTAGTAAATCCCGAAATACCCGCTTGGGCTCCCCTACTATTTGACTTACACATATGACATGGCGTTAAAAGTAAACATTTTAATATTGGTAGCATTATATTTTAATATGTATTTGTAAACTTGTCAAGCTGAATTTTGTATTTATTCCGTTTTTTTTATTGTGAGTTTGCACGTGCGTATTTCCAGTCGTGGAAATGACACCGATAAACTGATTAAAATATTATAACTGTAATCGTGACATGGAAAAGATTTTCAGATACTTCGCAGACGGCTTATATCCGTATCTATGGGGTAAAGTAAAGTAAAGTACGACATACCTAAGTGCCTTCTCATTAGGGCCAAAGCTGAATCCATAACTATCATTTTCGATATTACTTGCAATAAAAGTAGAGCAAGCTAATTTCCCAAAAGTTAATCAAATCTAATAATTACTTCATTCATATTGGGAACAGAGTTTCCGTTACGGCAATAAATGGCTACAGTCAAGTAAATGAAATATATTATCTGAAAAGAGAAATTGCTGAGGTTTTTACAGCATTGTTTTCAGCTAAAACGGAAATTTCGAATCCGGTAATAGATTCTGACGATTTGAACGTACTTATTTGTAAAGTCTGGTCAAATAAAGATGAATTTGAGTTTGAATTCGGTTCATTTTTCAATTCGGTTAACTTGTAACATGCTCATTAGAAGCCACCCCTCATAAATGTACGTACAAACATCTTAATTGGATCATTCAAAAGCTAATTTTACTGTAAAGGCCTGAGCCCAAGTCATTTCCTGTTCCAGGTAAGGCCATTTGGCTGCCGGTGTAGGGAGATGAAATCTTTTATGCATGACTCATTTTCAGCGCATTTCAGAAAGAAATCCGATGTACCGGTAGGTGCTAAGATGTGTTACGAAGCTGCGTCGTGTAAATCTGATAGCCGGTTACTAAGCCTAAATAAGAAAGTACATGTGGAATTGCCGGAGTAAAGATAATAATAAAAAAAAAAGCGTGCACAAATTTAAAAAAATAATTGAAAATGCCATTGAATATGCTCCAGTAAGTTCTATTACTACTAAGTCCAATTCAAAAGAGTGTGATACAAGGAGGTGTATCTGAGATAGAAACAGTAACTTTAGCAAGAACAACCTTCAACTACGTATCATAATATATTTTTATCGCTATTATATTATATTCATATCGCTATAGCGAATATGCACCGTCGCAACATAGAACTCAAAATTCGAATGAAAATTTGGTCATTTTGAAAGATACGTTTTCGACTACGTAGGTATACATACGTAGTCGAAACATATTGTTGCTACGAGTACCGACGATAATTTTCCAAAATCTGCCATGAAACGGGCAAAATTGAAAGTCAAAGAAAACCACAGGCTAAACAGATGGGCTAACACTAAATAAGGCAATACTATGTAGCAGTGTGCAATGTAGTTTATGTGGTGGGTGTACCGGCACCATCCATTCCGGTTGGCTACTATCGTTACCGGGAAATGTCGATGCAATACGGAATTATTCTGAGCGTGGGAATTTTGGACGAAATTAGACTTCATTTAGGCTTGTAATAATATAGTAAATTTCTTATGCAAACAATGAAGCCTTACATTGGTTGAATGTTGAATGAAAAGGTTGAATGACCCTTGATCGATTGACAAAACTTCGTAAAATGTATCACTGGAATCCGCAGATCTAAATATAAAGGTGCTGAATTTCACCGTAACCGTCCAATTAATAAGAAATATCTAAGCGATATATATACAACATAAAATTTTACAATTTCCTCTATTTATATTTCACATTCATTTTAATAATCTTGTCCATAAAATTCGAAATGAAAATGGCAGACCGTCGTCGTCGCAAGTTCAAAGAAAACAGTAATATTGCTTATTGTCACGAAACACTTCTCACGATCAAAGTAAATAAACAGGCTTTATTTTTCTTTATATTACAAGTACAGCGTGGGAACAATTCCATAGGGAATTTAATAATATGGTGTTTGCAGCGTGGACAGAAAATAAAAGAATAGAGTGCTACTACACGTTTCACGTCTTATATCTACCTCCCGATTCCTGCCCACTCAGTAATCTCTTAATTGACACTGCATTACAGGTACGTACTTTACTACATCAGTTGTAGTCTTTAAATTAAATGCATCGAACATTAAAACACCAGAATACGACCGCGAAACTTTTCCAAATTTACTATACGGTATTGAGTTCAGTCAGACTTACCAGGTTTAAGTCCTTGTATCGAAATGTATAATCATTCAAGGTACTACAGAAATACGGTTTTAAATTGGCGTGTTAGAATGGAACTCATAATGTATCGGTCATAAATAGAGCATACAATGCTTGTTGCGTATTTCAACTATATCAATAGGCTATGTAGCTTTGTTGTTTAAGAAAGGTGGATAATATTTTAACAATGAGCCTATTGATATTATGACAAACTTTTCGATAAAACTTCGTACTTTATCAAGCGATCAGTATTGACGGCAATTTATTTATTTTTATAAAATTAGAAGAATTAAATGACAACAGAAGTTAATTAAAAATTAGCAGAGTTGAGAACGAACATTTAGTAATCAGATAAAAGTCGAACCGGTTTGAAAAAGAATATGGGGGATAAGCAATTACTTCTTCTTACAGTCAAAAATACCAAGTTGATCATATCGGAAAGCGTTAAAAAAAAGTTTTTATACGGAACGCATCCAATTAGATAATAAGACCACAGAAGTAAAACATTAACTTATCCAGGGGAGTGAATAGATTCTACAAAATAGTTCAAGCAATTCCCTGCTTTAATATGGAGTATAGCCGCTCGGCCGGCAACTCGGAAATAGTTTTGCGAATGTTTTAAACTCCAATAGTGGGATTCGTTGTGAAACTTTGTTGAAAAATGTTGAGCTTACACCTTCTTCTACCGTCTACATTTTAGATTTAATTAGGTCAGATACGAATCATTAATATTTTATAAAAGAAAATTTATGAACCGTAATTTTATAAGTTTTATCACACATATTTGTCCCTTCCTACCTTTGTGAGAGGCGATTTAAATTTAAATAAAACCAACAAAAAACAACACAGGGCTTAATTAACGTTTATTATAATTAGTAAGGAGGAAGGTTTCGTAAAATTATCACTAGATAGGAAAAAAATTGTCAGTGCGAAAACAATATCGGCCTTGATGTTTGATAAGGATTCTATCAGATATCAGTGGAGGGCAATATATACAAGTAAGCTAGTCTGTACTACATATACATAACTTACTATAGGGTTGAGGCCTGCCCCCCGTGTACTGCGGCGACTGGAGTAAGGGTGCACTTCTCTGCACCGGTTGCACGTCCTCTGACACTGTTGACAAGAGGAAATTGTATTGACGATTTGTTGACGATTTGTTGGTTTTGTAAGGCGATTGATTAATTGCGCGTTCGGTCAATACGTGTATTATATAGTTTCGAGTTTGAGTGTGCTGTTTGTTCGGTACACGATGCGGGGACATATATCATAATTTTTATTTTATTTATTTTAATTATTACTTACGATGGAACTAGCGGTTATTGTTTCATAGCATGTTCTTCATTCTTTTCTGTGTGTGTTTCATAAACTGCAGTACCCTAAATACGTCTGAAAGAGATTGTAACTAAGGAAGAAGTCCTTTGATGAGGCAAGAAATACCCACGAGTTATTAGGAAAGTAGCATATCTCGGACACATCATGCAAATCAACAGAATAAGAGTAATTCGCGGTGTTGACGGATAATTTCTAACAATGGAGAAGCACTACAAGAAGAATCAGAAATATTTTTCATCATAGATGACAATCATTATTTTATTATATGCAATAACTAGGCTACCGTTCGCCGTCCCTTTGACCTCTTTTTACAACGAAGGTCACAGTGAAATATCTCATTCGATATTCATCTATTAATAGAACAGCGACATTCGATTTGAAGCCCATTTGTCATTTGAATCACAAGTGTCCCAAGTCAATAGGTAGGTACAATTTTACAAGCGATCCGACCATTAGGCAAGCTCATCCCATCATTAATTCAGTCGATTTATCGAACGAGTCGGGTCGTTTGGCCCTAACATGTTTTGTTTCGTAATGGGTACTTACTAGATTGCAAATACTTGTCAAGCAGAACTTAACGGAACGGATAATTTTCATTTGATTAATTTGCACGAAGCTTCTTAGTTCTTTACTTACTTTACTTATATTAATAGGACAATAAATAACAGTTAATTATAATCTTTTTATCAAATAGTAATTAAGTCTGATGAGTATTACTACTAGCCCAGCGTATCCTCGTGGAGCACTGGGAACCTTATTCACCGCAGAAACAACAACACTACATCAAAATAGTGCTATTTGACTGTAACTGCTTCTTACTCACCTTGCAAAATTTGGATCAGGTCACTTATTAAGTTCATAACTAACTCTGTACCTATTAATATTAATGATGCAAATTATTTCCTCTTTTTTCAGTCATGCCAAAACATCTGAACATAGAACTTCAAATCAATGTTATATGGAAATATGCCTCTGATTAAGACATGGTACGAAATCACTTGGAGAAAAAATTACTTTATCCAGAATCGGGAGCCAGGCCTCTGACCATAGAGCCTCAAATTAGATAGAAGGTATAGATGATAAGTTATTTAATCCTGTTTACGTAATAAGTGGTGGCTAATGTGGCCATAAGCTCATTTCAGATGTGATAAAAGTAGATTATGTTGCAATAGAAGTGGTGGAAAATCGTTTTGGAAATATAACAGAACGATATAAAATATTGTCATATAAAAGTGTGTTTAATGGGCGTGACACCGTTTTATCGGTAGTAAACTAGGTCGAAGCCAAAAAAGCATTAAAAGATATGAGTTATTTCGTATTAACACTCCTAATATTACTTCTGGAACTGCTTAAAATTTATGTTCACAATAAAGTCGAAGTTATTTTTATCGCAAGCAAAATACTAGGCTATTGAGAAATATTACATCAGGATAAACCAGCTTTTCATCTTAGAACTAAACTAAATACATAATAATGTAAGTTTGAAAGCAATTCTGATGTGGAAATCTATTTCAGTAAGTAAAACAATAAGGATATGCAAATAAATAAAACAATCTAGACTGAGAGGGGCATAACGGCAAAATATCCAGAAATATTGTCTATTAACTAAGACGAAACTTTAATTTAGCAGAAATATTATAACTTTTTTCACTGCGATGCCAAAGCAGTCTTGTTTTTTTTTAAAACGAACCCTGTTTTGCCACCCTCAAAGTTTATATTCGACTACGACCACTTACCGTAAAAAGCACAAATGTGAGTGAAGGGTCAGTCTTCACCTCGTCATCATCATCACCACCCCGCACTTCCCTGCACATATAAAAATACGAACACACTCTTTACCATTGTCTCTTTTCAACTTGTTATTTCATCATCATATATATCTCTTTCTGACGCATAGCGTTAACGGTGCATGCCAATTTCATGATTAAAAAAAAGCTACAAAATAGGAGATAAATTAAAGGAAAACGTAAAGATATTATATGACGTTCAAAACAACCAAAAAATAATCCGTCTTTACGTACATCTTGTTCTGTTTGGTACGTGTTTTCAATATTCTTTGTGTTTTAGTTTTGTGTCTGGTTTGACGCTGTTCTGTGCTTCTGTCAATCTTATGTTTTATTTATTCTGTATCATTCCCTCCAAGTTCTTGATGACAATTTAAGAGTGTGTTTGACGTTAGTTTTATATGTGCATGGAAGATATTTTTTATTATAACTATATCATTATCACTGTACAGTTTCGAAGAAGGAAAGTTCACTGGATTCAAGTTGGCGAACGTTCATTCTTCTTCAGGTGTACATTTGTATGATGTAAAACACTGTGGTGATTGCATTAACACAGCTATTGAAGCTCACTATATAAAAGTAATGCATATTTGTTACATGTAATTATATTGAGACAAATAGTTTGCGGGTAGTTCTTGTGCTTATTTTCAATATTCATAACTTTCTAGCAGCTTTGGATATTTTTTAAAGACTACTACACCAACGAAACGCGGCGTTGCCGGGGTCGCAACAAACATTTTTGCCGACCACATCCAATCGCCAAGATCAATCTTCCTTACTCACAATTCTAGGTCTACCACTACACCTATGAGTGGCAGTAGGTGGTTATAGAGGACACGATGGAGATACCCACAAACACTCTCTTTTAACTTAAAAAATACTTGAGTTTAAGAGTTAGTTGTTTAATGATAAAATATTTGTCTCAATACAAGCTAAAACTTTGTTTTAAAGCGTTAAGTGTCACAGTTTCATCAATTTCAAATACGAAGAATGGATACACACGAGATGGTTATTATCATTTATCGCGGGAATATTTCAAACAATCAAAACTTTGACACTTATGTTAATGTAAGCTATATTGTAGGCAATACGTACCGAATGGAGCCCAAGCAAGTGTTGTCCTGTTGAATAGTAACGATCATTTACAATGACTTGTTCATCCACTTCAGAATCAGAAGGCTGTATAGGAACCTAAGTGTATGACAGAGGAGTAATAACAGTAAACGCTGGCCGTTTGTTTCTGTGGATAGACAAGTTATTGAAAACCGCCGTATGTGTACTGTTTAAATGTACAGGGTGACCAAATGGTTACTGTAGTTACCCACACACAGTAGATATGTAAGACGGACCGCAAGAACATAAGCCAGAACATTCTTCGACGCAATACTGAATAATATTTACACAGATAAATGAATTTATATCTAAGGTCAAGCTGCAGTGTAGATTTGGTCAACCTGCACATACATTTTCTTTGTTCCTGTGTAATTAAATAGTTAGTAAAAAAAATTGCGGAGTAGTCAATAAAACATCAAAAACATTTATCATAAATCTCTAAACAATGTAGTATTCGATTAATAATCATTCTATGGTACTGTCATATACGAAAAATATTGGTTCCTTAACAAAAAAAGTCCTAAAACTTCTACAAGAGACCATTACACGAGAATATCTACTCATATAAAAAAAGTAAATTATCTTCTTTCACCCCATCCCATATTTCCAAATATAATCGAACTCAATTTGGAAGTATATAATACTGATATAATGTTATACGATTGAATAGGCTTTCATATTTCGTCGGGTCGTATGTAGTGGAATTTATGAAAACGTTCGTAATAAGATGGTTCTTGCTTCATATGTGCAATTTTCTTTTGAGAAATGTTAATAAAATGTAATTGGGGATTTCGGAGCTGCATTGCTATAGATATTTAGAGAACGTGTTTAGTTATCTCAATTATGGAGAGATAAGTTATATGTCAAATAGAGAAATATTATGACAGCTAAGGAACTAAATAACGCGATCCACCATGTTGTATTTGCGCTTCATCAGAAATCAGCAGCAAGAATAACGTTGTATTACCAAGCAGATTTGCTGTCGCGTTGCTTTCGCAGTCTTATCGGTGTTATGTTTTCGGACCGCAAATAAAGTTGGTAATCGCAATTAAATTCAAATGAGGTATGGTATATTATGTAATTTTGTGTTATAAAGACACAATGCATGTATTTTTTCTAAATCAACATCTGAAGAATATGATTTTTGGTAAACGTACGAGAAATTTAACCATAAGAAATTTATCCTAGGTACTAGAGTAAAATAAATTTCAAATATTTATCATTCTCATCTCAAGTATATTTCAAACACGAAAAAGGATCTTTCACGAAAGCGATGGATTGCGTCTCGTCGAAGGATGGATACCTGCTCTAGTTTCTACCAAGTATCAGTGTTACATAAACTATAAAGATCTACATTACTCATAGATTTATTTACAGGCCAAGAGATTTCGATGTACGTTGAAGAAGTAAAAGACATAAATAGTTTGGTGCTTGAATATTTCAAGATTTTATTTTATGTATTTTTAGAGCGAGGATTTATTTATTTAGGTCCGAAAACTACAACACGCTGTAAGGGATATCAAATACAGAATATAGATTTAATGATGACGTACATAAATTAGCCAATACATTTTAGGGTATTGCAAGTGTCAATATGCTACGGTAACCGTTATAAAAGATTAATTGCCAAGTTTCTTGTCGGAATCTTCACAACAGAAAACGACCTTCCGAACCCGGTGGTAGATACTGTCGTTTGAAAGTAGTTTTTAAAGTCTAGTCATATAAAGATGATTTTGAGTTATATTTCAGTTACTACCAGGGTGGCCATATGCTTGCTTGCCATCTTAGTGGTATAAAAAACAGTTCTAAGCGATCAATCAATCGTTAAGTAAGAATAGTACCTACATATTTCACATAGCCGTTTATAAAAATGGCGGAGAAGACTAAAAAATATTAATTCGATATAAATCAGTATCGAAATTTCATCTCCTCATAACTACATGCCTTGATTAGACTGGTATAAGTTTCACCCTATCCATTTCCCCTGCGCAAACAAAGACTCGTCCATCATTCGTTAGACAATGCCTTTCGATTCGTCTCGATATATTATCGATGTAACTCGATTGACAGCATATATATCGAGTTACTCGTTTATATTACATGTATTCGTGTACGTTTTACGTGGAGATATTTCGAAAATGAGACAGTTATATTAAATACTTGGTGATTATATTGAAGGCTGAAGGAAAACAAAGCAAAAAGCCTCAATAAGCTTATATAAAAATAAGTCGGGTTTTCCTTCCTGACGCTATAACTCCAGAACGCACGAACCGATTTCCACGGTTTTGCATTCGTTGGAAAGGTCTCGGGCTTCGTGAGGTTTATAGCAAAGAAAATTCAGGAAAAATTCGCACATGTAGACAAAATAAATGTCTACCCGTGCGAAGCCGGGGCGGGCCGCTAGTAAGCTTATAAAAAAACGGCAGAACATCAACGAAAATCAAAGGCATCGTGAGATTTGCTTCGGATTGATAAGTATTTAGGATCAAGTGCTTCGCTGATATTAATATTATTTATTTATTTATTATTCTACAACTATCATCATAGGTATTCCTAATACGACAGCATAGAGACTTATGAACTAAACTAAATCTATACACAATACACCATATGTAACCCTTGTGAACTCGTTCAGCGTGCACGAGAATATGTCCAACTGCTTTGCCACAGCATTAATAATGTCTATACTTCTAGCGTGCATTTACTAACTGAATTAGCTTAGCTATACATGCAAAATAGCTCACATCGTCTGTGCGTGTAAATAGAAGACTTTTTTTTAAATACCGAGGCATAAAATTGTTTGTACCAAGTGTAACAATCTTTTTAACCCCCAACACAAAGAGGGGGTGTTATAAGTAGCGGATAAACCGATTTTCATTTAGTTCTTTTTCAAAAGGATATAATGGATAGTGTTGCTGTGCATTGAAGATAATTTCTTTTTTTAAAGAATGTTTTATTTATTAAATTTAGGTTATTTTAGTTAATTTATTTCATTTCAGTGCTACCAACATATTTTTTATTTAAGTGCTGTCCTTAGCGGGAACACCACGTTGTGCGCGTACTGGCACATAGAAAAGTTGTTCTTATTTTGATTTCATTAAGTCAATAAATGTTTTGTCATTTTTACCTAAAAAAAAAATATCTTCAATTTAAACACGTTTTATTTCAATAATTTAAACTACAAATTCACATATTATACAACACACGTATCCCTTGTATTTTATGAATAATTTTATTTTTGTTATTTCTCTTTGGTTTTAACCGTAGTGAGTAGAATATAACAAAATTCCAGAATTTTCCGACTTATAAGTAAGCCTGGTTTAAGTGAAACACATACAATATTTTACTTATATATACATAGCATATGCCTGTTTAAGGCGTAAATGCTTATATTTTGTTGAACATAAAAAGCTTGAGGCGTCGACATGTCGTCCCGGATTTGTCAGGCTGTATACAACACGCAATAACGATACGCACTTCCGGTTCCGCTATCCGCTCATGCCTTCAAAGGATTCATTTTTATTATGGAATAAAGAAAAAGGGCAATTCCTTTACCATTGTTTAGTATACGACATATTTGCTCAGTTATTGTATATCTTGTTAGATTTAATTGCCTTGTAGATTTATTTACAATCGTAAAACTGATTAGTTACTTTTTTGTAAAACAAATTAATCATCTCGTAATCATCATTAAATGTATCAATCGAACTTATTCTCAGTGACAGATGATTAAAGAGTATGAGGCGAGCAGCAAAAGACGTTTGCAAGTCAAAAGTGAAATGGCGCTCTATACTCTCCCGCTCTTCTAATCCCGAATGGTACTTGACAAAGATGTATTAGATAAAACAAAAATAAAAAAAATAGTTTTTAATATGTAGTTTATTCAATTTAGGCCCTTATAAGGTACTTATGAACATCCACTTTACCACCGGTTCGGATAAAGAGAGAGAAAAGAAAAGAACCGGTAACAAATTCAGTGCTCTGTCACTGTCTGTGAAAAAATCGCATACATGATAGAATAAAAATGAAAATGAATTAAAAAAAAATCTGTATACAAATCAGGGCCCGTATTCTGTATGACCAATAACCATGACGTCATTTTGCGATCTTGATTACTAATGTAACTTTTTTGCTGACGTCATATTGATTGTAATGCGTCTGACATTTTCATACAGAGTAGGGGGGCAGATTACTTTGAAAACTAACTCTATTATCAGAGTAGTATTGTATCTATTGATTCAGTCAACTCAATTATAAACTAGGTAAGACATTTGAATTCAATTCCGTGTCCAGGTTACGTGCTTCCATTGGGAACGAAGACTTCTCGTAATTAGTTGGAAGTGGTCGTTCCGGTATCTCAGTGATCTGACAGTGCTATTTGAGGGGATAAGTGAATTATAACTTTAGTACTGGGAGCAATTTTATGGCATTAAACCATGCAATAACTTTGAACCATTTCTTTTAATATACGCTCTTTTCTGTTCTGTTCAAATAATTTGGGAATAATTCTGATCTTTAATTATACCTATCTATATAAATAATAATCGGCTAAGTGTGAGTTGTTTACGGTTCGGGTAAGGAACCCTAAGAAAGGGCAATACAGTTGCTACACAACTGAAGGACCAAGCAATTCCTAATAACATTAATATTTTATATGCAGTCTCCTTTATGGCACGAACAGACAATTTGATTTTCAATTTATATTCATCGGTGCGCCCCACGTTGACCGACCTCTATTGGAAATATCTTCAATACACGCGGTCTATACGTATGGCGGTTTGGGTAAACATTTTGACCTTAACAGTTTCACCATCGGATTTTGGACTTAAATTGCGATTTATTCAAATAGAACATGTTTAGACTAATAATGTAGATGCATTATATATTTAAAACAAAAAATGCACGCGTCCGTAAAATTGTATTGGACTCTTGTACCGAACGTACTCAAGGAGCAAACAAATAACAGGTTTTATATGTATAAGTGTATACTATACTTTGGTATATAATCAAAATACGAAATAATAATTTCACACCAGTCATTATCAACTGAATATTTCAAAGAAAGCTTAATTACAATTCCAGGAATGAAACAATAGCGTATCCGTTCATTAATTAAAATACATCCTTCAGAGTACCGCAAGGGGACATCATATCGAAGAGAAGCCATATTGGCGCCCAACGTGGGACCGCGCTTACACTGTCGGAGAGATTCCCTGTAGTTTAATTTATCAGTCTCTTTGCATGCACAACTTGCTTCCTTTATATTATTCCAGGCGATATACCTTATTCTTCAGCCTATTTTGCGATAAGAAATTAATGGTTATGTAAGATAGAATGAATAAGGAACGAACTGTCTGCTAAGCCCAAAATTAACCACACCTAATAGTAAATAATATAACATGTTATTTATAGGACAAATAATGTCTAAACATATTAATATTTTATACCACTAAGGTGGCACACAAGCGTACGGCCTACCAGATGGTAAGCAGTCACCGATAGCAATACCAGGGGTATCACTAACGCGTTGCCAACCATGTTGTTGATGACGACTCACTGTGCTAGCTGCATTACCACTAGCGCAGCGTATCATCGTGGTCGTGGAGCACTGGCAACCTTACTTACCGCATAAACACAACACCACATCAAAGTAATGTTAATTGACTGCACTTGAAAATCTATCAAGCAGATAGACAGACGTAAATATTATAAATTTTTCCTTAGATAGATTATTAAGAAGACAGCTGGACGAACTGAACACTAGGGCATATTTTATTAGTGACTATATTAATATACAATATATGCCCACTGTACCTGTAAAGGGGACTATAAAAGTTACGACATAGTATAACTCGCTTAGCGATAATGCGAAAAAATCCCTTTTCATAGTGAAATGAACAAGAGGACCTCATTAAAAGTTGTAATGAAACAACGCCTTGCGACGGGGAAAGAAGGGGGGAAAGAGAAAAAAAATCAAACAACCTCTACGGCTTAGGCAACTTGTGCGTTTGAAGTTATATAAGCCAATTAAAAGTGAGTTTTCTTTAGCGATACTCGTCACGGCACAAGATTATGTTTGTTGATATGTCGCTACGAATATTTGGACGGGACTACTGGTCTAGTGGTAGGATACCTGCAGGTCGCGGGTTCAATACAAAAAAGCCAAGCTTGCCTTACCTCTATGTAACGTTGGAAACAAACAATTTAAAAAACAAGATATTTTTTGTTTCGCAACTGAAATAAATTACTTTTCGAATCAAAACCGATTTCGAAATTTCTGAAAACAACGCCTCACCGAATATAACAAACATGTCTGAAGCCGAACAAATATCGGAAACGGTCGCAATTATTTGACATGCAAACAGCCCATGAAAAAATATTTTCAACGTAAACTGAAACTCGACAAGAATTCACAATAAAACCAATATGGAGGAGCTAAACGGCACGCGGTATTCTGGATAGGGAACCAGAGAAAGGGTATACGTTTTACATATAATTGAATCAAATACTGAGGTATATACATATAGTAGTAGGTACATACATATACATAACGGGACTCAATACTTGTGGGCGCTTGGATGCCAAGAGAATATTAAACACTGTAAATACAGCTACAACTGAATTGGATATAGGAATCGATTATGTAGGACTGGAGTGTAGCGGCGCTCTATACTCTTTGCCTCCATCGAAAGGCGTATGAAAAGTGCATGCAGTAATATATATAAGGCCTTAAATATATAATATACTAGCGCATGGGTAGACATTTATCAAATATTTTGTCTACACGTTAGACTTTTCCAGGCCATTTTTCTGTCCGAAAGAACCATCCTCGTATTTCAAGGAATATTCTAAAAAAAGAATTAGCGTGATCGGTTCAGCTGCTCTCAAGATTAGCGCTTAGCAACACTTTCAGCGATATTTATATTATAGATAAAATTGTAAATCGGCCGTGTCTGTTCAAATCCAATATTTAGAAAAAAACCGCCTGTTTATACGAAGTTTTTTCTGGATCTAAGGTACTGTATATCCTTGTCTGTACCGCCGATAACGTGTATTGAAAAATCACATCATCAGTAGCTAAGGCGTTAAAGCACAACAAAAACACAAACCCACAATCGCAATTATAAAAACCCTTCTCAAAATAAGACTTTACGATCACTCAAATATTCTTCCATAAGACCAATACAAAGAGTAAACAAATTTTAATCAAGTAAATGCAAGATAGCTGTGTTGGCAGCCACTAGGTACATAGTTACCTCGCCCATTGTTATAACGTAGTGCGCGTACAAATCGTCCAACTTAACCTATCCTAAGTAACAAAACGCAGTCAAAACAATTACTACCGCACACGGAAGAGCAAAAATCTCCCTTTGCTTGAGAGACCCTTACCGTCTGTTCGTATGGAAACGTGCCTGGAATACAAACCGTCAAACAAATACACATATGTAGATATCACTAACTATTTTCTCGCGATTTCGCCCGCGTAACAATTTAATATATAGCATATGACACTCAGTCATAATACAGCATTTTGAGAGTTAAATAATTTTTAAAATCGGTCCAGTAGTTTGTTGATTAATTACAGAGATTAATTACAAAAAAAATATGAATATTTTCTCTTTATAATATTATTAACTTCTGCCCGCGACTTCATCCGCGTTGAGCTTAGAATCCCAGAGGAACCTAAATGGCATCAGATTTGAGTGTCGTTTCAGTATTCGATCATTAAAATAGTGTCACCACAGAAACTAGTATGATAATGGACTTCGGGAATGTCACATATGATCAAAATGTTTGCAAGGAAAAAAATGTAAAGTACTTTACGGTTAAATAAACAAGGGTTTCAGTTCCATCCACACCATGAAAACAATAAATAAACTGTCATTTTGGAACGACGACACCTAAGGGTGTTTCCAACACGCATGCCACGAAGAGGGCCGTACATAAATAACGGGGACAAATTAAAAAGTGATAATTAACTTTCCCTGGCCCTTTGTGTGGCGTATTTTTAACGTAGCCGGGTTACAGGGGTAGACAGCTAAAGCCAACCGAAATGTAATTCTCTTTTTAACATTTACCGTTTGTTCATACGGGGTGTAACAAACTGACATAACCATATTTTTGGGAATTGTTCAAACATGTTTATTGTACAAAATTTAAAAAAGTTATGTAATTAGTAAGAACAATAAAATTGTGACGAAAAAATATGGTATAATTTTAATTATATTTATCATATACGCAAAACAGAACTAAATTATTACGCACGCCATGCGAACACGCATCCCTTAAATATTGATCTAGCCACGTACAATTAACATTGAAGAATCAAGTCTATACGAAACATATTTTTTTATACCACTAAGGTGGTATGCAAGCTGGGCAAATACGGCCCACCTGATGGTTAGCAGTAACCGTAGCCTACAGCCAGTAGAAAGACCAAGGTTATCACTAACGCGTTACCAGTCACGTTGCTGATGAATACTCATTGTGCTAGCAGCATTATTTCTACCGCAGAATCACAACACTACATCAGAGTAGTGTTTCCTTCTGTAAAGTGGAGATCCCAATTCGCTTTACTATTTTTTAAATGAAAATGTATTACTCTATGTAAAAATCTAATAACCAACTACATTGTGTTACATGTAGTACTGACCCCAATAACAGCCTAGTCATTAATGTAAGCCTGTGGTGGAATCGAACCCGCGACAGCATTCAGGTGTACTAATCAATATACTACAGTTTAGTCTAACCACTAGACCAATGTCTGTAAATGAATATATCATCAACATAACCAAACCCGTTACCTATAAAACGCAACAGCACTAGAAATGTATGAATATGAATTTCAAAAGCCCTCACCCCACCTAATGGACGGAAGCCGGGGAGGGAAGTGGAGGGGAGGACGGGCGGACTGCACTTGCGACGTTTGCCGACTCCTGACCTCTATATTGTTATAGTCTAAGAGTTGAAGCCACATTTAAAGGGGTTGTGTAAAGGCCTTCATAGAAATGTATACTTATTGTTAATGGCAATAACCATGTTAAAACCTGCTTGAAATATTACTTTTTTTTTTATACCACTCAGTTGGCACACAAGTATATGGTCCTATAGGTAGACTATAGTCGATAGCAATATCAGGGATATCACTCATGAGTTGCCAACCATGTTGTTGATGAGAAGTCACTGTGCTAGCAGCATTACAACTAGCCCAGCGTATCCCCATGGAGCACTGGCAACCTTACTTACCGCAGAAACACAACACTACATCAAAGTAGTTTTATTTCACTGCGGTGTTCTTTTCTTTCTGTAAGGCGGAGGAGAAACGCTCCTGGTGTTACAAGCATCTATCTTAAAGTGAAGATAAGCGCTCACCATGAAGCGGGCCATAAACTCGTTTATAACTTTAGTGGTATTAAAAAATAAAAAATACCCACGTATTGGTACCAACTTCAAGACTATAGGGAAATTGCAGGAACATCCACAAGTATGACTGTGTACGTCCAATGGCCGCAACGACGATAGCGCGGTTAGTGTACGAAATGTAGGTAATAATGATAGCAGAGAATGGGTATAAGCTTCAAAGGTGTACGTCTGGTGCAGGTAATTCCATCGATTCCACTTCTATTTGTAAACCTAATGTGACATACATTTTAAAAGAAGCAACAATAAAAGGCCGCAATATCAAGAAAGATTTACAAAAGAGGTGTCACTTGCGAAAGTTTAGGTATTTAAAATTACGACCGTCTGTAGTAGGGCAAAAAATCCTGACCAGTGGTATCAACAAGCCGATGACTACATAATGAAAATATTATTTAAAATATATAATAAATATCATTATAATAGCATTTTTTACAAAAAGCTTGATATAGACGGCAAATAAAAGAAATGTCATAGCTTAGTGAAGTGGTAGTGGTAATAAAATGCATGAGAATCGAGAAATGAAATGAACTTTTTTGATTCTGGTTAGGCCCAGATAAGGCACATTGGAATGTCTAATTTTAATTTTACCAAACGTTCGTAAATAGAAGCCTCCTAAGAAGACTATATAATAAATATCACAAGGGTCCCCGAACGGGTGGTCAGAGGTGGTACTATACCCACTTTCCTTTGAAGATAATTTGGTGCTAATGGTGAGACCTTCGCCATCTCTTAGGCACTACATACTTCCTTGAATTTCTTCTCAGACGTATGCAGGTTTTGTAACGAAATTCCTTCAGTACCGGCAAGAATTATTGACAAAGTTTACCTTCAATTGAACTACATTTTCCTGGCACGGATAATATTTTTGTGGAATTAATTTGAAGAAGATATCTCAATACTAAGTAAGATACCAACCCAGAAAACTGCAGACTTTGGAGTAATTCCAACAAGGCTGCACCATAGGTAACAATCGAGGGTAGTCGTGAAATTCTTCGTGCCAAATGACATCGTACACTACGTTGTAGACGGCGCATTTGAATGGGGTGTAAATGTTTCAATTAGCTTTAACTTTTTAAAGGCCTTTTTATACGGGAGGCACCGCATCCAATTAAGTTTTACCTTAAATCTAATTGTATACTTAAACAAAACAATACACTTAATTTTGCCCCACGTTGGGCGCCCAGCTTCACCGAATTAGAAATAAAAAAAGTCTCTTGCAGTGCGCATAGTAAACGATCCTTACCTTTTTCTTGGTTAGGTTAGCAGAGTTGGCAGAGTAAATCACTAGATATCGTGATGGCAAAGTTTTGGCCAATATTACTTGGTGGAAAATTATATTTATGTTATTTGTGGATTTTGCTACATACAAGCATGGATGTAGGGTTTATATTGTGTCAGCAATTTATGTAAGCCTGCCGCGAGGCGCCTATACACTGTGTGATCACTCGTTCTGTGACACTATAGATTGTCAGACGTGTCAATAAATATTTACTAGAGAATGTTATCTATTATTTACAAGACTCTCATACGACAGGTACCTATTAGTATATACTGTGAGAACAGTACCTAAACTGGTGACCCCGATATAAGAGTACGCGAGTGACATTTTGGAAAAGGTAGTGTGAATTGTGAGAAACCTGTGGATATTTTGTTAAGTGCACAAAAATGACTACGGGAGTGCCGATTCAACTGACGCAGACATCCGCCGATATTATGGCGATATCACTGGCGTCAAGGATACCAGATTTTTGGATGGAGCAGCCGCGCGTCTGGTTTATTCGCGTCGAGGCTATTTTGGCTCCACAAAAGCTAGGAGATGAAGCCAAGTTCGACCTGGTCGTCGGTAGGCTTCCTAGGGAGGTGTTAACTCAGATGACGGATTTCTTGACACAGCCACCGGAATCAGGAAAATTTATGGAACTGAAGAATAAAATATTAAATATGTTTGAGGACTCGAAGGCACGACAAATTGAGAAACTAATCGGTGAAATGGAGTTGGGTGACCAAAAACCTTCACAACTCCTCCACCGAATGAAAGAGTTGGCAAGGGACAAGATACCCGATGACACATTAAGGGTATTGTGGCAAGGACATCTACCGACAACTGTACGAGGCGTTTTAGCGGTATCAGAAGCGAAGACGCTAGATAATTTGGCAACTATTGCAGACAACGTCGCCGAGGCCACGCGAAATAGTCACGTTGCGGAGATCGCAGGCAGGCCGGCGACTGTAGGACATGCGAGAGAGAGCAGCGACATAGCGGAGCTCACCGCAGAAGTTGCGAAGATTAACGCTAGGATGGCGAGGATCGAGCTTTTCCGGTCTACCTCGAGACGCAGTTCCAGTCGTTCAAGAACAGCTTCCCGTTCGACTTCACGGCGGCGCACCCCGGACTCGCCAGACTGGTTGTGTAGCTATCACTTCCGTTATAGAAGCAGAGCCCACAGATGCGTACCACCGTGTGCGTGGAACAAGGTCAACGTAAGGATGGATGGAGCTGGGTACAGCCGGTCGGAAAACTAGACGGGGAGGTACGAACGCAAGCGGAGGTCTGTACCATAATTCCCTGCAGCCGCTTATCAGTTATGGACTATAACACAGGTTTACGCTTCCTCGTCGATACTGGAGCTAATGTGTCTGTGTTGCCAGTAAATAGGAAAATGTGTAAAGGTATGCAATGCTCTGATTATAAATTATATGCCGCGAACGGTACCGAAATCGCTACATACGGTGTTAAAACACTAGTTTTGAATTTAAAACTTCGCAGGCCATTTCGTTGGGAGTTCATTTTAGCCGACGTTAAGCAGCCTATCCTCGGTGCAGATTTTTTGGCACATCATAAAATTTTAGTGGACATGAGCAAAAGTAAATTGATAGATCAAGTTACAGATTTGAATATTATAGGCTCAATTGTTAACTTTCAACAACCCTCTATTAACTCTATGGTCGATAATCATCCCTATTATGACTTATTGTGCATGTATCCTGATATCACTAAACCACCGTCGTTCAAGGAAACTCCGTCACATAATGTATTGCATCATATTGAGACGACGGGACCTCCCGTGTACGCGCGCGCCAGACCTTTACCACCCGATAGGTACAAGAAAGTTAAAGAAGAGTTTAGAATCATGCAAGATCTAGGTATTTGTAGACCTTCCAAAAGTGCTTGGGCTAGTCCGTTACATGTGGTGCCAAAGAAAAACGGTGAGATAAGACCCTGCGGGGACTACAGACGGTTAAACGCGATCACAAAGCCCGACAGATATCCAATACCTAGACTACACGAATTTACATACATTTTAGCCAATAAAAAGATATTTTCTAAATTGGATATAAATAGAGCTTATCATTGTATTTGCGTAGCACCTGAAGATGTAGAGAAAACCGCGATCATAACACCTTTCGGACTTTTTGAGTTTCCTCGTATGACTTTTGGATTAAGAAACGCGGCGCAAACTTTTCAGCGGTTTATGAGTAATACTGTTTTGCAAGGACTTGATTTTTTGTTCAATTATTTGGATGACGTCATTATTGCCAGTGAAAACGAAACCTTACACAGAGAGCATTTAAAGTTGATATTCGAACGTTTCAATACATTCGGTATCACTATCAATTTGAGCAAATGTAGTTTCGGACAGTCGCGCATAGAATTCTTAGGACATGATGTTAGCGTAGACGGTATTAGACCGATTAACACAAAGGTGGAGGCCATTGTCAACTTTCCAAAACCCGAGACAGTTGCAGATTTAAGACGTTTTTTGGGCATGTTAAATTTTTATAGGCCTCACTTACCAAATTTAGCTACGTATCAGTGCGAGCTTAATAAATATATGGTTAACGCGAAGAAAAACGACAGGACTAGGATTATTTGGACTGATATTGCGGAGAACGCTTTCGTGCAATGTAAGACAGGACTTCAAAAAGCCGTTACATTGACACATCCACTGCCCAATGTCCCTTTAGCCCTGATGACGGACGCGTCGAATACGTCAATAGGTGCAGTTTTGCAGCAGAGAGTTAAGGGTAGTTGGAAGCCTTTAGGGTATTTTTCCAAAAAACTTACGCCTACGGAACAAAAATATTCAACGTATGATAGAGAGTTGCTAGCGATTTATAAGTCTATCAAATATTTCCGTAAATTATTTGAAGGTCGACCTCTGACAGTGTATACAGACCACAAACCTTTGTGTCACGCTTTCTCTAAAATTGGTAAGGACGATAAGGAGACACCTAGAAGAACGCGACATCTCCTTTTTATAAGCGAATTTACCGTAGATATACAACATATTAATGGCAAAGATAATATCGTAGCCGATACATTGTCACGGTTGGAAACAATTTTTTGCCCGACTGTACTAGAGTTCGACGCGCTTGCTGATGAGCAAGCGAAAGATGAGTACTTATTGCAAATGACAAAACGACCGGTTAGCGACAGTAACATTAGATTTAAACAATGTATGTTACCTACAAGTAATAAACCAATTTATTGCGAAATTTCGACAAACGTAATTAGACCTTACATACCGAAAAGTTTCAGAAAAATTGTATTTGACAGTGTACACAGATTAAGTCACCCTGGTATTAGAACTACTCGTAAGATGGTCTCTAAGCATTTCTTTTGGCCCAGCATGAATAAGGATGTAGGACTGTGGAGTAAAGCCTGCATACAATGTCAGAGGTCAAAGGTCAATCGCCATGTAATGTCAGGGGTAGGAGATTTCACAGACGCCTCACGTTTTGAGCATATCCACGTAGACATTGTTGGTCCGTTACCAACGTCTCCACGTGGATATAAATACTTAGTTACAATTATAGATCGTTGTACGCGTTGGCCAGAGGCGTTCCCCGTACTAGAGATAACAGCGGAGGTAGTTGCGCGATGTATATATGAAGGTTGGATAGTCAGATACGGTTGCCCTGTAAGAATAACATCCGACCAAGGCCGACAGTTCGAGTCAAACTTGTTCACACGGTTAATGCAGTTCTTAGGTGTTAACAAAATTCGCACTACCCCTTACCACCCTCAGAGTAACGGTATGGTGGAAAGGTGGCATAGATCTTTAAAGGCCGCGCTTATGGCACGTTTGCAGGGCAGCACTTCGTGGATCGACGAATTACCCACGGTTTTATTTGGGCTACGCGCCGCGTTACGCTCAGATAGTGGAATAAGTGCAGCGGAATTAGCTTTCGGCAAAACTTTACGTTTGCCCGGCGAATTCTATGACGAGTCAAAGACCAGGGACCCCAATGAACCGTATAGTTTGGTAGAAAAGATTCGGGAGACTATAAGTAGTTACAAACCTACGCGAGATAAGCCCGGTACTAGAAAGTTATTCGTCTATTCGGAGTTGAAAAATTGTGAATTCGTTTTCGTTAGAGATGATGCTGTTCATAAGTCACTTAAGCCGCCATACGACGGACCTTATAGAGTATTGGAAAGAGGTCCTAAAGTTTTCAAAGTCCAGTTGCCCGGTCGCGAATCCCACATTTCAATCGATAGACTAAAGCCTGCGTTTGTAATAAAGGAACTTGACACTCTTGTTGACAATCAGTCAGTACCTAATGATAATAGTTATTGTACCCCGCAATTACTAGACAGCAATAAACGCACTTCGCAGGTGGTAGACGAGCAGGACAAAATGCTGATTAAGCCTAGAGTTACCAAGAGTGGGCGGGTGATACGGACACCCGTGCGTTTTAAAGAGTGATTAGGACTACGAGATATTTAGTCGCATTTTTTTTCTTAGTACAGTGATAACTCGGCACATTATAGGATATATTTTTCTTAGCAGCAGTAGTAATATGAGATACCCGCAGGCCGCGATGCATTTAAAATAATTCACCAAATGATGCCAAGGGACAAATTTTTGTAGACAACTATTTAGTAGTTTATACGATAATAGACATACAATGCGTTATTTAGGCTACGTATAACAAAATACACAATTTTTGAAACGTGCAGTACATTAATATTGTATACATTTGCAGTTTATTCAAGTCCCAGTCGGACATGTTAGTTAATATAAGTAAGCATTTTACCTATTTATATAAGGAGCATGCTTTAAATTTACTTCATTATTATTTCGAACACTAAGTTTAAGTGTACGTAAGTGTTTTATATGGCCATATTTACAATGGGAAAGGCACAGAGTAAAGAAGTCATTATTGCACAAAATGGTGCAAACGACGCTAGCCATAGCTCTGTGGAGCAAAAGTTAGAAATGTTTGGCATAGCAACTGCAAGTATATTCTGTATAATATTGTTAATCGGCGTATATTTCATGGTGAAAAAGTGTAATAAAGGCGCTAAAAGATGGGCCACGAACGCAATGAGGGGTGCAGTAGTAGACAGTCAGGCTAACAAGCCTGCAACAGTTCTATACGCCTGAATAAATATCAATGTTATTTGTGTTGTGCAGTGATTGTGTTTACCATTTAGTAATAAGTTATGGCTTGTGAGACATGTTCAATGAGCAGTGTAATTTGACACATGGGATGTTATTGTAACACGGACGAAGCGCGCACTCGTCATTGTTTTGTAATTGATATAATTATAAGTATACATAATTTTTATGTATGTACTTCTAAATATATTAAATTTTTTAATTGGTATTATTGTAAAAAAATGTTTTAAGAGGGGGAATATTGTAGGGTTTATATTGTGTCAGCAATTTATGTAAGCCTGCCGCGAGGCGCCTATACACTGTGTGATCACTCGTTCTGTGACACTATAGATTGTCAGACGTGTCAATAAATATTTACTAGAGAATGTTATCTATTATTTACAAGACTCTCATACGACAGGTACCTATTAGTATATACTGTGAGAGTTCCACTGGCTTGAGCAATATACATATACTGAGTTGTTTTACGAAAAGTACATTTCGCGAAAGCACATGTTATGTACTGACTATTCCATAGAAAGTTAATAGTAAATACATACGAACCTCTGACACAAACATGAAACCTCAATATACAAAATGCAATTTCCATCGTTCAGGACTACAAAAGATAGAGTGGATTATATCCACTCCCTGACGTATCCGGATCCGTTCGAATATTAACCTAATTTCTTTTGTTGGATCTGAATGCAACGCGCATTCGAAATCTGAATGAATTAGGATAGTCAGATAAAGAATTGTGTAATGCAACCAGTTTGCTAAGATCTGTAATTATTTTGTTTCGTCGAAATTGTCCCATGTTGGGCGCCAAAAGGAATTAGCGACAAATTTAATTATGCCTCATATCATTAGGATGGTTACCCTCACCTAAAACCCCTATAATGGGCATTGATAGTTAGCTATATCTATGATGCAAATATCTTGATTTGATAATGGTTAATAGACTATGCAATCGACTATATTTGAAGCTACCGACTCTATTGATAACGCCGATAATGCAATAACAGTTCGTTATTCGACACCTATTGTATAATCTCCTATTGCAGGCCAATATCAAAGACCGTTGTTAGTTAATCTATATCGATCCACTGCGGACGAGGCAACCGAATTCAGTAGTATCATATCACCGCATTATGGGTCAAACTTCTTGTTTAGACAAAATAGCACCTTATTAGATTATCCGGCTAAATATCGTGTATCTTTAGTCGCCAAAACAAAAATGCTCCTTTAGAAGCCATAGTTATACTATAAGCAATGAATGTAATTTAAAGCTCAAGAAATGTAAATCATAACAATAATAAAACTAATCACCTACTGTTAATGTTTTTTTTATATACCACTAAGAAGGCTCACAAGCATTCGGCCCACCTGAAGGTAAGCAGTCACCGTAAGCCTATAGCCGCTAGCAATACCAGGGATATCACTAACGAGTTTCCAAACCTGTTATTGATCTCTCAATCAGTGTTAGCAGTAGTGTTTCATAACGTCACGATATGCTTCTTCTAGACTTGTCTTCCTTTCTTATATCCATGTGTTGTGTTGTTATGAATAAATGTTTTTTCTTTCTTTTTTCTGTTATTTGACTGTGGTCTTCTGTAGAGGTACAGTCCCCATCCGGGCGGCTCCAATTTTAATGGGAAAATCCACGGGAGATTTGAATTCGCCCTACTGATTTTCTAGATTAGGGCATTCACATATACCTACAGACGGCCTACCTCGCGTCCTCCTTATCAATAATCGTTACGCCCTATTTAGTAAACCATCAATCTCTCACAGACTGCTACCATTCAAAGTTAATAAATATCTTAATCCAAACGTAAAATGATTTATGGAAGCTCAAATCTGAATGGGCAGTCCACTAACTGATTTATATTCGCCATTCGTTGGGAAAAAGTGCAAATTTATGCTAAGTGCATCAACATTTTGGCACTCAAAAGCACTCGTCCGTTCGTGCACTCCAGTTTTTAATGGTCGCGAAAATGGATGACTAAAATTTCTTTTTTTCTGAAGGTATTTTGTTATAGTACATGGAAGCTAGCACACGACCTCAATCATGATAAACGGCCACCATAGGCTACCAATGTATCACACTTGGCGCAGCGCTTCCTCGCGCAGGTAGATCGCGGACATTTTTGTCTATGTTTTGTACCAAAAGATGGCGCTGCTATGTAAACACTATATTATTAAAGCGCGCTGTAGAGAATCTCCGTCACGTATACATATTTATATATGAAGCTTATTGACATTCGATTCGTTGGATACTAAAACTGGAATAACCTTGTGTCTTATTTCACCACACCAAGATCAGTAGCCATAGCCTTAGCAAAAACAACTTAAGACTACTTATTCGTATCGCTTTCGACTATTTTGTATAAGCAATTGAACAGCGCCGCACCGGCGAAAAGTGGAATTATAAATTCGTATAAAATATTTGTCATTTTGAGATATACGTTTTCGAATACGTTTTTTTATACCACTAAGGTGGCACACAAGCGTACGGCCCAACTGATGGTAAGCAGTCACCGTAGCATATAGCCGCTAGCAATACCAGGGGTATCACTAACGCGTTGCCAACCCTGTTGTTGATAACTCACTGTACCAACAACAGCATTACAAACTAGCGCAGCATATTCTCATGAGCACTAGCGACTTGACTCACCGCAGAAACACAACACAGCACGAAAGTAGTGCTATTCTATCATGGTATCATCATCGCAGATGCCAGCCTTGATGAAGATAGGTATGTACAGTAGAATAAGGGTGAAATGGCGCTCTGTACTCTGCCCACCTGAAAAGGGACTCGCTGTGAAGGTAAGTAAACCAAATAATCCCGGTCCATACAATAACGCTCAAACAATGAGGCCAGTGACAATCCACCATCGAGAGTTTTCATCAAACGTCTAATGGCGGTCGCTTCCGTAGAACAACGGCGGAAATTGCAAATCTTGAGATTACTTCGTGAAAGTACCGCGCGACCTTAGGTGGTGTCTATTACACAAAGACGCGACGGTTATCTTCACATCGTATAAAATGAAGTCGCGTCCCTCCTCTTCCTAGATCTTTTAAACTACTCAACGGATATTAATTCAGTTTTCAGCAATAGATAGAGTGATTAAAGAGGAACGTTTGTATATAATTCTTTTAGGTTTTGTGTAACTCTTGCGAAGCCGGGACGGGTCGCTAGTTGTCACGCTGATACACTGAATAACTTTAAGAATTCATGATATTTTTATGATACTAGCTTTAGCCTGCGGCTTCGGTCACTTGGTTCTACCCCCTCGGACCCAATACATTTTCAGGGATGCAAATTATCCTATATGTTAATCCAGCTTATCAGCTACCTTCATTCTAAATTTCATACAATTACAATCTGCTGTTGAGGCTTGAAGAGGGTGCAAAACAAACATACAAACTTTCGTATTTATAATATAAGTGTGATAAAGAAAATTGAATATTATGTTAGGAGTGGAAGCAAACATTTTTTTTAATAACAATTACACATCTATTTGCTATATGGAAAATAGTTCCCAATCGGGCTGAAGTCTTATCACCTCATACATAAATGTACCTTGGTGTTTCATCTTGTTACCGCCACTGTATTTCCCTAACTAGTTTGACGATTTCGCGCCTTTTTATATAAATTCCCGAATCAACATAGGTAAATGGATACATAAAACAAATAGACAGTCAAACTGACAGTTACAATAACTCATATGTAACGCCCAATGTGGTATTGCTTTTAAGCGGTTTAAACGCAACGGTTTGAAACGCCGGCGCGTCTTTGTGCTAAGACTAGATCTTTAAGTGAAAATTGTAATAAGTATACCTACGGGAGAGTAAAAGGGAGTAAAAGATACTATTACGATCTTTGTTTTCACTGCAACTGTTGTTATATAGTAATTATGGGAAGAGCTTTCTCCATCATCATGATATTAAATTATGCAACAAAGTGCTTATATGAGCAAATGAGTTTGAATCTAATAGCATATTATTAGATTTACCTAATATTTCTTCCTAATGATATATTGTTTCTTTTTTTATTTATTATTTTTTCATATCTGTTGTGACAATTGTCTGTGACACAAGTGACGTCACGGGCCGGTCCCAACGGAAGAACAGCGCTGGTTGTCCTTCATACGCCAACCAGTACATGCTGAGTTGGGACCGTTTCATAGCGACACTATGTTCTTCTCCTACACTTGTCTTCCTTTCGTATATGTTTATGTGTTTTTATGAATAAATGCATGTTATTTCTTTTCTTTCTTTTCTAATACTGTGTACAATACTAAAAGAATCAAATTAAGTACATTTAAAACGATGAATATTTTAATTTAGTAAAATGAACAACAGTAGCTTTAGCAAAACAAACACTATTTAGAATTCGAAGGCGAATCAATTCATTAATTGTTTTATTGCCTTGTGTCGGTTTGTTTGTGGAATAAAAACCTACGGCAATAATCTATTGGAGTGTGGATTTTATTGATCTTCGTCATTCGCAAAACATACAAACTCTAGATCTAGATAGATAGTTTATTGTACACCAAAATCAATAGCAATGGAACATAAAATCCTACTAATATCTATTATAAATGTGAAAAATTTTAACAATGGATGTTTGTTGCTCAATCACGTAAAAACTACTCAACAGATTTGGATGAAATTTGGAACACACATAATTTATAACCTGAATTAACACATAGGATACTTTTTATCCCGGGAAAATGTTAGGTTCCTCCGGGATTCTAAGCTCAACGCGAAAGAAGTCGCGGGCAGAAGTAAATTATAATATTAATCGGTACAATTTTGACGGCCTTATCACAAGATATGATCTCTTCCAGACTTTAAAAAGTTTTATTTTTAGGATATGACGAGAACCGCGGGATAAGAGTTACATGCCATTATGTTCCAAGTCGCAAACGAAACTCTTTTAAAGAATACCTTTTCAGTGGGTTGAAGCTAAATTAATACAAAATGCATTTACAAGGCAAAGATACGTCTTTAAGGCTTTATGCACATAATGCCTTACGTCCTGTTTGAGAAGAGGAAGCACTGGGCACTCTTTGCATCTTTCAAAAGTGCCCTGTTCTTTGTTATGATTACATCGTACTAATATTATAAATGCGAAAGTTTGTGAGCATGGATGGATGTTTGTTACTCTTTCATTCAAAAACTACTCCACGGATTTGGATCAAATATTTTGTCTACCCGTGCGAAGACGGGGCGGGCAGCTAGTATAATATATAGCCTATGTTACTCAGTGATAATGTAGCTTTCGAACGGTGAAAGAATTTTAGAAATCGGTCCATTAGTTTCGGAGCCTATTCAATACAAACATACACACAAACAAAAATACAAATATTTCCTCTCTATAATATTAGTATAGATAAGTATAAACTGTATAGCCCGGAAAACATTTAGTTTCTCCCGACAACAAAATTGAAACGAAAGGAAATTTCAAATCAATATTATTGAATTTGGTATTTTCAACTTGTGTCACAAAATTCGTTGGCATCTCAATACCGACAGAGAGACAGATGAAACAGAGCATCGGATTAAGACACGCCTCGTTAGCTCCGTCGCCGGTTCAGTTGGAATTTGATTACTTGGAAACTGAGAAGACTCGCTATTCAATGTGTAACTAGATTGGTAGTTTTCTAAGAGCAAAATCAACGTAACTACTATCACAAGTATATTTTTACCCGACTACGTGGAAGCGAATTACTAATCTATATCTATACTAAAGAGGAAAGATTTGTATTTATGTGGGTTTGTATTGAATAGGCTCCGAAACTATGGGACCGATTTCAAAAATTCTTTCACCGTTAGAAAGCTACATTATCACTGCGTAACATAGGCTATATATTATACTAGCTGCCTGCCCCGGCTTCGCACGGGTAGACAAAATATATTTGATAAATGTCTACCCGTGCGAAGCCGGGGCGGGCCGCTAGTAAGATATACGTAAACAAATTCACTTTTTATACCACTAAGGTGGCACATAAGCATAAGGCCCACCTGATGGTAAGCAGTCACCGTAGCCTATAGCTAGCAATACCAGGGGTATCACTACGGGTTGCCAAACCTGTTGTTGATGGGGAGTCACTGTGCTAGCAGCATTACTGCTCAGCGCAGCGTATCCTCGTGTTGGCAACCTTACCTTCCGCAGAAACACAACACTACATCAGTGTAGTGTTATTTGACTGGGGTGTACTGTAAGGTGTCGTGTTGGCAACCTTACCTTCCGCAGAAACACAACACTACATCAGTGTAGTGTTATTTGACTGGGGTGTACTGTAAGGTGTCGTGTTGGCAACCTTACCTTCCGCAGAAACACAACACTACATCAGTGTAGTGTTATTTGACTGGGGTGTACTGTAAGGTGTCGTGTTGGCAACCTTACCTTCCGCAGAAACACAACACTACATCAGTGTAGTGTTATTTGACTGGGGTGTACTGTAAGGTGTCGTGTTGGCAACCTTACCTTCCGCAGAAACACAACACTACATCAGTGTAGTGTTATTTGACTGGGGTGTACTGTAAGGTGTCGTGTTGGCAACCTTACCTTCCGCAGAAACACAACACTACATCAGTGTAGTGTTATTTGACCGGGGTGTACTGTAAGGTGTCGTGTTGGCAACCTTACCTTCCGCAGAAACACAACACTACATCAGTGTAGTGTTATTTGACTGGGGTGTACTGTAAGGTGTCGTGTTGGCAACCTTACCTTCCGCAGAAACACAACACTACATCAGTGTAGTGTTATTTGACTGGGGTGTACTGTAAGGTGTCGTGTTGGCAACCTTACCTTCCGCAGAAACACAACACTACATCAGTGTAGTGTTATTTGACTGGGGTGTACTGTAAGGTGTCGTGTTGGCAACCTTACCTTCCGCAGAAACACAACACTACATCAGTGTAGTGTTATTTGACCGGGGTGTACTGTAAGGTGTCGTGTTGGCAACCTTACCTTCCGCAGAAACACAACACTACATCAGTGTAGTGTTATTTGACTGGGGTGTACTGTAAGGTGTCGTGTTGGCAACCTTACCTTCCGCAGAAACACAACACTACATCAGTGTAGTGTTATTTGACCGGGGTGTACTGTAAGGTGTCGTGTTGGCAACCTTACCTTCCGCAGAAACACAACACTACATCAGTGTAGTGTTATTTGACTGGGGTGTACTGTAAGGTGGAGGTACAGTCCCCGGTCGGCCGGCTCCAATTTAATGGGAAAACCCACGGGAGACCTCTATTCGAATTTCTAGTAGGGGAGCCGCCTTTAATTTTAAATTTATTATTATTTGTTGTTATAGCGGTAACGAAAAACCTACACATTCATTCAAACCTACACAAGATTTCAACCGACTACCTATTACGGTTCATGAGATACAGTCCGATGACAGACAGACAGACGGACGGACGGACGGACGGATGGACGGACGGACGGACGGACGGACGGACGGACAGCGCCTTAGTAATAGGGTTCCGTACCCAAAGGGTAACCAACGGAACCCTAATGCAAATACTCTTAAGGAAAGGTTTTAGGGTCGACAACGCGCGAGTGATACCCCTGGTGTTGCAAGCGTCCATAGGCTACGGTGACCGCTTACCATCAGGCCGGCCGTATGCTTGCATGCCATCTCGGTGGTATAAAAAAGGTGAATAGTACACGTAATCCGTGCATATGTATAAAGGGATATATATGTATGAGGGGCTTGAAGCAAAAATTATTAGTATTGAATTTGACAAGAGTGAAATGGAGCGCTAAACTTTCTGAACCGTTCTGTTATAGAGGAACGGCGTCAGGATAAGTAAGGTATTTGGCGGGAATTAGGCGGAGTGGTTGAAATGTTTTCCAGTGTCTCGCCTAAATTGTGTTATAATGAGCTTTAGTGTTTATTTTCAGTGTCATTATGTGCAGTAGAGTTTTATTTAGTAACTGATTTATAGGAAAATTGAAAATAATGCTGTAATATGGCCTTTGTGTGAAGTGATCTATCATTTTGGTCAATAGGTTACCTCTGACTGAAGGCATGTTACGATCTGCTACTGCCGCGAATTGTCTCCAGAAACTCCCATATACATTAAAAATCATGACACTAGGCATTTTAATTCAACATAATATTGAGAAACTTGATAATACTCTAACAGTCGACACTGACAAAAATAGTTCTTGATGAGTAGCGATTGCCGTAGTTAAGAAGAAGTAGAAGAGGATAATAAAGCTGTGAACATTTCTGCCTGACGAGCATGTATGAAGAGACTGATCAATGTATAAGTTGCAAAAGAGGTGTGCATTGTTCAAGTCAATAGTGTGGCGCTCTATACTCTCTGCCTACCACTTCCGTGGCCTTGTATTAGGACACTTAATAACTAATGTAATTTGATGACGATGTCCTGGGTGGCAATGCATCCTGCTACACGCAGAAGTGACGCTTACCATCAAACAAATATCACTCCACTCTATATCAAGACAGAATGGAGAAACAATATTTCACTGACATAGTTATCGATTCCTTCACCATTCAATCAATGATTTCATTGACCCTAATTCCAAAATTCTTATTTTTATATTTATAAAAAACTTACATGTGTAATCCCAGCTGTCTTGATCGTTTTTGAACACGTTCAATCTTTCAGGCTGAAACAAGAAAGAACATTGTTAAATAATATATATACAGAAAAATATAACATACAGCCGAACATATTGGTGCGAATATTAGACATACATATTGGTGCCGATTCTGTTGTACAAAATCACTAAACTAAAAACTAATTTCAGTCTTAACTAAACCAATTTGACAGTACTAAAAGTATTGCCATCCTTATTTAACTCCTCAAATGAGAAAGGGATAGTACATACAGCGCTACGTAACAATGTACAGTATTGTACTGTAGGTGCTGGTAGCATGAACATCTAACGACTGCGTATTCGAAAACGTAACCCTCAAAATGTAAAAAAAACATACGAATTTCTAGTTCCACTTTCCGCCGACGCACCGCTGTTCATTTTCCTATACAAAATAGTCGAAAGCGATACAAATACATAGTCTAAAGTTGTTCCTGCTAACGCTATTGCACAACCACAGAAACAATTGAATCCGATACTCATCAGCACACACACATGTATCTATTAACGTACGTATGTGCATATAATCGTACACATTCTCCGCGTGGCGCATCCTACACTTGCGGACACGAAAACGGAACCCTTATAAAAATTATAAAATAATGTTCTTCAGTACCCGAAGGGTAACCAACGGAACTTTATTACTGAGACATCGCTGTCCGTCCGTCCATCCATCTGTCGGATAATTTGGTTAAGTACTAGTGCTACGCGGGACAGGTCGCGGGGAAATCTAGTAGCGTATGATTATAGTTCGGGGATAGAGTAGCATAATTTTTTAATCAGATCATTTGGTTCCAGATATTTTTTTATTTGTATGTAGGTGCATAAATAAGGTACTCATTCCATTCATCTATGTATACGTTTACAGTATTGATTTTGATTTAAGCTTCGTTTACAATAATAAAAATATAATTTATTATAAGCGTCCATAGGCTGCGGTAACTGTTTACCATCAGGCGGGCCGTATGCTTGATTGCCACCTTAGTGGTATAAAAAAAATTAGAAATCCGAATTATAATATTTTGAACACCCCACTTTTGCTTCTTTTAATTCATCAATATCACCATACATGCCCACCGGTTCCGAGTACTCTTTACTTTTCCATTGAGTACTTCGACAATTTGAACAAGAAAGTTGGACCTTGTCCCTCCACGACTTCTTCCACTCAAATTCGCATTGTATATCTGTCAGTCTTTCATCACTCATTCCTTCTATATGTCAAAACCATTGTAGCATTCCCTCAGTATTTCGCGTATTCAAACAAACGGAACAGTTAATTATCGCAAACGTGATACGAGTAACGTGATGTCTGACGGTGTAATTGTGTATATTAATTAGCATAATACTCTCAGAGAAGTACCTACTGCGCTAATTATTATTCACTGTCACGACAGACATTATTTATGGATGGAGATAGTGTACTTACATCTATTAACCGTCTTTAAAAAAGAGGAGAGGAGTTACATGGATTTCTGTAACGTTTTTGGACCGATTATTTAATCAGTATGGGCTCGGTTGGATGGGGTATATAATAAAAGCCAAGACATAGTAACTTAACCATTTAAAAAGATGTGATGGCCTTGTTGTTGAAGCAACGGCCTATCATCTTCTGATGGGCCCGGTTCAAAGCCCCGACTTGTACCAATGAGTTTTCAAAGCTTAATTACAGTGATTTATCACATGAGCTTACGAAAGAGAAGTAGGGCGAAATGGGATCTTCCGTGGGTTTTCCTATTTAATTTTGACCCGTAAACTGTACCTCCCAGCTTACAGAAGACCGCAGTCAAATAAAACTACTTTGCTGTAGTGTTGTGTTTCTGCGGTAAGTAAGGTTATCAGTGCTCCACGAGGATACGCTGCTAGTAATGGTGCTAGCACAGTGAGTCCACATCAACAATAGGGCTGGGAACGCTTTAGAGATACCCTTGGTGTCCACCATTAGGTGGGCCATACGATTGTGAGCGCCACCGTAGTGGTATAAAAAAATAATCGTCGTCCCAATGTATTGCTAGCAACTGTTCGGCGCACAAAGCAACGACATAAACAATCTGAAGCAGGTTTATCTCGACAGCAATTTTGCACTTAGCACTTCAATGGCACAGAGACAAAGTTGGTTCACTTACAATGCACTGACAGATAAAAGAAAGAGATAGAGCTACACAAAGCTCCTAGCTTTAAGTTTAATCAAAATTAGATTAGTTTTCACTGGCTATGCACACTCAGAGTATTCATCGCTTTAGATATAAATTGATACCTTATTAGGGCTCCGTACTACTAAAACTCCGCTGTCCGTCCGTCTGTCTGACAGCGGGCTTTATCTCATGATCCGTAATAGATAGACAGTTGAAATTTTCACAGAATGTATATTTCTGTTGCCGCTATAACAAATTATAATAAATAAAAAAGGGGACTCACCTTCTAGAAACGGTTTTAATTGCTTTTTTGCTCGATCTTAATAATGGCAACAAGTAGAACAAGTAGGCACACGGTTTGTATAGCTATATTCGCAAAACAAAGAGCGAATGTAATATAACAAACTTATTGTCTAGTATAAAACTTTCAGTGTTCTCCACGTAATTCACGTACCGTAAACTTAAATGAAAGCAAACAGCGCTTGTAACAAAACTACCGTACAAATGTGTAATCTCATTCACTTCCATCAAACAATTCATACATTCCAGCTACAAAGCTACAGAGAGACAATGCTCACTGCAAAACGAGAGCTATTCCGCGCTAATCACCACATCACATAGCGCTTAGTGAGTTGGCGGGGAGTGAGTGATTGCTTGCGTGCAGTTTTGCTGGCACGATGTGTATAAAACGTAAAATCTACCAGAGCAAGCAGAATTAACTGCAGCAACATATTTTTTTTTATACCACTAAGGTGGGCACGCAAGCATACGGCCCACCTGATGGTAAGCAGTTACCGTAGCCTTATAGCCGCTAGCAATACAATAATTGTTAATGAGGACTCACTGTTCTAAAAGCATTAAAACTAACTCACTCTTGACTTGCACGCCTCATTTATTGATCACACATTCAGCGATCTCTTCATACATGTCCCTTAACGCTTGTTTGCCACCTTAATACATTTACATACACGCTTGTTAAAGCAATTATTTACATTAGGGAATCAAAATAACAAATCACACTTCGAATACACAAACATTGAATCCCTTGCGTTCCTTCAAACATTTCGACATGAGTAAACAAACTGATATCAGCCACATCAAAGACTGAATCATTTTCTTTCTTCGCTAGCAATACATACATTGATTGCTCCGCTAAATAAATATTTGACAATTAAACAAGTTCTATGCATATTTATCTATTTATAACTGAGGGACGTTAAATATATCATCATTATATAGACTTGTATCACTACGTATAAGACAAAGTCGCTTCTCACTGTCTGTCTGTGTGCTTAGATCTATTAAACTACACAACGGATTAGTAGGATAAGGTTTTTTTAATAGGTGGAGTGATTCAAGCGGAAGGTTTTTCTGTATGTTCATTAAGGTTTTGTTAAATGTATGTCTGTGCCAAGGATACTTGTATGAGATCAAAACCCGAGTGTCGCCAACGCGCGAGTGATATCCCAGGTGTTGCAAGCGTCCATAGGCTACGATAATCATTTACCATCACGCGGGACGTATGCTTGTTTGCCACCTTAATGGTATAAAAAAGTATGCATCGCATGGTAACCAAATGGTATGTATATGCACTTCTACAGTTCCACAGCTTGAGTATCGTGGAGAACAATAAAAACTTCATTCCAGGAGCTTATTTAAGTTGCAAATAAGAGCTTTTATGCCATTTACCGAGTCGCATTTATCTCATTCGTATGCAGGGATTGTCAACCTCGCCGAGAAAATTCTAAATATTAACTCTTAATTCTACGTTTCACGACTCCATTTGCATCGCAAGAGTGGGCAAAAATAAGATTAAAAATTGTAACAGACTTCTGTACATAATTTATCATCTAAATTAACGTACCTACATAGCATATCTTTATGTAAAGGTAAATGCTTTTTGAAATAGACACCTATTCTTTGATAGTAGGTAATTACATACTTAAACAAAACAAAAACCGAACTTAACCTACCTACTTATAGATAAAAGATCAGACCCAAACCGGAATCATGCGGGAGCGTGCCAAGAATGCTGGCAGCTTTGCCACAATTGCCACGCTGGATAGCAATGCTGATTCTCTGAGCGAGATATGTTCCAGCACGCCTGTCACGAGAAGCCTCAACCAGCCGACGTGAGACCTCTTTAAAATGCTGAAGAATATGTATTAAATTCTCTAGAAATCCTATAGGAAGTTGATATATTTAAAAAAAAAAATTCGATAATTCCTTTAAAATTTACGAATTATTTTGGAGCAAAAATATCTTCTATTGACATGTATAGAACACGTCAAATCCCTCACGGTCACTTCACTCTTGACCTGAACACCTCTTTTGCTTCTCCTACATTTGGCAATCTCTTCATACATTCCAATTTACCTATCCGTGTTTTTGTATTGGTTCGACGGTACCCTAAGAATTAACGTACAGACCGCATGACTCGCGTGTCGCGGCGCTAATGTTTATTTCCTTACAATCGTAAGTTGAACGTTTTTCTAATTTTTGTTTTCGCTCTTTTACTAAACGACCTTTTTATTGCGTTACATTCAAGGGGAATGGTTGGGGAGCCCTGGTGTTACTTAAATATGCCCGTGTTGTGTGTGAATAATTCATTTGCTACGGTTTTGTTTGCATTTTAGGGACTTTATTTAGCTGTTCAATTTTTTAACGAGTTTGTGGAGTATGCCTATTTCATAAAAACCTTCATAATTAGTACCTTCTTGCTGATCTACATACACATATTTATATATCAGCGTCGATGGATTTCTTGCGCGTAGTACTCGAATGTATGGGTCCGGCCTAGCTGCGAGCCGGCGCGAATTAAATCGAGCTCGCTAGATTTGCTAGTTTTGTTAGCTCGGCTGGGCACGACGCAGGCGCAGCCGAACGCTTGCAGTATGCCATGTTTTTTTATCTGTTTGTCAGCGTAATATCCTTTGTAAAATGGATAAACCGATGTGCTGTCTATGACAATATCTAAGTCTGTTTTATTACTGTTACCTACTGCCATATTGTTATTATTATTGTTTTTTTTTCTTTTTTGCTCTCTGTTGTGACGTCACGAGCCGATCCCAACGGAAGATCAGCGCTGGCTGCCATCTAGTTGCTGAGTTGGGACCGTTTCATAACGACACTATGTTATTCTTCTACAAATGGAACACAACACAACCCTCCTCCTGGCGCACTAGGGTAAAATTTACTCTTTTTTTAATATACTCGTACTGTTTTCCCTATTCCGGTGCTAATCTCTAAACAACGTCACTTTACATGTAGGTCGGTCTGTGGTGCAGATTTGGAACATCTCAAGTACAAAACCCATCGACTTAGCCCTTTAAATCCTGAACAACGTTAAGTTTAACCTAAAGGGATGCTACACAACTTTGACAAACCGTAAAATCCGAAACTTTCGGATATCCGAAAACAAAAATATAACTTTTCATACATTTAACTTTTTTCATTATTTGAATCTGCTGACAAATACGTAAATATCCCAAACGATCCATATAAAGTTAAACAATGTTCGTTAATGCCATTAATGCCATTCGGGTCGATTGACAACCCTGTTGTTGATGAAGGCTCACTGTGCTAGCACCATTACTACTAGCCCAGCGTATCCTACATCACTTTCACTAATAAGTATAAAATAAATTGGCTTCCCGCTGTCTGTCTGTCCCTATGTTTGCTTAGAACTTTAAAACTACGCAACGAAATTGGATGCGGTCTTAATAGTTTAATAGAGTGGTTCAAGACAAGGTTTTTATGTAAGCTTGTGCCCGCGACTACGTCCGCGTTGATCTTAGAATCACAGAGGAATCTAAAATTTTCCCGGGATAAAAAGTACGTGTATCCCATGTGTTAATCCAGATTATAAATTAATTGTGTTCCAAATTGTCACATCAAAACACAAATTACATCAAAGTAATATCCGAAATCCTGATATACCTACCAGCCCTACTGTGAAGTACAAAACGCGTACATTGTATCAGCTTCCGTAGGGTCAGCGTAGCCCGCCATTGTCCCTTCCAAGCGTTTGTTGAAGGGCTTCTGCCCTTAATGTAGGACAACAGGTGACTCGATAAACGGTGGACTTGTATTATAAGACTTAATTTATCCGAATATATTCAGTATATCGCCAGCACTCAAACGTTTCATTTCTCCTTAACCAGACATCCTTACATGGCGACCCTGACAAGATTGGTTTTTCTTCACTATGTTCACGCGAAACATTCTATTTTGTGGACAACAACATACTATATAAACAACTTAGGGATAGTAGCATTTTATTAGTGAAACTTTTTGAATCAGTGAAGTAGCTTTTAAGATACAAACAAATTTGCCTATTTATATCATTAGCACTAGCTTTTGCCAGCAACTTCACCTGATCTTTTAGCCTTCAGATAAAATATACTCGATATAATTTTACTAGGGATAGATGATCTTTTTCATAGGGATATTTTTTTAAAAGGATGCTTCAGAGATTGCCCCTACCAGATAAATTTAAAAAATACACAGGATATGCAAACATCTTAAAGCTGGTAACCGCTTACCATCAGGCGGGCCGCAGTAAGTTTGCCAACTTAGAAGCATAAAACAAATCTATTTTTTTAAATCTTCTCAAGTTCAAACCTTACCGAGTCTCACTAAAACCATTTTGTAAGCAAGCACATAATAAGTAAAAAAAAACATGGATCCGTTCATAACCCCTGTGATTAATGTACCGCGCTGTATACGCTCGGGAAATATGACATGTACCCATTGTGAGAGCACCCTGTAAAAGCTTACCTGGCTACGTCAAAAGACGACAATATTTATAGATTTTTGTGTTGCTCGCGACAATTTTTCCCGTTGAGGATAATGGGAGGTGATATTTGTTTCTGTTGTATTTCTCTAAGGTTTATTTAACAGGTTTTCGTCACCTTTTTCAGTAGATATATTTTATACAGCATCACTTTGATCATGAATAACAAGATAAGTATTGTCTACATTGGATGTTATAATTTATATTAAAAATCTACACTAATACTATAATGATTTTTTTTTTTAAATCACAAAATTCAAAAATACCTTTTTTTATTCTTTCACAAATATAATACCATATTATCACTGAACAACATAAGCTATTTATTATATTGCTACGCGGGAAAAGTCGCGGTGAAAATGCTAATCTAGTAATGGGTAATAAGTTTAAATCGCGGGCGAAATAATTTAAAACAAGCTAATTTCCACTATACGTTGCTAAGAACCTTGATATTTAAAAAATAGCAAATCAAAATGGGTCAATTTAATTTTGAGAAAAGTAATTATACCGTCGGGGTAACACTTTCAAACTGAGAAAATAAATCTTCACGCCTTTCCTCAGAACTAACTGTGACTAAAACTATATATTATTTAGTCTCACCTATTCATAGAACAATCAAAATGTTGTACCAAACCAACCGATATTGTATCATTTACTCAAAACCAGATTTCAACACGACCGTCCACCACAATGTCTAAATCACTGTTTGCAAATGAACTGAACTGAACAGAAATATATTCGAAATTCGAACGCAATCTTTTTTATTTGTACCGGCTGCGGCTGGTTTGTAAACTGCCAGTTTAATATGACAGGACTTTGCAAATAGCGGACTTGGAAACCCACCTTTTAATTAAAACGTTTTCGTTTTAAAATCAGATTTTGTGGTGATTCTGTTGAGCTTGAAATACATTCAAAGCCCCATTGGTAACTAAATTGTTCCTATAAAATCGACAATGGAGCACTAAAAATAGAAGCAGTGCGAAGCCTATCTTTGACAATAGCCTCAAATGAAGCCGGTTAGGCCGGCCGCCTTTTCAGACTTTTTCTTTCGACCGCTAAAGCCTCCTGTACAAAGGACATGAATACAAGCAGAATTAAACTGGAACGGATTTATTTTAAGCTCGTAAAGACCTCAATGGAGAGAAAATGAAAGACCACGTATTCTGTATTTTTTTCGTTGTCGTCTGACACACAACCTTCTAATTACAGCCTACCATTTCAAAATTCAAAATCAAAAATCATTTATTCAGTTTAGGCCTCAATAAGGCACACCCTTCTAATAACTGCCTACCGATGCAAAATTCAAAATCAAAATCAAAAATCATTTTTTAAGTTTAGGCCCTAATAAGGCACTTATGAATGTCTAAATTACCACCGGTTCGGAAAAAAGCCACCTGCGAAGAACCGGCAAGAAACTCAGTGCTCTGTCTTTTTTTATCATGTAACAATCATGATATTATAACTTTTTTTTTTGGCACAGCGACATATGTCTTGGTATAGCTCTAGTACCTACCTAATTAATAAAACATATCAGTGTCCCTCCATCCAGCTACTAAGTGGCTGGTAACACGACATCACAACAAAGGTACACAGTTTGGCAGCCACTTAGCTTGGTGTCCGTTGCAACTTAAATACACTACTTTACAAGTTTACATGTGTATAGTAAATAAAACCGCCAAGTGCGAGTCGGACTCGAACACCCAGGGCTCCGTACTAAAAACAAACTAGGTTTGTTCAAGCATTTCATGCGTCTAGTTGTTGCCATTATTAAGATAAAGCAAATAACGCTAAAAACTATACGTCCTTACTAGAGGATCCATCTCTTTTATTTTTTTTATTTTTGTTGTTATAGCAGCAACAGAAATACATTGTCAACTGTCAACCTATTACGGATCATGGGATACTGCCCGCTGACAGACAGACGGACGGACAGCGAAGACTTAGTAATAGGGTTCCGTTGGTTATCCATTCGAGTACGGAATCCTTAAAAAGAGCAGAAGATCCTCACAGCTCAAGGAAAGTCTTCACCGCTACGAAATGTCGGAGATTTTATTAAGATATTATAAGTAGTTACAGGTAATAAACTATACGTGATGCGTGTGCCAAATTTCATCCAAATCCGTTGAGTAGTTGTTGCGTGATTGAGCAACGAACATACATCCATTCTCACAAACTTTCACATAGGCATTAGGATTAATATTAAAAAAGATCACTCACCTTAGCAAATTCAATTTTTAATGTACAGCATCCGGAGTATATGTCGCACCCGTGCAGCGCCTCTTTCGCCCGCGTCGCCGACTCCACACTTTCAAACTTGTGACCGCGAGTTAAGGATCATATTGCATTGAAAAAATAACCACATGAAACATGAAAAATACATATGAACATAACTAGCTTTTCCCGCTTCGCCCGCGGGTTTCTACTGTCCCTCGGGTACCACACAATTTTCCGAGATAAAAAGTATCCTATATTACCATATATACTCTTTATCCAGCTGATAAGCTCGCTCCATTCTAAATTTCATGCAAATCCACTGATTTCATGCAATGAGGCGTGAAGAGGATACATACACACACACTATCACAAATATAAACCATAAATACATAGAAATATAAATAGATACAAAACAAGTAGGTATTTATTTTAAGCCACGCTTTTATTATCTCATAGGAATGTAGATAGTTTGTAGAAATGATCTAAATTTATCAACGTCTATATTGGATTAAAAAATGCGGCATTGAAGTGGTGCTAATTTGACTGAAGCTTGCAATAATCGCTCCCCGCTCCGCCTATGCCCGCGCCGACACTGACGCCACACCGCACACTTTTTACCAATCGAATACATCAAAGCTTGTATAAAGATGTTATATTTGTTTTTACTCTATTTTTGATGGATTATCCCATTAGTGGTAAAGTAAGTCTGCTATGTATCAAATAATATGCTTTCAACGAGTTACCACGTACCGTGGGTGGGATAGTTTATCGATGGAGAACATTTTAGTATAAGGTCACGGCGGTCACGCCGTGTTTTGTGTTAACATAAGCATTCGTTTGCCGTCATTTAATTTCATCATACTAGACTCGAAAAGAATATTATATAACTATACTAGCGGCCCGCACGGGTAGACATTTATATCAAATATTTTGTCTACCCGTGCAAAGCCGGGGCGGGCAGCTAGCCTATGTTAATCAGTGATAGTGTAGCTTTCTAACGGTGAAAGCATTTTTGAAATCGGTCCAGTAGTTTCGGAGCCTATAGACATTTATCAAATATTTTGTCTACCCGAGCGAAGCCGGGGCGGGAAGCTAGTATAATATATAGCCAATGTTACTCAGTGATGATGTAGCTTTCTAACGGTGAAAGAATTTTTGAAATCGGTCCAGTAGTTTCGGAGCCTATTCAATACAAACAAAAATACAAATCTTTCCTCTTTATAATATTAGTATAGATTTACTTGTGGTTGCAATTAAGGCGATACCGAAGTGCGCTTCGTCACTAAGCTTCCAAAAGCTTGTAATATTAAACTAACTTTTCATACATTCATTTTCATAAAAACTTTCAACCCCTATTTTACCCCCTTAGGAGTGGAATATCCAAAAATCCTTTCTTAGTGGATGCCTACGTCATAAAAGGATCGTACTTAATATGTCTGTATAATTTCAAGTCTCTAACTCCAGCCGTTAAGGAGGTGCGTTGATATGTCAGTCAGTCAGTCAGCTTCTTTTATATTTACAAAAGATACGAATTTGAATCTGAATATTTTTTATTATTATCTAATTGGTTGCGTATGAAACACGCCATTAAATCATGATAATATCTCTAATCACATACAAATCCCTCGATATAAAACCGGGTTATTCGCTGTTCACAATCCCCAAACATCTGTAGAGGGGACGAGATAACAGAAATCTATCTCAATTTGAATACCCAACGATCAAACTGTTATTACGGGAACAAGTTTGGAAGACATCAGATATTCAAGCGAATGGCGTTCTCAAAATGCTACCAACTTTATGTTGCGACAGGGTGGGGTTGCAGTGTGAGCGACTAGCGGGTTTCTACTACACACATTTAATTTTTATCTTTCAAATTTTATCACACTATACATTTTAACATTAAGTACGCAGAATATTACAATCTGACGACGCAGATAGCTTAGCATTTGGTTCACTTCCAGGGTAGCTGGTTTAATTTTCATACCAACAGAATCTAAATATATAAAAAATAATCCCAATTTCCCTCGGTAACGGCATCGCGCGTGAACGACTGGACCGATTTCACTAATTCTTTTTTTTGTATTTGTACGGTGGGAGAAGGTTCTAATATTTTTTTTGTGTTTAAAGAGAACCGGAACATTTTAAATTTCGGGGTAAACTAAAGGTTATTTTTTATATGATATATTTGACAAATGACTTCATAGCTAAGACAGGGACAACATCTGTCGGGGCAGCTAGTATATAATACAAACAAGTATGTAGTTCTTTATTTATTCAAATACAGATATCTCCTATTCTTAATATTAAGAGCTCAATTTAGGTGATCTTAGTATGGTAGTTTTATCTGTTCACACGCTTCTTGAAGAATCCTTTGCTTACCTATTAAAGCTTTATTTTTTGTATCAAATTCTACTTCACAGAAACACAAGGTATCTAACATCTCCTTATAATTATTGTAACACCGTTTAACACCGCTGAATAATGTATGCCATACCATTATCAAATATAGCAGCAATTTAACTATTCACGACCATGAATAAAATACAAAAGCTGAACGCTTTTCTCAACACCCCACTCTCAATTTTCCGTTATACAATTCGGTAGCGAAACTTCAAAGTAATTTGAATAATTCCCGCGCGGAGACAAAAAATGTAATTATGAAAACGCCTTTATTAATTCTTGGTGTTGACGTTATTAAATAATGATTATGTACATATTTAGATTTCGTGTCAAAAACGGGGAACTTGGTCTACCTTTATTGGCCGTTATTACGGACTACTTTGATGTACAGAATACTGCAGTCAAATAACACTACTTGATGTAGTGTTGTGTTTCTGCGGTGAGTAAGGTGCCAGTGCCCCACGAGTATACGCTGCGCCTGTAGTAATGCTCATAGCACCGTGGGTCCTCATCAACAAAAAAGGTTGACAACGAGTTAGTGCTATCCCTGGTATTGCTAGCAGCTATAGGCTACGGTGACTGCTTACCATCAGGTGGGTCGTATGCTTGCGTGCCACCTTAGTGGTATAAAAAAACCTTTAACCGAATTTTTATTTACTTTAAAGTTTTTTGATTGGTGGTATCTAATTAAATGTAATTTATTAAAAGGTTTTCACAAGTAAAATGCATAGACGATTTAGGCCAGTTAGCTTACATAAGGGCAGGGCACATAGCTCGTAGAACGGATGGCGGATGGGGCCGTTAAGTTATAGAGTGAAGACCACGCACTGGAAAACGCAGCGTCGGGCGGCCCCCCACTAGATGGACCAATGACCTGATAAAGGTCGCTAGCAAGCGTTGGATGTGGGCCGCTTTGAATCGGCCATTGTGGAAATCTATGGGGGAGGCCTTTGTTCAGCAGTGGACGTCTACAGGCTGCTGGTGAGCTTTCATAAATGAGTCCAAAAAAACAACTGACTAATTTAAATATAATATAATAATAGTATAAAATATAATAAAATAAATAAAATATAATAAAATATAATAATAGAACTTAAAACACAAACAGTGTTCTGATCGCTACGAACAATCGAATCACGTTGTCATTTATTGATATGACCTTTATGACATTTACTGATTTAAATTATGGCAAGAGCCTCATAATTTCCGATATAATTTGAGTTTGAACATTTCACAGCATCAATGACCTACCCCTTGCTATTTATAGAGGATCATAAATTGCGAAGGAGGTGTAATCTTTGATGTGAAATACAACGGTACAAAGAACCTTTAAATATAAACGCCTTACAAGTTACTCAGATAAATAGATTTCATGCTTAACTCAAGTTATTTTAGCGTAGAAGCCTTCGTAAAATCCATTAAAAATACATTTAATATACGTAAGATAAAATTCAAGACAGGTCACATCTTATCATTTATATCTGTATAAATACGTTTATTTCTATATAACCGACTATTTAACCAACGTAAATTAATGTTATTTGAATTCACCTTAGGTTTTTTTCAATTTTTTATCTCATAAATACAGGATTGCTTTTTTTGCCTGCTATTTATAAGAAACATTATTTTATCATTTAATCCAAATTTAAGGCTCATATCTTAATTGACACATTTAAAATCGGTTCATAATCTTGGCCTAGAAATTATTTGCAAGTGAGTATGAACGGGTCGCTACATAACTAGCGCAATTACGCACGTCCGTTTAGTGTGAGGATCAATGCACTAATGATCTTACGACCCACCTGACGCCAGATGGCGCATCACACATCGATATGTTGCTCAGAGAACTTTTTTATAGATTTTGCCACATGCAAAATTTATTACATGAATATAATTGAAAATATCTGAATAACAATTACAGACAAATAACTGTCATTTAAAATAACCTCACATCACACACAGGAAAGGTGTGAACATTGATTTATTTGGAGAGATACCGATTGCAAGCATCTAGTTATTGAGATAAGCGCTTACGAGTACACTACACGCTTTTTTATTTTATTGATTCCACTAAGGTGGCAAACAAGCATAAGGCCCACCTGATAGTAAGCGATTACCGAAGCCTATGGACGCTTGCAACACCAGGGGTATCACTCGCGCGTTGCCGACCCTTCAGAAATCTCTTCACACCCTTCTTGAAGGTGGTAATCATGATATCTAATATATAACTATGTATTCAGTTAGAAAATACTTCAAACCTGCACATTCTATTCTGAATATCATATTTATTAATCACAACACCTCCATGCGCTACGGTGTAACATCCATCCAAATTGAAACAGCCCACATGTTCCAAATACCGCAGATAAATTTATATCGGCCGCATAAATCACACGCATTTGTATACTATTTCACCATTCAATGAGTCGTCAAATTAAACTCTAAACATTAATCAGAAACCATCACAGGAAATGTCCGGAGTGAGATATCAAATTATGCTATTTGTTATATTTATAAAATGCCTCATCTGGTTTTATGTCTGTTTAAAACTAAATCACGTGTAGTATTTATTTTCGTAACTTTCAAATTATCGTCACTCTTATTTTCATCACACATTGGGACGTAATAATTTAATTTAGATATTCTATTCGCGAGCCGTTGAGAGTTCTTTAAAGTTTCATTTCTCGAAATAACTTTCTGGATTCCCGAAGTATTCCTTGAAACCGAGGTGAAACTTTATAAATTACGGGAAACTTAACAAATCAGACAAATTCTATACTATTTTCATGTTTCTCGTTATATATGTATCTAGAAAGCGTTATTATAATTGTTCATTTATAACTAGCTTCTACCCGCAACTTCGTCCACGTTGAGCTTAGAATCCCAAAGGAACTTAAAATTTTCCAGGGATACCAAACCTTTTATTATTCGGGATAAAAAGTATCCTATGGGTTAATCCAGCGTATAAACTATCTGTGTTCCATACTTCATCCAAATCCGTTCAATAGTTTTTTCGTGAAAGAGTAACAAAAATACATCCATACTCACAAACTTTTGCATTTATAATATTAGTGGGATAGGATCTAATCAAATAAATTTCTTGGCATACAGCGTGCTTTAGGTTTAGGATTCAGCGGCAGTTCTAAATATTGCCATATTTTTATTTTATTTATTTATTTAATAACATTCTTTCTTAAGACGAAAGCTAACGTTATGTCGTACCAAGTGGTCAAAGAGATGGCTACCGATAGAACGGCTTGGCGATTGCTGCACCGACAAGAGCCTAGCTCTTTAATAGATGATGATGATGATCGTCCAATAAATAAATATAACCGTTAAAAGTAAGTCATCCAAATAAACACGCGTACATTCCAATGGCTCTCTGTAGCAAAGCGATTTCATTAACAAAATACCTATTGAATTTACGACACGTGATCGTAAGAAGCGTGTAAAATGTACGCTCAATTAAATACGAGATCGTAAACCGATCGAGAGTTTACGATTCAATCCATAACTTTCGTCAAAAAACGTATAATTCAAGGTCTTACACTATTTTTAGGAAAGATGTCCGACGATGAACCGTGTATATCATGATTTTGGTCTTCATCATGTTCATAGTCTATCGTGCAATCAATTTCATCAATTCCATTAATTACACGCACCTATAGAGTGTTCCAGTCTCTTATAACTATACAAAGCTTACATATCTTCATTTTCAATTCATCAATCATTATTCATTCTTTTATTCGCACACTGGGCACAATAGATTTTTCATTTCATTCACAGTTTTAAATTTAGTCTGAATGTAATAAATATAATATCGATCGATGAGCATTGCCAAATTTAATGTTTAAGAATCGTACTTCTCCATTGTTTATGGGTGAAATAGCGATGGTTTTAAACTATCTGTTTATTTATTTTCGACTTTACGGCACACGGAACGAGGGCATCGACTGGGGGTGGGGTACCAGTGCTAGCGGAGGGTTCTGCTTATAAAAAAATAATTCCTTTATATTTACTTTAATGACCCAGAATCAACAAATATCCACATTACGTTTAAAACCTCTGTTCAACAGCTAGACAGCCTTTAAATAAATTTAGACAATACCAGCTGACGGCAGTATGAAATAGTATACTTATTTTCTTTTCTAAATTACTGTCAGCAAAAACAAAAAAGTAAGGTTGCCAGTGCTCCACGCTGGATACGCTGGGCTAGTAGTAATACTAATAGCACAGTGACTCCTCATCAACAACAGGGTTGGCAACTTATTACTGATACCCCTGGCATAGCTAGCGGCTTACCTGATGGTAAGCAGTCACCATAGCCTATAGCTACAAATCTAGCTAATCTATTCAACACTTTATCCGCTAACGCTCAATAGTCCGCTTCAAGTCGACACGTACCACTAACAAGGTGTAAAAAATTTACAGCATTATTTTTATTAAGGTTGCCCATTTCCTTAAGAGGTTGGGTGTATATGACCGGATTAATTTTATATAGGTACATGCATAACTGTACATTGTACAACTAAATTTGACGTCTTATATTTTTAGCTGTGAAGTTTTGTTAATCGATATATTCTATCGATATAAATTACAACTCTACTTCAGGTTTATTACGTACTAGCGGCCCGCCCCGGCTTCGCACGGGTAGACATTTATCAAACATTTTGTCTACCCGTTTTTAGTCTATTTCAGGCATTTTTTATTTTTTTTCTCTCCGTAAGACCCATGCTCGTACTTCAAGGAATATTCTAAGAAAAGAATTTGCGAAATCGGTTCAGGTGCTCTCGAGATTTGCGCTTAGAAACACATTCAGCGATTCATTTTTATATTATATATTATTGAAGTGTAAGATCTTCCCTCTCGCTCTCCTGGGAGTGATTGCGTGAAAAGGGACGGAAATGCATCACACGAAGCCGGGGAACAATGTTGCCAATTTAGCGAAGTTGTCGCTAGAAGTGACGACTTTTGTATAAGTCTTAGCGCCAATAAAAGATTTAGAATTATCAGACGTTACACTTCATATGCGACTACTGTACAGCTCGCTTGTTTTTTTTAATTGACTCAATAATAAATCTCATTCATGGTCTCAACTTTACGGATGAATATTGACTACGGATATTAAAAGTTATGCGATGTTCCTATATTATAAAACTTCAAAACTTAATTGAATTTTGTTTTTAATTTATAACACCCCAACACCTATACTATAATACTGAGTTTTTTCGATGTGTGCAAAATAATAAATGTTTGTCAAAATCGATAGTTTGCGTACAATAAAAAGGCTAGCTATCGATAAGCTAACATCGATTTTATTATTAAATCATTCATCCCTACTCCAATAGTACCTACCTACACTCCTTTACCAAAAAACGGGCACCTACGCAAAAAAGACACCTATGTTTTTTAAAACCATACAACCTACCTGATGGTAAGCAGTTATATACTACAGTTATGATTGTTTTTTTTTTGCAAAGGCAAGTGCATATTGCTCAACGCAACTATTTATAGCGTTGTCAGAGTTAATTCATCATTTCTGCCCACTGCTGTAGCTTAGCTATATGTCTATTGAAAAGGATATTCAACCATCGCTTGGACGCCATTTTTCTTGAACACGACAATTCTTTGCACCTGACCGTGCGGTGAGCTGATTGTGTGTATAACGTCCTGAAACAAAACAAATAAAAAACAATTAACGTCCATTACATAACGAAATTCAAAGTTTGATGGCCCACACAACTGATTGAACCGTCAATATTCATCTGATATTTGCATATTTGCTCAACACAAGTTATCCATTATAATGGAGTTATAACTAGTAGACGGCGGCCACTGCACTAGACTTTAGGTCTGTATCGCAGGAACCATTACAATTACTAGAATACATGTAATGCTCTCGGCAGGTACATTTGAGTGACTCAGCATTCGGCCAATAGTTTTCTAAGCATATGCCTCTTTGGATAAATAATAAATATATTAGGTCCTTACATATGAAATTGGCGTTTTGTATGGGAGGAACAAAAAGTCGAATATTTTTTAATATAATATATTTAATTAATCAAAGTATGAACCATTATTTTCTATGCACTTTTGCCATCTCATAGGTAGTTCATTGATCCCTTTACTAAAAAAACCAGTCGGACGGGAATCAATAAAATCTTTGAAGGCGATTTGGACTGCCCCATCGGAGTTGAATTTTTTCCCTTGCAAGAAGTTATCCAAATTTCGAAAAAAATGGTAATCTGTTGGAGCAAGGTCCGGGGAGTACGGAGGATGTCTTAGACTTTCCAATTGAAGCTCTTCTAATTTAGTAGCCGTCTGTAGCGCAGTGTGTGGTCTAGCGTTGTCGTGAAGCAGCAGTGGCGTGGAGCGATTGACCAGCCTAGGTTGTTTAGCCGCTAGCTTTTCCATCATGGTTTGCAATTCCTGACAATAGACATCAGCCGTAATAGTCTGGCCAGATTTGAAAAAACTGTAATGAACAATACCGGCACTAGTCCACCAAACGCTTACAAGTAACTTTTTTGGGGTTAATTTTCGCTTGGGGCAGGATTTGGCTGGCTGGCCAGGATCTAACCATTGCGCTGAGCGCTTCCGATTATCGTAAAGAACCCATTTTTCATCACAGGTAATGATTCGGTTTAAAATACCTTCATTATTGTGCCGGTTTAGTAATGTAACGCAGCAGTCGACGCGCGTTTGCCGGTTTGTTTCAGTCAATTCGTGAGGTACCCACCTTTCAAGCTTTTTAATCTTCCCAATTTGCTTCAAGTGAATTAAAACAGTTTTATCACTAACATTGCAGCCTGCAGCTAACTCGGACGTGGTTTGCGATGGATCCGCTTCCACAATAGCCTTCAACTCTTCATTATCAACTTGAGTCTCAGGCCGTCCACGGGGCTTGTTCTGCAGGTCGAAATTTCCAGAACGAAAACGTTGGAACCAAAAACGAACTGTGTTTTCTTTTGCAACACGACCGCCATACACATCATTCACCCTTCGAGTTGTTTCCGCAGCACTAGTGCCACGGCGGAACTCGTACTCGTAAATAATGCGATATTTAAGGTTTTCCATTTTGTAAAATGAGTGACGCAAACAGAAAAAAACAGAAGAAAAAAAACAAATGAATGACGATCATCGAAGCACAAATACATGAGTCTATAGCTGTACAAATTTGAATTTGGAATTCCTTACCAAAGAGGAGAAATTCGTGATTAAAGTGGCCAGTACGAAAAACGCCAATTTCATATGTAAGGACCTAATATAAGGTTGTTCAAGAAGGGTGTGATTAGATTGTTGCAAGATCGGCAACATGCGAGATATACATACCACATACACAAGGCTACGGTAACCGCTTACCATCAGGCGGACCGTGCTACTGTACTATGTATTTTGTCCCTGGTAGGTACTAGGTAGGCTCTCCCTTATTCCAGCTACTTTCATGGGAAATTTAATCAGTATCGGTTCAGCGATTAACTCGTTAATAGGTAACAAATACAGATGCAATTTAAAGTAATTTTGGCAATTATACTATTAGATAAGTATTAATTATATTTATCTGCTTTATATGACCGAAAATTGTATTAAACTTCTCAAATTCAATAACATTAAAAATATGCTAGTGCTAGAGAGTCGTATGACATAATGAATAGAGTTCATAATGGCTCGCAGCCGGTAAGCTCACAACTATTTGCAGAATTCAAACGGAACACATTTAGATCTGCCGGGAATAACCCACTTTGGAAGGGGTGTGTGCACCGCGAGACAAAAAAATAGGGGCAACAGATTTTTAAAATGTATTTAAACTTTTCTTAATTAATTAAAGAAATAACATAGTCATGTAACTAAAAAAATTAGGTAGTCAAGTAATTGATTATAAAATAAAGTACGTTTTTACGATTAATTAATTCATAGATGCGAGAGAAATGTGTTCTATCATTCGACTATAAACAATTCAGAGTTAGTCTTGTAAGGCAGACAATCGGTGCTGTGACTTTCATGCGGTAACTTAGAAGTAAGCTTAATTAATTATCTTTAATTTAGTCAAATGTGTATTCATGAATGGGGATTGACGAATGTAAGAGAAGTAAAAGAGGTTGCACACCCCTTTTACTTCTTTTACAGTCAAGAGTGAAATGGCGCTCTTTACTCTGTCTTCCCCGCGAGGAACTTGACTGCTGGGCAAAGGCCTCTCTCACCTCTTTCCAGTTGTCCCGGTGTTGTGCTGCGCTTGGCCATATTTAAATATGGACTTTTAGCTACTAATGGTTTGGATAAAATTGTTTCTGATAACACTCAGAAACAATTTTATCAATCACGACTACCACCTACGCAAAATAATATGTGTTACTTTCTGCAGCACATAATTTTGCACGGCACTGTACCGTACACACGTGAACCTCATACGACGAGACCACTTGTTGAAATTGAATTGAAAACTCCGGCATTGGGATCTGCACACTACCTGACTGTATTTAAAAATGACTTTGTTTTACAGTTTCCAGGATTCCATTTGAACTAAATGCTTTTGTGTGTGTCGTTTAGTAGATTTTACCCGCCTGCCTCAAAGAGAAGGTAATGTTGTTCGAATGTATATTTTTTTGTTACGCAGCGCAGGTGGTAAGCATACTGCCCGTCTGATGGTAAGTGGCCGTAGTCTATATACGCTTGCAATACCAGCATATTACATCCTTTCTGCCTTAATTCATTTATTAATTTGGTTCTTCAACATCAGGTAATTTAGACCTTCACAAGAGCCTTATTAGGGCCTAAACTGAATAAATGATTTTTGATTTTGATTTTGAGATACATTATACATTTATAAAGAATACGGTACACAATTTAGCTTTGGATGTTCCAACAATTATAGAAGAACACAACATTCAAATTAAACCAAATTAGTGTCACCCTCCAGACAATATATATACACAGTAATGTAATATAAAGGGAGAGAAACCATACACTCGTGACCCCAAAGCCAGTCACGGCTCCGTAGCCCATCTCCCAGCAACGCCCTTAGTTCTGTTGCTTAGATTAAGTCCCCCTCCTGGCTGGAGGCCTTAAATGGCCTCGCCACTTTAGTCCCGTTAAGCAGTAAAAGTTCCCTCGAACTAACTGCGAGACACTATATCCCAAAAAAAAACACGTGACAATCGTAAAGATACAGTTTGCCTTTCTCAAAGTTCCGTTGGTTACGTTTCGGGTAAGGATCCCTAAAAAAAATTGCAAGCGGCTAAGCATATAAACCGTATATAAGCATATAAACCGAAGATCACAGTATCCCAATTCCTATATTGTATTGAAAACACATAACATTAACAAATTTAACAATTTGGAAACTCCTTAATGGACAAAGACTTGCTTTGAGAATTAACCTCTCCGACGGTTAGGAGCAAGTTTCAGACTTGAAGCTAATGACTCAGCTAACTGGCACACCTTCGGGGCGCACTCTGGATCTAATACGTACGGAATTGGCTGATTTAGAAATTAGCTCACCGACAGATATATAATATAATAATATGCAAAGTAGCATTGTAGCTTACTCACTTAGGTAATACAAGGTACAATTTGACCCCCGACATAAAAAGAGGGGTTGTATGACACTATACTGGGTCCCGCGAGTGGAGGCAGTCAGCAGCAGGTCTTGTTGTGCGTGGTGGTAATTAAAACTATGGTAGAAGTATACGCAGTCCAGTTTATTGGTATTTTTGCTCCTGATCGGTATGTTCGGTTTGTTCAAAGTATTGAAATTAATATGAATTACCCGCGTCTATTGTCTCTTCCAGCTGTAAAATAATCAAACCTGTAAGTCAATATGAAAAAAAGATATGACCGTTTATGTCGCAAATTTTCGCATATTTTGCGATTTCACAAGGGAATCAAAACAGTAGTACAGGGTTTCAATTATGACTTTTTTTATACCACTGAGCGTCAAACAAGCTTACGTCCACACTATGGAATAAGCTCCGAGCCGTGGTTTCCCCAAACGAGTAAACCATGGGGTTCTTCAAGATGGGGGTGTGAAGAGATTTCTGAAGGATCGACAAATGGGGTTCTTCAAGAAGGATGTGGAGATATCTGAAGGGTCGGCGACTCGCGATTGTTACCCCTGGTATTGCAGGCGTCCATAGACTACGGTAACCGCTTACCATCAGACCATTATGGCCATAAATGGTACATGAATACGTTTTTTGGAACGTATCAGTTGTTCTGGTAAAGCCTACTGACGCATACATACATTTCGTATGTCGCAACGCAAACCTATTTAGAGCTTTGAAGTCGTATCGTTTATCAAAGAACGCATGCATCTAAAGCGAAAACAACCAGTAGAGTGTGAAATAAAATATAAGAAGAAATCCCGAAGTGCTATTCATTTTGTGTATTCGTCGAGCGTTTGTAAATGCACGTAGTATCAATACGGCGCGAAACACCTGAGCCCGTATATTGTACTTATAAAATGCGCTTTGTATAGCTGTACATAACAACAAAACATATTAGATAACTCATACATACATACACTAAACATTCAAATAAGTACTTTTAAATCGTCGAAGGTCTACCACCGGATTATTGCGAAAAAATCCGGCAAAAAAACTCAGTAATTTTTATAAAAAAAAAACTATTACCTACGCGACATGAATATATCACAACAATAAGACACAATTATGAAAAAAAGTGTAAGACGACTACGGTAAAAATATATTTAAACGCCGCGCTATTAAAAGTGAAGTCATGACTTAGTAGGGTTTACAAGCTAAGACTGACTCCTCCTTTTGTTAAGTCGGCTAAAATGTAGCCTATGTTACCCGGACTGTAATAGCGAACCAATTTAAATCTTATTCATCAAAACCATATAAAATTTTGATGCTACCGTAAGGCTACTGTGGAACATACTTCCGCAAATACAAACATACCTACAATATATACATAGATATGGACTGCCAAAATAATAACCCTTCCTGTTGGCTTCGCCGTAGTCGGCTAAAAAATAACATGACATGAAAAAGAATACAACACAAATTTTCCAATAAACATGCCAATAGATTTTTACTTGGTAACTTGGTTAATCGTGTGAATATGCAAATTAAATTGTGCTTAATTGTCGCCAATGTTTGCAGAATTGGTAATCAAATCAGCTTAACATATATTTGTTTTCATTATGACCACACAATACGTAGGCAATTTCGGAGTAAATAAATATACAGTTAAAAAAATTTCAAACGGAAAAGCTCTGACAAAACATACAAAAAATAAGTGTTGGCCGGCACTTTCAAATTTGGACCAAGTCTCTATGAAACATGAATGTCCTTTGTATCCAATCCCATTTCGCCAAGAAGGTAGAAATTAACCCGAACCGTGTAGTTTTATAGTCCCTAGTTTACATCCCATATCCTGACTGTATTTTATAGTACAGTCGATAATAAAACCCTCTTACGAAACGATTTTAACACCTTAAGATTAAGTAAGTCATTCGGGGCTATATATTTCTCATACCACTAAGGTTGCCACCTTCAATAATTTTCAACGATACTTTGGTGTAGTTATTGTGATTGGGCGGTGAGTGAGGCTGCCAGTGCTCCACGAGGATACACAGGGTACACTCCTCTTCTACAACAGGGTAAGCAACTTAAAAAGAGAGGTAGGATTAATTGGGATCTCTCGTGGGTTTTCCCATTAGTATTGAAGCCGCCCGACTGGGGACTGTACCTTACAGAAGATCGCAGTGAAATAACACTACTTTGATGTAGTGTTGTGTTTCTGCGGTAAGTATGGTTGCCAGTGCTCCACGAGGATACGCCGCGCTAGCAGTAATGCTACTACTGCTACTAGCAGTGAGTCCTCATCAACAACAGAGTTGGCACCCCGTTAGTGATACCCCTGGTATAGCTAGCGGCTATAGGCGACGGTGACTGCTTACAATCAGGTGGGCCGTACACTTGTGTACCTAAGTGGTATACAAAAAAACCGGACAAGTGTGAGTCGGACTCGCGCACCGAGGGTTCCGTACACACTTGTAGGTAATATTAAAAGTAGGCAAACTTCAAATGAGGTCTTTATTCGTCGGTGACTCTCAACAGCCCAAATCAGGAATATTTTTAGTAAATTCGCATTGAAAAAAAATTCTACATATTTTCGGTTTATAGATTTTATCCTTTACTTGTGCTGTAAGACACTGCTTCCTGCCAAATAACATGGTTCTAGGTTAAGGGGAAGTACCCTGTAGGTTTTGATTCCCTTTGTTATATCGCAAAATATGCGAAATTTTGCAACATAAACAGTAATATCTTTTCTTTATATTGACTTACAGGTTTGATTATTTTACAGCCGAAAGGGACCACAGCCCCGGGTATTTCATATTAATTTCAATTTGATAGCTGCACGGGTTCTTGTGATAAAAATTCTTGACAGACAGACGGACAACAAAGTGATCCTATAAGGGTTCCTTTTTACCTTTTAAGGTACGGAATCCTAAAAAAAGCCTAAATATTAGGTCCTTACATATGAAATTGGCGTTTTTCGTACTGGCCACTTTAATCACGAATTTCTCCTCTTTGGTAAGGAATTCCAAATTCAAATTTGTACAGCTATAGACTCATGTATTTGTGCTTCGATGATCGTCATTCATTTGTTTTTTTTCTTCTGTTTTTTTCTGTTTGCGTCACTCATTTTACAAAATGGAAAACCTTAAATATCGCATTATTTACGAGTACGAGTTCCGCCGTGGCACTAGTGCTGCGGAAACAACTCGAAGGGTGAATGATGTGTATGGCGGTCGTGTTGCAAAAGAAAACACAGTTCGTTTTTGGTTCCAACGTTTTCGTTCTGGAAATTTCGACCTGCAGAACAAGCCCCGTGGACGGCCTGAGACTCAAGTTGATAATGAAGAGTTGAAGGCTATTGTGGAAGCGGATCCATCGCAAACCACGTCCGAGTTAGCTGCAGGCTGCAATGTTAGTGATAAAACTGTTTTAATTCACTTGAAGCAAATTGGGAAGATTAAAAAGCTTGAAAGGTGGGTACCTCACGAATTGACTGAAACAAACCGGCAAACGCGCGTCGACTGCTGCGTTACATTACTAAACCGGCACAATAATGAAGGTATTTTAAACCGAATCATTACCTGTGATGAAAAATGGGTTCTTTACGATAATCGGAAGCGCTCAGCGCAATGGTTAGATCCTGGCCAGCCAGCCAAATCCTGCCCCAAGCGAAAATTAACCCCAAAAAAGTTACTTGTAAGCGTTTGGTGGACTAGTGCCGGTATTGTTCATTACAGTTTTTTCAAATCAGGGCCAGACTATTACGGCTGATGTCTATTGTCAGGAATTGCAAACCATGATGGAAAAGCTAGCGGCTAAACAACCTAGGCTGGTCAATCGCTCCACGCCACTGCTGCTTCACGACAACGCTAGACCACACACTGCGCTACAGACGGCTACTAAATTAGAAGAGCTTCAATTGGAAAGTCTAAGACATCCTCCGTACTCCCCGGACCTTGCTCCAACAGATTACCATTTTTTTCGAAATTTGGATAACTTCTTGCAAGGGAAAAAATTCAACTCCGATGGGGCAGTCCAAATCGCCTTCAAAGATTTTATTGATTCCCGTCCGACTGGTTTTTTTAGTAAAGGGATCAATGAACTACCTATGAGATGGCAAAAGTGCATAGAAAATAATGGTTCATACTTTGATTAATTAAATATATTATATTAAAAAATATTCGACTTTTTGTTCCTCCCATACAAAACGCCAATTTCATATGTAAGGACCTAATATCTCGTTGTACACATATCAATGGTCACCCTACATTTAAAAAGAACTGTAAGATAGGTCGTTGAGGGTAGATGGCAGCGTTGACAATAGCAGTAATTTACTCGAGGGGTGGGAGTGGGGGGGCGGGAGGAGTGCTGAGCTAGTCACATTCCGGTAAAAAGACAAAAAGGGCCTTTGTTACTGGAAGCGATTATTTATCTGCGATGTAAATAGTTACATCGCAGATAAATAATCGCTTAGGTACAGACCTATGATGAGAAATATTGTTGACATTAAATTGAAACTGTTTAACCTACTTCAATTTTTTTTCTGTATCGATCTCGATAGTTACTGTCTAGGCAGACCTAAGAAAAGATGTATGGACTGTGTCAAGGATGACATGGCTGGAAAAGAAGTCGATACAGAGCCGACGGGCGATAGAGAAGAATGGAAGATGCACAGACCATAAATAATATGGGGTAACGGCAGGAGAATGATGATGATGTCAATGGAATAGACCAGACAGACTAAAGAAAAGATGTATGGACTGTGTGAAAGATGACAGGGCTAGAAAGGAAGTGAATACAGAGACGACTGATAGAGAGGAATGGAAGAGGACCACATACTGCACCAAACATGGGATAAGGGTAGGAGAATAATAATTCAACCGACGTCAAAGAAGAGAAGGACCATGTTCGATTTTGTTTTGTTTTTATGTTTTTGTTTACCGATTTAGTGTCATTTGTGGAGACTGTTTTTTATTGTTTAAATTAAGATTGGGCCCTAAAACGCTATTAGGAATGTTGTATTTCCCTGCTTCGTAAAAAAACCAGCTACAAACTGATGATATAACTACAAACAAATACATCATACCACTTAATAAAAAAAAATATAGATTTTTTATCACAATTTGCCCATCGAGCCCGGAACCACATAAATAATACAGAAATGTAATTACGTGCATTAAGCACGCTTAACCCCATAGATATCCGGCATGGAGGCGGATAACGCCGGATAAACCCTGGGCTGGCGGATGGAGGGTGGCCATCCGTCCGACACTATCCGGGATTTAAAAACGTCACATGGTAAGGGACTAGCTAAATACAGTCCCATTGTTCCCACATCTACAGGCGGGTATGGCGAAATGGGATCTCCCGTAAGTTTTCCCATTAAAATTGGAGCTGCCCCCGGCTGGGTACTGTACCTCCACCTTACAGAAGACCGTAGTAAAATGGCACTACTTTGATATAGTGTTGTGTTTCTGTGGTGAGTAAGGTTGCCACTGCTCCACGAGGATTCGCTGCGCTAGTAGTAATGCTGCTAGCGCAGTGAGTCGTCATCAACAATAGGGTTGGCGCTGTTAGTGATATCACTGGTATTGCCAGCGGCTGTAGGCGACGGTGATTGCTTACCATCAGGTAGGCCGTATGCTTGTGTGCCACCATAGTGGTATAAAAATCTCCCCAGATAATGAACCAAAAAGACAAAACCAATTGAAAATTTTAATTTGAATGCTAATTTTTATAGTTGTATTATTAAAAATTGTACAATAATTAAAAGTATTCGTCACCGGTATGTATCAAGGGATCGATTAATTTAAAAGAGGTGTGCAAGTCAATATGTAGTTAAATGACGCTCTCTATACTCTCGTGTATACCCCGTGAGGGACTTGGTTTTGTGCCGGTTCTTCTGAGAAGGCCTTTTTCCGAACCTGCGGTATATATATATTTTATACCACTAGGTACCGAAACGAGCAAGTCCTTCTCGTGATGGTAAGCGTCACGCCATGCAAAAGGTGCATTTCAACCCGGGAGCTTTAATAGTAAAGTCCCGCGTGGCCGCACTGCGCTCGTCACCTCGACACCTAAATTCATAAGTGTTCTTTGCCCAGAAATGTCGCTAGCCAACAACTCCACATGGTCACCCTATTGGATAGTAGCGCCTCGGTGTCACTCGTAGACCCATTCATGCGCAGCTTAACGTACCTGTAACAACGAGAATTTATAGGGTTAGTTGGAGGCCCACTGGATTACATTGATACTTCAGTATTGGTGGGAGATGTTTTATTTTAACAATATTATTTCACTAGCCGTTTACCCGCTACTTCGCCTGCTTTTGTTTAAAGACAAAAGTAGCCTATGTTCTACTCCAGGTTAAAATCTATCTCCTTGTAAAATTTTATGACGAGCCGCTCAGTCGTTTAGTCTTGAAAATGTAGCGAACAAACAAATTAACAGTTACTTTCGCATTTATAATATTAGTATGGACATTGGTGACACTAGTGACGCGTCCCGGCTTCGCACAGGTGCATTATACATAAAATTCTTCCTCAGCTCAGGGCCCACTCAGTCTACCTATTAGTTTTTGACGCTCAAAGAAATAATAGCAGATTCCTACTAATAATATTACAAATGCGAAAGTTAATGAGTATGGATGAATGGACGGATGGATGGATGTTTGTTACTGTTCTTCTTGTATTTCGACAACGGTTCCAATATTTACGTAGGCCTTCAAACTTTGAATGACGTTATAGCATTCGGCCGTCTTAACCTCAAAAACAAACAGGTAGATATAAAAATATATCCGCGTCCGGTGAAAGGAGGCAGCGGATGAACAGTATACACAAGTACATTATTAATCAGAGCGCTCGGGTTAGTCCGAAAAATGGCGCTAGTTCGGGGTGAATATACAATATAAAGAAGGGTTGATAAATAAATAGTTAGGGATGGGATGGGCCACGGATGTGGTAGGGCTATTTAGTGTATCCTGTACGTACATGGTTAATTATTTTAGTGGGGCAAAATATTTTGGGAATATTTGAGAGGAAAATTCAAGATCGTACCTATGTAATTCTTTCACTTCGTATAAAAAATTAAAACAAGACACTTAATCTATATATGTATATAAAAATTAATCCCTATTTCCCTTGGTCACGGCTTCACGCGTGAACGGCTGGACCGATTTCGCTAATTCTATTTGTGTTTATCGTCAGAGAAGCTTCTTATGAAAAGAAAAAAAAAAAACCTACCTTAATTTCGCGATAAGGTCTTTTTTGCTATGGTGTATTTGACATATATGAATTCACAGCTAAGAAAGACAGGACATTGTTTTTTATGTTATTGCTGATTATTTTGTCAAAATTCAGTGGTAGTTGTAGTTTCTAAGTGGTAGATTCTAATGACGATTCTAATAACGGATGATAGACGGAAGACGGGTCGCTCACTTCCCTCCACAATGGTTGAAGAGGGCGATGGCTGCATTCGCGTCATACTTGTGAACAGGTGCTGCTTGTGGAGGCTGGTCATCAAGCCTCTTTTGATTAACTACTAGCTTACATCTTAATTTCAAGCGTTATATACTTGCCTATGTGTTAATATTCTTTTTTTGAGTTATCAATTGTTTTTATATATTATTTTGAGCAATAGGTATCCATGTTAAGTTAGTATTTAAAATGTAGACTTTATGTAATTCTTTTGGTTTTTAAAAGAGTAATTGCTGAGTTTCTTGCCGGATTCTTCTCAGCACAACCGACCTTCCGAATCCGGTGGTAGATTCTGACGATATGAAAGTGCTTGCCTGTAAAGTCTAGTCAAATAAAGATCTTTTTGAATTTGAATTTGATATGGTAGAAAAATCTATACAGATAAATATGTTTTCTATTTTGATTTTCAACATCGTTTCGGTACTTCTAGAGGACAACATACAAATAAATATTACCTCTTTATATAGGTACACATACAAGTACATCCTACGAAATATATTCGCATCCAATTTCGTAGAGCACACTCGCTGTCATCAAAATGAGCATAACCGTTGACAATCACACAACCCCACAAAGCACACCACATTAAGCCTATTTCTTAAGAATAAAACTAATAAATTAACTCTACATGAATCAAAACACGTGTACTACATGACATAATACGCCAACTGTTGAGAACGTACCTACGCCATTTTGAAAACATTACCTAGCTTACAACAACACTGTGGGAAATGGAACCTTAAAACTAGGTATCTAAGTCTCCATTTTCAGTTACACAAACTGAACATTTTCGAAGATCTGATTTATGTGTGTTTTGACATAACTAGTGTCAGCTGTGTGATTTATGCCAGTACAAGCTAGATTTTGGTTATTCCAATTTGAATCTTATGTTAAGGCTAGCAGGTGCAGGAATCATTTGCAGTTTTTGCTTATGATATAGCTCATCCCCTGTTCATATGACAGACATGTTATATGAACAGGGAACATGTTACATGATTTTGATACTAATTTAAGAAAACTAGTAATTGCATTTCGTCCACAATTCGAAATATAAAGAAACTATGATTTAATAACTGTTGTTTTAATTAAAGAAAACTGAGATATATATGTAGTTTATTGAGATAACTTAAGATTAGATATTAACACCAACAATAAGCAAGCGAACAAGGAAGGAAGAGAGTAAGTTGTCATTTTAACATAGTGATGTACCGAAACAATAGTGTTGTACCAATTAGTAAACTAAGATGCTCATAATTTATTACAACAATGACAAACGTATTTTAGGAAGTGTATGTAAAAAAATGTACTGTGTTTGTATTGTCGTGTGATAATGACGAAACAATACTAAGACTAATAGTCAAAGACATGATTCATAACAAAAAAAAAGGTTCATCATAAAAAGTATTTTTAAACAATAATTTATTAAAACGATCCCTTGTAAAATCATCAGCGTAACAAGATTAATTTACTCCACACAATAACCATTCAAAATTGCACACTCAGCGCAAGAACTTAACGTCCAAACTTGAAAGTCCAAAAGTGTCGAGGAAAATATTAAAAAGTCATCTACTATAAGAGGCCTGGTGTTGCGAAGAGGGTGCTTTCAACTTCGCAAAGGAAATATAAAGACAGATAAATTTCTGTATAATCTATGGATGGGTCCCTATTTGTCTATGGCCGAAAGTTTGGGCACAGCATCTGTTGTACAAATATAAGGGTCGATACCCACAACAGTGTGGGAAGGGGCATTGATCCACTATCTCCCAAAAGTTATGCTGGATTTGGCATAACCTATTACGCTACATCACATACAGCGTGAGAATTAGGGACTGAAGGAGTACGATGCTTACTATCTACAATCGATAACGCTATAGAAAACGAAGAAAAGAAAAAAAACTTTTATGTTATGTCGTGTGTCTGTCCTTACCTACACCCGTGCAAGATACGCGACTGCTTGTACGTGTATGAGGTTTGAAAGATCAAAAACTATTTTTATAGCTGCGTAGGCACGAGAAAAGAGTCCTTCATGCCGTACGTCTTGCCCTATTTATTACTACCGTTTTTATCATTCGATAAATGTAATTCAGTTAACTATAAGAGCAAAGAGTGCACGCAAGTAATAGATGATTATACACGCGACTAATTTAATATAATACAATATTATCCAGTAGCAAACACCACCACGCAAGTTTAATCCGTAAACACAAACTGCCCACTGTAAACCGGACATCGGAAGTGACACCGGACGGCTAGCTAACTTCCGCTACTACAGCACTCATCGCTCCGGACACCGGACAACTCGAACTTTCCACACAATTAAGCCGAGGTTTTCTATCATATCACACCATACAGTTCAATATATATAACACTAGGTTCTGCCCACGACTACGTCCGCGTTGACCATAGAATGTCAGAGGAACCTAAAATTTTCCCGTAATAAAAAGTATCCTATATGTTAATCCAGGTTATATATTATTTGCGTTCCAAATTTCAACCAAATCTGTTGAGTTGTTTTTGCGTGAAAGAGTAACAAACATCCATCCATACTCACAAACTTTCGCATTTATAATATTAGTGGGATTAAATGAAGGATATAGATTTTTTTATTACAGTAGGTATTAGCGAGAGCCGGGCCGTACCAATGAGTTTTTATAACTTAAGTGCAATGATGAGTTACACCACGAGCTTTACGGTGAAGGAAGGTATCATCAAAAACCTACATACCACTGAATGTACTGAGAAGAAGTTCAAGGACGTATGTAGTGCCAAGAGACGGCGACGGACTCACCATCTGTCACTCAATTATCTTCGGTGGAATGTGGGTGTTGTAACACCTTTGCCTACCCCTTCGGGGACCCTTGTGGGAAGGCGTTAAGACAAATAGTACATAGTATTATTGTTTGCTTTTGGATTAATGTTCTTTTATGGTAAGTAGTCACCAAAGTTACAAGTTACTATGACACATAGCACGTTGCGTGTTTTCTATTTACTTGAAATTAATTAATATCTACGTTACAGAGCTCTGCAGTTAGTTTCATTGCAATATCTCTCAACTTTCCACCACCGACCATAATTACAAAGAAAGTCTTTAAACTTTTCAAATTTTAAATAAACCAAGCAACGTCTGGGGCTAATGATAGTATCTTGCAAAGTTACCCAGTAGAGTTCCACCGAAGAAGCCCATTTTGGCTTTGATCAAGACATATTGCACGCCACTCGAACGCTCGAGTTTCAAGTGAAGTGGTATATTGGAATCGCAAGTGCACGTTACGTAATAAAGAAGATTTTCATACAAACAATTCATACATTTGTCTGGACATGAATAACGGAAAATTCTCTGTTCCAAGTTCCCCATCAGAATTGAATTTAAAGTGATAAATTTAATATTTGTATAAGTATAAAATATTGATTTTTCCATTTTTTTTCTTATACACCCTTAAGGCAGACAAGCATACGGCCCGCCTGATGGTAAGCGGTTACCGTAGCGCATAGACGCTTGCAACAGGGTATACTCGCGCGTTGCCGGCCGTTATCCAACGATATATAGACTCACTCAGCACAAGTGGCTCCCCGCTCCTGGTAATTGTAATTTAAAATATGTGTTTCATGAAAGCAGTGACAAAACCAACTTGGTTTTTTTCAAGCTTTCATTTTGATATTTGTAATTTCATACCAATGTCTAGAAAAAAATTGTTACAAATTGTTATATCATGATTGTTACATGAAAAAAAAGACAGAGCACTGAGTTTCTTGCCGGTTCTTCTCAGGTGGTTTTTTTTTTCCGAACCGGTGGTAATTTAGACCCTCATAAGTGCCTTATTAGGGCCTAAACTGAATAAATGTTTTCGATTTTGATTTTGTTCTTCGTCATCCATGATAATATTGTTATTCTGTTGAATTATGATACATAAGATCACATGCGTCTCTTACTGGTCGTCTTTTCAGTTGACTTTTTCGAAGCTGTGATAAATTATAATTATACTAAGGCCTACACTGAATAAACATTTGTCATACGCGAGATTTATATTTGCTATGTTATCTCACTACGACTGTGTTTATGGCATTCACAAATATAAGTAAATGAGTAGAGTTTAAGTTTTCAAACTCTCCTTTAGTTTGAATATTAGCATGTTTCAAAGACGAAACTACAATTCGTGCACTTTATTCGGAAAACATTACTTCCTCATAAAGGGTCATTTGAAGTGAACTGCACAATTTATAAACACAAAGTTTTCTTTTTTAAAACACGAGACGGAATAAAGCTACTCTAGAAAACAGAATGACACTAAAAGTTTAAAGCTGAACACATTTTGGGAGTCATTTCGAACGAATACTAAAAAGACTGGGTTTCAAAGAAGCGTTCTCGTGCGCACGATCAAACTGTGGAATTATCTCCCAGCCGTGGTTTTCACAAAGGAGTACAGCATGTGGTTCTTCGAGAAGGATGTAGAGAGATTTCTGTACGATCAGCAATGCGCGAGAGGTACCCCTGGTGCTGCAAGCGTCCATGCGCTACGGTAACCGCTTACGATGAGGTGGTATACGTATTCGAAAACGTAACCTATTAAAATACCTAGGAACTAAACCACAAACCCGTCAATCCTAGCCCGGAAATAAGCAAACCGAGGCGTCATATCGATTGGAATCTAAAAATAAATTGTCTAGACACATCCCACCCCGTCTATTTTACATTTACCGGCAACCGATGTGTATCAAAAGCTATGTGAAACTCACATCAATATACGTTAAAAAGGGAGTAATGGAATTAAAAAAAAAAATTAACCAGAAACTAAATACTAGCAGTATATCCAAAGGGTTTCAAACCTCCTTGAGATATCCTGTGCTCGCAGTAAGACCGTAATGCAGCTGGCCACAGTAAGTCTGGCAGCACGCTAGTGGTACTCCTGGTATTGCATAGGTTACGCGGACTGCTTAACAAGCGATTTGTACATTTGTTTATCACCACAGCGACAAACAAGTAAGTGTTTTTAAAAACCATATTTTGATTTATTCCGCATTCGCCCCAAAAGTTTCGGCCCACATAAAAAAAATCTGTATTTATCCTTCATTTTATTCCGTTTTAGCCCCAAATATATTATTTATTCTGTAATTTAATATTTTAATCCTGTATCGTCCCATTTTTCGTTCCTTATTCGCTTCGAATACTTTTTGAGTGCAAATTAATACAATTTTAGTACGGACAGTGTAAAAAGTCGCTGTAGACATTTTATTCGATCGTCAAGCCGTTCAGTTGCTACCAAACGTGTACCTATACCAATTTTCAGCTCAATCCGACAGTAGTGGGTCAAATTTAAGGGCGCCTTCAAATTTGCCGCAAAGTCCCGCGCGGCGGCAGCGCGTCTGCAGCGTTGTGGCGGCGCTGCTTTGTAAATCTATGTAAATAAAAAAGGTGCGATTGTAGTGCTAGACTCGCGCTGCGGCCGCGCATCAGTTTATCGATCGACTAGTGACTGCACGCACGGTATTTTTTTTACAATGAACGAAAATCAGGTTGAAGCCTTTATCTAAGCTAAATGTACAACACTACGATTCTCAAACCTACGGACAGCAGTGCGGCTGCAGCGCTGCAGACGCGCCGCCTCCGTGCGGCACACAGCAGCAAATTTGAAGGCTCCCTAATTGCAACAATGGATTACAACACACACATCCGACAGGTCGAACTCTACAAAACTTTGTCAACCAAAATATCTGGTTTAAATTTAAAAAATATATTAACGTCAAAGTAAAATATGTTAATTAATTTCGACCAACGTTTAAGACAGCCCTGTTTCTAAATGGGTGAAATTTAGAGCAAACTATGAATTAAGTAATTGCAAAACTTCGTGCAATTTATTGGAGTCTGGAGTAACGACTCGACTCGAAACAGTCCCAGTTGGGAATGTTGATTCAATTTATAAACGTAATTAATTACTTTAAGAACTTTGTGGATATTTTGTAGCAAGTAAATAATATTATTTAAAGAGAGGTAGGGCGAATTGGGATCCCCCGTGGGCTTTCCCATTAAAATTGGAGCCCGGCTGGAGACTGCAACACTTCTGTAGCACTACTTTGATGTAGTGTTGTGTTTCTGTGGTGAGTAAGGTTGCCAGTGCTCCACGAGGATACGCTGCGCTAGTATTAATGCTGCTAGCACAGTGAGTTCCCATCAACAACATACCCCTGGTATATGTGACGGCTATATGTGACTGCTGGGATTGGAACTAGCATCGCTAGAATAGCAGACACCGCTTCACACCACAAAGCCACCACGTCTTCATAAATAGTAGTTAATCTCATAGATAACTTATTCGCCAGAGAAAATGGTGTAACAAACTTTTCACCCCACTTTCCTGAGCTGCAAAACTCTTTTAAATCTATTTGCTTGAAGCTTAGTAGGAGCACATTAAGCCAGAATCGAGGCTTAAAAACGGGGTGTTTTTAACTTTTATTCGCCTTAGACATAACTAATGCCGCTTTAAGCTTTATAAAACGATAAGCAAAGTTTAGGTGATAGATTTTTAGGTGCCTTTTCAGAGCAGGTACTTGTCGCGTACAGCCGAATTGATGTTTTTTTTAAGATGACTCTCGTAGCCTCAGTTCCGGGAAGTTTTAGTGCTAACCGAACAAAGGTTAACATGCAGTTAAAAGGACTGACGAGAAATATATACAATGCGAATGAAGAAAAACAGCTAAGGAATACTTAAGCCTTAACTTCCTAGAATACATTGCCAAAGTACTCAGTAACGGAAAGGTAAAGAGTACTCGGAACCGGCGACCTTGTATGAAAAGATTGATTAATGTAGACAAAGCAACAGAAGTGTGCAAGTCGAGAGTGAGGTATCGCTCTATACTATCTACCAACCCAAAAAGAAAACAAAAATAGTTTAAAAAAATATTATTATTCGTATGTCATCTATACTAATATTATAAAGAGGAAAGATTTGTATTTTTGTGTGTGTCTATGTTTGTATTGAATATGCTCCGAAACTACTGGACCGATTTTGAAAATTCTTTGACCGGTAGAAAGCTACATTATCGCTGAGTAGCAAAGGGTATATATTATATTGATACGCGGGCGAAATCGTGGGGAAACAGCTACTCTATTACATAAATGTAGTCCTAAACCTCAAACAGTTTTCTAAGATCACAATAAGCAATGCAAAGAATGCGGACGGTAAGAAATGAACTAAGTAACGTTCGTATTACGTATACAGACGCACATATGTCGACAAGTGGGTGACACTAATAGCGTTGACGAGATGGAAATAGATAGACACTTATATAGGGCTGGCACATTCCTCCAACTTAAATAAATATTATTTTTCTCGCTTTCTTAAAGGAACGGAAATGCATTACAGGAAATCGAGGAACAGTGCTGCCAATATGGCGACTTTGTGAGCTAGTAGTGATGGGTTTTGTTTAAATCTAGGCGATAAAAAAAGAGGTAGACTTGTTAAATGTTACACATCTTATGCGACTACTCCACTTACGCTATTTTTTTTATACCACTAAGGTGGCAAACAAGCATACCGACCGCCTGATTGTAAGCGGTTACTGTAGCCTATGGACGCTTGCAACACCAGGGGTATCACTTTTTATACATACCGTCGAACACGGAACCTCTTTTTTTTAAGTTCAAAAATAGGTCCCGTCATCTATACTAATGTATACTAATATTATAAAGAGGAAGGATTTGTATTTTTGTGTGTTTGTATTGAATAGGCTCCGAAACTACTGGACCGATTTCAAAAATAATTTCACCGTTAGAAAGCTATATTATCACTGAGTATCATAGGCTATATATTATACTAGCAGCCCGCCCCGGCTTCGCATGGGTATATATATCTAATAATTTCCCGGGTTCAAATATCGCAAATATCTAACGTTGCCGCCCCCAGTGTTAAATCGACCAAAAGTTTGGCGTGACATGTAATGTGACGGCCATCAATACGATTCTCAGGTGTCTCTAAAATGTGTGCTTTTCAAAGCTTACAACTTTCATTTTAATTAGGCGGTACCTGTAGACAGTCTTTCGCAGATAGTTTTTATGATACTCTTGTTTACAAAGCAGTTATAATTTAAACGAACTATTGGTTAATAAATCGCAATGGTATTATACGGAAGGAAAGGTGTAGATAATTTACGTTCGCGGCAGTCAACGATAACAGGTGGCACTCTAACGCAGACAAAAAATCTAATTTTGAAACGTCGTCGCCTGAGACATGACCTCCTCGATCCCGACGATGATACCGTATTGGTATCATCGTCCAGGAAGCCTTTAAACGCGCGCAATCCACTAACCTACCTTTATACCGCCCTCGCCAACGAGGACCGTCGCGTTCACCGCGTCTACTTCGTGCCCGACCCTCGCTTACTGCCGGCCGGCGCCTAGCCGGTAGTTTCCACACCTACGAGTGGTGGAGTCGCTGCTCCATAGCCCATCTCCCCGCAACGCCCGTAGCGCTGTTGCTTAGATTAAGTTCACTTTTTGGCTGGAGGCCTTAACTGGCCTCGTCACTTTAGTCCGGCTAAGCAGTAAAAGTTCTCTCGAACTAACTGCGGGAGACCATACCCCTAAAAAAACACCTACACAAATAATTTACCGGCCGTACGCTTATTTGCCACCTTATAAGTATAAAAAAAACTTAATATTGAAATGGCACGCTATCCGCCTGGTAAAATATGAATAAGTAATTTTTACCTATTTCAAGCATAATACACAAAACAAAGCTTGTCCCCAACGACATCGGGACAAAATTAGTGTGTCCTTCAAAATTTTTAAGTCATAAAATACTAGCTGTTAGCCACGACTTCCTTGAAATTCCTACATACTTTAGCCTATGTCCTTCCCTAGGATATAATCTATCTCCGTGCCAAATTTAATTACGATCTGTTCAGCCGTTTAGCCCCGAAAAAGTAGCAAAAAAACAAAGTTACTTTCGCTTTTGTAATATTAGTATGCACACGATGAACAGACAAGGTGACAACCCTACAAATGGACAAACACCAACTTGTCCCGCGAGTGAGTCACTGAACGACAACATTTGAGACGCGCTGTCTCAGTCGCTATGCGCGCTATTTTTGACCGACAACCGCAAACTAAAGGTGGTTCAACTTTAGATCGTTACGTCAATCGTGAGCTACGTGTGTGGATTGCGTGACGTGTATCATATAGAGAGCGGGGAATGTATATATGTGACAAATAGCGCTAGGATAGATGTGCTCATTTCGTTTATATGGACATTTACCGTTGAGTTGATTTGAAGATAATTTTATTTTTATGTTTTTAATAGACCGTTTCATACTTCTAAAAATATTTCACTTAGTATTTTTTACGACGAGACCGCTGCTCCAGTGGTTATTATACCTGACTGCTACGCTAGAGGTTGCGGGTTCGATTCCCGCCGGGGCAAACATTTATGTGACATATATATGTTTGCCTTGCGGCTGGATGTTTGCTATGTATTATAAGTATTAACAAAAGAAGTAATAAAGTATTATATCAGCTACTGGTTCCCATAGTACAAGCTTTGCTTAGTTTGGGGCCAGATGGAGCTGTGTGATAATGTCCTAGCATTATTACTATATTTATTTCACCCTTTTAGGGGTAGATATTTGGAATGAAATAGACTACTCATTTTCTTTTATCTATAGTAATATTACTGTTATGGATTAAAGTTATGGAACGTTTTTAAACATTATTTCCCCGGTAGAATGCTACATTACCACTGAGTAACATAAACATTATATTTTAATGATTCGCAGGCGAAGTCGCGGGAAGAAACTTAATAGATATTTATAATTAAAAAAAACTATACTCAAAATAAAATGTTTATCGTAGATATACAAGCAAAATAAGATTGTAACAAATTTTAAAAACTTGTGCACAACTCTACCCACAGTCCTCATTAAAATCCTCCACCGCTTTAAGTCTTATAATCCCCTTCAATTCTACATAATCCTACAATTACAAGTTGCTTTATTCTAAGATAAAAGCGCACTGTCCGAGCGAGCACCACAATTCACATGGTTTACTTATTACAGAGCTACACTAAATCTCCACTTGGACCTTATTTTTACAGGACCGTTGTAAGTCACTATTGAAACATTCCAAGGTTCACAAGCAAATGGAAAGAGGCCAATAGCCGAAAACTAATGAACCTGACCAGATGCCAACTAAGACAACTGACAGGAGCTCTTACGGGCCACTTTGGCACGAACGACCATCTATCTACACAAGATGGGTCTATCCGAGGACGTGTTGCAAGGCCTGTAATACAGAAACGGAGACCATGAAACACGTGTTATGCTGCTGTGACGCATTAGCGAAGCAGCGTATATCCGGAACCAGAGGATTATATGCTCTTCCCTGCTGGCAAGATCTGCAGACTCATACAGGGAGTATTTGATACAGCAGGTAAGTAGAGCGTAAGGGGCGAAGGCCAGCACAAAAGATCCCAAGGGTCGACGTGCGTCTGGGGTAGCCTGGACCGAATAAATAGCCCAATTATAAGATAAAGTCACTATTGTATGGTAATAAACGGCATACAAGTTGGGCGTAAGTTACCCATGATATCATCATTTTGCATATAAGATGTCATTTTGTTTCAACAAACTGTGGAATCTTTCGACATACCAAGGGCGTCGCCAGCTGATTAGTTACATTAATTAGTGAATTCATTCATGCGGAAATTATTGGTCATGTCAAGTCCAAAAATTTTGCAACTATCAATGCATGCTCCACAGAAACATAATCTGTAATTGTAAGTAACTTTATATAATTTTTTTTACCACAAGCATACGGCCTACCATAATGGTGATAATTATACCATGATGGGAAGCAGTCACCGTAGCCTATAGCCGCTAGCAATACCAGGGATATCACTAAGCCAATCATGTTTGTTGATGAGGAATCACTGTGCTAGCAGCATTACTTCTAGCCCAGCATAGCCTCGCGGAGCACTGGCAACCTTACTTACCGCAGGAACAACACTGCGGTCTCCTGTAAGGTGGAGGTACAGTCCCCGGTTGGGCGGCTCCAATTTAAATGGGAAAACCCACGGGAAATCTCAAATCGCCCTACCTCTCTTGAAATATATGTCGACAACATGGATACACTCGTAACATAAAAACTTAATTCGCAACATTCCTTCCTACCAAACAAAACGGACCAATCAAAGTTGCAGTTGCTTCGTCTATGGGAGGTGAAATAACTAACATTACCGCGAATCATTAAGTTGAGCAAGGACGCGGAGTCCGATTGTAGCAATGGCGTGCAATCTCCACTGAGCTTTATGTGTCATCTCTTAAGGATAGAATAGGGCTGTGGTTTCTATGAAAGCGAGCAACGGGAAAAAAGAAATATAATAGGTATACTAAAAAATATTAAGAAGTAAAAAAGAAGGCTACGACATGACGCATTTATACGAAATATCCTAGAGGGAAAGATCGAAAGAAAGCGTGGCAGAGGAAGGCCAAGGATAAGTTACCTGCAACAGATAAAGACGAAGGCTAACGTTGTCGTACCAAGAGGTCAAAGAGATGGCTAACGATAGAACGGCTAGGCGATTGCTCCATCGACAAGAGTCTAGCTCTTAAATAGATGATGATGAAAAAAGAACGAATCAGCTCCTCGCCGTGGTTTTCCAATAGGAGTACAGCACGAGGTTCTTCACGAAGGGTATGAAGTGTGAAGAGATTTCTGCAGGGTCAGCAGCGTCCGACTGATATGTTGCAAGCGACCATAGGCTACAGTAACTGCTTACCATAATACAACGAGAAAGGAGCACTTGAAGACGGGTCAAACGCAACTGTCAATCAAATGGACTAACAGCAGGTTCATAAATCAAACCGCATTTGATTTACGCTACCCGCTCGCATTGCGACCACAACCTTACCCCCGACCAAAGGCCCGGATACGGATTCATGTTTTATGACCATTACTTTTGATTCAAACCGACCAGTGTTGTGTGGAATAATTAATTCCATTAAAGCTGGGTATTATATGCAGTAAGCAAAGTAATTCCGCTTTTCAAAAAGATTTTCTTTTCAGATAATATCGCCAAAATCCTCAATGATGAAAATATACGGGCGGAAAAGCAAAAGAGGTGTGCAAGTCTGTAATGAAATGGCGCTCTATACTGTCTGCCGTGAGCGACTTGAAAGACTTATGCAGCGATATCACGTACAGAAAAAACGTACAAAAAAGTTTTACCTTCCGTAGATCATACAGGATCATCTATCGACTTGGAACAGTCAACAAACTCGTATTAACTATTTTGTATATAGAACGACCAGCGCCGTGGTGGCTGACAAAGGAAACAAATTGGCAACATCTTCTTCTACGTTTCTACGGCAATCAATCCCCTTCAAGAACTATATTTGCCAGTGTCGAGTGTTAGAGAATTATCAAGCTTCTCAATCATTTGTGTTGGTTGCATTAAAATGTCTACTGTCATGCATTCTTATGCTTATGGGACTTTCTGGAGACAAGCCGAGGCGGTAGCAAATCGCAACGCGCCTTTAGGTCAGATGTAACCTATTGAACAAAATAATGGGTCACTTCACAAAAAGCCTATATTCAAGCATTATTTCATTCCAATGTTGTTTTAAATCAGTCACTATATAAAGCATAACTGCACGAAATTACACCGTTACAAATAAATACAAACTCTCATTGATCACTATAATACAATTTACGAAACAGTGGAAAAATCGTAACCACTCGGGCCGATTCCCGACAAAAACTGCATTGATAGCGTCACTGACCTAACATTATTGTAATCTATAAGCTACGTAGGAGAGTTAGTTGCCATAACTAAAAACAATAAGAAGACTCCGTCCGTCCGTCTGTATATCCAGCCCTAACGTACAGCTCGCCCTGAACACATGTATTTTGCGATGCATTATTAGTGTACACAATCCTGTAGCCGAAGCGAGAACAAATCGAAATAAAGCTATCCCTTTATATTATTCAATGGTAATACGGCGCGCGACGAGGTGAGCCCTTTACAACAATACGATTCTACAATTCGCCAAACTCTAGCGATACGATTTTAAAGGCATACGCCACCTAATTTTAATTGTAGAGAGACCAAAACAAAAAAATCATTTTTGTGATTTCGTTGTCTTGGGTAATCTCCGAAACGGCTGGACCGAAATGAACGGGTTTCACTGACAGATAGCTGATATTATAAGGCGTAACAAAGGCTACCTAGGCATTTATATCGGAAAAAAAATAGGGTTCCACGTAACAAATAAAAACCCATGAAATTGTAAACAAAATTAATTCCACGCGTACGAAATCGCGGGCATAGCTAGGTAAGAGCTTACTGGAATACTGGAAAGCAATGCCTCTTGATTGCTGTTCATCGTACAATAGTGTCTTAATCAGCTCTGTCAGAGTGCTCTTTTTACATAATTGCGTTTTTTTTACTAGAACCACGCAGGGGAAGCCACAGATACAATTTGAGACGATTTTAATTTACTTTTAATTTTAATTATTAATATATATTTTCATATGTCGTTGTGTCAATAAACATTTTTCTTTCTTTCTATATAACACTGTTTATATACGACATCGCTACGACAAAAAAATCGTGAAGTCAAAAATCGTGAGGTCCAAAAGTCTCGCTCATCTCAGTTTGTATTACAAATTACTTCTAAATACACAATACCTATATTTCTCCCCCGACCCGACTCATGAATAAATCAGGGATCCGCAGAGAGCCTGTTGGGTGGTAAGGATGAATTTTTAAAACAACACATATTGAGGGCACGCTGGAATTTATATGGAGCTTGTTGTGGTAAATTAACTTTCCCTCTTAATAATAGGGTTGTCCTTGAACAGAATGCCAAATGATCCGGGCGGAATTTGCCTTTTAGGGTCGGCAACGCGAAAAGCTGGCACACAAGCATACGACCTACCTGTTAAGTAAACAGCCACCTAGGCTGCGGTGACTGTTGTGGTGCGTTGCCGCTAGCAATACCAGAGGGGTATCACGAACGAGTTGCCAATCCTGTTGTTGATGAGGGCTCACTGCAAGCAGAATTACTACTAGCGCAGCGTATCCTCGTGGAGCACTGGCAACCTTACTTACCGCACAAACACAACAATATATCAATGTAATGATATAAGCTTGCGGTCTTGTCTAATGTAAGGTGGATGTACAGTCCCCAGCCGGGCGGCACCAATTTTAATAAGAAAACCCACGGGTGATCCCAATTCGCCTCACCTCTCTTTAAAAGATAAAGATCAAATAATTCCATACAAATTTTCTCACATATCAATGTGTGTGTATGTCCATTACAAAGCCCCTTAAACGACTACTTAATTAAACACTTCGAGGTCGAACACACAACTGCCGATTTGTCTTTACTAATATTATACATTTTTACTTTTTCTGTGTATATTTGTATTGAATAGGCTCCGAAACTACAGGACCGATTTCAAAAATTCTTCCACCGTTAGAAACCTGCATTATCACTGAGTAACATAGGCTATATATTATACTAGCTGCCCACCGCGGCTTCGCACGGGTAGACTAAATATTTGATAAATGTCTACCCGTGCGAAGCCACGGCGGGCCGCTAGTAACTAAATAAGTGTACACGTTTTAAAAACTAACTAACCAATTTAACAGACAAATTGTTATTTAACTGATTTAACATACATAATTATAACATCACCCCAAAACGGTCACCCATTAAATGTCATTCTCAACAGGACTGCTTAACACCAAGCAACAATAAAGACACCATAAAACAACAGTTAGGTTAACAACACTGGCAACACGCCAAAATGTTAACAGCTCTCCAGTTAATATTCATGGCAATTCTTATATTTTTATGTATGGCAACACCTGCCGTTAGAGCCTTTCGGAGCACACCTCCGGTTTCCGGTCCATAAATGCATGTGCGTTATATTCTTTGTGTACGTACGTTTTGAATACGACCTTCATTTACATCTGAAAGGTATGGAGAACAATAATGTGTGATTTATTAGTGTATTTCTAGTGACACAAATTTTTGATATTTAATATATCAAAATATATCAAAATTGTAGCGACCAGTGCACCCAGTGGCTTTATCCACTGATGGGTAATCAGGTATAACCCATCGATAATTAATGGAATTAATTTTCATAACGTCGATAAAAAAAATATCATTTCATTAATGCGGTGATGTGTCGTCTCCGAACAGAATGTGCTGCCAAAACACAGAGTGTCAAACCTTTTCATCGTCGTTAAAACATTTGAAAACAATTCATACAATATTTCTTTTATTTGTAACGTTTTTAAAATTTTATAATAAAAAAAAAACTATGATAAATAAGACACGGCTATTCATCCAATCAAAATTGTATTCCAATCTATTTCAAAGAATAGAGAATTAAAGAAAAACGTTAAATTATAATAAGTTTAAGTTCTATTTTACAAGTCCATCGGCTACGGTGACCACTTACCATAAAGCAGGCTATTTTCCAACATTAAGCTATGCAAAAGAAAGTTTTTTTTTTTTATATACCTACCTAAGTAATTTTATTATCCCGAAATAATTGATCTAGAAAAAGCCACAAATCATTTCTCTAGTAGTTATTATTAATTTCATAAATAAATTTATTTCCTCTTAAGTGAAAAAAATATCCGTAAAAAACATACAGTACACATACAAACGAACATAAAACCTACTCTTTTTTTTAAGTCAGTTAAAAACTAGTTATAAAACGCCTGAAAAGTTGAGTCATCAATAAATCAATCCACAGTTAATTTATAGCGTCAGTACCACAATCGCAGTGAGTGAGGAAGCTCTTGTGTGTTCCAGTGTCTTGGCACTGATGTCTGATGTGGTCTCTATTTATCTTTTGATACTTTACTCTGTTCTTAGTTGTGGTGTAAGTTATAACATTCAGCGATTGCATACATAGCTCGTTCGTCGTACTCAATGATGGAAAGATAAAGCGTAGACAGAACCGGCGAGCACGTATGGAGAGCTTGATGAATGTAGAAGAAGCAAATGAAGTGTATAAGTGATGGGTAAATATAGAAGTGTGTAAGTGATGTGTAAATTAGATATAGATATAGTTAGTTCTGGAAGAGCGGGGACTCCTAGTACAGGCATTTATTTCCCTAAAAGGAGAATGGTCACAAGTCTATTAATGTAACTTTGCTTTTGATTAAAATATTATATAATAATAAATATTATATATTGTATTATATATACTATATTTGAATTTTCTGATGAGTCTTTTGTTAATAATTAGGCCTACTGGACTTATTTAGCGAAACGGCGTTCGATAGTCTCTGCCTAGCCGTACTACTACCGTGACTCACGGTAGTCCCTCACGGTCCGTGAGAGACTTGGCGTGATGATAATATTTATGTACGTAGTTACATTAAATACATGTAGTGTTAGCCGTCCGCTACAATTGGACCACACATACCTAAAATCTGTTTCTTGTCACCGCAAAAATAGTATTAGCTCAGTTTAATTGTGAGCTATTCTTGTGCCTTTGAGCGAGACGCTATCGGGACTTGAGTGCCCATCCGATTAATTTATTCGATCCGATACTACTCGTGCACGCTTCAATCGATTCCATTCTTTCTTGTTTCTATTTATACTACTGTAAGTTCATTGTACTGGGTGCAAGTTCGTTTCGAAAATATAGGTGAAGTATAATTTGTTGGATTACTTCTAAAAATAAAAGGCTGTTATATAAGCCAAGTAAAGCCGTTGCTCTTGAGGTTAGTAAGGCTCACTGCTATGCATCGCGGGTTTGATTCTCGCCAGGGAAAACAGTTGTTAATACAACTGTTTTCCCTGGCTTGTGTTTGAGTATTGTATGTATCGATTACAAAATTACCAAAGGATTACAGCATGGGGTTCTTCAAGAAGGGTGTTAAGAGATTTTTGAAGGGTCGGCAACGCGCGAGTGATACCCCTGGTGTTGCAAGCGTCCATAGGCGGCGGTAACCGCTTACCATCAGGCGGGCTGTATGCTTGTGTGCCACCTTAGTGGTATATAAAAAAAAACGATAGTACTATATACTAGCTTTTGTTAGTTCGAAACCAAATGGAGCTATATGGAAAAAAAACGTCTATGGTTTTTTGATATTTTTCACGTGTCTAAGTTTAAAACTATCGTCAAGAAAGGAGATCATCCATTTTTGTGGCACCAAAGCTGTAGGGACCATTGTCAATTGTATATAATATTTAAGTGACATCTCATATAAGCAAAGTTTGAATCACAACATTAAATTACATGACTAGCTCCTTACAAACAAAGCTCCTACTCCTAAAATACAATCGACAGATCGTTCCAAAGGTCTTGTGAGGAGTACAATGAAATGAATAGGGATTCTTGATCGAGAATCAGTCACCACTTTAATTATAGGAGGGGAGATTTACCCCAAACTCATACAATCGGAATGTTCTGTAAGATTTGATCAACCTGAAAAAATCTGCAAAACCAGACTTTTGTTGAACTATTTTTGAATTATATGGGTTACTGAATTAAAGAAGTTTTTGGATACAGCAAAGCGAAAACATAAGAATCTTTAAAAACCATTACGTGAGGAGAACATTATTTATTTATATGCAACTTCGGGCTTTCTGAATAAAGAAATTGAATTAAGATTCTGGGTTCGGCAGGAAAATATTGTGAGGAAACCTGCATATGGAAAATAAATTCAAGGACGTATGTAGTGCCTAAGAGACGGCGACGGATTCACCATCTGTCACGTTGGCACCAAATTAATTTATCTTCGGTGGAAAATGGGTGTTGCCACACCTCTGCCTACCTCTTCATGGACCCTTGTGGGAAGGCGTTTTAAGATACATCATTGTTATTATTACTCATCAATCATAATCATGCATTGAGGGCTAGAAACGACAGACTAATCAGTATATACGTACATATAAAACACAACGAAATTGAAAAGCTCTTTTTAAAATTGGTTTAAAACGACCGAATCCCTGCAGAAGTAAACTCCTGACACAAGGGGCTAGTAAAATAAACTGCATATAGATATTTTTATGGTGTATGTTACACTGCAGTTTTGCTCGAATTGATTCAGAAAGCTCAAGTGAAGAGACCTAGCGTTTCAAACTATAAACGACACCTCGAAATGCTTAAAACAAGGGAAACCGTAGATAATTAATTAAATGATTATTTTGTCGATATAAAACAGGAGCCGCATGCCTAAGACAGTATCTTTCAATAGATCGCAGTCAAATTATCACGTTGCTCCTTTGTTATTTTGGGATGAAGATTTCTGGAGTTCGTCGAAGATGTGTGTTGATATTGTAGTGATTTCACTTAAATTAGAGTTGGCAATACATTACTGATAGCTCTACTATTGCAGACATTCATAGCCTCTGATGAATAAGTGACAATGATTTTAAAATTAAAGACTTTTTTATCTAAGGGCTATGTATTCTTCTATTTAAGGTTTTTTTTACATCCCTAAGGTGGCAAACATGCATACGTTCAACCTGATGGTAAGCGAGCACCGTGGTCTATAGACGCTTGAAACACCAGAGGTAACAATCGCGCGTTGCCGACTCTTCAAAAATCTATTCAAACCCGTCTCGGTACCGTCAAAAGCTGGTCGAAAATATGATATACCTTCTGTATCAACGAAAGCAAGGATTAAAACTCTGAAAGTTATAACTTAGGCCACAGGCCTTCTAGATCCTAGTCTATACATTGCCGGCGCAGCGCGAGAATGGGATTTCAAGATTCACCACGTATGGATGGACCGTTTTCACGGCGCTTTTCTTCACAGAATATTGTTATAGGTGTGAGCTAGTTGGATTCCTGTCGATGCAAAAGGCAAATAAATACAATTTTACTGTTTGGCTGTGATTTTGAAAAAACATGCATTTTCATAAGTTCGTGTTGTTATTTACTCGTTATAAACACGGGTTTCTTTAATATTCTCTTGGCTTTACTTATTTCTGAAATGGTTGAGCTGATTCGATTGGACTTAACTGACATTGACAGATGAGGAATTTTTAGAAAGTAAAGGGCTAACCTTTCCAGGAAAATCGGGATTAAAAATACGTTACTTGCTCCAAGTCTACAATGACGAAGTTGAAAACCTTTTACACAGTATAATCTTATTCGAGATTAGCGTTAAAGCAGATTTTATACCACTAAGGTGCCACACAAGCATACGGCCCACCTGATGGTAAGCAGTCACCGTAGCCTATAGCCGCTAGCAATACCAGGGATATTACTAACGAGTTGCCAATCATGTTGTTGATGAGGACTCACTGTGCTAGCAGAATTACTACTAGCGCAGCGTATCCTCGTGGAGCAGTATCCTTACACCATTTAAGGGCAAAAAAGCTTGCGACACCCTTCATAGTAATATTAACGTTACCTATGGTCGTTTGCAACACCAGGGACAAAACTTGTATGTTGGCGACCCTGCCAAAATCTCATCACCTTCTAGAAGAATCCTTTACTGTTCCCAAACACCGTGAGAAAACTACATCAAGTACGCTAGAATCAGTAAATAAAAGTAGACTTAAAATAAATAAATAAACATAACAAGTTACAAGCTCAAGACTGCAGCGTGCCGATGATATTGGACTGGATCTCGTTAAGAAAGCAATTTGCTCTGTCAGCGGTATACAGCGAGGAGATAGAATGAGCTCCTTCTACAAAAACTACAAACTTAGGTCAGCTAAAATGTGATCGACGAGCGATTGCGAACGTTCAATTATTAGTTTTTATTAAATTGCGGATTTATATTTTGATCTCTAATGATGCTTTTGAGTTCGGTGAGTTTTAAAATGAACTGTATTCGATTAAGCGGTATATGATTTGGAACCTTATTTCTTGTAAACGGCGATAATTCCGCAATTTAATTAAATAAACGTGCCTGCACGGTCAATGAAATTAATATTATGCTAGCTTGTCGCCGCGTTGAAATAGAATAGGCAAAAATCCTTAAATCAAGCTAGGAGAAGGCGCCTGCACAAAAAATAACATACAATTTAATGTGTGCAGGAATCGAACCCGCCACTCTAGACACGTTTAGCAAAGCTTCGTCACCGGACCAATGTATAGTTCTTTGTCCAACGTCAAAGTCGTCATTTCACGTACAACATACATTTTCGAAGGAAATGCAGACCATATCGCCTCTACAGGCTGTATCTAATGACGCAATCTCCCCTAATCTATCCGAGATCGGTGATTGATGATCGCAAGGAGATAACGATCACACCCACACTCATCCTGTACATAAATGGTCTTCAACGATCGGCGAACTGCGTATAAGCATAGACATCTTAATAGTAAAACACTTGTGACTGACTTAAGGTCGTACTATGCTTAAGATTTCTAAGCCTTTAGAATTGGCCGCTTAATAGTTCAGTAATGACATTAATTGATAATAAAGAGTACTCGGAACGGGCGGGCATGTATAAAGAGATGGATAAATGTTGCAGAAGGAATAGAGGTGTGCAAGAGTGAAAAGGGACTCTATACTCTCTGCCTACCTCGTCAGGGACTTGGTGCGATGATATGTTGGCATGTATAATTGTTAGTGAATAGTCAAGTTTGGCAGATGATTGACAATCAAACTGTGGAATGAGCTCCCCGCCGTAGCTTTCCCAAAGGGATACGGCACGGGGTTCTTCAAGAAGGGTGTGAAGAGATTTCTGCTGGGTCGGCAACGCGCGACTAATACCCCTAGTTGCAAGCGTCCATAGGCTACTGTAACCGCTTACCATCAAGCGGGCCGTATGCATGTATGCCACCAGTGCTATAGAAAAACAAAGATGATCTAAGAAACAGGGAATCACAAAAGAACGATTGAACCTATAAAAAAAACAATAATAATAAAAAGCAACACGATTCCTGAGTAACAATAATGGTTATAATATGTTTTATCTTAGGATAAAAGATTTTTGATTTGATTTTTTGAGTGCTATCGTAATTCCACGCAGGCGAAATCGCGGGAAGAGCTATATTAAATGAAATTGAGTTACTTCCCGTCATCTCTTCAATTTCGTTCAATAAACGTCTTTGAATTTTGTGGATAAATTGATGTAAATTACGGCGAAAATGAGGTTGTATTTTATGATTACGTCAATTTAAAGAAAATTGATAATTTTGCTGTAATTTCACGGCTTATTTGTTAAAAAAGAAGATAACTGAATACAACATTAACCAATCTACACTAATATTATAAAGAGGAAAGATTTGTTTGTTTGTTTGTATTGAATAGGCACCGAAGCCGCTGGAACGATTTCAAAAATTCTTTTGCCGTTTGAAAGCTACATTATCCCTGAGTAACATAGGCTATATATTATATTGATGCGCGAGCGAACTCGCGGGGAAACAACAAGACAAAGAATGCGTCTAACTTTTAATGGAGACGTAGGAACATTAGTGAGATTCGATTTGCAACGAACAGTGATTGATAGATAGATAGATGAATAAACTTTATTGAACAACAAGAGGATATGTGATCGGATAAAAACTTGCATTCTAACAAGCTGTGCCCTCGACTTGTTGCGTGTGAAATCGGATTTTGTCCACGTAGTAGAAGTCTTCGTAATAGGGTTCCGTTGGTTAGCCTTCGGGTAAGAACGGAACCGTAAAAAACAAGATTTATACTTAGTAGCAGTAGATTTAGGTAGAGTGATTTGAAGGTGAGTTTGGTACTAGAAGTATCGAATAAGTATGCATATCAAATTACTTTTTTCATAAACATATAGGTATACAATTACACTTGCGTGTTACACGCAAACACTAAACACTTACAATCTTAATGGTGCGTAGTTACCTTAGTAAATGTCAACACTTCAATTAGAAATTTTTAATACCTACACGTTAAAACGGTATTATTTCTATAAGGTAAGAAACAATAACCTTTATCGAGATAAAAATTTAAGAGCTCAGCATTTAGAGACGTTAGAAATGATATTAGATAAGAAGTTCTACGTACAATAGTCTCGAATATAAAATATTTGCTCGCTCAATTGGCGACGTGGATTTTACATATAAGTCCAACCTTAATATTAGAAACATAGAAGTCGATATTGTGTCGCAATCAGCGTTGCAAACCGTACGTGATACAACCAGAGCATGCAATAACCAGTATTCTATTAAACTGTGAGCAATACCCCACGTTGGGCGCCAACATTTGTTTTACTAAATGAAAGCGTTTATCTGATTCAGAGTTGATAGAGAACCGATAAAGGTAAACGAGCGTTTACCAACATTTGTTTATTTGACCAAGTTGGTCTAGTAGTTAGGAAGCCTTTAGAAGTTAGGCTAGGTGGAGCTGGTTTGTTTATTGTCTCACGGCAAAAAACGCGAGTTTTGGTGTACGGTATATATATACCGTACACCAAAACTCGCAATACATATGTATTTACTAAAATAATATTATTAATAAATATTACCATTAATGTAAGTATACAAGCTTAGCTTAGTTAGGGATCACATGGCGCTGTGTGATACGTTAATTATTGGAATGCGATTTATTTCTCTATAACGACCACTACTGATTAAAAAAGACTTGAAGCCGCACAAAAGTTCGGAGAGATAACAATCTCTACATAAGTTCTAAACCTCAAAAGACGTTATTCAAACGTCACAGCGACAGTTAAAACTTGAGAACCACTGGGCCAAACAATTGGAGGGGGTCGTTACGTCCCAGCGGAGGCACTTGACGCTAAGCACGCTTCATTTAAGTGTTATCTCTTGTAACTTTGAGGATTGTTTCTGTGAAGAGAGGGATTTGATTTGGCTATTGTTGTAATGCAGTTCAGAACAGTGGCATTTGAATTAATAGAATTGACGATAGAGAACGGAGGGTAAGTAAAGGACAACACTATTTCCCGTTTAAACTTTAGAGTCAAACTAGCGTACTCGCGACTTGCTCTTCTTTAGATAAAATATAGACTATGTTATTTTAGATAGTATAAATTTTCTAGGAAACTTTTATCATCCTCTTGCAGTCTATTGACGAACATCATACATATACTAGGGGTTTATCAACCAGACGATAGCCTAGCCAACAATGACGGTGATCTACGTTACTGAACTTAGAATGGCTACATTTCCACTAACCGTTGGATGACCAGCGTATATTATAACATTGCTGTAAGGCCAGATATATTTCACGCGTGAGTGATCTCGCAAGATGACGTCTCGAAATACAGCGTGACTTGAGATTTGTAAAGCGTTTCCGCTTTGTTACGAGTTGCTATGAAATATGCGGATAGAGGTGAGATGATGTATTTGGAAATTGATTCCGAATCGAGAAGCTGTGAATACTCAAACAGTATTCATTAAATTAAAATCCGTAACCAGACTACCAAAAACAAAATTAAAAGCCGCGCTAAAAGGAATGACATCGGTTTACATCGGGTTTACAAGGTAAAATTGCCTCCTCTTTTTGTTGAAGTCGGTTAAAATGTAGCCTTTGCTAACCGGACCATAATAACGAACCAATTGACACCTTAATAATTAATCAAAATCGGATAAATAGTTTAGGCGCTACGGAGGTAAATACGTCAATACAAACATACATAGTCTGCCAAAATCATAACCCTTCTATTTGGCTGCGCAGTAGTTGGGTAAAAAACACATATTTAAAATCCCTCACGGGGTAAACACAGAGTATAGAGCGCCAATTCACTACTGACTGACACACCTCCTAAGTTTCTTTCACACTCATTAATCTCTTCATACATGCCCACCGGGTTTGAATAGGTACACCTTACCTTTCAATCATTGAGAACGTTAAAATAGACGCCTGGTATTGATTTCAATCGATTAATCTTTAGCTCTTGAATCAGTAGTTCGTGTTTTGTGTGTTTAATTCGGTTTTACACGTCTAGCGTATATTTGTACGACTTAGTGATGAGAGATTGTCGTTAATCTTTAACCAGGTGGTTTGGAGGCGCGTCTGATCACTCAGGACGCCCTTACCATGGGCGTTATCAGTATTTTTTGGCAACGGTTGTCTATACTAACCAATATATGGTTTCACATACATTGGTTAGTATATATGCCTACGCACATAGTATTAATTTGTAGTCGACAGCCACCCTAGTCCACTATAGTATGTCCAATATAGTATAAAACCGTACTAAAGTTAAGCTATAGCCTTATAGAAATAAGGTTGTTTTTGATGTATTATAATGTATATCAATATTAGTTATATGTTGCTGGTTCTGAATACTAAGCCGCTAAATAAAAAAAAACATTCAGTTTAGGCCCTAATTAGGCACTGAAATGCTAATATTCGATACGAGACTCGCTGTGCGAGTCCACCTCGCCGATTTTTTATGTTGTTAATATTGAATGTAAAGCATAGCAAAAGAGTACTTAAGGTAAATTATTATTTGGCAATCTCAACACATGGTGGCCTAACCCGAAAACAACACTAAAACCATTTTCTGGACTATTATGCCCAAATGATGTCGTCACCTGCCATGACTCCGTGACGTCATAAACCATGGCCGACTTGCCGAAGGTAGGCCGTAAAACTGAACATTAATGAGAATTATTACCGCATCGTCGTCTGAATCTTATAAAACATTATTGTTTTATAATAGCTTGGGAATTGTATTAGGGTACCATCTTCTAATATATAAAATTCTCGTGTCACAGTTTTTGTTGCCATACTCCTCCGAAACGGCTTGACCGATTTTGATGAAATTTTTTGTGCTTATCCGGTATCTATGAGAATCGGCCAACATCTATTTTTCATCCCCCTAAATGTTAGGGGTAGTCCACGCCTAATTTTTTTTTTTTTAGACAAAATTTTTAATTTCTATTTTTTTATGATACAACATACAAAAATACATACAATCCTCAATTTTCACCCTTCTACGATCAACCCTTATTTTTTAATAGCCATTTTAGTAATTTAATCATTTTTCCTCTCCGGTCGAAAACTGATCAATCGTAATTTTTGTGCTTATCCGGTATCTATGAGAATCGGCCAACATCTATTTTTCATCCCCTAAATGTTAGCGGTAGTCCACCCCAAAATTTTATTTTTTATTTTTTAGACAAAAATTTTAATTTCAATTTTTTTATGATACAACATACAAAAATACATACAATCCTTAATTTTCACCCTTCTACGATCAACCCCTATTTTTTAATATTAACTTTTAATCACACTGGCCATATAAGCTAAATACCCATAAAACACAAATTAATTATACATAAAAACCTTCTGTTGATGATCTATCTATTGCTGAAAACCGCATAAAAATTCGTTGCGTAGTTTGAAAGATCTAAGCATACATAGGGACAGACAGACAGTGGGAAGCAACTTCGTTTTAATATATTTTCGTTAAGTAGTAAGTAGTAACACCAGAGATTTTTTTTTAAACTACTAAGTTGGCAAACAAGCATACGTCCAGCCTCATGGTAAACGGTTACCGAAGCCTATGGACGCATGAAACACAGATTGCAGCTTACACACAAACAAGCACACAAATAACAATAAACAAAAATTAAATATTTTTATATCTATACTAATATTATAAAGAGGAAAGATTTGTATTTTTGTATGTATTGAATAGGCTCCGAATTAACTGGACCGATTTCAAAAATTCTTTCACCGTTAGAAGCTACATCATGATTGAGTATCATAGGCTATATATTATACTAGCTTCCCGCCCCGGTTTCGCTCGGGTAGACAAAATATTTGATAAATGTCTATAGGCTCCGAAACTACTAGACCGATTTCAAAAATTCTTTCACCGTTAGAAAGCTACACTAGCACTGATTAACATAGGCTAGCTGCCCGCCCCGGCTTTGCACGGGTAGACAAAATATTTGATATAAATGTCTACCCGTGCGAAGCCGGGGCGGGCCGCTAGTTATCTAATAAAATCTAGGTCATGGGGGTAAAAATCCAGGTCTGTTACGTTACTTATTGTTTTACAGTTTTTGTTAAAATATCGATAAACAAATCGACCAAGACAAATAAACCTGTTTAATAAAAGAACTGGTTCTGCTTGACTGATCTTTAAACAATCCAAATCGCTTGGCCATGGAATTTTGAGCATTTTTTTAGTAGACGTAGACACTTCTACTAAGGAATTTTGGAAAACCATTCAAGGTACTACAAACTTGACAGATTTTTATTTATGAAGTGACATTCCCAATATCACGGACATTCGGTTCGAGAATTTTGTTCCAAACCCAAGGGGTTTAAATAAAAATATTTGTAAATCTGCCATGTTTAGTTTTTTACACGTCAGGACGGCTTCGTCCCAAAATTTTTTACTCGTTAATTCCGGTCCGTAAGCCGCTAAGACCTTTTGAATGTAAGCAAAAAAAAGATAATATTACAATACAGAGCCGCGGAACCAGGCTTACAATTTAAATCGTCACCCAAAACCCAACCTACTCACACATACCTCTCTCATACTTTATGATATTTTTACGACAAACTGCTCTCACATCGTTAAGTTAACGTTTATGAATAAAAATATGCCTCGTAAGATGGTGCAGGGAGCTGGCTAAAATACGAACATCAAATTATGGCGCCACACGTCAACACACCTTTCACCCGCGACGCAAAAAGAGGGGTGTTATAAGTTCAACGTGTCAGTGGCAAAAAGTGATCACCAATCTCTAAAATCAAGTACACTTAATAACGCAGAATAATACGCTCATGGTGTCGATTCTGTTGTTCAAAATTACTAAACTTAACTAATTTGACAGGTCTTAAAGTCATGCTATCCCTTTCTCATGCGCGGGGTTAAATAATGATGACAATACTTTTAGACCTGCCAAATTTGTTTAGTTTAACGATTTCGTACAACCTAATTGGCACCAATATGTGCGAATTTTATTGAGCTTCGTAAGATTTTATGTTGATTCCTCTGACTGCCTATCTAAAAGACACTTCTATACCCGCCCCTGTTACGTGTATCTGTGTGTCTGTCTGTAACATCTTAGCTCCTAAACGGTTGAACCGAATTTGATTTAGTTTCTTTTTGTTTCAAAGGTGACTTAATCGAGTGTTCTTAGCTATGATTTTAAGAGGATATTGGGTTAGGTATTCACATTTTTAATTTAGGTTTCATAAGACTTTTAAAAAAAAAAGTCCTTTTTAGTTTATTTTCACTTTGACATTTTTATTCTGGACATAAGATGCCTATATGGGCAAGCTATGTGAAGGAATGAAGATAACGTGGTAGTAAAAGTTTAATGCGTATTGGAAAACGTAACTCGCGAAATGTCAAAATTTTCACACTAATTGTTAGTTCCACTTTTCACCGGCGCAGCGCTGTTCATGTTCCCATACAAATATAGTCGAAAGCGATACGAATACGTAGTCGACAGTTGTTGTTGTTAGGTCAACTGAACACCATTCAAGACCATCCTATCGAAACTCAATTTTTGAACGATCTCCAATTAAACTTATATCCGGCTGTTTGCCAATGACAAGCGGATATCCGGTTGCTTTGGTTACCCGCAAGATTATTTAAAAGAACGTAGATAACGCCCACCTCAAGGCGGGGATTAACCGTCTGAGGTGATAATTACTGTGCCATTATGGATCAGTTAGGGGTTATGGGGAACCATGAGTTTCTATCGATTTATGGTTGGGATCGGGGATATTTAAAAGCCGTGGTGGCCTTGTGGTTGAAGCAACAGGCCTGTCATCTGATGGGCCCAGGTTCGAGTCCCGGCCTGTACCAATGAGTTTTTCTAAGCTTAAGTACAGTGATTAATCACACCATGAGCTTTTAAAAAGAAAGGTAAGGCGATTTGGAATTTCCCGTGGGTTATCCCATTTAAATTGGAGCCGCCCGACTGGGGACTGTACCTCCGCCTTACAGAAGACTGCAGTGAAATAACACTACTTGATGTAGTGTTGTGTTTCTGCGGTAAGTAAGGTTGCCAGTGCTCCACGAGGATACGCTGGGCTAGTAGTATTGCTGCTAGCACAGTGAGTCCTCATCAGCAATTCGATTGCATAGATTTAAAATAATTATGTCAGAATACATTGTTTTCCGGAACAAAACAGAGGAGTACTTTTTTATCGGAAAAAGAATGGGTTCTCGGGATTTTAATACATTCTTAAATTCTTTGTCGTATTTCCACGTGATTATCATAATTTTATTTACAATTCGTACAAGCCAGCTCATTCACTTCGTCCTCTACATACAACAGTACCCTTAAAGGCTCATTGTGTGAAATACGATATGCTTAAATAAACACGGCTAGCTAAACATTTGGCAACCATAACCCTGCCGAGTGGCGAAGGCATAACGGGCCGTAAAATGCGCAACATATGACTGTCCATTTAAATTTGGTCGCATTGAACTGAACTGTGTGACTAAGTAGTGAACTGTAGTATTATGGCTAGTTGTAAACATTAGGAACTAAAAACACTTTATATAAACTAACAGGTGACCTAAGCAGATAAGATTTTGAATATTTGGATAATGCTACTGAAATAAAAGAAAAGGATTAGTTTGATGTTTTTGGTGGGTAGTCTCTACATATACTGTAATAATATTGTACAAAACTTTGATGCTTGTACCTACATACAATAATAACTAAACCTCTTAGCTTCATTGTTTGCTCCACTAGACTATACATTGTGCAGCCGGTTCAAACAACAACAACAATAAAACGCCACACTGTCACTAAACAATATTATTACTTTAAAACCAATGGCAATTCAAATAATATTACATCTTTAATCGTCAGCCAATATGTAATGTGTGTAAAAACAAAAGAATATCGATTCTCAAATCAAATTACAAATTCTTTATCTACTTCGCTTCTTGTTTGAACATATTTACAATAAAGTCTCAATATTAATTATAAATTATAAAGACAATATTTCAAAAGTGAGAAGCAACGTTATTGCTGAGTAACATGCGCTATATTATCTTAACACTAGATGGTATCAACGCGGGTGAAGTCGCCGGTGATAGCTAGTCATAATTATATTATAGTACTAAAACCGTCACGTCAAGAAATAGATCGCATGAGGTAGTCTAGTAGGTATGAGCACTTTATATAGGCTATATATATAAACGCATGCGTTAAAAACTCGACTATTTCATCTTCTGCTAACTCCTTACACTCACATTTAGCACTGACTCACAACAAGTAGAAAATAAGACCTCACATACACTGGCGCCAAATTAGATTGCCATACGGAACGCTGCAAAATTAGCTTTACTATAACGTAACAAAGGCGAGTGAGAACGAAAGAGAACAGTGGCGCAGATAACAGCCCGATGCAAATTTAATTAGAATCTTAAGTAACACGAGATGTGCTTATCGCAGTGAAGCTCGCATAGGGGTGTCAACTTTATTTTATACTTATTTAGTGCTTAGGGGATGTGGTAGTCATGCTTAAAACTAGAACTATAATTGTGTTGATAGCTCTATTAATACTATGTGGCTCTTATTTATAAGATTTTAATGTTTTATTTTATTCAAATTATAATTGATAGTTTTTTGTCGTTTCTCATAGTTTAGTGATGAACTTCTTTTGTTAATATTACCTGTTTAAGATAGGATGAAGAATAATTTTGTTACAAATTGTTATACCATGATTGTTACATGAAAAAAAAAGACAGAGCACTGAGTTTGTTGCCGGTTCTTCTCAGGTGGCTTATTTTCCGAACCGGTGGTAATTTAGACCTTCATAAGCCTTATTAGGGCCTAAACTGAATAAAATATGATTTTTGATTTGATTTGATAGGGTAATAACCTGTTATTGTGAATTGTGTGTTCTTCCAATATAGTTGAAGCATTTAATTCTGTTCCTAAATCTATGTTCTGTAAAATTTATAATGAATTAAATGTCGAAGAACCATAAAACTACATCTACATCTACACTAACATTATAAAGAGGAATGATTTGTATTTTTGTGGGTTTGTATTGAATAGGCTCCGAAACTACTGGACCGATTTCAAAAATTCTTTTACCGTTAGAAGGCTACATTATCACTGAGTAACATAGGCTATATATTATAGTAGCTGCCCGCCCCGGCTTCGCACGGGTAGACAAAATATTTGATAAATGTCTATGCTCCGAAACTAATGTCTACCCGTGCGAAGCCGGGGCGGGCCGCTAGTAAATAAATAAAACGGAAATATCGCCATGTTACCAATGTATCTCAAACATGAAAAAGCAATGCAATGCTATAACGATGCACATTTTGACGAGACCGCTGGTCTAGTGGTTAGTATACCTGACTGCTATGCTAGAGGTAGCGGATTCGATTCCCGCCGGGGCAAACATTTATGTAACATATATGATTGCCTTGCTTCTTGTTGGCGTTTGGTATGTATGTATTTTTACTTATCACAAATAACTCAACAAAATATTAATCTTTAGGGACAACCCTATTGCAGGAGGGATGACTGTTAAAGAAATTGCCTTCTTAAAGTTTCATAAAACAATCTTGATCTACTCGACGGAACAACTTGTTTAATTATTTTTAATTAATTACTCAACATTATAAGATCATAAGGAAAATTAACTTTTACCAGAATAAAAACCTATAGTCCGTAGACACTAAACTAGCATGGGTGGTGCGTAGCGAGAAACAAGGAGATACGACGCACCCAATGGGATTATCTTTAAAAAAATACTGCCGTACTGTCACTTATAGACATATTATATGAGTGCAGTATTATATCAGTGCCGGTAGCAGGAACATTGTCGACAACATTTTCGTATCGCCTTCGACTATTTTTGTATTGGAAAATGAACAGCGCTGCGGCGGTGAAAAGTGGAACTAAAAATTAGTATGTCAATTTTCGACATTTCGCGAGCTACGTTTTCGAATACGTTGTCGACAATGTTCCTGCTACCGGCACAGGTATTTTTAATTGCTGAATGACTTCGGTTTATATTTCACATTCAGCTGACAATATCCAATAACACATGATAGCTCGAACGCTATAAAAAAAAGACCGTGCCTTTTCGGTACTCGCACATGATGTGTAACATCTTAAATCTAACATTCTGACGTGATTATCATGTCATTATGCTGCCAGCATTCTTGGCACGCTCCCGCATGGTTTTGGTTTGGGTCAGATCCTTTGTCTATAAGTAGGGAGGTTAAGTTCTGTTTCTTGTCAATAGTTTATTCTGTTTTACGTGTTAATACAAATTTGATGTCATTTTAGAAAAAAAAACAGTTTTTTTACTTTAGTAAACATAGTCGCCATTTTTATATTGCTGCTTCGTGAAAATTATGTCAGAAGCCAAATGTTGGTTCTAATGTTATACGCAGCGATTGTCGTTACTTACGGTTATTATTTATGCGATCTGCCAATACAGTACTGCAACTTACCTGCAACAATTAAAGATACGTGTTTAAAAAGTTATAATTTAATTAAATAATATAATGATAATGCTCAAACATTTTAGGGTCGGCAACGCGCGAGTGATACCCTGGTGTTACAGACGTCCATAGGCTATGGTAAACGCTTAACATCAGGCTAGGCGGGCCGTATGCTTGTTTGCCACCTCAGTGGTAAAAAAATTAGGTGTGGCACTCGGAGACTGCCGCGGTAAAGCTATTGCATAGCATTTTTTATCAACTTATGCAATTATAATTATTTATTTATTTTATTAATGCAGTATTTTTTATATACCTATATACTTTCTCACAAACAGTTGATAACGGTAGTTTTCCAATACAACCAATGCCACCTAAGCCTAGGCGGGTTGCTGAACTAAAGAGACAAGCATGATATTTCAAAAAGTCATTAAGAGTTCTGGTATTTATCGATAGATGGAACTAAAAAGTATCACCGCTGTGCCGGGCGGAGTGGGCGGTGTTAGGTTTTTTCTTTACGGAATTTCTGGATTCGGTCCCCACGCTCAAGGCCCGCGATAAAAGCTATGCAATACCGCAATACGCAATTACTTTACCGCGATTACCGTAAAATTTGCAGATAAAATTAATAAGCCTTAGTCATTCTTCATTGTAAAAAACATCTCCATTTATATCAAGATTAGTGACAATTAGTTCCCTACTTATATTATTATTCAATTTTCCATTATGTAGTCACACATACATATTATGTGCCGTTAAAACGAAAACCCTCCGATCATCATCATCATCATCATCATCATCATCATCAACCTATCGCAGTCCACTGCTGGACGTAGGTCTCTCCCATGGCGCGCCACTGAGCTCGATCCTCAGCTCTCCTCATCCACTTCCTGCCAGCTATAGTGCGCAGGTCGTCGCTCCATCTAGCCGGGGGGCGTCCTACACTACGCTTGCCTATACGCGGTCTCCACTCAAGAACTCGTTTACCCCAACGGTTGTCGGTTCTTCGGCATATATGACCGGCCCATTGCCACTTCAGCTTACTAATCCTTTGAGCTATATCGGTCACTTTGGTTCTCTGACGGATTATCTCATTTCGTATCCTATCTTTCAGAGAAACACCGAGCATAGCTGTCTCCATAGCCCGCTGCGCGACTTTCAATTTATGGACCAGGCCCACAGTGAGTGTCCACGTTTCAGCTGCATAGGTCATCACGGGTAGGACGCACTGATTAAAAACTTTAGTTTTTAGGCTTTGAGGGATAGGCGACGAAAAGACATCGCGGAGCTTCCCAAACGCTGCCCAACCTAGCTGAATTCGTCGGTTTAGCTCTTTCTCGAAGTTTTGTCTACCTAGTTGCAGAGTCTGCCCTAAGTAGACGTATTCCTTTACCACTTCGAGAGGCTTTTCGGCGACCGTAATCGGCTCTGGGGTAACACGATCATTGATCATGATTTTAGTTTTTTCTACGTTCATTCCCAGGCCGATACGTTTCGAAGCAGCAGCTAAGCTGTTCAGCATCCGTTGGAGATCCTGCAACGACTTCGCCATTATGACGATATCATCAGCAAATCGTAGATGCGAGATGTGTTCGCCGTTAATGTTGATGCCCAGTCCATTCCAACTCAGCGTCTTAAACATATCTTCCAGTGCGTTCGTAAACAATTTGGGGGAGATAACATCCCCCTGCCCCACACCACGACACAACTGGATTGGCTTAGACTGCTGGCTCTGGACTTGGACGGAAATGGTGGCATCACCGTACAAGCACCTCAGCACCTCGATATACCGCCAATAAACCTGGCATCGTTGCAGGGACTGCAGAACTGCCCAGGTCTCGAGAGAGTCAAAAGCCTTCTCATAGTCCACAAACGCTAAACACAGGGGCTGATTATACTCCTCAGACTTCTGTATAATCTGCCGTACAGTGTGAATGTGGTCTATGGTGCTATATCCCGCCCGAAACCCGGCCTGCTCCGGAGTTTGGAACTCATCGAGTCTCCGCTCAGTAACAGTTTATAGACATGGCTCAAGAGTGAGATCGGTCGGTAGTTTTTCAACAAGTATTTGTTCCCCTTCTTGAAAAACATAACGACCACACTCCTGCTCCATGCCCTCGGAGTTCTCCCTTCGTTTAGGACGGAGTTAAACACTCGTTGTTAAACAGTTCCTTCAGGACAGGGATACTTCCTGCCTTTAGGAGTTCTGTGGTAATTCCGTCTTCACCAGGGGCTTTTCCATTTTTTAACTGCTTCAGAGCCATCCCGATCTCATCCAAGCTGATTTCTGGCAGATCATCTGTAAAGTGGCGTTTCAATGTGGCTCTCGGGTCTACACTGCTGGTTTCAGGACCTGATGTCTGCGAGGTGTACAACCGGCCATAGAAGTCCTCGATCTCGGCAAGAATCTCTGACTTGGAGACGACGGTTCTACCACCACTTTTGGGAGCTGTGTTAGGTGGCTCCTACCTAGGCGCTTGACAAAAACTTTAGACCCCCGATTCTGCTCAATCGCTTGTTCTATGCGCTTAGTGTTGGCAGATCGGAGGTCGTACCTGATGCGCTTTGTGATAGCTTTGTTAAGAGCCAGATGCTCCGACAGCGTTGTGGGGTTAATTGGAGTATCACGTCGTTTCTCCATCAGCTTAAGAGTTTCTTCCGAGTATTTGGACTTCTTACCTGTACGTCTCAGTTGGCAGAATCGTGTTCCCTCCTCCCTCAGGATACCCACCGCATTTTCAAGGTCCTCGTCAACGTCTTCGGCAGTTTCCAAGGCAGCAAATCGATTTTCCAGTCGTAGTTGGAATGGTTCGGAGCTCGTCATCGTTTGGAGCAGGTTTGGCCGGAGCTTAGACCTTATCATGCGGAAACGCTCCAGCTTACAGTTGATATTCAGAGTGCCTCGGACCAATCGGTGATCATCCCCGGTATTGAATCTATTGATGACGGAGACATCTCTGTATATATGCTTCTTTTCCGCTATGATAAATTCTATCTCATTTTTGGTCATAGCGTCGGGACTTCGCCATGTCCACTATCGCTGGGGGCTTTTCTTAAAGAATGAGTTCATTAAGAACAGCCCCTCTTTCTCCAAGAAGTTGACGAGCATCTGTCCCCTATGATTCCTGCTTCCAATTCCGTGCGGTCCTTCTGTCGATTCACTGCAGATCTGTACTCCTACTTTCGCGTTAAAGTCCCCCATGACGACATTATAGTGGGCTTTTGTGGTGCCGTACAAAGCTTTAGTGACGTCGTCAAAGACAGACGTCACTTTATTATCCGAGTGTGAAGAGGTCGTCGCATAAACTTGGATAATCTTGAGAGAATATCTCTCGGTAAGTTTGATTACCAAGTATGCCACCCTTGTCGACACACTGGATACTTCGGTGACATTGTCTGTTAGGGATTTATGGACCAGGAACCCTACACCACCTTGTGAGGTTTGATTGCCTTCCCGGAAGTACAAGAGGTGACCTGATTCGAGAGTTAAGGTGTCCTCCCCCTCTCTTCGGACTTCGCTTACCCTACGACGTGCCATTTAATTTTCTCAAGCTCCGCCTCGAGCTGCGCCAGGTGTACGTCCAGCCGTAAGGTGCGTCCGTTAAAAGTAGCCAGGGTCAGTTGGGTTGGGCGGCCTTCCGTAACCCGGGGATTCTTCGCACCCCTTACCCCACCGTTACCATGTCCGCCGCCTTGGCCAGGAATAGCGGGGCTACCGGGAACTAGGGGCCATTTCTTTTTTGTGTGCTCCATGGTTGGTTATGCCCTAATCGCCCTCCAATCTCATTCGCTAATTTCAGGCTACAAACATCACTTATAAGGCCATGAGTCGCATGAATCCTACTAATATAATAAATGCGAAAGTTTGTGAGTATGGATAGATGTTTGTTACTCTTTCACGCAAAAACAACTCAACGGCTTTGGATGAAATTTGGAACACAGATAATTTATAACCTGGATTTTCACATAGGATACTTTTTACCCCGGGAAAATTTTAGTTTCCTCTGAGATTCAAAGCTCAACGCGGACGTAGTCGCGGCCAGAAGCTATATGTAAATTAAAAATGCTTCAAATCTTTTAGAAAAACAAAATGCACTAGTTACATCCCAATCAAAATCACACATTTAGAGCTTAAGTTTAGGTTCAAAGTATAAGTAATGTTAAGCCGAATGCTCTTCTGCGGTAGTAGTCGCTTCCCTGAGAGGTGGCAATCCGATTAGTTGAGTGCTAGTTTAGGAATAGAATCAAATCTCTGCGACGTCACGGTTGGAAAATACAAGTTTAAGATAAAATTGTCAAACAAACTTTTTTCTCAAAAATTCATCTAAGGTTAATTTCAACGAGAATATATGCGTTTTTTGCCGTCACTATAAAGAAGCGATATATGCGACAATTTACGCCATCAATATGTAGTCAAACACTGAGTGCTTAAGAATAGAAATTTAATGTGGAAATTCACTCACAATAATATACCATAGGGGTATATTCTTAAATTTAAAACAAATAGAACTTCAAAAAACTAAATTAAAACTTTCCCTTAAAGTCGGGCAGACTGTCCAAATAAGTCTTCGTAGGATTCGACTGAGCAAAGTTTTCTCTCAGGTTAATATTAAAGACGGCTTTGATCCACTTTCCACGTCAGAGTTGTATTTTTAACTACAAGATATATTTCCTCAATGCAAATAAGACAGCGTAGAGAAACCTACGAATATTTCATTGGCGCCCAACACGGGACCATCAAAAACTTAATTAATATCCTACAAACTTCCTACATTCTCACAGACTTTATATGAATATTCCTCACATTCTGTTAGATCACAATGATCCCTTATCAATTAACTGAGCCAAGCGACTCATAAACAAAAACACTGTAAAAGAACCTGACATCAATGTAATACAACTAACACACCTCGACAATAAAATGTGAAATTAATGAGTTTCCGCCAAAACGAGAGTTAATTAAGGCCAATTAATAAACGCCGAACGATATGTCAAAAAACAAAATGGCCGAAGCAACAATTGCGCCGCCGATGCGTGGCGGGAGTGTGACGTTTAATTATTGCGCGGGCAAGATGAATTGGGCGCCCAACTAGGGTTCGGGCAAACAGAATTGCTGAAATGCTGAGTACGTTGAAAACGTACAAATTTATTGATGGTGTTTTGTTTCCACGTTCTGCGGAATGAAGTGCAGTTAATTATTTATGACATACAAAACATGTAATAAGAATAAGCTGACTAAGCATAAGCAACAAACCTTTTTTTTAGCTCAAAGTGAGGAAAATATGGATATAAAATTAAAATAACTATTCTGCATGACCCATGGAAAATAAATCCCGAACGAAACGACACTACAGTTCAATATAAATATTTTCCGGATTTGCTGCACCAATGCATGTTATTAAAAGTATCATGCTTCAGGGAATAACGCTGAGATTTATTCTCGGCACGCGGCAAGTAAGGTGTGGAATAAATTGATATTGCAAGTAACACGCAGGAATGTGGAAGGAACGATTTATTGGCTTGAAAATTATAATACATTAAGATTTGTGTGGGCAATAATAAGATGGAAAGATAAGGGGTACTTGGAATCGGCGGGCATGTATGAAGAGATTGATTAATGTAGAAGAAGCAGAAGAGGTGTATCAGTCAAGATTGAAATGGCGCTACATTATCTGCCTACTCCGTGAAGGTATGTATTTTTGTATACCACTAAGATGGCACACAAGGATTCAAGCCTCCTGGTGGTAAATGGTTATCGTAGCGTACGGACGCCTGCAACACAAGGGGTATCTCAATCGCACGTTGCCGACCCTGCAAAAATCTCTTATGTATGTAAGAGTAATAATGAAAATGTGAGAAATTAGAAGAATGCCATAAAAAACGCAGAAGTTTTGCGACTGTCTGATTCTTTTGCTGTACTCAGAACAATAACGAGGGAACTAAATAATTATGCCTTCAATAAAAGTCGATTTTTCAAGTATCACCAAATAATATTTCATGGTATCACTAAGAATTTTGCAAACGCCCATCCGGCGCGTCTCATCTCATTGACAGAACTGTCGAAATAACAACGTTTCATATGTCGTGCGCGTCACGCACGCTCCGGATCAGTCACGTCACGGAGCCGCGACGTCAGTTTATTTGGTACCCATTTCCGGGCCACGCGATGCGCTGAATGTTGACAGGCTATGAGGGGTGTTATGTAACACTGGCCTAGAATGTTCGCAAAGTATTTTGGGTTGGGTTATATGCAGGGTTATCAACTAAGTACTTATATAGTATGCTGTAATGTACAAAATGTGGTATAAAAATTATATTTATATATACTGCCATAAATGTGGAATTCAAATTTAAGTGGTAAAAATATTTTCCGTGGGGTCGGGAACCTGTTGCGTGGACTCATAATATAAATGGCGACGCGGAAAACTGCATTATGTTTTTTTTTAGTTCAACAATATCAACATTCAACACATTTTATAACATGCTTTAATCAGATCGAAAACGAACATTATTTAAGAGGAAAACTCAGCAACATAATTGTCATAGACTTATTTACGTCATCAATAAAGAGACATGCCCAGGCTCTAAATGTCAGCTTCTAAATGTGACGCAAAGATTAAAGGACGGCTATTGTAATATAAAACCGTAAAACAAATTAGTCGACATCGTAACATATGCACGACAAACATATTAACTAACCACAGCCGCCAGTCTGATCGGAACGCTAATGGATTCTGTAAATAATACCACATCCATCTCTTGTACTTGCTTCATTTAGTTCACAATGTACTATTAATGTCTGTCCTGGATTATATGAGCACTGAAATATATAACAATAGACACTAATATAATATAATAAATGACTAATGCCAGAGAAAAGAGACCGATTTAGCTGAGTGACTGACTAGCTATGATTTGTAGGCGACAAAGATCTGACATAGATAAATTAGAGAAGAACAGTGACCATGTATGATTTTTGATGCTTCTTAACAGATGCAATTCAACATAAACTTAAAAGAGTTGATAGTCCAAAAAACCGACATTAATTGGTTGGAAAGGTGAAAAGTTAAAAATTTTACTAGCTTGAAAAATCCGTTTATTCAAATATTCAAAGGCCGAACACACTAGAAGCATTGCGATTGGCTTAGGCGAACCAATAGCGAGAGTACATTTGAATTTCGAATCGCGTTCTAAATTCAAATCTGCCCGCGATGCAACTCGACTTTTGGTGGCGGTTGGTTTGGCAGATTTTGTTTGATATTTCAGTTCGGATATAGGTAAGACAGTGTAAACTACCCTAAATATTTAGTATTTTTAGGTGTAATTTAGTTATATTAAAGAAGGTATTGCTTTTCGTTATGCAAAATTGACCTGTACAGTAGAGGTGTATAACAAACAAGTTAATCGAATCAACCTACACGCGTAAATTGCATTTTTATTCTAATGATCCTGTACATGATATTAGGACAAAGTTATTTAATTAAAAATTTCATAGTCATCCGCCAAAATTATCAACATTTTTAAAGTTTGTGAAAATTATGTTAAGAGATTCCGTTACACTGGTACATATGTACATATGCAGATAAAGCCAATGAAAGTAAAATTAATTATTTATCTAATTCGACATCTGAACTAATTTAAAATATAGATCCTTTTGTAACGTGTACAAGAGACATTGTATTCTGCAACATGACTAGTGTCACGAAGCGTCCGGTTATATCCGGAGCGAAGCTCGCGAAATCCGGTCAAGACCGGATTGATCCGCTTAGAGTAAGCCTTTGTCGTGCGCCTGTAATCTGGAAGCGAAGTTAGATGTAAAAAAGTCTTTGTCGGTCAGCAAAAAAAAACGCTAAGTAGGTAAAACTCGCTTTATATATGCCTCCGAACTTTACGTTGGGCGCCAAACGTAATGGCACTTTTTATTATGGTTTATTAAATTTGTTTGTGACTGTTAAGAGTCTTGGATGTGGAAATTGTATGTAGGTTATGTGCAAGGATTTGATTGGATTTTGAGTTAATTTCATTCATTCTTTGTGTTGCTCGTCCCATCAGATATCTTATATTTCAACTAGCGACCGCTCTGGCTTCGCACGGATAGCAGAGTATATACGCCTGCTTCTTTTTCGTCGTAGTGTCTTATCAATTTGTTGCGTCAAGCGCTAATGTTTATTCTACTTGCGGGTATTTTACACGTATTCTTCATAAAATCCTGCAAATATTAGGTCCTTACATATGAAATTGGCGTTTTGTATGGGAGGAACAAAAAGTCGAATATTTTTTAATATAATATATTTAATTAATCAAAGTATGAACCATTATTTTCTATGCACTTTTGCCATCTCATAGGTAGTTCATTGATCCCTTTACTAAAAAAACCAGTCGGACGGGAATCAATAAAATCTTTGAAGGCGATTTGGACTGCCCCATCGGAGTTGAATTTTTTCCCTTGCAAGAAGTTATCCAAATTTCTAAAAAAATGGTAATCTGTTGGAGCAAGGTCCGGGGAGTACGGAGGATGTCTTAGACTTTCCAATTGAAGCTCTTCTAATTTAGTAGCCGTCTGTAGCGCAGTGTGTGGTCTAGCGTTGTCGTGAAGCAGCAGTGGCGTGGAGCGATTGACCAGCCTAGGTTGTTTAGCCGCTAGCTTTTCCATCATGGTTTGCAATTCCTGACAATAGACATCAGCCGTAATAGTCTGGCCAGATTTGAAAAAACTGTAATGAACAATACCGGCACTAGTCCACCAAACGCTTACAAGTAACTTTTTTGGGGTTAATTTTCGCTTGGGGCAGGATTTGGCTGGCTGGCCAGGATCTAACCATTGCGCTGAGCGCTTCCGATTATCGTAAAGAACCCATTTTTCATCACAGGTAATGATTCGGTTTAAAATACCTTCATTATTGTGCCGGTTTAGTAATGTAACGCAGCAGTCGACGCGCGTTTGCCGGTTTGTTTCAGTCAATTCGTGAGGTACCCACCTTTCAAGCTTTTTAATCTTCCCAATTTGCTTCAAGTGAATTAAAACAGTTTTATCACTAACATTCCAGCCTGCAGCTAACTCGGACGTGGTTTGCGATGGATCCGCTTCCACAATAGCCTTCAACTCTTCATTATCAACTTGAGTCTCAGGCCGTCCACGGGGCTTGTTCTGCAGGTCGAAATTTCCAGAACGAAAACGTTGGAACCAAAAACGAACTGTGTTTTCTTTTGCAACACGACCGCCATACACATCATTCACCCTTCGAGTTGTTTCCGCAGCACTAGTGCCACGGCGGAACTCGTACTCGTAAATAATGCGATATTTAAGGTTTTCCATTTTGTAAAATGAGTGACGCAAACAGAAAAAAACAGAAGAAAAAAAACAAATGAATGATGATCATCGAAGCACAAATACATGAGTCTATAGCTGTACAAATTTGAATTTGGAATTCCTTACCAAAGAGGAGAAATTCGTGATTAAAGTGGCCAGTACGAAAAACGCCAATTTCATATGTAAGGACCTAATATTTTTAAATTATATATAAACAAACAACATTGGTCGTGTCACGCGTATGTCGCGTCGGTGTACTTTATTTTATAACCTTTCGTCCATCAAGCAGACGAGTCAACAGACAATTTGGCATAACCACCGATCGCTTTGGCATAGCTGTCGACACCTGTTGTTAGGGTGTCACCACACGCCACACTATTGGATGTAAATTTTATTTCTACACTTTAATCACACTTACAGAGAAATATTATACATAAGGATGAAAACTATCCTAATATATAAAAAACATTCGCGGAGAAATTCATACAAGACAAACAAGCAACAATATACTTCAATTAGGTTATTTATCATTACGCCAAGCCCCTTACGGGATAGGCAAAGAGTATCGAGCGCCATTTAACTCTAGGTATACCATAAGTATAACGAAATAGAATTGAAGAAATAGCTTGAAAAACCACAGTCCCTTAATTCACCCTTCTTAAATTATGTACCTATACGCTTTCCCATCGCATGTTTAGTTCGCGTTCATCGCATTTTAAGTCGGAGTCTTAATTTCTGAAGGTAGTGTCTAGTTTAAAATGACGATCACTGAATGCACCATGCTTTTCCACGTGTTTTTGTGCTCGGCTGTACTAAAAGCTCTATGTATTAGCATTCTTATTTGGTCTGACCAACGGGCAGGTGAGCGACCGCGCGCTCTTTTCCGGTCCCATCGCATGCTAGTCGCCAGTAAAAATACAAATACGAATGCTGATTTTGGAAGCACATTTCCCGCCGTCTGTATCACGATTTCTTCTAAACACAGGGTTAGTAAAGCACCCCGACGATAACCCCGGACCCCAGTTGTCCTTTAATCAACTTTGACCCACTGACATTTCGGCATGTATTGGTAGTAGAGATGTCGAATATATTAATTAACCGTTAAAATTAACGAATAATTGAAAATAATGATCGTATTCAATATATAAAATTAACGATTTCATACAAAAAATATCATATCAATATTTATATAAACTTCAACGAACTAACATAAATACATCTATTAAAACAAATATTTATTAATACTTTCAACCGTTAAAAATATCGATATTTTTAATTATCAATTGACGTTTATCGAATAAATAAAATCAGCCAATATCGACATCTCTAATTGGTAGTCTACTAATACCTAGGTAAAATGTATGGAAGAGATCACATCTTGTGATGACGCCGTCAATTGTACCGATTTATGTATTTTATGTTCCATTCTTATTGATTTTGGTGTACAATAAATAGTTGTCTTGCTCATAAACAGAGTAGCATCGCTGCATCGTCTGCCCGTGACCACGATCAGTGTAACCAGGTCGAAACGTCGGGATCAATGAAAAAGGAAAATTTCACGATACTTGTATCAATAACATAGCTTACAATCAGGCGGGCAGCTAACTACGCCTTAGTGTACATAAACACAGTTACACGCACACACCTACAACAAAACTACGTTCGAAAGTTCAATATACCTTTTTATTTAATCTGAGTTATAATAAACAAAAATGACGATTCGCACACCGAGCGTTCCGTACTCAAAACAAATTTAACTTAGCGGTTTGATCCCTACACACGGCTATTGCACCAACCGCGAATAACAAGTTTGTTATATTAGCTAATAAAAACTCTTTGAGCATTTCAAGCGTCAACTTGTTGCCATTGTTAAAATAGTGCAAAAGTACCCAAAATAAAAACCGGCCAAGTGCGACATTACAGACAGACACTTAGGTATATTTTATTTCTGCATAGATTGTATAAAAACGTACATAATGCTCTCTACCAAGAGTAACAAACCACAACTATATAACTAAATAAATGGCAAAAGTCAAACCCATAATTTTGAGTACACAAAGGGCTTAATATCGTACCTACTCCCAGCCGTTTAAAATGCCGCTGCTAATTGCATGCGGGCTTATAAAAAAAAAGTATTCATATGTTGAAATTATTGCTTGAGGTTATGATACCTAATAAATCATTCTTTTTACGAGGCGGCATTTGACTTTCCAAAAACAAAACTTACCTAGGTATCTGTTGGTTACTCTTCTGGTACGGATCCCTAAAAATCTTCATAGCATGTAACTATCAAGGAATGTACTGACCGTGTGTGTGATGATATCATGAAACTGAATGAAGTGCCGGACACATAAATTAATCACACTTCGCATTAGATAAGGTGTGGTCACATTAGAGCTACGATAAATTAGCACACAACTATTATATTATTGTACAAACAAAGCCCGGCCTCGCTTGGCTGTGGCTTATATTAATTATATTGGAGGTCAGTATAAGTATATTTCCTATTTACATGGGGACTTCGGTTTAAAAAAACAATCGTGTATAAAAATGTGGCGTTGTCTTTTTTTTATACCACTAAGGTGGCAAACAAGCATACGGCCCACCTGGTGGTAAGCGGTTACCGCAGCCTATGGACCCTTGCAACACCAGGGGTATCATTCGCGCGTTGCCGACCCTTCAAAAATCTCTTCACACCCTTCTTGAAGAACCCCATGCTGTAATCATTTGGGAAAACCACGGCGGAGAGTTCATTCCACAGTTTAATTGTGCGCGGGAGTAAGCTCTTTTGGAAACGCACAGTTCGGGACCATTTTGGTTCCAATGTGTGGGGATGAATTCCCCGCCGGTGGCGAGAAGTGCGATGGTAAAATGTTGCCGTGGGCATCATGTCAAACAATTCCTCGGTACACAGTCCGTTATACAAGCGGTAGAACACACATGTCTATAAAAATCAAGTCAATCCATCGACTACTTTTAGAGTATTGGTGTAACAAAATATCAATCATAGCTCTAAAATGACTTAAAAATGATATATATACAATTCTCGTAACAAAACTCCTCCGAAGCGGCAAGACTGATTTTTATGTTTTTTTCCGTATATGGGTACGTCTGAGAATAGGAAGATAACTATTTTTCTTAACCGTAAGTGATATGGGTGATCGACTCCAAAAAAAAAAAAGTTTTATTTTTTGACATAAATATGATTTATATGGCAAAATAGCAAGTATATAAATATGCCCTTATAAACAATTTCCCACAAATACTCACGTGCCCTTTAAGGGTAGGGCAGAGAGTATAAATCACCATAATTAAAATAAATAACTAAATAATAATGCCGCTAACACTTACGCCCTAAGCCTAATGAGTTTCGCTCGGCTGACCTCCCGGCAGCATCCTGCATCTCAGGATTTATTGGCGCGCTGATCGCACCAGTAATTCAGTGCTTTATGTTAGTATAAGCTTCCGCCTTGTGATGTATGCTTGCACTGTTTAGTTTCATAATTTTGATATAAAATTATATTATAAAGCACTCAATGATGGAAAGGTAAAGCGTAATCGGAACCGGCGGCCATGAATCAAGACATTGATGAGTGTAGAAGCAAAAGAGGTGAGCAAGACAAGAGTCAAATGGCGCTCTATACATCGAAACAGGGCTTTTAAAATTAAATGCCTAACCCTTGAGGGACTTGCATGACGATAATTATGTCTGATTGTTAGCCCTTTAATTTTCCATGATAACATTTAAACAAAACAAAAACCGTATAGTATTCAGAATATTATGATTTACGACTTCGTATGCGTATTATTTTTGATTCCAATTTCAATTGTTATTTTTTTCAAAATTAAAAACTAACTACAACTGTGTTGTCATATATGTTAATCCAGCATATAAGCTACCTCCATTGCCAGGTTTATACAAATCCATTCAGCCATTAAGGCGTGAAGAGGATACAAACACACACCTACTTTCGCATTTATATTATTAGAAAGATTTCAAAACACCTTACTTTCAAAATATTGTAACCGAAAATGCCCGCGTTGTGTATTTGTTTTGTGTAACCGAAAAAGGCATATAATTTCCACCTCTCCCTACAAAGGCACAGGATGTACGGCCTATTTGAGAGGCAGATCAAAGCTCCACATTAGAGGCTCCAACGATCCTAACAAGTGTTCGAAATCTTTTGATCTCACTTTTGAACAGTACTCCCGGTACTTTTCACAATTTAGGTTCATCTTGTTAGCAGATTGGTGTTTTGTGAAATTTTTACGTATTAGGAAATTTTGATTTTTAATTGTGTTAAATTTGACCCATTTCCCAGTGACCGAATGAGCTGAAACTTGGCATACCTACACCTTTTGTACCCGTGACAATGTACAATTACCTAAATGCCACCATTTTTAATCCAATATGGCGGATGTGACAAAATTGAGATTTATAATTTCCACAGTAATCATATCATATGGGTATTAAATGAATAGACTTGATAAGCGAAAAAAAAAATTATCTAAGTGACGCCTTGTAGCATTAGCTATCTGCCATAAAGTCCTGTTCAAATCAGTCGCACCGTTCGGTTTTTGATCACAATTTTACGCGTTGTTTATTTGTTGCATGGAACCCTAATTATATTTCCAAAATAAATGTAGCTTTTGTTACGCCAAAATCAGCTATCTGCCAGTGATACCGTTCAAATCATTTTTTAAATAGTTTTTTCTGTCATTAGTATCGCGCTTTCTTTCATTTAGGTATTTTGTAAAAACGCTGTTATTTTGACATTACAAATAGACAATTGAATTATATTAATGTGTATAGACTATAGATAAATCCCTTCTGCGGAGTATATCCTCTAAGTGTTTTGGAAACCTTACTCAATGTAATTTAAGACGCCACAGTGAACAATTAACATTGTTTGCAAATAAATAAAACACGGATGTAAATCAGTGCGGGCCACAATTTAATTAGATGTAAAACAGGGTCGGACAAGCATTTCACTTCGGAACACAACAGGGGGCGTAGATAAATCACTGATGAACTAGTGATGGGACCTAGCCATGGGATCTTAGAAATGGTAAATTTCCCGTGAAATGAGAAATTTAACTCGTACATTTATTTATTTGGATCAAGACCAAATTAAATCAGTACAAGACTTACCTTCCCGCGTGACAACGATTTGTTTTTTTTTATATTACGGTAGTTTTTTTCTTTGGTTTATGTATTTGACTGTATATGGTTTCCAATCAGTTTCTTTTACCAAAAACACCCACAAGACATATTAACTACCACACTTTGGCCACTATGGCACGAACGACTATCTACACAAGATGGGTCTATCCGAAGGCTTGTTATGCAGGCAATACAGAAACGGTGACCATGAAACACGTGTTATGCTACTGTGACGCATTAGCGAGGCAGCGTTAGTAGACTCTGGGGGCGGCATATCCGGACCCAGAGGATTATATGCTCTTCCCTGCTGGCAAGATCTGCAGACTCATACAGGGAGTATTTGATACGGCAGGTAAGTAGAGCGTAAGGGGCGAAGGGCAGCACAAAAGATCCCAAGGGTCGACGTGCGTCTGGGGTAGCCAGGACCCAATAAATAGAATAGCCCAATTATAAGATAAGATAACTACCAAGATAGAACATAATGTTAGTGATTTGTAAACATAAGCAACCACACACATTACAAATCTTACTATCTTTATTAAAACAGTTGAAGAATTTCAGGGCGCGTTGGGTATAGATTTTCCAAAGGGGGCGTTACACCGCAACTGTTTGAGAAACACTGCACTAGATCAACGGTCCATGGACCACGCAAGTCAGAAGACTGTGTCACAGAAAACTGTTTCCTAATTAAAGTTAAGCTATTCTTAACAATAATTATTACTTAAGGCTCACGTAATGACCGCAATCAACATTCAGGGCAACGGCTCGAGGGCGGAATTATTCACAATAGCTGAATTAGTATTCCTTTAATTTGAAACCGTGGTGACCTTGTGGTTGTAGCAACGGCGTGTCATCTGATGGGGCGGGTTCAAATCCGGGCCTGTACTGTACCAATGAGTTTTTTAAGCTTAAGTACAGTGATTAATCAAATCACACTATGAGCTAAAAAAGGGAGGTAGGGCGAATTGGGATCGCCCGTGGGTTTTCCCCATTCATATTAGAAACGCCCGACTGGGGACTGTACCTCCACCTTACAGAAGACCGCAGTCAAATAACACTACTTTGATGTAATGTTGTGTTTCTGCGGTAAGTAAGGTTGCCAGTGCTCCACGAGGATACCCTGCGCTAGTAGTACTACTGCTACCACAGTGACTCCTCTTCAACAAACATAGTTGGCATCGCGTTGGTGGTATCCCTGATATTGCTAGCGGCTATAGGCTACGGTGACTGCTTACCATCAGTTAGGCCACCTAAGTAGTATGAAAAAAAATATGTTGTGAAATTAGCGCATCTATTAATTTATGCGTTTAAAAAAATAGGGCCAAGCCTAGATTACTTTCTGAAATATGCTTTGTGTACATTTGAAATGTGCACAATTATATTAAATTTGCTTCTTTATATGTTTAACTAAACATTTCTAACCAAAAAAAATGTTTTCTTATCCCAAAACCCATTTTATAAAAAATATTTATAAACATGATCAGAGTCAGAGCAAGCAACCACTACAAAATATACGCAATAGGTTAGTTGAGCCTATATGTCAAAGTGCGCAATTTGCGTATAATTTAATGACAATTCCGTTATAAGATATGCTCCGCACGTATTCAACTTGGTAAGAAGGTAATTTATACGCTACGTGAATGAAATTTACGTAACGCCTATATCTGTATAGATATTTCATTGCACGATGGCACGCCCCGTTACTATCGCGAGGGATATTTGGTACTTGGGTACCTCTACTTCTAAGTGTCAGTAGCAGTAGGTCCCGTCTCACACACATCAATGATTAGTGGGTGACTAGCAGACAGACAGAGAGAACACAGTGTCCGGTAATTAGCGTAAGTTTTTTTTTGTTTTGATTCATTATAATTATTTTAAAAAAATCTTTCAAATATCAGACACTCAAAAAAGTTTTCTTAGCGTGGTTAAATCTCTCCATAAAGGAATTATTAAACATTGAATATTTTAGACATCATGTACCTACAATTATTCAGAAATTTGATGTCGCTTTTGTCTAGTATCTGTTGCTTATTTTTTGTAAATGAATATGTTTTTACGTTTGAAATATATTCGAGCTACCTATTACAACAGACCTTGACTGTTTAGTGTTTTCCAGAACCCGTTGTAATCCACAACAGTAGGTAATTAAGGATGTCTGCAGTCAATATTTCCACCCAATTCGTTAAAGTTGAATGAAAAATCTACTGTCAGGCTTATAAATTACAAACGGTGCGTATTATTCACGAAGTCAGCAATATACTATGATTTGTTAGGCTAGAGAACACCGCTGCATCGGCCTGATAAATTGGTACGGGGACTGAACACTGCGCGCGCACTTGTTCATTGACACCTTATTGGCAGAATACTGAAGCCAGTCAAATTTGATGCCACATTAATTTTGAATGGCCTCCTATTTTTGATGTGAAAATGCATTTTAACGACGTCTCATAGAGTTACATGGGCCTTCAAACTTTGATTGTAGTTTCAGTTTACGCCCGTATTTCTGACATCTGCTTTGCATAAGAATCGGGACAAGATATTTCATCATCATCCACGTTCTTTATCATCCCAGTATTCTCCCCTTTTCATACGCCATTCGCCTCGATCCTGCACCAGTCGTATAAATCCAAGGTGGCTTTTGAGATCGCGGGCCCAGTCCCGAATGCCCCACAACTCGTATCTAGGCTCGACCCTCGATTCTGACTGCCATCTATCTGTCGGACGACTAAAGCATCGCTTGCCTTCTCTTAGCCACCTTTATGTCATTGCCTGGCTTCTCCTGTTGTCGATAAGGCCAGTGAAATCATGTGTGACGCATCATACATTAATTGGCGACGTGCCATAAATAAAGAACAATAGAAATAACTACTGCTACATAGTAAGATTATGTGACTCCCACAAATAAGACAAATCTAACAGCACCTTTCAAGCTTAAATACATCAAGCTGTTTCAGATATAGAGCGTGCCAAAGAAATTGACAAACATACAATAAAAAAAAACATAAATGAATCGCTGACAACACTGAAAATATTTAAACCATTGATTTAATCATTACCATTGTAAATAATAACATACCCAGTGAAAATACCAGTGGCATAATAATAGTTAACTGGGCCAGTCATCGTGACGAGATAGATTCAAGGCTGCGAGGTATCCTCCACGTAATTATGCTATGTAATGACTATGTTCTACTGTGATTGTCAAACATTCGTTTGCTTAAACTTTATTCCGAAGAAATTCTTCCTCCGTGTGGAATTAAGTCAATCATGAGATTTAGGATACATAAAAAAGAAAAATATATCTTACATTATATCTTCAATGGTGAGTATCATATAAAGATCGAAATTTCCAATTTATAAACCCAGATCATAATTGGTTCATGCGTTTAGGAGCTACGATGCCACAGACAGACAGATATACGTTTTTAATACACCTCTTTTTGCGTCGGGGGTTATTAAATAATATCCATTGGGGTGTCGTTGGATGTCACATTTTTTATCAGTGCTGTCTGACATCTGGTTTATTAGTGCACCCTTGTGTTGCCTGACGTGTCAATAGTTTGATATACGTGAATACGACACCACAGCAACAGCTCAAATTAACACCCAAAGTTTGACAGCCGCAAACACACTTAAGATACAAAACCGGTCCGAATCAGATGCTACAAAACCAGCTTTCCACAGTTGATCCGAGAACGTAGTCGCGTGCGCATGGATTTCACCGGTAAAGTTGTGATCGTCACTGGGGCCAGCTCGGGCATCGGTGCAGCCAGTGCCAAGCTCTTTGCCAACCACGGGGCCACTTTGACCCTCATCGGCAGAAACAGGCAAAGACTTCAAGAAGTCGGTAGAATATGTGAGGATACTAAGAAGATAAAACCATTATGTCTCCTTTTGGATTTGACAGAGGAGAACTCTTGCGAGGAAGTAGTACGGAGGACAGTCGATTCTTTTAAAAGGATAGACGTGTTGATAAACTGTGCTGGGAAAGCGGCGGTGACATCTCTATTCGATACTACAATGGAAATCTTCGACGAACTGATTGCCTTGAACCTACGAGTGCCTTACAAGTTAACACAACTATGTCTCCCACATCTAAAACACACTAAAGGGAGTGTTGTCAACGTTATAGGAGCACCAATGCGGGTCAGACCTGGATTCCTTCCCTTCGCGATGATCAGAGATGCACTAGAAAGATTCACTAAAGCTGGAGCATTGGAATCTATTTCTGAAGGTGTGAGAATGAACGCTGTTAGACCGGGGATAACTAGAACCAACTTTCTAGCTAATTTGAACGTGGATGATGAATTTATGGACCAAGCGTACGATAAAATAGCTCGTATTGTGCCTAATAATGTAATTATAGAGCCTGAAGAGATTGCTAGAATGATAGTTTTTGCTGCTAGCGATACATGCCCCAATTTGAATGGTGCTAATTTGATTGTCGACGGTGCTGCGTCGTCTTACTGAGTTGGAAAGTCGTATATAAAGTGATGTATATATATTGGACTACGTTCAAAAGAACTCTGAAACAGTCTGGAATCAAGACAGTGAACATGGGCTTGCGTTGTAAGTAGTTCTTAAAGGTGTTTTGTTCTGTGATAAACTTAATTGTAGGCAAATTTTGTAAAATAAATTATATATAATTGTAATTTTTTTTTCATGACGAAGTATTACAACTATTAAATATTTTCCTTCTACTTAATTGATTCTAATCGCTTGCACCTTTAGGTATATTGTACTAATGTTTTTTTTTTTTAATCTACTGAGTACTTATTAAATTACTGACAATGATGACCCGGTACACTGCCAGCCACTGTTCTAAACCGAATCTACTTTAGTCCATTCGTCGGTTGTCTGAAAGAGATCGCTCTTATGCGATAAGACCGCCAATTGTACTTTAGAATTTAATCTAATCACATATTGTATCCTTTTATTGTGCAATAAAGTGTACCCATCTATCTATCTATCTATTGCTATTTCTAAAAATATACTGAGGATGTAACTGGTACTTGAGTCAAACTGATCCGATTTACATAAATGTTCTCTGGTCAACAGATTAATATATTTTAAGACTTGCCAGACAGGTTCCTAGATGGTCATTAACACAAATAAACACGGAACGTGTACATTAATACTTTCATTTATACTGAATACTGAATTTACTGTGTGATAATGTCCAAGCATTATTATTTATTATTATTTATTATTTATTTATCTGGCTTCGATTCAAACCAACTAGAACATATTTCATACATTAAAAAAACCCCATTCTTCCAATATCAAATGACACTATTACAATCGCTATAATGTTAGATGATATTTCGACAAAAAACAGCAATGCAACACTCATCTTTCAATATCATACACGGCGACTACTAAATATACACTTTCAAAAAATTTGAGAACTTCTCTTTGTGCATTATTTCCAACAGTGCCACTACTACCACTGTTAAACCATAACTTTCGATTATTGACAAAAAAAAAAGTTTTAACATTCGTAGTTACGATCTAAATGTATAAAATTAATTTTGTCGAGTTGTCACCACGGTATTTTTATTTTAATAAGTTTCCCGATATTTCGATGCTATTGCAAGCACCATGAACACGGAACGAACGAAATTTCGGGCAACTAATTAAATAAAAATACCGTGGTAAGAACCCGTCAAAATGAATTTTATACATTGTCAAAATTGTTGGCAATCAGGTGGCAATGATACGAAACATTCTAGTTTAAAACGGAAATTAGGTAAAAAGAATTTAGGCTTTCAGGCACTTTTATTGCGACACCGAGCACATGTTGAGTTGGGGCCATATCAAAACGACAACTCAAAATTACTGACTAAAATGACTATTCAAAATTACTCTTGTTCTGTACTTGTCTTTCTTACTTTTATGTGTATTGTTTTGAATAGATGTTTATTATTTCTATAATATTTTATTTTCGCCTTATATCCCGTCATTCATTATAAGTCCTATTATAAAAACCATCACAGTTACATTCTTAATCAGGAAACACAAGAAAGCTAGACGAGTACAAGTAATCATACGCGAAGAATTAATGAAAAGCTGGGCTCCTATTGTTTGTGCGTCCGGTGCGATTTTACGGTCTCATATGTTGTGGTAGGTACACATTCTATGCTCCAGTAAAACTTCTATCTGTTTCAGAATATGAGAGTGAAACATATTTCTTTATGACGCGACTTCGATACAATTTGAAGGTAGAAGTAAATACTTCCCTCTCATATGGAAACCTTGAACATTATTTATAAATAACAGACTAGATCTCACTGAAGCTGTTGACCTAAATATATCAAAAGCAGTCATAATCGTACCAAAAAATAATTAGTTGATTAAAAACATAATATTTATTTCAGGGTCGACAGCGCGCGAGTGATACTCCTGGTATTGCAAGCGTCCATAGGCTATAGTGACCACTTACCATCAGGTGGGCCGTATGCTTGTTCGCTACCTTAATGGCTTAGTAAAAAAATACAAATTACGTATGAATACTATGAATCTCAAAAACAATAGCTGTCGGGTTCCTAATACCTAAGTATCTTAAGGTGATTTAAGTTATGTACTTATTTGCACAAATAAAAAAAAACGTATTGATAATAATGCTTGGAATATATAGAATAGATTCACTTAGCACAAGTGGCTCCCCGCTCCTGGTAATTGTAATAGTTTAAAAATATGTATTTCATGAAAGCAGTGACAAAACCAACTTGGTAGCTTTCATTTTGATATTTGTAATTTCCCACTAATGTGAATTTGATACATCATGATTGTTACATGAAAAAAAAAGTGACACTGAGATTCTTGCCGGTTCTTCTCAGGTGTGTTTTTTCCGAACTGGTAGTAATTTAGACATTCATAAATGCCTTATGCCTTGAATAAATTATATATTAATTATTTTAATTATCAAAAACTCGTCTAACATTTATGCGAATTATGAACGGCATAAAAAAACAAACACAACTGCAGACAATGCAATGAGATATACAAACCAACAGGAAACAAACGAAAAATTCAAGACTATAGCAAACAATCTCACACACAGCAAACCGAGATTCATATTTGAACGGTCTGTACGGAACGCGGACCATAATATCATGAACAATATTGTCATAAGAGATGCCCAGAACATTTCCCAAGACGCACTCGTAACAATGCCATACAACTCACATACAAAGAGATTTTTACTGCAAAGCTCTCGCGTGAACACTCGAAAATGTTTGAACATATTAATACGTATTAAAGTAGATGACGTACTACAATTATTTGGGATAAAATAGTCCGCACAATAAAAAAAAACCCATGAAATTATGAACGAAATCCGAATGGCCAGACCGAATTGAACGGGAGTCGGGACCTAATTAAAGCCTATGAAGTTGGATTTCACACGTTGAATGCTCACAGCTAGTATGTACCTATTAAATGTACTCCTCTCTAGTGTTGCGATTCGAACGAGAAAGGGCTTTATTAAAAGCAACTTGAAACGACATAGGTACATTATTTTTCATTTTACGGTAATAATAATAATAATGCTTAATGACACGGCACGCATTGTCAGGAGGTTCCTCACTTTGTAACCATAACCACCGGTAGCTTGGGCTCGCGCCTCGTTACCGGACGTGGTTTTTTTTATAATATGTGTTAATTTGTAAGAATATTGTAAAAAAACTAAGATGTAAAATAAATAAAGGGAGTAATAATGCTTGGACATTATCACACAGCGAAACCCAAAGCCCAAACTAAGTAAAGCATGTACTATGGGAAACTAGTATCTGTTTTTTTTTTGTAAATACATACATATCAAACACCCAGACTGCAAGGTAAACATGGGAATCGAACCCGCGACCCCTAGCGTAGCAGTCAGGTGTATTAAGCACTAGACCAGCGGTCTCGTCATATAAACACTATCAATAGATAGAGACCAGGGTGCCAATTCTGTTGTTCAAAATTATTAAACTTAACTAATTTGAAAGGTCTAAAAATATTTCTATCCCTTTCTCATATGCGGGGTTATATAAGGATGGCAATATTTTAGACCTGTCAAATTAGTTAGGTTTATGTTAGTTTTGTACTTCATAGTTTAGTTTATTTTAAGTTTTTAATTTAAGTTTATGTAGAGTTGAAAATCAATAAGGAATGATAATATCAAATTAGTTAAGTTTAGTAATTTTGAACAACAGAACTGGCACCCAGATGATTATTATCAGTAGCGACCGAGTCCAGAATTGATTATATAATTCTAATACTGAAACCGTGGCAATGACACGGAAAACACAAACCCACGTGGACGATAGATAACATTATCAGTTTATATCTAAAACTGATGTATACATAACATACATATATATATATATATATATATATATATATATATATATATATATGTATATAAATATATATAAATGAATGAAATTTACCTTAGTCACGGCATCACGCGTATACGATTTCGGTAATTCATTATTTGTGTTTCTTATTGTCGGGAGATGGTTCTTATGCAAATTATTCGTGTACGGGCTACTGGGCAATTTTTTTTTTTATACCACTACGGTGGCACACAAGCATACGGCCCATCTGATGGTAAGCAGTCACCGTAGCCTATAGCCGCTAGCAATACCAGGGGTATCACTAACGGAGTGCCAACCATGTTGTTGATGAAGACTCCCTGTGCTAGCAGCAATACTACTAGCCCAGCGTATGTATCCTCGTGGAGCACTGGCAACCTTACTTACCGTAGCAACACAACACTACATCAAGTAGTGTTATTTCACTGTGGTCTTCTGTAAGGCGGAGGTACAGTCCTCAGTCGGGCGGCTCCAATTTAAATGGGATAACCCACGGGAAATCCCAAATCGCCCTACCTCTCTTTTTTTAAAAGCTCATGGTGTGATTAATCACTGTACTTAAGCTTAGAAAATCTTATTGGTACAGGCCGGGATTCGAACCTGGGCCCATCAGATGACAGGCCGTTGCTTCAACCACAAGGCCACCACGGCTAAAATAATAATTTATCAAACAAAATATAATATCCTACAATTCCAACAAATTGGTAGAGCTTTTGGCATCCAAAACCTCGCGCAGTAAACATGTAAACTAACGCCACATAACTAACTCATAAGTGGAAGCCAGTGCCAAATGGTTTGGTCCTCGCAAACATTTAAGTCACAAACAAGTTTAAAGATATCTAAAATTAAATTGTGTTATCCTCTTCTACTCTTATTAGAAACATGATAATGAACGAGATGACACTACTGGTGCCTATTCGCTTGGCACATATTAGTCCACATTTATGTCTACAACTGTCAAATTAAGTTTCAGTGTTGTCAAAAAGAATTAAGTGCTGTCAAAACGATGAATATTTTAGTTAAGTTTTAGTTTAGACAAGTGAACAAGAAATTTGGCACTACTATCCGTTTAAAATAATAACTACCATGCCGAGCTGAACAGGACTTTCTTTGGCAGGTAGCTGATGCTGTAACGCGAAACTTAGGCTTAATTGGTTTAAGAATGAAATTGTGTACAAAGTCTGAACGGCTGGACTGGCAACTAGCTGATGCTACATGGCGTAACTTAGACTACTTTTATTTTAGATAAATATTTAGGTTTCCGGGAAAAAAAGCCCATGAAATTGTAAACAAAATTAATTCCACGCGTACAAAGTCGCAGGCATAGCTACTATTAGATATGTTGGTCAGGTTAACCGCTTATCGTCATGTGTCCAAATCAAAATCCTTATTTTATTAGACTTAGAAAAGATGTATTTTCAAATAGGCAGAATCTATCATCGGATTCGGAGGCTCATTTTTGTGACCCACGTTTTAGCGTATTGCACGAAAAAAGGATGAAACTCCGTTAAATATAATATCATAAATACAACTGCATTACCATATCCAATCTTCACAAAGTGTAAATAAATACAGAAATTAATTTCGCAAGCAATTTGCTGTAGTCTCGAATGAATTCAGCGGAAAGCTAAATCATAAATTCTATTCGCGACGACAACGCACGACGTCCGACGCCGGCAAAATCGCGTTATCTATACATCCTTACATTAAACAAATCAGAATAAGCGTGAAAAATGGTTGGTTGTTCGTTGTTACGTTACGCCAAAATAGATACAGATTTTAAGGATTTTCGATGCACAAAATGATTCCTCTGTCTTGGTATGGGCATGTTATGCGGAGGAATGAAGATAACGTGTGGTAAGATAACTTTCATGTTTGAATGTTGATTTGTTCAGGGCTCGAGGATGACCTAAAGAAAAGATAGATGAACTGTCTGAAAGATGACATGGCTGGAAAGGAAGTGAATACGACTCATAGAGAGGAAAGGATGAGAAACATATTTTGCGCCCACCACTAATAACATGGGATAAAGGCAGAACAGACGGACAACAAAGTGATCCTATAAGGGTTCCTTTTTTTCTTTTAAGCTAAGGAACCCTAAAAATGATTAACATCAATCCTCTCGCTTTTCTGCAATGTGTGGGAGTGATTTAGTAAAAAAAGGACGGAAGTATGTTAACAGGAAGTTAAAGGGAGAGCGCACGATATTTGACTTGACCAATGAGCGCCGCGGTGGTAGACTTGTTCGTCAGATTTCAGTGCCGGTAGCATGAACTTTTTCTACAACGTTTTCGTATCGCCTTCGACTATTTTTGTATTGAAAAATGAACAGCGCTGCGGCGGCGAAAAGTGGAACTAAAAAATAGTATGACAATGTTAACATTTCGCGAGTTACGTTTTCGAATACGTTGTCGACAATGTTCCTGCTACCGGCACTGATGATACACAAAATATGCGACTACTAAATAAGGAAAATGTCTCTGGACATAAGTATAAACTGGTCATAGTATATCATCCACTGAAAGGACAGGCGTCTGCGTTACATTACATCGCGTGATATCGACAGATCGACCGAGCGCAACCTAGTAACATAGTATGTAATGATGTAAGCGAGTCTTCGTAATTAGATTGTTATCAATATGTTACTACGTTATCTACTCACAATAATAATAAGCTTTACATAAGCTGCAAGAGGGTTCATATCACGTTGACTATTATGGTTGACGCCCATTGTAGACTTACCTGAAACAGACAAAATATGAAAATCAATATACTATAATAATCTATAATTTCTGGGTGATAGGTCTCATATTTCAGGTGGGGTTACGTGGGTAGTACCACCATAGTAGCGAATATATTGCCATCAATCAAGCAGTATTGAGTGTGTACTACTGTATTCATCTTTGAAGAGCTATAGCCTAGCATTACTGGGCAAAGAACACTTATGAAGTCAGGTGTCGAGGTGAAGAGCGCAGTGCGGCCACGCGGGACCTTACGATTAAAGCTCCTGGGTGGAGCTGCATCTGTAGCATGGTTAAATGTATGGTATCGTGAGCTCCTTAAAGATACGCTTTGATGGCAGAAGTAAACCCAAGTTCTGGTACTGTGCTAATAGCAGCTCAAAAGGTCAGTAAAGCGCCGATACCCCTGGTATTGCACGCGTGGTGTCGATTCTGTTGTTCAAAATTACTAAACTTAACTAATTTGACAGGTCTAAAAGTCATGCTATCCCTTTCTCTTGTACAGGGCTAATTAAGGATGGCAATATTTTTAGACCTGTCAAATTAGTTAAGTTTAGTAATTTTGAACAACACAATTGGCACCAAATTCGTAGTATAAAAAAAAACTGCGCTTTCTCACCGAGCTTTGGCAACCTTACAAGAACGATAAACCATAGTACCTGTACACATGATGAGTGTAATGACTAATATAAATACAACATTAAAATAATAAGAAGTGAACGGGTATGGGCTATCTATCAGGGCGTGTCATTAAATAGATCTAGATGACAGGTGGTCGGGGTGTCAGTGTAAGCGGAGCTGTAGCGGACGCGGGAGAGTTGGTACCTTTTACAAATGCTCATTGCTCTAACCTAAACATTGCTGGGACCCAATCATCAAGTGCCTGATTGACCTTTGGTATATAAAGCAGAATACCTACAACAATCTGTCGAGATAAACCACTGATACCTGTATGTGTACGGTGTATACGGTGTATAATTGTACCCGATGTCACTTCCACATTTTTTATATATGTACCATTAAGTTGGCAAACAAGCATACGGCCCGATTGATGGCAAGCGATTACATTATGATGCATTATGATGTTATAATTTATTTAGTATTCATTAGATATATTTCTAACTTTTTGATTTGATTGATTTATAATTATTCTTTAAAAGCTGTCTCACACCTGTTATTAGTAAGTAGGCTAGATAATAAGACAAATTGTATTCATTTATGTGTGAAATTAGCCTGTAAGCTGTTGGTGTGCCAATAAAATAAATAAATAAATGATGCTAGGTACGGTTCGCAAACTATCCTACCGCCTGCCCGCGGTAAGTGGAACCACAACTTCAGCAAAGGCTGACATTCCGCTCCAGTTGCATGCGTTGATATAACGCCAACAAATGTAGTCGTTACTATTGTGTTCGCGACTTTCACACAGCCCATTTATATTGCTAGGCCTATATTAATATGAAATCATATTTACTACGACCCAACTGCCTTAGATCAATTTAACAAAGCACTTAGCGACGAAAAGGTAGAGTACTCTGAATCAGCGAGCATGTGTGAAGAGATTGATGATGTGATAGGAGCGAATGGAGTGTGGAACTCAACGGTGATTACATGGTTTGCATTATTAAATGACAATTATCAATTTATATTTGACCATCAGGCAAATGCTCAAACAGATAGGGTAAAACACCTAAATCCAATGAAACACAAATTTTCAAAACATAATTTGTTCGGGATGGATTCGAACTCGCGGTCTAGCTTAGCTCTCAAAAAGAGAGGTAGGGCGATTGGGGATTACCGGTTGGTTTTCCCATTTTAATTGGAGCCGCCCGACTGAGGACTGTACGTCCACCTTACAGAAGACCGCAGTCAAATAACACTACTTTGATGTAGTGTTGTGTTTCTGCGGTAAGGATGCCAGTGCTCCACCTGAGGGTATCCTCGTGGAGCACTGGCATATGCAAGTAGCATTACTAGCCTAGCGTATGCTAGGCTAGTAATGCTACTTGCACAGTGAGTCCTCATCAACAACATGGTTGGCGACCCGTTAGTGATACCCCTGGTATTGCTAGCGGCTATAGGCTACGGTGACTGCTTACCATCAGGTGGGTCGTATGCTTGTGTGCCACCACAAAAAATAACCTATTTTTCTAACCATTTACCTACGCAACATCCAATAGACCAAACGGTGTTAACGACCCTTTATAATTATCTGCTTACGCTAAAAGGTACACGGCGTATAATATCATATATACGGATGTGAAATTTGTACACACGTTGTCTGGCATAAGGAAAGATACATAGGGTACCTATCATTCAGTTTATTTATTTTCCCTAGAACTACGCAAACAAAACCGCAAGGAAAAGTTCGTATTATTTATGGTACTATGATATAAGAGACAAAAAGCAAGACAGTGCCGGTGGTCAATAAAAATAGATTAATGTCGGCCACAAATCACTGAGTGCCAAGATGGCCGTCTCATTGGATAAATAATAACAAAGGAAATGACGAATTCTCTTTCGGGTAGATGGACAATGTAACTATATTTATGTTACGGGGAAGTTGCTTCATAAGTTTATTCGAAATAATATTATACCTGTCAATGTATCTTTTTCGTACCACCAAAAAAAGTCCGTTAAAGTCATGAGATGAAAAATAAGCACACGGCTAAACTGATGGTAAGCGGTTAAACAGGTATCGTAGCCTATGATTGCTTGAGACTTGTGCATTGTCGACACTGAACAAATCTCTTGTTCATTCATTATTTTTATCTTACATCAAAATTATTACAGTCCAAGTTTATCCCCTGACCTAAAGATATTTCTATTTTTACCGCTGCCACATAAGTATTTCAGACAGCCCTAGAAACATTGGCAATAGGATCTAAACGGGGGTAATGTAGGGCTTCGAGTAATGGCCGTTAATAATTATTTTAGTGGCATGAATAAACAATGTTACGGAGTGTGCTCCGGCTTAGATACAGGCCATTCGATGCGCCTGCGTCAACGCAAATTGATTTCAAACATATATATGTCACCGGAAGATAACAAGAACCGCGAATTTATAAATTTCCTAGGAAATTCTAGGAAATTTATCAACCTTCGTAGGATTCTAAACGAGAGATTAATTCTATTAATTTACGTTCACCGTTTGTAAAATTTTTTTGTTCGGTAAGTTTATTAATTTGCGAAAATGTGGGCGTAATTTAATACAATTAATCACTCGTTTAGAATCCTACGAAGGACGATAAATTTCGTAGGAAATGTATTTTATATATATATATTTATATATATCTCTATAATATAAAAAAATAATCGCTGAATGTGTCGCTAAGCTAATCTCGAGAGCAACTGAACCGATTTCGCTAATTCTTTTCTTAGAATATTCCTTGAAGTACGAAGATGGTTCTTACGGAGTGAAAAATAAATAAAAATGCCTGAAAAGGCTGTTTGTCTACCAGTGCCAGTTTACAAATATATATTTATATGCAAACTGGCACTGGACATACATTATTGCGCAGGAGATTTAAGTGGTTGCCAGTCACTTTTTGCAAGAGGCTATTTGGGTACCACCGCTGTGTAAGATATTCTGCCGTCAAGCACTAGTGCGCATGCATTAGTGTTCCGGTGTTAGGAGCACTGTAACTAGCTAGCGACATTACTGGGTAGAAAAGCCTTACGAGCTAAAGTCTCGAGGAATCCGGGAATATGCAGACGATTTGACGTAATTTGAGAAGTCTAGACAAATAAAGATGATTTTGAGCGCAGTGCAATGCCACGCGGGAATTTACGTTTGGGGGACTAATAGCTTCCGTAGACACAATAAACTTGCAGCGATATAAATCTAGATACTCGTAAGTAGTTATATTTCTTATATCAAGCGGACTTATAGTTTCGACGGTCCATTCGTATAAATCAGAAAGTAGGGTAGTCAGAAAAGTTCAAATTTCCGGCCCCTCGCCGCGCTCGCCGTCACTCCACTCTATCTCCGATTCACAGAGCGAGTGCACGCGTATCGCCGGAAATTAAATTCAATTATTTGACGTTCACCGAGAAACGTTTTAATATTATGAAGTTTTTTTAAAAAGGGTTCGTAAACTTATTCTGAATCCGTGCTTCTAGTAGGACACAATTAAAATTATAATATTTTTTTATTATATATTTTTACCTTTTACTACTTATGTATAGCAATTTATAATAAAATAGATAAGAAAATCACTTTTAAGTTTTTAAGAATGAACAACTATTATAAATAGTGCCAAGTGCCAATTAAACCAATACATTATGTTCTCTTGTTTTTGATTGCAGGAATTTCCACACTTTACATAGCGGTTGTTGTGTTCGAAATAAATTAACAAAACCATTAGTAAAACCGAACACATGTAAATATATTTCGTTTTTTTTTATATTTACACAACCACAGTAAGCTGACATATCTATAGGTTTTCGATCAAAGATTAATATAACAAATAAAATCAGCTGCTACGTACAGGAAAGCTCAATTCAAACTGGTCTAGCACTATTTGGCATGCGTCCAAAATATCAGACTTGTTCGCCTATTGTAAACTCACATCAAAGGAAACAAGATCATGAATCTAACTCCACAAAGTTGTAAATCGATTTCTCATTCTTCATCTGAGAAAACTTATTGGCTTTTGATAGCCGCGTCACAGAAGAGAGACGGTATTAAAACGAGACTAAGACGATATTTGTCATTTCGTTGAAATTAATTGTAACTTCAAGGTGGACGGAGAAAAATTGGTGGCAATTCATCATTCGAAGTGGGAGCACATTTTTCGTAAAGATATCAGTATACCAGCGAACCCAGAATTACATATCTACTCGTACATCGTTTTTAGACAAAATAATTAAACATTAAAGTTTGAGCCGCTCGCTTGGGCACTATACCTCCGAGAATCTGGTGCGACGACTACAAAAAAAGCAGCCATATAAAGCTACTTTGATGTAGTTTTGTATTTCAACGGTGAGTAAGGTTGCCAGAGCCTCACGAGGATACGACTCATCTGGAAAAGACAAATTTCAGAGTAGACAGAGCGCAAATTTACTATTGTATTACACACGTCTTTTCTCATCCTTACCGTTCATCAATCACTTCATATGTACCGTCGTTTTAGTACCACATTCATTCAGTAACATTTTAGGCGCATTGTCATATTTAGGTTCTTCTGGTTCCCATATAAGCTGTAAAATCTCTCTCCCTCTCTCTCTCTCTTACTTAAATTAATACCTCCATCCTCATCTCTCTTTTAACAATACGTATAATATTTTAAACGGCTTGCTGTCGTTTCACCTCTTCTCTATCTTAGTAAGCTTTCTCTCTCACTAATGATTCCGTACTTCTCTCCCCTCTTTCAGGAGTGTTTGTTCTCGATAGTATATGGGATTAAAAAATAAAAGCCCTAAGTTATCTATCTCATCATTCTCGTTCCGCGGCATGAACCCCCCGTTTGAATGCAAAGTGCAAAGTGGCTGAAGTCACGACGAGGCTCCGCTTCCCGGAATAACAATGTGGAATATGATTTATATCATGTAGGGTAACCGACTGTTTGATCTTCATATTTTATCGCTGTGTTCAGCTCTTTTGATAGGTTTCGAATTTTTCACTATTACTGTTTATTTTATAATGTTTTGATGTATCATCATCATTCTCATGCTCTGTTCCCTTGTTATTTGTGGTTGGCGTAATATTAGTTACTCTTAATATGTATTGGTTGTATGTTACCTAGAGACTAGCACAATCTTTACACAGTTTGGGACCTGATAGCACTGTGTGTTAATGTCCGAAATTATGATTGTTATGTTGGTAATGCATTCTCAATGTGCATATGCAATAAAAGGGTCTAAAATAAATTGTTGACTTACATTTGAAATTGTTTATCTTATTGTGTATGTACGTGTAAAGCCAGGAATTATCATGTGCCCGAAGAATTACGGCAGCTCACCGCCTGTCACGTTGCCTAAGCATCTCATCTTTCACCAATCCATCCAACTTTGCTTCCGTGTTCCTCTACCCGCAGTACCATCTATACTCAACACAAAACATTTTTATTCGAACTTTTTAATTCAGCTGTCACAAACTGATCAGTCACAGGCGCTACCTTGTCAACTTTGTTTAATATTTTTTTTTACCTTGTCCAATATAGTTATATTACACGTTCATTTCACCACATTCAGTTCAGTTGAATACAGCTTTCTTTTTGCTAGTAACCAGTACGTAAGTACCAGTAAGGTATGCGGTCACCATTCTGCTAATTCCTCCAATATTCCATTTCTTTACTAGGATTAAGTTAAGAAGATATTTATCATCGTCTCTCGCAATATGCCAGTGTGGATTCAAAGTGCAAACTGGCGGAAAGCTTATGAATAACAATATGGTTTGAAATATGATTTGTCTCTCGCCGACAGAGTTGTTTGATCCGTGTAGATATTTACATAGTTCTGTGCGATCCCTGTGGATATTTACATTAATCTGTGTTTTTTATATGCTACTAGTTGCTACCAGTGTCTTTATCAAATAAAAAAAAAGCTAGGAACTTCTTTGTAAAGACTTGTCAAATAAAGATAATTTAGTTTTTTTTTTATTCTGGATATTTTTACTTGTAGGCCGCCCCTACCCCTAAATCCAGCACCACATCGATGCAAATTTAATAGCTCCATTCGAAATAGGCTGAAACGTCAATGTGTCTATCCGTCTGTCAATATGTGGACTACGCAGCATCGAAAATTGGCATTGCATGGACTGCCTGCGAGAATTTGGATTTGCTAGCTGGACTATAGACTTTGAGTTGATGTGTTTTATTGGTGCTAGTCTCAAAGAAGTAGTAAAATTATGGAATTTAAATGCATACAGGCGTATGAAAACAATTTGAAGAATAACTGTAAATGAAGAAAAATCTTGTGACTCAAAAGAAAACACACTGCTTTTATTTATTACTTATCTATCGACATTTTTTTTTCATACCATGGCAAACATGCATACGGCCCGCCTGATGGTAAGCGATTACCGCAGCCTATGGATGCTTGCAACACCGGAGGTACCACTTGCGCGTTGCCGACCCTATTCAATGCCAGCTTGAAACGGCTGAATCCACAATGTTAATCTAACATGCTTGTAAGCTATAGTACATATGATATGAATAGGAGGTAAACAGATGGGCACAACTTGCACAGGACCTTTCTTTATACATGCAGCTTTGGGTACGAAGCTAATATTGCAGTGAGATTCAATAGAAAACTGATGTTGATGATAAAATAGCTACAAAGACCACGGTTATAAACTTCTTCATCAAAAAAAAAGGGCAGCTTAAGGGCACTCGAACTCGAGAATGTATGATAAATCTGTTAATAATGGTGCTTTAGTGATAAGATAATCTGTTTATATATAAATAAATAACAATTATTTACAAAAAATATCTTTATCAACGACAACAGAGTATATAAATACAAACAATGTATCATTACAGCATTTTTATCGTTATACCTATTATCACAAATTTTGAGATAGATAAAACTTATAGTATTTCTACAAATCGATATGAGTATGATGGTTTGAAATAGTATAATACAACGGGGCAATGCTGCTAGCCTTCTTGGCACCCTCCTGCGTGACAACGATTTGGGACAAGTGTTTTTTTTTTTTTTATATTCGGTTAGTTTTTTTTTCTTTTCCTTTTAGATTGTCCCATATATATTACCATGTAAATTTATGTATCCTTACCTAGTAGTATAAAATATCTAATCATCAGGGTCATTCCCATTAAATATAGTACAGTAACTAGTCACTGTTACTAGCCAACAAATTTGTTTAAACATTCTCTTGGAAGCTAAATCGACCGATTAATAATACAATGTCATCTTTTGTCTATCTATCGATGTCATAGACTTCGGGTTCACATTCTGGTGCAAAGACATTACTATCAATTGATTATGATTGATTGCCATGACTCCAGAGAGCATAATCAAATACGATTTATAACTAAAACTACAAACAGCAAATACTATCGAGAAAAGGTAGGTGTGATTTAAGATTCCACTTGAGATGAGAATTATTAACTCGTCATGAAACTCATCTCCATTTAACCAGGAATACATTAAAACACGAAAACCTTCGTACCTTGTCCAACAAAAGTAAAGTTAACAATAGACAATCCGATTTTAGATTTATCTGACCAAAGAGTTTGGAATAAAACCGTTTAATGGAATCTACTATCTTATTTTTGTAGCTCCATAGCTAATAATACAAAATTCATAATTTGTTTATGAATCCATATCAAATATTAATAGTCACATCACTATCTCATAACCTAACAGATGAGGCACCGCCTATCTATAAACATATCAGCGCCATTAAGATTCGGGCATACATCACTAGCCACAAAAACAATCATTTTAGCAACTTCGTCTGGTTCTAAAACAGTATGGCGATCCGTTAAATCTTCGTAAATATTATTCCTTTATTCCTCTTCCATCGCTAGGCTCGAAAGTATATTCGTCTTTGTCATTCCTGGTCTAACCGAATTAACTCTTACTCCTTCGCAAGCCAATTCAATAGCTGATGACTTCGTCAGTCTTTCCAAGCCTGATTTCGCAATTGAATAAGGCAAAAATCCGTGTCTGAGTCTCGTGTACTTTGTTCCCAACAAATTTACTATATTTCCTTTAGTTTTAACCAGGTAAGGAATAGCTAAATTGGTTAGTTTGTAAGGCACTCGAAGATTTATGTTGATTATTTCATCAAAGGCCTCTATATTATCATCAGAGAGAACCCAATATCAACTTTCCTGCTCAATTAACGAGAACGTCAATTCTGCCAAACATGCCAACTGTTCTTGTCACTACATCTGTACAGCTCCCATGGCTCGTCAGGTCTAACTGGAGACATAACGGTGATGTCCTATTTGCTTCCTGTCACCTTTTTGCAATGCTTCTGTGCCACCGTAGTGGTATAAAAAAAAAAACTTGAGTCTCTGCCCATTCCTTCCAACCAAAGTTTCTGTAGCACCATGTTTGGCAAACAAAACTGCCGCAGCCGCATCAATACCGGAACTAGCACCCGTCACTATAACTACTCTTCCAGTAAAATAGTAAAATCCATTACGTTTTGCTTAGACCGTGTTTGCTTGTATACTGGGCAGTTTAATAGTTTGTCATCAACTCGAATGTCAATTACTGATAACGTTACGAGGAGATAATGGCAAATACTGTGTATTTGCAAAAAGGATTATGATGATATAACAAACTTGACTATTAGATTGGACTAGTAGCTAAAATAAGGCTGCCGTATGTGTCATCAAACGGGTTAGTGTAACGACTAGAAATTTCAGATTACTCGGGTTCTTGGGAGACGTTAAGGAAAAGCTAAGTAGAATGACTGAATCGGAATGGTCCCTTGGTGAAGGTAATTGATAAATTGAATCTTGCATTAAGAGTTATTTATCACCATGAATTTAAGTCATTCAGACGTATAGAAATCTTTATGTTACTTTAACTCAAAGTAAAAGGGATATATTATACTACCTAGTAAAATATTTTTTCTAAGCAGACATTCAGAAAGGGTCCGAAATCGGTGCTATTTAATTACCTCAGGACATATACAAACTAAATATACATAATTATTTTTGGACCTTTGAGGATTGTCATGTATTAAAATGAAATACATCGTTGTTTTGGGAGCAGTGAAATGAAAAGAGCAGCCAGGTTAAAAGTTGAGATAATAAACTACTCCATCGATCCAGCTACTGCATTGAATACAATGCAACATTGTAATATTGAGGCTTGGTTGTCTGTTTCCCTCCATTAGTCAATTGAAGCGCTTTGTTTGATGCGAGGCGAGTGTGAGCCTACTGTAATGGATGGTAATTCAAGATAGAGCCAGAGTGAATATAGCGCTTATTAATTGTCATTTTTTATCTATGTCATGTCATGTACACATGGACGACTTTGTTGATTTTGACTTTGCTGGAAAATCGGTTGAACGCTGCATGCTTCGAAACCACCGACTTAGGCAATCCATTGTCAGTCAATCAGTGTTAGTTTATTAATTAGAAAAATAGAAAGATAAATTTTAACCTCTCATCATATTTCCAAGAAATTATTATATTTCATTAATAAATAGAAATAATATCCACAGATTTAGTTATCAAAATGTATCATTACCTATCAGATAACAAATGCAATATGCACCTGTTGCTAAACAGTCACTCACTTTCGATAACCAAATCATATTCAGGTGCTGTGAAAAATAATGCACAGAATTGATTAATGGCAATCATCAACTGATCCAATTACGTTATCTCCGAAACAAAACCTTTGTGTTAAAGTGGAAAATAAGGATGTCATCTAGAAGTGAACGGTCTATTTTTATTAATTGCCATCGATCTTCATCACCCATGTCGGCTGAAATATGTTTATTGTACCACTAAGTTGCCAAACAAGCATACGGCCCACCTAATGGTGAGCAGTCACCGTAGCCTATAGCCGCTAGCAATACCAACGAGTTGCCAACCACGTTGTTGATGAGGACTCACTGTGCTAGCAGCATTACTACTAGGGTAGCGTATCCTCATGGAGAACTGGCAACCTTAGTTACCGCAGAAACACAACATTACATCAAAGTAGTGTTATTTCACTGCGGTCTTCTGTAAGGCGGAGGTACAGTCCCCAGTCGGGTGGCTCATGGGAAATCCCAAATCGCCCTACCTCTCTTAGAATCTTCAAAAAATTCAGCCAATGAATGGTCCACACTATCATGTCATGGCCATTACTTTATCGAAGTAAGAATCTTAATGCCACTTCTATTGATTAATCTATATCTATCATGGGCCTTTTAGATCTTCTTGATAAATTATAGAGTATATAGCCACGAAGCTAGGTGAAACGACTAGATTTTTGAGGCTCACAGACCGTTGGGAATTGTTAAGGTCAAGCTAAATGGAATGACTCGAGATGTAAGGGCAGACGCAAGTAATGTACGAATTTAATCTTGAAAAAACAGTTATTAATCATCACGACTTTCTAACGATTCCAGTATAAAAGACACTATGGTAATGTTTGACATACATGCCAGATTTAACATAGCTATGCAAGGATCACATGAAATAGAACTCCTTTTGGGAAATTTTTAACCCATATTCACGCCCAACGAAATCCCTTTTCTTTAATAAATTGATCGGAAACTTAAAAAAAACCCATGCCCTGAGGGTCTAAGGATCTGCTCACGACAGGTGCTTCCGCCCTTCACTAGGGCGGGCGAGAGAAATCAACTGAGCGGATTCGACGCAAATTTATCCACGATTTTGTTTGGCAACCTTTTATCAGTAGCCGTTTTATCTTGAAAGATGGTCTCTCTTTGAATCTAACCGGGGACATTCATAAAATAAAATACAAAATCAAGCGTAAAAGGCAAATAAAAAATATTTTGAATTTTATAAATAAGTATGAATTTTGGCAGACTAAACTATAAATAAAATATGAACACGTATACGTATTATCAGGCCTCGTTGAAGAGGTAAGCAGAGGAGCGACAATCAACATAAAACCTACATCAATTGAATTCGGATATTACGTTCTTGTGGCACTCAATTTGCAACTTATTGTTGTTGTCGGTAAGGTATTATATCGCTAGATTATTATTCGGTATCACACACACAATTATACCAATCCAGATACACCTAGTCCTTAGTAAGACAATACCTAGAACCTGTATTTTTGGAAAAATATATGACTTACTCAAAACTCTTCACAGGGCGCATAACATAATATCTGAAGACTTACCTGTAACAATAAACCAACAATATTAAAATATTTATTTTAAATACGTGTACTTGTCAATTATAGAGGACTCTCTATGAGTGCTTATCAATCATAATCTAATTCATACACATATCACATAATCTTTATATATTTATAATACACTAGCGGCCCGCCCCGGCTTCGCACGGGTAGACATTGATATCAAATATTTTGTCTACCCGTGCAAAGCCAGGGCGGGCAGCTAGCCTATGTTACTCAGTGATAGTGTAGCTTTCTAAGGGTGAAAGATTTTTTGAAATCGGTTCAGTAGTTTCGGAGTCTATAGACATTTATCAAATATTTTGTCTACCCAAGCGAAGCCGGGGCAGGCAGCTAGTATAATATATAGCCTATGTTACTCAGTGATGATGTAGCATTCTAATGAAAACATAATTATTAACATCGGTCCAGTACTTTTTGAGTTTATTCGTTACATACAAAAATACAAATCTTTCCTCTTTATAATATTAGTGTAGACAATCTTTATCTCTATTTGTAGGTATCACCAATATCCTCTCTGGCGTTCCTTCACTCATCTTATCTCTTAAAACCGTTTGACATTCCACGCGACGTTCCACAAATAACATAGATAGGCTCAAAAAGCTCCAGTACCTCCGCCTTACAGAAGACCGCAGTGAAATCCCTGGTATTGGTAGCGGCTATAGGCTACGGTGACTGCTTACCATCAGGTGGACCGTATGCTTGTGTGCCAGGTATGTGGTATAAAGAAAAAAGAGCTAATAAGTAAGTATGACGATGAGCCGCGCTACCATAATAATAGAATCACCTTCTCTGCAATGTTGTAGCAATTATACAAACAAATATTTTAAAGTCACGAATAAGAAAAAGCAAATTCACGTTAAACGGTATGAGACATTGAAATTAGTAATTCTTCTGGGATCTTGGGGGGTACGAAACAATTTGTACTCGGCAAGTTTAACTGAGCGTTAAATGCCTCCTTGAAGAGGAGGCACGGTACTTTACTCTTGCACGTACAGACAGACAAATATAGAGGACCTTATTTTCTTGACACAAATACTCTTTAACTGACACGCATCTATATTTTCTTACATGCCCTAATTAACAGGTGCTTTAATATCATGTTCCTTTCGGAGTTATAACTTCTAACTCTCAAAGACAGGTAGGGCGATTTGGGATTTCCCGTAGGTTTTCCCATTTAAATTGGAGCCGTCCGACTGGGGACTGTAGGTACCATCGCCTTACAGAAGACCGCAGTGAAATAACACTACTTTGATGTAGTGTTGTGTTTCTGCGGTAAGTAAGGTTGCCAGAGTGCTCCACGAGGATACGCTGGGCTAGTAGTAATGCTGCTAGCACAGTGAGTCCCCATCAACAACAAGGTTGACAACCCGTTAGTGATACCCCTGGTATTGCTAGCGGCTATAGGCTGCGGTGACTGCTTAACATCAGGTGGGCCGTATGCTTGTTTGCCAATTTAGTGGTAAACTAAAAAAAACATCTCTTTCACAGTCATCAATTTCTTCATAAATCAACAGGCATTGATTAATTACATTTTATCCTTTCAAAGTATACAGTCGTTATTTTAAAAACATAAACAATATTAGGGTAGCGCCGTCTTTTTTTAAAGTCCAGCAAATTAATCAGTGGCGGTAGCATCTGATTGTGCCAGTAAGGCCACAATGTCTGGTGTTGATAATAACTCATCACGCCTGAGACCACCCGATAAGGGACGGCTCGCGTAAATAGGGGAAAAATATAGTAACATCAGGGCTACATTAAATATTTAAGAGGAGCTTATCGTTGAGAATTGTTAGACTTTTGAATTAAGAAAAATGATACTGACTTCTTTTCGATTTAAACAAAATTACCAATTTACTAATCTACACTTATATTATAAAGAGGAAAGAATTGTTTGATTGTATTGAATAGGCTCCGAAACTAGTGGACCAATTTCAAAAATTCTTTTACCATAAGAAGCCGACAATATCCCTGCTGAACATAGGCTCCTTTTTACCGCGGGTAAATGCTTAATTCCTATTCCTACGCGAGCGAAATCGCGGGCAAAAAGCTAGTAAAAATCATAAAAATGGTCCCAAGCTAAGCTAATCTTGTACTATGGGTACCAGACAACTGTAATAATGCTTACTTATTGTGTTTGTAAAAAACATCACCTAAATGTTTCCCCGCCGCTAAAATCCTCCCCGCGACACCTAAGTCAGGTTCACAAACCACTAGACCAGCGGTGTCGTCAAATATCCAGAGACGTTGATTGAACTCTATATAAAATTACCCGAAAATGTTTCGTCCAAAATGTAACCCTACTAACGCTATGCCCTAAACGTGTCCACAACGGGGTTAAACGGTCTCCAAGACACGAACACAATGGATTAATTCGAAGCACGTAGTCAACCCGTCGACGCTGTTTGTGAACCGTATCGCGACCTACCAAGACTTGTTAGGACGAGGGGTGAAAGATGAGTGTTACCGTTTATAGTGGTAAAGGATCTTAGAGCATGACTCTTTGACTTTTTAAAAAGGCGTAGTATACCAAAGATTTCACAGAACATGTGTGGCACTTGACACACAGAACCACAGACGCCCCAACGAGGTTTTCCCAAAGGAGTGTAGAATGGAATTTAGGCCCTAACAAGACACTTATAAAGGTCTAAATTACCACTGGAGTTCTTCAAGCTGGGTGTTAAGAGACTTTTGAAGGGTCGGCAGCGCCCGAGTGATACCCGTGGTGATGCAAGCGTTCATAGGCTACGGTAACCGCTTACCATCAGGTGGGCCGTATGCTTGTATTTTTTTTACCAGTAAAGTGCCACATTAGCGGAACAAACCAAACAGTTTTAACCAGACATGTGATAAATCCCTCCGATTCTAACTAAGCTCAAACCATGTAGGTACCTGAATCAAACAAAACGAATGGGAGGTATCAGGAATGTCCCAATTAGCGGCATTTCCCTCCGATCCGAACTGACCGCGTACTGGTTACAACCGGTTAGATCCGGCCCAGTGAATTTGATTGTGACCCTGTATTTACCGGGTTCGTTTGGTCAATGCAAGATGGTTGGTAGTTAATGAAGAAGGTTTGTTTAGGTACAATAAACGCCGCTCTATAAAAGATTGGAAGAAGGGAAGTTAAACCAATACAAGCCAAAATTAATCAAAATTATTATAGAGAATCCATTACTTCCATTTCCTTACACCTGTAGTTCCTTTCAGCCGTGGTGGCCTTGTGGTTGAAGCAGCGGCTTGTCATCTGATCCCTACCTGTACCAATGAGTTTTCCTAAGCTTAACAGTACAGTGATTAATCACACCATGAGCTAAAAAAGAGAGGTAGGGCGATTTGAGATCTGCCGAATCTCCTTTTCTTACACTTGCGTTAAGAAACTACCTGTTTAGTGTTGGAAATACTGCAGCCAAGTACCTACTAGTGTTTATATCCAAGAAAAATACAAAATATCCGTCTATTTCCTTAACAGATCTGATTACCTATCATTTAATTACGAGCAAACTCAGGTGGAACACATTCTGTATATAAAAACAGTATAACTGAAAGGGAAAGTTTTCCACGTCGCTGGAAAAACTACGGTAGATGTTTGGCGCAAGTTTTGAGGTTATAGCGAACATCGAAATATAGCATGCAACAAACCAACACAAACATATAATAGTTTTTTTTTAAAATTGGAAACGTCATGTGAAATGAGCGACGTGGTGGCAGTGTACTATGAAGCGTTCCCTGCTATTCTAGCGACGCAACTTCGAATCCCACCGGTCTTTACCAATGTGTTTTTTATAAGATTAGTCACACCAAGAACTTAACGGTAAAGGAAAACATCGAATCGGGAGGGTATACATATAATAATAATAATATGTCTTCACGCCTTCCCACAAGGGTCCCCGAAGGAGTAGGCAGAGGTGTTACAAACACCCTCTTTTCACCGAAGATTATTTGGTGCCAACGTGACAGATGACGTACGGACATACGTCCATGATTTTTTTCTCACACGTATGCAGGTTTCCTCACGACGTTTTCCTTCATCCTAAAGTTCGTGGAATACGTAATCACTGCACTTTAGTAAAAAAACATTGATACAGACCGGTGGGATTCGAACGTGCGTCGCTAGAATAGCAGACAATACTTCATACTACAAGGCCACCACGGTAATTATGTATTTTATTTTCATTAATTCATAAACCGCTCCAGCTTATACTTGTACCACACACATCCAACTCCACTTTCATTGGACGTGTGAACATATTTTTTACAAGCTCTTGTTTATTACACAAGCCGATTGCAACTAATTAACTTGTGGAAATTAGATTTATAACGTAACTGCACTTTCTATTAAGTGTAGCGTTGCTGAAACATATTGCCATATACACCGTTCCGTGACTGTTCAGTGTAAAACTACCGCTGTAAGATATGTTTAGCAATTAGACATTTTATTGTTATGGTATTTTAATAGGTTTAATTTGTTTATTTTTACTTTTGCGTTGGCAATGTTAAGAGTATTCGTAATCAACTTACATGCCCGTATGAAGAGATTGATGTATATAAAACAATCATAAGTTAGATTGTTGGCAATTCTCGGTCGAAAATAGGAGCCGCCTGACTTGGGACTGTACCTCCACTTGATGTAGTGTTGTGTTTCCGCGGTTAGTAAGGTTGCCAGTGCTCCACGAGGGTACGCTGGGCTATTAGTAATTCTGCTAGCACAGTAAGTCCTCATCAACAACAGGGTTGCCAAATCGTTAGTTTTACCCCTGGTTTTGCTAGCGGCCACGGTTTACCATCGGGTGAGCCGTATGCTTGTTTGCCACCTTAGTGGTATAGACAAAAACCATTTTCCAGAGATGACTAAACATAAAAAAAAACTAAAAATATCAATTTTGTAGTGTGCAGACATACACTGCCTGAGATTTTGTGATGGATGAATGTCCAAGTTAAGTTTAAAAGCAAATAATAATAATATAATATCTAGAATAGATAGCAGTCCATTATATTGATAATAAGCATTCGATAAAACCAGCGAAGCACGATATTGGCGGAGGGTCCATTCGAAGCCAAGCGACTGTAAAATGGTTGCAGCTAGCATTCGTAGCTAGTTATAGACGTCGATGATCAACCGGTTCGATTCCCGACCCCTCAGAAATAAAGATTTTTCATTGCTTATAATTGTCCAAGGCGGATCCAGGGGGTCATGTGAGTCATGACAACCCTAGGGTGGGTCTACTCATTCAAGTAGAGGAAGTCATACGAAGACAAAAGAACAAACAATATTCTTATTTGATGTCGATATTTTCAAATATATAGTCGTAAAAACATAAAATACAATTTCTATAAATATAATTCTGCAATAATGATGTTCAGTAAAATTCTCCGAATATATATAACTAGGCCCGTCCCGGCTTCGCACGGGTAGACATTTATCAAATATTTTGTCTACCCGTGCGAAGCCGGGGCGGGCAGCTCGAATAGTATATAGCCTATGTTACTCAGTGATAATTTCGCTTTTAAAAGTGAAAGAATTTTTGAAATCGGTCCAGTAGTTTTGGAGCCTATTCAATACAAACAAAAATACAAATCTTTCCTCTTTATAATATTAGTATAGATATATAGATTTACGTAGGTATGTATAACATAATTATATTATTATGTATTCGCGCCACAGTACATACCACACACTCCCTGCACACCCGTGTGGCAGGCAATATATCAATATTGGACATTTCATTTAACGTCTGTTTCCGTTATCGTGCTGAGTTCTTTTACTCATCCCTCGAGGCAAAAAGGATCCGGGTTGCGAACTGCACAAAGTATTTTTTTTACAATTACTAACCTTTTATTGAAACAAGTAAATTTAGTGAAAATATTTATTATTTTCCTTAATACATTTTTAGAATGCAATAAGTTAATGAATGACTTCAGCCACGACACGCAATTTTTTTAATTTAGAAATACCTACTTTAAAATCAATGTAATTTTAATCCGTACATAAACATACAGCTACAGTTAAACACAGATAAAATATATCTATTGCCTGCCCTCTGTCCAATTATTTGTCGTCGGTGTAATTATGTATAAATTTTCCATTCACCACCACCCACACCTTTTACACCGTCCCGTAATTCACTTTCCTTCTCAAATCGTCTTACAGACAAAACAGGATGACGAAACAAAATCCAACCGAACACAACACAATACATCCCTGTCAAAGAACAACACTAGTGTAAATTACAAAACATAGTCACAGTGAATTCCTATACTCAATAATGTTTTTGTTTAGCCGCTACAGACAGATAGACCGTATTGCGAGTGGCTATGCACGCGGAGACAGCACAATGCATTATGCACGAGACATATTGGCACTTGGAGAGAAATGGAGAAGCTTTGCAATTACAGGATGCTATCAGCTCTGTGTTTTGTTATCAGCTCTAGAAGTGTTTAGTTGCAGCATATTCGTCAAGATTTGCAATAGTATGCGCCGTAAAATACATATTTCAATAACACAAAATCCTATGTGTCGTTAAACAAAATTTAAAAAAATCTACTTTTACTCGATACAACACTCAAATAATTATTCCTTAGTTACCTACCTGCGTCATATTATGAGCACCTTTGAAAAAAATCATGCTTCTAAGCCCACTAGTATATATATAACTATACGTTGCTTGTCAGTCAGTCAGTGAAGTTATTATGAAAAATGTAGATAATAGGTGGAAATATTAACATAAATTGCCCTTATTGTTAAATAAAAAAATCCGGCTTAAATCATTTTTTTACTGAGTGCCACCGAATCGAAAATATCCGGCGGTTATCGACTTCGCCTAAAGCGTACGCGAGGAAACTTAGCGACGTAACGAGGGGAGGAACTTTCCCCTTTGGTGGTATTAAATAGATTTTTCCCTACGTATTAACAAGGTCGATAAAGTAATAATACTTTGAGGCCTACCGTTGATGTTGAAATAATACTTATCTTCAATTCTTAGTATACAAGCGAAGGTAACGAAACTTCAAAATATAGAAATATTGTTGGTTTATATGTACTAGCGACCCGCCCCGGCTTCGCAAGGGTTACACAAAACCTAAATGAATTAAACTTCCTCTGGAATCACTTTATCACTATTGCTGAAAACTTTAAAAGATCTAAGCGAACAGACAACGGAAGCGACTTCATTTTATACTATGTAATATTTCATAATTACTTACATAGGTAACTACATGCACACATATCATCCGACCTTGGACCTTTCGGGGTATTTCCAAAAACAACACCAATTAATTTAAAAAAAACTAATAAAAAGTAAAACCTATTCGTTTTAAACTTATAAGTGCGTTACAAGTATTAACCCTTCTAGATGTTTTCCCGAGCCTATTATTAGACCCTGTCTGTCCACCGACGGGTCATGTGCTTCAAGTAAACATACAGCTTCTTCTCCTTGAAATAGAAAACTAAATAAAAACCCTCTCGAGCGCAGATAATACGGCGGTATTAGAACCGACTATAAATATCACTGTGCCGTTTATTCTTAGCGACTTAATTTTTATTGAAAAAAGTAGAGATTCAAAAGTCAATTGAATGCAATTAAGGTCTGCCTTACAATTCCAGAATATCATTTAGAATTCATAGACGTTTTACTTGAATCAGTCGGGACTGCACTAACGTGTATTTCAGCTTGCTGATTCTACACTACTTTAGCCATTCCGCGATCTGCACTCTAGGACACGTCTGCTCCATCGACCATCGGTCCTTCTACAGACGTCACCAGCCCACTGACACTTCGGCTTGCTGATCCTACACTACGTTAGCCACTCCGCGGTCTGCACTCTAGGACACTGCTCTATCGAGTATCGGTCCTTCGATCAAAATGCAAATGGTCAGAGCTATTACCACCTACATATTGCCGAGATTCAGTCCCTACTTAGAACTGTAAACGTACGTAATGACATGCATAATGTAACACATTATCTCCTTTCTCTGCCACAATAAGAGGAAGCTACCGGGCAATAATCGTTTCGACACGGATGACGTCACTGCCGACCCCCATAACGTTTTATGATAACATTACGTCATTACTGCCCCGGGATTGTCACATCCCGCGTGTTTTCCTTATGTATGCAGAGACCGATTTTTTTCGACAAGGCTCTTAACGTGACTATTTATGTCTTATGTTTGCAGGTGCAGTGCATTTACAGGCGGAATTATTTTCACTAGTAGAACCTTCGAGTCCTTCTGACCTATAAAAAACCATTATAATTAAGTGAGCTAATGGCGTCGATCACCGCTGATTTGAAATTTGATTATGTATTTAGTGTATGTGGACCCAAAATCGAATATTGAGTGAGTCCCATGCAAAAACATCACGCATCCAGGTCGAAAAGCATTTCATCGAATGCCAACTATGACCAATACATGCTACTAACCATCAGACGTGTGGAAATTTTGTTTGCCACTGTACTGGTATAAGACAAGACAACAATTACTGATATATCGCGAAACAAGTGAAGCCATTTATCATCGCATTCGACCAATTTTCACCTCGAGTCAATAAATAATATGGCATGAATAAAACATAGCAGCTTCAATGGGCATTAGCTGGCGAGCGCTTCCGATGTATAAGATGGTATCTGCTCGAGACATGCGACCGTGCCGGCCCGTGCCGGGGTTCAGTTACGTGTTTATAACTATTGAGCCTGTGTACGGTATAACATTTTCTTTTGTGACTTTACAATTGATAGCGCGGCGGGCTTAAAGCATTTTCTTTGCAATGTATCATTAAATTGCCTCCGTTCGCAAGATTTGTGACTTGTCGGGGGAAAACCCAAAACATATGTAACCAGTCAGTTCAATTAGTCCAGACAAGCCAGAGATTATGACTACACAACTCTAATCACAAGCTTGAAACACATTTTTTTTATACCACTAAGGTGGCACACAGGCATACGGCCCACCCGATGGTAAGCAGTCACAATAGCTTATTGCTGCTAGCAATACCAGGGGTATCACTAACGAGTTGCCAACCCTGTTGCTGATGAGGACTCACTGTGCTAGCAGCATTACTACTAGCCCAGCGTATCCTCGTGGAGCACTGGTAACCTGACGTTATGTTACGCTAGAAGTCGCGTGTTGGTTTACCTCCAGTGCAAACATTTATGTGATAAATATTTGCGTTTGGCTTGTGAAGTATTTGGTATATATTTATAAAGATATCCGTGGTGTTGCTAACCGTATAGGCTCCGGTGACTGCTTACAATCAGGTGGGCCGTACGCTTGTGAGCCACCTTAGTTTAGTGGTATAAAGATAAGAACAAAAATCCGTTTTCCATAGGACAAGCTTTGTCAATTTGTATGTGAGATGTTATCCATTATTATTATTCTAGTGCAATGTAACTGGCGCTTTAGCTTACACAATACAATTCCACTAGGTCCAGTATAAGCCATCGGCTAAATGACGATCATTATTAAAAGTTACTACCGCACTGTAATCCCGTAGGAAAGTGGGTCACACCACACCACACAGCTGTCCCAACGTTTTAGCTACTGTGCGGCGGAAATGAGGATTGTTCATAATAAAAGAGAGGAAGGGCGATTTGAGATTGCCCGTGGGTTTCCCATTTAAATTGGAGCCGCCCGACTGGGGACTGCAACTCCACCTTACAGAAGACCGCAGTCAAATAACACTATTTGATGTAATGTTGTGTTTCTGCGGTAAGTAAGGTTGCCAGTGCTCCACTAGAATACACTGGGCTAGTAGTAATGCTGCTAACACAGTGAGTCCTCATCAACAACATGGTTGGCAACTCGTTAGTGATATCCCTGGTATTGCTAACGGCTATAGGTTACGGTGGCTGCTTACCATCGGGTGGCCCTATGCCTGTCACCTCAGTGGTATAAAAAAGAAATGTGTTTAAAGCTTATGATATATAATGTATCAGTAACTCACACTAGGACCAAATATGTATATATTTGGTCATTTAGATCATTTAGCTCAGTATCCACTGCGACTGCGACCGAGACCACACGACGTTCGGCTCTTTGTATCACGATAGACACGGATTTTGACGGGAGTTTCACTGAAGTAAGAAAACTTACCAAGCAGTAACCAAAGTTACTTTTCATCCCATTATTCCTACGGTATTTTGGGAGTAATTTGATTTATTGATACGAGTTTCTTTATGTCCTACGCGGGAGAAGTTGTTGGTAAATCGGTAAAAAAAAATCTATATAATATAATATATATAGGCGCCTAGTTATTGCAACAATTATCTACATTTAAATCTGTAACTACTTTTTCTTACATCCAGTAGGTCCGCATGAACGAAATGATAAAATAGCCATCCTTTTTGCTTCGCTGTAGTCGTATCATAATTATCCCACAGTCCGGACCCCGGGGACGAGGGATACGTCCCAATTAAGCCCGCGGGACTAGTCTCAGTATAATTATTAATGATATGATGTAATATGGTGTAACATAAAAGTCCCTTCATATAGTACTGGAAGGAACGGTCACATTTGAAGGCTCGTTAAGTTTTGCCTAATATAATTATTACAGATCAATCAAATTTATCGAAACAATATTATACTAGCAGTAGCCCTAGCAACAACAATTTTCGACTACGTATTCGTATCGCATTCGACTATTTTTGTATGGGAAAATGAACAGCGTTGGGCCGGAGAGGAACAATTTTTTTATATATTTTTTTACGTTTCGTGATTTACGTTTTCGACTACGTAGTCGCAATTTATTCTTGCTCGGGTGGGTTACTGCGTGCTAACCGTTGCCATTGCCTGTTATATGTACATAAAAAAAAACTCAGCTCCTCACTCTAGGAATACTAGATATCTTTAATAGAGAACGATATTTTTAGAGAAAGCAATCCAACAAAGTAATATTACGTGCATTTTTATAAAATAGTATAAAAATTAAACAAAGATATTAAAACTACGGTATAAACTTTCGTTAGTAATGAGGTACGCAGTAATATTTGAGTTAATTAATAGCAAGGTCACAACGGACTGACCGTATAGAACAGCGGTGTTCAACCTGTTTTTCATACGCGTCAGTCGTGATGTCGCGGGACGCAATAAGAATTCATAAGTGCCTTATTAGGGCCTAAACTGAATAAATTATCTTTTGATCTTTGCAAAAAAAAATATGGTAGGTAATAATTTCTTAGGTTGTCGCGATTGCTTTTTTTATACCACTATGGTGGCAAACAAGCATACGGCCCGCCTGATGGTAAGCGGTTACCGTAGCCTATGGACGCTTGCAACACCAGGGGTAACACTCGCGCGTTACCGACCCAAATTTTTGCTTCTTATTGCTTCTTATTTATATACTACTAACTAAGATGGCACACACGCATACCGCCCAACTCATCATGCAGGCGTAGGTACCACTGCTTACCCAATTGTAAAAAAGAAGATAAAATTAAGTAGGGTGGATTTTATATTTTTTTGCACACACAAATGAGAGTAGAAGTATAATAGGATGAGCCAAAAATAACATAAAAACAATTACTATCACACACATTTACCGCTTCAAAGTTAAGCCGTAAAACTACTAATACCCCGTTTAGCGGATACTAATTACACGAAAGGGCGATGCCTGGGGGAAATGACGTCACCATGTACAGACAGACAGATGTGTGTCACGTCAATTACGTCACTCCACGTCACGGACGACGACTTAATTCAAGACCCAACATATTTTATTTCCCACAGGACAGTGTTATCAGTCGCTGCGCTGAATTAACTTCAAAAACTTTCGTTATAAGTTGGAAATTAAAAACAATAACACGAATGCTACTCTACATTATATTATGTATATAGCTTTTAGTGTCCGACCGAAGCTTCGGCTTCGGCTTCGGCTTCGGCCACCTTCGGCCAAAAAAGCACCTTCGGCCAAATCTTCGGCTTCGGCCAAAAATTTGCCGAAGGTTTGGCCGAAGCCGAAGGTTTGCTAGTTGTCAAAATTTGAAATTTACTGAACGATGCTAGAGCGAGACGGAGAGTGTGCAGAGCAGCAGAGTTTCGCCGCGCCGCCGCACCGGACCAAACGAATCGCAGTTAGTAAACTAAACGAGTAAAACAAGTTTGAGAGCGCGTCTAAAAAGTGTTTTGTTTTTAAATATTTCATATTTGTTATTACAAATTATTTTATTTATTACTGTGAGTAGTACCTGTGGTGATACGTTCATTATTGTGAGGCACTCTAAGAACCAAAAATCCTTCATATTTTCTTTTAATTGTAAGTTTTTATAATAGTTTAGTTTTCCCAAATAGGTATATTATTGATAATTTTGATAAATGTCTGCTTCGCCATATAATTAAGTATAAAGAGCTATTTTTAATTAAGAGTAGTCGAAAAAAGTGAGTTTATTTTTTATTAATAAGGTGCCTCGATTTGTTACCAAAACTTGTTAAGTTTTTATTTTCTCCAATTGTTACCAAAAATGTTTAACTTAATTATCCAAAGAAATTACTTATAAGTATTTAATTTTCTCAAAAATTCCAAGAAATTATATTAAAAAAATAGATATTGAAAAAGCGTTAAACTCAATTATTTTATAGAAATATTTTGTGTTCGTCTGATAATTAAAAAAAAGTGACTGATTATTTGATTATTTTTGTTAAAATTACTTTAAGTAAATAAATATTTAATTAACATTGTATATTTGAAACTTTTATTTTAGACAATATTTTATTACCTACTTGTATATGTTGGTACTCGGCTCGTTATTGGGCTAAATCTCTAAAGCTCTCACAATATGTATCTAGTATATTCTGAGATCAAAGTAACTATCGTATTTCTCAAGGTCAATGACACCTTGGGCTTCGGCTTCGGCTTCGGCCAGAATTGCACCTTCGGTCGAACACTAATAGCTTTTAACTGCCTGTTCGCTCGCATTATATTCGCGGTAACATATTTTGCCACATCACGCCTTTGATGGTTGAAGTTTGAAAAGCCTGAAACAAGTAGGTATTAACTTATTTATTCGCAGTAGTACTTCTGAGAAGTTTCTAATAAAAAAAAGTCTATCTAATCTTGTTTCTCCATACACACTTTGGAATTGGATACCTCGTTTTATCCCGTTAGGGGTTGAATTTTGTAAAAAAAAATGCGAATGCCTACGTCATAATAATAATAATGCTTGGACATTATCACACAGCGCCATCTGGCCCCAAACTAAGCAAAGCTTGTACTATGGGAACCAGCAGCTGATATAATACTTATATACTTTTTGTTTGTAAATACATAATTATAATAAATACCAAACACCCAGACGCAAGGCAACATATTTGACACATAAATGTTTGCCCCGGCGGGAATCGAACCCGCGACCTCTAGCGCAGCAGTCAGGTACACTAACCACTAGACCAGCGGTCTCGTTACTAATATAATAATAAAATAATAGCTATGTGCGTGCCAGATTTCAGCGCAATCCGTTCAGAGGTTTGAGCTGTGTTGACAGATCAGTCAGTCAGTAACGGTTGCCCTTAACACATGAATAAAACTCTGCGTACCCCGAAAGGGACTTGACTTGATACGTAGGTATCTATTGTAAGCAAATGTAGGGCAGTGTTATTCTATCACATTTATAAATATATTTTATGTTCAAGTATTAATTACATCTATAATTTGATTAGTCTATTGAATTAGTTTTTGTTGGCGAGGGCAACACCACTTGCCCTGCGAGAAAAAAATATTGTCACTTGACATTTTCTCGGACAGACGCCTTTTGGCGGTTCGAGGATTGTGAATTTTGTTAACGTTCATCTTGCTGATTATAATTGTTGTTATGTGTGTAATTATAATGTAAACGTGATAAATACAATATTAATACGCAAAGTGGACCGTGTTTGATTGTACAAAACTGGTACAAGTCAACAGTATGTAAACACATCGGTGGTAATTTAGACCTTCTATAAGTGCTATTAGGGCCTAAACTGAATGAATGATTTTTGTTTTTGATTTTGATTTTGACACATATCAAAATTAATATTAAAAATGCGTCGTACCACTCGCACCGTTTCCGAACGTGTCACGTCAAGATACGGCTGTATGACGTAATACATTGCACAAATATTGAACCTGAAACAACTTCAGGCTGAGTCGGCACTTTATCTCAGTCAGTAGTAAACCTGGCAGTCTAAATATTGAGATTTATTGTGATCCCTTCGAGTGGGATGGAGTGTTAGATTGAATTTATGTCGGAAATGTCTTGATCTATAGACAATCTCTACCGCAAGCGTGTTACTTCACGCTGATTTTTTAACCTCTCATGATTTCGAGAACACGAAAACCAGTTTCTTAGTAAGTACTAGATGACCCGGTGAACTTCGCATCACTTACCTACTTAGAACAGTTTGTATGGGAAAACAAAATAGTGGTTTTTTGTATTTTACTCGCAATTTTTACATATTCTGTATAAACCTTCCCTGGAGCTCCACGAATATTTCAAGTCTAAAATTGGACAAATCGGTTCAGCCGTTCTCGAGTTTTAGCGAGACTAACAGAATTTCAATTCATTTTTATTTATGTATATATACTATAGATTTGTTAAAAGTTATTAAAGAAAATCAATAGTAATATGTATCATTATCATCCCTATCAACAAACGTGTACTACAAATTTCAGCTCAATCGGACACTGGAAAGTGGGTCAAATTAAACTTGCAAGATTTGATTACACACACAAACACACGGGACAAGAGAAACTAAATAAAAAGCTTGTAAAACATTATTATCGCAACAAACACATCCCCATACACACCCTTTGCAAGTAGTACGTAAGTTGCCGACACTGGCCAACTCTCCTCACATTCAATACACTCAACTGTCGTACTAGTAACTATAGAATCTCAACTGATATTGCTCTACGGAACTTATGTCCGGAGTTCAGCTCACTTATGAGTTAATGTTTGTGATGTTAAGATAGCTCACTGCTGTTTACTGGGTCGATAAGTTGCCAACAATAAAGTACAAATAGCGAGCGACGTCATTGGAAAGTGTTTATAGGTTGTTGATGAAAAGTTTGCGAGTAAGCGTTTTATCTTTGTACGGACATTTGATGTGAAGAAAAGATAATTTTGAGAGGTGGATTTTCGAATATTTATTTTTGGTTCTTCGACGCTAAATACATGTACTAGAACGTAGATTTAAGAAAGGAATTAAATGTTTTTTTGTATACCCCTAATGTGGCACACAAGAGCGTACTTACATCAGGAGATCGTAAGCAGTCACCGTAGTCAATATCCTCTAGCAATACCAGAGGTATCACTAACGCGATGCCAACTATGTTGGTGATGAGAAATCACTGTGCTAGCAGCATTACTACTAGCCCAGCGTATACTCGTGGAGCACTGGCAACCTTTCTCACCGCAGAAACACAACACTATATCAAAGTAGTATTATTTGACTGCGGTATTCTGTAGGGTGGAGGTACAGTCCCCAGTCGGGCGGCTCCAATTTAAATGGGAGAACACTTTTCACATCTCTCTTTATAAATATGTACCTACAATAGTGAATAGTTTCTTTCTAGATCGGTATTGGTAATGGTAGTGGCTAACCCGAGAAGATCATGGATTGTGTTAAAGATGATATGGAAACAATGGAGGTGAAGGTAAATAAAATATGGTTAACATTTTCAAACCTGCAAAGATTTTTACGTTAAACATCGAGAAAATCGAGAACCAATTGCCAATTCCATTTCCGAATAGCCAATCGACACGTTAATGGAGGAAAACTGCGGGAATGATGCAAATGTCTCGATTATATCGGCGATTACTTGTTTAATCGATTATGGTAATCGGAACGATGTGGCCCGGCAAGATACACTTGGGAGGCGATAAATATACAGGTATTAAGATGCAGATAAGAAAGAAATTGTTAGCGCTCTAGAAAATCCAATATTCCTAGGATATTCTTCTCATCGCTATTTTATAACAGGCATTTTTATTAGGGAAAGCGAGAAGATATGAAGAAGGTATTGTAACGCCTTGGTTGGCACTACGTTACAGGCCAGTTATAAAATGTAAGGCGACAGCACCTCACGAAATATGTAGAAGGTCTGAGAGAAGAGAGAATGACGATAGGCCCGTCATCGAAATAATATTGTAAAAGTGAAAATTAATTAAAACTTAAAATAAGCATATCAGAAGCGATCCCGCGTATCATTTATGCCTCGACACCGCTACGCCCTACAGTATTTATCAACATTGGAGTCATATAATTAATCTTAAGAACAATAATATAGCGCAGTTATTAGCCTAACATCAGCTTCACGGTGAAGGAAAACATCGCAAGGAAACCTGCATACGTCTGAGAAGAAATTCAAGGACGTATGTAGTGCCTAAGAGACGGCGACGGACACACCATCTGTCACGGCACCAAATTATCCTCGGTGGCAAGTGGGTGTTGTAACACCTCTGCCTACCTTTTCAGGGACCGTTGTGGGAAGGCGTGAATATATCATTATTGTAGATTTATACCTAAAGAAAATATTTAATTTAAAAATACACAAACAATTAATTCAACACAAAAGAAATGGCATCGAATAAAAAGTGATTTGGCGTAATAATAAGGTACCTATCTCATTTCATTACCCACTTTGAACTTTGAAATCTTTTGTTATTCCGAAATCTTTTATTTTTACCGTTACCAGATTTTCATGACGCGTTAATTGTCTTCAAGATCCGTAGATAACGTTTATCTGACAATGCGACGGCATTTTATCGTTCATTTTAGACGCCATCTTGTCTCTCAGGCAAAGCTTTTGAGCTGTTAACTAATTGATTAACCGACTTTAAAAAGGGGGTTCTCCATTTTGATCGAGTCATCTGATGAAGGTCTACGGAAATTAGCAATGGAAAATCTTAATGGAATAAAACCAAACCGCGTGAAAACTCAGATTTCGAAGTTCTAAGAAAAATCGGCTGACTATGAGATGGACTCTGGTACAAATAAGGTTAAATGACAAACTTAATTTGTCGTTCGATCCCAAGACACGGCTACTGAACAAGTTTGTAAAAGTAAATTAGCTCTTTTTTTAGAAAATTTGTGGAACAATTTCAACTGTCTACCCTTTACGGAACATGAGATACGGCCCGCTGACAGTTTTTACATAATTCCCTTTACTGAGGTACATAAATAACTCGCTGTACAAGGGGGATACCTATGGCAAAGAGCGCAACTTCATTATTCTCTTTCACCACATTCATCTCTTCATACACACCAGCCGGTTACAAGTAGGTACTCTAGTCTTCTAATCGCTAGTGAGAGCCAGGTAGTTGCCGTTAAAATATCATATCTTTGTATTATAAAAATGTTGGTGATACGCTCACCAACGTTTGAGCCAACGTTTATTTGCACTCATAGCTCCGGGGCGCACTGTTGGTCGCATAATCTCAGCTTTTGGTTTCTTTGAGCGGCCGGTAAATGCTTAGGTTGTAGCGCTTGTGCTAGCGGGGCGGAGAAATTATGACGAAAAAAAGTACAGGTCTATATGAATAATCAGTGCAGGTAGCGTTGCCATCCGTCCGGATAAAGCTGGACATGTTAGGCTTTTTGACCTCTTGTCCGGCCAAGTTTGACTGCGTCCGGCCCGCCAGACTTTAGGCACGCTTTTTATACTATAGTTCAATTTGATCACTTCAGTCAGTAACGAACGAATCAAGATTGTAAAAAAACATTCTTTCTTCCGGCTTTGGGACCCAGAAGGTACGTCTTTTTTGACGGATAAACGATACAGGTTTGGAAATCTTTAGGCTGTGAGATACGAAGTTACTTCACCACTAACTCAATAGACGAAGACTTAACACCAACAGCTTGTAACGGTAATGTTTTCTTTTATACCACTACGGTGGCACACCAGCATACGGCCCACCTGATGGTAAACAGTCACTACAGCCAGCAATACCAGGGATATCAATAATGAGTTACCAACCATGTTGTTGATGAGGACTCACTGTGCTAGCAGCATTACTACTAGCCCAGCGTATCCTCGTGGAGCACTGTCAACCTTACTTATAGCACAAACATATATATAATAATAACACTACTTCAAAGTAGTGTTATTTCACTGCGGTCTTCTGTAAGGTGGAAGTACAGTCGCCAGTCGGGCAACTCCAATTCAATGGGAAAACCCAAGAACCCAATTCCCCCTACGTCTCTTAAAATGTTTGCATGGACACTACGCATTTTTCGCTAGGAGTGCAACCTCACAATCAGTTAGTGGAGAACGCGCCCGGGGTAACGCTCTTCAAGTACAGAACAGAAAGCTTCTCAGACTTACTCCCTTTGAGGAAGGTTTTACATACGGCTTATATCTATCTTCCTGTGGGCTTTTGAAATTTCTTAGCGCCTGATTTTTTTTGTCCCTCGTCATCTCATCACTTTAGAAGTATAATATTTTTGATCGTCTATTAGGGCGATGTCTGACACTGCAAAACGGATTTTTGACAAAACTAGCGATCCTTACATTTGTCGCATATGATGTGTAACATCTGACATCTGACAGCGAGCACTACCGCCGCCATAAATGTAATTCAATCATTAGTCAGAACTACTAGAAACGTGCAATAGCAGCTGTCAAATCGTTTTTGTCGCTGTCTTAAACATAAGTCGTCACTTATAACGACCAAGTACTGTTCCCGGCTTCTTGTAATGCATTTTCCCTGCATTTCTGCAACTGATGCATTCCCATTCAACGAATTCACTTCCATAACTGTCAGGAATGTTCTATATTTAAAATAAACTATCTTTAAATAAAACCTTCACTTGCCATGAGTATCAAACATAGGCGTAGAGATGTCCTTAATTATATAAACTTACTAGCGGCCCGCCCCGGCTTCGCACGGGTAGACTTTTATTTCAAATATTTTGTCTACCCGAGCGAAGCCGGGGCGGGAAGCTAGTATAATATATAGCCTATGTAACTCAGTGATGATGTAGCTTTCTAACGGTGAAAGAATTTTTGAAATCGGTCTAAATAATAAAAAATAAAATTTAGGGGTGGACTACCCCTAACATTTAGGGGGATGAAAAATAGATGTTGGCCGATTCTCATAGATACCGGATAAGCACAAAATTTTTTATCAAAATCGGTCAAGCCGTTTCGGAGGAGTATGGCAACGAAATCTGTGACACGAGAATTTTATATATTAGATATTTTTTTTAACTTTTTTCCCACATTAATTCCAAAACATTTGAAAACAGAACGCATATAAAATTTTATCTAAGAAATGAATATTTAATATGTAAGCGCACAAAGGAGCTATTAAAGGACTAATTTCTGAAAGCATTCATTATGCGAACACTTCCAAATTCAAATTTAAATGAGGAACGGTTTGCTTAAGCCTATGCTAAGCTCAGCAGCCAAGAGAATTGCTCAGTAGCGTCTGAACGCTGGCGGTGTAAACATGTGTTTTTTTAAACAGAACTAGCACACGAGTCTAATATGAATTTTAACAAAAGCCTTGTTTGTGTTTCATTTTGCTGTAAAATTCCTTTGTAGATTTAAATATTCCCCTAGAATCAAGCTTGCATTCAGATTGAAATTCAATGTCACTTAATTAATACATCTATTTTATTAAGTACATATTAGAGATAGGCATTACAGAGAAAATATTCGTATTTTTGTTACTAATTCAAAAAAGCTACTGACCCGATTTAAAAAAAACACCAACATAATGCTTATATTATCACTAAGTTGACTAACATAGGCTATAATATATTATTATTGCTACGCGAGCGAAGTCGTGGGAAATAGCTAGTACACAATAAAATATAAACCTACTTTTATAAAGTCCGTTAAAACGTGGGGCCATTCAAAGTTAGTAATATAAAACTTTGTTTATCCCCGTCCTAACTTGTTGAATACCATAAAGACGGTAGACTCTTGATGAATTATTACAGTCGGCCAAAGAGGGCAAGGGAGAAACAGTTTTTATACGTGCCCTCAGAATGGGGCGCAGCGTCGCCTTCATAAAGGATAAATTAATTCTCAAAGCGTTTCACGTTATTGCTATAGAATCTATAGATCAACAAAAATACATTAAACCAATGAGAAACCAATCCAAAATTCCAACGCAACCCATTTAAAATCCATACTAATATTATATTTATAATAATAATAAATATCTAATGAGAAAGTAGCTCTGTTTGTTTATTTACTACTACTGCTACCGTTTCACGACTAAACTGCTGAACGGATCGTATTACAATTTGACAAGGATATAGATACCTAGCTTTTGCCCACGGCTTCGCACGCGTGGTAATTAAGTCAACAAGTGCATATATCTTAAATTATAAATGATTTTTCCCACTGCTACCTATTTTTATGGATTTAACTTCTAAAATGGCAATTCAGGACACAAATTAGGATGTGCGTTGATATGTCAGTCAGCTTCTTCTTTTATACATATATACAGATAAACTGGGGAAGGAATAGTCTACTTATGTTTTTAAACAAATGCAGATGTAGTCGGGGGTAACAACTAGTATAATAAAACCAACACAATTACCATTTTCAATTCAACTTACAACCGCTTTTTTTAACGTTATTATGTCGTCTGCCATTAAGGTAGCTAATGCAGGACAATGATTAATCAAGCGAACTCAACAAATGCGTTAATTAATCACGGGAAAGTCACGTTATCAACAATCAACGGTGATGCTATCTCGACACGAAACGATTACTAAATGGACAATACAAGTTGAGTTGAAATAAACTACTCTGTTATGGAATTAAGCCTTGTTCATTTATTTGAGTGATTAGCTAACACAAATCGATCGGGTCGTCGTCGCTAGTAATGGCCGAATATTATAACGCCAGTATAATTTGATGTCACATGTACCTACTGGTAGCAAGAACATATTCGACTACGAATGCGAAAGCGTAATTCTCAAAATGACAATAATTTAATTTTATGTGAATTTTTAGTTCCAAATTTCGCCGGCGCAGCGCTGTTCATTTCCCCATACAAAAATAGTCAAAAGCGATACGAATACGTAGTCGAAAGTTGTTCTTGCTAATGCCACATTAATATTGTAAGTGACCTCAAATTTTACATTTGAAATTTGACTTTGAAGACAACACTTCAAACAGTCACATGGCCCTGCAAACGTTGAATACCGTTTCAGTATTCGACCCGGGTTAGACTCACAAGCACAACCAATGATAACGATCGAGTGGACTGTATAGGATGGTAAAGAATTAGACGTACGATGGTGATAAACGGTATATTAATTAAATATTTACAAGAAAGCACGTAACAAAACTGGTAATAAACTAAAACGAAAAGGAATTTAACACAAACTGACACGTAATGTCAAAATCAAAACACAACTTATTTTTCTATAAAAACAAACGGCCTATGTTTTTGGCCAGTCGCCAACAACCAATATCGAACCCGATAAAAAGATCCTGCTACGGAACTAAAGTGATTGACTAACCAACTAACACGCACTGCTCGGGTCAACACCGCAACTAATTCCCACAACCAGTGGGCTTATTCCGTATGAGGGTTGCATTGGGTGATGTTGCGAGCGATCTAACATCATTATGACGTAGCAGCAACGAGAAAAATTTCGGTTTTGGTTACTTATAAAAAAGCGCATGCGGTTTGGGTCAGATCTTTTATCTATAAGTAGATAGGTTAAGTTCTGTTTTTGTCAATTGTTTAATCTGTTTTGTGTCAATAAATGTTAATGGATAAAAAACACGTTTTTTTTTAAATGACGTCAGAATCTTTGCAACCGTAGTGCAGTTGTCAAGCAAAATAAAAAAACTTGGTACTAACTAACTAACTGCCTAGGTCGATGTTTCAATCTCGTTTTGTTGTCGAAAACCAGTTGTCGAAAAAGCTATAATTATATCTGAAGGAAGTCCTATCAGCTTTTACCTATTTCTATGCGGCTATTCTTATTCCAGTCGCAAGTAAGTTGTCCTATCTAAAACCCCACCCGAAGCGAGAACTCGCAACGAGAATTAAGCAACCCCAACTTCATCTCCGATTATCATCAATTCTTGGTGAGGTAGTTCTCATCCAAACTAGACCCACGTTTTCAGGTCACGTGCCTGGCGGGGCGGGGCGGTTCTGTTTGACAATAGCCTTAGGCGTTTGGGGCAAGCGCGGTTTTGGTAAGGTTTACTTACTTCACCAGTATAATAATAATTATTGAGGATGGCTTGTGTTTTTACATCAGTGACACAACAGCGCGAAATAGAAATATATTTTTTTAATTAATTCGCATAAAAAACAATTTACTACATATTTACGGTTTTCATATTTTTTGCTTTCTGCTTCCTGCCAAATTTTATGGTTCTAGGTCAACGGGAACTACCCTGTAGGTTTTGATTCCCTTGTGAAATCGCCAAATATGCGAAATTTTGCGTCGTAAACGGTAATATATTTTCTTCATATTGACTTACAGGTTTGATTATTTTACAGCCGTAAGGGACCACAGACCCGGGTCAGTACACAGTAGACAGACAGACAGACGGACAACAAAGTGATCCTATAAGGGTTCCTTTTAAGGTACGGAACCCTAAAAACCAAGCACAGTATTATATACAAACTCGACGTCGACTGAATAAAGTGTCCTTCCAACATTTTGTAATTTTAGCATTCCACCTAAATAGCTATTAGGACTATTAGGTTCCCGGTGGCGTATGGAATGCAAAGCAGGGTCGACCTCGAGGGCGCTAGGGGCGACTCAGTGACGACAATCAACAAGTAGGGCACGTTTGAATGAAGCGGTTCCAAACGAACTGTGGAATGACCTCCTCGCCGAGGTTTTCCCAATGGATGACAGCATGAGGTTCTTCAAAGGTGTGAAGAGATTTCTGAAGGGTCGGCAACGCGCGAGTGATACCCCTGGTGTTGCAAGCGTCCATGGGCTACGGTAACCGCTTACCATCAGGCGGGCCGTAAGCTTGTTTGCCACCTAAGTGGTATTAAAAAAACATTTTGGACACTTCGACACCATTAATCCAGTTCCTATCACTGACATATTGTTTAAGCATACTTTCATATAATATATCAATCATCACTGATCCAATAAAACCGATCAAATAAAAAAGGTAGTTAGAACTTTGCAGACAAGGAAGTGACGACGGTTTTTTAAGCATGTAGTGCGTAGGCAAGGCGCAGTTTAATTAATATCATCTGGCTTCCCTCCGGGTACCCTTTGCTGTAAGCAGAGGTGTGACATCAGAAGTATCAGGTGGTGAGAACATCATAATTCTTCATCTTTTTCATTCAATTTTAATTAATGCTTGAATAAATAATACTTGGACATTATCACACAGCGTCATCTGGTCCCAAACTAAGCAAAGCTTGTACTATGCGAACCAACAGCTGATACAATACTTAAATACTTTTTGTTTGTAAATACATACTCATAATACATACCAAACACCCAGACGCTAGGCAAACATGTCGGTCACATAAAAGTTTTCCCCGATTGGAATCGAACAGCAGTTAGGTACACTAACTACTATTACTACTACTAAAACTAATTGCTTAGTTTCTTGTCGGATTCTTGTCAGCTAAAAACGACATTCCGAATCCGGTGGTAGATTCTGACGATTTGAAAGTGCTTGTCTGTAAAGTCTTGTCAAATAAAGATCTTTTTGAGTTTGAGTTTCAGTTAATATTTATTATCAATTGTTTTATTTTATACCACTAAGGTGGCAAACAAGCATACGGCCCACCTGATGGTAAGCGGTCACCGTAGCCTATGGACGCTTGCAACACCAGGGGTATCACTCGCGCGTCGCCGACCCTTGAATAATTTGAATTAACATGTTTAATCTATGATACTATTCTCGTAAATATAACAACATCAGTATCTGAAACGTTAGCACTAACGCAATATAACCTGAAATATCGATCGTAATACCACTAACAAGTACAAATTGACAGTCCGTTCATAAATTATTAACCAAAATTGGTACGTAATTACGTCATTAAATAACTGTCCAAATTGAGAACGCTTACTCGAAAATAGATGCGGAACATATAGGATGTTAATAAGCTGCTTCTCCACGACAATAGACACGACAGATTTCATAGTACAAAGGTGTCAAATAAACAGCCTTTGCTCTAAAAGTAATGCAATGAGATAATAAATTCGGTAAAACAATTGAAATCAACGAACATACATATACATATATACACACACACATAATATATATACACATTCTTCATACTAACAATAACACACGTAGAAAATATAATCTAGAAATATTTTAACACCTTATAACTGAGGTAGTAATTACGTCTAGCAGACATGTCGCAATCGACGACAGGTGGAATTAATGGTTTCTTAAGTTGTCTACAGATGCCAATTGTTCAAAAAAATATTATGATCCAACTAGACGATTTAAAAAAAAAATTGTAAACAATATACCTAAGTTAAGAAAATAAATAAATAAGGGACTACATTAATAATGCTCAGACATTATCAATTGATGTTCATCTCAAGTTAAAAAGATATTAAAACATGAAGATGCTAAAAACGAAACTTTCACAACAATTATAACGCATCTTACTAATTAATATTATCGACTTGTACCTACAGTGAGAAACATGTTCCCAGATACAATACCTTCACTGCATTTCCGCTTCACGTTACAGAAGAGGACTATGTGTAAAACAAAGTTTCAGTAAAAATAGTACTTCTAATCGAATGACTTTATTTCATAAAGCACTCGAGCCTTAGAATCAACTACTACACCGCTTCTAAACAAACAACCTTATGTTTCAAATCAAATATTTCCTGGGCTTTGCACGAAGAATATTCTTTTGCTCTACATAACTGGTTATTTAACATGATAATAAAGGAAGTTAAATGAACATTTTCAATTTGACAGCAACAGCTGCATCATGTCCGCTGTTGCAGTTGCTCTCCGCGTATCCCATAATAGGTCTGCAGATTTATATGATCGATTTGAGACATTGTTTGGCCGCGGGCCCAGCGTACAAACAGTCCGTTTGCTTTGCCCGGCGCTGCCCGGGAAACTCAAAGATAAATATTTCCGCTATTTAACCGCCATGAAAGCTTTCGCCGGGTGTAATAACAAAAAGTAACACATTTATCGTCTTGGCTTATAATTTTTCTTTTTCGCAAACTCTCTTAGTAGCGGTATTCGATTTTGGATTTTCTTGAACGCTTTACACAATTCCAATTATGAAATAAATATAGGTAGTTATTTTCATGACTGCCAGTGGAAAACAAAACACAAATCTTTAACGCAGTATCCTCTGGGTACGTAACTACCTAACCAACGCAATCTACACTAATATTATAAAGAGGAAAGATTTGTATTTTTGTATGTAACGAATAAACTCAAAAAGAACTGGACCGATTTTAATAATTCTTTTTTCATTAGAAAGCTACATCTTCACTGAGTAACATAGGCTAGCTGCCCGCCCCGGCTTTGCACGGGTAGACAAAATATTTGATATCAATGTCTACCCGTGCGAAGCCGGGGCGGGCCGCTAGTTATGAAATAAATATAGGTAGTTATTTTCATGGCTGCCAGTGGAAATCAAAACACAAATCTTCAACGCAGTATCCTCTGGGTACGTATCTACCTAACCGACGCAATTACATTATAAAATAACAACAACACGTGCGTATTATAATAACTAATTCAAACCAATAAAACTTACCTTGTTAACATAACAGAGTATTTAATATTAGAAGTGCGTATCAAAGTTCCTTACAAGAGGGGAACATGTAAGATAGTTACAGCTCATGCGTTTTGCCGCTGAGCATGTCGACCGATCTGCACCTACTAGCCTGTTTCTATATAAACGTTTTCCACGCTTTGCTTGCTCTCAACTATGTCTGTTTGTTTGCCTTTGTTAGTGGTAATTAATAATATTATTAAAATAATCAGGGGGACCTTCTAAAAGTTAATAAAGCAATATATATCTACCAACGTTTTGAGGATGACGATTAAATACAAAAATGGGAAACGAACACGCATAACCAAAGCCTATCTGATATTATTACTGAAAAAATATGAAATTGGGTTCAGTTTTAGAACAGAAAAGAAGTTGTAATTTGTTGCGATATCTTACATTTTAGGGCGAATTGTGATCTCCCGTGGGTTTTCCCATTAATATAGGAGCCGGCCGACTGGGGACTGTACCTCCACCTTACAGAAGCCCGCAGTCAAATAAAACTACTTTGGTTGTTGGTATACAAAAGATCCATAGATATAATCAACTACGAGGGTCAGTAGGGCTGTATGTGCATTTCTGCTTTGTCTCAGTCAAATTCATAAAATGATTGGCTGATGATACCAAATTTTTCGAGTGTTCGATATGCAGTTTTGTTTTGTAATTTGAGTTTACTACCCACTATACCTGCGCGGGCACCAAAACTTCGGCAAGAACTTGAAGCCATATAATGCATAAATTGTTTCCAGTTCCGTTACAACTAGTCGTAGCTCCAACTCAACTTACCTGTAACAAAGAAAAAATATAAGGATTGACATTGAGAACAACATCTGTAAATTAGCAAAAACAATTTTTGAATACGTTTTCGTATCGCCTTCGTCTATTTTTGTAAAGGAAAATGAACAGCGCTGCGCTGCGACGCGCCGACGAAAAGTGGAACCTAAGAGTTCGTATGAACATTTTGAGAGTAACGTTTTCGAATTAGTAGTCGAAAGATGTTCTTGCTACCGGCACTGAAGGACGATGTACTCGTCACCTGTCTCGTTTAGGATACAATCTAAAATACCTTTAACATTCAACCGAATTCATTGGCATGCATGGAGTGCATGCACGAGTTCTACAGTTAGTTATCATATTATTATATCTTATCTCAAATAGTTATATCTACATAAACTATTTACCCGACCATGCTTTAATGAAGAGTCGGCAACGTGCGACTGTTGCAAGTGTCCATAGGCTACGGTAACCGCTTACCATCAGGCGGGCCGGATGCTTGTTTGCCACATTAGTGGTATAAAAAGAAAGAGGGGCCACGAAAAAAAATCTATTATTTTTATTAATAGCTCGCTTTTAAAAATAAAACAAAACATAACTATTCACAAACTGATTAGAAAATAATACATAGTACACAACTACATTCCCTATACTTATTTTCGATACATAAATAAATATATTTAAATGCAACAGGTTATACGGCCACCTTATTTATACCCTCGTCAGATGTACCCGGTACACAAGCGAGTGCTGGTGACAAGTTAATTTAAAACACATTTCAACTTATTATTGAGAAGGTTACAGCACACCGTGTCTTGGTATCTATATTCGAGTTATGATCACCTGTGTAAATATAACGTGTACATTTTACCACTATACAAATATTCGAAATTTCAGGTTCCGATTAATTCAACAATAAAGATGTCATCTTACTTTTAGGTGATGATTCAATTGTATAATTCGTTTGATATATTTTTAAATACCACTAAGGTGGCAAACAAGCATATGGCCCTTCAGATAATAAGTGGTCACCGTAGCTTATGGACGTTGGGGTATCACTTGCTCACTAACTAGATAAAAATGCCATGCAAAAATAGAATCGCAATATTTATAAAGATAGCTTCTACTGAATTTAAGAGTTCAGGCAAGCCGTCTCGACTCCTCAAGCAAAAAGGTAACAACTTAAAAAGTCTGAAATCATAAAGGAGCTCTAATAATGCTCAGGGCACGCGCGCTTGTTTGCCGGATGCACGATTGAAATCTTTAATAACGCCCGTGACGTCACTACCGCCGCCGCCATGTTTGCCGCGCCGATCGTGATACGCCTCGTGTGACAAACAACGACATAATGTTATTGCAAGCGATATTGCCAAGACGGAGATTATATTTTTGAGAAGATCAGTCGTTGAGACGTCAAATTTCAAAGAAGTCGAGTGAAAGCGATAAATTTTTTTGTCACAATTGTTATATCATGATTGTTCCATGAAAAAAGACAGAGCACCGAGTTTCTTGCCGGTTCTTCTAAGGTGAATTTTTTTCCGAACCGGTGGCAATTTAGACCTTCATAAGTGCCTTATTAGGGCCTAAACTGAATAGATAATTATACATACATTGATAACAATACAATTTAAAAAAGTAGCGATCTCTTCCAGACAACCGATGATTGGACTAAAGAAAATTTGGATTCGAACAGTGTACCGTCGTCATTGCTAATACATTATTATACTACTCAAGTAGATAAGAACATACACACTTTTAAACACGTTTTGCTTACTAAAGTGACAATCCTAACAGACGTAATCATAATGCTCTGACAGTCTAAAAAGCTAAGGCGTCGTCACTTAAAAAAATGTGATAAATCATACAAGTACATTTTTTTCACCGGGTTGACATTTCTACTAAAAATACGAAATGAGAATAAAAATATATAGGCTAGTTACTTAATTTATACTTTAACTAAAACTAGTAATATAAATATTAATTAATTAAATTACGTTACACGATAATTTTAAAACTTACACAACGGTGTCATCCTCTTGTCACACAGTGGCCAAAATTACGCAAAATTTCAATTTAAAGCTGTCAAATTAAATTAAGTCTTATCACAGCGATGGATATATTTAATTTCAGTGAACAACATAATAGAGTAAATATTTTAGTTCAGTTTTTAACTAAGCAGACGAACAAGATAATTTGTAACCAAATCACAGTTACTACATTCTAATCGTGATAGATTAAATTAATACACCTTACACACGGATACATAATCACAAACACAGACAACTTTTGACGAAACAATCGTAACAATAATTAAATAATATTCTGTCTCGACGTGACCGTAATAAACTCATAAAAATGCATTGTCAATGTCAATACAGCTCTTCAAAGAGCCACGTTAAATAAAAATAAAGAGGGTGGTCGTTGCGGCATTTTTAAAAATGTATACTTATGTCAGTTTGCCCCGCGGCCTACGGAGTTCTGCCTTTTTAATGAGGCAAAACATTCAAGGTAGCCCCTTTGTGAATCGCACCGGTGGATGGGTGCATATAACTTTAGTTTAGTTAACCTGAACACTCAGATCAAATAAAAAAGGTAGAGGGGAAGTGACGCCGGTTAAAACTACGCCTCGTAATGTATATCATATACACACAATTAAGCGGGTTTAGTAAATCAATGGTAGGCAATGCACGAGTGATACCCCTGGTGTTGCAAGCGTCCATAGGCTACGGTGACCGCTTACCATCAGGTGGGCCGTAAGCTTTTTTGCCACCCTAGTATATATAAAAAAACTACACGTTTCCTACGCTCTACATGATTAAAAACGGCGTCACTTAGTTGTTCGCAAAGTTCAATCTAGCATTTTGATTTAATCTGAGTCTGGACTTATGATTGAAAGAAGCCGCTCAAATGCGACTTAATCTCGCTCACCGGTCGCGGTTTCGTTTTCCGCACTACCGTACAATAAGTATATAAGTTTAGATAATTGAAGAAATAACACCGCACATATTATTTAGCATAATTTATTTTAAATTTTTTTATTATAGAAATTTTTGTTTTGTGTCGTGTATGAGTGGAAAATAAAAGATTATTTCTTTCTTACTTTCATATGATAACATTCCAAGAACGCAGACAAATAATCGGCCAAGTGCGAGTTGGACTCCCACACTGAAGGGTTCCGCACTAAAAACAAATAAGGTTAAATGACAAACTGAACGTTTCCGTTTGATCCCTATACACAGCTTTTGGACCAATAATAAGTTTGTTATAGTTAATTCGCTCTTTTTTTTGTTGAAATATAGCAATACAAAACCCTGGGAGCATTCAAACGTATACTAGTTGCCATTATTATGATAGAGCAATAAAAGCCAAAATGACACGTTTTAGTAGGGAAAGCCAGCCCCTTTTTTGTTATTATTTAGATTTCTTTATACCACTAATTTCTTTCTTTCTTTCTTCATTATATTATTATTTTGACTCTGCGAAAATTTCAACTGTCTACCTATTACGGATCATGAGATACAGCCCTCTGACAGCCAGAAGAACGCCGTCAAATAACACTACTCTGACGTAGCGTTGTTTCTGAAACCTGAAGGACACCAAAGCTCACGTAACTTGTCAAACACCGTGAAACGAAATTCGATACCTAATACGCAGGCTTAAACATTTCGCCAACTATTTGCGAAGTGGCGATTGACATCTACCCTACATTTAATAAGCTTTGCCATCAATACGGTTGTGAGTGAGCAAACATCTTGTGCCTCGCTCGCACGCTCTACAATCGTCACCAGTATCGCAATAGCAATCACTTTATGAGAAACTGAAATTACTCATTAATATAGGACTGGGGACTGTACCTCCACCTTACAGAAGACCGCAGTGAAATAACAATACATTGATGTAGTTTTGTGTTTCTGCGGTAAGTAAGGTTGCCAGTGCTCCACGAGGATACGCTGGGCTAGTAGTAATGCTGCTGGCTCAGCGACTCCTCATCAACAACTAGGTTGGCAGCGTGTTAGTGATACCTTTGGTATTGCTAGCAGCTATAGGCTACGGTGACTGCTTACCATCGGGTGGGCCGTACTCGTATGCTTGTGCCACCTTAGCGGTATAAAAACAAAATCAAACAAACATCATTTATTCAGTTAAGGCCCTTATAAGGCACTACTTTACCACGCAATACGATATGAACGTACACCCAGCCTACTCAAATATCATTAATCCAATTAACTTATAAGAAAACCCATGCAGCGCAATTAATCATAAGGAAATACATAATTACATTCTGCCGTAACGGCTAAGACTGCTATAAGCAATCGCAAATAAAACTCCGCTATAAGCTAGGGGCGCTCATATCGCTAATGTATCAGACACGTAATATGTTCCGATAATGACGAATTAATGCGTCCGCTAGCCTAGTACATTCTGAAACGGATCTAGCACGGATATAGAGTTGCTAGATGAGCCAAAACATTTAAATAGAATTATAATGACACAACAATATTAAAAAGAGGTAGGGCGAATTGAGATTTTGGGTGGATGTTCCCTATTTATTTGGAGCCGCCCGGATGGGGATTGTATCTGCACCTTACAGTTACAGAAGACCGCAGTCAAATAACACTACTTTGATAAAGTGTTGTGTTACTGTGGTAAGTAAGGTTGCCAGTTGCCAGTGTTTCACGAGTGTATGCTGCGTTCACATGAAACTGACGCCACCGTTGGTCGAGTGGTTCATGTACCAGACTGCTACGGAAAAGGTCGCGGGTTTCTTTTCCGCCGGGATAAATATTTATGTGACAAGCTATTGCGTTTTTTTAAAGTATCTGCTCAGTTTGGTGAATAAACAAATACGTAAGTAGCGAAACCAAAAGGCGGTCTTATATCAGCTATTTCGTCTTGACAACCTTATATCTAAAATAGATAAGAGAGAGAGAGAGAAGATAATAAGTGTGACAGATGGAAATACATAACAAACCAAATGGGACCTACAAGTTTATTCTATTTAAGTATTTTTTTTATTACGAGGTAGGTTACTTGTGGGGCGAGCGAGGTGATCATGCTCAGCCGCAACTAAGGGAGGATTTTACAGCCAGGCGGGTGTTGTGCTTGGGTAACCAAGCCGCACGACTGTTCTATTCGGAGATTTGTATTGTATATATACTGATAGAGTTGCATAGAAAACTTCGCTTGCGCGTTGCAAGATTTTGACGTATATATTTATGGTTACCATATAATATGGTTTGATGTATAAATATATGGAGTTGTAATCCGTCGAATGTAATGTCACTTATAACATTTCAACGATGGTTTATGTAGCGGTAAAATAAATATTTTAACGGGCCCAATTTACCGTTGTGTCACGGAGCAGAAAAAACATTCCCAAAACACGCTCAATAGTCACTTCCATGTACTTTAATGCTTTCGTTCACTTTCGCTAACTCCACCGGCGCGTGGTATATGCAGTCGGGTAACGCACGATACTTCCCGCATTCCTACAAATGGTAATCCCTACTGATGTTTGTCTGTTTGAAGAGGAAACGATCGCAGCCTGATAGCGCTACTCCTTTTTTTTATACCACTAAGGTGGCACACAAGCATACTGCCCACCTGATGGTAATCAGTCACTGTAGCCTATAGGCTATAGTGAGCCGCTATAGCGGCTCGGGAATACCAGGGGTATCACTAACGGTTTGCCAACACTTCTGTTGATAAGCACTCACTGTACTAGCAGCATTACTACTAGCCCAGCGTGTCCTCATGGAGCACTGGCAACCTTACTCACCACAGAAACATAACACTACATCAAAGTAGTGTTATTTGGCTGCGGTCTTCTGTAAGGTGGAGGTACCTACAGTCCCCAGTCGGGCAGCTCCAACTTTAATGGAAAAACCCACGGGAGATCCCAATTCACCCTACCTCTCTTTTAGAACAGTTGCTGCTACGTCAAAATGACGTCACGGTGAATCAAATGCGATTGAAATTAAAATGCAGAATACGGACACTGATGTCGTTATGGCGTCGCCAAAGCAAACGCGAAAGAGTGAAAAGATTGATAATTATTCCTACAATTCACATCCGTTATTATCATCTCTACAATTATGTAAGCCAAAATACGAGATGGCTCTATACTCTCTCTCTCTACTCTCTACCCACCCCGTGTGGGACTTGACGTGATGATATGTACGTATGCCACACATAACACGCCGCTGAATCCGTTGGCAACAAACAATTTATGTTCCAAACCAAATTAAATTTTATGTCCTCATAATTTCAAAGACCATTTTCCATACCCGAGTTCTCTGTTCCGCTGGAAGCCAAATGTATGGCCAACACAGCAGTATGTCTTGTTTTAATGTATCCCTTAACGCACTTGAACCCTATTTATTGAATAAATATTCATTACTGTGCCAGCAGTTCACGTGTAAAGTGACAAGGATATAAAGATGTGCTTTCACCACGTACTTATAAACCGTTAGAGTTGGTTGGCCATTTAACATCTTTGACATTTAGTTACACCTGACTGGTGTGTGTGTGTAAATCTTGCAAGTTAAATTTGACCCACTTCCCAGTGTCCGATTGAGCTGAAATTTGGCGTACACGTTTGGTACCCGTGACAATGAACGATTACCTACCTTGCCGCCATTTTAATCGAATATGGCGGTCGACACAAAATGGAGACTTAAGATTTTCACAGTAATCTAAAAGTATGATATCAGTATCAAATGATAGTCCTCGATGACCTAATAAAAGCTAGTATTAAAAAAAACCTTTTTAACTCACTTGTTTTTTAATTTACGGTCTGCCTCTTTAACTCTAAGTAATTCTTCTGTTATACCTCGTGCTGTTCAGATACTGAGCCACGCACAACGCAATACAATGTGATATTTGTTTAAGTATGAACAAGAAACAACAATTAATAAAGTAATAAAGCTTGCCAGACTAAACAAATATTGACCGAGTTGTGTACATATAAAAGATCCTGTCTAAAATAATCTCCAATAAATTCAGTAGGACCTTAAGAAGACTTAGTTACAATTAATTTAGCAAACGATAAATAAATATGTTTACACTTTACGAAAATGTCAAATACAGGAAAATAACACAATTTTAACACTACGGTGAAAAATATTTACAGCACAAAATCCAAGAGCTAAGGGAATGACGTCATTAAACGGCGATAGCGAAAATGAAAAATATTTGAATATTCTTATTCACAGACCAAATCTCGAGGTACTCAGTATTGAAAAGATAAATATGTATTACTCGAAAACGGAGTGTATGTATAAAGAGATTAATTAATTATATTTAGCGTATGTCGTAATAACCCAACGAAATGGTCCTTCGAGCCGAATAATTCAAACCACCACGGTATATCACACAATGAATTGTAGAGTACTCGAACGTATGTAGTTATGTCATCAGAGACAATTCAAATGAAACGAAGCCCTTTTTGAGGAAGGAACCACTCGTAGATCTTCCACTCGAGACGAATTGTTAAGACAAATATACGGGAGTACGTCACTACATATAATAAAACGTTTGTCTGTAAACGTTTGTGTTTAATCATTAAGACACTGGCTGGAATATGACGGTGTTTTGTCAATAACAGACTGTTTTCTTACGCTCACATTAGTAAACGCTCCTAAATATATCTATTTATTGCTACATAGACTTTAGCTAACTATCATGCTCCAAATAATTTCGAAAATAAAAAGAGCTACTAGCTAATTTCAAAAGTAAAACAATAGGTCATAACATGAGGCGGAAGGGTGACACAGAACTGTCAGCTGTCACTTTTGACAGGTGTCAAACGGACAGCGCGCATCCGTCGCGGATCGAGTTTGTGTAACGCAAGATTTGTGTAGGGTCCTCACAATGATATAGTTGAATATTTTTGTTGGTAATTATTTTTTCTTATAAGCAATGACTTATCGGAATGTATCGCTGATTCAATTCTTTATAATATTACATCCATGAGATGTATTATATTAACTAAGCCTTAAATGAACATATGCATATAAAAATATAACTTTTCAGTTTACGAAATATATTCCATCCGTAAATTTGATAATAGGTACAAAATATTTTCAATTTTTTTTCAAGGCCCCGTTTTATAATTTGCAGCTCAAGTAGCCAGCCCTACGTTGAGATGATCCACACGAATGGATACACTGATATGGACCAAATCCATACCGAGATAAAGTATAAGTATATTCAATATAACCACATAACAATCAAAATAAAGATCGCCTCTGACAAATTATAAGATTACAATTGACTCTCATATTACGGCTATGTGTGTGCCAAATTTCTATAAAATCTGTTAATACATTTCGGCATAAATGAGCGGGAACAATTAACGAAACATATCGCATTTATTACATTAGTACCACCATACTTTGTCAAAACCAAGTATCTAAATGACAGTGAAAACTCAAATTTTGTATCAATACCTCTGAGTCAAGGACTTGTTTCAGCCTTGGAAAGTCAGGCCAGATAATTCACGACCTCTTTAGGATTTAATAATGAAAAATTCACTACTACTAATTAACGCTACATAAATTTAATTCCACGACGTTACAGTCTCGCGTGGTACTAATTTATTGCAAAGAGGTAAGTAATTAAAATTATCACCACTACACAGCGCTTGCGAGAGGAATTTAAAATTATACCACCTGTTTAACGTAACCGTGACACACGGGCGATGAGAATGGCGAACAAATATGCTCTGTGTGACATTTAGGGTCGGCATCGCTCGAATGATACCCCTGTTATTGCAAGCGTCCATAGGCTACAGCCTACAACCAGGCGGGGCCGATTCTAGTAATCGTTGCCAATTGCCACGTTAGTGGTATGACGTTTCATACCTGGTAAAATGGTAAAAAACGTTCTTTTTGTACAAGTGACGTAACGCTGGGGGAACGCTGCCAGTATCTTCGTAACCTTGCCTACAGGGACTCCTTTTAATAATATATTTTAATATTTATATTATATTTTTAAGGTTTTTAGTTTTAGGTTCCAATAAATTGTTTCTTATAGTCTATATTAATAAATGATGATTAAGTGACGTAAAAGTTCATTGACATTGAATATTGAATATTGGACTTTACAGAAAATCTTAGCTACATACGTGCATGTTTACTTACGTATTTTATGTTAGATAGCCGCGTTTCTAAGGAGTCAAGAAGTTAACTTAAAGAACTTCTTTATAATAGGTTTGTCTGTTCTAAATTGTTCATCTATTTGATATTTAAACTATGCATCAACTATCATCAATATAATTTTTTAAATTATTTCTTTTGAAGTTTGATAACGGCTATAAGTTTATCATCATCTCAATCCAGACTAATGATATTTTATTGCAAAACAGATTTAAATTTACGGTATAAATTTAATTACGCAGGAAAATTGGCAATCGTTCTAGCTAGATATTTTTCTGATCCAATTTTTCAATATCAAAAGGAATCACATTCGCTTTCATAAACAAATTAAATAATTTGGTCTTTATCGCACAGCGCCATCTAGTTACAAACTAAAAAAACGTGTACAATGGACCAAACAACTGACATAAAACGATAATATCTTTTTGCAAATATGTACCAAATATCCAGATCCAAACAAACAAATTTGCGATATGCTACGAGGATCAATCGCGCAACGGTTCCCGTAGCAATCAGTTTTACTAACCACTAGACTAGACCAAGATGAGTTGCATAGGTCGAATGTCAGCCCCTTTGTATAAAACTATAGGTTGTAGCTAGCCCCACATCGGGTTAGCTCTAGTGCGGAGATGTATAATATATTTTTGGTACCAGCGCGCTGTTACAATAAAATCCTAACATCCTTATATACGTTACAAGCGACCCCACCTTCCTCAGGAAACACCTTCCTAAAATCCGTATCGTAGTTTAAAAGATTTCGGGCTTGAATAATTTGTTCTTACTAATATTATAAACACAAAAGATTTGTATTTTTGTTGGTAGCGAATAAAGTATTGAACCGATTGGAAAAATCTTTCGCCGATAGAATGCTGTATTAGCACTTAGTAACATAGGCTATACATATATTATATTGCTACACGGGCGATGTCGCCGGGAAAAAGCTGAGAAATGCATTTAAAATTAATAATATTGCCGAACTACGCTGCTGTCACAACATAATACGTACACGAATGCTTGTAGGAAACACGTCACTGCCGCTTGACAAACTCACCGACACTGTGTCTCACAGGTAGTAGCCAAAGTTTAGCTACAGAGATAGCGGGGGTGCGGGAACTTGGCGCAGTTTTATTAGTTTACTTTTACATACGAGGGCAATCTTGATTTATATTATGTATGCAGGCATTTTCTACCGCACACACGGACACGGACACGAAAATAATCATATTTCCTTATGCATATGCATACTACAAACAGGATCGTTTATTAATTTTCTTTCTTAAATATGTTCTTGCTGCCAGTTCATACGTTTTTAGTTCCACTTTTCGCCGGCGCAGCGCTGTTAATGTTCCTATAAAAATAGTCGAAAGCGATACGAATACGTAGTCAGCAGTTGTTGTTGCTAAGGCTAGGCTAAGTTACAGGTAGGCAGTTAGAGAGGAAGATATAAAAGTTACACCATACCTATCTCGGCTGCTACAAACTGGGATTTCGCGAAAGAAAACACATACACGTTTCCAAGACAACGCTTGTTTGGATTGATGAAAACCTTTATCGCCGCAAATAATTTAAACTAGACCCTACTACTATATCAAATGATATGCCGAAGCTTGTGTGTTTGTTAGTTGATCGGTTACCAAGTCACGCCGAAACCGCTGAACCGCTTTGTAGGTAGCTTTTGTACGCGATATTATTCGTGTGGGATTAAAAAAGGTAAATTTACAAAACCCTGAAAAGATTCTACCATTTCTTCTTCAGTATAAAAACCCATGTTTGTCTATCATCTGCATGGCAAATTCTATAAAAAAACAATCCAGTAATTTTGGCGTGACTGAGCAGCAAAACCAACAAACAAATATTTATGTGACCATTTGTATTTAGGTTTGCAAAGAAAAATTAAAACTATGCCTCACAAACGACAATTAATATTGTTTCATGCACAAAGAACCGGTTCTTTTGACTGCGCAATTAATTACATGCATTTCACCAACATTCCACAGGACTCAGCGGTGTGTTTTCACCCCCACACACACCCCAAAAGCGTGAGGGGTGTACGCAAGGCCCTTATTGTACTTAAAAACAGATGGAATTTACGTCCATATCAGGAATTTTGAGTTTGCCATTTACAGAAGCTATATCTATAATATAAAAATGAATGGCTGAATGTGTTGCTAAGCGCAAATCTCGAGAGCAGCTGAACCGATTTCACTCATTCTTTTTTTAGAGTATTCCTTGAAGTAGGTACGAGGATGGTTCTTACGGAGAGAAAAAATAACAAAAATGCCTGAAAAAGTCTGAAAACGTGTAGACAATATATTTCATAAATGTCTACCCGTGCGAAGCCGGGGCGGGCCGCTAGTTCTGAGAATAAAAATCAATTGCCGCATATAAGAGGCTGTTTTAAAAAAAATATGTTTGGATGATTTAAGAAACACTTTATTTAAATCTACCAGTAATATGGACAAATGCATGAAATAAAAAAATATTGATGATTATAATAGAATATGCATTAACAAAACACCACACGATACGCTAGCTTACCGTTGTAAATGGTGAGAAGAGACGAAAGAGAGCCGTTTAGACTGTTTTTATATGAAAAGCACTTACCTGCAACATAGAAAACATACATTTATTAACATATACATAAAACATAACATGCGTTATTACATATCAAATGACACAAAAATATTCTCAATAAAAATATTCCAATAAGGATGTTAAGCATACGTCCCATCTGATAGTAAACGGTCACCGTAGCCTAGACGCCTACATTACAATCTATGCCTACCCTAGGAACGAGGCATATTTATGTGCGATGTAGTCTAGATACTAAAGACGAAGACACACAAGAGTACATAAGTTACGCTTACGACAGGATTAATAATGTCGTTATTACAGCGATGACAATAAAACGCAATTTCCATTAAACTAACTTAACGCGACCGAGCTTGCGTGTCAATGATTTTAAAGTGGGGCCACAAAGCAGGCGATTTTGAAAGTGGTACTGGGTGGCAGGTACAGAAGCCCTGGCAAATATTACTCGCGATTACGTATTCGTATCGGTAATGACTATTTTTGTATTGGAAAATAAAAAGCTAATTCCGAATAACCCGTTATACATAAATTTCCTCAACGACAGTTGTCGTCCCAATGCAGGGCCTCACTCAGCTTCTTCCATAAATTTATTTTGCTACGCACAAAATGCCTTCTCGCGTTCGGAAATCACAACGTATCAAATATAAACCAGTTAAAAAATATTATGCTTTTGAAAATCCCTTAAAATCACGCGGTTCGAGCGGAAACCAAACCAATTGGAACAATTTTATTTTATACCAAGCTTAACCCTTCCCGCTTATTTCGTAACCACACCACCTATAACGTTACATTAAAGCTAACGCTCACCTACTTATCACACGGCTCTCTTAGCGAGTATCAGCCTGTATCACCCCTTCACCCCCCGACATACTCTAAGGTGGGTGAAGGGGTGAAATGAAGTGATCGAGTGTGATACAGCCCGAGCCATACATCACGGGAGGTGATTTACTAAAAGTGCGTTTTGGCTTTTTAATAAAAAAAAATTGATGAACCTTTTGTGTTCCAAATCTTGCTGTCAACATGGCGATGGCTTTGTCAAGAAGGATAACGTATCACTACATAGTATTAATAAAGTCACCTCCCACTGTCTGTCTGTATGATTTAACAGGAAGGTTTAAATGTATAATTAATTGGTGTTTTGTAGGAATTTAACTTATATAGCTAACGCTGGCCGTGCGATGCCGGGGCAGGTCGCTAGCTAGTACTTTGTTATAAGTCTACAAGGATCTCACAATAGTACAACCTCTTTCCCACCAGGTGGACAACAATAAACATACGTCGTGTCACGGTAATCAGAGTCCGTAGGTATTCTGTACCAAAATTTCAATATCTTCTTAACCACTGTTAATATAAAAATGGCGTCATGGTGATTGAAATTTTCATACAGAATAGGGGGAAGATGTCAGTCGTATTAACCAAAGGACGCTTGAAACACCAGGAGTGTCACTTCAAGCGGTGCCTTACAGGTAATGTAATCTACACACCTCAAAGATGAAGATCGAGGTCTGCGGTCGAATATTATTAGATAAGATACCACTTTACAAAACAAATAATCAAGAGATTTCGGTGGGCAATTATGAAGACTAAATATGTAAAGTCAACAAAAAAGTGACGATCTACATGGCGTAACACAAACCTAAAGATAGTAGTAGTACCGTAGATTTTCTCTGGATCGTTGGCATATGATTATGTGGCAATTATAAACAACCTTATTTATTTTTATACTTCCACACAAGCATACGGACCACCTGATGGTAAATATAATAGTGATACTTTTTTTTCTGTTTCCTTTCAGATAAAGCCCCAAAACTACGTGAGTATCCTACTATCATATTATAAATGCAAAAGTTTGTGAGTATGGATGGATGGATGTTTGTTACACTTTCACGCAAAAACTACTCAACGGATTTGGATGAAATTTGGAACACAGACAGTTTATAGCCTGGACATAGGATACTTTTTATCCCGGGAAAATTTTAGGCTCCTCTGAGATTCTAAGCTCAACGCGGACGTATTCGCGGGCAGAAGCTAGTACGTAATAATAACATCGACAAGATAACTCCCGTGTAAATGTAAACGGGTACCAACCGAGACGGTTCAATTTTGTCGAATCGCTTGTCCCAGTTATTTGTTACCGGGATGGAGCTGGTAACTAATTGCTTTCTTCCAATTTCACCCGATAATAGGGCTCTCTAAGTCATAAGCGAATCGCGAGTTTATTTAATATTTTTTTTATAAGTTCACTAGGATTGTAAATTTAGTAAAAAGTAAGTAAGATTGCCAGTGCTCCACGAGGATTTGCTGCTACTTGTAATGCTGGTAGAACAGTAAGTCCTTATCAACAACATGGCTGACAACGCGTTAGTGATCCTCTGGTATTAGCTAGCGGCTATAGGCTACGGTGACTGCGTACCAGTACCTTAGTGGTATAAAAAAAAATACCAAGCTCACCTATCACTCATGGCTACTATTTATAGCATTTTACGGGACAGGACAATCGCTTGAAAATCGGATAGATACAGAGAGAGACAGAGGTCACAAATAATAACAGACAACTTATTGCCGCAATTTTTTCCGAATATTATACGTACATACATATATAATCACGCCTAGTCCCTCACGGGGTACAAATCAGTTTAATTTTAAATTTCCCTGTGAGGGTAGGCAGAGAATATAGAGCGCCTCGTGACAGCAGGAATAAAGTGATGTTAGCTTATGTTGATGTTTTCCTAAAGGGTCTAGAATTCCATCTTTTTTTCTCTTTTCTTTTTAAATAAGTCATATGTAATGTACCTACCAACTTAAATATTTCATGTGTGTGTACTGTGGCGTCAATGAAACACCATATTGCTCTGAACACTATTTATTCAGAAGTAATTAAATTATTTTAATTAAAAACATTTTTCTTTATGACAGGAGTCATGTCAACTCCCTGTCTCTTAATACAATTCCTATTTTTTTAATAATCTTTTTCGCAATTTATTATTATCGTCCAGACACTAGAAGGTAATAAAGAATTTTTGGTTTGACTTATAAGATTTCTAATCATTTATAATAAAATCTCCTGCAGAATAAATTCTTACGTAACTGCACAAATCGACACCAAAATTCGTATAATTATTTATTCTGTTGCTCGCTACCTCCTGTGCCTTAAGACCCGTATCATTATTTCGCAAGTTTCCCTACAAACTTGGCGGTTTTCTTGTCGCCATTTTACATCGAGAGGGGAAGGGGTTTAATTAAACACATTTCCGTACCTTGGGACATTTTTCCTGAGATTAAATTAACAGATATACAAATTATTGTGTCTCGGCTTTGGGATTACACGGAAATTGGTGTTATTTAACTTTTTCAACAGAGAGTAAAGAATGAAAAATAGCGAATGGCAATCGATGATGCTACGGAAAGCTCTTGAGGGTCTGCAAAGCGCGAGTGATAGTCCATAGGCTGCGGTAACCGCTTACCATCAGGCGGGCCGTATGCTTGTTTGCCACCTTAGTGGTATTAAAAAAAAAGCCAAGGTCTAACTTTCTCGATCAAAATACTCAATGATGGATAAGGAAAGAGTACTCGAAAGAAAAAAAAACATAAAATCATTTATTCAGTTAAGGCCCTTTTGAAGGTCTAAATGACCACCGATTAAATTAAACCGGTGGGCGTGTGTGAAGATATTGATGAATATACAAGAAGCAAAATACTCTAACTCTCTGCCTACCCCGTGATCTTGGCGTAATTATATATTGTTATATTTACTGCTTCAATTTCATAATTGTCTGAATGTCAATCGTATAAAGCATTGAATCTCTCTCACTAGCTAGTAAGACAACGAAATCTTCACTATAAAAATAAAAGTTTGATTTCTAGAGAAAAAAGAAGCTATTTATGCAAGTCGTAAATCGTCGACACACTTAATCGTTTACTGCGTCCGGCTATCATGATGGGTCGTTGTAAAAAATGCTTACTTTATTGGATTTTTAGGGGCTATAAAACTTGATTCTCCGAACACGTGATATTTACTAATTTGACAATTATTCATATCAATTATTTAATAAATTTTCTTAAGGTTAAGTCTGTTTGATCAACGCACAGTCACTCCATTATAGGACTGTTAAAGACATCGAACTTGTGGCTTTTGAAAAATACATACCTAAAATAATTATATTCACTGAAATGAGAATTGTTATACACAGGTTGGCCGTATGCTACCGTAGTGGTATAAAAAAAACTTTTTTGCTTTTGAATTTATTGAATTTCTCATACATGCTAACCTCAACCCAATTCACCCAAATTTTGTGTTAATGATCTGACACTGACCTGTCCAACACGAAAGTACAGAATGAAAACATGTTTTTTTCCAATGCATCCATTCACGCCACATGCCAATAACGAAGCGTGGAATTTATCACCTAACTGCTAAATCGTGAACATGTCCGCGTGCGATGTACCTACACTGTGTAATGATTTTAATTAGTCACGGCCGAGTGGTATGTATCCGCGTCACCTCTCATTAGTCGGCCATTAGTTGTATCAACAGATTAAATTAATGAATGAACAAAATTGCAGACGAATACCTCTAAGACATTTATGTGATTCTCAGTACCTAGAGGAGAAACTGGCAACTTGTTATAATATATTTTTTATACTAAGCTGGCTAAAAACGATGGCCCTACTAAATAAGTACTAGTAACAGTTCCTCCAATCAACCTACGCCCATTGCAAGTTGTCCAATCAACTTGCCGGGGATAGAGACCATTGAAGGAAATTGGGGGAGATCTTTGCCCAGCAGTGGGTATAGTAAGTAATAGTACATGTATGGGTTGATATAAAATAGCCAGATAATGAGCGGATACGGGCTTTCATCACTATGGGTATAATTCGCACGTTGCTCTTCTTGCTAACATTTCTTTACAGCCTTCTTTTTTTTTTGGTAAATTTATTCATTTGGTTCTTCAACATCAGATACATTACACATTTATAAAAATCAGGTACACAATTTAGCTTTGGATGTTCCAACAATTATAGAAGAACACAACATTCAAATTAAACAACAAAATTAGTGTCACCCTCCACACCAAGTAACATAATATAATGGGAGAGAAACAATACACTCGTGACTATCGTAAACATAAATTGATATAAATTAAATTAAAATAAGATAAAAATAAATTGAAAAGTCTTTAAAAGGAACTAATGAGAAATTTCGATAGATTTTTGTGGAGCAACTTCTTAAAGCTGCATAAAGACAAACTCAAGCTTTTCGATAGTGTATTATGCAACCTGCAGAGTCTTGGCATAATGGAATTATACCCGAGGTTGGTCCGGAATGAAGATGGAATTAATAGGCCAAATGATTTTTTCCTAGGCAAACGGGTAGGAGCATTTATGTTTACAGCGGCAAATAGATCACCGCAATCCAAATTACCATTAATTAATTTGTGTAAGAAGACTAAATCTAGTAGCTTGCGTCTACTGGCCAAGGGATGAATGCTGTAGCGTGCAAGGCGTTATTTATAACTAGGCAACCTGTTTGCAAGGTGATCTTGATAAGATAGGTGATATAAAAAACGTTTTTGGACACCTTCTAACCTATTGCAGTAAACATTGTAGAAGGGATTCCATATTACACTGTTATGTTCTAAAATTTATCGAACCAACGAATTGAACAACGTAATTTTCGTTGATGGCTTTCTGAAATCCTGTGTGTTTCTAAGTACAAAACCTAGCATTTTAAAAGCTTTTGCTACAATTGTGTTTATATGTTTGTCAAACCTTAGCTTTTGATCTAGAATTATACCTAGATCGCGTATTTCTGTAACGTGGGTCAGATGTTTAGTTATTAAGTAATACGAGTTCGGTGCAGCAATTTTGTTTCTAGTAAATTGAATATAGAAACATTTATCCAAATTAAGTGTCATTTTATTTGTATTACACCAAGTGGCTAACCTATCAAGATCTTCCTGAAGATAAACTGCATCATGAGAATTATTGATAGGTTTCGATATTTTTAAGTCGTCTGCGAAAAGGTGAAATTGTGAATATTTAAAGCACTCTGATATATCATTAATAAAAACGTTGAACAAAATTGAACCTAAATGTGAGATTACAACTTTAAAGTGTCTACCACTGAGATAGGATCGAAACCAATCGTGCATTGAACCAGCAACACCCATCTGTGATAGTTTATCCAGTAGCAGCTTGTAAATATTGTACGCTGTATGTGCTACAAATCAAGTATACTAACATACATATATTTTTTAATGGAATTAATGTGGCAATCAAGCATCCGGCCCACCTGATGGTAAGCGGTCACCGTACCCTATAGACGCTTGCAACACCAGGGGTATCACTCGGGCTCTTGCCGACCCTAAAATACTTGACTTGAAAGCACACCTCTTTTGCTTAATTCATCTCCTCATCGTACGTTTACATTGATTCAGTTTAATTTGAGTCCAGTCACATAAATACATTAATTTTCTGCACACTCACATTACAAAATAACGCTTAAAAGAGAGAAGAAACCCGAAAAACTTCTAAGGAAAGTATTATATAGCTTATCTCAAGAGCTTGAAGGACCATTAAAATCTATGAGCCGGAAAAAAATTAAGGCCGCAAGAAAGTTTAAGTCGGAAATATCCTTGGAAGGCAGAATACAATTTTAAAAGGTAGGCAAAAGCTCTATTAAGATCAAATGTTGTGTGGGTATAATTTAGCCCAAATAGTACCTTACGTAATGATCACACATTAAGTCTTAAAGTCTGAACATCTAAACAAATAAAAAAAATTAAGTCTGTTGGTGATGTCAAAATAATTGTCATTTACTAAATGCATTTACTAAACAAATATAATTTTATAAGCTGTCTGTTTTATCCGGATAATCTCCGGAACGGCTAGACAGACTTTGACGACACTTTCACTGGCAGATAGCTGATGTTAGGTTCCACGAAAAAAACAGCTGAAATTGCGAACAAATCCCATTTTAGGCGTACGAAATCGCGATAAGCAGCAGTATCGAAAACATAAGCGGACTGAACAAATCATTGCCACCTACAACTACATATCTCTGCAAATACAAATACCTTCCGCCAAATTTGGATCTGAATATTTCTCACATAACGCACCAAAATACGATACAAAATTCTCAAGACCGTATTTACCAAATGTTATTACTTTTCAAACAATTCTAAATACTTACACATAATTACTTCTCACCCGATACATTGGAAATTGTTTACAAACTGGCACGCTAAGTACCTATCGTGGAGCTTAGAGTCTTTCCAACTTGAGAACATAAGTACAAGTAGAAACTTACAATTAAGTGGAGACCCCGAAATAATAGCTTGACCTTCTTTTCAAGTAACTCAGCTTACGAAGGCGGAATAATGAATGGTTTAATAGAACGACTTGTTGACAAATCGAGACTTACATTAAAATTTTCTGTTCAAAGGAAAAAGTTATAAAAGACCTTTTTGAGATTTTTTTTTTATACCACTAAAGTAACACTACCATATGACCCACCTGATGGTAATCAGTCACCATAGCCTATAGCCGCTAGCAATACCAGGGTATCACTAACAGGTTGCCAACCATGTTGTTGATGACGACTCACTATGCTAGCAGCATTACTACTAGCCCAGCGTATCCTCGTGGAGCAATGACTACCTGACTTACCGCATAAGCACAACACTACATCAAGTGTTATTTCACTTCGGTCTTCTGTACAGTTCTTATACTGTACAGAATGAACAGAGCACTGAACAGAACTGTACAGAATTAATCTCTGTATACTTCTGTAAATGGGAAAACCTACGGGAAATCCCAATTCGCCCTACCTCTCTTTTTCAAAGCTCATGGTGTGATAAATCACTGTACTTAAGCTTAGAAAAACTCATTGGTACAGGCCGGGGTTAGAACCTGAGCCCATCAGATGACAGGCCGTCGCTTCAACCACAAGACCACCACGGCTTATCAGCATGACAATCTGAACATGCGACATCAAGTTTTCACGGCGACAATTTAAGATCAGTCGATGGCAAGTAGTGATTACGATATATTTTTTAAAAACTTTCACGGCTTCGATACATATTAATGAGGGGTGATGAAGGCCAAGTGCCTTGGCAAAAATACGAGCGAGCCTTCGAGTAGTCGCATATGATGTGTAGTATCCAACATCTGTCTGCCAAATCTACAACAGCGCGCGCTCAAAATCAAAATCATTTATTCAGTTCAGGTCCTAATAAAGCACTTATGAAACTCAAAATTACCACCGGTTCAGAAAGTAAGAGTTGTCTTTTTTCATGTAACAATCATGATATAATGAATATTTGGTACGGAACAGAAGATAGTAGCTCCAGAATTGTTAAAACCTTCACCCGCCATATACTTAATAAACACTATTAAGGATACGCCAAGACCCTCACGTAGCGCCATTTTACTCTACACTAACTGCACACCACTTTTGCTTCATAAAAACATTGTATGAAAAAAAAAAAGCACAATTAATTCACCAAAACCCAAAACACCCTTCCGCGTGTCACTTATTATCAAGGAAAATAAAATATAAAAGCCTGTTTTATAAAAACATTACGAAACCTGATAATTTTATTATAGATAAACGTTATATTCTGCGACATTTCGCAGAAGACCTTCATGATCAAAAGCCGGTATTATAGCCTGTAATATTAATAACAGAGCCAATATTAATAATAGGGATGGTCGATAATGATTAGACGGTAGCTAACGTATCTGCGGACCGGCCGGCCATTTAGTTGGGCTCTGGGCCACAATGACCTATAATCCTTTGTAGATGAGTCTATTGCGGTCCATACGAGGGCATATAACAAACGATGGCTTATATATACCTAATAAAGATATCACTTTTTTACATTCCAAGTAAAACGGCTAATGTGTCGACCAAAATTCATTTAGTTGGTGGCATTTCAAGCGTCTACTTGAATGCCATTAATAAGACATAGCAAAGAAATCCAAAAAAAATATGTTCTAGGACGCCCCAGTCCTAGAAATTTTTTTTTTTTGGGACCTGATACGTACGGACGGATAGCGAAGTCTTAGTATTAGGATTCCGTTGGTTTCCGATCGAGTACGGAACCTTAAAATTATTGTTTTTAATTGTAAAAAGTACTCGGAACCGACAAGAGGTGTGCAAGAAAGATTGGAATGGCGCACAACACTCGCTGCCTACGACAAAACGGATTTGGTGATACGTTATATACGTATGTATTATCTATATATGTACCTATGTTTAAAAATGAATCCCATTTCACTTGGTCACGGCATCACGACGTGTACGGTTGGACCGATTTCGCATATTTTTTTGTTTGTCATTGCTAGGAGAAAAATTTTGTAAAAGAAAAAAATAAAATACCGGGATAAACCAAAGGTCCTTTTTTCCATGGTATATTTGACATATGAATTCATAGCTAGACAGGACAACGTCTACAAGCAAATAAGTCTCTAGTTTAAGTCCCAAGGTCCCACCTTGTATATTTTCGCTAGCAAACTCAAAACTTACAAGTACATAATATTAGTTGATACTATAACTAGTTAAAACAAATACCAAACTATGTAAACTAAGCTAAATATTCATGTAATTTCAACACAATAGCCAGTATTCACCGACGATAAGCAACAAAGTGAATTAAACATTTATAGGCAGCCCTGCTAGGTACGGTATGCTCCGTTACCTTTGTAAGGTGTGCAATATCAACAAATTGATAAAATTCAATTCTATACTGTACAAAGTTGACGTCTTTTAAAATATGTCTCAGATGTTTTTCGCTTTTTAAATGTAAAAAAGGTGAGTAAAGCATGAGTAAAATTACGCTCTATACTCTCTGCCTACCCCGTGAGGGACTTGGCGTGATAATATGTATGTATGTATAATGTACTAACAGAAAAGCTTCTTCCTTAAACACATACGGTTATTTGCATGTTATCAAAGCCCAATCAAGTCTAGATAAAAATAAAAAAATATCATTGTGTTTGTCAAAGTCAATAAGTGAAATTGTTTGACAAAAATTACAGGCCATGCACCAACCAATGACACGTCATATGATTGTTCCAAACAAATGAATTTATCTCAATTTAAAATAATAATAAAAATAAAATAAAAAGCCTTTTATTTCCTGCATTTAGAATGTTAGCTTTTTACATTTACATTTCTTAACTGTATAACAGGAACCCCCCAATTTAAAATAATAATGTTAATTTAACATTTCTCGCCGTTGCTGTCCGTACAGTGTTGAAAGGAGGGGATTACATCGCCTACAGGGGGTGAGTTCCTTCGCTAAACTAACTTACAACCGAATATGGTTATTAAATCTCTGATGTATGGTTATGTAGCTGATAAACACTTTACAAACAATGTGAGACTACTTACTATAACTTTAAATCTTCAGATCGTTCCGGTAAGAGGTGATGCGGGGTGCGCTTATTATGTGCAAAGTTACATTTCGAAGACTAATGACAAAACATTCAGCGTTAGGAACACAAGTTTAACAGTAAAGCGTAAACCTCTATAGACTCTCAGGTATTCTAGACTATCATAAAAGTCTTATATTGGGAGTTCAAACAAACGAGCTAGTTGCTCTAGGATGGGAAAAGGTTCGTCGTCATTGCGCGCGGCGCGTATAGCGGAGTGGCTGTGAAGAAAGATTTTCGACAGATTCAAAATCAAAATGGAAGAAACTTATTCAATATTTATTACGAATAACCTACTAAGCGTTACAATACTGCGTGGCAATCCCGCCAGCCTTCTTGGCACACTCCCCCGTGACAGTGGTTCGGGACATTTATTTTACGTGTAGGTAATTAAATTTTGTACTGCTTAGTTTAGTTTATTTTAAGTTTCTTGTCTAAATCAAAATCAATTCAGTTCAGGCCCTAATAAGGCACTTATGAAGGTCTAAATTACCACCGGTTCGGAAAAAAAAGCCACCTGAGAAGAACCGGCAAGAAACTCAGTGCTCTGTTTTCTTCCTATTAGGTATTTATATTAATTAAGTATTTTTATTGTACGTCAGCCACCGTAGCCTATGGCCTTTGATTATATACAAGTATATAATCAAAGCCTATGGACTACCACGCCTGCAAATACCACTATCACAAGCGCGTTGCTAACCTTGTATTGAGAGAAAACACTGAGATGCCGCCACATAGTGGACAGGTCTTCATATTGCAACTGCAGCTTATCCTCAAGGAGCTACGGATAGGGCATGCTCCGGGGAATACCCGATTCCGAAAACACCTAAAACTACATTTAGGTTGAAATCCGCTGAAGACGTTTCGGTTAACAACTCTGAAGGTTGTTAAATATCAATTTGCTCAGCTTCTAAGTATCCAAATATAAATTTATAGTGAGCTATAAACCGCTTAACCGCTGCGATAAGCGCCCCGACCTTAGAGCGGTTTAACCAAGATAGCTCGACGCCGGACATCCTTTCGCCTGGGATAAGCCGAGACATATCGATCCCTTGATGTTGATGATGCAAACTTGAGCTCATAACGATGTCCTTATCTTCTGCAGAACCTACTTATACTCCATGTTAGCTATAAACACTTATATTATGAAGGTCGTAAGGCACATAATTGTAATGAGCTTTGATGAAAGGAGTATTTATATAATCAGCATAGAGTTCTTCAAGCAAGGTGTGAAGGGATTTTTGAAGGGTCGGCAACGCGCGGGTTACCCCTGGTGTTGTAAGCGTCTGTAGGCTATGGTGATTACTCACCATCAGGTGGTATGCTTGTTTGCCAGCAAAGTGGTCTAAACAAATATTAATATGTGAAGATAAAACAAAGTAACCCCTTTTAAAAACTAACATCCAAACGTATCAATAAACCCATTTAAAACTCATCTCAAAGCGACACGATCTCATTACACTGTCCGGAAACAAATTAAAATGCATTTTAATCAGGGGCCCCTACTAAGTGCATCTCGGCGTCGCCTCACTTGAAACAATAGGTGCCATGAACAAAAGGGTGAAGCAGTACCTACAACTGATTACTTAGCATTACTTTGCTCACTCGATTGTGGTTTTATAGGAATCGAGTTGCGGGTAAAGCCTGCATTGTTTACCTCATAATTTTCATATACTGAGGTTGTAAAGGGGGCTGCTAAAGCTGTCGATAAAATGCCTGTTTTATTACGAGGCCCTCATAAGATGAATAAAGCAAAGGCGTTTTAATGGGTTACATATTTCCTCTCGCTTTGATGCTATCACTAGGAGCAATTTCGTGAAAAAGGACGTAAGTGTGTTAGAGATACCCAATGATCTGACCAATGAGAGTTGGCCGATAGATGTCAGACGCTACACATCACACGCGAACACTGAAAGATAGCTTAACATGATTGTTTAAATTAATATGTATTAAAATGTAAATTCTAGCGATTGTATACACAATCGCTAGAATATAAAATAAATATGTATACACATACAAGTTTTTTTTTTTTTTTTGGGATATTTCACTATATTTTTTCTCGTGATACCAGATTGTCCACATCGATCGGATCGACATTCATTCGAGAACCAATATTAAACCCAATTTATACATAAATAAACTATCTGCTGTGAAAATTGAAAACACAGATTGCAACGCATTCTATCTCAAGTTTTGAATATAATAAAACCTTTTCCAGACATAGCCTTCTCGCTTCACAGACTTGTTTATTGAATAAATATTTTCAGGGGCTGTAAAAACTGTACACACAGAGAGAAGCAGCGAAGGCAATAATGCCTCGCCGATACACAGCTTTCACCGCTTTATTATTTCAGGCGAGGGTTTTAGTTGTTTTTATAAAGTCATATTGTTTAAAATACCTTTCTCGGTTATCGTCTTCCATCGGAGTCAACTATGTATTTATTTTAAGGATCTCCAACAAAAGATACACAAATTTAACAAGCAATAGGTCCCAGTTCAGTGTGTTCCTTAACTTATAGGTGACCACAGCGTCTAATATAGCAATGTTGTCAGCAACAGGTTGTAGGCAGAGTGACAGTCAACAGCCACTCCTCACTGAAGATATTGCAGGTGACAACGTGGTGAGACCATTGCCGCTTACCTTTGTAATACAGTGATAAGTGGTAGTGCTTTAAATGAGTCAGGAGTGGAAAGATATATTTATTGTTATTATATTGTGTAACGCATTGACGAAACCTGAGGTGAATTCTAACCATGTTCATTGGACGAAGCCTGCGCCGTGGATATACATCTGTCCTTATCTATAGTTTGTTCTCAATAAAAAAAATCTCTATTTATTGTTATAATAATAAATGACAACCTTAATATAAACGAATAATGTAAACGTAAAAATACAACGATATTGGTGCCAATTCTGTTGTTAAATATTACTAAACTTAACTAATTTGACAGGTTTAAAAATATTACCATCCTTATTTGACCCCGCACATGAGAAAGGGATAGCAAGACTTTTAGACCTGTCAAATTAGTTATGTTTAGAAATTTTGAACAACAATATCGACACCAATATAAACCTATATACCTACAATAAAAACAAAACCTACATTAAATTTTGATGACTATTCTGCTGCTGAGAGATTTAATAATAATATATACGGAATCAGAAGAAAGAGCATACAAATTTAACTAATCTAAATACAATTGCAAGCAGCCGATATCGCAAATAGAACTCTATTCGTAAACTCGAAAATTCCCCTTCGAATGAAAGGCGAAATGTATGGTGAATACGATGTGATGTGATCCCAACTCCAGACCAAGCAGCGGCGGCGGATAAGTTTGAAACCACCAATGAACTGTCGTTAGTTCGGACAATTCCGACACGAGTGCAATTCTGCTCGATGGAACTTAAATGCGCTCAGCCTTTTCGTTCTTTGCTTTTGACGAAATGAAATTGCCTTTCTTTTTTACCCGACTACGGCATGGCCAAAAGAGGAAGGGTATGTATGTATGTTTGTATTTACGTATGCTCCTCCGTAGCGTCTAAACTGTCCTTCCGATTTTGATGAATAAGGTTTCAATGGTTTGGTTATTACGGCCCGGGTAACATGGGTTACATGTTAACCGACTTCAACAAAAGGAGGAGTCGATTTTACCTTGTAAACCCCGATTTTAGCCGATTCCACTATTTTTTTTGTCGCGGTTCTATTTATATTTTTTTAATAAAACTTTTTCTTTTTGTGTAGTCGTGTTACAGTTTTTAAAACCTTCACTTGTTACCACTATGGTACCAAACAAGCATACGGCCCGCCTGATGGTAAGCGGTTACCGTAGCCTATGGACGCTTGCAACATTTTGTTCTATCTTAATTCTGGTAACAGGCAGACGCTTCAAACACTCATAGTGAGCATAGCTATAATAAAAAAAAAACGGCGACTTTCCTATTACAAACTTATTATGTGCGGCTGGTGCAATAGCCGTGTCTACGGATCGAACCGCTACATTGAGTTCGTCATTTAAACTGGTTTGTAGTAGGGAACCGTCGGTGTCGGTGTGCGAGTCCAACTCGCACTTAACCTTTGTCCATTTGATCTGAACACTCGAGTGATAAAGAAACGAAGACCAAAGTTTAAGAGAGGTAGGGCGATTTGGGATTTCCTATTGGGTGGGTTTTCCCATTTAAATTGGAGCCGCCCGACTGGGGACTGTACCTCCACCTTACAGAAGACCGCAGTGAAATAACGCTACTTGATGTAGTGTTGTGTTTCTGCGGTAAGTAAGGTTGCCAGTGCTCCACGAGGATACGCTGGGCTAGTCCTCATCAACAACATGGTTGGCAACCTTGTAGTGATACCCCTGGTATTGCTAGCGGCTATAGGCTATGGTGACTGCCTACCATCAGGTGGGCCGTATGCTTGTGTGCCACCTTAGTGGTATACAAAAAAAAACCCAAAGTCACCGACGTCCTCGCCCCGCAAAGCGTAACGATGAAACTACAACGTTAATTCTCATAAACTCATTCTATCTCGCACTCCTAACTCCTCTATCTCTATACACTTTAAAAGCGTCTCCCCAAGGATTGTAAGTTACTTAACTTATACCGTTTCATACGACATCAAACAAAGAAGCTGGCAATATTTTAAAGAGTTCTACTGTATTGTTGGAAGCATAAAACAAAAGTTATAAAGAGAATTTTTATTGCAATCGCAAGAGGAGACGAGGAATGATTGTTTGATTCATATTCTTTTATTACGATTTCTGAATATTTCAGTCTCTTTTCAGACGCATGCGCTCACCAATTCCAAGCTCCATGGGGACCTAGGGCCACTAAGGGGGTAGACACAGACAATTGACCCATTGTACGATCATGCGTGAAATATATGCATTTTGTGAAATAATACTACTTTGATGTAGTGTTGTGTTTCTGCGGTAAGTAAGGCTGCCAGTGCTCCACGAGGATACGCTGGGCTAGTAGTAATGCTGCTAGCACAGTGAGGCCTCATCAACAACACAACCAACCAGGCAACCCGTTAGTGATACCCCTGGTATTGCTAGCGGCTATAGGCTACGGTGACCGCTTACCATCAGATGGGCCGTACGCTTGTGTGCCAGCTTTATATGTCTATAGACACAAATGGTGATGGAAAAGTGATGACTTTTTTGATGGTAACAATGAATTAATCAAAAAAACCTTGAAAAAAATTTACTGCCGTAGTAGCCGTATGGTAAGTCAGCGTTACTTTCTATTCTAGCGACGCAAGTTCGAATCCCACCGGCCTGTACCAATAAGTTTCTCTAAAAACTTTATTGCAGTGATTTGTAACACTTTTGCCTACCTATCGTAAAGGGGGACCTTTTATTATATATATAAAGATTAGTCACACCACGAGCTTTACGGTGAAGGAAAACATTGTAAGGAGACCTGCATACGTCTGAGAAGAAATTCAAGGACGTATGTAGTGCCTAAGACACGGCGACGGACTCATCATCTATCACGTTGACACCAAATTATCTTCGGTAGAAAGTGGGTGCTGTAACACCTTTACCTACCCCTTCGGGGACCCTTGTGGGAAGGCGTGAAGATATATTGAAACATATAATCGCAGGTGCAAATTGATCGTTGTTCTTCTATCCCCAGATCCATCGTGTATCAAGTCCAGAATTCGCCGCCTTGCACTGATTATTGTCATTGCGATAAGTTTAGCCCACAGAGTACTGGATCATTTGTCTACACTTCTTAGTTATAACAAACACATGCTCCACCTAGTGGCAAGCGGCCTATGGACGCACCAGGTTTCACTCGCACATGTCATACTAATTCATAGGAATTAATCAAGGCCTCTTATTTAAAATTTATGACTAATAACTTTCGCAAAAGTCCAGTGCTTTACCGAAACAAATAAAGCGAACATCATAGGTTCGAACAGTGAAACGTTTTTGTTTTAATTTCAATGCGATAAAATATGATTGTATATTCCCTTTTTATCAAAAAGAATCCGCATTTTAAGATAACTTTTAAGACGTTTTTTTTAAATTTCCATAAAATGTCTTCTACGGTTTTGATAAAGTAACAAACAAAAACTTTCTAGTTTCTTATAGATATATATTTCTTTTTCTAATCATAAAAATATGTACAACAATGCCATGCTATGAGTCCAAACGGAGCTCATATAATAGGGGGGAAGGGAACACGTGAAAGTTTGAAGTGAATAAAACTCTTGTTATACATTGTAAGCGTGAGTTTCCGATAGTTGTGTTAACGATCGACTGCTTTACGACTACACACGGCGGGAACTTTGTCAATCTTAGAGCGAGGAGACTTTTTGAGTGTTACCACGTTTATATCGATACTAAAATTGTGGATACGATTTCGATTATTTATTTAATTGATTAAGATTTTTTTACATATTTACTTATTATTAATTTTTTCACATATTTTACTTATTATACCAACATTGGCTTGGTTGGTAACTCGTTAGTGATATCCCTGGTATTCCTAGCGGCTATAGGCTACGGTGACTGCTTACCATCAGGTGGGCCGTATGCTTGTGTGCCAACTTAGTGGTATAAAATAAGGTACGGAACCCTAAAAAAGATCGAGGGAGCGTTTAAGCTAATTTTGGATAGAAGCTCTGGGACAGTCGACTCTTCCATTTGCAATATCCTTTGGGAAATAACCGGGAATGCAACAATGATTGTTGTACTTGTCAAACTGAAACAGCGGGGCCATAACAAACAACAGTAAATCTCCGCGGATAAACCAAATCCTGCAATACGTCACGGGTCGCGCTGCAACGGGACAATTTTAACTTTACATTGGCAAAGTTTGGCGGACATATTTAGAGAATTTCGCGCCCTATGAAACTCTGACTGCGCGATAAAAGTTTAACCGTAACGGGTAGTGGTCGGATGGTACGGTTGCGGATATCCGCGGCAGTGGTAACCGATTTTGGCGTAACTAGTTTCATTTAAATTGTTTATACAGGCTTTGACGAATCAAAGCATATAGAAAGTACAGAATATAGTACAGCACTGGTACAAAAAAAGCCTTCAGAAAAAAAGTTGATATTTTATAACACTATAAGGTGGCAAAGAAGCGTACGTACGGTCGGTCGAACAACAATTCTATATACATACGATTATTATCACATTTTAATCACACTAATGGAAGGGGACGACCAAGGATAAGTTACATCAAACAAGTTAAGGATAAGATAGCCGTCACGTCGTATAAGGAGGGCAAAATAGTAGCACTGGACAGGGAGAAGTGGAGGGAGATTCATCGGCTGCACCGACAACAGTAAAACTCTTAAATGAGAAGAAGAATCACACTAATATTATAAATGGGAAAACTTGTGTGTAAGTCTGTGCGTTTGTATCCTCTTCACGACTGAGCTGAATGAATTTGTATGATATTTGGTATGGAGTAGCTTATAAGCTGAATCAACATAAAGGATACTTTTTAACTCGAAAATAAAATTGTGGTTCCAGAGGAATAGTAGAACCCTGCGGGCAACGCCGCAGCTAAAAGCTAGTAATAATTATAAATGCTAACGCTGCGATTTTTGTTGCTTTGTTCAAATGTCACGCCAATTTTTACTTAATATTCCGAAAGACCAGAACTATATTGAAATATCCGCACCAACTCAGCCCGCTTTATCCGCAAGCGGCGAAACTCCAACACTATTTAAATCGTAGCGTTGGTGTATTGTCGACAATTGCTACCCGGCTAACAGATTAAAGAGATTCAAACTACAATTACGGGGGGCGGCTAAACAATAGTTCTGTAAACTAATTAACGTCAAAGCGCCGCGAAATGATTAGTTATGATACCCAAAGTTGGGTGAAGCGTTTACTGAAATGTCGGGCCGAGTGTTGATCTTAATTTGTAATTATTATGCTATTTCCATGAGATATAGCGCTTTAATCTCGGTATGAAATAGTGTTAAGAGTTAACTAACACACATTCAGTAGCTTCATTTGTTACAAATTATATACTTATCTGTACATATATGAGAGAAGAAACTGACTGACTGACTTATCAACGCACAGCCTAAACGGCTGGGGATAGAGATATGAAATATTGACAGGCATCCACTAAGGTAGTGTTTTGAAAATACTAAGGGGGTAAAATAAAGGATAATAGTTTCAAATTAAATCCATGAAAATATATACTTATTTGTCTACACATAGATAATAAGGTACATATCATCACGGAAAATCGGGTAGGCAGAGACTATAAAGCGCCATTTCACTTTTGACTTGCAAATCTTTCGCTTACTCTGCCTTACCATCATTGAGTGTCAGAGCAAAAAACAACAACTATAAAGGCAAATAAACATACGGCCCGCCTGATGGTAAGCGGTCACCGAAGTCAATATAACTCGTTGTAAATCACTAGCGTATCCTCTCAGAACTCTGGTGCCCTTACCGAACAGAACAAAACAAAACACAATGCAACACTACATGAGAGTAGTGTTAATTGACTGCAATCTTCTGTTAGGTGGAGGGTCCCAGGCTCGAGAGGCTCCAATTTGTCGAATGGTGGATTTGTTGAAGGAAACTGAGCTCCTATTGGAACACTGAGCCAGCGAAACGAAAGTAAGCCGATGCGTAAATTTTGAGTCCAGGTCTACAAAAATATTCTGCTAACTAAATACCCAACCAGGGACGACACGCTACGTCATCACAAATAGCAAGCACCCTTATACTAAATCAACCCAGCCAACAGATCCAGACGATACGAATGACGTCATCACTGACGTAACAGCCTTGGCATGTGTACAACGAGACCTGTTGAGCCGTATTCATGGCTGATTAAACTACACGGAGCGAATAGTTCAGAGCATTGTGCTCTCATAAATAGCACTATTGAGCGCGAACCGTGACGTTCATGTAACGATCAAAATCTATATAAAAAAAGGTCCTTGGAGTCCTTCAAGTATTAAGTAAGCAGATTTATTAGCTCTTACACCCTATTAATTTATCTTCCTAACGGTGAAAGAATTTTTGAAATCGGTCCTATAGTTTCGGAGCCTATTCAATACAAACACACACACAAAATACAAATCTTTTCTCTTTATAATATTAGTATAGATAGTATAGAAGTATAGTATAGATAGTATAGAAGTATAGTATAGATAGTATAGAAGTATAGTATATTAGTATAGATATGCAGCATGCAGTATGTACTCACCACAGTGATGGGGTAGGCGGGGTTGATGATGGTGTAGAGCAGTATGTGGTTGGGCCGCGCCGGCGGCTCTCGCTTGCGCCGGGGCTCCCCCGACATGTAGTTGCTGCCATTACTCTGGAACAAGACGGGACATGTTAACATCATAACGTCACTTGACTATAACACCAGTAGACTTAGCAAGAACACCTTTCTAATTGTTATTTTGTATGGAAAAATTAACAGCGCTGCGGCGGCCAAATGTGAAACTAAATGTTCGCAATCGGTGGGGAATTGATCCTCACACATTGGTATAGAAATTCCAAAGGAGAGAAGGACGATCAAATTGTGGAATGAACTCCCCGCCGTGGTTTTCCCAAAGGAGTACAGCATGAGGTTCTTCAAGAAGGGTGTAAAGAGATTTCTGAAGGGTCGGCAACGCGCGCTTGATACCGCTGGTGTTGCAAGCGTCCATAGGCCACGGCTTACCATCAGGCGGGCAGTATGCTTGCTTGCCACTATTGGTATAAAAAAAATCCCACAATGTTTTCATTGTTCCTACAAAAATACGGATCAAACAAAATTTGCATCACAATTTCAAACTAAAAGATATTTAGGTCAGGTTCAGCCAAGTTCATTAGTAAACAACCGGAGAACGACAGTTATTATACTCGTTATGAAAAGGGCTGCGGAGTCCACTTAAAAGTGATAATATTATCAAAACACGCATTAGCTAAAGTAGTATGTACACATTCTGCGTCTAAATTGTTACACAAAACAGGCCAAGTCTAGATTATCGCCGTTATTACACTAAACACAAGGTATATTAAGAACTAGCTGTGCCCGCGACTTCGTTCGCGTTATATACTATAAGCTACTTCCATTCCAAGTGTTATTCTAATCGTTCCTCACCTCACCTCACCACCCAATTGAACCACACAATTTTCCGCGATAAAAAGTATCCTATATTTAATTAAACCAGCCTATAAGATACCACCATTCCAAATTTCATACAAATCCATGCAGCCGTTGAAACGTAAGGAATCGTACAAACACACGCACGCACAAACTTTCGCATCCATACTGGGTATTATAGGTAAATGCGAAAGTAACTCTGTTTGTTTGTTTGCTACCTTTTCACGACTAAACGGCTAAACGGCTGAACGTATTGTAACAAAATTTGACAAGGAGATAGATTGTATCCTTGGGAAGAACATATGCTATCTTTTGCCTTAAACCAATGCAGACGAAGTCGCGAGTATCGGCTAGTTTATAATGTTGGTGTGATTACTCCAAGGCATGGTCGACCCTTAAACGTAAAAGGGCAAAGCAACTATGGAGCAGATTCAAACAAACAACTAGTCAATTACATTATCTTCACACAGTATATCACAGTGGGTGATAAAAGTCAGTAAGCTCAGTTGGTGGTTTGTTTGATAATATGACCGATCACTGTATAAGCTGCGATCTTCTGTAAGGTAGAGGTACCCATCCATCGCTATACGTCATCTATTTTGTAAACTGTCATGAATAGAAAGGTGGCAAACAAGCATACGGCCCACCTGATAGTAAGCGGTCACCTTAGCCTATGGACGCTTGCAACACCAGGGGCATTAATCGCGCATTGCCGACGCTTCAAAAATCTCTTCACACCCTTCTTGAAGAACCCCATGCTGTACTCCTTTGTGAAAACCACGGCGGGGAGTTCATTCCACAATTTGAGAGGGCGCGGGAGAAAACTCCTTTGGAACCGCGCCGTGCGAGACCATTTCGGTTCCAATGTAGCTCTTTAATAGTGTCAATGTATAAGCATATGTCACTAATAACTTCAAGTACTGAACCAACCCTATTTAAGGACAGGCAAAGACTGCCAGTGACCATGTCTGAAACTGTCTTCTTTCAATTATGGTTAGTAAAGTGCGGGTAGCATGAAAATGTTACGACAACGCATTCGAAAACGTAACTCGCGAAATGTCAAAAATTCCATACTACTTTCAGTTCCACTTTTCGCCACCGTCATAATAAGTCGAAGGCGATACGAATACGTTGGCGATACACTAATGTGAAACTCTGTTCTCTCGTCGCTTGGCCCAAGCCCCGCAGCTCTAGGGCCATGGTGATGAATATTCATATAGCGAAGCCTTATTACGTTTGCACAGCGTCACACTTACTTGTTTGCGCCAATTAATTAATCGAGAGGGCGCCTCAGTCGCTCTGTTTATTTTATGATTACCTACCTACAATATTAGCACGCGATGTTAATAAATAAATAATAAATAATGCTTGGACATTATCACACAGCGCCATCTGGCCCCAAACTAAGCAAAACTTGTACTATGGGAACCAGCAGCTGATACAATACTTATACACTTTTTTTTTTTGTAAATACATACTTATAATGCATACTAAACACCCAGACGCACGGCAAACATATTTGTCACATAAATGTTTGCTCCGGCGGGAATCGAACCCACGACCTCAGCGTAGCAGTCAGGTACACTAACCACTAGACCAGAGGTCTCGTCAAATTGAAATATATATTTTGAAAGACTGAAAAAAAAGATAAAAAATGCAAATGTGAATGGAAGAAGAAGCAGTCAGAGTCTTACATCTAGATGAAATTACTAATGGACTCAACGATGGAAAGATAAAGAGTACTCGGAACCAGCGGAAATGAATGAAGAGATTAATGAATGTAGAAGCAAAAGAGGTGTTGGTGGTGGACGTCCCTGTCGAGGCAGATAAAGCGCAGGTGTCGAGGTGATTTGGACGTTTTGAACACTGATTTGCCAAGCAAAGCACAAGATCGATACACTTGGAATATGGGAAGAGAGACCTTTGTCCAGCAGTGGGAAAGTAATGGCAGAATTTTATAAAGCAGATTTGTTTATTGATATGTGTCAGTCTCTGCGAACTAGCTTCGTAAACACATCAAAGTAAATTGAATGCTAAGCACGCTAAGAGGCCGTTCGAGTAAACGCCTTATATTCGATTCCCGTAAAAAAAACTCAATTTGTGTTTTTTTTTATTAAGATCGCTATCCACTATCTTAAAACTATATGAATTCATACGAAACACAATTTAATTGACCTTGCTCTACAATCTATTACCATAATTAAATTCATAAAAAATCAAAGAAATAAATTACCCGAACACAAAATGTCAAACATTCCAAATTTGTATAAATAACGTGTCACAATTCCAATTAATCGGGAATTCTTCGCCGCAGTGTGGCCAGCCAATAAAATATTTTTACCTTATAATTCCGACGGATGAATAATGAATACGATTATTTTGGGACCGAATAATATTTTGGTTAAGGGTAAGCTACACGTTGATAATTGGGTCGATTCAGTTGTACAAAATCACAAAACTAAACGGAATTTGACAGGGCTAAAAGAGTTGCTATCCTTATTTAACAACGCACATGAGAAAGGGTTAGCAATACTTTAGTCATGTCAAATTGATTTTGTACAACAGAATCAACACCAATGTTTTCTTATTTTAAATTTATTTAATCTTATTTTACCATTAGAAGCCGACATTATCCCCGATGAGCATTGGCTACTTTTTACCGCGGCAAAATGCTTCATGCCTATGGGAAAACGGGTAAATAGTACGCTTTATTGCAATGCAGGCGAAGTCGTAGGGAAAAAGCTAGTAGATTATATCTTGGGGCAGGACATTGGCAGACGACGTCGCGGGTAACATATTCACCTGCTCCTGGGCTGAGTACCTACTACTGTATTGTTTGTAAGTATAATTGAATGTAAACAATTAAACGCTCCAGACCTCGATAAAATGTTAAAGGCAAATAATGAATTTCTACAAACGATTTTTATTACAACACTCCTACAATTTGTGTTATCAGACATAATAACTACACCAAGCCGTGGGTAACTGAATTAACACATAAAATTAATTTGATTGTGCGTTCTTCACTAAAGTGGAAATGTGGACTGTGAAAGGAAACTAATGAATTCCACCTTTCTCACAACCATCGAACGGTATTCGGCTCGGTTGGTTTTATTTAACTTGCGAAAGTTGGAAACCTAAATCAACAACCTCTTCGAGCAATTTCAAATAAACTGATCCGGAATTTGGGTACATACTACTTAGTTTAAGAGCGGTGGGTCACACACAAGGGCTGCTCCCATTCGAAATAGAACTACCCGCCTGGGACAGTACCAGAATCGTACAGAATATCGTGTTTCTGCGCTAGTGGATATGCTGTTAGCACAGTGAGTCCTCAACAATAAACCAGGGTTATTATTCTAACCTCGAAATCTTCAAAACTCAGAACAAAATCGCTTCCCGTCGTCTGTGTGCTAAGATCTTTTAAACTATGCAACGGATTTTAATGCAGCTTTCACCATAAGACCAATTGAGTCCTGGGGAAGTTTTAATTCATAATTCATTCAGGTTATGTGTAAACGTGCAAAGCCGGGGCCGGTCGTTAGTATTTATAAAAACAACATCTTTGTACCTACTTTATAATAAAACAGTAGCGCACTAAACTTTTTCCATAAACTACTTTAATTATATTACTAGCTGTCCCGGCAGACGTTGTCCTGTCTTCTATGAATTCATATGTCAAATAAACCATATGAAATAGGACGTGTAAAGAAAAGGTCCCGAAATTAAAAATGTTCCTTTTTTTCCGAATTTCCTTCTCATAAGAACCTTCTTCTGAGTGTAAAAAAAATACAAAAGAAAAACAGTCTGGTCGTTCACGCGTGCTGCCGTGACAAAGAGAAAAAGGGATTCATTTCTATATATAAAGATTAGATCTTCGCCTTAACGGGCCTCCTTTAAACCATTCCTCATTTGAATTTCGCGCCCGACTGACGCCTTATGCCAATCCAAAGCTGTATCACTACAATAAAATCAATCTTATTGCTATGGATTGTATATTAAAATAAAATTGATATGCGTGAAAGTTTAAATTTAACAATTGGTCATTTATTTTACTGGGGACTGTGTACCTCCACCTTACAGAAGACCGCAGTGACATAGCACCACTTTGATTTAGTGTTGTGGTCTCTTTTCACCAAATCACTCCCAGGTAAGTGAGAGTAAAGACGCAACACATCGACATCATTTAAATTAAAAAAACTAAATTAAAAAGATAATACAAGTCTCTAAAGTCTAAACTAAACGTTACAACGGTAATAAAAAAATTAACACCAAGTTCGTATTTCAAATAGCTGATACGCTTCCAACGCATTATTGTTAACGTTCGTCTCAACTTTAACGACAGTTTAAACCCTCAAATTGTTTCTTTACGTCCTCTTTTATTGGATTCAAGTCTTTTTGCAACCAAATTGGGGCAATTTGATTCTAATTTGTTGGTCGACACACATGTGCAAATATGATGGCCGTATTACAAGTTAAGTGATCTAATCTGATATAAGCAGCTGTTTTATTATTTACCATATTAGGAAGTGGTACAATATAAATATTTACAACATCCAAATGTTAGTATAAATTGGTATTTATAATGTTTATTAGCCTGAGCAGGTTTTAGAGAAAAAAAAACGCAATTATGTAAGAACAGCACTGTTACTGAGCTGATTAAGACCGTATACAAACTTTCAACCCCTGTTCCACCCCCTTAAGGATTATATATATATGTCACCGGAAGATAACAAGAACCGCAAATTTATAAATTATTAATAAGGATATTGACACAAAAGATAGCCTATATCCTTCCCGAAGTTTAAATCTATTTCGTTGCCAAATTTCATTACGATCCGTTCAGCCATTTAGTCGTGAAAAGGTAGCAACCAAACGAACAAACAGAGTTACTTTCGCATTTATAATATTAGTATGGATATGAGGTGTCGTTACAGTCGGTCTTGAATGAAGGATGTGCCGGTAGCAGGAACATTGTCGACAACGTTTTCGTATCGCCTACGACTATTTTTGTATTGAAAAATGAACAGCGCCGCGGCGGTGAAAAGTGGAACTAAAAATTAGTATGACAATTTTGACATTTCGCGAGTTACGTTTTCGAATACGTTGTCGACAATGTTCCTGCTACCGGCACTGGATACGTAGTCTGTAGACATCCTTTCTCTGCCATTTCAGTGTTCGGCCAATACATCGTCAATCTGTCATCGTTAAGAATGTACAAAAGAGTTCGACATCACAGGAGACCGAAGAGCTGGCAGCTACCTCGGACAAAGAATTTGTCTAGCTATCCAGAGGGGGAACGCTACCTGTATCTTCGGAACCTTGCCTAAAGGGACTTCTTTTAATAATCTATTTTAATTATTATACTTTATTTTTTAAGATCTTTAATTTTAGGTTTAGTTTTTAATTGAAATATTCTTTTTTTTTTAAATTTCTATGTTTTTGTTATACCTCTTCCCACAGTTCTTTTAATCTGGGCTTTTTTGGAGTAACCGTTTTTATGTGATCCTTTAATGCGATTTAAGTACCTACGAAGGGAAAATTGTGTTATATAAAGCTTTACTGTCATAACAACCGCGTAGCCCTTGGTTACAATTTGATGGGTATCCTTTATTTTAAGCCCTTCAAAATGGCTATTTTAGCACTCATTTGTTAAAATACAAGAAGCTGTTTAGACTACAGTTACCCAAACAAGTAGTCATACAAACATGCATACATATACTCTCCTTTTGAGGCAGTCGGGTAAAAACTAACCTTACTCAGTATAAAATCATCTTGAATTTGGGGCTGAAATCACGTATCTAGATTTTTTTCAATGAAGCCTTTGTCGCCTTTACTCATACAGAACAGGCATAAATATATATATATATATATATCCCTCTCTCACACACACACGCACACAAACACGCGTGCGCGCGCTAGGGTTACTCAAAACCTAAATGAAATTATAAATGAAAACATTTCTCTCAAATCACTTTTAAAAAAGCCGCATCAAAATCCGTTACGTAGTTTTAAAGTTAGACATACGTAGGGGACAGACAGACAGCGGGAAGCGACTTTTTCTAGTGATACTCGAGCAGAGACTTAGTAGTAACTACGAAGGACGAACTACAATGAACTCATTAACAGCAAAGGGCACGTGTAAATTTAAATAAATCTACTGCCCTAAATACATTGTGCGAATTCATTTACGAGAAGTAGAGAAATTTAGAATTATCACTGCAGAAATAGTTCGGACTAAATAGCCGGTAACACTGACATACTAATACACTGGACATCGAGTCTATTACAAAATAAAAACAAATGTGTCCGGAGCTCACTCATATGAACTTTGATACATGTATATAAAACACTCAAGATTCAATCGTCTCAATCTCATTACCGCACGGCTTAATTTTGCATGCAAGAAAATATGGGCAGACGCGTAGCTGAAGTATACAGCACTGTTTCTGTTTATTGTGCACGTGACGTTTATGAAAAGGACAGATTGTTTTGGTTATAGTGATTGTTTAAATAATTTTAAATAAAATACGAATTTCCAGAGCGCAAAAATACTATTATGTCCTTTTTTACACAATAAATTACTAAAAAAAAATATAAATAAAAATAATATGATAGAACATTCAGCTTTTTTCACTTTCTTTGGGTAGTTTTTACAAGTTTCCATCATACAGGCAGCATTGTTGGCGCGACTTTTGCCAGTAGACCAAACGGAGACAAGCGCTATTCGCATATCGTCGCGCGTTTACCAAGTTATTTATCGGACACTTTTAAGGGTAGACTCGAAATCCATGTATTAGTAGATCAGTGACAGGTAATGTTTAAAAAACACTTTAAACAACATATCGTTGCTCAGTAGAGGAATATAACCTGTACGAATGAGAAACGTAATGTGGAATTTTATAGGTGTTTCGAAATATATTCGATAAAATTACAGCAACTCATATGCTATTTCCATTTTTCATCTCATTAGCAAGTTGTTTGAACCAATTACCTGTATTCGATGTGTCACTGCGCATTCATTTAGGATAGTTATGTGGAATTCTTTAGCGTCGCCCACAATGACAGAATTAGTGGGAAGAAACGGATTACCCGATGACATTTGGGTATCTTTTAAAACATAATGAATATTTGTACCATGGCTAATGAGTAAAGTGTATATGTATTTATATTTTCATATATCTATGACTATTTATTCTTCCAGCAGTTCAGTCAGCGTGAAACAATGTTGATAGACAGCTTTTGGGAAATACTGAAAATGCCTTAAAATAATAAAAATATTATATATTCAAACATTCCCACAAGGGTCCCTTTAGAGGTAGGCAGAGTTGTTACAACACCCACTTTTCACCGGAGATATTATTGGTGCCAACCTGACAGATGGTGAGTCCGTCGCCGTCTCTTGGGGACTACGTCATTGATTTCACAGACGTATGCAGATTTCCTCACGATGTTTTACTTCACCGTAAAGCTCGTGGTATGACTAATCACTGCATTTCATTTAGAAAAAAACATGTTTACTAGAAACCATTAAAATAAGACAATGTATTTGTTAGAGTAAGCATACTGTAAGACTTCAGTACTGAATAAACCTTCCGCCGATTCACTGGTGTTTATAAATCATGACATGAAAACATTTTAGAAAAAGAAAGATGTGTAAACATTTTTTTTGTTGATGGCTCGTTTTCGAAGTGGCATATTATAATGACAAGGTGATCTGGATTTTTGTCTCAATTTCAAACGTACAAACAGAGTGAGACAAGTAACTGTAGGTACTGACTAAAAACCACTTTAGTAAGTCAAACACCCGAAACCGAGCGACCGCCTCGCGAAACTAAGTAAAAGGGAAATCCAGTTAGTGTGGCCATAATCTCGACAAATGTTTAGACTGTGACGACGGATTACAAGGATCGGGCATTGCGAATATCTGGCCGCTGGTGGTAGGGTGACCATGAGTTACCTACATTATTTAGAGACTTTCGTTCGGCACATCAAAATTGAAATGTCAAAATAACAGCTTTTTAATTAATGCATAAGACTGTATATTATAATATGTCTGTCTGCTTGTTCCGTATTAACTCCGATACGGGTCGACCGATTTGAGCGGGACTTTCACTGGCAGATAGCTTATGAAAGTAACCTAAGTTACGCCTATAAAATTATTAGGGATCCGCTCTAACAAAAATTAAAGCCATGAAAACATCCTATAGAAAGTAGTAAACCAAATTAACTCGATTCGTACGACGTCGTGTCGTGGGCACAGCTAATATTTTATAATGAGATCATGACGCGCGCGCGTGTTTGTGTGTGTGTGTGTGTGTGTGTGTGTGTGTGTGTTTCTGTAAATGCGGGTCATGTGATAAGCGTTTGTTTATTAAATACTAGCTGACCCGACAGGCGATGTCCTATCTTCGCTATGAATTCATATGACAAATACACCATAACAAACCCAAATAAAAAAGAATTAGCGAAATCGGTCCAGCCGTTAACGCGTGATGCCGTGACCAAGGGAAATAGGGATTCATTTTTATATATAGAGATAGATTCTTTCCCTTACATTCAATTTAAAACATCTTATGTAACTTATGTGTCGCTTTTCATTAGTGAGCCCATATTAAAAATAGGTTTAGTAGTCTCGGAGACTTACTAACTGTTAAATACAAACAAAAAAACTCTTGAAAGTATAAGTATAGAAAAAATATTACATATTAATTCACAAAATTCAAAAATGTCTCATAAATATGAAATTTTATGGTTATCTCAGTGTGGAAAGAAAGCCATCGGATACCTTGTACCAAGGTCCCTGGGGAGCGGGGAGTTCTCAACTATATTCTGTATCGGACTATGCGAACCCTTCCACTCTTTTTATCAGCTACCTACTAAATTATTGCCCTTTCTGTGGACTTACTTTGTAAAGGGACCCACCCATCTAGAAATGTCGGTCTTATTTATATGACGATTCAGCTAAGATAAAGGATGTATGCAAAATAACAATAAGTGTGGAAATATTAAGTTATACAATTTGGTTAATACAACAAATTATATTTGGTACTAAAAAGTTTTAACACCAAACCAATCTCAATTCTATATAATTTATGTTCTGAATTTGAAATATAATTTAAATATCAAAAATACCATCAACTGCACTAACCCTTAGACCCTATTGGGAAGGCATGAAGATATATTTTTACTTAACAAATTATTGCCATAAAATTCAAGGTATTTTTATCAAATAGTCTACACTCACAGTGAATGTTGCCAACAAAGAATACGTCCGGCAAATAAGTCACAAGTGACACCTAACAATTTCCCGTCTTTTGCACAGAACCGGCGGTAATGAACTAGCATTCAGTCGAGTCTGAATAGCAGCACCTCGGTGTGCGTCGGGGGACGATATATTGTAAAGTATAGGGAATTCCATACATGTAGGGAAGTCTTACATCAATAGTGACTCACTTAAATTTAAATCACTACAATGCCAGATATTCTGTCGTCAGGCAGTAGTTTTTCTATGGACATTATCATAAGAGCCGTTGTGGCCTTGTGGTATGAAGATTTGCCTCCTATTCCAGGGCGACAAGTTCAAATTCCACCGGTCTGTACCAATGAGTTTTTCTAACTTAAGTTATGATTAATAATCACACCATGAGCTTTAAGCGGTGAAAGAAAAATCTTAGAGAAACCGTAATATACGTAACCATACGTCTGAGAAAAAATTTAAACACGTATGTAGTGCCTAAGAGACGGCGACGGACTCACGTTGGCACTGAATTATCTTCGGTGGAAAGTGGGTGCAGTGCCCACGTCTTCGAGAACCCTTGTGGGAAGATGTGAGGATTTATAATTATTTTATTAAGACGCCTTATGTGTATTATTGAAGCAAGAAATCTGAGAACATAATTTAGTTGTGAAACAAGGAATGTATATTTTCCCAATTTCCCTGTATAATATCGAGTATGCCTCTCTATAAGTACAAACGGTGTGAAATGAAACAAATTGAATTTTCCCTAACGAGTCCCCATTTTTCACGGCCCCAAATCTTCGGCCGATTGTTTCGTAGCTACGGTTTATTTTGATAATGAAACTTTACATTGTGAATGATATAAGGAGATAATATACTCTTTTTAAGTATTAGATTGGCAGCGGTTCTTGGTCCAGAATAAAAATAAGTATAAGCTGGTCTAGTAGTAATGGTGCTAGCACAGTGAGTCCCCATCAACAACATGGTTGGCAACCCGTTAGTTATATCCCTGGCATTGCTAGCGGCTATAGGCTACGATGACTGCTGACCATCAGGTGGGCCGTACGCTTGTGTGCCACCTTAGTGGCATAAAAAAAAAACAAAAAAAAGTAACGTTAAATATTAGGTCCTTACATATGAAATTGGCGTTTTTCGTACTGGCCACTTTAATCACGAATTTCTCCTCTTTGGTAAGGAATTCCAAATTCAAATTTGTACAGCTATAGACTCATGTATTTGTGCTTCGATGATCGTCATTCATTTGTTTTTTTTCTTCTGTTTTTTTCTGTTTGCGTCACTCATTTTACAAAATGGAAAACCTTAAATATCGCATTATTTACGAGTACGAGTTCCGCCGTGGCACTAGTGCTGCGGAAACAACTCGAAGGGTGAATGATGTGTATGGCGGTCGTGTTGCAAAAGAAAACACAGTTCGTTTTTGGTTCCAACGTTTTCGTTCTGGAAATTTCGACCTGCAGAACAAGCCCCGTGGACGGCCTGAGACTCAAGTTGATAATGAAGAGTTGAAGGCTATTGTGGAAGCGGATCCATCGCAAACCACGTCCGAGTTAGCTGCAGGCTGCAATGTTAGTGATAAAACTGTTTTAATTCACTTGAAGCAAATTGGGAAGATTAAAAAGCTTGAAAGGTGGGTACCTCACGAATTGACTGAAACAAACCGGCAAACGCGCGTCGACTGCTGCGTTACATTACTAAACCGGCACAATAATGAAGGTATTTTAAACCGAATCATTACCTGTGATGAAAAATGGGTTCTTTACGATAATCGGAAGCGCTCAGCGCAATGGTTAGATCCTGGCCAGCCAGCCAAATCCTGCCCCAAGCGAAAATTAACCCCAAAAAAGTTACTTGTAAGCGTTTGGTGGACTAGTGCCGGTATTGTTCATTACAGTTTTTTCAAATCTGGCCAGACTATTACGGCTGATGTCTATTGTCAGGAATTGCAAACCATGATGGAAAAGCTAGCGGCTAAACAACCTAGGCTGGTCAATCGCTCCACGCCACTGCTGCTTCACGACAACGCTAGACCACACACTGCGCTACAGACGGCTACTAAATTAGAAGAGCTTCAATTGGAAAGTCTAAGACATCCTCCGTACTCCCCGGACCTTGCTCCAACAGATTACAATTTTTTTCGAAATTTGGATAACTTCTTGCAAGGGAAAAAAATCAACTCCGATGGGGCAGTCCAAATCGCCTTCAAAGATTTTATTGATTCCCGTCCGACTGGTTTTTTTAGTAAAGGGATCAATGAACTACCTATGAGATGGCAAAAGTGCATAGAAAATAATGGTTCATACTTTGATTAATTAAATATATTATATTAAAAAATATTCGACTTTTTGTTCCTCCCATACAAAACGCCAATTTCATATGTAAGGACCTAATATATATACTGTTTTGGGAACACCTCGGCGGGGATTTAATTCCACAATCTGATCGTGCGCAGGAGAAAACACTTTTAGTATGGCAAGATGCTAATAACATATCTCTAATTTCTTTACTAATAGCACAGCGTGTCCTCAAGGAGCTCTGTTAACTTTACTCACATAGGAAAATCATTATTGCCAATGCCATTGGTTGTGATGATATTGGACGTGCTATGCTCCTGCTCGTATTAAAACACATTCTCCCCGTGCTTACCCATATAATTAATTTCTCCTTTTCCTCTGGTCAGTTTCCTGATATATGGCGTAAAGCACACGTCCTTCCGCTTCCTAAAATCCTTAACCCTGCTCTCTGTAATCACTTCCGTCCTATTTCAATCTTGCCATTTCTTTCAAAAGTTGTAGAATCTGTTGCTCATAAGCAGGTAACAGATTTTCTTACAACTGCTAATCTTTTTAATCCTCTTCAGTCTGGCTTCAGGGTGGGGCATAGCACAACAACTGCGTTACTGAAAGTCACTGAGGATTTGAGAACGAGCATGGCTAACTCTCATGTTCTTCAGTAACTTCAGTAACGCATTTAACGCCGTCGACCATGACTTACTTCTTGCCACGTTACGTCAGCTGAACTTCTCCACTGACGCGACTAGTTGGTTCTCCTCCTACCTGAAGGGGCGCAGTCAGGCAATTCGATCCGGTCAGACTCTCTCTGACTGGTGTGAGTTGCAAACTGGTGTCCCTCAGGGAGGGATTCTATCCCCGCTTCTATTTTCCTTATTCATTGACCGACTTTCTCCTTATCTTCTCTGTTCCTATCATTTCTATGCTGATGACCTGCAACTTTACTGTCATTCCACTCCTGAAGACTTGGTTAAAGCTCTGGTGTCTGCCAATAAAGACCTACAAGAACTCCTGTTGTGGTCAAATCGTTTTGGTATAAAAGTTAATCCAAACAAATGCCAATCGATTTTAATTGGAAATACGCGACAGCTCAGTAAAGTTGACATCAGCAGCCTCATTCCTATCTCCTTCAATAACTGTGTGATCCCACTAACACCTACGGTCAAAGATCTGGGTATTCTTATTGATGAGAATCTCACTTGGTCTGCTCAGGTTCATGAGGTGTCACGCAAATTCTATGCTGCACTTCATTCAATTCTACGCCTTAAGAACTTCCTACCTCATAGCACCAAAATAACCATTGTTAACTGCCTTCTACTACCAATAATTGATTACGCCGACATCTGCTACCTTGATCTATCGGAGGAGTTGCTAAACAAATTAGACCGGTTACTAAATACATGTATTCGCGTCATATATGGTCTACGCAAGTACTCAATCATGTATCTGAGTATCGGGCTAAGCTTGGATGGCTAAGAATCCGTGACAAGAGGAATGCCAGAATATTAAATCTATTATTTTCTATCATAAATGATCCTAATTCTCCCTTATACCTTAAAAACTGTGTGCCTTTGATCCGATGCTCACGACCGGCCACTCAGGTCTAAGGATTCTCTTCTTCTCCGCACTCCTATCCACTCCACTTCTCGTGAGCATTACTCTTTCGGAACTAGGGCAGTGAGTCTATGGAATCAGCTTCCGATAACAATCAGAAAAGCTCCTTCCAAGGATATCTTCAAACGCCTGGTCAGGGAACACTACCTGGAAGTCTCCTTGCATAGGTAAAGGATATTCGTCACATTTCCGGCATTTATGGTTATAGTTATTTATATACTACTATATTCATCTCTTATTTATATATTAGGTATATTTATTTGCTATATATTATATTATTTTATATTATATTTATTTGTATGAATTTTATATGTATTTTGTATGTATTTTATTCGTTGTTGACATGATCACACCCAATTCATATTACAGTTTATGATATGCACACCTGCTCCTATGTTTCTCCTGCCAGCTGTGGTAGACTGGTAGAAAATGCTTTAGCATTAAGTCCACCATTGTACTTTAATTGTGCATTAAGTTTTTAAATAAATAAATTATTAGTCTGCCAAAGGTACCTGTCAACTAAAATCTCACTCGCGCTCATAATTTGATCGTAATTTTTTACCCTATATCTCTTGAAAGAAACTGTTTATACGATTGATCACAGGTTATTGGTAATGGTAGGTACTTAATTGTGTATGGAATAAATTTTTCAATGAAATAGCACAAATCGTTCAATAAGCACAGCTATTAAAATAAAATACGTTTAAAACACATGATATAACAATTTAAAAAGACGAAATCGGAGGAAACATTGGCCAGAAAGCAGGAATGTTTTTTCCCTCAAACAGAATCGACCCCCTCAATCATTCTGTACGCGATTATCACTAGACGCGAAACGTTCAACGAAGGAAATATAATAATGAAGTAATTCTGTTTTTCCTCCTTCTAATTGGGCGATTTCCTTGTTGTTTTCAAAGGCGATTAGAATCCTACTTTAACTGTAATAAATACGGATGTTTTGATTTCACTTTGCTTCTTTTTTCTTTCCCTTAGGCGACACGAAAGCGTACGGCCCACCTGATGGTAAGCAATCACCATAGCCTAGAGGCACACACACACGCGTGTAAAATACAATCTTAATTAAAGCGGATTTACTTTATGTCACGTACACACCAAACTAATGTCGGTGGAAAGTGGGTGTTGTATTGTAACAGCTCAGCCTACCTCTTCGGGGACCCTTGTGGGAAGGCGAGGACAGATCATCTGTTTTGTGAAAATCTAGATGGTCTCGATAAAAAATTAAAATAAAAAAAATATTTCACACTGATCTATATAGACATACAATACCTACCTAGATAGATACGAGTATTCTAAATGAATGATATTTTATATTAATGTATTTTACTATAAAATCTATTCGTTGACTAAAAGTAATATAATTATCTACTCGGCTAGGAGCTACATATAAAATACAAAACGTAATTTATACCTAATATTGTATACGTTGTAAGTTCAACACAAATAACAATACACACGTGTCTCAATTAGTCACGAGAACCCTAACGTGACTATTCACAAGTCAACACTATCAACATAGCTTAAAACTTATAACAAACAAATACAAACAAACTCACAAGCGTGTATATTTAAGTTAAGTGGTCTCGCCCACATTATAATCAAGGTAAGCCCACAACTCAAGGGATTTTGAACTTAATCTACTTGTATACAGCAGTAACAACAGACGCACGAGAGATTAGGCCAATTATACATTTCGTGTAGAGAAGGAAAATTAAAAAAAATATCCTACAAACACTTCGCTGGTTTATAATTTATAAATATTTTTTCTCCTAGCGTACGGCCCACCTGATGGTAAGCAGTCAGCGTAGGCTATAGCCGCTAGCAATACCAGTGGTATCGCTAACCCTGTAGTTAATGAGGACTCCCTGTGCTAGCAGCATTACTACTAGCGCAGCGTATCCTCGAGGAGCACTGGCAACCCTACTTACCGCAGAAACACAACACTACATCAAAGTATTGTTATTTGACTGTGGTCTACTGTAAGTTATGAAATGTTTTATTATTATCCGATTAATTCACAGAAGACAGAAGCAGATTCTAATTCGATATTTTTTTATTAATCTTATTAAAACCATTATTATAATATTATTAGTAATAATGCACTTATGAAGGTCTAAATTAGCACCGGTTCGGAAAAAAGACACCTGAGAAGAAACGGCAAGAAACTCAGTGCTCTGTACTCTGTCTTTTTTTTTATCTAAACTAATATTGTATATAGATATATGTGGTTGTGTATGTAGAAGGAACTACTGAATCGATTCATTCACGGACCAAGTAACGGGTAAAATATACTTGTAAATAAAACCGCACATCATACTGTTCTTTCCATTAACTCTAATTTGACGTTACGCCATTACTAGTCAAACCACACAAACTAATCAAGTATCAGTTCGTTACAATGCAAGGAAATCAAGTATTGATTACAAACTAAACGAATGGAAATTATGAAGTCCACAGAATTTTTTGGTTGGCGCGAAAACAATGTAGCCAATCATAAGGTAACAAATTTGTCCAAATAAATGAGCTCTGCTGATTGGCCGATTCTATATAAATCCGAGCTTAAGACGATTCCATATTTGAATTTCAAATCTGTTATAAGCAACCAGTCAGGCGGCTCCAATTTTAAACAGAAGTGAGTGTCCGTTGAGAACAAAGACTAACAAAATCCATACAAATACTATTCTGACAACAAAATAGTATCTATACGCCACCAAAACACATAGTCATGTAATACGACCCTTGAAGGATTCCCTCTATCCATTTCGGTCGGGTTATGTGGATGCATGTCTACTTGGGTCTGGGAAACGCGCAGATAACGTGAACTTTAGGGTCTAACTGAGGTCTTGCTTATAGATTGCGATTCGACAAATCACGATATTTTTGTATACTAAATCAGTGGCAAATATCAGCGGTATGTTATGAAATCTTGAAATTAAGTGTATACTAGAGCTAGCCAACCTTCTTGATGAGACTCACCGAGTCAAAATGTTGGTAGTCGTTATTAAATTCAAGGAACAAGGTATGTACACATACGTACTTGTGCACTAGTGGCGCAGTTTTGATTCTCTCTCTCATAAACTCTCTGAAAATATACAAGCCACTTACTAGGATTACATTTCGTATCCCAATCAAAAATGTGTGGACAATATAATCTTTGACCCTCTTTCTTCTTAAGACCGGAGCATCCAGAAACAATGTTGTTAATTTCGTCATTGAACCATTGTATCACGGCACCATGTTGTTATGAATAATTATTGTTTCTTTTTCTCTCTTTCTTTCTAGTTAATTCTTCAACCAAAATTGTAGCGAAAATATTCTAGTACGAGTGAGAACGCAATATTTGTTTAGTATAGGATGTGTACGATAAATCGTGTTGCGATCGTGTCGTGCCCTATAAAAGTAGCTGTTATCGCACGACTCCACTATGATGATAAGGGCTTCATCTCGCATCCCCCTGACTGCTCATAAACCGCTTACTCTTATTACGCCTACGCTTATTTTATCTATGTTACGTTATATTTTCATGTTACTTTCGTACTATGAATCTCGACCCTCTGAAAACATCATATATATAATAAAATATATTAGCTTTTTCCCGCCAGCCATCCGCGTAGAAATAGGGTAACGCATCTGCGCGGTTACATATCATTGCACCAAGCCGCATACGGGGTAGGCAGAGAATATAGAGCGCCATTTCAATCTTAGCTTGACCTTGACTACATAAAGCATGTTTAATTAATTGATTGCTAATATAGATATATTGATAGCTACCATCAGTCACACGCTTATCTGTCAAATTCGTATAAAAAAACGTTTCATAAATTAAATCAAAGAGAAACGTCATATATAAAAAGATAAATAAAAGAGAGTCCTCCACTCAAACGTAATACGGATTGGCGGATTTCTAATACCCGTTTGATAGTCTGTTAATACTCAAACAAACACCGCAAGGAATTTCATACCCTACAGCGCTACGTACGAAATCCACTTTTACACTATCGACCTACATGAAGAGAACTCCCAGGTGAAAAGGTACAATTGAGGAAAGTATAGTAAATGTGGGGACTTGTTTGGTTTTTGCTGATAAAGTCGAAAAGTCAATCCAAAAGTGATTCTCACGAGGCGTGGCTAAATCCCTTGTCGGGACAAGATTTGTGGAAACGTAGGCTTCTTTTCTGTCTATATCTAGATGACGTGATAGTAACCGGTTAATTGAAATCGGGGCAAGGAAGTTCTACAAATCTTATAGAGTATTCCTATAATATTGTTTATTAATAATTGGGTGATGAGACGACCAATTCATTCGCCTGATGGTATACTTCACGCCTGCCATTGCAACAGATGCTGTTTGGGTGTAAGATTATATATACTGAAACTTCTTTCAAATATTGAAGTTCACTCAAAATGCATGTGGGAAAGTACATAAATATAACGTGATAGGTTACTGCACGTATTTTTACTCAAGTGGTTCCTGGTAAGTTAATACATAATGTTTCTACTTACCTTTACACACTTCTAAGAATATCTTAATTACATCTGGAATACTTGTATTTATTACCTGAAAAGAAAAAATAAAATATTTAGTATAAACTACAGAAAATAAACGCGTAGGATTTAAAGATAGCACTATCGAAATTTCCACAACAAATATCTACTAGTGCCGGTAGCAGGAACATTGTCGACAACGTAGTCGGAAACGTGAAATGTCAAAATTGTCAAACTAATTTTTAGTTCCACTTTTCACCGCCGCAGCGCTGTTCATTTTTCAATACAAAAATAGTCGAAGGCGATACGAAAACGTTGTCGAAAAAGTTCATGCTACCGGCACTGTAAGAGCAATCGAGGTGTCAAATAAATTATACTAGCATAACTGAAGCGTCATTAAAAGAGATAACAACATTATTATCCTCACATGTATGTACAAGTACATATGTATGTGAGTACTATACACGCATGTCCGAAAGTGAACTAGACGGGAAGTTCGGACCCCTGTCAGGTCAAATCGAATCCATTCCCAAAACTTGTACGCAGACCCTTTCCAACGGACCTAGAGAGGTTCGGTGAAAAATTAGCTCCCTTTGTTTATGAATGTGAAATTGGAATGTAGCTGTCAGGATTGACGTGAGCACAGATAACGTAAGAATACCATAAGGTAAGAATCAAACATCGGCTTCTAATAAAATAATATCAGTTGTTTTTTTTATTTATAATAACACACATATCTTCAAGCCTTCCCACAAGTGTCCCCGAAGAAGTAGGCAGAGGTGACCGAAGATAATTTGGTACCAACGAAGCAGATGGTGAGTCCGTTGCCGTCACTTAGACAGTTAAGTTAAGGTTAAGGTGAGAGTGATCTCACGATTAAAGATAATTGTTATATCTCTCTATTTCAATTCCTTCATGAACAAGTGAAGTGTGTTCGTAAAGTCAGATAATACCATACGTTATTATCGTAAAAATAAAGTTACATAGAATAAGTTATCGTTATCAATCAATTATCTAATCAAAGCAATTAGTCGTAAGGTATAAATTTGCTTATTTTGATTAGACTAGAGGTCTGTTCAAACATACATTTAATTGGGAAGGCAGTGCGTACACTTCGCAACGGTTACTCTGCAGCAACGAGAAGGACTCTCGAATGCCCCCCGCTCTTGATTAAAGAGCGCATGGCGATAAAGATACTAGATGAGGCACAAATCGTTTTGCACAAAAGTTAGTAATAAAAAAATACTTTAAACTTATGATCAGTTTTTATTTTAAAATATTTAAATTAATCGCAACATTATAATATGTTAAAAATATACATATACATATTACGCTCAGTTCTTACGGAGAAGTCGGAGAGTATAAACGCCATTTCACCCTTGAATAGCACAGCACACCTCTTAACAAATCCTATGATAGACTAAAGACTGTCTTATTTTATTTTACTTCTAGCCAATACTGTCCCAATGCTGGGCAACACCCGAGCAATATGGACCCAGTCCCTCCGAAAGGCATCCAGGTCGTCACGCCACCTAACACTATCATACAATAGTAAATTTGGGGCGCATCAAATCTATAAAATGAGTCGGAGATGACTGAAGATAAAACAATACAAAGATCTAAATAACAAGCTTTTATTATAAGCTGTTGTAATCGTAAAAAGATTAAAATTAAAACTTTTATTAGTGTTCGTTTCATAGGGGTGTGAGTGACTGATGTGTATCGATTGTAGGCCGCCAGTATCATACACAAACACAGATGTCATAAAAACGGCGCGATATTTGAAAATTACATTCGTCTTTTGATTTATTAATTAAGCTGATTGTAAAACGAGCAACTATAGAAGAGTTTCTCTACAGGACATATTTAGTTTTATTTGTTTTATTAACAGACATCCTAGTGACTCGTATGTAAAGCATGTGACGCATTTTTGTAAATGAATGTAGAAAAAAAATTGAATTCAGATTTTTTGTGCCATATCTTTTTTTGTACAGAAAACAGTCAGTACGTTACGAAGGCTTCGGTTTGCATGACTAGTTTCACAAAGGACTTGATTGGTACGCCCTTAGATGAAGTATCCGCGCCGGTGGTATTTCATGCGTACTTTCGTTTGAACACTTCGAACCGACACGACACGACCGTAAGTACATAATATAAATCGTCTCTTTTTGTTCGTACATTGGTATATTTACAACTTGAGAACATACATACATAAATAATATCAAAGCGAGTACTTTATTGGGAGCGCGATTTCAATCTTAACTTGCACACCTCTAACGTAAGTGCCGCCTTATAGCATCATTAGTGGGACGAATTGGGAACTCCCGTGTGTTTTCCCATGAAATCGGAGCCACCCGGCTGGGAACTGTACCTCTCCCTTACAGAAGACCGCAGTCAAATAGCACTACTTTGATGTAGTGTTGTGTTTCTGCGGTAAGTAAGGTTGCCAGTGCTCCACGAGGATAAGCTGCGCTAGTATTAATGCTGCTGGCAGTGAGTTCTCATCAACAGCATGGTTAGCAAAGCGTTAGTGATACCACTGGTATTGTTAGCGGCTATAGGCTACGGTGACTGCTTACCATCAGGTGGGCCGTATGCTTGCGTGCCTCCTTTCCATACTTAAGCCCCTTAGCCTGTATGTAATACTTAAAAATACTTATAACTAAAATCGTGAACACCCTTATTCATTGCAATTCGTACTTCCCGATCAAAGAGGACGGCGCGGTTGCCGTAGCGTAGGTACCTTACGGCCAGGTCATGTCTTCAGTGTTAGCGGGGCGCGGCGCGGCGAGCGGGACGGCGTCAGTGAGCGGGACGACGTCAGTGAGCGGTGCGTGTTGCGCGCCAAGCGGTTAGTTTAGTATAGGTCGCGGCACGAAACTCTAGCGCTGACCGTTATTGCGCAGAAGTAAAAAATAAGGTGTCTTGGCGGGGTACAGGGGTGAAGGGCGAGCGTGCGTTGCGCCGATTGGCTCTCCAGTCGTACTCCGTCCCCCGTGCCGATACGACGCTCCGCGCACTTCCAGTGTACAGTCGCGTTCTGAATTGTTTTGTTGTCATCGTTAATTTTTGTTGTTGTTTTTTGTTAAGTTTGTTTTGTTGATTTGTTTGTTGTGTTTGTTAGTTTATTCACTGTTTGATTAAGTTTGAACAGTTTTTAAACAGTGAAAATGCCGAGGCCGAGAAGGAATACTGTTTTGAAAAGACAGGCACGGAAAATGGTGTTTGACGTGCATTGTTTTCTGAAAAGGGAATCGAATGATTTCATTAATTCCCTGAAACAAATTCAAAGTGAAATTGGCGAAGCTGCGAGTATTTTACTCGATTCTGACCGCAGCACTGTAGATATAAGTGAAATAAAACAAACTGCAGAAGTTATTCAGGCGGGAAATATAAAATTAAATAGTATAATTAGTGACTTACAGAAAATTCAGAAAAGGACAGCTGAATCTACAAAGACGTCCATAGCAACGGTAAGGAAAATCTCCACTGAAGCCAATAATTCCGACTTATTATCAGTATTTAGAACACCAGGCAAAAAACGCTCCAGATCAAAACCGGTCACAGATATTGATAACTTTGATCAAGGATTAATAAAGAGGTGCATACATAACTTTCATAGGACAAATAATGAACTTCCCACCGTCGGAAAGTTGAGAAAGAAGCTAGAGGAAGATATAAATTTCAAAGGCTCAGAACGAAGTCTTCGACGAATAATTAAGAGTTTAGGGTTTCGGTGGAAAAATACTGAAAACAATCGAAAAGTACTGATTGAAAGTTCAAATATACGTTTACTACGTATCGAATACTTACGCAAAATAAAACAATATCGCCAAGAGGGAAGGCCCATCGTATATACAGATGAATCTTACGTAGATTCATCGCACTCTGCTCCAAAAGCCTGGACCGATGGTACTACAAAAGGTCTCAAAAAACCTATCTCCAAAGGACAGCGGGTGGTCATTGTCCACGCAGGATCAGAGGCTGGGTTCATACCGAACGCACTGTTAACTTTTAAAGCTGGTGCGAAATCAGGCGACTACCACGACAATATGAACTACGACAACTACGAAAAATGGCTGAGGACACAGTTATTGCCGAACTTACCGCCTAATTCTGTCGTGGTAGTCGACAACGCATCATACCATAATAAACAATGGGACCTTGCACCCACTTCTAATTCCAAAAAAGCTGACATGCAGGGTTGGCTTACTGAAAAGGGCATACAATATGAGGAAACTCTACTAAAACCTCAACTATACAATTTAATACGGGCTAACAAAGATAGATTTAAAACATTTTCAATTGACAGGATACTAGCAGAGCAAGGACATCAAGTGCTAAGACTGCCACCATACCACCCAGATCTAAATCCAATCGAAATGGCATGGTCTGACATAAAGCAATATGTAGGCAGTAAAAATGTGAAGTGGAGTGTTGCTAAATGTATAGAACTAATTCAAGAAAAAGTTTTGCTGATGGGTGCTTGGGATTGGGGAAAGTTATGCCAAAAGGTAAAGGACATAGAAGAGCAATATGTCAAGAGTGACCATGTCGTGGATTTGGTTACAGAAGAATTCATCATTCGCGTTGATGGTGACAGTTCAGAGGATAGCCTTGGTGAGTCTGATGACGATGACGCTGTTAGTGCCGACGACCGAAGCAGCCCTGAGCCGGGGCCCTCAGTAAGCAAAAGGCCCTGTTGGGATACTATTGAAGGTGTAAGACCATTGTCTGATTCGGACTAGATATCGGAAAGGAGAATGCGGTGTCTGATGTCCACACCCTGCCGAACTCGCAGGTTTCTTCTATCCTGAGAAGAAACTTCAGTAGGTTCTTATGTAATTCGGACTTAATATAATTTTTTTTATTATTTGGTATTTAATATAAAAATTTACAAATCCGATAGTGTATTTATTTTTCTACTCCCCATAAACTTGTTAAAAATTATATTGTAGGTAACATGAAGTAATATTTGCGTGCGTGACAGTACCCATACGCAGTTAAGTTCCACATTTTGTTCACCGCTAGACTTACTATTTGACTTTACATTAAAACATTATTTTGCTGTTTTTAACTAAGCAATTAAATTACTAATTTGTATTGCGTGCGCGATGGTACCCATGCGCAGCTATCCCCTCCACGTTTCGCTCAGCGCTAGAGTTTCGTGCCGCGACCTGTATTTAGCTACGCCCCTACGCCGCTGTCAGCGCCGCGCCGTTTCGTGGCGGGCGTCGCAATCATTCATTGTACTTTTGTTCCTACCACTCCCCACACCGCGCGACGCTGTGGCGAATCGCTCGGATATAACCGCGCGTATTGTCGCTATGCGCGGCGTCTCGTGGCGTGCTTCAAACATTTATACTTTTGATTTCACCCGCTCGCCGCCGCACGCTTAGCTGCCGCTCAAAGGTCGTGAATCAGCCGTTACAGTTTCAATGCAGTACCTATACAATGAGCGCATAACAAAACCACCACGCTGTAACGTCTCATGTCGTCACTAATTGCCGACAGAATTCAACAGCCCTCTAATTAACAAGCTGGTATAGGCAGATCGAGCTTGATATGGGATAGCGTTTGTTCGGGCGTGTTCGCCATGCAAATTGGACTCTTGCAATAAGTAACATAACTATAGACAAGACATGAAATAATATGGAGATTCAGGAGACGAGTTTATTCAAAATACATCGTTTTGAGCTGTAAGTTTACGTCGTACGTGATTATTTTTTTTAGTTATAATTATTTTGTATATATTTATCATAAACAAAATAAAACAATAATAATCTAAAAATAACACAATAATTTATGTAATGAGAAAGCTTCGACGAAATTGCCCCGAAAGACAAGCTCGCTCTATTCTCATCATGGACTAAGACTGTATGTTTTTTTTTTATACCAATAAGGTGGCAAACAAGCATACGGCCCACCTGATGGTAAGCGGTTACCGTAGCCTATGGACGCTTGCAAAACCAGGGTTGTCACTCGCGCGCTGCCGACCCTGAATGTATGTAATTATAAAAAGTATTAGTTCTATGTATAGTTTTCAATGTGTGTGTCTATGTGTGTGTGTGCGTGTGTTGGTTCGTCCTACTCTTATTGGAAGGGGAATCTGTCTAATTGGGCTACAATCTGTTCCTATTGTATAGCATATTGTCATGTGTAATTGGAAAGCACTGCTCATATAGCAATACCTCAATATATACAACTCAGACCAGAAATTGGATCTTATTAATTAGATAATATAATGTTACAGTACTTAAAATCGATTCAGATCTAGCCTATCCATTACAATGGATATAAATTTATCTGGGTCGATATCATAAACCTTAATATCATAGAAAATTACTTAAATGCAGTGATTAGTAAAAATCGTGAGGAAACCTGCATACGTCTGAAAATTCATTCAAGCACGTATGTAGTAGTAAGAGACGGCGACGGACTCACCACCAGTCACGTTGGCAACAAACTGTCTTCGGTGGAAAGTGGGTGTTGTAACACCGCTGTCTACCTCTTCGGGGACCCTTATGGGAAGTCGTAAAGATATATTATTATTATATTTTGTAAGTGTTTGTATTTGTGACATGAGAATAGATTAAGATTATCTATAAACAACCGATTCACTCGATGACCTAAGATTCGGTGGGACAACTGGCAGCATTGTTCACATTTCATGATAAATAATTGTCAATTTACTGCACAGAAATCTAGCCTAACAAAATTTATATTTTGAATTTAAAATGTGTTTCTTGTCGGCTGAATCACTGATCAAAAATAGGTCTTGAATAAATGATAAATAGTCCGGTAATTTGTAAAGCCAACAGTCGGTTCTCATCTTACAAATGCAATGAAACAACCGAACTATTCACTAAATAATACATTGATCCCGCGAAATAGAATCCTAGCTCGTGTTCTGGGAATGAAAACACACCATGTGTTGCTCATAATATCTAAATACCAAAAACAGATTTAGCGCATCGACATAAGATCTAAAATATTATACGACTGTGATGTATTGTATATCTGTTTTTTTTATACCATTACCGCTTTTTTTAATGCTGCTACGTCTGTGAGCCTTCATCACAACAGGGTTGGCAACGCGTTGGTGATACCTCCGGTATTGCTAACGGCTATAGGCTGACTGCTTACCATCAGGTGGGTCGTACGCTTGTGTGTCACCTTAGTATAAAAATAGAAAGTGACGAGTTTCTTGCCGGTTGGTAATAAAGTAGACATTCATAAGGGCCTAAGCTAAATAAATGATTTAGATTTTAATCGGTCACCATGAAAGTTAACACATCTAAGTAATTTCAATGGAGAAAGTTTTTACGCTCCTTTTTACTTTAGGGGCGTGATGGACGAAATCGCGGGCGAACCCTAGTTTACTGTATTTTGTGTATGTATGTATGTATTCTGTGCAATGACTTCTAAACGAGTTGTGTATTGAACGAGTCACTTCACCTCGTGTTATTTACAACCTCCGCGTGGTTCTCCTAACAGTTTAGAAAACATTAATCCGTCCAAAATGCGCACTGCTTGCCAAGTGCCACGACATCGTAAGTCGTTGCATTGTATTTAAAAAGTTTTATATGAATTTAAATAATACTGTGAACTGCATTCATTCGATTATAGTGCCATAATGATGTCGATTCTGTTGTTCTAAATTACTAAACTTAACTAATTTGACAGGTCTAAAAGTATTGCTATTACTTTCTCATGTGCGGGGTTAAATAAGGATGGCAATATTTTTAGACCTGTCAAATTAGTTAAGTTTAGTTATTTTGAACAACAGAATTGGCACCAATATCTAATACATAAAATTCTCGTTGACACAGTGTTTGTCTGCAAACTCCTTCGAAACGGCTTGACCGAATCTTATGAAAAAAATTTGTTCATATTTTATAGGTCTCAGACCTATCGATCGGTCGAAAACTATTTTTAACTATTGAAAGAAGGAAGTCTGTCCAGGCAGCTAGTTACATTAAAAAAAAAAGCTTTGCCTATGTGTAACTGTTACTTCAAGAGATTATGTAAACAATTATATAATCGTTAAAACTTTAATTTGAAATAAGCAGTAAAATAAACGAGCAGGTACATACGGCACCTCGCGTCGCCATCCTTTCAAATCACAATCGCATATCTCGCTACGATTCTGTGGTGACACATCTCTTTCACCTCTATAACCTAACCTCTTGATATTAAAAATAGCGCGACATTGCCGCAATAAAAGGCCAATCAACTCATTAACCACCGTGATCGTGAATTAGTGTCATGTTTACAACCAAAATAGCAACTAATGCGCTTTGAAGTCGATTCAAATGTGCACTTTAAGAAAAATATGCAGAAATATTGCAAGTGATGTCAAATAAACAGATTGTAAGCTTATCGAGTGACGCATTTTGTAAATTATATTGCGTATGTTTTTTTTTCTTTTGTCCACTGCTACCTATCTTAATGGATTTAACTTAAAAAAATATGGATTTTCATATAAACTTTCATCCCCTATTAATCAAAATCCTTTCTTGGCGGATGCCTACGTCATAACATCTACCTGCATGCCAAATTTCAGCCCGATCCGTCCACTGGTTTGGGCTGTGCGTTGATAGATCACTATGTCAGTGAGTCACCTTTGAGTTATATATATTTAGATACATATTTGCTTTTGCCTACGACTTCGTCCACATTGAACTTAGAATACCAGAGGAAACTAACATTTTTCCGGGATAAAAGTATCCTGTATAGATTAACAAATCTTGGTTATAAACTATCTGTGTTACAAATTTCATCCAAATCCGTTGAGTAGTTTTTGCGTGTAAGAGTAACAATCATCCATCTATACTCACAAACTTTCGCATTTATAATATTAGTAGGATACCTACATATCATCACGCCAAGCCCCTCACAGGGTAGGCAGAGACTATCAAGCGCTATATTTCACTCTTGACTTGTACACCTCTTTGTTTTTTATTTAATCACAGCAAATACATTACCAGGACAAAATAAAATAAAAATAAATAAATATCTCTAATGACGTGTATCAAACAATACTTAACAAGATAAGAAATGACTTAATAAGACTAGGAGGTTATTTAACAAAATTAAAGAGATTACCACAAATGTACAGACAAACATTGTTTTATAATAATAGTATAGATAGATGAACTACCACAGCACTAGCATAGCGCACAATCAAACTGTGGAATGAGCTGCCCGCCGTGGCTTTCCCAAGGATGGGGTTCTTCAAGGTGTGAAGAGATTTCTAAAGGGTCGGCAACGCGAGATTGATACCCCTGGTGTTGCGCGTCTGTAGGCTACGGTAACCACTTACCAACAGGCGGGCTGTATACTTGTTAGCCACCTCAGTGATTTAAAAAACATATAAAAGTCAAGCCATCGAACTACGAACAAATAAATGTACCTTCACATATTTATTGAAAGGGTAAAACGTCGGAAGGGCGCATGATTATAATAGCGAAGGGATATTATTATATATTTAACATACACATAACTAGACGTGAATGTATGTTGCGTGCACACGAAATATTAAATTCCTGTTCATACAAGGCGCAGGGTTGTCGAACGTTTTGCGAGACGAGCTGGTATTAGCAAAATTAGCACGATATTTTTCATTGCCACAGCAAATGTTCGGAGGTCAAAAAATACTATGGAACGAACAAAGATATATGCATATAAAAAGCAGAGGCGCAAACTAACGGTACAGCATTTAAGATGGCAGCAAGTAAGAGTTCCGCTTGTTTGATGGTAAGCGGTGACCGTAACTTGCAAATCCAGGAGTCGTATTAGCACGTTTCCGCGGGCCCGCCTGGTGGTAAGCGGTTATTGTAACCTATGGCGCTTTTACACCGGAGGTATCACTCGCGCGTTGCAGACCCTTATGTGATTTATTTATTACATCTATATCAATTAATATTATAAAGAGAAAAGACTTGTATTTTTGTGTGTGTGTATGTTTGTATTGAATAGGCTCCGAAACTACGGAACCGATTTCAACATTTTTTTCACCGTTAGAAAGCCACATTATCACTACCTATAAAATAGGCTATATGTTATATTGATACGCGGTCGAACTCGCGGGGAAACAGCTAGTTTGATATATCAAAATCAGATTACGGTTTAAACTGCTCGCTTTTGATAAGAGTATGAATGCTGTTACACTTAAAATGTATAAGTAGACTTATAAGATGATGTGAATTTTTCGATATGTCCAACTAGCTTTTACCTGAGCCTTCGCCCGCAGGGTTCTACTATCCCTCGGAAACCACACAATTTTCCGGGACAAAAAGTATCCTACATCCAGCTTAAAAGCTACCTCAATTCCAAATAGATATCATACAAATCCATTCAGCCGTTGAGGCATGAAGAGGATGTAAACACACACACACAGACACACAAACTTCCGCATTTATAATATTAGTGTGATTAGCGTATTAATAAACTTTTTTTTTTTTTTTTTTTTTTTATACCACTAAGGTGGCAAACAAGCATACGGCCCGCCTGATGGTAAGCAGTTACCGCAGCCTATGGACGCTTGCAACACCAGGGGTATCGCTCGCGCGTTGCCGACCCTAAACTGTTGGTGGCGGCAACCCTACAATGGAAAGAGTATACAATGCACACATTACAAGCACAAGCGTTACGAGGGTTATATGAGTCGTCTTCACATAAAGCCTATACACAAACACGCGCGCTTCTGTTATAGCGGAACCGTCCTCCTTAGTAATAATAAAGTATGCTACGGGTTCGATTCCCGCCAGGGCTAACATTTATGTGACAAATATGTTTGCCTTGCGTTTGGGTGTTTGGTATGTATTTATATAAAAAAAGTATATATATAAGTATTATATCAGCTGCTGGTTCCCATAGTACAAGCTTTGCTTAGTTTGGGGCCAGATGGCGCTGTGTGATAATGTACCGCTAAGAGCATTTTTTTTATCAAATATAATATAGGTACGATGTATCAAACACGAAATACAATAATGCATCAGCGTTCCCGCTGAAACTACATTCACCACAGTGTGCAACGAGTCCTAGTAATATAAGTACCTCGATAGCAAAATTTATTTCACCGTATGATTTCATAAGCCACAATAAAAACGTAAGATTGCACTATTACTTATAAAGAGTACAAAACATGTCCTCAATTTAAAATGACTTCATGAATGTACCGTCCAATAGATAAATTAAATACGAATTACGTTTGTTCCTAGTAAAAAAAATACATTTATTTAAAACTAGCTTTCACCCGATGTGTCGCCCGCAGGGTTCTAAGATCCCTCGGCAGCCATACAATTTTCCGGAATAAGAAGCCTGCATGTTAATCCAACTTATAAGCTACCGCCATTCCAAATACTTATCATACACATTCTTTCAGCCGTGCGGCGTGAAGGGGTACAAACACAAAGACTTACACACAAACATTCACATATATAAGAGTGTGATGTTAATAAATTATATATGAGTATTTGATATTTAATCATCTAGATTGTCATAGTACAATTTATCAGCTTTAAATTATATATTTAAGTAAATAAATTAAACCAATGCTCTTCTTGATAAATGAATTGGTAGCTATTTATAAAATAAATAAATCACAAACATTACGTATACAGAACAAAACTTGATTGTACTTGAAATATCCTCCAATATAGAAATGACAATAAATTTATTGTATTGTCAAGATTCATTTGTGGCCCCGCTGAATGGAACAAATAAATAGGCACTTGAAATTCCAAGATCTCTCGAGACTGTCAAAGATTATTTACCAAGTCAGAGAGAAAGCTTGAAATACTGAAATCTGTGTTAGAATTTAAAAAAAAAATCGGTTACCAAAACATCTTTTATACTACTAAGGTGGCAAACAAGCATACGGCCTACCTGATGGTAAGCAGTCACCGTAGCCTATAGCCGCTAGCAATATCAGCGGTATCACTAACGAGTTGCCAACCCTGTTGTTGATGAGGAGTCACTGTGCTAGCAGTATTACTACTAGCTCAACGTTTCCTCGTGGAGCACTGACAACCTTATTTACCGCAGAAACACAACACTACATTAAAGTAGTGTTATTTCACTGCGGTCTTCTGTGAGGTGGAGGTACAGATCCCGGTAGGGCGGCTCCAATAATAATGGGAAAACCCAAGGGATATCCCAAATCACTGTACTTCTCAAAAACTCATTGGTACAGGCCGGGATTTGAACCTGGGCCCATCAGATGACAGGCCGTTGCTTCAACCACAAGGCCACCACGGCTTTTAAAAGGGTAGCTTAAGAAGGGTTATGTATTTCGAGTGTATGTCTGTCAGTCTGTCTATTGCTCATTGAAGTGAGGAGAGTTGTCAAAAACCGGGCGAGTGCGAATTGGACTCACACACCGAGGGTTCCGTACTAATAGACAAAAAACTGGTTTCTTGTAGGAGAGACAAATCTCGAACGTAGCACTAAATCCAATTTACATTCTAACTTATAAACATAGCCACATATACATACATCATGTTTACTTGACTAAATTAAGCGGTCGATCTGGCATTTTCAACATGGCGCTTATTCGCTGTTTACAATTACTCACATCACTGTATTATTAAATGTATGTATGTACATGTGTAGACATATTATCCGGTAAATAAATCTAACAGATTACAATTAATCGACAGATATACATTAGTGTGAGAACAACACATTCCTCTTTATCTAAATGTTGTATACCTAATAATATTATAAAGAAAAAAGATATGCATTTTTGTCTGGACTGAATAAATTCAAGAATTACTGGACCGATTAAAAAAAATCTTTAAACCAACAGTTTCTATCAGTTTGTAACGTGGGCTATATATTGGTACCAATTCAGTTGTACGAAATCATTAAACTTAACTAATTTGACAGGTCCAAAGGTCCAAAAGTCTTGCTATCCCTTTTTGATGTGCAGGGATAAATAAGGATGCCAATCCTTTAAGACGTGTCACATTTGTTAAGTTTAGTGATAATGTTCAACAGAATCGATAAAATTATATAGATAATTCAATGGACAGCAAGGAGAAATGGTATTCACTTATGCTCAGTGATTACAAACGGTTAGTATTGCAGGCGCTATCTATGGTGACCGGTGACCGTCAAGCTAGGGGTTGCCTGTCTCTGTTTTTGTAATAAATCTAAGGTCATCGTGTACCACCACTCAACACCACCTCACGTCATATTTCGGTGACCGCTTACCCTCGGACATGAACCGTTCTAGCTATGAGAAATCATAGAGCTCTACTGAAAAAAGATAATTTATTTCATAGAACCGGGGACCCAAGCTCTATAAATAGTATTTATCCTAAAATACCTGTGCCGGTAGCAGGAACATTGTCGACAACGTTTTCGTATCGCCTTCGACTATTTTTGTGTTGGAAAATGAACAGCGCTGCGGCGGTGAAAAGTGGAACTAAAAATTAGTATGACATTTTTGACATTTCGCGAGTTACGTTTTCGAATACGTTGTCGACAATGTTCCTGCTACCGGCACAGTTCGTTAGGGAAATGTCCGTAATAAATACAGTACTATGCATAAAGTAAACCCTTATAAATCTCAATAGGAACCCTTCAACGGTAGGTGTATTATACCATGAAATGTGAAAGTACCTCACAAGAGTAATACTTCTACATAAATCGCAATGCTACCTAAACTAGGACCTAAGATATAGCGAGCGAGAAGCGACTATTTTAAAACATATCTAGATATCGCTTATAAAACGGGCGAAGAAAGGTTCTTTGGTAAAATTTTATATCATCATCTATCTTTAGTTGGGGTCAACGACATTAATGGCATATAACTACTATACATACAGTACATACTTATTATTATTTATTGTTAATTGTGAAAGTTCAAAGTCCACTCTGCCATACAATCATGAGCTATTAACGACACAATGTAAAGTAAATTGCATTAAGATAAATATTATGTAAACAAGAATGTTTAACATGTATATTACATACCTACCTATGTACTAAATATGTCAACATTTTTAAAAGACTATACTACGATTTACAAAGTGATTATTATTTCCACGCCCTCTCTCAGGTTCTTTTTATAAAACTAAGGTGGCGCACAAGCATACGACCCACCTGATGGTAAGCAGTGACCGTAGGCTGTCGCTACCAATACCAGGGTATCACTAGCGTTGCCAACCCTGTTTTTCATCATTTCTACAAAAACCGCAGTGAAATAACTCATCACTACTTGATGTAGTGTTGTGTTTCTGTGGTAAGTAAGGTTGCCAGTGCTCCACGAGGATACGCTGCGCTAGTAGTAATGGTGCTAGCACAGTGAGTCCTCATCAACAACATGGTTGGCAACCCGTTAGTGATACCTCTGGTATTGCTAGCAGCTATAGGCTACGGTGACTGCTTACCATCAGGTGGGCCGTACGATTGTGTGCCACCTTAGTGGTATAAAAAGAAAAATTGGTGATGTCAATAAAATATTTCGGCCAAGTCCAACTCTTGTACTATGGAATTCCGTATAACAGGTGCTGTCTGTCTCTGGTATTGAAATGCTATATTTAAACAATCATAAAGACGAATGAGTCTGGAACACCAACGCGCGGATTACTGTAAAGGTCAACCAAGGGATTGATTCTCGGGTTGAACACACCTTGCCCACGTTATATTATGACTAAAATAAAACAGTAGAAACGTCTTGTTTTTACTTTTTTGGTATTTTTTTATACCACTGAGGTGGCACACTAGCATACGGCCCACCTGATGGTAAGCAGTCACCGTAGCCTATAGCCGCTAGCAATACCAGGGATATCACTGACGGGTGCCATCCATGTTGTGGATGAGAACTCCCTGAGCTAGCAGCATTACTACTAGCCCAGCGTATCCTCGTGGAGCACTGGCAACCTTACTTACCGCAGAAACACAGCACTACATCAAGTAGTGTTATTTCACTGCGGTCTTCTGTAAGGCGGAGGTACAGTCCCCAGTTGGGCGGCTCCAATTTTAATGGGATAACCCACGGGAAATCCCAAATCGCCCTACCTCTCTTAGATCTTTACATAGTTTAAAATGAAGTCGCTCCCGCTGTCTGTTCGCTTTGAACTTCTCAACGGATTACAGTGATTAAATATAAGGTCGGGTCGCTATCGTTATAAATTATTGTATTATATATATATGAATATATATATATATATAGAGAGAGAGAGAAAGAAATGACCGGCTGCCGTTTCCGTGCAATCTCCTTGGTATGAGAACGGCTTAGGGTATTACTGCAATGTCAAATATTCAGCCAGCATGCCAAACACTAGTGTTTCAACAATACTGTTTCTTTTCGACGTGTACTAGCCTAGTACCTAGCTGCTAGCTGAATATCTGGACACAAGGGACAATATATAACTAGCTGTTATCCGCGACTTGGTGTGTATTTTTTCAAGAAATAATTAGCATAGTATGTCCTTTCCCAGGATATAATCATCTATCTCCTTGCCAATTTTCACATACACAAAAACACGCACACACCTACAACGAGATAAATTAATCACGCTTTAACCTCATTTTTTAAAAACCGGCGTCATTTCGTTGTTCGCAAAGTTCCTTCTACCTTTTTAGGGTTCCATACCTTACCTAAAAAGGTACCCTAATAGGATCAATTTCGTATCCGCCTGTCTGTATGTCTGTCTATCTGTCTGTCAAGAATTATTATCTCAAGAACGCGTCGAGTTTTCAAATTAATATGAAATACCCCGGGTATTCTATGGTCTCTTTCAGCTGTAAAATAATCAAACCTGTAAGTCAATATGGAGAAAAGATATGACCGTTTGTCGCAAATTTTCGACGAGGTGACGAAATCGGTGCAATGCCACCGAATACGATCAATACCTAAAAGTACGTGTAAAAAAACAATGTTTTCAATTCAATGTGCTTGATGACAAAAATATGTGACCACCTCAAGTCATTAACAAAAAGTGCCATCATAACTTCAGATAAAAAAAAAACAAGCTAAGCCACTTCCAGCCTCCCTACACCCGAGTGCTATATGACATTATTTGGACGCAGTCCAATTTATTTCTTTCCCGATGTGACTCATAAAAACAGACGTAAAGATAAACGCACAAAGCCCAAAGGGACTAAATTAGGGACTTTTCACGAACTGCCCGTTCAATATTTGCCAAATGAGGAGCGGTAGTAGAAGGATCTACGGAAGATAACGCTGGCTGGTGCGAGCTAGCGTCCATCTATCTTCAGTCAGAATGAGTGATAAGACCTTTTTTTATACCACTAAGGTGGCACACAAGCGTACGGCCCACCTGATGGTAAGCGGTCACCGTACAATACAACGCGTTGCCAACCCTGTTGCTGATGAGATGAGAGACACACTGTGCTAGCAGCATTACTACTGGACGGGTTTCAAAAATTCTTTCACCGTTAGGAAGCTACATTATCTATCACTGAGTAACATAGGCTATATATTATACTAGCTGCCCGCCCCGGCTTCTCTCGGATAGACAAAATATTTGGTAAATGTCTATAGGCTCCGAAACTACTGGACCGATTTCAAAAATTCTTTCACCATTAGAAAGCTACATTATCGCTGAGTAACATAGGCTATATATTATATTAGCTGCCCACCCTATTGTATCAAAATCCGTCGTTTTTGAAGTTAAACGCATGAGTATTGGTATTTGGCCTTTCAGTTAGAAATAAATAAATACGTATTGCAGGATTTTTGGAAATACCACCCCTAAGGGTTAAAATAGGGGATGAAAGTTATGTATGAAAATCCGTCATTTTTGAAGTTAAATCTATTAAAATAGGTAGCAGTGGGCAAAAGCTATCATTTTGAATTTTAGATATAGGTACATGTTGACTTATTCACCACGCGTGGGAAGCCGCGGGAAAAAGCTAGCATTGTATAAAATTCTCGTGTCGCGATGTTTGTAGTTAAACTCCTCCGAAACGGCTTGACTGATTCTCATGAAATTTTGTGTGCATATTGGGTAGGTCTGAGAATCGGACTACATCTATTTCTCATACCCCTAAATTTACCACGCGTACGAAGTCACGGGCACAGCTAGTATTATTATTATAGATTTAATTCAAAGAAAAATTGCTATCTGTTTATTACTTGTTAGCTAATTTTGCTAAGTGTAGTATCTATGTATTCCTATCTATAAAACAGTACCGTCGCTTCAGACCTCGAGCTTTCATTTGGCAAATTAAATTAGTGCCGCAACTCCAGTTTTAATAAACAATGGCAAGCACATTTAAAATTAGCTAATTAGGTAAACTTAATTTGTTGTGAAGGAAACCATTATTTTCTAAAACATTATTGGGGTTGGCAACGCTCGTATTCTATTCGGCGTTTCCCAAATGCCGGGTCGCGACCTGGTACCAGGCCGGGTGCGAAATAAAAATACTGAGTCCCAGCATTGTCTCATGTTTACTCAATTGATCAAGTAGAATTCATAGTTTAAAACAAACAGGTTAATACATTTCACCAAAATATAACGGCATTTTGATAGTTTTTAATACAGTTACATACTTAAATTATGTGGACTCAAAAATGTGTTTTTTTTTCCCTGTAAGCATTAGGAGTGAAAGAGAAGTAGGACAAATTGGGTTCTCCCGTGGATTTAACTACTTATATTGGAGCCGACTGACTGGAGACTGTACTTCCGCCTTACAGAAGACCAGTGAGTAAGGCTGCCAGTGCTCCACGAGGATACGCTGGGCTAGCAGTAATGCTGCTATTACAGTGAGTCCTCATCAACAAAAAGGGTTGGCATCGCGCGAGTGATATCCCTGGTGTTGCAATCGTCCATAGGCTACGGTAACCGTTTACCATCAGGCGGGCCGTATGCTTGTTGTCACCTAAGGGTATTAAAAAATACTAACATTCACAGAATCATACCAAAATGATAAATTATTCGATCTAAATATGGAAATCTTGTCCAGCCATCCGTACACTACACCGACATACACGCGATCCTTAAAAATGTTTTTACAATATTTAAATGTCATCTCGCACATTAAACATATAATGTTCTAGTCTATAATTCAATATTAGTTTTAAAAGAATCAAACAATTAAGTACCACATGTTTCTAAAGATAATAAATAAACTGAATGCGCTATACAGTACCTACGTTCAAGGTACACCCATAAAACACGAATAACAATAGAGTGTGTCTAATAAATTAAATATATTATGTTTGTTATTCGCATAAATGTAAACACAACTGTGTTAATAAATATTTTATACCACCTTTTGGCCGCTGCTTCGTTTGAGTTAATTCGGGGTATTGATTTTCAGACTTTGCTACGCCATTTCACGCTTTTAGGGGTTAAATTAAAAGAATAACAACACATATTGAATTACAGAAATTAATTTATAGAATAGATATATAGATACTTCTGTTAAGTTTCGAATAAAAACGCCTACACTAACCTTGTTTTTCCATAAAAATTCTTATCACTTCGAAGTTTGATAACAAGCTAGTTCTCTAACTCCGATTCGATCGGTAATCGTCACGCCGCACATTTTTCGAAGCGACCACATCTCAACAGCATTTACTTTACTTTCATATTTCTTCTGCCATACCCAGGATACACTGTCGTATAAATTAGGTGTGCACCAATATCGCATTATGCACAGCTAGCCGCGTTTTGGCTGATATTTTTGTTGCCCACTAAAGCAAAAAGACTAACGGTAAAAAAACGGCCAAATTGGAATCGCATACCGAGAGTTCTGTACCTACAGCTGGCTAGGGAGCCCCCTTTAATTTTTTTTATAATGACAACAACAAAATATTCAACTGTCTACCTATTACAGATCACTGTTATCGGTTTGTTTGTAACTCAATCACACCAACACGGCTTAACATATTAGGTCCTTACATATGAAATTGGCGTTTTTCGTACTGGCCACTTTAATCACGAATTTCTCCTCTTTGGTAAGGAATTCCAAATTCAAATTTGTACAGCTATAGACTCATGTATTTGTGCTTCGATGATCGTCATTCATTTGTTTTTTTTCTTCTGTTTTTTTCTGTTTGCGTCACTCATTTTACAAAATGGAAAACCTTAAATATCGCATTATTTACGAGTACGAGTTCCGCCGTGGCACTAGTGCTGCGGAAACAACTCGAAGGGTGAATGATGTGTATGGCGGTCGTGTTGCAAAAGAAAACACAGTTCGTTTTTGGTTCCAACGTTTTCGTTCTGGAAATTTCGACCTGCAGAACAAGCCCCGTGGACGGCCTGAGACTCAAGTTGATAATGAAGAGTTGAAGGCTATTGTGGAAGCGGATCCATCGCAAACCACGTCCGAGTTAGCTGCAGGCTGCAATGTTAGTGATAAACTGTTTTAATTCACTTGAAGCAAATTGGGAAGATTAAAAAGCTTGAAAGGTGGGTACCTCACGAATTGACTGAAACAAACCGGCAAACGCGCGTCGACTGCTGCGTTACATTACTAAACCGGCACAATAATGAAGGTATTTTAAACCGAATCATTACCTGTGATGAAAAATGGGTTCTTTACGATAATCGGAAGCGCTCAGCGCAATGGTTAGATCCTGGCCAGCCAGCCAAATCCTGCCCCAAGCGAAAATTAACCCCAAAAAAGTTACTTGTAAGCGTTTGGTGGACTAGTGCCGGTATTGTTCATTACAGTTTTTTCAAATCTGGCCAGACTATTACGGCTGATGTCTATTGTCAGGAATTGCAAACCATGATGGAAAAGCTAGCGGCTAAACAACCTAGGCTGGTCAATCGCTCCACGCCACTGCTGCTTCACGACAACGCTAGACCACACACTGCGCTACAGACGGCTACTAAATTAGAAGAGCTTCAATTGGAAAGTCTAAGACATCCTCCGTACTCCCCGGACCTTGCTCCAACAGATTACCATTTTTTTCGAAATTTGGATAACTTCTTGCAAGGGAAAAAATTCAACTCCGATGGGGCAGTCCAAATCGCCTTCAAAGATTTTATTGATTCCCGTCCGACTGGTTTTTTTAGTAAAGGGATCAATGAACTACCTATGAGATGGCAAAAGTGCATAGAAAATAATGGTTCATACTTTGATTAATTAAATATATTATATTAAAAAATATTCGACTTTTTGTTCCTCCCATACAAAACGCCAATTTCATATGTAAGGACCTAATATTTAAGTTCAGTTTGCCACACATTATATTTCGAACCACAACAAAACACACTACATGCTTCGAAAACCTATACCTAAAAGAGTACACTGCAAGGAGTTTCTTTTTTCAACGTAAAAAGATGTACTTTGGAATTGTAAAACCCACATTAAAACCTTAGCTCGTAGATATCCCGTACGTTACCTAAAACCACGAACCTGGCAATTTTTATCCCGTACACGAAGCAATATATCTCCTAGAGGAATTTAATATCGTTCATGTTTTTCGTGTTTACAACCGGACTTGGGAAATAGAACCTCGTGAGGGCTCAACACATGATATATTGACCACTTATCGTTCGCTAAAGAGAACAGTTTAAATTGTACATGTCGCAGGCAACAATTTAAACCGTTCCAAAACTGTTTCGACTTTAAATATTGCAAATATTCAATACTAAGTAAACAAGTCCCCGATTTAAAGAGTTGGTAAAAAAATACATACATAGGTATCTATTGGGACTTAAAGATTATGATGCGTTGCGATATAAATAGTATTTTTAGGGTTCCGTACCTTAAAAGGAGAAAAGGAACCGTTATAGGATCACTTTGTTGTCCGTCTGTCTGTCTGCCTGTCAAGACCTTTATTCTCAAGAACGCGTAGAGTTATCAAGTACACATCATCACAGTGTTGTGTTTTTATTATTGTAGCTCATCTCAGTTCTGTGCCGGTAGCATGAACTTTTTCGACAACGTATTCGTATCGCCTTCGACTGTTTTTGTATTGGAAAATGAACAGCGCTGCGCCGGTGAAAAGTGGAACTAAAAATTAATATGACAATTTTGACATTTCGCGAGTTACGTTTTCGAACACGTTGTCGACAATGTTCCTGCTACCGGCACTGGAGTCCAATACCACATTTGTTCTTTCTGACCTGACAGCAGTCTTCGACACGCCGTAGTGCAGTGATGACCTAGTCAGTTGTCGTATCTGAGCCAACCGTCTATTTCGCGAGCCCCATTATTAACACATGATAACACCGGCCGCGTCCTAACTGAATGAAGTTATTCTTGCATTAATTCATAGTCAGTAGCGCGAGCATGAATAAATTGCGACGTTTTCGTATCGCCTTCGACCTTTAATTTTTGTATTGAAAAATGAACAGCGCTGCGGCGGTGAAAAGTGGAACTAAAAGTAAGTATGACAATTTTGACATATCGCGAGTAACGTAATTGAATAATGTTCTTGCTACCGGTACAGTTTACTTGCTTTTGTGATTCACGTTATAATTACGTCCCGATGATACAACAACGATGATCCATCCGACGCGACGTGTCATCTCATTATTACTAGCCATATAAAACTGTCTATAAACCGACTCATCTTAACAAGATACGCGGTTTTACGACGCCAGTAAATCTTTAGTTTTGTTTTAATCGCACGTTACAATCTGCGATGACGGGTGCGCGTAAATTTGGTGGTTTCTTCTATGGTTTATTACGAGTAATAAAATAGTATGTGCTACAACTAAGTGCTTGTTCACGTTAACTAGCGAGCGCGGGGGCGGGCGCGGTCGCGATATAAACAACACAGGGATCTACGACGATACGTTGCGCTAGTAGTATTGCTGCTAGCAGTAACTCACTAACAACAGGGTTGGCAACGTATTAGTGATACCCGCGGTATTGCTAGAGGCTATAGGCTACGGTGGCTGCTTATCATCAGGTGGGTCATACGCTTGTGTGCCACCTTTGTGGTATAATAAAAACATAGCACATAGCATAATATGCAAGTGTTTATATACAAAACGATTGATGATGTTTATGTGTGGTCATGTCAAACTAGCGGCGGAGCGCGCGATTTACTCGCGATGTGAGGTAATTTCACCCAGTATTTTATCTATCTTATCGCTACAACGATATTGCGTTTACATCATGTCGTTCGTCTAGTGCAGTTCTTTATTGATTTAGTGCACATTAATTCAAATGTTTACATCTCCCACTTTAAGAATTTTCGATTAAAAACAAATAATCGTCGCCATGTTTACAACTTCTGACAATACGTCACACTCGCGCCAACGCGTCCGCGCAATGTACGTGAACATGCAATAAGGCTTGAATTAAACGGCGGCATCGTAACAATATAAAACTCTATTACAAATGACACTAAGTCTATATTTGTGTAAATTGTGTATAACACCGCAATTTTGGAAATAGAGCATTATATTTTTCAACAATCGGTAGCAACACTGAAGTTAAGGTAAAAATTAGCTTATTTCAAATTTAGTACGTTTTTACCGAGACTAGAATTTATAATAAAATATAATGCAACAAGCTTACATTATTAAAGTAAATATATGATAATATAACTATTAAAAATATTTTGACATTGGTAAACGGCTATTTATAAATCTTTCCCTTCTTCGGAGCTTTAATCTTAGTAAATTCAGATATAACATACATACATATAACAAGATGTACAAGTTCAGCAAGAACTTATTTGATTTTGAAGCAAGACAGCACTATACGAGAGAACGCGATGGAAAATTAAATTATCAACTAAAACTAGGAACATGCGTAGTCATAAACTACGAGCCTACGTAGCGTAGGCGGTTTGCTACGGTCGTAGCGGTCTTCGCGTAGATAACATTTCAAAACATATGCCATCTCTACCTAACATCATACATTTAATGAAATACGCTATATTATATGATATTTGTATGAGGCTTAATATTAATTCCTAGCTATAGGTAATAATATTATTTGTGTCGGCTCAACTCTATGGTCGCGTTACTTGGGATGTCCACAGCAGGATTTATGGGACCATAAACACGTGTCCCATGGGCCACTCATATACTGGGCCACGCCACAGGATTTTCTTGTACGTACCTGCAACAAAAAAGTTTGGTTTAAAAAATAAATTCCAAAACATTGCTTCAAGTAACTATGTAAGATAGCTTTTATCTATAAATTGTTAAGAGAAATTCGTTTCTCGATACTTTTCCTTGTTTATGTATCTCCGTGATGTAACACTATCGACAATAATTATTTAAGGGTACGGCACCACGTTAGTGATACCCCTGGTGTTGCAAGCGTCCGTAGACTACGGTGACGACTCACCATCAGGTGGGCCGTATGCTTGTTTGCCACCGTAGTATAAAAAATGAATAGTTTTTATGAAATAGACCATATAATATAAATAGGCAAATATAACTCAAATTCGTTTCAAAGGAATATAAAATCCACTTCATTGCACAAAATTGAGCACAACATAGCAATATATCGTTCACATTAAATTCAATACTTGTACAGTAAAATTTACTTTGATTATAAAACGTAACACTCCACTGCACTGTAAAACTGGACCCGAGTGTACACTGTAGAGAGGCAATGGCAATATTGACATTATTTACAACTGACCAAAGCCTTATTTATTAGCCATTGCGGTGCAATTTTCAACGGCTGTATTTTAGGCCTTATATTTTTATAGTAAGATAAATTTACAGCAGGTACGTACAAAGCATTTTTCAGTAATTCCACATGAAATAATTATGAAAGCAACAACAATTTCATATGTTTTTAATTAATGTAAACAAATTAAGGGAAAGGAATTAATATATTGCATGGAAGACAAGATGGAATACAGGGGTAATGTGGAAACGATAAATCTCAATTTTGTGACATCCGTCATATTGGATTAAAAATGGCGGCATTTAGTTAATCGTGCATTGTCGCAGGAACCAAACGTATGCCAACTTTCAGCTCAATCGGACACTCAGAAGTGGGTCAAATTTGATTACATACTCAAAAAGTATTTAATTTGTTTGTAATTAAAGCTAGGTAATTTAGAAATATGGTGTGTAGATCAAATAAAAAAATATTATTATTATTTCCGTGGTCGAAATATATGGGTAGTAGTTTGCCACTGGGAGGCAAGCGACACACAATGCGAATATTTTGAGCCCAGTTCAGTTTTGACGTTAGGGTACAGGATAGCAGCTTTGCATGGAATGTTTTATTCAGCGCAGCATAATGCTCGCTCGAAGGTCTGAAACTCGGACAAACACCTATAAGGCGACTCGAGTCGCGAGAACAACGACAACCGGATTGGAAAGTTTTACGGTGAGATAAAGCCGGCACTGAGCTGACAAGATATTTGAGAATAATATACCTGAACTTACATTAAAGCCTGGCGGTACTAGGTTTAGGAGTCAGACTTTATCATGTACGCTGTAAACACTTGTTTTGTATCATTGAAGGTAATAAATACATTACAATAAGGCAGGTATCAGAGAGACAGACAGGCAGCTTTTATTTAGCGTGTAATTACGGATCATGAGATACAGCCCGTTGGCAGACAGACTGAAGTCGGGTACGGAACCCTAAAAACGAGACGAATTAAGAACTTCCTCCCTTTTATGAAATATGGGGTACCCACTGAGTACCGACATCAAATCAAAATGACCTACTTTTAAAACCGTTTACACATTTAATTCAAATTGAAATGTAAGACTCAGACTCGCGGTCTTCTCTTGAGTTGAGGGCAAATGGTAAGGCTATACGCATCAAAGTCCCTCAACAACAACAACAACAACAACATCAATAAGGCTCCACTACGAACATTTCCGCTCTCCGCTCTCCGCCCAACACTTCCGGCGCGGGTGAAGCACCACCGATGGGCAAGTTTTCACAAAAGGCTCTAAACTACGGCATAATTAAGCCCTTGTACGATAAGAACGCTTTGAATTCCTATTCGTTTGACACTAAAGTAGAACCGGATTTGAGCGGATCCGACCGGTATTTGTCGAATTGAACCGGTTATGTCGATGGTGGAGGCGTTCTTATGAAAATGATCTAATTATTTCGATAAGGTTGCCTCTAACTGAGTACGGACGAAATATGTCTGCTATTAGTTCGTTGTTCACTCAAAATATGAGTGCGGTAAGAATAATATAAGATACAAGATAATTATATTGAAACTAATAATAATATTATTTAAAAGTGTAAATTTTATACAAAGATTTCCAAACAATGAACTTGTGAAAATGAATACAATGTTAAAACTACTCATTTATATTACACATATTGACTTGATTCCATAGTTCATTATGTTACCGTGATTGAATGAGTGCGCACGCACATCATCATTTCATCTTTCTCCTGCTCTTATCCCATATTATTTGGGGTCGGCGTAATATGTATTTCTCTTCCACCCTTCTCTATCAGCCGTCATCTCTGTATTCACTTCCTTTTTGGACATGTCATCTTTCACACAATCCATCCATCTTTTCTTAGGTCTACCTCGACCCCTGTAACCGTCCACATTCATACATAAAACCTTTCTTACCACGTTATCTTTATTCCTCCGCATAACATAGCTAATAATAATGCTGATTTTTCATTGCGCGCTTACGAAATATATCATTCTGCTGTCGGATTGCTTCACTAGCGTTCCAATTTTTGTTTTAATATTTCTTATGCTGCAAGTGTGAAACGTGGGTGGCGATTGATCTAGCAAACTCAATGCAAAGATAAATAATATAAGGCAGAGGTGTTACCTACACAACACCCACATTCCACCGAAGATAATTTAGTGCCAGCGTTGCAGATAGTGAGTCCTTCGCCGTTTCTTAGGCACTTTCATACCTTCTGAAAGTGCGCTCTATACTCTCTGCCTACTCTAAGGAATTTGGTGTGATGAAACGAGGGTATGTGATGTGATATCCCATCCTTTCAGTCGTCTATTTTTGACATAAAAATACTCCACTTACATAAAAAGAAAAAACGTACCTAATCTAGCATTCTTATCAAAACGCCATACACATTAAAGTTTGAATATGAATGAATCTTTCTCATAATAATTGTAAGTATCTTACAATTAAAGAACACTAGGTGGTAAATTAGACCTTCACAAGTGCCTTATTAGGGCCTAAACTGAATAAATGATTTTTGATTTTGGTTTGACTATGGACCGTCTAACACGCCCTAACCTTACCCAGAACTATTTGGCACAATTTCTCTTGACGAGTTTGCGTTTTAATTTAAAAACCTGGCCAATTCTAGTAAGGCACTGTTTGAATTTAAATAAGTCGTTATAATTGCTGGCGTCTCGTTCCAACTCTTTTACGAGCTTTAATATAAATTCCAAACCGTTTTCAAACAATATAAACGACAAAAGATGTGACATTCAAAGCTAGGTATAAAGGGAACAGTTTTAAACGTTACTACATCAAAATATACTTCCCAGAAGAACACTATTAAAATTAATAACGCTGAAAGGAAATGAACGCTGTCCGTCAAATATTAAAAGTGTATTTGGTCGGACCGTAAAATGTGTGGACGGGTAATAAAATATCAATTATTTTATTAGATGTGTGTAAACAACTTCAATTAACCTATAGTGGTGATGGATAGTTCGCTATAAACTGTAATTGAGAATATGTTTGACATAATATAATTAAGAGGGAATATAAATTATGTTACAGATCAATAAAGCTATATCAATATAGTGACCAGCCCAATGTCACTTCAGCTTGCTTATCCTACACTACGTTAGCCACTCCGCGGTCTGCACTCTAGGACACGTCTGCTCCATCGACCATCGGTCCTTCCACAGACGTCACCAGCCCACTGACACTTCAGCTTGCTGATCCTACACTACGTTAGCCACTCCGCGGCCTGCACTCTAGGACACAGCTCTATCGAGCACCGGTCCTTCCACAGACGTGACCAGCCCACTGACACTTCAGCTTGCTGATCCTATACTACGATAGCCACTCCGCGGTCTGCACTCTAGGACGCTGCTCTATCGAGCATCGGTCCTTCCACAGACGTCACCAGCCCACTGACACTTCAACTTACTGATCCTACACTACCTGGTCCGCGATCTAAATATCTAACAGTCGATCCTTCGACAGCCATGACCAAGTGACTTTAAATTAAATTCGAGCGGAATACACCTAAGTTCAATGATAAACTTATTTGCTTTTCGTGTTGCGTGCATTGAATAATGTAGTTTACTAATAAATACATTAATTGCTATACAAATTGTTATCACAAATGTAATTTTACTTAAAACAATGGCTTTATTTTATTAATGCTATTATATTCTTGACAAGGAGCATGCACAAACCGTTAACAAAGAAACCAATTGATACAAATAACAATAATTTAACAGTTTGTTTGAACAACAGGGCAATAGCACAAGTAGACCTACCACAAATGTCACCGTGAATGTTATTCGTGTCAGATGTCATTAGTGTCACACAAGGGCAAGGGAACATAATTTACGTAACATAAGTAGGTAACTTATGGAATCCTAGTACCTTATATTCTGCGGTCATAAGATATGTTTATACAGACGGCAACGTAACTGTTTTGCCATATCATAAATTATTGTTTTATACCTTATTACTAATTGCATAAAGTTCAATTTAAGCGCTGGCAGCGTTGGGTGGTGGGTTGGTGACATGTGTACCTCCACCTTACAGAAGACAGCAGTAAAATAGCACTACTTGATGTAGTGTTGTGTTTCTGCGGTAAGTAAGGTTGCCAGTGCTCCACGAGGATACGCTGGGCTAGTAGTAATGCGGCTAGCACAGTGAGTCCTCATCAACAAAATGGTTGGCAACCCGTTAGTGATATCCCTGGTATTGGTAGCGTACCATCAGGTGGGCCGTATGCTTGTGTGCCACTTTATTGGTATAAAAAAAAATACAAACATCCCGACCAGCATGACATAGAGAACCACTATTGAAAAGGCCTTAAAACGACCGCGGCTGAACTTAGTGCAATAAAATGTACTTATGTATAAAATGATTCGTAAGTTAAAAAAAGAAATAGTCGGTAAAAGTAAAGTGCAATAGCTTGTACTAAACTTTTACTTGATAATATCTACAAACGCGACATTAGCGCTACATTTCTGAGTAGCATGTGATAAGAATTTTGTCACCGCACGTCATGGCCTTACAAATACTTACTCTTACTGACATTCATATAGAAACTCATGCAGGCGTTAGCCATTTAATCACAGAAGAACAAGAATTTCTTTTAAGAATTTCTATAGGCAAGGTCATACATAGATTTGTCTTATTGAAGAGACTTTAGATCTAAGGCACTGTAACTACAAACGAAATATTAAAAGAATTTACACAGTTCCCAAGGGTACTTTTATGACTAAGGCACTCACTAAACCTCACTTTATACATATAGGCGAGACCTGAGGCAACGTGCGACACCCCTGGTGTTGCGAGCGTCCATGGGCTACGATGACCGCTTACTTTCAGGTGGGCCGTATGCTTGTCGAAAAAAAAACGTCGAAATGCCTTCCTGAGTCCAGGATGTGGATTCCGTTACCGTTGCCTGACGCTTATAATACAAATCTTATAGACATATCACAAGATTGAAACACGTCACACCATTAACCCGCATGCAGATTCAAATCCAGTTAATACTGATTCTGATTCCGGTGATGTCATGTGTCCTGTCTCACACTAAAGATAAAAAATAAGCGCGTTTTGAATCAAAAAAATTTCGTTGCGAAATACAGCAAGCACGGCAGCTCATTCTGCTATTTGTGACCGTATCAAAACAATATTCAGAGAAAATCTTAAACGTGTATGGGATTTCGGGGCTCATTGCTGGTTAAGACAGGCCGTAGATAGGATTTAGAAATCGGATAGAGTCAGTTAATAAATAAAAATTCACCGCCTCGACCAGTGTTGACTTGTATATCGCATAATTGCACGTGGCAAAAAGGCGAGTACAGCGCGTCTGGCGACCGGCCAAATCGGTGATGTTGTGCATACTTCTGTAACGCGGCATTAGTCGCCCAGCTGATTCATACTGTGACTATTCCCTGCTTCTAAGTGAGAAGAGAAATAAAGGACGGCTCATTTAAGAAAATGCTTCAATTTAAGCGCATAGTCAACATAAGGCACATGGGCTATGTGAACTTGGCACCCGACTTTTGAAAATTTTTTTTTTTATTTTTTATTCTGATTGCTTTTGGTATGTAGTTGATTCTAGTAAAAAGATTTTCGTTTGTAGTTGCTCTAAAAAAAAATTAGGGGACTTTAAAAAAAACTCAGCACCCGACTTTGGAGACTCATTTTTTTCTTTTGATTCCTATAGGCTTTCGTTTGTTGTTGATTGTAGTAAAAATAGTTTCGTTTGTAGTAGCTCCAAAAAATATAAGGGGACTTTGAAAAAAAAATTGCACTCAATTTTGAAAATGTGGTATTTTAAGGTTGATTCCTATAGGCTTTCGTTTGTAGTGGATTGTAGTAAAATTGGTCTCGTTTGTAGTAGCTCCTAAAAAAATTAGAGGACTCGAAAAATACTTAACACCCGTCTACGGAAAATCTCCTAAAATACTAATAAGACAACTCTACACACGAAATGAACCCTACTACGAACGAAACTAACAATTGTAGTAACTTTATTTCGTTTGTAGTAGCGTTAATTTCGTTTGTAGTAAATTTATTTCGTTTGTAGTAACTTTATTTCGTTTGTAGTAAGTGTTTTTTTCGTTTGTAGTAACTTTATTTCGTTTGTAGTAACTTTATTTCGTTTGTAGTAAGTGTTTTTTTCGTTTGTAGTAACTTTATTTCGTTTGTAGTAGTGTTTTTTTTTCGTTTGTAGTAGTGTTTTTTTCGTTTGTAGTAACTTTATTTCGTTTGTAGTAGTGTTTTTTTCGTTTGTAGTAACTTTATTTCGTTTGTAGTAGCGTTAATTTCGTTTGTAGTAGCGTTAATTTCGTTTGTAGTAAATTTATTATAAAAACGAAATAAATGCTACTACAAACGAAATAAATTTACTACAAACGAAATTAACGCTACTACAAACGAAATAAAGTTACTACAAACGAAAAAAACACTACTACAAACGAAATAAAGTTCCATAATTGCCCTACCTCTCTTTTTAAAAGACCTAAACACATACGAATAAGGTTAAGGTATCAATAGACGAAGGTCGTAATAAAATAAATGGTGGCACTAAATAATTAGTGTGAAGCTCACGTTGCATTCCGTCAGAACATCAATCTGGATAGTGTTCTAGTACAAGTATCGGATTATTGTCCGGACATCGCATCGTGGTTAATCGTGTTAGCGCACGGATTCAGACAGATTCACGCAATTATGGATTATGGCGTGGAAAGGTGTAATTGAAACAGTCTATTAATACATTTAACGAATGCCGAGATCTGTTTTGAACTAGTCAGTCCTGTAGGCTTAGTCATTATGACACATAGAAGCAACACATAAAAAAGTAGTTATTGTTTTGGTTACACAGTACACAATTTTGCTAAAATGACTTCAGTGACGTCAAAATATTCACAACCGTAATAGGGTATAAGCGCACTGATATAAAAACCGTGTCTTTATGCGATCACATAGCAACTTAAGCACAGTTTAAAAGCTTTTAGGGACATATTACTTTTTATATGAGAGTGAGCATTAAGATAAAAGTGAAAATATATCGACAAAGATCCGAATCTGGTACGAACTACTGCAATGATAACCATATTTTATTGTATTAAGGCTTATTTCACGGACCTGAACCGCCAATTTTCAAATTTTCCAAAACTGTTATTGATCTAAATCCAAAATATTTTTAAGGAGAATAACACTTCAAAATTAATACATGTAAATAATAGTTGCATCAATAAGCAAGCATCCATTCATCCGTGAAGTAGTAAACACAGTCGTAAAATTTGGCGGTCGCATCCCAGCCGGCTAGTAGTGGCGTGAACACGAGAATGGAATCTAACCGCGGATATTGCCAAACCGACTGGCAAACATACGTAGCGACAGAATGGATTGTATAATGGGTTACATCAGTCTTACTTATGTGACGTTGCATGTAGTCGAATCGAATGAGAGATAATTATCACAATTGATGTAACTGATGCACGTAATAACATCAGACATGCACAAGTGACATAACATCTAAAACGAGATATCGTATAATGATGAGTTGATGAGACTTTTCAAGACTATCAAAATTAACTTAGCTCAAAAGGAAAATACAAATAAATCATTGTATGTATCGGCCTATAACTAGACATTGCAATAAATACCTATCTATTTGACAACAGACAGACTAATCAACTTAATGGTCTATATTTGGAACAAAACAATAACATACATACATACATATCATCACGTCAAGTCCCTCACGAGGTAGGCAGAGAGTATGGAGCGCCATTTAAATTTCACTCTCGACTCTTACACACTTTTGTTTCTTTTTCATTCATCAATTTTTTCATAAATGTCCGCCGATTCCGAGAACTCTTTATCTCTTACCAATAACATTGGTTTAGAAAACGCACTAGTACTATGACATGTAAAGATAACTGATATCTGATAATTTCCATCGCGTCATAGTAACGTACCTCCACCTTTAGCAATACAAACAGAAATCCAGACAAAGCCACATAACTTGTCAATAGGTTTGTGTAAACTAACGGCCGCAACGTGATAAGGACGCGATGCAGGTTCGTTTGATGTCAAATATAGCTTTTACGCTTCTGTATTAGCTGTGGATTTGTTGGCCTGTTTACTGGTTTCGGATGGAAATATTGATCGTGTGGGTAATGGAGTGTGATGGGAATATTGATTGGTAATCGCTTAATGACTTTATTTTAGGTCCGATACTCAAAATTTCTGGGTCTTGTCCATACTTTAGACATGTCCATTAAAGTTTGAATCATCGTCTAGAATTGCTTCAAAGCCAATCTTATTTTGGACTGTTTATAAAATAGCCAATACCTCCAGTTATTATGTTTGGAATAACCGGGTTTCGAAATTATTAATAAAAATTTATCATAAATTGTAACCACCGACGGCGAAAGCTGCTTTGACACTTCACAGTGTCTGTTGCCCAACAATGAACACTGGTTCATTGAGGAATCAATGTGGAATCCAATCAGTACAAATTCAAGCTACGCCGTATGAGGGACATACCGATAGATACAGCTTGTGCAAACCAATCCACTTTCTAAACCAAAGAAGAAAACTACATTGGGAACCGGCATCTTGATTTTTCTATTAATATGAACATCAAAAGCTTGGGAAACGCCTAATCCCACTATGACGTACTTCTGTATGCGGGCTTAAACGTGAAATTTAGATTATATTTGAATTTTACTCAACTGTTTTCGTATCTCGGTGTCCATAACACGAAATTAACCGAGTCTACAATAATCTTTAGAAGGCGTTCAGAAAATATCTAAGACCAAAAGAAACTGCCAACTTTACGAAGAGCCAGATCTAGAATATAAAATCGAGTGTAATGCATTTGAGTGCAGTCTAGACAGTTTAAAGTTAGGTCGCGATCCATTTTCTGGAGTGATATTTTAGCCCGTGATAGATAAACTTTGAATGTCTCCATTCGGATTCTGTGGACTATACGTTATATACATTCTGGTGGATATATTAGGTCCTTACATATGAAATTGGCGTTTTGTATGGGAGGAACAAAAAGTCGAATATTTTTTAATATAATATATTTAATTAGTCAAAGTATGAACCATTATTTTCTATGCACTTTTGCCATCTCATAGGTAGTTCATTGATCCCTTTACTAAAAAAACCAGTCGGACGGGAATCAATAAAATCTTTGAAGGCGATTTGGACTGCCCCATCGGAGTTGAATTTTTTCCCTTGCAAGAAGTTATCCAAATTTCGAAAAAAATGGTAATCTGTTGGAGCAAGGTCCGGGGAGTACGGAGGATGTCTTAGACTTTCCAATTGAAGCTCTTCTAATTTAGTAGCCGTCTGTAGCGCAGTGTGTGGTCTAGCGTTGTCGTGAAGCAGCAGTGGCGTGGAGCGATTGACCAGCCTAGGTTGTTTAGCCGCTAGCTTTTCCATCATGGTTTGCAATTCCTGACAATAGACATCAGCCGTAATAGTCTGGCCAGATTTGAAAAAACTGTAATGAACAATACCGGCACTAGTCCACCAAACGCTTACAAGTAACTTTTTTGGGGTTAATTTTCGCTTGGGGCAGGATTTGGCTGGCTGGCCAGGATCTAACCATTGCGCTGAGCGCTTCCGATTATCGTAAAGAACCCATTTTTCATCACAGGTAATGATTCGGTTTAAAATACCTTCATTATTGTGCCGGTTTAGTAATGTAACGCAGCAGTCGACGCGCGTTTGCCGGTTTGTTTCAGTCAATTCGTGAGGTACCCACCTTTCAAGCTTTTTAATCTTCCCAATTTGCTTCAAGTGAATTAAAACAGTTTTATCACTAACATTGCAGCCTGCAGCTAACTCGGACGTGGTTTGCGATGGATCCGCTTCCACAATAGCCTTCAACTCTTCATTATCAACTTGAGTCTCAGGCCGTCCACGGGGCTTGTTCTGCAGGTCGAAATTTCCAGAACGAAAACGTTGGAACCAAAAACGAACTGTGTTTTCTTTTGCAACACGACCGCCATACACATCATTCACCCTTCGAGTTGTTTCCGCAGCACTAGTGCCACGGCGGAACTCGTACTCGTAAATAATGCGATATTTAAGGTTTTCCATTTTGTAAAATGAGTGACGCAAACAGAAAAAAACAGAAGAAAAAAAACAAATGAATGACGATCATCGAAGCACAAATACATGTGTCTATAGCTGTACAAATTTGAATTTGGAATTCCTTACCAAAGAGGAGAAATTCGTGATTAAAGTTGCCAGTACGAAAAACGCCAATTTCATATGTAAGGACCTAATATATATTTTAAATGATTGATTAAATGAGTTTTGCGTTTGCGCATAAGCTGGTACCAAGTACAGAGTTCACGTGGCTTTTTTTCCCGAACCGTTAGTTTAGTTAGACCTTCATAAGTGCCTTATTAGGGCCTAAACTGAATAAATTATTTTGTGCAGGATGAGATGTGTTCAATGGAGTGCGAGCATCCCAGAGAATCAAAAAGCCTGCTTACAATCCAGGGACTGAATGCAGATAGTAACATTAAAAAACTTTAATTTAGTGTTGGTATTAAAATATTTGTTTTTCTATCGACTGTATGTGAGTGTTAGTAGGGTATATTATTGTTAGGCAAGATAAATACATATTTAAAAATAAAGAGTTCGCTGAAATGCGCATTAACTATTCGTTAACCAATGAAGAGATTGTAATAAATGTGATTTAAAAGAAATTACGTGCTCTAACTGGACTAGTTCTAGCCGTTCAACGAGGAACAATAATAGAGGAAAAATCCACTATATTTTTATCGCAAACTCATTTAAACCAGTGTGAAGAAACTCATTTTTTAGGTAATAACTGAAGTAAACTACAAGATGGTTGCGTATACTCAACATATTAGTTGACAATATACTACATCTTTCCTTATCAAACAATGAGTAACAATTGCAATTATAAAGAAATACAGTTGGGAATTCCAATTAATAATAAATCTTAGTCGGTAGTAGCTACAATTTTACCATATAGATATATAAAAGTATTATGTACATATTTTGATATACATTAATACCATCACAATTTATATCTAATATTTATCATCAGCAGTATTTAGATACGTGTCTAGATAATGAGAGACATAAAATTATACATAACAAAGTAATTATCCCTATGTAGTATCCTCATGATCTCAAATTGACAAACATTATTGATGTAACAATAAATAGTAAACTTAATTACAATGAGTTCAATACAACATACAAGTACAGACTATAATATTTATACCCTATTTTATTTTTTTGAGTAGACGTGCAGCTGCTCGTTCGGCTCGCTTTGAAACGAGCATCACTGGCTCCTTGTGCGTCTCGCCACTACCCCTGACAGTATCATCACACCACTCACTACTTGCATTCGGTGCTTCTATAGAATCATCAAACTCATCATATATGCTACTGTCACTATCGGGCTTATTGTCGTTTCGAATATCATCCGAATCGATAGAAGGCGGTGAAGATGAGTCAAGTTTGACAAGGTGCCTACGATTTCGCCTAAATTGCTTCCCTAGCTTTTCAGTGATGAAGTATGACCGCGGCTGATCGGCCCGTGCCGTCACCCGCGCCTCGCGCCTTCTAGTACCGTCTATTGCTATCACTTCATCACCCATCTGCAAGATAGGTAAATTACGCGCTCTGTTGTCATAATGACATTTTGCTTCGGATTGTTTGCGTAGCATGTTGTTATAGTCTAACATGTCATCTCTCGCTGGACGTAGTTTATCTATATGTGCCGGTAAGCGCGTATTTATTTTTCGACTCATCAAAAGCTCTGCCGGGCTAGCAATTCCATCCCTAGGGGCAGCTCTGTAATTTAATAAGGTCAAGTAAAAATCGGAGTTATCGTTAATGGATTTAATCAGTAAACCTTTTATTGTACGAACGGCTCGCTCTGCCCGGCCATTGGATTGGGGATAGTTGGGTGAAGACGTGAATGTGTGAAAAACCCCATGTTGTCACAAAATCATGAAACTGCTTGGATGCATAAGCTGGCCCATTGTCCGTAATAAGTTCTGATACTATTCCATGCCAGGCAAACTGGTCCTTCATCGCTTTTATTACGCTATTTGACGTAATAGAAGTTAAAGCTGATACCTCAACATAATTAGAAAAATAGTCAACCAGAAGCAGAAAGTATCGTTTGTTATATTCGAAAATGTCGGAACCGACTTTCATCCAGGGTAAGTTAGGTATATGATGCGGTATCAGTGTTTCTCGCTGCGGCATCGAGGCGTGCGCAGCACACACCCGGCAGCGGCGCACAGCTCGCTCCACGTCGCGCGACATGCCCGGCCAGTACATTACCTCACGCGCTCGCCTCTTGCATCTATCTATTCCTAAGTGGCCCTCATGCACCCGCGCTAACATTTCCCCTCTCAATGCCTCCGGGATATACACTAGATTGTCTTTAAACAGTACACCGTCGTAATATTCGATCGAATGCCGGTGCTCCCATAGATGCCGTATGCTACCATCCGTTTCATACTTATTCAACGGCCAACCCTTACTTATAGCCTCAATTAGTGACTGGCACACAGCGTCACTGCTTGTGTATGCTCTAACTAAATTTAATTTTGTATTACTAAATGCAACGCTACTTATTAAAAAATACGATTGACTTTCAATTTCGTCTGATATTTTATCATGCATCAATTCTGGTAGTGCGGACCTAGATAGCGTATCTGATATAAATAAATATTTCCCCGGTTTGTAAACGACAGTAAAATCATATCTCTGTATTCGGAACATCATTAGCTGCAATCTAGCAGGCACACAATTGAGAGATTTTTTAAAAAGAGCCTCGAGTGGCTTGTGGTCCGTTTCCACTAGCACATCACTCTTGCCGAAAATGTATTGGTGGAATCGTTCCAGAGCAAAAACTATAGCAAGCATTTCCTTCTCAATTTGCGCATATCGTTGCTGCGTGTCGGTGAGCGTGAGAGAGGCAAACTCCACGGGTCGCCCGCCCTGAAGCAGCACCGCACCGAGCGCGTGCGCGCTGGCGTCCACTGACACGACTGCCGGCTGCTCGGCTGAGAACAGCGTCAACACGGGCGCTCTGCACAGATCACCTTTCAACTCTCTCATAATTTCTTCTTCACACGCACCCCAGACCCATTCACTATCTTTCTTAAGCAGATTTCGCAGAGGGGTGACTTTTTCAGAATAGTTCGGAATAAATTTACATAAATAGTTGACCATACCTAAATTTCACGTACTGCTTTTAACTTATTTTCATCTATCTGCATTCCCGAATTTCACGTGCGGTGAAAGAGGTCATTTTAAGAAAATGTGTCAGTTGCGCAGTAACAAAGTTTTCATGGTGAACAGTAATACAGACGATGATGAATTGTTCTTCATCTCATCCGTGGGCGCTGATTGTGATATGTGGTCTAAGGATTATAAATGGTATGAGACTTTAATACTTTCTAGTAACATGCAGAGCCATTTGTTTAAATTAGATACTGGTGCAGACCTAAACGTGATTTCGAAGAATAATTATCTCAAACTAGGATTCAATATTGATGTAATTAATCCAATTAAACCGAAAGCGATGTCATTTTGTGGTAATTACTTACCAATCATAGGTTCTGTTGTAATGAAGTGGATATATAAAAACAGGTTATTTTCTATTAACTTTGTGATTACGGATCACGACTGTGAAAGTATATTAGGTAAAAACACACTTGAACAAATAGGATTGGTGAAACGAATATACTCTCTAGATATGTCTAACTATGATGATTTGTTTAAGGGTCTCGGTAGGTTACCCGGTTATTATAAAATTCCAATCGATAAGGATGCCACTCCGTGCATTTGCCCAGTTCGTAAAATTCCACTTAGTGTGAGAGGTAGCCTGCAAGTGGAGCTCGAGCGAATGGAGAGAATTGGAGTGATAAGAAAGGTGACTCATCCCACTTCCTGGGTGAACGCGATAGTGGTTGCGGCGAAAAAGGATGGCAATATTCGCATTTGCCTTGACCCGCGACCGCTGAATAAAGCCATTCGTCGGCAACATTTTCCATTGCCTACTTTAACTGATATTGCGACTAAACTAAAGGGTGCTAAATTTTATAGCAAATTAGATGCTAGGTCTGGATTTTGGATGGTGCAACTAGATGACGAAAGCGCGGATCTTTGTACATTCGGCACACCATTCGGTCGCTATCAATTTCTGCGTCTGCCATATGGGATCAATTCTGCGTCTGAGATATTCCATTCTCGGGTGAAACAATTAATCGAGGGCCTAGAGGGAGTCGATTCATTTATTGATGACATCATTCTGTGGGCATCTAATGAAAATGAACACGATGAAAGGCTTAAAAAACTTTTGGAAAGGGCAAAACAGGTAGGTATTAAATTCAATCACGAAAAATTATTTCTTGCTTTAATTGTAATCATATCTACTTTACCAAGCGGTGTTGCGACAATCAATCTTATAAAGCTGAGAATATCTATTACCCGTCACAGAAATATCCGCACAACTGGCATACGTAGCATATGAGCCAAGCAATTGATGGCTTAAAATAAAGTTCAGAAGATCAATCAAACATAAACACTAAAAAGTACGAGCACGATAGCAAAAGAAAAACATATTCAGATTATAAATCTTTCACCTTGTTTCGTCCATAGTCTCAAATCGCAACGCAACGCCGTGGAATCCAAATAACTTATGAAAATTGCATCAGATTGTAAAAAGATTCTTTGTAACAACATCTTTGTTCATTCAACTTTAATACACCCTGTTTTTAGGGCACAGAAATCATGATTGTGAGTGGGCATTTTTATTAACATAATATTTCACATTATACATATTATTAATAATATTTGTGTATACATTTAGCTTATTTTTGTTATTATATGGCCAATTATATTTTTTCAAGTATATAAGAATCATCAATTGTTTTGAGACAATGTATGAGACTGGATTTTGCTCCAAGATACATGCATCACAAGACCCAACCGAAAATAACCAAACACTCAGCGGGATCAATATAAATTGCCGATCCGATAACGTCAACATTTTTTAAGTCTTATTTGGTTCCAAACTAATAAAGTACCATTTTTACTTGATACGAGATTCGTGTGCTTGCATGGGCGAATTGAATTCGGAATCCAGTATCGTTCAATTTTGTCACAACAAGTTATATACATTACATTAGGGACGCAACAATTAGTAGATTGCAAATTAGTAGTTTGCTTTGAACAAAATAATTCAGTTTAAAACCGTGGATAAATAGGAAAAAAAATATTTTATTATATAATTGCGGTTATCATAAGAAATAATTGAGAAATATACAAATGTCAGTCGTAGCAATCACACAATTTAACAAAACATCTTAAAATGAAGTGAAGATACTACAAGAAAATTTCAAGATGAGCAAGAATGTTCAAATTAATTTAATGCAAATTTTATTCCTTCGTAAGGATTTTAGGAAATCTCTGAAGCATGGGCATATGGTTACGAAATTTGTAATTCAGGTATGTTATGTTATGTATCTTATGTATCTTTAGATATAATAGCAATTTTATTGAAAATATCAACAGTTTTCTCGCAGAACCATTAGACCCTCCTTGTTATTGTATGCATTATCGTCCTCATTCAGGAACTATTTGTCAAAACGATATCCTAAATGTGCACTTAAGACTTTACGACAGGTCTATAGAGCCTCAGTTTAATATCCCTCGTCGGGTAATCAGGGCGGTTAATATATCGCTTAGCGGCGAACATCCTGTCGAAAAGCTTATAATAATTTTATCAAACATATTTGGTGGCCATAAATTCAAGAGGCAAGTTTAGTCTGGTCTATTCTATACTAAGTGTCTATTAACGTAACGTACATTTTTCTCCAGTATGAAAATAAACAAAGCAGGTCGAATACCTGATATGTAAAAGGTCGTGGTTATTTCTGTCCGTTCGTCGTCCGGCGGTAGATTTATTCGCGAGTTAGGCCACGATTCTTTTGACTCGACGGTCGGTGGAAAAATACTGGATGGACTGGATTAAGTTAATCCGGAACTGTACAATGGGTTGAGTGTAGCGGATCGTAAACCATTAAGATTTGTGGTCTTGTTCTATTTGTATAAGAGGAAAACGAAATTTCTGGTGACAAGGGAGTTTTATAACCCTACAGGCTAAGGGCTATTTGTGTTAAGTAAAGAAAATATTTACGCAAATAAACGCCACGTCGGACATCGTGACATGACGAGATATTTGGAAAATTCCCAACACCCGCGCTGGAACCAAATCTCGAAAACGATCCATTTGCAACATTAAGACCATTAGACTAATAAAAGTTAATACCCGAAATAAACACACTAAAAGTGACGCTGATGGCGTCTGATGGTGTTTGGACAAAAATGTTGAGAATGTTGACTGATAGCAACTCGCTGATATTGACAAGATCTTTACTATTAATCCAACTAAATTTCAAATTAAAATCCCGACTTCCACTGAAAAATACGCAACGCATGTTTATTAACAATGCACAGGCTTGGTAATCCCAAAATCTTGAGTAATCGCCACTAACACTAATGTGGGTAATGGCAAGTATCTCATGTTTTCAGCCTTGACTCCGAACGTATTATTCTAATGGGATCCCCGATGAAATTACTTTGTATCACTCAAAAGTTGAAAGTCCTAATGTGTTTGGAACGCAACAAAACATATAGGTGGTGATTAATTAAAGTGTTCGTTTATATAGAGAACTCACCCAATTCATATTACAAACAACATTTTGAAATTGAAATGCATTTAACAAATATATGTCAAACTGTCTAAACCGTAGCAGTAGTAAGAAATAATATTAGGCAATCCGTGGTTCCAATAAATTTACGGCCAATTACGTATGAGCTTTGGCGGCGGTTCAAACAACTATATGACACCTTATCTGACGGCTTAGACAAGCAGATGTGAATTTCAAGCAAAATATTATTGAAATTATTTCTAATCCAATCAATTCCGACGATTAGTGGTCGCGCTCAGTCTCGTGTCCAATCATAAAGTTTCTTAATTATCCATTCAGGCATAGATTAAGGGTAGGTACTATGAGATTAACACTGAGGCTCTTTTGTTAAATTGAAATTGTTGATGGAGGTGTTGACTTTCAATTATGTTTAACCATTTGTAAACAATCAGATCATATGAATGAACGACATGAATAAACCATGAGGTATACAAACTGGCAGACGCCGATTTATTTCATTCTTCAAATCCGTCTCTGGCACGCCCACGATGTTGCGATAAAAGTGCACTAACACCGTAACTCTTACATAGATTATATTTGCATCATTGCGATGTAATTCGGCGATTGATTTTACATGGTTTATACAAGCGGAGTATAAATGATACAAACTAATAACGGTCAAGAGTTAGTTCTATTTTAGCGTGCACCATCTATCAGATAGAGAACCGAGATTATGATGTGAATGTTGGTATTCAGAATGTAGAGACTGGTATCGAGTGCTTTTACAATGATTCACAGTCATCGGTAGGAATAGATATTGCGAAAACAGACGATATTGATACTGTTAACAATAGCTTTACACAGAACACATGCCTGGAATTGGTATCGGCTGGTGTACCTACTACATACAATATACAATGCTTATCAAGTTATGTAGTACAATAATACATTTTCGACTCTATTTGAGACATGTTATTAATGTTTTCCAATTGTACATCTTCACCAATCGATAGTCTATCTAAATGCAGAACGGGTCCCTAGTTCACCCTAGACAATCGATTCACTATTATCAAAATGCGCTGCTAGGTCAAATTTGACTTATTTTATTCTTTTGCTGTAAAATTTAAAGCGTTTCTTCATCGACCTTGTAACTGACGGAAATTCTTGTAAGATATTAAATGGTAGATCCTTTTAACCAAAAACCTTTTGAAGTTTATTGTTCTACAGAAATGTATATTTTATAAAAATCTTTCAATGTTGTTCTTTTCCAACGTATTTTAATCCATAAACTCAGAAATCAAACTAAGTATTTTCTCCCGCCTTTGAAACGAAACAACCGTAATTTTGGCCTGTCGCGTCTGCTCAGCTGTTGCCGTTTACATCATTGCTGTGAGTGGGACGGATCACATGGGCGTAGGGTGATTTTAATTAGGTCTATATTTATCGAACGATAGACTCAAATTTTGATAGTTTAACGACTTAAAATGGAGTTACATGTTTTTATTATATTATATTAAGTTTGGCTATAATGTGACGATCAAACACGAGACCCAGGACAAGTAGCGAGTGTGAAACAAACACTTTTGTGCAAATTTCACTTAGACACTTAATCACTAGGATGATGTTTACTCACTAAGTTCAGTTTGACGATTTTTCAATAGACACCAGAACGGAACATCAGATAACCTCAAAATAGCGGTCTGGTCTTGGCTCTAGGAAATCGATTAAAAAACGCGTTTGAGAAATTACTTATTTTGGGGTTATACAATTTAGCAATTTGAATCTTTCATCCCTCTTGCAGAAGAAGACATAACATTGTTTTTATTATACCTAAGCATTTAAGGTTGACCCACTCGTAACTAAATCATCAATCATCAATTTTCCACAAGTCTGCACAAATGTGGGGTAAAAAACGAAGCAGTACTTCATAAAAGGCGAAAAAATGGGAAAAACAAAGGACAGTCCAGATAGTGTCCATCACAGCTATTGATTCTCGTTCCACATTCTCCATCATTACGGAGACGGCCGTTGATATAGTTTTTGTCCAAATAATACGGTTTTTTATCATAAATACAGTTTATGATTCAATGACTAAGCTGTCAAAATGATACATTGCCATTTTGGACTGTGAAAAATGGTTATAATTTTCACGTTGAATGAAATGAACACCATTGATTTAACAAAACCGATGCTGTAAAGCTAACTTAACTTTTATATTTTCAACCATGAATGATTCTATGTATATTTTATGTATATAAGACGTGGCTTATTGGTGATATTTTTTTATAAGCTCATCAATAAGTATACTGATCTTGTAATAAAAATGTTGACGGAAATCTTTGTTTTTATAAAAGCACTTTTTTCTTTTTTGAAGTTACGAAAAAAGTTGCAGGTTATTATCTAAAAGGAAACAAATTATATAAGCTTGAATCACGCTCTCGAGGCACTACACTAACCTATCATTATGAGTGTGAACTAGTGAACGGTAAAATTATAGAGTAATAATAACTAGTGGCGTTTATCGAAAATACAAATAGCTTGAAGAAAATTATACTAATTGGTCCGCCTTCACTATAATGACAGGTTGTTCCATTCGATTAATTGAAATACTGATAGTCGTTTCATATAACTTTATTTCGATCTATTGCTGCTATTCCAGCCAGATTGCGCTGTGTGTAGATGTCCAAGCATTATTATACTATTATTATTATTCCGTATCACAATCGGATTTCCATTGTCATGCAAAGCGCCAGTAATGGATTATCTCGTGGTAATCTGATAAGGGAGGATTAAAACATAAGGGGAGCCAGCGGGCACAAAATTCTTAAATCCTTCACTTATACCTTGTTCGAAAGCACTTGTCTTTTAAATCACCACAAAAGTAACCAAGTGAACTCCTAAGCAAGACGAAAACAAAGCGAGGAAACTTCTAATCTGCGCCCTGCAGTCGTCCTATACGAGGCTGTTAAGTTTTAAGGGCGTAATAAAACGACTTAAACCTAGGAAACTTAAGAATTCATATACGCCAGTTTACAGGTTTAAACATTATGCTAAAATGCTTTTAGTCATTCGATAAGAAAGTGTACCAAAATTATATAAATTCACTGAGCACGGATTCAATTGCATGTGATTTCCCTAATCTAACATCAATTTTACTGCAACCGCATTTGGTACTTGTGAGCTTACTACGTATGACGGTTTCAAATATTCTGACGTCATTTGACCTAACATTAACATAAAAATTGCTGTTTTAGTTACTAATGTCACCATTTTTCGCTTGGATTTTTTCTTAAATGGCGTCAAAATCTTTGCAACCGTCATACGGAATAAGCACCACTGGTAATTTGAAGAAGTTAGTTAATGAAATAAACACTTAATATTCCGTATCACTAATAATTAAACCAACATCTTCAACATTAACCACAAATCTCAAAGCTCGGAACCATGTGTAAAGGTCCGGGCCTCTTTAAAATTCCCCATTACTGTTCCTAAGCCTCAGTAATCCCCATGTGATGTGTTTCGCAGATCCCGCATTATCCCTGAAAGAGTTTGGGATACACTGACTTTTGTTGGGAAATGGTATGGGCTACTGGTATTGACCAAACAAAAAAAATTATGCAGTTCTTACTAATAGATGCTCTCAACTTCGTTTTTAGTAGTACTTTTTTTAGGAATTAGTAACGCTTATAGGAATGTAGGAAGTAGCATTAGTTTTATAAAATGTTCCATAGCTCTAAGAACTAAAACTAAACAAGTATTCGAAGCTTATAGTAGTCCTAAAAACACTTCCCTTAATTATTTCTTCAGTTACACATTTTTCGTCACGACAAGTACCTGTAGTGTCGGTGCCAACAACGGTAGAATCCGAATTCTGGCAACTGTGTCCACACATAATGAAACTCACATTTTGCCCAATTACTGTTTCCGGAAAGTTCTATAAATAGAAACCCGCAAATAGATTTAAGGTCATGAAATAATACCCTCAGTGATGATCTTGAAATAGCAAATCATTAAAGGAACATTTTGAGTCGATTTACGATCGCCATTCAGTCGAGGGTTGCTAACGGTCTCATATTCATTGTTCTATTTACAAAGCAGGCTTTGGGATTGCTGTTGAAAATTTGGCTGTCGTAATTTTTATATATACATAATTATTACTGTTACTCTGATTGCCACACGTTTTGGTTTCTGCGGCCCAAGCCTCGAGTGCAGAAGGCACAGCTAACTCTTTTTTTATCAACGTACTTTGGAAATTAAAAAAAATATCGGGCATTACTCGAAAAATTAAAACTGCCGAAACAAGCTTAACACTCGAGATAAAACTAATTGCTTGTATTTGACTGTCCCTAAATACATATATATATATATATCCTACCAGCTAAAATTTATGTATAAAAGGAGCTTTGGAAAACTACTAGATTAACGAAAAAAACTCAATACATTATAAACTTATGACGTGCCAACCAATAAAGGTACACACAATAAGTGTATCCACTCATATAGCATGCAAATTTGTTAAAGCAGTCTCTTTAACCAAAATGCCAGTAATTATACAGCTATCGACAAATTCATCGCCCGCTCTAGAAATTGACACAAAGGGCGTATGGTGCGTTTACGAAGAACAAAGGTTTGTTTGTAATCACCCTCTGAAAGGATGAGATTTGGCTGGTATAAACTCATTACTCCAACTAAGATGCTGGTCTGACATTGCTCACAACTTTGGACGTTTATCGTTTATAATTAAATAATTGTTTTTGAAGTAGTTAACCATTTTCTAGATTTGATGGATGCGGGAGACTGGATAAATGCGTTAAAGTGATTGAAATTTAAAACAGAATAGGGGGCTGAATACCGTTAGGTTGAATTATAAAGAGTTTGAGACTAGATAGGAGATGTCCATCCAAATATTCCGATAATCTAAATATATATGTTACGGTAAATCTGATTAAATGAAAATTATTAATATTTTTACAAAATTATTAATAATAACCACATGTTTTGGTAAATGTGAATAAACGATCGAAATTTATTACTTTTAGTAGTAATTATTAATAATTTACGACACATATTGGTAAAAGTTACACCGTTTGTAACATTGTAGTCCGACATGGCCGTGATAGGTTAGAAGGCTAAGGCGGGTGCGAAGCGTAGCGGGTAAAATAGGGGATGAAAGTTTGTATGAAAATCCGTATTTTTTTAAGTTCAATCCATTAAAATAGGTAGCAGTGGGCAAAAGATAAAAAAATGAATTTTCTGTATAGGTACATGTTGACTTATTCACTTTACCACGCGTGCGAAGCCGCGAGCAAAAGCTAGTTATTAATATAGCAGTGGCACATAGTTTTCCATTGGTATGTTGTAAAGTAAGAGCTGATTTTACGCTAAGTAGTTACTTACTATTTTTATGATAGTAATATTTTTAGATAGTAATAGATAGGGTAGAATATACATAAAAAATACATTAAGAGAAAACAAAAATGTTTCAAAGAAACCTTTTTAATTATTACGAAGTTATACATGCATAAAAACAAATGAGCCTTTTAATTTATTTATATTTAGCGATACTTTTAACCCTATTTCATAAGTCAACGTCACTCTTATACATAATTAGGTTGATGATGAGGCTAAGGTCCTACACCTGTTTTTGAAAGATGCTTTTATTTAATAAATCTCCAGATTATCTACCCATAGGCATAAAGCATGCTGAAAAACCTAAACAATTAACATTTATTTAGATAATATCAGTCGTTGAGAGTGAAATATATTGAGGCCGGCGCCAAAAGCGATCTTCAAACATATTGATGCACGGCCCGGTTTCTTCCCACCCACATTTGTGAAAGATGAACAATTGACGCAAAACACCGTACATTTCCTCTCTAGACTAATTGTAGGATATTTTGATCGCGTTTGTTTTAATTATTAGATTGTCTAAGTGTGCCTACAAATAATCTACACTAATATTATAAAGAGGAAAGATTTGTGTTTTTGTATGTAAAGAATAAACTCAAAAAGTACTGGACCGATTTTAATAATTCTTTTTTCATTAAAAAGCTACATCATCTCTGAGTAACATAGGCTATATATTATACTAGCTGCCCGCCCCGGCTTCGCTCGGGTAGACAAAATATTTGATAAATGTCTATAGGCTCCGAAACTACTGAACCGATTTCAAAAAATCTTTCAAGTTTAGAAAGCTACACTATCACTGAGTAACATAGGCTAGCTGCCCGCCACGGCTTTGCACGGGTAGACAAAATATTTGATACCAATGTCTACCCGTGCGAAGCCGGGGCGGGCCGCTAGTGTGTACTATAAAATTTGGTATCAGAATTTGAGAATATTGTTCGTGTTATTATTTTTTAACCGTATATAGCTTGGCATCATAATAAACGTGGCTTAATAATGTGAATAACGCAATTCTATTAATAATAAAAATAATGAATTCTCAAACCAGAATAAATCTCAATGAAAATATGGTAACGCAACACAGTAACTTATTTGTCTCTTAAATAATCAGTCATTAAAATGATACACGTCTTAATTTTGTTCACTGATTTTAAATTGATTGCACCCTTAAAAGCAACAGCCTTGTTATCAAGCCTGATAATCATAAAGGAAAATTTAGATAATACCTAGAGATGGACAAATGTCAGGACTATCAATGAAACAGTTTCCGAAGCGCAATCGGCAATTCAGTGTCAGAATCTATTCACCAGCCACATCAGGTTAGATTGGAAGCCGACCAAAGCAACGTTGGCTAAAAGGTCAAGATCCTACTTGAAATTTGTGTGTTATGCCAAATTTATCATGCTCGGCGGGCGTTATTGTCTCAGTTATGCGGGAAACACTTCAAAGAATGACTTATGTATTTGGCACCTCTGTGACGATTGATTATGGAGATGACAGACGGCCATCCCGACGGATAGTTGAGTCTGTCTTTTATGAAACGTCAAGATTTTTAAATTGTCTGGGGAGTTCAGTATTGGTATTACTCATTAAAACTATAGGGCGATGATATATATCACTACAACTGTATATTTCCTCGTGTATTTTAGTATCACCAAAGATTCATTGTTAGATTACATTAGTACAATAATTAGAGAATTTGTATTGAAAGTATTAAGACCAATTACTGTGATTCTTCTTATTCAAATGGTTTTAACTATTACGATGCTGATAGTTAAGAGAAATCACTGAGAGCGTGAAATTTTCAACAATTCCTTCTTACATTCATCCCATACCATTTATGATCGGCGCAATGTGTTTTTGTTCGATTCCTCTCTATCAGCTGCTCACTCTGTATTCACATAGTCTCTAGCCATGACGATCACACATACCGTCCATCTAACCACTACCTTTGTACTACTTTAACTTGTTAATATGTACTTCAAACTTAAAGGCATTTAATAAACAATATTCATAAATTTTACATGCGCATCTTCGTTCGTACACATCATCACCTATAAATATGTTCACAGTGAGCCGGGCCGAACCGTTTCAAACCCAGACACTTCCCAAACAAACCGGGTTGATATTTGTCGAAAAACCGTCAGGAGCGCGTCACTAATTATGAACAGGGCTTGTCTTGTCAGCTGTCTGATTAATTACTGCTCCCTCGGCACGAGCGGGTGTAACAAGAAGAGGTATGTCGCGTATTATAATGTCATGGTACGTAATGGTATGGGGGCTAACTTTCATATCGCCTCGCATATCGTAAAGGGAACATCTCTCAGCCGTCACGTAACGCATCCTGAAGAATCACTAGCTTTATGTGTAATACCAGACGTATTGTGCATTGCCAACCTAATTTTGGATAGAATCGCTGTGTTACCAACTGTAAGGACGAATGTCTACTTAATTCCAAAACCAGGAGTTCTGCTAACCTCTGTAGGAACAGAATACTACATGAGGATTGTGTTATTTGGCTGAGATCATTTATGATGTGGAGAGTACCGCCCCAGTCGGGAAGCTTTAATGTCAAATTAGAATTACATTGCACCAACACAACCCCTAAAAGGGTGTTGATATTCACCTCCAATTCTCTGAACGTCCTGCAGTTGTTTCCTAGTAGGAGCCCTAAATTCCAGAGTCAACATGAGCCCCTAATTATTTTGCAATATTTGTTGTAACAGGTAAGTTAATACAATTATTCTGGCCAAAGAGAACAACAAATATATTAACCTACATCCAAACGACAAACGACTGCACTGGACGATGTTTACGATAAATATAATGTATAAAGGTGATGAAATTTTAACGGCCGTAGCTACTTATAATTAACAACATGACGTGTTATAATATCATATTGAGAGTCGATGGAGTAACGACAGGTTCGGTATTGCTTCGCATTAGGTAATCATCACCCAGGACTTAGCCCAATGAATGTTGGGGCCGGTACTAGATCTAACCCGATGTGGGTGGGTAGTTGTGGTTTCCAGATTGTTACACAAAACAAATGCCAAATGATATTCTCCACTCATTTTGCAGCTACTTCAAGGTAGGAAGAATACTTGGTATTGTATGATCTGTCACCTATTTAGCTATTAACCAAAATAAAAGTAGCTTAGCTTTGCAGATAAATCAATATACTCAATGAAAACCATTTTATACATACAAAATATAATAGAAAGATAAGCGCCAGAACATAAGAAAACAAAGATATTGTCGCTTTGTGTGTCACAAATAGAGAGTATATGTAACCGGTGTGACTGCGTGCGCGATTGCAATTGGTCGACACAAGTGAGTTGTGATTGGGTGTAATTACAAGTTTATATACTTAACTTACTATAGGAATACGTTGAAGTACAATTTAGATTTTTCGGAACTTACCTGAAAATAAAAATACACGATATTACTACAAATAAAATAAACGCACAACTTCTGTTTCAAACACGTTTTAAAATAATTACAAAGACGACAATAGCCATGATGAAGATAACCATGAAGTAAAATTATAAATAGATATTATTGATTGCGACGATGATATTAAAGTTATGAGACTTTCAGAGTTTGGATACTATGAAGCTGGACTAGGAACAAGTTTAACTATAATTATAAATGACATTGATTGCATGTTTGATATTTTGTTAGTCAATCTCGACAAATGATTAGCAACTGATGCTACAGAATACTAACACTATACTAGATTAAACGCAGACGAATTCTAGGGAAAGCATGTATTTTCAAATAAAGCCGACAGTACCAGAGCAAGGAATAGCAGCACGTAGTACGAACATTTAAACTGTGGTACAAGTGAAGTGTGCTGAGAACTAACTAATAATACTGTTTATTTTGCTATTTTAACCAGCGTGTCCGAAAACAGTCCACGCGTTACGCGTGCTATAAATCATATTGTGACAACTAGCATTATTGTAACAGCTTTGACTGAAGTTGCCACTATTAATAAAATAGTTAACCGTTTCATTTTAGTTTCGGATGCAATAATTCTTTAAACATGATATCATGATAGTAAGAAAAACACCGTTAAACTCGAGCAATTAGATTACATTTCGCCATTCAAAGAAAGTCACGTATGGACGATAAAAAAGTCTTAAATAAAATAATGACCCGACCTAAAACAAAAAAAAATGAAACTATTCTAATCTACAATTCAAAGGTTTTAAGAATATCATAGATGCAGACGAACCAACAGACAAAGTATTAATAACAACAGCAAACAATTCTAAGAACCCCCTTTCATCTAATTTCAAGAGCAAGCTACGACAGATGTCATAATTAAGACAGAGTATTTGATTAAGTGCTTCAAATATACAACGAGTGGGATTCCGTATATTTGTCATATCCTACTAATATAATAAATGAGACAGGATGTTTGTTTGTTGACCCTATCACACCAAAACCGCTTAATGGATCAGGTGGAATAGGGGGTCTTCATTGAATTTAGAATTATGTTGTAGATAAAGTACCCATAATATGCTTCGTATCCAAAACGATACCTTAAGGCCTCACTTTAAATTCATACAATGTATTAGATGGAATACGCTGCACAGGTGCCCAATTTATTTCTATCGAACGCTTTTAAAACGAAAGTTAAAAAGCTTCCATGTGTGTAAATGATAAATTTATTGTGTCAAAGTTTTGGTGACGATAATCGCGAGGCACAACATTACGTAATATAACCTCCAAATTTGAGAAACGGTGGCGTGACTTGATGGTAAACATACCATATTGAAGAGGATAATGGTACTTTAATTGATGTAAAATCTGGTTAATGTAACTGATAAAATATTATATGTAATGAGGACGTGAATGTTAAATAATTGCGTGGGATTCTAAAGATAACTGCTAATAACATAATCCAAAAAACAATCCCGTATCCCACTAGTATATATTTACAAGCATACGGCCCACCTGATGGTAAGCAGTCACCGTAGCCAATAACCGCTAGCAATACCAGCAGGTATATCATTAACAAGTTGCCAACCCTGATGTTGATAATCACATGGCAATCTTATATTTATCGAAATAATTGCAGTATTAGATGGTAAGACTCTCTAGGTTATAATGTGAGTGGACATTAAATTCTTTTTTTTCTACTGTGTTTCTGAGATACTGTATCAAACCTTCCAATAATGGCATACTCAGATTATTCGTCAGAGACAGGGCGTCCAAATATAATTATGAACTGTAAAATACTTGAAGATTGTTTTATATGACCCTCAACCGTCACCAAATTTGATAAATTCATTAAAAGCCCAAAGTTACATCCCAAAAAATAACATCCTTTTATATTTTTTAACAACTCTCAAAAGAACGAAACCAACATTCGTATATTAAATACGAAATTGCCAATGTTCGAATTCTTACTTAATGCCTAACAAATTACCAAATTGTATGATCAATGTTGCTTGGTAACAAATTGAACGAAAAGGTTACATTACTAATAATAACCAATCGTGGTTGATGGATTTAAATAAAGTTGTCAAATGTATAAAGAGAGGGCGATTTGGGACTTCCCGTGGGATTTCCCATTTAAATTGGAGCCGCCCGGCTGGGGACTGTACCTCCACCTTACAGAAGACCGCAGTGAAATAAAACTACTTTGATGTAGTAAGTAAGGTTGCCAGTGCTCCAAGAGGATACGCTGGGCTAGTAGTAATGCTGCTAGCACCGTGAGTGCTCATCAACCAAATGGTTGGCAACCCGTTTGTGATACCCCTGGTATTTTCTAGCGGCAATAAGCTACGGTGACTGCTTACCATCAGGTGGGCCGTATGCATGTGTACCACATTAGTGGTATAAAAAAAAAATCAAAGGAAGGCCAGTGCCAGCCAGGCGGTATACGTATAGAGCGGTAGTTCACTCGTTTTTCACACCTCATTCGCTTCCTCCAATTTGAAATCTGAGTCTCTTCATTGATGATTTCCTGTTACGAGTAGTCTGACACTGTGTTATCTGTTAATACAAGTAATTATCTTAAATCGTGGGCTTTCAGTACTATGGATTCGTAAATTATAAGTCTTATAATAATTATTTGTAGTCATTTTTCGTAAACCATCCTCCAAAATTTTAAGATCTACGCACTAGTTCTTAAACATAAACATCGCAAAGCCACAAAAATGTAACATATCTTTAAATTAGAAATTCTAAACCAAAATATACCATAACACACACTGGGCGATAACATAACGTGATTTTTATCACAAAATGTTTGAAATATGTTCCGCTACGTGTACTCTGTCTCAAAACAAACGTAATCGTTAGAACTAGAGACATGCTATTAAAAACCCATACTTTAATACATCCACTCGTATTAAAAACTGCGGGAATTATGAATCAGAGGGACATAAATCAAAAAGTACATACTCAAATGTCAGATGGGTTTTACTATTTTAACGCGTAACATATGTCGACGACAGTCGTAAAATGTTAAATTGTAAGGATTGTGTTTTTAGACTAATTGTTGTACAATGAGTCAAAACATTTGCTGGTAAATCTTTATATATAAAAATTACGTGTCACGTTGTTTGTCCGCGACGGACTCTTAAACTACTGAACCGATTTTAAATTTGATTTGCACTCCGTGTGCAATTTGATCCAACTTGAAAGATAGGATAGCTTACATCTCAATTTACAGTCGCAATATTATTTTATTGCAAACTAGCGGCCCGCCCCGGGTAAACATTTATCATTTTTTTTATCTACCCGTGCGTGGCCAGGGCGGGCAGCTAGTATTATATATATATAGATCTTTTAAACTACGCGCTAACGGACTCTGATGCGGTTTTCAATAATAGACAGAGTGACTCCTGACGAAACTCTTTATGTAATTCGTTTAGGTTTTGTGTAAGCCCATGCAAAGCCGGGGCGGTCGCTAGTACAGTATATATAAAAACTATCAGACTTCTAGAAAGCAAAACCAAACAGTTAAGCCGAGGTGTGACATCACCACTAGCCACTTCTCACAGAAGACAATTTAGTTACCAACTGTTTGGATATGACAAGGCTCATCATTCAAGCACTGTCGACTCTGTGCCCATTCTAACGACTACGCCACTTCTGACTGACAGTAGCAATTCCGCAATTTATTTAACCTACCTGTGTTACCCAGCCGGACAACTAACTAAATTATTCCCACCTAATATATGAGAGAGTGTTAGTCATCTAAAACGTCCGGCATTGCGTTTGCGTCCAAAGTAAACACTGGTAGTTATTGCAAACTGAGATGAGTGTATGGCGAGGATGCAGCCACATATATCAATACTTATGCGATATTAATAATTTGGATGAGAGCCATGTTCATAAAACAGTGACGATAATAATGACCAGAAACTGACTTACGGCCGCATACTGTAATGACATTCGAAGTTTGAAGACCCACGTGAATGTTTGAAGCGTCGTCAAATTACAAAGTCGCATGTTAAATCGGAGACCACTGAAAATGAATGTGGCATCAGATTTGACTGGCTTTACAGGCCATTCGTGTTTGTGTGGTTAACAACTGCCAACGCAATATAACGGAGTGATTGTTACATAGATATTGGTGTCGATTTTGTTGTTCAAAATTGCTAAACTTAACTAATTTGACAGGACTAAAAGTCTTGCTATCCCTTTCTCTTGTGCGGGGTTAAATAAGGATGGCAATATTTTTTAGACCTGTCTAATAACGTTCTACGACACTGAGAAAGCTTAATTCACCACTTGGTACTAGATTATTAACTTTTTTAAGAAAAATAAACCAACTCGTCCAATACGCGGCTCCGTCCGATCTATTCTCGTTAAACACATTTTACAAGAGTCACTACCCTCGGTGTTTATCATTTTATTTGCAATTACCGCTGCAGTAACTGTCAAACAGATGTATAGCGATGTTCCTGTCATAGTGGCGGGAATAATGCGATAACAAATTGAATTTAATTGAATTGAGGCAGTTGTACTTTTGAGAACTTCAGGTGAGACGTGCGATATCGGATTCTTTGGATGTTAATAAACCTGAATGAAATATCAGATTTAATTACTAATTATTTTATGAAGGATATGCAGTTTTCAAGATGTCTTTTTTTATATCACTAAGGTGTCACGAACGCATACGGCCCACCACCAGATGGTGATCAGTCACCGTAGCCGCTAGCAATACCAGGGGTATCACTATCTCGTTGCCAACCCTGTTGTTGATTTGGACTCACTGTGCTATCATTACTACTAGCCCAGCGTATCCTAGTCGAGCACTGGCAAGTCTGGCAACCTTACTTACCGCAGAAACACATCAGACTTTTCAATGATTTTAATTTGGCAACGTGCGAGGGATGCTCCTGGTGTTGCAAGCGTCCATAAGCTACGGTAACCGCTTACCATCAGGCGGGCCCTATGCTTGTTTGCCACCGCAGTGGTATAAAAAAATATCACAATAATTTCTAGCGTTTTGACATTAGCCACAAAAAACAAACAGCATATGGACAAAATCAAATCGTGATTTTGGATTTTGAGATACGCATTGGATAACATGAAACTAACACTAAAGATGCACAGTAGTGTAACAATTCTGCGGCATATCGTACCAAAGCGGGGCAAACGCTTGTTGCCACGCCATTGGAGCCATATGCCGCTAATTGCACGAACAAATGCAGGTTTTTTTGTTAAAATCGACGCCATCCTTTATTTCACTGAAACAACATGTTTCAGAGTTAGTTGGTGAATTAATTTGAGATGTATTTTCAAGTAAATCTGTACCAACATTTTCTCCTCGACTAGGGGAACTATGTCTGTTCAACGGAAGTCCGTAGGAATGATGATATACTAGGGCTATCACCATAGCCAAATAACATAACTCTGATGTAGAGTTCCACGAGTTTACGGTGTGGTGTCAGCAAAGATATAAAGGATTAGGAAACCTTCCCCATTTGATACGGTTTCCCACTAGCCGACCCAACGCGACTTTACAATAATTTTATATCATATGTAATTTGGGTTCTGTGGGTTTTTCTAAAACCTTAAAAGCACGTAAATCATAACATCCTTAAATACAACGTATGCCTATGTTATAAAAGGAACTTCACGTAAACATTTCATGTGTCCACCCAGTAGTATTGGCTGTGCGTTGATCGGTCGATCAATCGAAAGATCTTTGATTTGATGTGTATAGAAATCGTTTTCAAATCTTTCATAATACATGACATAGTTTTGAGGAATTTTATAGTTCCTTATACTCTACTGGCAAAAATTGTCCATGAAAAGGCATTATTGCCATAGCTGAAAAAAGAAGAAGAGATAAAATAAACGTCAATTTGGACAATATGACACTGACAGATACAAAGGTAAAGTTGTCACACACAAACATACAAATTTGGAACCAAGTCCCTGTAACTTGCGCGAAGTTCCTTCACCCCGTCCGTTCGTATTCAAATTGCTCTTTGTTTAGCATAATCCGATAGATTAATATAATACACGAAAGAGCATCTCGAATTGTGTATGTTAAAATGTTTTGTATAAATATTACGCCATCGTGTTGAATATGGAGCGTGATAATGTTATTTGTTTCGAGTCTGAGTCGAGTCTGATAACTGCCATATGCCAAGATTTTATTATATCTTAAAAATACAGTTACAATGCAGTCGCTTAAAAATGTGTGGCGTAACGATTGTCGATCGGATCATAAATGAAGAGATTAGAGATTAGTAAAACAACTGGGGTGAAAGAGTGTAATGTTGTAGAAAAGATGGTACTAAGAGAGAGGTGTGCAAGTCAAGAGTGAAATAGAGCTCCGTACTCTGCCTCGGCGTAAAGATATCTATGTATGTAAAAACTAATGTAACAAAGTGATGTTAGACACACACCGTAGTCAGTGGAAGTATCAGGAACATCACTAGTGCGTTTCCAACCTTATGATAAGATAATCTTATTGCCAGCACATCCTGAGAGATCTACAGTCCAGCAAAAAGGAGTAGAAAATAATAGGGGCGCCACTGGGCCGTTCGCGTTCGTATAGAAACCGTTTTGATTGGTTTGTTTACAGTAAACGCATGGATTACATTTTGTTAAGATTGCCCGTAGCCAAAAATTTAGTTCCGTTTCTGGACTTTTTTGCAATACTATATAATAAACCTTACCACTGGGAAAACATTACTTGTAATGTTATTTGCGGCGAGAATGTATGAAGAGATTGAAATTTGGCGTGATGATATGTATAATATAATAATATTTGACATCAACAAAATAAATATGATTTGATTTGACATTCTTCTTTAGAGAATAGGTCTCCAGTAGAGCACAGAATTTTAAATATATACCTGATACACTAAAATGGGCTAAAATTTGATGCGTATTTCACGATAATTGTATTTACAATCCAAGCTGAAGCCGTCTGATCGTCTAAACATGCAATACGATTTCGGAATGCGATATTCGATCGCAATAACATTCCTGTTTCAAATATAAACCTTACATCGTTATCCTTACGATATTAATTTGAAATATCAATCCAACATTCCGACGGTAAATCAAATCTAGGTACAGCATTTAGCCCGAATCGATTTGAATTTATTACTGTACATGTATATTATTTATTGGTAATTCGATTGTTATTCGTATTCGTATCAAGGTTTCTTTAATCGACGTTTCAATGTATCCAATATCAATCAATGAAGGCACTGGTTTCTGGTTATCTACACTAATATTATAAAGAGGAAAGATTTGTATTTTTGTATGTAACGAATAAACTCAAAAAGTACTGGACCGATTTTAATAATTCTTTTTTCATTAGAAAGCTACATCATTACTGAGTAACATAGGCTATATATTATACTAGCTGCCTGCCCCGGCTTCGCTCGGGTAGACAAAATATTTGATAAATGTCTATAGGCTCCGAAACTACTGAACCGATTTCAAAAAATCTTTCACCGTTAGAAAGCTACACTATCACTGAGTAACATAGGCTAGCTGCCCGCGCCGGCTTTGCACGGGTAGACAAAATATTTGATATCAATGTCTACCCGTGCAAAGCCGGGTCGGGCCGCTAGTTACTGATATATTCATATTAAATACTAGCTGTGCTCGCGACTACGAACACTTGAGGTCAAATTTTGTCCACTATTTTAAGGGTTGCATTATTTCAGCGCGGTACTAAAATATTATTACTTATTCTTATGGTACAATGCCCAGTCGGACGGCTCCAATATTAATGGGAAACCCATGGGAGAACCCAATTCACCCTACCTCTCTTTTACAGTTAATGGTGTAATTAATCACTGCACTTAAGCTTAGAATAACTCATTGGTACAGGCCGGGATTTGAACCTGGGGCCATCAGATGACAGGCCGTTGCTGCAACCACAAGGCCACCTCAACTTTTTTTTAAATAAACGTAGCCTAAGTTAAGCATTATATAACCACCACTGTCTGATAATGGAAATCCCGGTTCAGCCATTCGGATTTCATTAGAAATTTCATGAAATTTTTGGTTATTTGGATTCGTGGAGTTAGCACAAAATATTTTTGTTCTCGGCATAACAGCTTCAATAACTTTCTGAAAACCCTCTCCATCTGTCAATGAAAGTCCCGTCAAAAAGTCCCGTCCGAACGTCCTGTTTAGTAGGTTTGGAGATGAGCTTAGTTAAACGTACGTAGGTATTCTTACCTACTTGGTCTATTTATTAGCACCTACCGTAAATAAAATAATGTGTTTTGAATCTTATATGTATGTCACCGATAGCGCACATCAGGCAGCGCCATCTGTGCAGATCCACGGGGCAACAACCACAACCCTTGCTATTGGACAGGAAACCCGAGCGGTCGACCCCACCGGCTCGTACGCGATCGTTGGCAGAAAGCGGAGTGCACCGGCCAGTGTATAACCTACAGGCCGCCACGATAGACGGACTTTCTTATTTGTAACATGTGATAGTCATAGTATTTGTTAGAGCCAAGCCAACGCACGTGTTAGTTTCCTGAGACTTGTAATTGTAAAAAGAGTAAAGTGATTATCTACGTACTTTTGCTATTTTGTTCAAATTCGCTCGAGTACCCACGACAGTGCCCACAGTACCTACGCCATCCTGAACAAAACCTGACAACTAGAAGGCCTATCTATAAACCTACTTCTGATGACGCGGATGCTTGCCGCGTCTACATGTATAATATTATCCTTGATTTGTGTTTAAAAATATTGTGTTACAAGTTATTTTTTCCTTTTCAACACCCATACGACGAGTATTCAATGTACAATAGGTATCTATCTACACAGTTTATACACACACACAACACATTCACGACGATTAATATTATATATCGATACATCAAGTTATCAATATTATTTATTCGAATGGGGAAATCGACTCAAGGCTTGTGTATCGATTACGCTCGTTTTGAAATATTATTGGGGCGAGGCGAATTCGTTATGGGGTGGGTCGGGGTCGTTTTGTTGTTTCGATTGAAGACAATGTTTGTTCACGGTCATATTTTAAACATGACGAAGGCCAGTTACTAGAGGACGTACTGCTTAAAAAAAAGAAATTATGCACATTATACCACTGTTTTTTTAGCGATCTATAAGATTGTTTAAAACAATGGTTCGCGCGCGATCCGTGCACCCGCAGGCTTCACCCACCGGTGTGGGGTAACTAATCAGAAAATTCAGAAATTACCGATGCACACATCAAGGCTAACGTGACTATATATTTATTGGTAACTATCTTCAGAGGAACCTAACATTTCCCGGGATAAAAAAAGTATCCTATATGTTAAACTAGGCTACAAACTATACGAGTGCCAAATTTCATACAAATCCGTTGAGCCGTTTTTTCGTGATTGAGCAACAAACATCCATACATCCATATAAAGTTTGTAAGGTTGGATAACCTTACAAACTTTCACATTAATAATATTAGTAAGTGGTAGGACGTAATCATAACATTAAATTTACTCATTAAGCATTATTTGTTATTTATTACTTTATTCCTCAAGTAGGAAGCAGTCAGTGGAAAAGAAAACCAACTTATTATTTAAAAGGCGAACAATTTTCTTGGCAACCATATATTAAACTGCAGATCTCCGAACCCTGAATCAGTGCGTTGGCATGCGGCGACTAGACAAAAAAATTTGGAGCGCATTATGGACGATGGAAAAAGGCGTAACTGATAAATTTTAAATACACAACAGCCAATAGGGAGACGTCATTTGCGCTTGTGACTCGGTAGGGACGCCCCCTTGGCATCGACTGCGCGTGATTCAAATGTCAAACTAGGGTTGCCTCACGAGCTTATAGAATACCGGTAATATTTGCATTTAGTTTCCTAGTAGGAACGTGTTTGGTGGAATGTTAAGCGAAATGGGTAAGTCAAATAAAATAAAAATACCGTATAGTACCTACCTACAAATTTGCGGATACCATAGAGCATTAAAGCCATCACAGACCATTTTGTAATCTGTTTTCTAATAACACAGTGAATTAACTCACTTCAAAGTACAACACATAGTATATTATCTAACATGTGCCAAAACTATTGACGTACAAAACCAGTTTCGATTATACACGCCTGTCAAATTTAACCGAGTCGACAACCTCGCCTGGTGGCACTAAAACCTACTTCAGCCGCGTCACGGGTTGACAACCCTAACCTACGTCAACTCCTGCGCATCGCGACAATATTCATTAGCGACTAGAGACTAGAGAGACTACGCTTGATTTATGGCCGACCACGTTTTTTCTCAACTGACTAATCCATTCTAATCGCGTCACATTAATAAAAGTGTAGGAATATTTCATTTTATTGTCGTTGTAATTAGTAAAGTAAGTCTAAACTGTGTCTATGCTAAGAATAATACACATTCATTTTATCTGAGTCGACCATGCGGGATGTGAGCACTAAATAATTGCAGCGATTAGTTTTTTTTGTCAATTTAGAAATCTGAATAGAAGACTATTTTTTATCTTTATTCATTGCTAAAGGCATTTTCTATTTAAAATTAAGGTGACCGTCAGTCTGGCTCAAAACTTAAGGCACAAAGTAACGTCTCCCTACAATTGTAAATTAGCTTAAGTTTGTATGAATTTTACTCAATTCGAAACGGCTGAATAGTTTCGGCTGATATTTGGTTCGGAGACGTATTATTGACTGGCATCACATATGGGCTAATTATTATCCATTGGTAAAGTAAATTCCACGCAGTTAAATTAAGTTATGTCGTGACGATTTTGCAGCTTTTTATTTTTTTCAAAAATGTATGCTTATAGCAGCACACTTTCATTTTGGTAGCTGGCGAGTAACAGTTTCAGACGAATTATATTCTACTGACTGGGACCAGGATTTTATTCAGTTTTTGGGAACTTAGTAAATGGTTGGAAGGGCAATATCAGGCAAATTTCTTAATGAATCCCAAAAATCTCAAAGCCCAGTTACTATTCGGTGAATTCATAGAAAACTTTAAAAAAAACGGGTTGAGAACAGTGAATTTCAAAACATACCGGTTCCATATGACGAAATATTATGTAATTACGTCAAACGTACAAAAAAAAATACAAAGGAATATCGTTGGGCGCCAAGGAGGAACTTTTGACATTTCGGCACTAATTTATCACTCAGCTGTCATTATCTCCCACTCTTTTGACATGTGTCAACTAGCATGATGGAACACCATTTTTATTTATTATATAATTGCTTCATCAGTGTTCGCCCAGTATTATTACTTTATGCGAAACATCTTGCCTTTATTCCCTTTTATTTTACTCAGAACGAAACTACCGCTAATCTAGGGTAGCCCAGTCTATGTGTATCAACTATAAAGTCAACCATGTAAACTGAGCATGACATAACAGTTATTGACAGTAGTAACAGCCTTGAAACGTTTCGGCAACATTGAATTTTTTACGTATATTTGACGCACAGAAAAAAACCGGTTTTAATATGGATAAAATAACTAATAGGGCCGGTTCTTTTGAGATGACAATTTGCGAATCGAAGTCTCCATACCTACCAGACTTTGTCATATGTAAAAAATACATAACCGGGGGCTGAAACAAATGTATTATTCACTAGCTTCTGCCCGCGACTTTGTCCGTGTTGAGTTTAGAATCCCAGAGGAACCTAACATTTTCCAGAGATAATAAAACCTTTTCCCGGGATGGATAACAAATATTCTATGTGTTAATTAATAAAGATAAACTATCTCTGTTCCAAATTTCATCCACAATCCAAAGTGAAACCTTAAAACAACTTTCGTGAAAGAGTGTAATTGCAAAGATGAAAATCTTTCTTTGAGACCGCTGCGCTGGTTTAGTGGTTAGTAGGTATACCTGACTGCTACGCTGGGGTCGCGGGTTCGATTCCCGCCGGGGCAAACATTTATGTGTATCATATTTTGATGCTCGCCTATGTTGGTAATTAATTAAAACCACACACTTTTGCAAAGAACACCAAATAACTTAATATTGATTTTATTACAAAACCAACGTGCACATTTTGTATCGGTATTTAAAAGAGAGAATTGACAATTAGAATGAATGACACTAAAAATAATGAGTGAATGTATAACAATGTGTAAAGCATTTGTGTTTGCCTTGCGTCTGGGTGTTTGGTATATTATACGTAAGTACTTATAAAAATATATATATATATATAAGTATTTTAACTTTGCTGAGTTTGGTGCTACATGGCGCTGTGTGATAATTGTCCAAGCATTATTATTATATCAGTACATATTTATGTTAAGAGTTATATGACGATATAATTTAGTGGTAATTTAGACCTTCATAAGTGCCTTATTAGGCCTATAACTGAATAAATGATTTTTGATTTTGTTAGTTTAGGAATATACGAGTAGAAAGAATGAGTGTCAAAAGGGCAATGGCCGGTTACACTAATAATTTTATCTACATATTACGTAAAGTAGAAATGAAAACGGAATCAATTTTGACAACTTTGCAAATTATCTGTTTAATTACACCAAGACGACAGATGGTCGGTAGAGCCGTGGCCACGAACTTGGTTACATCAACTTACATCTGGTCACAGCCAAACTGGATTCCAATGTTAATGACATAGAATATAACTTATTATCTACCATTTTAGTGATTTATTCAAAGGTGAAAACAATCAAACAGTGCTATAAGATAGATAAAACTGGTCTCGTAAAATCCAGGTGTGCATTAGCCGACCTGTACGAATTTATAGGTAGATAATTCATTTGGGACAGAAAGATCGATTTAAATTAAATTGTTGCATCCGTCGACGATATTTTCATGATTAATATAATATATATTAATAAAGATGCCTATCATACGATAAGCGTAATAAAAATGTTTAATTCATTTAGTTAAGACGTACATAAATCCCAAGCGAATGGGACATAAAAAATTCGCGGTTTAAAATGAAAACATTTCAGTTGAAGTACGTACCTATTCCAGAAATGTGTCTTTTTAAAGATTAGCCCACTTTTTCATCGTAAAACTACCATTCAAATACTCACACCGCTTTGAAACAAAAGATCATAAAAAAAACACATATAATAGACTAATTTATTCGAACTTCACAGCTTCGGCGGCGACTACATTGGAACAATCCCAGGCAGGTATTGTTACCGTTTGACCTAAAAAGCGGGAAATACCTCAAATACCATCGTCTGTTCCCGAACGCTACGTTGAACAGCCGAGAACTAATGACCGAGCGATGTCAATCACATTAATTGACAGTGTCTGGGTAGAAGGTTATTTTTGTCCAACAAAAAAGTTGCGACACGAAACGTGGAATAAAAATCGCGCGTAACTAATCATGACCGAAAAAACGGTTGTACCCAGCTAGCGTCCCAGAAATTTAAAAAAAGTCATGTGTCAACAAAACGTAACCTCAAAATGTGAGAAATCAACAACCGAATGTGATTGTGACGAAATGTAGTGTGTATTTCAATCACATTTGTACGTGAAGAATTCACTTTAATTATAAGTAATTTATATAAAAGATCACAACAGCGTTCCGTGATCGCAACGCAAACATGAAACGAGAAATGTATAAAACACGGCCATGTTCGTCGAGATACGTAGATGTGTTTCTCAAATTATTTTCCAAAACATTGTACTTACCCTTTCGACATCGATGTCAGTTCCTGTACACAGTCTCTTGCCTCCACTACCGTTGTAAGCCATTGTGCACCACAAAACAAAACACAAATCACACCGAAACGCGTTTACACGAGATCAGAAGTGTATACACCTCCACTTACGACGGCCGCGAACAGACTAATTGAACGAATGGATGATAGCGGGCGGAGAGAAGCGAATTGCGAGCGAATGAATGAAAATGAGTATCGTATGAGTATCGCGTCCACTTTGGTTGCCATGCGTAAAAAGAACTTATTTTTTTATCGTCATTATTATTGGTTGACCACACAATGCTGGTATTTATTTTTGGTCTCATTTTATACATACAGATATTCAGTGTTAGTGTTTGATTACTGTATGTCCTAATTTTTTAGGGGCTTTGAAGAAAGAGTCTTAAGAGACTTGTATCCAGAGACGAGATGTATAGATTGAACTGTCAGCCAACTGTCAAACCAGACGTTTTTGTTTATTTTTTATTTTGTAAAACTGGTAAAGTTGAAGTTGAAGTAAAACTGGTAAAACGGGAAGAAGGATAGTCGATAGCGTTTACAATAATATTTATTTAGTTATCAACGCCACTAAATATAACGAAAAAATATGAAAGAAGAATATTTGACTCAAACCTGCGAGTGAAATTGTATGAGCCGGCACTACTTCACATTGTTTACTATTCAGAAAATTAAATAAAAATGACACTTGTTGAGGAAATGGAAATCAAAATTGAATATTTCGAGTTATTTGATACAGACCCTTTGAGTGAAAATGCTGGAAAAGGTCATAAAAAGCATTTTGAAAACCATGAAGTGATTGTAAGTACATACGTGAAGCATACGTGTTTGCTCCCCTAGATCCAGGGCTGATCTTGTTGATATAAAACACTGCAAGTCTGCTTTCTGTCAGGACAGAGCCTTCTCAACACCTAAATCTAGCTGTGTTAGTTTTATAACTATTAACCTAATCTTAAATTTTAGGTACCAAATACAAGGGATGGAAGTAATACCACTACACTTGAAACAAGAACTAGTGTAGGGAATAAAAGTGAGGTATGTATAGTAATTTTATCATTGTGGTGTGTCTGATATGACAAGTTTAGGACTCATGACAAAAGAGTTTTGATAAATAAAGCCTATTATAAAATTATTGATTAAATAAATGATAAAAATGCTTGGAATATATAGACTCACTGCTCAAGTGGCTCCCTGCTCTTGGTAATTGTAATAGTTAAAAATATGTATTTCATAAAAGCAGTGACAAAACCAACTTGTAGCTTTCATTTTGATATTTGTAATTTCATACCAATTTCTAGAAGAATTTTGTTACAAATTGTTATATCATGATTGTTACACGAAAAAAAAAGACAGAGCACTGAGTTTCTTGCCGGTTCTTCTCAGGTGGCTTTTTTCCGAACCGGTGGTAATTGAGACCTTCATGAGTGCCTTATTAGGGCCTAAACTGAATAAATGATTTTTGATTTTGTCAGGCAGGGGGTCCAGGTAGGGTGGTCAAATAAGACACTGGAGCTGGTTGTAGTCATGTAATGGCTCCATGATGAATTGTTCCAATAGTCCTCAGCTATTAGCTTATATAGTTAAAACTTTGTGTACAAGGACTATGAATAGGGAAGTACATGATAATAGGTATATGCAAGTAGGTATATTTTATCTTCCTTAGGTACTGGGGTCAAGGAAGACCTATGAAAAGATGTATGGACTGTGTGAAAGATGATATGGCTAGAAAGGAAGTGAATACAGAGACAGCTGATAGAGAGGAATGGAAGAGAAACAATATTGCACCGAACACAAATAACATGGGATAAAGGCAGGAGAATGATGATATTTTTTCTTCTTTGTATTCCCTATGTATTAATGTCTAGGAAATATGTACAGTGATTACATGTGTAAAAATTCAACATGAGAATACATGAGCGAATACACACAAAAGAAATGGCTTATGTTTGTCATTATCAGGGTTGTGCTCTTATGGGAATATTCATGTACAGTGATTACATGTGTAAAAATTCAATTCACTATTAATATCAAAATGATAGTTTCATTCATTTTCATTCAGATCACAATGTACAAACTAAAAAGGTGCAAGGACCTTAATTACATGCTTTGCAAAAAATTATTTGCCAATTCAACAGCAATCATATTATATCATTCTATCATTCTAGATAACCCCAGTGGAGACTCCAACCTGGTACAAATCAATTGACAATGTCGGGAGGTACAGGTGCAAGTTCTGTGAGCTCAGTTATCACACCGTCTGTACTCTACGGCGCCACATCACTACGAAACATCCAGATGGAGCGAAAACCTTAAAGGGAACTATTTTAAATAACAAGAGAAACAAGAAAATGAAATGTCATGTGTGTAAAAAGAGATTTAAAACACTGAATGAGCTTCAAAATCATGTGAATGAAGCCCATGATATAAAGAACTCTAATTCATGTCCAATATGCAAAGCAAAGTTCTTAAATTGTGATGAAAAATCTGACCATATGTCACTTATACACAATATTGTGAATAAAACATTATATTGCTGCAACTTTTGTGGTTATCAGACAGCCAAGAAATCACATTTCAAGCAACACAGCAATACACATACAGAAAACAATAAGAAAATGTGTCCGTTGTGTGATTATTCAACAAATTATCCTCCCAACATGAGAATACATGAGCGAATACACACAAAAGAAATGGCTTATGTTTGTCATTATCAGGGTTGTGCTTACAAGTGCGTTGCAAAATCTGCTTTGAGAAGCCATCAATTGAAACATAATCGTGAAAAACATATGCTGTATTGTGATCAATGTGCGTACAAGACTGTGTATAAGCAGTCTTTGCAGAAACATGTTGACAGTCACAGTAGAAGTACAGTTAGGTTAAGGAGTGCAGTTCAATAGCGCGAGCATGAATAAATAGCGACAACATATCGTATCGCCCGTAAAAAGTGGTGAAAAGTGGAACTAAAAATTAGTATAACTTTTGTTTTTTTTTTCAATATTTCGCGAGTTACTTATATGAAATATGTTCTTACTATCGGCACTGTAGTCATAAGAATGCCTTGTTTCTTTCCACGGATGCCGTAGCTAATGACTAAGTTAGTAAGTGTCTTTTGTAAAGAACAAAGAAACTGCCTCACAATTTATAATTAGGTACGATAAATATGAAAATATTGCTTAGAAAAATAAATTCTTATGAAAAACATCAACAATGTTTATTTTCATACTTCAAACTATATATTTATACATAACTACACAGCGTATGTAACTTACATAATAATATTTACATCTAATATCGCATTTTACAATTCTTGCAGTACATACATAGTACAGCAGATAGGGCTACTGACGCCCCGGGCAAAAAAAAATTGGCGTCCACTAAAGGATATCATTATTTGTACGTAGTATATTATCTACTCTTGAGTCATTATCGAGTGTTAATTTTTTGCATATTTCCTTCACTCAGAGCCAATGAGACGGACGTAGAAAGTTTAATAGCTACTCTTTGTTTTTTATTTTCCCATCGGCGCCCATTAAAATTTAACGCCCCGGGCCGTCGCCCCAGCACGCCCTCCTAACGCCGGCACTGAATTCGTGTGTACTAAAAAAATCACATCGTGAGTACAATTATACAGAGAATTCATAGGTTATTTGAGAGAATTTGTTTTCTACAAGCTGGCAGGGCTTATACATTTTATTGACTGCATTTTACAAATTATTCCATTTAATATCACAAGAGGTACTAACTATCTTTTCTTATCTACTCTTAGGTATCTTAATACATTGTGTGAACCAATATTATAACAAAACCAACTTGGTAGCTTTCATTCTGAAATTTGTAAATACCTTCTAGACATACTAGAAGAATTTTAATAAAAATTGTAAATCATGATTGTAAGGTACATGAAAAAAAAGACAGAGCACTGAGTTTCTTGCCGGTTCTTCTCAGGTGGCATTTTTTTCCGAACCGGTGGTAAATTAGACCTTCATAAGTGCCTTATAAGGGATTTTATGATTTATGGTTTAAAACCGATTATTTAGTATTTTCTAAACAGTGAGTTTACTTAGAGCAACTTCAACATAATATTTCACACTTTTAGGGCAATATTTTTATAGCAAAATGTACAAACCTGTACTATGTATGATAAAACCTAATTAATGTCATCCTTTCAGTTGTAATAACGTGACTGAGTATAAAATATCCCAATTTTCCATTGACCTAGTAAGTTAGTGGAGTTCTCACATTATTATATGATTATGAGTATAGATAGGGTGGGCAACGCGTGAGTGACACCCTAGGTGTTGCAAGCGTCCATAGGCTACGGTAAACGCTTACCATCAGGCGGTCCGCATGCTTATTTGCCACCTTAGAGGTATATATAAAGATATAAAACAATTCTCTCTCAATCCATACACACCGGCAGTCCAGCAGAAAATAATGCATAGAAATTCAGTGTGGCGTTGGTTTGTGTCCATCTACATAGAAATTCCTCGTTGCTTGAGGCAAGGATACCTCTATGCCATCCAGCTCCTTGGTAAGTGTGATTTGACAACCTGGAATTATGAGAAAATAAAAATTATTATGGAGATTTTCATGTGAAGAAAATAAACTGACAGATATTACATTGTCAGCTAGTATTAGCAGTATGGTTTTACTTTTAATATATTTAATTGTTATCTGTATATCTTCTATACTTCTATATCTATACTAATATTATAAAGAGGAAAGATTTGTATTTTTGTGGGTTTGTATTGAATAGGCTCCGAAACTACTGGACAGATTTCAAAAATTCTTTCACCGTTAGAAAGCTACATTATCATTGAGTAACATAGGCTATATGTTATACTAGCTGCCCGCCCCGGCTTCGCACGGGTAGACATTTATCAAATATTTGGTCCACCCGTGCGAAGCCGGGGCGGGCAGCTAGTATTATTATAATATTATGTGGAATCCACTAACTAATTGGATATGTTACATAAAAGTAACTTAGGGGTGCTTTTAATACGAGTACCACTGATCCAACTGGCATGTTTACATTTTCTTTATTCTGGCATAGCTTAACAGATGAGCCTAGCCAAAAATAAAAGTCTCATCAAAAGCTGTTTAGGACATTACCCTGACCGACAGATTCAACAAAATTGCAGATAAATATGCATCAATGAATTTTAAATTCCTGCAAATAATCATAGGAGATTAAGAAATTACGGATTTCAAAATAAACTAAATTTTTATTAATAGTAATATTTGGACATTATCACACAGCGCCATCTGGCCCCAAATGTGGCAAAGCTTGTACTATGGGAACCAGTAGGTGTTATAAAACTTATTAACTTTTTTTTGTAAATACATACTAGTAATATACCAAACAACCAAACGCGCCACATAAAAGTTTCCCGAGGCGGGAAACGAACCCGCGACCTCCAGCGTAGCAGTCAGGTGTACTAACCACTAGACCAGCGGTCTCGTCAAATTTTTCTCTGACTTGATAAAAGTCACAAGATGGAGTTGCTAGTAGGCAAAGAGTATAAATAGAGCGCCATTTCACTCTCGACTTGCACACCTCTTTTGTATTTCTTTTTTCCAAACATAACTTATGTTATAAAAGGGAGGTTGGGATCTCCCATGGGTTTTCCCATTATAATAGGAGCTGTAGTGTTGTGTTTCTGCGGTAAATCAGGCTCCAGTGCTCCACAAGGATTTGCTGCACTAGTAGTAATCTTGCTAGCACAGTGAGTCCTCATCAACAGCAGGGTTGGCATTGGCAACCCATTAGTGATACTCCTGGTATTGCTAGCTAAGCTATAGGCTTCGGTGACTGCTTACCCTCAATGGTCCATATGTTTGTGTGCCACCTTTGTGGTATAAGAAAACATACCTAATCTAGAATTCTCCTTAAGAAATGGCGCCATGTCTAATAAGTCATCTTCTTTCTCTTCCGAATGCGGCAGTTTATCAAAATAATTGTGGTCCACGTATACATGGCATGTGGTGCAGGCTAGAGATGCTTCACAAGCTCCTGAAAATAAATATGGTAGAATTATCATTATCTCTGTCTTTTTTCAATTAATGGCGAAGAGCTTAAAATACAGCAAATTATTATCATTCTCATTTAATTCATACCAAATCAAATTATTTATGATGATGGGATGTGGAAGTCCTGAAACACGTGTCGGAAGAAACCACGCCTGAGCTCACACCTGGGCGCAGGCCGTTCGACCGTATCACACTCATTAAGGGGACAAAGCAAATTATAATATATTTTGTATTCAAATTATTTAATTTATTAACATAGGAATCACAATGGTAATAATTTACAGAGGGATAGTCCTACTATGCTCCTCTGCTAGGGATACAAAATATAGCTGCCCTAGAGTGTGATGCTGACAGTAAGGAGATAATGTGCTGCTAATACACCAATTCCAATTGTCATTAAGCATTTTGACATTTATTGCATACATATCTAGACATATTAGATGATATAACAAACATCTGCGGCAAATTATGGAAACGACTTGCACTGGACCGAAATACATGGTGCTATGCTACGCTATTGTCACTGCTTATGAGTTAGGCCATATGATGACTTGCAACCTTAGTGGTCTAAGAAGATATATATAAAATCATTGAAGGTACCTTCCATAGCAATTCCATGTCTATGTGCTAAATACATTATGTTATCGCCAACTTTACCGCGCACTTTTGTTCTGTTACCATCTTTATCTACATATATTATGTTAACACTGAAAAAAAATCGATTTTAATCAAATTCTGTACAAGAAGACTAAATATAAATTACGGGTTTAACCAATAGAACGTTTTCGCAAAATTTATTCCTTAAATGTTTAGCGAATTTTCAAAAATTTACTGAGGCTTAGCCTAAGAGTTAAAATTATGCTTAGTTCTTTTGTGAAGTTTCAAAATAAGCCAAAAAATGAGTTACCAGCTAATTCAACAGACATTTACCTCAACATCAAATACTTGTGATACAAGCTATCAATCTCAATCTCCCTGTCAAATTATCCAATATAATATGGTCACCTGGTAGGCAGTCAGTAAAACCTATGCATTATTATTTTATTAATAGGCTGAACGGGTCCAGGTTGCCCCAGAAGCACTTCAACCCATGGGATCTTTTGTGCAGTAAAAAAAAAAAAAACTTATGCATGCATGCAATACCTACCAGGGATATAAGACACAGTGGCGGCCTTAGGGGCTTTTTTATTAACAAGTAACAACAAATAAAGCGTCTTGTGTATAACAAGTCAAGCATCACCATCTAAGCAAATTCCACAAAGACAAGGGCTTTGCAAAAATCTACCCGTCCAGGGCCACGCATTGGCTAAGGCCACCCCTGATTAGACACATTGAGAACCTTATGGTGAGAAGAATTAACATGAGTCTCAATTACGTCCTTAGTATACTCTTTGGACCATAGGGCACAAATATCAAGCTGTCAAGTTAGAAACTCTCGTTTTGTTAGACCGACCTACCGTTGGCGGATGAAGAGAACAACCTTATTTATTTGTAAACATTTTGTACGTTTCATATGTTACTCACACTTCATCTTCCGACTTTGGGTCCTGCCACTCATATTCTCCATGTTTTAAGCCTGTAAATTCAAGGAGCATTAGTTTATAATCAAATTAAAGCATTCAAAAGCAATAGTAGTGTAATTACCTGAAGTCACGTGAATTTGTTTTATTAGAGGAATAGCTGGAACGTTTAGCGTTTTTAGCCTATGTATAGTGATAGATCGCTTCAGTAATTTAAACATTATGTAATTATAATAACATATTTTAGACAAATTATTATGAAATCAACCAAAATTTGTTTGGTTAGGAATTATCAACTCGGATTGTCACAACTCAAATCAACAAAAGCAACAAATGTCACTCACTAACCACAGTGTGTATGAGTCGACCTTTTTTTATAAGGGAGTTTCTTCTTTGGATACTAATCTTTAGTCTTAAATTAACTTTCTTTCTTATATTTCCAATAAAATCCAAAAGCTTGAACAGAACTTTAAAGCTTTTAGGCCATAGTAATCCACGTGTTACAATCAGCGTCGTGAAAGTGGTGCGTTAGAAATAATTCAACTATATACAATTGAATTGCTTTGTCCCTATAAGTCAGTTCCTACGTGATGCCTTACTATATTTATTTATTTAAATATTTTTATAATTTCGTAAGTCGCGAGCGGAAAGCTAGTCTAAAATAAAATGGTAACACTGTACAAAAATGTCAAATTACGAAAAATGACATTATTTCGGTAAAAAGGCCATATTGGCTATTTTCATGAAATTTATTATTTTATTGATTTCCAGTTCAAAGGTTTAGATTGAGCTAATGTTGGGTCAGGTTTGAGTTATAGTATAATGTTATTGCTTAGATAATTTCAGTGATAAAATAATATAAATTGCATCTTATAGTTATTAAATATTTGTGTTGGAAGAAGAGAATGCGTGCAATATAGGTAAGTTTTATGACTATATGACGTGTATTGAATAACCGTGAATCGTAACCTTTAATCAACTATTATGTTGTTTTAATTTGGAGTTTTATATTTTAATTGCGTATATCGCAATTCTGCGCTATTAAAATATAAAACCGGCCTAGATTATTTTTTATCCTGCTGTTTCATAATTTTTATTATTCTTATACCTATATCTTAAATATCTATCCGCAACTGCTAATTTGCTTGCAACAAGATATACGCTTTAATTATATACCTGTATATTTTAATTTATAATCAAAGGATATTATTCTGTTCTTCTGTATATTTTGCTCTTGATAAAAAAAACTTAATTTGCATTGTAATTAGTTGTGTAAAATTGTGAATTATATTAAGAATAAGAACTATTTAGTTGTATGCTGGTACCTAATTATGTTATAGTATGTATTCAAGTCTAGCAATAATATATTATGTGTCAATATATATATTTTAAGCTGAATATTAACTACAAGAATGTTGTACCACAGAGCATATTTTTTTTTTATTATACCACTAAAGTGGCAAACAAGCATATGGACCACATGATGGTAAGCGGTCGCCTATGGAAGCTTGCAACACCAGGGATAACACTCGCATGTTGCCGATCCTAAAAATCTGGTTGAAACTTAGCATAGCTTGGAATGGTTACCAGATAACTGACATAATATACAAGCACAAGACAAGTGTTATTTGGTCTCAGTAAGTTTAAGGGATAAGAAATATGTTTAATAAATAGGTACCTGCAAGTTTGTTTTATTAAGCAACTAATTTTGATATTGTATTATATTATAATTCTTATTTCCAGTAACACTAAGTAAGGAAGCAAATACAAAATGGCGAACTTAGAGCCAAACAAAGTGACAGATACTCGTCAAGACCCAACATCGTTTCTGCCGGATGAACCAATGTGTTATGAGATCAAAAAGAAGAAGAAAAAAAAGAAACGCTCCCTAGAGGATCCCTTGAAGGATAGCGAGGACAAATATGTGGCGGTCATCGAACCAGCTCTGGACCCCGAAGTTAATATAAAGGTTGAGAACATTGAAGTGGAGTTGGACTTTAATGATGTGAGTGTTTTAAGACCCTTAGATGAAATAGTATCACATACAAATATATATCACTAGCTGTTACCCGCGACTTCGTCTGCAATTGTTTAAAGACAAGACAAAAGATAGCCTATGTCAGGACATAGACTATCTTTTGTCTTGTCTGGGGCAGGCCCCAGTATATAATCTATCTCCTTGTCAGGGTACTTTACTGTAACCCTGTCAACATGTGTGCATAATTTCATGATGATCGATTGAGTGTTTAAGGCGTGAAAACGTAACATTCAAACTCGCATATTTTAATATTTATTAGTTGGGATAGTAGTGTTTAGTTTATAATATAATAATATGGTAACATTGATCATTTCAGTTTGCAGACAACTCAGGGTTGATGGTCGAGGGTCCTCACAGTGAAGACAGCCAGGAACAACCCGTAAAGGTTGAGCAAGCAAGCCATGATGCAGTCCTACTTACCTTCGAGAGTGTGATAAACAATCGACCAGTGTACAACTACACAGAGGTGATAGCAGAACTAGCACCCACTCACGTGTGTAAAGTGTGCCATCTAGTCTTCCAGTCGACGAAAACCCTTAAAATGCACCAGAAAAGAAAGCACAAATCGTTCAGAAGGTCCTTCAAGAATATCTGTGACTATTGCGGCATGGCATATGAAATGAAGAACAGTCTAGTCGCGCATATTAGGAGGAAACACGGCCCAAACTCTATACCAGATGACAGAGAGGAAAGGACTTGTGAAATTTGTGCGCTTGTCTTTAAAGGTTTGACTAGGCTGCGTATGCACATGCGCAGGAAGCATGGCGCTTTCGAAGACGCCTTCAAGCATGCATGCCAGTATTGTGGACTCACCTACGATAAGTATAGAAGCCTGATAGTCCACATACAAAGAAAGCATTCCGGTGCAACGAAAACTGAACAGACACAACAGTGGTTCAACTGCCCGTTTTGCCCTAAAGTATTCTCTAAAAGAGAGACTTACGCAAGACACGTACAAAGGAACCACAAGATTGTCGATGAAGATGCCATGAAGCAAGAAACAATAAAGAAAAACGACTTGGAGGGATGTACAGACGCACACACAGGTGAAATAACGTGTCAAGAATGCCCCTTAGTGTTCTCGTCTCTGAATTTCTTAAAACTGCACATGAGGAGAAAGCACAATGCGTTGAAGGAAGATTTCCGATTGAAGTGTAGGATATGTAATCTTTCGTATGATAAAATTGAAAGCTTGAAGCGACATGTGCGGAGAAAACATGACAATGGCGCCCACTGTGACGTTTGCAATAAACATTTTGATAATCAGGAGACGTTTTTAAACCATTCGCATGTGAAGGTGATAAAGGAATGCTCAATTTGCGGTTTAATATTCGCGTCCCAAGGAGGATTGGCTAAACACCTGCGCTGTACGCATAAGATTGATACTCCAAAGACAGTGTTTTGCAATATTTGCAATGAAGGGTTCCACGATAAAAGACAGTTGAAGCCCCACATCTTAAAAGTGCATTTAAAAGTGTCATACACGTGCAGAATTTGCAAGCGAGACTTTAAAGCGAAGGAGAGTTATCGGCGCCACATTCTGTTCAAACATCCTACGGAAAAAATATTGAATGCAGAGATGCAGAAGTGCGAACAGTGTCCAGAAACATTTAAGGACGAATTTGAACTCTGCCGCCATATAAATATAGTCCACCGCAATACGGGTGAGCCGGCTGTGGAAATAAAGAAAGAAGAAGATACTAAAGATTCATTCCAGTGCACAAAGTGTCCGGAATCTTATTTGACGTGGGATCAATTGAAGTTGCACTACGAGCAAAACCACCAGTTGATCAACAAAACCCAATGCCAAATGTGTGGCGACCTGATACCTAGCAATGAACTAGAGAAGCATATTAAACAGATGCACACAGACAACACAATGCAGTGTCAATATTGTGAGTTCAAAACTGATGTTAAGGCGAGCATGACTCAGCATACACTGAGGCATAAGAATGCGACCACGATTAACTGTGAGTATCCCGGCTGTAGATATAAGACGTTCTACGAAGGTGCAATGGATAAGCACAAGAAGAAACATGTAGATCAAGGCGTTAAGCTGCAGTGTACACGGTGCCCGTTCCAAACTATGAATAAATATATCCTTAAATATCATGAGGAAGCACATGAAACTGGTAAGAAGAGATATGCGTGTAACCAGTGTGATTATGCAACGATCCTACCTGCTAATTTAGTGCAACACAAATATAAACATTCTACAGAAAAGAGGTTCAAGTGTGAGGTATGCTCCTTTGCCACTAAGTACAACACATCTCTAAGATTCCATGTCAGAAAGAAACACTGTGATCTCCCTACGTTCGGTTAATTGGTTTTTTATTGAAACATAAATTAAATATTTGGTGTTATGATGTGCTGTTTCATTTCATATGTGAAGTTTATACAGAAAAGTAAAATTCTGAGTATACATTGGTATTCTGGTCAATTATAGCCAGGAGTTCTTAGAGGGAGTAACTAATAAAGTAATAATATCTACTCTCCTCACACACAAAGAGAAGGCTATATACGGTACTAATGTACAAGACAAGGACACATCTATACTATTTTTGTCCCTTGCAGGGATTTTTCTTCTGGTTTACCTAAGCGGGAGAAGTCACTTAACTATCTCCATCACTTTCTGACCAGTAAACACATGTATGTATGAGTGAGTAGTACAGTAGGTTAGTTAGGCAGGTAATTATATCCAACGACTTCCTACTTTGTTCAAACGTCAGAGTAGTATTCTAATTTCTAGAATGAAACGAATCTGTAATGTCCTCTATTTATAGAAACCTTTTTTTTTTTTTTTTTTTCCTTAGTTTATGGCTTTTGCGGCTGATTGTCACAATTCTGCCAATGTGTAGTAAGTTATACAAGACAAGTAGTTGGGTGACGTAAGACAGGATCTGAATAATTTCCATATGGAAGTCTAGAATTTAGCCGAAGTCATATATAAGCGATTTCAAACTCTAAAGTTGGCCCGCTTGAAAGTTGATATTTCTTTAACATCATCTTCAGGTGGTGACTGTTTTTTTATTGTGTATCGTGTAGTTACAATGAAAGCGTATTTAGTGGCAGTACAACTCTCAGAATAATGACTGACTAGTTCGCTACGTAAAGCTACTCTTAGAATGTAGTGACAAATTATTTCATGAAATAAACTAAAATAAAAAATTACCAAAATGTATGAAAAGACTTGTATCCAAAGCCATACCATAAAAACATTGAATGTCATACATAGGGCAGCCAGCAGGTAGCCCGCGACGATTTCCGCATAGCGTACGGCTAAAAGAAATCCCGTTTTTTAATCAGACAGAAGTCTCGTTTCGCGGGATTAAAAGTGGCCTTTGATCAATCTTTGAAAAGTCCTTTACTGTTCCACGAAAGTCCTACCTAATTCCATTACAGAAATAAGCCCAGGACAAAGAAACAGACAGACTGACTGAATACAAAATAAAAGAATTACAAAGTTTCGTTTCGTTTTTAATATACATGCGAATAACAATAGGAGCATCTAGTCCGCTAAATAAAACACCCATAAATGTAGTGATAAGAGGCCTGAGGTGGCTCGGTTTCGAAGCCACGGTCAGATAAATACCTATATTTATTTGATGATGATTTCGAGAATAAAAATAAAAAATCTTAGCTTGTTATGCCTTAGAGCCTAGAACCTCTACGCATTAGTCTCAGCTTTTAATCTGAGCCTAGAGTATTATATATAATTATTCCTCATAGTTTTAGTACTACTAAGAACAAAAAATAAATTAAATTTGTCCAAAATAAAGGTGTACTATTAAACTTGAACACTAGGCACAAGCGTAGCGTTTGTTTGTTTGTATTTTCTTGTCGCAACACTAGCGTTCGTGAGGCGTGCGTGTGTGATGTGTGATTCGCTAGATGACGGAATCTAAAGAACCGTCGGGAAATTTAACCACTTTGTTTTAATTACAAATGTGTAGGTATATATTGTTCATTGAGTTTTGTCACGTGAATGTGGTAAATAGTAAATAAATATATACAATGGAGTCCCGTGAGCAAACAATGGATTTGCTAGCTCTTCCTGTAGTGATGATAGAAAACATATTTTCGTATCTTCCCTTCGATGAAATTGCGAAGAAAAGATTGGTAAGTGTTTGTTTTGTTTATTTTATTGAGACTAAACAGATTCTTCCACTAATGATCGTCTTATATTTAGGTCTGTTTTTAGTTTTAAACCAAAATAAATAGGGATATGGGACCCTAGAAAGAAGTGTTTGCGCTGATTATTCCCCTTTTAACGCGAACGCAATGAGATTCTATTTTTATCGAACCTATTAATGCTAAAACAAGATCTCTGACGATCATGTGGATATTGGATAGAATTTTGTATCTAATTTAAACTAAATTTTTAATTAGAAATCATTACTTAAAGCTAGGTACTCGCTATAAGCATACAATCATTGATTTCGTACAATAAATATTTATTATATATCATACTCGCTTTTACCAGAGGCTTCGCCTGCGCGCTTCTACAGAATTAATTACGTGTTTATGTAAGACAATGTAATACAGCTTTAAGTTACTCGGAAATAATTTAGCTTTGTACCATTGAAAGTTTTTTTTATACCACTTAGGTGGCACACAAGCATACGGCCCACCTGATGGTAAGCAGTCACCGTAGCCTATAGCCGCTACCAGTACCAGGATATCACAAACGCATTGCCAACCATGTTGTTGATGACGACTCACTGTGCTAGCAGCATTACTACTAGCCTAGCACATCGTGGAGCACTGGCAACCTTACTTACCGCAGAAACTAGTGTTATTTCACTGCAGTTGTCTGTAACGCGGAGGTAGTACAGTCCCAGATCCTAATTCGCCCCACCCCTCTTAAATGACATTTCAAAATTGGTTAAGTAATTCAAGAGACTACTTCCTACAAACTATTTTGTTTGTGAATTTGTTGTCTGCCACATCAACCACAATTAATATAATATAAAATAGAACATACTTTATACCCCAGGTATCAACAGCCTTCAACGACATATGCATGAGGATACTGAACCGAGGATTCTTGATGATAGAGAGGAGACACGCTTTGGCCCTGAAAAGTGTGAAGGCACAGCTGCCTCGACGGGAGTCAGAACGCCGGTATATGTCTTCTAATTACAGTCAACTCAGACAAAGTTTCCATGCATTGTGGTTGTGTATATTTTAGTCTTCATGGTTTATTTAAAACTTATAGTTCAAATGTAGATTACTTGTTAGTTAGTAGTACACCAGTGCTGGTAGCAAGGACATGTTTTAACTATGTATTTGAAAACGTAACTCTCAAAATGTAAAAATTTTCTTATGAAGTTTTAGTCCCACTTTTCGCCGCCGCAGCACTGTTAATTTTCCTATACAAAATTAGTCGAAAGAGATATGAATATGTAATCGAAAAGTGTTTTTGCAAAGGCTACAGAATGCTAGGTGCGGCGGGTTCGATTCTCACCAGGGCAAACATTTCTGGTTGAAAATCCTTTCCAAGTGTTCATCTATGTTATTGACAGAGCTCAATTATATGGATTGATTGTCAGGCATTGTTAATTTTAAAAGAAGAAATTTTGTATTGCAGATACCATCACCTCTCTCGCCACTGCGACATCCTCACATCGATCGAGACTCGTATATCGATGCTCAATATGACTTATTCCAAATTTATCGATAATGGCTTGTGTTGTTTTATACCAGGGAAGGTTAGTCCACAAAATGTATACTTAAGCTAGCAATCTGCATCGATCGATTTGTAGACTAAAATGCCACCTATCGGGTGCGACTATATCAGTGTAAAGAAAAAAAATATCACTAATGGGTAATTAGTTATCCTTATTACATTTTATTAGAGAAAGTTTGAAAGTAGCTCCAGTGACAGAAAAGTTGAGGAGCAAGCGTTTGTCATGGTATGGGCATGTTATGCGGAGGAATGAAGATAACGTGGTAAGAAAGGTTTTATGTATGAATGTGGACGGGTACAGGGGTCGAGGTAGACCTAAGAAAAGATGGATGGATTGTGTGAAAGATGACATGGCCAGAAAGGATGTGAATTCAGAGATGACGCCTGATAGAGAAGGATGGAAGATAAATACATATTGCGCCGACCCCAAATAATATGGGATAAGGGCAGGAGAATGATGATGGGGCATTAGTTATATATATATATATATTTTATACCACTAAGGTGGCACACAAGCATACGGCCCACCTGATGGTAAGCAGTCACCGTAGCCTATAGCCGCAAGCAATACCAGGGGTATCACTACGGGGTGCCAACCATGTTGCTGATGAGGACTTACTGTGCTAGCAGCATTACTACTAGCCCAGCGTTTCCTCGTGGAGCACTGGCAGCCTTACTTACCGCAGAAACACAACACTACATCAAGTAGTGTTATTTCACTGCGGTCTTCTGTAAGGCGGAGGTACAGTGCCCAGTCGGGCGGCTCCAATTTAAATGGGATAACCCACGGGAAATCCTAAATCGCCCTACCTCTCTTTTACTATTATTTATATATTTTTTTGCCAACCAACTTGCAGGTGATAGATGAGATTAGACGTGTTCTGACGCTAGTGGAGACGTCGACGACTCCGCCCCGGGCTCACGAAGTGTTGCAGGAGTTGAGAGATATATCCAGCATGGCCATAGAACACTTCGATGATAAAATATCGCCGGCGTTCAGGAAGCGGCTTCAGCAAGCGGCCCATCCACCACCAAGACCTACACATGGTATGGAACTTTTAATGCTATTTTTACTAGCTGTCCCGACAGACGTTATCCTGTCTTAGCTATGAAATAATATGTCAAATACACCATAGAACAAAGGACCTTTAGTTTGTCTCGAAATTAAAAAATGTTATGGTTTCTTTTTTTATATAAGAACCATCTTAGACAATTATCAACACATAAAAAAAAAAAAAAACGAAATCTGTCTAGTCTTTCACGCGTGATGTCGTGACCAAGGGAAATAGGGTTTTTTATAAATATATAATTTAATAGAAGGGTCTATGAAGGATGCATGGCTATGATATCTTCATGATGTTTTTTTTATACCACTAAGGTGTCACACCTGATGGTAAGCTGTCACCGTAGCCTATAGCCGCTAGCAATACCACAGATATCACTAACGGGTTGCCAACCGTGTTGTTGATGTGGACTCACTGTACCAAATTACCCCAAATCCGTGCTAATTGTTGACGAGACCGCTGGTCTAGTGGTTACTACACCTGACTGCTAAGCTAGAGGTCGCGGGTTCGATTCCCACCGGGGCAAAAATGCATGTGACAAACATGTTTGCCTTGCGTCTGGGTGTTTGGTATGTATTATAAGTATGTATTTACAAACAAAAAGTATATAAGTATTGTATCAGCTGCTGGTTCCCATAGTACAAGCTTTGGTTAGTTTGGGGCCAGATGGCGCTGTGATGATGTCCAAGCATTAGTATTATTACTGGTTTACCCAAGCCGGTGGTAATGACGAGTCGTGTCGCGCAGGCGCGCTGGCCCCGCTGGCGCTGCGTCAGGAGATGCTGCAGCTGCGACAGCGGTCTGTTCTCAACGCAAAGCTCTCTCTATATCTCGCCTCGCAATACAAGACCTTCTACAAACGAGTGAGATACTCATCTATTACTTTTTTGGGCTGTGTCCCCAGTAGGCAAACTTTTATCGGCCGACTGAGTTTGCGGCGTACCGGCTTAGTACGCCCTTCCATATATTTGAAATGGAGTGAGCGTATATTTAAACCCCGTCCTTTTTGAAGTTAAACGCATAAAAAATTGTGTTTGGCCTTTCAGTTAGAAATAAAAATTCATTTTTTTCATACCACTAAGGTGGCACATAAGCATACGGCCCACCTGATGGTAAGCAGTCACCGTAGCCTATAGCCGCTACCAATACCAGGGTTATTACTAACGGATTGCTCTTGCCAACCATGTTTGTTGGTGAGGACTCATTGTGCTAGCAGCATGACTACTGCCCCTACTACCTACTACTACCCCTAAGAGGGTAAAATAGGGGATGAACATTTTTATGAAAATACCGCGAGGGTGAAGTCGCGGGTGAAAGCTAGTATAGTATGCTTTTTATCTCTAGCTTATCCTGACCTAATAACAACAGAGTAACACTAGAGTTAGGCCTAAACGGCATTTTCGTATTTTTCTTTTTTAAGTTTTGTTATACTCCCCAGATGATGGAGTATAAGAAGGTGGCGTGGCGTCAACAGCGCACTATAAGGGACATGGGGAGGAAGCAAAGGGACCAAGATAATGCCATCGGTGAGTATAAGATATATCATGCTAGCGACCCGCCCCGGCATCGCACGAGTTTACACAAATCCTACATTAATTCTTCTAATATTATGAATACGAAAGTAACTCTGTGTGTTTGTCTAGCTTTTCTTGGCGACTTCGCCCGTGTAGCAATTTAAATCAATAAAGACAATCTGATAAAATAATAATGACAATGCAAATGAGGTGTGTAAGCCAAGGCTACCTCGTGAGGGACTTGGCATGATGGTATGTACGTAAGTATTTACAGAAGTAGGGCGAATTGGGATCTCCCGTGGGTCTTCCCATTAATATAGGAGCCGCCCGACTGGGGACTGTCCCTCCACCTTACAGAAGACCGCAGTGAAATAACACTACTTGATGTAGTGTTGTGTTTCTGCAGTAAGTAAGGTTGCCAGTGCTCCACGAGGATACGCTGGGCTAGTAGTAATGCTGCTAGCACAGTGAGACCTCATCAACAACAGAGTTGGCAACCCGTTAGTTATACACCTGGTCTTGCTAGCGGCTACGGTGTCCGCTTACCATCAGGTGGGCCGTATGCTTGTGTGCCACCTTAGTGGTATAAAAGTAATATAATGTTTATTCCAGCCGATCTCAAGAAACGCATCGAGGAGTGCGATATAAAGTACAGCGAGCTGACGCACACCAATCAGGCTGTGGGAGGGAAAGCAGGTAATCATATTTCAATCACCTTCAAAGCTCTTGGATGTACTACTTAATTATTATTATTATCTATACTAATTCTTACACATAAAAAAACATTGAAGTGTCTGTTTGTAATGTCGAAATAACAGTTTACGAAATGCACATAAAAGTAAACACGTTTCTAATGACAAAAATGCAATTAAAATGTTTTTGGTCGATTCTGTTGTTCAAAATTACTAAACTTAACTAATTTGATTAAAAATATTGCCATCCTTATTTAGCCCCGCACATGAGAGAGGGATAGCAACACATTTAGATTATTTAACCCCGCATATGAAAGAGATAGCAAAATTTTTAGACCTGTCAAATTAGTTAAGTTTAGTAATTTTGAACAACAGAATCGACACCATTGTCTTCCGAAATAAACGAGCCAACCAATTTAAGTGTTTATGTAGAAATGTTTGTGTTACTAGGTACATCGTCCGGCGAAGCAACTGCGTCTACGCAGCCGCTTCGTCACTTCTCCAGCCAGATCAAGTTGGACCTTTCCGTGTTACCGATTGGCACTTCCAAACGGAATCACAAACGTGGTTGTAAGTTATTGTCTTGTTATGAAAGATAGAGTACTCGGTACTGGCGGGTATGTATGAAGAGATTGATGTATGTAGAACAAGCAAAAGATGTGTGTAAGTCTCTAGTGAAATGGCTCTCTATACTCTCTGCCTACCCCGTGAGGGATAGGCGTGATGATAAAATAAGCAGACATTTGAAATGTTCACAGAGTGTTTGTGTGTTATTTCTGTTGCCGCTACAACAACAAATTTTAAATATATGTAGACGCGGCAAGCATCCGCGTCATCAGAAGTAGGTTTATAGATAGGCCTTCTAGTTGTCAGGTTCTGGTCAGGATGGCGTAGGTACTGTGGGCACTGTCGTGGGTACTCGAGCGAATTTGAACAAAATAGCAAAAGTACGTAGATAATCACTTTACTCTTTTTACAATTACAAGTCTCAGGAAACTAACACGTGCGTTGGCTTGGCTCTAACAAATACTATGACTATCACATATTACAAATAAGAAAGTCCGTCTATCGTGGCGGCCTGTAGGTTATACTGCTGTAGGTTATAACTTCTCTGCATTAACTTGCTCCACAGTGTTGCCGAACATGAAGCCACGGACACCTCTAATCAAACTCCCCAGCCTGTCAGAAGACAGCGAGCCTCCGCCAAAAGTACAGAAGATGGACGACGCCCGCGTCTGCCTACCATCGACCTCGGATCGACAGAGTCCCAAGTCCAAATGCCAATCGACCATGGCCAAAATAAGGGGAATCACCAACGAAATACGGCAACTGAGCAATCTGTCCAAGAGCTTTGAAGGTAAATTGAAGAGACCAGTCAGTGCTATCGATTTGACTTTGACTCATGTGGAGTGTAAGAAGCAGAAACTTGATTGATTTTTTTCGTGTTATATTTAGTGGCAGGACGCACTTTATGTATGCGTAAGAGTCGTTAGGAAATACGGCAGGTTTAGGCCCGCGGCCCACCTGATGGTAAGCAGTCACCGTAGCCTATAGCCGCTAGCAATACCAGGGATATCACTAACGGGGTATCTCATGTGCGGTTAATGAGGATGACATTTTTAGTCCTGTCAAATTAGTTTAGTTGAGTCAAAATCAAAATCAAAAATCATTTATTCAGTTTAGGCCCTAATAAGGCACTTATGAAGGTCTAAATTACCACCGGTTCAGAAAAAAAGCCACCTGAGTGTTTTTGTATAACAAATCGACTCAAATATCTCTTCACGGTACTTATGTACGTCCTTTAATAGAAGCGAGGCAGGATGTGGCACGTCATATTGAAAGACAAGTACATTGTGCATTGAGTTAAATGTATTTAAGAGAGGTAGGGCGAATTGGGATCTCCCGTGGGTTTTCCCATCAACGTTGTAAATACCTCCACCTTACAGAAGACCGCAGTGAAATAACACTACTTTGATGTAGTGTTGTGTTTCTGCGGTAAGTAAGGTTGCCAGTGCTCCACGAGGATCGCTGGGCTGGTAGTAATGCTGCTAGCACAGTGAGTCCTCATCAACAACATGGTTGGCAACTCGTTAGTGATACCCCTGGTATTGTTAGCGGCTATAGGCTACGGTGACTGCTTACCATCAGGTGGGCCGTATGCTTGTGTGGTATAAGAAAGCTATTATCTTGAGTATCTGACAGCCTATTTAATCTTATATGTGAAGAATCTTGAAATAAAATGTGCCTTAAGTTACTGCCTGTTTAAAGGACTTTTGACCACTAGATGTCGCTGTAATGTAAATAGGCATTATTAGCACGCGCAGTAGAGAGTCTCCGTCGCTGTGCTATATATCTCAGCGACGGAGATTCATTGAACAAATCGAACATACCGACCAGGAGCTCAATCAGTTTTATTTACCTCCACGCACAACAAGATCTGCTGCTGACTTCCACTCCCAGGACTCAGTATGGTGTCATACATTTTCATCTAGAGGTCAAAAGTCCGGTAAAAACTCCCGTAAATATAATTACTTGTATAAAAACCCATTTATATCGTTCACCTAAGCTAAGTAGTTAATATTTCATTGTTTATACATTTACCATAATCTTTGTACATCTTCACGCCTTCCCAAAAGGGTCCCCGAGGACTTCCTCGGGGAAGTAGGCAGAGGCTGCAACACCCACTTTCCAATATGATAATTAGGTGCCAACGTGACAGATGGTGAATCCGTCGCCGTCTCTTAGGCACTACATACGTCCTTGAATTTCTTCTCAGACGTATGCAGGTTTCCTCACGATGTTTTCCTTCACCGTAATGCTCGTGTAACTAGAGTATTATTTTTTTAAACGATCGTGTTTTTGTGCTATGATTTAGATCACAACTGTTTCTCATTTAGTTTGAATTAGATTTGATTGTATTTGTAACATTTGATCTAGAATGTGTTGTTGTGTACTCTGTTTCATTCTCCTGCCCTTATACCATATTATTTGGGGTCGGCGCAATATGTATTTCACTTCCACCCTTCTCTATCAGCCGTCATATCTGTATTCACTTCCTTTCTGGCCATGTCATCTTTCACACAATCCATCCATCTTTTCTTAGGTCTACCTCGACCCCTGTACCCGTCCACATTCATACATAAAACCTTTCTTACCACGTTATCTTCATTCCTCCGCATAACATGCCCATACTATGACAAACGCTTGCTCCTCAACTTTTCTGTCACTGGAGCTACTTTCAAACTTCCTCTAATAAACTCATTTGTTACGTTGTCCATTCTCGTTACGGCACACATCCATCTCGTTGTTAGTTTGTTTGCTTGTTGTGTACTCTGTTTGAATTGTATTAATATATACTAGGACCACTTTTTTTTAATAATTCTTGTGATTTTTTGTAAGTTCGCTTGATTATTATGGAAGACAATACGTATTATAGTTTTACGCATAACATAATACGATAAAGGAGCCGGTGTATATTTGTTGTATCGTGGGAAGAAAGTCACCCATGTATGAAGATTTTCATTAAAATCGTGGGATTCATAGTAATTATGCAGACAATTTGAATTATTAAAATTTTCCTCATTTAAAGAAAAAAGCCATACATTACTTTGAATTTAAAAGCTTGGTTTAATTTTTTTTATATCTTTTTGATACTTACAGATATGGTCAAATCTTGATGGGTATATATAATACCCATTAAGATTTGACACATTTAGACAATAATAGTGTTTAAAGAAAATAAATAATAAGAGAGGTAGGCCGAATTGGGATCTCCCGAGGGTTTTCCCATTAATATTGGATTGCTGCCCGACTGGGGACTACCTCCGCCTTACAGAAGACCGCAGTAAAATAACACTACTTGATGTAGTGTTGTGTTTCTGCGGTGAGTAAGGTTGCCAGTGGATACGCTGCTGGGCTTGTAGTTATGCTGCTAGTACAGTAACGCCTCATCAACAACAGGGATGGCAACTCGTGATATCCCTGGTATTGCTAGCGGCTATAGGCTACGGTGATTGCTAACCATCAGGTGGGCCGTATGCTTGTGTGGCCACCTTAGTGTTACAAAAATAACTCCATTAAAAAAGTGCAATAAGCAAAATTTTTCTCTCATTTGTTTTTTAACAAAATTTTAGATTATAATAGTATAATTTAGATTATAAATGCATATTGTATATAAGATAAGTATATAATTATAGTTCAATGTTATGTGCATTAATTAATAAATAAATAGATATATCTTACTGATAAATTCAGTGTGATTTTATTTTATTGAATAAACACAACACATATTATATGAGACCGCTGGTCTAGTGGTTAGTGTACCTGACTGCTACGCTAGAGGTCGCGGGTTCGATTCCCGCCAGGGCAAACATTTATGTGACAAATATGTTTGCCTTGCGTCTGGGTGTTTGGTATGTATTATAAGTATAAAAGTATAATTAAGTATTATATCAGCTACTGGTTCCCATAGTACAAGCTTTGCTTAGTTTGGAGCCAGATGGCGCTCTGTGATAATGTCCAAGCATTATTATTATTATTATTATATAATTACTAGTCCCGACATACGTTGGTCCTGTCCTAGCTATGAATTAATATGGCAAATACACCAGAGAAAAAAGGTCCTTTAGTTTATCCCGAAATATAAAATGTTACGGTTTTTTTTAATGAAGACACCGAAATCGGTACAGCCGTATGCCGTGACAAAGGGAATAGGGATTCATTTTTATAGATTTCTATACTTCAATCTATGGTAATTTAGAAGAGAAAAGATGTGTACTTCTGTTTGTTATGAATAAATTAAAAAACCACTTGACCGATTTGAAAAACTCACATGCAGGATGCCTTAGACTTAGTATTTATACACAATTAAACTGTGGAATGAACTCCCCGCCGTGGTTTTTTCAAAGGAGTACATCATGGGGTTCTTCAAGAAGGGTGTGTAGAGATTTCTGAAGGGCCGGCAACGCGCGAGTGATACCCCTGGTGTTGCAAGCGTCCATAGGCTACGGTAACCGCTTACCATCAGGCGGGCCGTATGCTTGTTTGGCGCCTTAGTGGAATAAAAAAAACAGTAAAATAAAACATTTTATCTTTTTCCATTCTACGATGAACGAAAGTTGTAATATCACTGTCATTTCAAATATACATACTTTCGCTGTTAGTTAGGCTGCTCGAAGACTTAGCAACATCCTGGTGAAAGAGGTTAAATTATTAAGATTTGTACCTAGTTTTTTTAATAGCCGTGGTGGCCTTGTGGTTGAAGCACCGGCCTGTCATCTGAGGCCCAGGTTCAAACCCCGGCATGTACCAATGAGTTTTTCTAAGCTTAAGTCCAGAGTGTAAGATAAGTAACATATTATCTGACAACTGTATGTCTTTTTTTATGTCGCTAAGACTTAAATAAAGTCGTCACTTCTAGCGAAAGAGCTAAATTGGCAACACTGTTCCCTGTCTGTCCGTCCCTGTTTAACCCCCGACGCAAAAGAGAGTTTTAATAAGTTCGTGTCTGTATGTCTGTCCGTAAACAGCTCCTAAAAGAGTGAACCGATTCTGATTTAGTTTTTTTTGTTTAAAAGGCTCTTTGATCGAGCTTTTTTTTGCTGTTTTTTTAGAGGATTTGTGTCGGAGGTGTTTTACATTTTGACATTATCAAGAAATCACTCTTATCGAGAGGAATTAGTTACACATCAAAATCCGACTTTTTTATACCACTAATGTGGCACACAAGCATACAGCCCGCCTGACGGTAAGCAATCAACTTAGCCTAGAGCCGCTAGCAATACCAGACTCACTGTACCATTAGCATACATCAATTTTTTATATTGTGACAGTATAACGAAATTACTCCTAACGAGAGGAAAGATGTTACATCAAAAAGCGACTTCAACGTTAAGTCGGACTGTGTAAACTTCTGGTTGCCCTAGAGTAGACAGCCTTAGATGTATAGTAATTTAGCCGCCGTAATATGTAGACATTACTAGCGGTAATTTTTCTTACGCGCCATTTCTATTTTGGACAGACGAGTGATCACTGGTTCGATGTTTTTGCGTTTATAAGTTAAATAGTTTGTTTTACTGCGGTGTGTTTTATTTTAAATGTGATTTCAGATGTGTGTGTTTTGAGAATTATCTACATACAATAAATTACCGTTTTACATTTGAATGTTTGTGCGTAAATAAATATCTCAGAATAAATATAGATTAATGAAAGTCGAATGATACGGTCCAAATATTAAGAAAGCTCTGTTGGTAAGAATATTGTTAAATAAGGTAGGTACATACATTTTATTTTAATAAACAGTTTATATTGTTTTGATTTTCATTTCCACCTTTACCTTAAATTATTATTAACTTGCAAAATAAATAAATATCACTATCCTATTTCATGATAAGATGACTTAATTTAACATGACATAAATACATTAAAATATTTATTACATAAATAGGATATTATCTACATTTATTTAAAATATTTTAACTTTTTAGTTTTTAACTTATCAAAAATATAGTGATTTAGTATCACATTTGTTTAAAATTTTTAAAATACATGTATCACTACGTAGACACGTAGCTAGAAATTTGGAACAAAATAAAAAAAAAATTAATGATATCTATAAATTACTTACAATTTTGTAGTTTTTAAATTCAAAAAGAATTTTAGTCGTTGTGTTGCTGCGTATTTGAAAGTAAATACCTACTATGCAAATAAAAACAATTAAATTATCATACCAAGGTTATTTTATGAATTATCAGGGTAACAGGACTCATTAAAATAAAAATAATTACATTCATTCTCAGAATACTGATTAAAGCTCGCTATCGCTTAGTCATTGTTCTGTGAGTTCATTCTTCACATACTCTTTCGTTTGAGCTCTGGATCAATTAAAAAAAGTAAATGGAATTATGCGAACAACGAAGTGACGCCGGTTAAAACTACGCCTTGCACTCGCACTAAATGTTTAAAAAACCGGTCACTTGGTTGTTCGCAAAATTCCATCTTTTTATTTGAATTGAGGGTTTGATAGAACTAATTTGACAGGTCTAAAAGACTTGCTATATTCCTTTTTCATGTGCGGGGTTGAATAAGGATAGCGATAATATTAGACCTGTCAAATTAGTTAAGTTTAGTAATTTTGTACAACAGAATTGGCACCAATAAGGTTATGAATAAAATATAAACAAAGTATTTAAATATTAAATAATTACATTCCTATGTACAGGTGAATATAGAACCTCCTGCTTTTTCGAAGTCGGTTACTAAACGTACTTAAACGTACTTAGACGCGCGCGCATGCGTTTCGAAATATTCGAAAACTTAACTGTGGGTATCTGCCGGTAGCATGAACTTTTTCGACAACGTTTTCGTATCGCCTTCGACTATTTTTGTATTGGAAAATGAACAGCGCTGCGGCGGTGAAAACTGGAACTAAAAATTAGTATGAAAATTTTGACATACCGCGAGTTACGTTTTCGAATACGTTGTCGACAATGTTCCTGCTACCGGCACAGTTTTCTATCAACTGTCATCTTGACATTTAATACACTCTATTGAAATAAACGTTTAAAAAAAAGAGGGCATTTAAAAAAATAAAAAACGTCTGTCAACCCGAATTTTTTTTTCTACACCCGACTTAGAACCAAGTCTTTTCAGTGTACATGGTCGTATGTTATATCGGCGTGGTAGCCATCTGGGCCGGCGTGATAGTTTACCATCTGCATTCTGCCATCGGGTAACAGGACATGGTAATGACCATTGGTCTTACCATCCTTCTTGGCTTCGCTGTGACCATAATCGTTGCCCGTGTGGTCGTCTTTTACTCTGTACCCAAATTCATAGTTGGCTGCATACTGGAGCTGAAAGAATAAGAAATTTAGTGGAGACCAAAGGTTTGAAGTGATGGTAAAAATTAGAACTGCTCTGAGTGATTAGGGACTGTACCCCCAACTTTTTTTTATACCACAAGGTCCACACAAGCGTCCGTCCCACCTTACAGTTAGCGGTCAAATAATAATACTCTGATGTAGTGTTGTTTCTGCGGTGAGTGGGTGAGTAAGGAGACCTGTGCCGGTAGCAGGGACATTGTCGACAACGTATTCGAAAACGTAACTCGCGAAATGTCAAAATTGACATACTAATTTTTAGTTCCAGTTTTCACCGCCGCAGCGCTGTTCATTTTCCAATACAAAAATAGTCGAAGGTGATACGAAAACGTTGTCGACAATGTTCCTGCTACCGGCACTGAGCTCCTCGAGTATTTGTGGTAATATTAATGCTGCTACAGTTCTCTTATGCGTTGGTATGTAAACGTCTGTAGGCTACGGTGAATGCTTACCATCAGCCGCACACTTGCCTGGCACTAGCAATATAAAAGGCACTTTAATTTATGTTTAAAAGAGGCCCAAGTAAATGACATTTTATCGAGCTTTATTTTATGGTAAGTGTTTGGGTAGGCCTTTGAAAGGGGTAGGCTTATGAAAAGAGATAGTTGAGGAACCGAGAGAGCTGTCATTTCAGCTTTAGTGACAGTTGTGTTTGAATTCCGACACTCGTTAAGGTTGTAGACTAGTATAGCAGATATCTGTGCTTCAGTGCTGGTAGCAGGAAGATTTTCGACAACGTTTTCGTATCGCCTTCGACTATTTTTGTATTGGAAAATGAACAGAGTTGCGGCGGTGAAAAGTGTATCTAAAAATTTGCATGACAATTTTGACATTTCGCGAGTTACGTTTTCGAATACATTGTCGACAATGTTCCTGCTACCGGTACTGACATATCGATATCGTATCGCATTATCGCATTTTTCGCTGTCAAATGCGTCCGGTCCTAAGGAGAGTATGAACTTAGGAGTTTTCAAATGTTAGTATAGAAGACGGGTATAAGAAAAAAGAACCGTTTTATCTACAGTCTTAGATCAATGTAAAAGGTAGCTGGAACTTTGAGAATAATGCAGTGACGCCGGTTTAAGCTACGCCTTGCAGTGCACACATAGTACCTACTTACTACTACAATTTACCTACAGTATGAAGTTTTTTTTTTGCATTAAGTCAACTCCAAGACAAAATACACAATATATTTTTCCTGTCATGTTTTATTTCCTTAAATACATAAATATTTGTTTTATTACATTGCACATTCTTCACAACAGTTATACCTATCTACTACTTTGTTGGTACCTATAGATATTTCACAAAACCAATTGTCATGTGAACAATATCGAAAAAATCCTAGGTCTGTGATTAAAATAGTAGATATTACATCGGATATGCATTGAATAATTAAACACATTATTATACTTAAGTAATTTATAAATAATCTTACCTTAATTCATAGAAATGAAATGAAAACGGGTCTTATACGCGATATTAAATTGTTTATTTACCTCCCGACGTTTCGACCGAGTTGCATCGGCCGTGGTCACGGGCTGACTGATTGTAGTTGTGTACGTCGCCTTCTTCTTGATTCGCGGGTAGAACGAATATTGTTATCTACCTTGTACACAACTACAATCAGTCAGCCCGTGACCACGGCCGATGCAACTCGGTCGAAACGTCGGGAGGTAAATAAACAATATAATAGGGCATATAACCCGTTTTCATGTCCTTACCTTAATTGTCAATATAAATATTATTACTATCTAACCTAAAACCACTTAACAATTACAATGTAACATGACAATTCAAGATACGACATTAATTTCCTAATAAATGGACCTAATTACGTTACATGCAGTAGTTACATACATGCATGCTTTTGAATATGACGTGATTTTAATCTCACTCATTTATCTTATAACCGGGAAAAGTTACAATGCAAGTTTACATAAGAAAGTAAAAGTTTCATACCAATAGAGTTTTATTTAGTGGAAGCAAATAAGGTTTTCCCTCAGTCTATACGACTGAGTCAGCGAAAATTACCACTATATTATCTTGGTCATAAACAGTGAGAGTGACGCATTGAATTTTTTATACCACTAAGGTGGAAAGCATACGGCCCGCCTGACGGTAAGCGGTTACCGTAATCTATGGACGCTTGTAACACCAGGGGTATTACTCGCGCGTTGCCGACCCTGGAACAATCTCTTCACACCCGCCTTTGGGAAAACTACGGCGAGGAACTCATTCCACAATTTATTCACCTACATGATAATAATATGCTTGGACCCATATCTAAGCAAAGCAGCTGATACAATACTTATATACTTTTTTGTAAATATATGCCAGACACCCAGACGCTAGGCAAACATGTCTCATAATTATGTGCCTCGGCGGGAGTTGAACCTGCGACCCCTAGCGTAGCAGCCAGGTGTACTAACCACTAGAGCAGCGGTCTCGTCGATACTGATGGATAAATCGTAACTCGTCGTTAATACATATTGCCCAACTTCAACTTCAACTTTTTTATTAATGGCTTCTGCAGGGTTGCCACGTATATAGGTTGTGATGTTACACTTTGCCGCCCTTATCTCTAAAAATGACAGTTCCAATATTATTTTCATAACCCTGCTGGTTGATATTGCAAATCATACTTAATAGAATAATATAATATAAGAATCTGTCCTCAAATTGGCTGCCAATTGTTTTTTTTTGGAAAACCAATTAAATTGCAAATAAATTAAATTGCACCCATTTTTTCTAATGTATAATTTATCTAATCTAAATATATATAACTCAAAGGTGACTGTCTGACTGACTGACATAGTGATCTATCAACGCACAGCCCAAACCACTGGACGGATCGGGCTGAAATTTGGCATGCAAGTAGATATTATGACGTAGGCTTCCGCTAAGAAAGATTTTATGGAAATTCCACCCCTAAAGGGGTAAAATAGGGGTTGAAAGTTTGTATGAAAATCCGTCGTTTTTTAAGTAAAGCGCATGATAATTGGTATTTGGCCTTTCAGTTAAAAATAAATAATTTGTCAGGATTTTTGGAAATTCCACCCCTAAGGGGGTAAAAATAGGGGATGAGACTTTTGTATGAAAATCCATCATTTATGAAGATAAACGCATGAAAATTGGTGTAAGACCTTACTATTAAATATATATAAATACATATTTCAGGATTTTTGGAAATTCCACCCCTAAGGGGGTAAAATAAGGGATGAAAGTTGGTGATCCGTAATTTTTGAAGTTAAATCCATAAAAATAGGCAGCAGTGGGCAAAAGCTATCATTTAGAATTTTAGATATTTGTACATGTTGACTTATTTACCACGCGTGCAAAGCCGCGGGCAAAAGCTAGTGGACTATAATTACAAAGAAGGTTTACGAAATTTGCTTTGAAAGAATTTTATTTCAAAACTCTGTCTTCTATAACTTAGGAGAAATTGCAATATGTATTTATTTATTATGATTTTAAAGTGTGGTATTAAGTTATGAAGGTCAGTGTAGTGAATGAATGTTTGATCATAAAATATGGACTTCACATTGAAATAAAATGTTATAGACCGCCACAGAACTTTCCAATGTTAAATCTAGCGGAGCTATATCTCGCAGAGGAGGTTAAATACTTAAAGATTATATTGTTGTGAACACCAGTGTTGCCAATTTAGCGCCAGATACCTGGCTTAGCGAGTTATCTGGCGACTTTTGGAATGCAGGTTTAAGTTTTATTTTTCGCAGAATAATACGGCGGCAAGCATTGAAAAGCATAAATAGTAGTTGTACGTAGTATATCATCTACTCTGAGATAGTAGGGTCGGCAACGCGCGAGTGATACCACTTTGGTGTTGCAAGCGTGCATAGGCTACGGTGACCGCTTACCATCAGGTAGGCCGTATGCTTGTTTGCCACCATGGTTTAAAAAAATAAGTCTCGACGTAAACGGTACATTTGTTGACATACTTTTTGAAATAATACCGACATTTTGAGTACACTAACATTTTGGGTTTTGTGAGTAATTATAAGAGTCGTAGATTTGAGAGCATCACGATACGATCGGTCAATAGAGAGAGAAAGAGTCAAAGAGAGAAAGAAAGTGGACTAGCTACACAGTAGTTAATACACGAATAATTTAAATATTACGCCAATTCATGTGTTTAGTACGTGTTTCTTTATTTATTAATAATTTAGTTTTTTTTATTATTTAGATCATAATTTATTACATGTTATTGTGGTTATTCTTTGCGATTGTAATTATTTAAAATGAACTAACTTTTGCAATTTAGCCAAATTCTGTTTCACTTTTCTAGGTAATCCATGACCGTGTTTATTGTGTTTCCTTGGGTAATGTGGTGTTTTAGGTTTAGGCAACTCAAAGACATCTAGATGACCTATATTCACATTATGATTATGACCTATCAATGCTTGAAGTTGTGATTTTGTCAACACGTAAACAGGTTCTGGAATTTCGATAGGAGTTTGGGGTACCCCATATTCTGGCTTAGGAGCTGAATAGGAATCGCGCTCAGGATACGGGGGATAAATGGGAGCGGCATAACTGCTGTATTCTGTGAAACTACCTTTTATATCGCTTGGTTTACGATTAGGAGTTCTATAAGGCCTATTTCGCATGCCAAAGGATTGTTTATGATTCTGTATTCGATGCTTATAGCTTATGTAAGGGGTTTCATCACCAGAATTCCCATAATCGTTATCATCGTAAGAATATTCATGATCATCATCATAATCGTTATAGCTAAAATCATCATTCGTATAAGATGATCCATAACGATGATGTTTTCTATAAGGTCTATATATCTCCTCCGGATTGGGCAAAGTTTCATTTGAAGTGTCTAATGTCTCTGTTGAAACTTCTGACTGCGGAATTTCAGAATCGAACTCCGTTTCTGATTCACTTGGTACCAAAAAGGGTTCAGTATCAAGAGAGCGACGTCTTCTAGTCTTTTTAAGAGAAATTATTTCTAAATTGATACTTACTTCATCTTCTCCGTACGCTGAAACACCAACACCTTCTGGGGTTAAGTGCTGGATACCTTGTTGAGAATTCTGATGGAAATACGATTCTTGTACGTCTTCCGTCTTCGGCTCTTGACCGTAATATAATGGCTGCTCATACTTGAGAGCTGTGTAGACATCCTTTTCATGAAACTCTGGTTGTAACGCTGAAGCTTTTGGCTTTTGACTGTTGACTTGACTAGCAGCTTCATTTTTGTAATAATTATTACTTTTTATAGCCATTTCAGGCGCCATTGTAGGCATAAATTTAATTTTATTCGGATCTTCAATATCATCTACTTCTTCTGTAATTGGAGTATGATCTTTAACAACTTGTGAATAAGCATTAGCGTTATTGTGCGGTATTTGAGCGTACGTCTCTTCATAATGTTCAGGTAATGTGGGTGGGTTTTTCACATAAAAATATAAATCTATTGGTGTGTCAAGTTCCTTTTCATGTTGCGTTTTAGCTTCCTTATCGTTCTCAATTAGAGCATTTAATTGCAGAAGTTGATCGTGAGGAGTTCTCGTCAGTAACGAGTTTAAAGCTTCAATATTTTGCATTTGGCTGAACTGTTTTGGGTAGTAATGTGTTTTGCTGGGTAATGCTTCCGTGAAAAGTTTATGCTCTTGCTTTTCATTCAAGTGCTTAATACCGACATTACCATGGGGTTTGATTGTGACTCCTTGATCGTAAGTGGGTCCCGGAGACACGAAAACTGTTTGCCTTTTCGGGATTAAGTATTGTTGACTTAGCACAGAACCATACGATCTGTGGTTCCTGCTCTTTTGCCTTCTTTCTTCACTTTTATCCGTCGTTGGTTCTGGGCCTGGGTTTAATTTTACTTTCTTCTCCTGTCTAGATCTAGACTTTGGACTCTTAGGTCTTACTGCCTGCTGTTGTTCTAGGGCAAGTTGGTGACTTTCTTGTGAATCGTGGTAGGCTTGCATGTAGCTGTCAATTTTCTGTGGTGCTTTGCGCCACCTTTGCAGTTGAGCTCGTTGCTGTCTTACCCTCTCCGCATTGAACATAGCCTGTTGATTCTGCGCATGTAGCCTAATATTTTGACTCCCAGCCAAGGGATTTCCATATGGTATGATGCTTTGTGTGTAATTTATCTTCTCTTCTACTTTAGTCTGTTCGTTTACGATTTCATGAACTGGTCTCGCATTGTTTTTGTTTGTTTTTGATGAGGCTATGTGCAGTAGTAATAGGAGAACTGCTGTGCTCTTCGTGTGTATTGTCATTGTACCTGGGAATAAAGAAAAAAGATCATCAACATGAAGATTCTCTGGCAATTTTGCGCTATAGTAGATAGTGGTAATTATACGTGTCAATAGCTTTTGCTCGCGGCTTCGCATGCGTGGTAATGTGGATAAATCAACATCCTACTTTGCCCCCTAGCGAGTTTGAATACCAAAAATCTTTTTTTTTATTTGCAACCGAAGGCTAAATACCAAATTTCATGCGTTTAAATTAAAAAATGACATATTTCCATAAAATCTTTCATCCCCTATTTTTCTCACGGGCGGAAATAAAAAAAAACCTATTTTTTTTACTGAAAGGTCTAATACCAATTTTAATGCGCTTAACTTCTACAATGAAGGATTTTCATACAACTACGTAAACGAAAACGTAACTCTAAAAAATGTTCACACTAATTCTTAGTTCCACTTTTCACCGCCGCAGCGCTGTTAATTGTCCCATACAAAAATATTCGAAGGCGATACCACAGAGTATATAATATACTGGCGATACGAGTACGTAGTCTCAAGATACTGATCATGGGCGGCAGATAGGCTAAATATATTGGCACGAAGGTACTACATTTTCTAAGGTAACTTGCTTGTCATCTGATGCAAGCACAGAATACGTGAAGGAAAGTAATGCTTGCAATGGAAAGTGGTTATTTAATAACGCGATGGTATCTCTATTCACTGTTAGTTGCCGTGAGAATCGAACGTGTGACCCCTTGACAATGTTAAGTGGAATAAAAATAAAAAGATTCTAATCAAACATTATTTCAGTCACGCTACTTTAATAAGCATGGCTTATTAAATTTGAATTACATATTTTCCGGTTTGGGTCAGATCTTTTTATCTATGAGTAGGTAGGTTAAGATATGTTTTTGTAAATAGTTTAATCTGTTTTTTCATGTTAGATGTATTCTATTATTAGTGTAATTTCCCTTTTTAATACCATTAACGTTGCAAACAAGCATACGGCCGACCTGATGGTAAGCGGTTACCGTAGTCTATGGACTCTTGCAACACAAGGGCTAAGATTAACTCGTTGCCGACCTAAAAAATACCTTTACAGCTGCGAAAATGAACTTTATTAGTATTCAGAAAAATAAATAGGCATTGTCAATGTCGCGGGCTATTGTATTTTTTGGCAGAAATATTTGCTGGTGCACTGCAATTCATCAAAGTTTTACAGTAAGTGGATTAACGTTACAGGAGCGCATAGAAGACAGACCAAACAATTGAATATACTAATTTTTACTACCACAAGGTGACAAACAAACATACGGTCTGCCCGAAGGTAAGCGGTTACCTATGGCCGTTTGTAACAGGGTTATCATTCGCTCGTTGCCGACCCTGCAGAAATATCTTCACACGCTTCTTGAAGAACCTCATGCTGTACTCCTTTGGGAAAACCACGGCGGGGAGTTCATTCCGCAGTTTAATGAGATAGGAAGCCCTTTTGGAACGCGCAGTGCGGTACCATTTTGGTTTCAATTTGTGGGGATGAATTCCCCGCCGGTGGCGAGAGGTACGATGGTAATCATACATCAATACATCTATACTAATCTATATCTATATCTATACTATCTATATCTATACTTCTATTCTAGTCTATTCTAATATTATAAAGAGGAAAGATTTTGGTAGGTTTGTATTGAATAGGCTCCGAAACTACTGGACCGATTTCAAAAATTGTATCACCGTTAGAAAGCTACATTATCACTGAGTAACATAGGCTATATTTTACTAGCTGCCCGCCCCGGCTTCGCACGGGTAGACATTTACCAAATATTTTGTCTACCTGTGCGAAGCCGGGGCTGGCCGCTAGTACTCGTACATACATATAATAACGCCTTTAAGTCCCTCGCGGGGTAGAGAAAAGAATAAATTCATTATTTGTATAAGTAAATTAGATAATATCGTTACGTTATACAATTTATCTAATAATATTATTACGGCCTTATTCTGTTCAAGTTCAATTCAATGTACAGTCGGGGTCAACGGTGTAAATGAAAGTGAAATTTTGTTTGAAGTTGGTACAGACGAGAAAAAAACTGCATAACAAATTAAAATAAAAGTTTGAAATTTTTCTTTTGATTAAATCGTAAACGTAAATGTTGTCCTGACATGAAACGCTAAATTATTTCATAAGACATATAGCTGCAAGTGAAAAATAAATACAAAACACTGCCTACCCCGAAATTGATTTGGTTTTGATGAGTTTTTCATATTTTGAAGCGTTTAACTTAAAAAACATAGGGTACCCACGTTGAGAATATCCTAGAGCTTTGAAAATTAAAAAAATAAAACGACGGTGCTGTTCTGGTTCCAGCCAGCCCAAAGTACATACCAATCATGTTATTGCGTATAGTTAAAAAAAACTTTGTACTCAATGATTTCGTAAAAAAAGATTCAAAACTCGAATGAATTTAAAAGTTTCGATAAAAATCAAACATAGGTATCTCTGAAATTTTTCGGCTTGAACCTACACATGGTATTTCGACATTACATTGTCATCCTACTAATATTGAAATTGCGATAGTTTGTGAGTATGGATGTATGGATGGAAGTTTGGTGTTCTATCACGATAAAACTAATAAACGGACTTGAATGATATTTGGAACACAGATAGTTTATAACCTTGATTAACACATAGGATACTTTTTATCCCGGGAAAATGTTAGGTTCCTCTGGGATTGTAAGCTCAACACGGACGAAGTCGCGGGCTGAAGCTAGTTGCATACATAGTCATTAGTAAGACCTTCTCTGCCCACCTGTACGCAGCGCAATGACCATGCAAGCGTATACTTTCACTGTGAAGTTTATAACATCGAGACTGGTTCTATGTCCGTTTTACCATTTCAGCAGAATACTAGAATCAGATAGGATGTTAGACTGGCAACACTTCACTTTTAGTATTTCCGCGAAATGCCTACCCATGCCAAATATGACGAAATTGTATATTCGCACAGAAATTATTAAGTCAATATATCGCGGTTCTTGAATGGTTCAGGTTTTATGTATGAATGTGGACGGGTACAGGGGTCGAGGTAGACCTAAGAAAAGATGGATGGACTGTGTGAAAGATGACATGGCCAGAAAGGAAGTAAATACAGAGATGACGGCTGATAGAGAAGGATAGAAGAGAAATACATATTGCGCCGACCCCAAATAATATGGGATAATGAATGATGATGATATCGCGGTTCTTGAGTTTCTTTTATACCGCCAAGGTAAGCAAGCGTGCCCGCCTGATGGTAAGCGGTTACCGTAGCCTTTGGACGCTTGCAACACCAGGGGTATCACTTGCGCGTTGCTGACCCTTGAAATCTTTTCACACCCTTCTTGAAGTACCCTATGCTGTACTTCAAGTAAGTCGTCCATCTTCTTCGTTCTTCTTTAATCTATATATAAAAGAGTATCGCTCTATACTGTCTTCCTACCCCCAAAGGGATTAAAAAAAGAGTAGAAAATAATAGAGGTGACAGTGTGCCGTTCGTATGGCAACCCGCCGCAGCTCGTATAGAGCACCAACAAATGACACACAAGCATACGGCCCACCTGTCGGTTAGCAGTCACCGTAGCCTATAGCCACTAGCAATACCAGCAGAGAAATCACTAATGAGTTGCCAATCCTGTTGTTGATGAGGACTCAGCGCAGTGTATCCTCGTGGAGCACTGGCAACCTTACTTACCGCAGAAACACAAATACTAAATCAAGTAGTGTTAGTGCGGTCTTCTGTAAGGTGGGACAGATCTAAGTAGGGCGGCTCCAATATTAATGGGAAAACCCACGGGAGATCCCAATTCGCCCTACGTCTCTTGTGCCGTTTCTAGACTTTTTTGCCAAGCTATAGGAACGATTTTTATATTTGAGTAAGACGCGTGATATTGAATGATTCCTAAACATGATATAAGAAGGCATAATGTAAGTAATTTGCATTTGAATGGATTTTAGTGTTATCAAACCGGTGTTCTATTGCGGAATTTTATTATAAACAATTAAGGTAATTCGGTCACCCAGTTGCTTTGTATTTTTTAAGTAGCGATATTCTACATGATGGAGATTAAGTCTTACAAAGTTTTTTTCCTTCTTGAAATCGATTATAATCTCAACTGTTACATAAACTTAAATTTAAAAACTAAACTAAAATGTACATAACTTAATTACCTACATGTAAAATAAACCGCGTCATACTTGTGTACAGGTGCTGCTTGTGGAGGCTGGTCATCAAGCCTTTTTTGATTAACTACTAGCTTACATCTTAATTTCAAGCGTTATATACTTGTCTGTGTTAATATTATTTTTTTGTGTTATCAATTGTTTTTTATATATTATTTTGAGAAATAGGTATCCATGTTAAGTTAGTATTTAAAATGTAAATTTTATGTAATTCTTTTGGTTTTTAAAAGAGTAATTGCTGAGTTTCTTGCCGGATTCTTCTCAGCAAAACCGACCTTTCGAATCCGGTCGTAGATTCTGACGATTTGAAAGTGCTTGCCTGTTAAGTCTAGTCAAATAAAGATATTTTTGAATTGAATTGAATTGAAATGTCACGAGTCACGGGGAAGTCTGCCAAGAAGGCTGGCGGCATTTCCACGCTGTATTGCATTTTTTTAGTAAATCTTACAGATCAGGTGCCTTTATACCACTAAGTAGCAAAGCATAAGGCCTGATGGTAAGCGGTTACCATAGCCTATGAACGCTTGCAGCACTAGGATTATCACACGCGCATTGGTGTCTCCAATTTGACAGAAAGTGCCAAGTATAGGCTGTGTCCACCAACCTCCTTTATATTTTAATATTTACTTTTTTATATTTTTTGTACGATTGGTTTTTGTTTTAGTTTTTTATGTCAGTTGTGAATAAATTGAAAATATGTGGGCTCTTAAAGGGGTTTTATTTCGATACATTAATATTTGGTGTCAGAATTGTTAAGAAACCACGTTCTTAATATTTATAATTAAAGTTTTAATAATTATCTCCATGAAAACTAGAGCACAAGCAAAAAAAAAGCCTAGTGGTGAAAGTTCAGTGTCCTCGACATCGAAATCTTCCGTCGTAGCTCAGCGACTTGCGTTGGAAGCCCAACGCTCGACGCATAGCGGAAATTGAGAGGGCTCAAATCCAAGCACAAAGAGAGGAACGCGAGCGTGTGGCTGCCGCAGAGCGAGCACCTGCAGAGGCCGAACTCCGGGCCGAAATTGCCGAGCTGGAAGTCCGCTCCAGCCGCGGTAGTCGCGCTAGTCGCACCGCCAGCCGCACTTCAATGCAGGATGTGGAAAAGTGGGTTGTATCTCATGCGAATAGCATTAAAAGTTGTACTCAATTTTAGGTTGAGATGAATGGCCCACCTCAGGCCAAAGGGAGGACCAGTTTTCCCCCCTTGCCGAGGTGCAGTTGCCCCTGCCGGTGCCGCAGCTGTCCCAGCGCGGTGCCCCAAAGGTCGGGTGCACAATTGAGCCGAACATCAAAACCACTGCACATACATGCGTAGGCACTCACGATTGTAATTATAACAATAACTTAAATAAAAACTCAGATATTACACAATTCACGGAAGCTATCAAGAGCCTGGCGAAGATCGGACAGAAGGTAAGGGACCTTCCTATATTTACTGGCTCTCCCACAGATTGGCTCTTCTTTAAAAAAACTTTTGAAATTACTAAGTTTAAATTTGATGAGACTGATAACATGTTGAGGCTATCCGCAGCTCTCAAAGGAGCGGCACGCGAAGCAGTCGCGACGCTTTTAGTCGTGTCTGACGACCCTGAGCAGGTTATGACGGCTTTGGAGCAACAGTTCGGCAATCCCGAGCTTGTTGTCCTTAATGTTTGTTCTGAGGTGAAGGCCTTGCCAAGGATTGGTAACTTCGAATCCGGTGAGAATCTAAATTATGTTGCTAACAAAGTCCGTAATTGCGTTACGACAATAAAACTATTGAATCATTTTGAATATTTGGCTAGCCCGGAACTCGTGAATGCCATCCTTGGAAAGCTTTCACCTCTGCTTAGGGAGAAATGGGTAGAGTTTGCATTTTCTCATAAGCATCTCCATAGTTTCAAACTAGAGCTTCTTTCTGATTTTCTCGTTCATGAAGCTCACATTCATATTAAGTTTGGCCTGTTGGCTGAACCTGTCACTGGTGTCGCTCGTGAGAGAGGTCGGGAGAGGTCTCATTTTCTAGAGAATACAAACCCTCAAAGGTTTAATCAAAAGTTAAATTTTTTAGAGAACACGAGATCCCAAAAGGTTTTAGTTAAGGACAAACCTACGTCTTCCCACTCTTGTACCTATTGCCACAGTCAGAGTCATAAAATTTCAACTTGTGCACGTTTCCTTTCCTTGTCAACTGATAGCCGTGAAAAATGGGTTACAGATAACAAGGTTTGTAAAAAATGCCTCTTAAAAGGTGGTCACAGATGTGCAATTTGTAACAATACTTGTTCCGTAACTTGTTGTAAGTTTCCTAGTCATCACACGTTGCTACACAGGGATAATGTAACTAATTATAACGTTAACGTTCAAGACGACTGCAACGATTTGCCTGACCAGGAGGTTACCAGCGTCTCAACATCGTTTTCGACGTCAACCCCGCCGGGGAAAAATCCTGAAGTTGCAGAACAAATCATTGTCGGTACTACTTCAACTCCTGCTTTGACTTCTCGCCGTTCTTCATCCTTTCTTCGACCCCTTTTGAAAGTGGTGCCAGTGACAGTCTGCGGGCCTGCTGGAAGTGTAGATATTTTCGCCCTGTTAGATGACGGCTCCACAGGGACTTTCATCGACGCAGATGTCGCTAAACAGATAGGTGCTGAGGGTCCAAAGGGGAAAATACATTTAGATTGTGTGGGAGGTTTATCCCTAGATAGCACTATTAACTACGTAGATTTTAAAATTAAAGGGAAGCATGTATCTCAAACCTTTGTAATATCTAAGGCGCGTTCTATCGCTAATTTAGGGTTGGTTTCTCAAACTGCTACGGCTGATAGTTTGCGTGAATATTTATATCTAAGTGATTTGTCCGAAGAGCTATGTTACGACGTCGCAAAGCCTATGCTAATAATAGGTATTGATAATTGGCACCTTACCGTTCCTTATGAAACTAGAAAGGGGTCAAGATCACAACCTGTAGCTATTCGGACCGTTTTAGGTTGGGTTCTTTTTGGTTTCTCCAGTAGTAAAACTAATCCCATAGAATACGCTACTACATGTCACGTTGGCTCTTTTGATTACTCCGACCCCAAACACGAGCTAGAGAGTCTTATCAAAGAGCAATACAAACTAGATGTATTGGGTATTACTAAACATGAGCCACGCAGTAATGATGCCCAACGCGCTCTTCAAATTTTAGAACGTACAGCTCGTAGGCTGCCTTCAGGACGTTTCGAAGTCGGTCTGTTATGGAAGGAGGATAACCCTATTGTGCCAGATAGCTAATTTTTAGCATTATCCAGGTTCCACAGTCTTGAAAGGAAAATGCTAAAGGATCCGTCTTATGCCGAACGTTATCGTAAAAACATTAATGATACTTTAAGTAAGGGTTATGCTGAAAATTGCACAGGGCAGCCACCAGGGCCAAATTGTTGGTATTTGCCGCACTTTGGTGTGATAAATCCTAACAAGCCCGCCAAGTTACGAGTAGTTCACGACGCTGCTGCTAAGTCCAATGGCGTGTCACTAAATTCTTTGCTGTTAACTGGTCCCGAATTGCTTCGGCCTCTTCTCGGAATTTTGATGCGGTTCAGGGAAGGGAAGATAGCGTTAACGGCAGACATTCAAGAAATGTTCCCGCAGGCAAAAATTCAGGAACGCGATCGTGATGCGCAACGTTTCCTCTGGCGTAACAGTCCAGCAGACCCAGTAAATACATTCCGCATGTCTTCCATGATGTTTGGTGCCTGCTCAAGTCCTTCGACAGCGATATATATTACCAATTTAAACGCATCAGAGTTTCGAGACGAGTTTCCGGACGCTGTCCATGCCATCGAGAGCGACACGTACATGGATGACTACATAGGAAGCGATCATGATGTAGCACACGCTGCTCGTTTGTCGGCCGACATTACGACGGTACATAGCCGCGGTGGTTTTAAAATGCGCGATTGGATATCTAATAATCCCGATTACCTAAGCTTGCTGCCAAAGGAGTTAGTGTCTGCTCTTGTAGCTAGCGATGACCGTATTGTAGATTTAGGTTCACCCGCTTTTACAAGAAAATTAGGTTTGATATGGTTTCCTTCCCGTTGTGATTTAATTAGTTTTAATTCCGGTTGGAAACAAGATTCATCAAATACTCTCACAAAACGTGAAGTTTTAGCACAGGTTATGCGAATTTTCGACCCGCTTGGACTTCTAGCTCCTATAGTGGTTAGAGGTCGAATTTTATTTCAAAGTTTGTGGCGCAAAGGTTTGCAGTGGGACGAGAGGTTATCAGAACCGGACCAAGTTGTATGGAAAAACTGGTTCGACAGTTTAAAGTCGATACCTGATTTACAGATTCCGCGTTGCTATACTCTTTGTGCGAGCAAAATTGTAGATCTAGAGTTACATATATTCTGTGACGCCAGTGAATAAGCTTACGTCGCGGTTGGCTACTGGCGATTTATGTTCGAAAATGGTGAAGTACGACTCTCCTTAATTTCAAGTAAAGCGCGTGTATCCCCTCTTAAACCAGTGTCTATTCCTCGTTTGGAACTGCAAGCCGCTTTGCTGGCCACTCGTCTCGCTGAGACTATTTGTAGTAACCATCGTTATAAACTGACTCGCCGCTACTTCTGGTCTGATTCGATGACCATCTTAGGTTGGCTGCGGAATGACGCAAGGAAATATAAACCTTTTGTGGCCCATCGTATTGGCGAAATAGTGGAATCCAGCGACGTTAATGAATGGCGTTGTCTTCCTAGCGATCTTAATGTTGCCGATGATGCTACAAGGGGAAAGTGCCAATCCTTGTCCATCGAGTCACGCTGGATAGCGGGTCCAAGGTTTTTATTATCATCTTCCCGCGATGGCTGGCCGAATGAGCCACCAAACGCTGGTTCGCAAGTACTGGGAGACGATGAACTAAAACCTTGTTATAGGTCTAGAAGGAACACTTCATCGATATCATTTATTCATCCTGAACAGCTCTCCGATATCGAACTTGCTACCAATACTCGTCATTTACCTTTGCCAGTAGTTGTAGACGCATCTCATTTCAGTTCATGGTCTAGATTGGTTAAATCAACTGGTAGATTGCATCATTTCATTGCAATCATTTTTAAAAATCGTTCACATACCTATCAAAATTCTTTGATTCATGATATTGTTTCTAATTTCTTCTCTCGAGGGTCGGATGCTTCTGTCACCGCTTCTGCCACAGAGATCTCTCCTTTAAATGCTGAAGCTATCCGGCGATCAGAAGTACATATTCTAATACAGAGCCAATTGAATGCCTTCGAAAAAGAGTTTATTTGCCTGAGCCGCGGTTTGCCGTTGCCTACCCGAAGTCGACTCGTTGGTTAGTCACCCGCCATAAATGAGAATGGCTTGATTATATTACGTGGTCGCATATCGGCCGTTACTGGAGTCCCTAGAAAAGTTCTCAACCCATAATTTTATGCGGAAAAGATCCTGCCGTGCGCCTATTAATTCACCATTTCCATTGCAAGTTTGCCCATGCCAACACTGAAACAGGCTTGAATGAACTGCGACAGCAATACTGGATTCTTGGCGCGAGAAATGCCGTTAAGTCTATAGCCCGAGGCTGTCAACTCTGCAAGCTTCTGCGAGCACCATCATTGATACCCCCCATGGGCAATTTACCAGAAGACCGCCTCGCTCACCACAAACGTCCGTTCTCGTTCGTGGGTATTGATTATTTTGGCCCGCTGCAAGTCACGATTGGTCGAAGGCGGGAGAAGAGATGGGTGGCTTTGCTTACCTGTATGGTTACAAGAGCGATCCATTTGGAAATTGTGACCAGCCTATCTGCTGATTCGGCAATTATGTGCCTTCGCCGGTTTATAGCTCGCCGTGGCGTACCAAGCACCATATGGTCCGACAACGGGACGGCATTCGTCGGTGCTAATCGGCAGCTACGCGCACTCTATGACCGTGCCGTTGTAGACTACACTGTCGAGCAGAAGATCCAATGGCGTTTCATCCCTCCTTCAGCTCCATTCATGGGTGGCGTGTGGGAGAGATTAGTCAGAAGTGTGAAGACAGCGCTGAAAGTGACACTCCAAGATCGGACGCCGTCTGAAGAGGTCTTCCACACGTTCTTGCTGGAAGCAGAGGCGGTAGTTAACGCGCGGCCACTTACTCATGTGTCTCCCGACCCTGAGTTTCCAGAGGCGCTTACGCCAAATCACTTTTTGATCGGGGAGTCATCAGGACGGCCATTACCAGTACATCTTGAAGATTCAGATCTGTGTGGTAGGAGCGGCTGGCGAAAAGCTCTACGACTGGCCGATCATTTCTGGCGTCGATGGGTTGTTGAATATTTACCAACCTTGGCTCCTCGTCGCGTCCCGGGGTCAGATTTTTCGATTAAACCAGGTGACCCAGTTCTTATTGCGGATGGAGATCTCCCAAGAGGAGCTTGGCCTCGGGGAGTGATCGAGGCTCTGCACCCGGGTCGAGATGGGGTGGTTAGGGTGGTGGATGTTAGAACCACAGGGGGCATACTAAGGCGCCCGGTTAAAAAAAAATTATTTTTATAAAAAAAAAGGGGAGCATGTCCACCAACCTCCTTTATATTTTAATATTTACTTTTTTATATTATATTTTTTGTACGATTGGTTTTTGTTTTAGTTTTTTTATGTCTGTTGTGAATAAATTGAAAATATGTGGGCTCTTATAGGGTTTTTATTTAGATTCATTAATAGGCTGTATAGCAATTTCAGGTGGTGCCTTCTACACTAAGATAGCAAAACATAAGGCCTGATGGTAAGCAAGCGGTTACCATAACCTAAGAACGCTTGCAGCACAGAATTATCGAATTATCTCACTCGCGTTGCCGACCCTAATTTGATTTGAATTGTTTTTTTTTTTTTTTTACTTTAATAGCGTTTATGGATTGAAAACTTAAAATAAACTAAACTAAGAAGTACAAAAATTACCTAAACGTAAAATAAATGTCCCGAACCACTGTCACGGGGAAGTGTGCCAAGAAGGCTGGCGGCATTGCCACGCTGAATTGCAATGCTTAGCCTTTGGGCCAAATATTCGCCAGCCCTCTTGTCACAGGAGGCCTCGCGTAATTTGTTTGAGGTCTCCTTAAAAAGGGTATGAGCCTCTGGCCCCCACGGCCCAAGAGTTTCGACCCCAAACGCCATAAACTTTGAAAAACATATAAAGTTGCCAATTCTGTTGTACAAAATCACAAAACTAAACTAATTTGACAGTTCTAAAGGTATTGCTATCCTTATTTAACCCCGCACATGAGAAGGGGATAGCAAGACATTAAGAACTGTCAAATAAGTTAAGTTTAGTAATTTTGTACAACAGAATTGGCACCATTCTGTTCTTAAAACTCTAAGGTATGTTAAAAATGTATCTTATGCCAGTGTCCTTAACTAAGTGAACGTAAACACACGAACCAACTCCTCGTGAACAAAGCTGCCAATTCAAAGCGTCAGGTTCCTGTTTATATCTGAGAAGGCTTTATTTACAACTCCAAGTTACAAGAGCTGACGATTTCAGCTCAAAAATACAAATGCTGGTTGAATGAGCTCTTGGTTTTCGGAAAAGACTTCTGCGTGGCGGTCTTCAAGAAGGGTGTGAAGATAGCAGGGTAGGCGACTATTTTCATGCGTTTAACTTAAAAAATGTCGGATTTTCATTTTACAATCTTCCATCCCCTATTTACCCTCTTAGGGGTGTAAACCAAACCAGAATCATGCGGGAGCGTGCCAAGAATTCCAGCAGCATTGCCACGCTGGATAGCAATGCTGATTCTCTGAGCGAGATTTATGTTCCAGCACGCCTGTTACGCTTAGTACATAGTACCTAATACTTTTGTCGCTGTCGCTTATGACTTGCTATCTGTAACTTCTTTGCGCACGATTCTATTGTGGCATGAATAATTTGATTACCTTTTCGAGAATAATTAAATAAGTAATTGATTAGTGTGTATTGTATTTACGAATTTTAAATTGATTACGCTTTTATCCTGTATATTTTGTTGTTCTTATTACGCTCTGCTTCTTATAAATATGAAGATTAATCTAAATCTTATTGCTTTTCAATAAGTGGGGTTTAAAATTATCAACACTATTTCTTATCCGTTAAACGAAACGATACGTTGAAAATTGTGACCATTTTACTCATGTATCTCCATTCATAGATTGGGATATTGAAATTACTTAATTCTCCTCATCTCCCTGGCACTTCGGTAGCGGCCGGCGCCACTGCTGCTCAGCAAGAGTGCCTCAAGCGCCGGTAATATGCATGTCTTGGTCCAGGGCACATGTTTTCTGCATTTGCGGTTGAAACTCTGGGGTCCCTGAGGCCCGGATGCTGTTCAGCTTTTTAAGGAGGTCTCACGTCGGCTGGTTGAGGCCTGCTGGAACATATCTCGCTCAGAGAATCAGCATTGCTATCCAGTGTGGCAATGCTGCCAGCATTCTTGGCACGCTCCCGCATGATTCTGGTTTGGGTCAGATCTTTTATCTATATGTAGGTAGGCTAAGTTCTGTTTTTGTAAAACGTTTAATCTGTTTTGAATGCAACCCGAATTTCTTAATTATTGCCTAGAATTGTTAATCTTTTCATTTGAATGCCTGCCCAAAAAGGACCCAGAGAGAAGGCGAATTGTTCATTATTAGATACCATCCATTGATAGATATCAAGAGAGGAAGGGCGATTTGGTATTTCCCGTGGGTTTTCTCATTTAAAATTGGAGCCGCCCAACTGGGGACTGTACCTCCACCTTACAGAAGACCGCAGTGAAATACCACTACAGTGCTCCACGAGGATACGCTGGGCTAGTAGTAATGCTGTTATCACAGTGAGTCCTCATCAACAACATGGTTGGCACCCCGTTAGTGATACCCTTGGTATTGCTAGCGGCTATAGGCTACGGTGACTGCTTACCATCAAGTGGGCCGTATGCTTGTGTGCCACCTTGGTGGTATAAAAAAAACCATGGTATTTTAGTTTAGCGTTAATAATACAACTATGTTATACAACATAGTGAATTGTGTTTTTTGCAAATGGCGTCCGAACTAGGAAGTATGTTTTGTACTTCAATAAAGTGTTATATTACATGGCAATGCATGAATGCGCATTATTTATTGTCATCATCGAACAATTAAAAAATAAGTATCGGATATACTGACTGAATTGTGGAATAAACAAAAACATTAATAAAACCAAATCTACATTACCAACACCATCTAAAACAAGCTATTTATAAACATTTTGTGTAATGACAATTTCTAAATACCCTTTTTCATTATAATTTAATTCAATAGCAACACTTAACCTATAAAGTTACCACACGACACACAATGCATTGTAATTTAAATAAAGAACATGATTCAGTGAATTTTCACCGACGACGCAGCGAGAATGACAGTTATGTAAGGTAGTGATGTAATAAATGACGTGCATTGAATTTGGTGCGCATCCGCTCTTCCGGTAATGATAGGTTTCACTTAATTTTGAATTTGGAACAGGAGCGATTGGATTGTATACTTTGACAGAAATGTCTAGAAACAGTTTTTTGCTACTGGCAACCTTCACAAAATGGAATCCATATTATGACGTACTGTAAACAAACCAATCAAGACGGTTGATGCTCTATACGAGCTGCGGGGGGTTGACATACGAACGGCACAGTGGTGCGCCTATTTTTGTACTCTTTTTTGCAGACTAAATATCATTTGAAAAGGTAATTTTCTTTGATTTGCACTATATTAAAAACCACTTTTAATTAATAGTAATTAAGGAACTTGGAGGTGCTAAAACACAAAAACTTTCTTTTTCTAGGACGGATTAAAAAACATGTATACCAGTGCCCCTTAGGCGGGTACCGGATACCGAATATCCTGTCAACATTGAAACCGGATATCCGGTCAAACATTGCCAATTTTCATCCAATGCGATGCAGCAGCGCATACAGTAAGACTTTCTGAAGCTAGCTTCGTTTAAAGCAAACCGTTTATTTAAGTTTTATTTTACTGCGGTCTTCTGTAAGGTGGTACAGTACCCAGTCGGACAGCTCCAATATTAATGGGAAAACCCACGGGAGATCCCAATGCGCTCTACTATGTAAAAATGTTTCTATGGTATGGCGCCTACGATCCATACACATTGAAATGTCGAGTGTAGTGTCGAAAAGATATTCATTGGAATATCATAAGTTTATAAGGGCTCAAGCTACGAGCTCAAGGGTACGATGGAACTTTTCTGTTGACATTTCGTGATTCGTTGTAATCGTGCGAGGATGCTTTACTGAAAGTTGAATGCCTTGAGCGACCTACACTCGACACTCGACCAGCTAATTATGCATCGGGTGCAATTCTGTTGGGCAATGTGGATTCGCATTGCAGGGCAATCGGCAGCGAAAAATGTTGAAAATAACTAGTTTAATATCGCAGCTAAAATTAGGTAAAAAGTATTTTGAGAAAGATATTATTTTAAGGTATTTTACAAGCCTTCTGTTGCCTTAGTAAGAACAACTACCGACTATGTAGTCGTATCGCCTTCTACTATATTTGCATGGGAAAATGAATAGCGCTGCGCCAGCGAAAAGTGGAACTAAACTCGTATGAAAATTTTAAGTGAAAAACCTCATTAGCTGTGTTTTAAGTTTTCTCTTGTCGGCAGTTCTTTGCCAATTTTACTAACGCTCGACGCAGAAACAGGTGCTATTAGTTAAACATGTGGTATCTGATCTATGAACCGAATTTGGTTTAGTATTTTCTTCGTCTTCTACTTTCTATCTATGGCAATCAACCCTTTTCAAGGAAAATTTTTGCCAGTGTCGTGTTACAGAATTTTCAAGGTTCTCAAATGTTGCTAGTTTGTTGCATTAAAATGCTTATTGGAGTTACTGGAGACAACCCACACAGTAGCAGAACGTGATATGGCTTCAGTCAGAGGTAACCTATTGACCAAAATTATAAATTACTTAACCCAAAGGTCATATTATTGCATTACTTCCAATGTTTCTATAAATCAGTCATTAAATGAAACTTTACTGCACATAACGACACCAAAAGTGCACATTAAATATCACTAAAACACAATTTACGAGGCACTGTAAAAAATCTCAACTGCTCAGCCGGATTCCCGCCAAAACTCCTTAGTGTTTTTTTTTTATGTTAATGGTGACTTAATCGAGTGTCGTCGAGCTATGATTTCAAGGACTTGGAGTTGGGGGTGTTTTAAAGTATAACCCATTTTTTTACACCACTAAGATGGCTACAAGCATACGACCCACCTGACGGTAAGCGGTCACCGTACCTGTGGACGCTTGCAACATCAGGGGTATCACTAGCGCGTTGTCGTCTCTTAAACTATGCTTTGCAGTGTACCTACCTATAACGAATACAAAGAAGCTACTGATACACATAGGCTACTTTTTACCGCGGGAAAATGCTTCATTCCTACGGGAAATAGTATACTAGTACCTGGATGACCGAGCTTTGCTCGGTATTTTTTATTTTTTTTTATAAATTGTGTTTTTTGGAAATTATATTTAAGTAGGTACGAATTATATTCGCCAATAGATGTCAGGAAGAGTCATATTTTTCAGTTTAAATTGGAACTACTCAAACGCCTCCTTTTTATTATTTTTCTTCCAAGTTTATGTTTAAGATGATAAAACACGAATAAAATGACATTGTCTAAAAATGATTCCTAGCTAGATCGATTTATCGCCCCCGAAACCCCCTATATACTAAATTTCATGAAAATAGTTGGAGCCGATGTTGAGATTTCAATTATATATATATATATATATATATATTATATATATATACAAGAATTGCTCATTTAAAGATATAAGATAAGATATTGCTACACGGGCGAAGTCGCAGGCAAACAATTAGTTTTACATAAGGCCAAAGTCTAACATTCTATTAAGTAAAGTGATGGAAAGTCGGAACCGGCGGGCATATTATATGAAGAGATTGATGAATGAAGAAGCAAAAAGGGTGTACAAGTCACGAGTGAAATGGCGCTCTTTACTCTCTGCCTACCCCGTGAAGGTTTGGAGTTGAGTTGGCGTGATGATATGTACAATGTAAAAATACACTTTTCCATCATACTTTCCAGAATACTACGCAAAATAATTTGAAATTCAAAGCAAGATTTTTTTTTTACTTTATTAACGAAATTCTCTAAAAAATTTAATCGGAATGAAAGAAATATGTATATGTAACCTACTTAAATCGTTATAATTCTAATATATAAAATTCTCGTGTCACAGTTTTCGTTGCCATACTCCTCCGAAACGGCTTAACCGATTTTGATGAAATTTTTTGTGCTTATCAGGTATCTATGAGAATCGGCCAACATCTATTTTTCATCCCCCTAAATGTTAGGCGTAGTCCACCCCTAAATTTTATTTTTTATTTTTTAGACCGATTTCAATAATTCTTTCACCGTTAGAAAGCTACATCATCACTGAGTAACATAGGCTATATATTATACTAGCTTCCCGCCCCGGCTTCACTCGGGTAGACAAAATATATGATATAAAAGTCTACCCGTGCGAAGCCGGGGCGGGCCGCTAGTAATAAATAATATTAAAATAAATTTTACGAAAGAGTTTTAATTACTGTTATATTACAAACTATTGAACTAATAAGTAAATATAGCCTCAGTGACGAAAACATGCTCTAAGAAAAATATGTTTCTTATCATAATTTATAAATCGTAAGTAAGTAAATTAAAATCACAAAAAACTTACAGACTTGTGAGAATATCCACCAACCACAAACTTCAATTTAATAATTCTAACACACTATTATCTGATTTCATTCCGTACAGGATAAATATCACGTAAGTTCTACCGCCAACATTAAAATACACAGATAAAAAATAAATGTAAAATTGGCAACTTGTAAATGCGCTTGCGTACTGGCCGGTCAAGAGGTAATGTTTATAGTTTTAAATAACTTCGCGTGTGGTGGTGGACGCGATATGAACTTTGAGTTCCACATTCAAAAGTTCACGACCATTTCAATATTACTATATACATCGACGGTTTTGCTTGGCTTTATTATTTAGAACCCACTTCGGGTGCGTTGATGGTGACGGACCAAAAATTTTACTACACACAATTTAATAAATTTCATATTTAGGTAAACGTAAGAATCGGGTAAATATGAGATGTGTTTTCATTTCCAATTTTGTGCTTGAGGTTATTTTCTCAATACTGTAATAATAAGCAATGGCTTATAATTTAGCAAACATTTTTTTGAAGAGAAAGCTGCCCGGGTAAGTGATGGAATAATGCTTTGTTGATTTTATGATGAAAGCTTTTAAAATGTAATAAAAAATACATATAAGTTTTAATTGTATACTTTGCATCACTAATATGAAATAAAGTAAAAATTGCATCAATAAGAAAAATAAAAGAAATATACCTACAGATGATGTAGATTTTGAAATATTAATATTGTCATACGCCTTGATAATATTATACAGCAGGTCCCAAATTAAGAAAAACTTAAACCATGGGGACCAGGCACATATCAGTATAGTGTATGTAAATATCTTAATAATGTGACATGGTAGCCGTGGGTATCATTAATGTCAAACAATTCCTCAGAACACTGTCCGTTTTACAATCGGTAGAAGACATACAGGGATGAATTTGCCAGTCATATCAGACTAAAAGGCTCGATGCCAAGTCTCTAGTGACCTTAAAAAAAATGAATTCTTGAGTACCTTTAATAATCATAAACATGTCGCTAAATAAGTCCAAGGAGCTTGCCTATACAATATAGCTTGTTAACTCGTAATCGTAATATTGTTACGTGTCTATGGCATGTGAGAAAAAAATAAACTCCCACGATCGTGTCGCGCCTGACCGGTCCATAGATTCTAGAACAATGGTGTGTCGACCTTAATTAGGGATGTCGCACGTTCATTGCACATTATAAAAATATTGACAGCATTAAGTGGCGCTAATTATTCCTACATCGCGCTAAGGAGGTGCTCTTGTAACATGACTTACTTTTTTATTAGGTATTTTTATTACTTATGATAGCAACTTGCCCCGACCTCACACGCGTAGCAGATTATATACACCTACTTTTTTTTTTGTCGTAGGATCGTATCGTTATCTTGTTGGGCGTGCCTGCTTGCTCGCCGAGTTTTATCCGCACGACATATTTTTTTTCCGACATCTTTTTCAATCATCGTTATATTTCAGCCAATTTACACAAAACGTTGATGAATTATATACTTAAACCTTTCTCATTAAACACTCCATTCAATGGTTCAAAAGGTATGAAAATCCATCGAGTAGATTTTGAGGTTATAGCGTTCAAACAGACAGATTCCGCGGGGTGATTATGTAAAATGTTGTGAATAAATCCTTCAAGCGTTCAGAACAGCAGTTCCCCAGCGTAATTATCACCTTGTTTGTTCAAAATTGTACCTACAAATTAGTAAAAATATAATCTAAAGAAATCGTTTTCATAATACTAATCACCAATTAAATATGCCAGTGAAAAATTATGGCGCTTGACAGCCCTATCCCAATACAGTTTTTTTTCAACCTGAGAGTTACAATTTCACTTTATCAGAACAATACAACATTTTAACCATTTATTCTCCGAAACTCTGTTTGACTTTGTTGCGTAATTTTCTCAACGAGTAATTTTTTTTTTATATGTCTTGGGCGTTAATTATAAATTATAGGTAGTTAACAGTAGTTTAGCATAAATTATTACAGAATTAAAAAAGGGTGCTGTTCAAAACACATAATATCTATTATTTTGCGTCTTCTACATTGATGAATTTATTATATATCTAATATTCAGGATAATTGTTTGTTGTATATAAGCTAGCGTAAGCAAAATGACGGCATCATGGATATATTCTGTTTATATATATAGTATAATTTCGCACAATATATCAACCGGCTCGTTGGTCTAGGGGTATGATTTTCGCTTAGGGTGCGAGAGGTCCCGGGTTCAAATCCCGGACGAGCCCAATCGTTTTTGGTTATTTTTTGTATAAATTGTTCTATGAGAATTTAATTAAATAATCTTGATAATCTTAAAGTAATGTTGCACGTGGTTAAATTTTATTACTAGTGTAATAATTTTTCACCTACAGCTCCATCTTGCGTTAAAACGTGGAACTTATTTAACGAATGATTAACGGCGTATAGAAATTAAACGATACGTATATACGCATTTATTTATTTATTTATGACTTACTGCTACCATTACAGGACCAGCCCAATGCGGCATGTCAATGGATATTGCAAAATTGTGACTTTCATTATCAGCCTCTATCTTTTTTGTCTGGTCGATTGATATTTATGGGGTGTCACCATCGAAATCCACCCCTGGAGTCACACATGCTAACTAACCACTGATTAGCAGGCATATTAATGATCATGTTGTGCTTATAAAATAACGTAAATAACCTTTACTTTTTTATCTGAAAACATTCATCAACTTACGATAGATGTCGCCACTTAACTTAAGGAAGAAATGCCATGAAAACAAATTTTACTAAAAAATCTTAAATTTAATACATAATATTTAAAACATAATATTTCTTGCGTTAATATTTTTAGATAGTCGACATGAAGTAATCGTCTGAAGGGCATGGATCGTTGTTATCTATCGGTTTATATCGATATATCTTTCCCTTGGTTCCGATGATAATATTATTTTTGTGGTCGAACGCCATTCCTGTGATTTTAAATCCAAGCTGGCCTATTTTAACTGGTAGAATACTTTTAGTGAACAATCTAAACAAAGATCCTTTCACAGCTACTATTGCTTCATCGTTGTTATTCAATTGCAAAATATATTTAAGTTCCCTAGTGAATCCTTTATACTGGATAGGTTCGTAGAAGTCAACGGAGAAGAAATATAGTCTCCCGTCAACGTATTCATAGAAGGCATTACCTTTACTATCCAAAACAAAACTGTATGCCTTTGGTATTTTCTCATATCTCTTCACAGCAGCTGAACCGTTCATGAATTTGAAAATTTCATGGTTAGACCCCGTTGCTATGTACATTTGGTTGTCTGTTTTATCGATGAATATACTCCTCAAATCATCATCTCCTATAGGTCTCTCAGCACCAATTTCATTTCTTGAGTAATCATAAGTGACCAGCCCTTGATTGGTTCCTATATAGATAACGTTACTAGCGACATCTATCGCCACACACTGTCCAATAAGTTCGTCTGAAACTGGCAACTCTTTGATGCCTAAAGATCCGTGCTTGAGCAGATGTATGCCTTTGGTGTAGTTTCTCTTATGGAGAATAAAGAACATATGTTCAGTTCTTGGATCAACCACTATTCCTGTGGGGTAGCCATCAATAGTCGCTATAAGTTGGCGTTTGTAGAATTCGTTTCCAATTTTGATTTTCTCGCACTTATCAGCTGCATTGTTCTCGATGAGAATTATGACGATGGGTAGGATCTTAATAGCGTCTGTTAGGGTCAACATTTTGGATGCATGTCCTTTAGTTCTGTTGACAAAACATACATTTTACATTTGTTTGGTATTTAATTCTAGAAATATATCATTATCATCATAAATTTAAGAGCTAGTCTCCTCTCCTGTCGTTAGAGCAATCGCCCAGCAATTATCGTTTGCCATCTCTTTGATAGACAGATATACATCTTTTACATTCGAGGCCTAATGATACATTGATTTTGATTCTCTGTCTTTAATTGGCTACTAATTACTAATAATTTTCAACGGCTTAGATAAATTACTTTAAAATTACAAAATAATAGTAAGTAATAGACTAATTTATACCTCGAATAGCACGATTCTGGTTGCCAATAAATATCTTTGGAAATCTTTAAAGGTCTATCAGATGCAATGACAAATGGTTTAACTGATAATCACTGTAAAATGGGTGGCGTAAGCCAAATGCCTAGAACTGGCCACGTGGGGTTAGATTTAGGACCAACCTAAAGTCCTGAAAACGTTTGGGATGAAGTCCAGGGAAGCTTATATAAATATGAAATAGACTCACCAGAATTAGATCTGCACTCACCGGCCGCTTAGTAGACAAACACAGCCGACTAAACTTACTCTACTCTTTATAAAACATGCGCCATTGTGCCTTGGAGCCGTGTTAGTAAACATTGAGCCTGCTTACTGTCACCATAGATACAGGATGGCTAGATAAATTAGTGAAAAGATATTTAAAATTACATTCATCATTATAATGGTCTCCTAATTCTCTTCTCAGTTTCTCATTCAGAGTTCTATGAGAATCAAATTAAGTCCTGTCCAAAAGATGATAAGCTTGGAGAACGGCTGGCAGATTGGGTCAAAAGTTCTGGAGTGGAGATTACACACACGAAAGGTCGGAAGGCCTGCAACTAGATTAACGTATAGATAGATTATCTGGGAAGCTTTGCATGCGTTGTGGATATCTAGGGGGGGACTTGTTCAACAGTGGCCGTCTGATGATGGTGATGAAAACGATGACTTTAGAACAACGGAATAGAGTACATATTATAGTTGAATTTTAGTCTAATTAGATGAACAAGATAATTCACACTAATATCAGCCGATGGAGGACGGACATCCTATTTGACGATAATTATAATGTATTTATTACCCGGGTAAATGAAAACAGAGCTTAGGATATATCTCATAAACGAAATAATAATCGTCAAACAGACAAAATAACTAACAAAGAACCTTATAAAATTTTGCTTAGAATAACTAACACCCTGTACACTAATTAAATAAGAAATGCTAGACTAACAATGATGTAATTTGTCTAACTATTATCAAATCCAATGATTATTTACTTTCAGCCAAATAGATCAGTATTGTGTTCGACTCAAATCATAACCCGATTGTCCTTCGCATGTTCAACACTTCTACTCAACGGTAAGTTCTCACACGTATCATTTAATCCTCGGTTTAATGTTTAGACTAGACTATTGCTAACATCCATGTTATGTATGTACTGGTTTATCGTGAAGCGAAAATGTCTAATAGGGAATCGTAGTCAAATAACACTATTGATGTATGGAGATAGATTTGGTTTCGTTCAGTTCAGGCTCTAGAGATATCGTGATTACAATGTACACTAGCTAAAAGGGACTTCGAGAGACGATATACAAGTAATTGTGTTTACCGTTAAGGCATTTGTGTACATTACAAGTTATTTAGTAACCTTGGGATAGGTTTTGGTAGAAATTACTGTAGGTAATTGCCTGAAAATTTCTCGGTTATACATAGTTTAATGATGGTAATTTGTTCCTTGCTTATTTCACTATTTATTTAATTATATAAAAGGCTTATGGGAAGCTTACATAAGCCCTTTGCAGCCGTGCTGGCCTTGTGGTTGAAGCAACGGTCTGTCATCTGATTGGTACAAGTTCATATCCCGGTCTGTACGAATGAGTTTTACTCAGCTTAAGAACAGTAATTAATCACACCATGTGCTAAAAAAGAGAGGAAGGGCGAATAGGGATCACCCGTTGGTTTTCCCAATAATATTGGAGCCACCCGACTGGGGACTCTACCTCCGCCTTACAGAAGACCGCAGTGAAATAGCACTACTTAGATGTAGTGTTGTGTTTCTGCGGTAGGTAAGGTTGCCAGTGCTCCACGAGGATACGCTGGGCTAGTAATGCTGGTAGCACAGAGTTCTCATCAACAATAGGGATGGCAGCTCGTCAGTGATATCCCTGGTATTGTTAGCGGTTTTAGGTTACGGTGACTGCTTACCATCAGGTGGGCTTTATGCTTGTGCCACATTAGTGGTATAAAATAAAATACAACAAAATTTAATGCATACAAAATTACGTAACACATTTATTTCCAGAGTACTTAAATATAATTCCGTTAGAAGCAATATAAAGCACGTCTTTGTCAAACGCTATACCGGAGGGAATGAATTCTAAATTCATTAGTTTCCTTGGGATCACATTGTCAGGTCTTAGATGGTAGAGACCATCGTTAGCCGCGAGTACCACTCTGTTGTATGCATCTACAGCCATCGCCCGAGCCGTATTTTTCGGCAGACCAATAAATTCAATAGCCTCTTGGTAATCCTTCAGTAAAACTTTAACGTATTTCGAATCACACTCGTAAAATATATTTTCCTTATAATCAACAGCTAATATAAAAGCACACGGCAAGTTCTCAACTTTAGTCTTCTCATTCTTCTTGATATCAACCATAAAGACATCGTTATCAGGGTAAATCACTGCATAAAGTTTATCTCCATGCTTAGGTTTAAATAACTGTACTATGTCTTCGTCTTTAAGACTTAGGAAATTAGCTTGATCAGTCTCATTGAGTACGTTAAGTCCATTGTCACTGGCAATGTAGACTTTATTGTCGTTTTCATCAACCGCTGCAGCTTGGCCTCTCACATTGTCTATTTTAATAGGTTTGCCATCACGTAGGATGTACTGATCCATCTTTGTTTGTACATTATCGTCCTGTAAGGTATCTAGGTCAATCAATGTGAACAGAAGCTCCTTTTTCACTGGATTGTAGACTAGGTTGGTGGGTAGTCCTTTTATGGTCAGTACGGAAGATCTCCAATAAGGCTGGTCGTCGAAAATAAAGGAACAATTCTCGTCAACGGCTATAGTTGCAGGTACTACCAGTAGAATCAGAAGCAGCTGCATCGTAGTCTGAAATAGACAAAGGCGTTTACCTACACTATAATATTGTAAGCAGGAAAGATTTGTATTTTTGTATGTAACTTAAAAACTACTGGACTGATTTTAAAAACTTTTTTGCTGTTAAAAAGCTAAATTATAAATGAGTAACATAGGCTATATATAATATATTGATACACGAGCGAAGTCGCGTGGAAAAAGCAAGTTCTTTATATTTGTCAAGTGATTAAAGCTTGTTCACACGAAACTGCTTCACAGAATTATGGAAAATTTATGAAAATTTCAAAATTGTAATTTTTTATTTTCTAGCTTTGATATCGTGTTCAATTTGTACCAGTATTCCCAATATCCCACATCGAAGCCCAGAAAATTATACATCAAAATTCGGGTTCAACCATTCAAAACTTATAATTTACCTATACAAGTTCTCAGCTTTCAGGACGATATAAAAATACATAGTCAAAGTAGCGGGCGTAAAGCTATTAAGAAAATTTAGCGCATATAATTAACTTCATTCATAATAGAAACATAATATAAATACTCTGACAAATACCTACAGACAAAGGTACAATAACAGGTAATTATAATAGTTGTGACAGAAGTAGACAATATATTGCCGCGCATGCGCTCTATAAATAAAAAATATATGTACATACTTCTAAGCCTATAATAGAATATAATATATTCTTTGGGAAATAAAATAGCAAATCCTCGTGGAGCTCTGATGACCTTACCACTGAAACACAACACCTCATCAGATTAGTGTTATTTGCTTGAGTTTGTCTGTCAGGTGTATTCAAAACTTTACCAAAATAATTTATTCAGTTTAGGCCCTATCTTTAGGAAACCTGCATAGCATACGTCTGAGAAGAAATTCAAGGACGTATGTAGTGCCTAAGAGACGGCGACGGACGCACCATCTGTCACGTTGGCACCAAATTATCTTCGGTGGAAAGTGGATGTTGTAACCTCTGCCTATATATTCGGGGACCCATGTGGAAAACTTGAAGATATATATTTTTTATTTCTGTTCTTCATATAATTAAAGAAGTACTTACGGTTTATGGATTGTCTGGTCACAAGTTCCTTATGTGATTCTCCAATTAGCACTGAGGGTTCTCAAAACTGATCCGTACATCAATAATGATTTTATCTGCCAGGTTCAACGTTCTTGTATCAAAATGGGCCACTGGACATACTTGTACTTCCGTGGCTTATTAAATTAGGTTGTCTTGTTGAATAGGTATTTCTGTCTGTGTGTTTGTTTTATAATGAAGTCTTACAATGTATTTACTTCTATATATTACGTTTAGGAAGGAAGGAAATTGCGGGAGCCTGTTTCCATTGACTATTCGATTGAGGCTCGTACAAAAAATATATAACTAAACTTGCGTGTATTTTTAATAATAATAATAATGCTTGGACATTATCACACAACGCCATCTGGCCCCAAACTAAGCAAAGCTTGTACTATGGAAACCAGCAGCTGATATAATATATACTTTTTTTGTAAATACATACTAAACACCCATGCAAGGCAAAATATTTTTAAAATAAAGGTTTGCCTCGGCGGAAATCGAACTCGCGACCTCTAGCGTGGCAGTCAGGTGTACTAACCACTAGACCAGCGGTATAGAATAAAATTAAAAAAAAAAATCTTTACTAATATTTGTACGTAGTAATTATCTACTCTGAGCTATTATTATGAAGGGTTAGAATTTGTTTGTTTGTATGTTTGGAGCCTGAAATTTCTTTAAACATAATAAATGGAAATACTGAGTCGATTTCAAAACCATCCCTATCCCATATATTTTCTATTCAGACGCAGTCGTAGGCAAAGGCTAGTCTTAGATAAAACCGTGTTCTTGCAACGCATTAAGTTGAATGTACGCAATTTGTTGATTATTCAGATTTGTCGACTTATTATTTAAATTTTAGAAATAATAGTCATTTACGTAATGGCAATACTGTAATCATCTCTAATCCTACAAATAAAAACCTTTTTGAATTGGTCGGGTATAGCTATTATATTAATATTTAATGCCCATATTAATAATAATATATTATCCAATATTGAGACATATTGCATGGCAGACGTCCGTAGTCTCATCTCATAGCCCAGTATCCTAATCCATTAACAGTTCACAATAATAGACCAATTTTAGTTTTCCCTCCCAATGAAATAGTCTGCACTCGGCGAGGATCATCCCCGGGTGCATCACCATGCATTCCGGCGTTGATACTCGCCACGTGTATCCCTTACCTTATATTAAAATTCTCGAACGGGCCTCTACGTGTTGGATGTATATCCCCACGCAAGCCTAGATAAAGGACCGGACCTTACAAGTCCGTGAATGTAAGAGAATAATAATATAAATATAAAATCTAATTTATTATAATAATCTTTACATAGTTTAAAATGAAGTCGCTACAATAATGCAAAGAAATAATATAGATAAAAGGAGAAGTATACAGGAAATAATAAGATAAAAGCGCTTGAAATAAGAATTAATAGGAAAAAAATACGCTTTATTCAAGAATAAAAAATGCAGTTATTAGATTAGTAAATAACAATAGGCTATCTCTTGAAATAGGCAGTAAGATTGACGTAGTGTGTGAGAATGGAAACGTTCATTGGTTGGCTGATACGGTTAGTGCACAGATTTGCGTGACGTGCCGTAATACTGTTGTATAAGATTATTTTTCTGTCTTCCTTTTACTTAAACGCCAGTCAAATCTAATGCGGGAGATAGGGCGAAGATTATTATTATTTATTAATCCAATATTGGTTGTTCCAAATCACTCATGTCAGTTCATTCCATATGAACTGCGCATATCAAAGCGCCTGACATGTTGCGATAGCAACAACGAATTTAATTTATAGTCTTCGGATATCAGAAAGGAAGGCGTAGAGAATTAATTACTAACACAGTCAATTTCTTAATTTCTTCTAATCGCTAAGTGTACTGGCTAAGTGAGATTGACTCAGTGCGTCAGAGTTCGATGCCCGCTTGAAGATTTAGAAGTTTTGATTGTTCAGGCTCATGCCATTATTGTAAATCAAGACTGAAGTATCGTTTGATTTTCAGTTCATATATCACTAATTGAGGTTGTCCTCAACCTGATCATGATGATCATGTGATTGTATGTACGCTCTAAGAATAGTAATCTTGGCTCGAGCTTAGTTTCAGCCGTGGTGTGGTTGAAGCAACGGCCTGCCATCTGATTGGCTCAGGTTCAAACCCCGGCCTGTACCAATGAGTTTTTCTAAGTCGTACTTACAGTCCTTAATTACAGCATCAACTTAAAAAGGGCGAATTGGGATGCTTGCCCTATTGTCTTATTAGAATACCGTCCTTGAAAGTATGTTCAGAGACTGACTCAGTCAGATTAGTAAAATAAAATAATCAAATTCAATCTTTGTTTCAGATACACTATGCTGTCCAATTACATTCTAGCCCTTCTTATCACATTAGTTTCATCAAAGAACCCTCCAGTCTCGCTGAAGTTCACTTCAATATTCAAAGATGAACAAATCATATTCTCGTCTGGATTCAACATAACAAAGATCCTAGTTCCTGCCGATGGAAATAAATACGTGGAGATTGAGTCTTCTGAAATACCTTCCATATTCTTCACGGTATCAGATCCGAAACTGGAAGGCGGTAGCTGTATTTACGTCTTAGAAGGATTTGCAGCGTATGAGATTCTCGAAGGAGGTAGAGATTCAACTGCTGACTACGGATTCGAAAGGGAAATTTACTTTGGCGCAAAAGACGGCATTTACAAATATGATTCTGACAGTCTCTCAGCTAAGAAGTATGGACCGTTTCGTGATGATATCATCCAAATTCAAAAGGCAAACGGCTCAGATCAAATCTACTTTTTAAACGCCGAAAAAAAGCTTTACGTGGTCGAAAAGAATGGCACTGTCAAAACCAAACTTGCAAGTGTCCCTTGCGCTTTGGAATTCGTTTTGGACACTGCCAATAATATTTACTACATCTCTTGTGACGATAAAATGCCTCACATCATCAAATCAGATGGAAACGTTTTATCCTTAACAGCTAGTGTCATTGAAGATTTTAGGGAAATCAAACTACTTAGACCAGCGTTTATCATGGATAATTGTATACCATTTTTCGGGGATGGATTTCTTTATATTTTGTACTCGAATGGAACGAGTGAGAAGAAGGATTTCTCCATTCAAGAAAGGCCGACGGCATACAGTGTCGATGCAGCTTTGTATCTAGTAGCAGCTTTGAATGGGAAAATTTATGAATTTAATGTCATGGAAGTATTACTACGTTCTATGTTTGGAATCAGTGCAGAGTGGCCGAGAGATGTTACAAACATAGTCATGTCAGTGATTGACAAGGCAAGAGATGGTATTTATGGATTCGATAGATCCGTCTCTGGCGTACACGCTATGGACTCTAACAATGAGCTGGTAAATATTGTTTAAATACTGATAGGACTTTTTTCAATTGCAATGTGCGGTGTTCACTAGGGAGATTTTGTATGTTGGTACAAAGCATAATATTTTTACTGTATGTCTCATATCTTTTCTTACTAAGAGGCCATAATAAACTGATTAAGAATAATTCGCTCAAGCATTTTATTTTAAATTGTTAGTCTGTCTATCTGTACCTGGTATAAACTTACAAACGAATAAGTAAAACTGAATTCTGTCTAACTGAAAATGATCAAACTGAAAGAAACAAGAAGCACAGTTATTACTGATGACGCATGTCGTTATTTTTTGGCAAAGAATTAAAATGGCTATGGAGCCATTTTGGATATTTTTATGGCGAATGTTTATTGGATTCAATACGAATGAATGAAACAACGGAAATGTTGTCATAATTTATTTTATTTTCATTTAAAATATATTCTATTATAATGACTTCGTATATTTTTATTTATTTTATGACACGAACTAACTCGATACAGGAAAATCAAACCAGAATATAGCAAAATTGTATAGGTACCTACTTTTATGTTTAATTTTGCAAGTTGCCTGTAAATTCGGTTTTAGAACGCGAAGCAATGCCTTGGATTTTTGAAATTCTTGTTTGCAAATAATTTGTAAGCTCTTCCGTTATCGTATTAAGAATTAAGAGCAGTATGTTGTACTCGTATATCTTCTTGTTATAACCGTAATACTGCAGCAGCGTCCCTTCCGCAGAGTAGGCAGTAGGCTTCTCCTTCAATTCAAACTCTGTTACCTCACTAGTGCCATTCGCGTAGACTATGTACGATTCATTATCAACGATGATAGGGATTCCATCTTCGATTATGAACGGAGGGTTTAGCAGATTCACTTGGTTAGCGGTTGAAGGTAAGCCCTCTATTTTTGTCAGCTTATTGTCTTTTTTGACAAACACTTTCTTATCTTTGTTGTAAAAGTACAGATTGTTAGAATAATCCAATACGATTTGCTGAGCGTTTTCAATGTCCAATTTCTCCTTATTGGTACCTTCTTCTGTTACCTTATAAAGTTCATTAGCTTCAGTAAGAATGTATAAGACATCAGTACCGTTAACTTTAGCTATACTGATAATACTGTCTGTAACAGTGCCGTATTTCTCAGCATCATTAGTTTCTGCGTTGTATACGTAAATTCCATCTTTTGCGCCGAAATAAGCCTTTTTATTGCCTTCGTTATCTGCAGCTGCATCCCTGCCATGTTCTAGTAGTTTTTTAGCAACACCATTCTTTAGAACGAACAGTCCTTTATCAATTTGGTTGCCGGCTTCATCTTTATCAGCTTCAACAAAAAACATAAGTATACCGTCGTCTTTAGCATCAGTGTCTTCGGTTTCTTCAAAATTTAATGCATTCAGGGGAACAAAAATTTTGACAATGTCATGTTGCGCTGTGTAGACAGCTAGTGAATCCGGGAAAAAATCCTTATCGATGACCAATTTATCTTCCTTAGAGGTTGGAGCGGTAGCCGCTAATCCTATTAGCAGTGTAGTTACGAAGATTGTTCGTCTCATTCTTGCTTCTGGAACGTGAGAGAGATAGACAGTGTTAGTAAAGTTGAGTGCTGCAACTAGATCTAGTTATAGTTACAGGATGAGAAGAATTAAGTCTATTTAGTTCAATGTTTGTGTGATTTTCTTAGAAGTCTGTCTGAGGTAATTATGTAGGATCGTGTTTATTTAATAATTCCGTTTTTAATATTTTAATAACAATATCATAGAAGGTGATAATATCATCGTGATATTAATAGAGATGAAATACCTACGTATATCATCATAATCAACATGTTTATGGATACCCAATGATATACATGTATGTAGTTTAAAATATAGTATCATGATCTAGCTATGGAAGGATGAGTGTGGGCCGTAAATTATGTATACAAGTACCAATATTATGTTCAATTTTATAGTATTTATATCTTCACTTATTCCCACAATGGTCCCCGCAGGCACTATAAGCAGAGGTGTGGCAACAACCACTTTCCTCCGAAAATATTTTGGAGCCGTGACAGATGATGATTCCGTCGCCGTCTCTTGTTGTTGTGCGTTGTGCAACAAACGACCTTAAATTTCTTCTCTGACGTATGCTTGCCCGATATTCATGTGTTTTTTTGTGTATATTCGTACTCGTTTTTTTATGTATTTCATTTTTAAATAATAAGAGTGGTGGTGGCTTTTGTGCAAAAATAAAATATAAATTATTTATATGCCCAACAACGTTTGAAGGGTCAGCCAGATATATAAAACATTCAATCACTGATTCAATTTACGTGTAGGTAAATTTTGTACTTAGTTTAGTTTATTTTAAGTTTTTAATTAAAGTTTATATTTTCACATATGATATTGTAAAAGCAAAATAAATACTCTACTAGTTTGTATCATCACTGATTAGGAAAACCTGTATATTATGTAAATATGAGTACCTAACAATAATTGTTTTTGAACAAGCAATACCATTATAATAAACATATATAATTATGTATGCTGAGAGACGAATAAGGCCAAGCATGATAACTCAGGTTAAAGTTTATCTAAGCACTAAATAACAACGACAACACATACTTGCAAATTTCTAGAGATGATAAGTTTTCTTACCGGTCAGTGTTTCTTTATGAATGGGAAGTAATCATATTCTTTTATATTTATATTTAAATCTACTAATATTATAAATGCGAAAGTTTGTGAGTACAGATGGATGTTTGTTACTCTTTCACGCAAAAACTACTCAATCGATTTGGATGCAATTTGGAACACTGATAATTTATAACCTGGATTAACACATAGGGTACTTTTACTTTTGATCCCGGGAAAATCTTAGGTTCCTCCGAGATAAGCTCAACGCGGCCGTAGTCGTGGGCAGAAGCTACTATGTTTATATAAGAACTAGTTTTTCTTTTCTATGTCCTTCCCCAGGTTAATCTATCGCTTTGCCAAATTTCATTACGATCCGTTCAGCCGTTTACGTGTGAAAAGGTTCAAACAAACAAATAAACAGAGTGACTCTCCCATTTATAACTTGAGTATGGATTACGTTTTATCCATAAACCTCCCAATCTACTCTTAGTAATAAGAAAGATTTGATCTTTGTTTGTCACTCAATAACGCTATAATTCCAAAAAGGTGTGAATAGATAGAGTTTCTCATGGACTGTATGAAGGATCAAGGATGACACGGCTAGAAAGGAAGTGAATACAGAGACGACTGATGGAGAGGAATGGAAGACGAACACATATTGCGCTACAAAATTTACATGGAAATTATGACGATTGAGAAATGCCGCAAAGAAAATATTAAAATTTTTGTTTGTACTCATTAAACTCAAAAATTACTTGACCGATTTTTAAAAGTTTTCCACTAATAAAATACTATGTTATCACTGAGAAACATTGGTTATATATTGCATTGATACGCGGGCGAAATTGCGCGGAAAGTTTTCAAAATCCTAAAATTTAAGATTTAATAACTCAAATCTTTCCTCTTTATTATATTAGTAAAGATATATTAATCTACTATATAAAAATAAGTCGGGTTTTCCTTCCTGACGCTATTCTACTATATAAAAATAAGTCGGGTTTTCCTTCCTGACGCTATAACTCCAGAACGCACGAACCGATTTCCACGGTTTTGCATTCGTTGGAAAGGTCCGTGAGGTTTATAGCAAAGAAAATTCAGGAAAAATTCAGGACAAACCAACATATCAATAAAATATTTGATATAAATGTCTACCCGTGCGAAGCCGGGGCGGGCCGCTAGTTTATTATATATTAAATTAAATTGAAACTATGTAAAGTGTAATGCATGTCATTTTGGCGATACTTAATATAAGTAAAATAGAATATATATATTTCATAGCACTTACCAACTCGATGTTTAAACTTAGACTGATAAACAGCAAGTGAATACACTATAATTCTGAGTAAAGTGAAGATAAGGTACCTACTTATAAAGTTCAATATATCAAATACATAATTCAGGAGTCATTCTGAGATCACATAAAGAAGGTAGATGGAACTTTAAGAACAATGAAATGACGCCGGTTTTTTAGGCATGTAGTGCGTGGGAAAGGCGTAGTTTCTTTGTTTTCGTTGTAGTAGAGTGTGTGTTATCGTACTGCAAACGAACAATGGTTCGCAAAATGATATCCGCCATTTTAATTTGATCGGAGAGGTCTTTGAAAAAAATTGCCGGAGTTTTTTTAGGTACCGGTGGAATTTTTCGGCAGAAAAAAATATCAAGCTATCAAATTACTTTTCAGCAAAGGACATCATCAATTTTGGTCTAAATCGGAAAGTGCCGGCCAACGCATATTTTTGTATATTCTGTTAGAGCTTGCCCGTCTGAACATTTTTTACTGTGGCACCAAACTATGTAGGACCATTGTATGATGATTTTATTTCAGTTCAAAATCTGAGTTTTCATAATTTTTGTTGAAATTAGGAATTCAAAATAATTAAAACAAATTAAATGTCCTGTTAGACGGACAAGCTCTAACAGAATAAACAAAAAAATGCGTTGGCCGGCACTTTCAGATTTGGACCAAATCTCTATGAAACATGGATGATGTCCTTTGTTGTTGAGCAAATAATTCAAATTATGAATACCATCATTTTTTTTTTCAGTCAAAATATATTCCTTTCATTTTAATATACCACATATCCGAGTCAATGGATTTTGTCGTAAGATTTTTTCTTAATTTAAGTGTATTTGTATGCTGCCAAGAGAATACAACCGCTATTCTTTGCTGTACGTACGCGTAGCGGTGGTATTCTCTTGGGTACGTACGCTCGGCTGTTTTCTGGTGCAAGATGTCAAAGTTACGCCAATAGGCTGGGCGAGCGACACGGATACAATGCACAGATGTTGCGCTCGTCCTATATCAATTGGTACCACATACCACATTAGTTTTTTGACTTTGCAGGATTGACTTAAACAGCAGTGTACTGTATTTTCGGTGTAAAAAAAGTTCCATTTATTAGCATTGGAATTGCCATAATGTTCTGGCATCGATACCTTCAGACACGCCAACGCGGTTTGGCGGGAATCAAGCAGATTGGTTAACATTTTTTTCAGTGACTTGTAAATTGTGTTGTAGTCATCTTTAGTGTGTATTTTCAGTCTAAGTTTCATTTATTGAGTGATTTATAGGAGCATTGATAATGCTTGGACATTATCACACAGCGCCAACTGGCCCCAAACTAAGCAAAGCTTGTACTATGGGAACCAGTAGCCGATATAATACTTGTATACTTTTTTTTTTTTTTCGTAAATACGTACTTATAATACATAACGCCCAGACGCAAGACAAACATATTTGTCACATAAATGTTTGTCCCGGCGGGAATCGAACCCGCGACCTCTAGCGTATCAGTCAGGTGTACTAACCACTAGACCAGCGGTCTCGTTATTATTATTTACTTATTTATTTACTTAAAACCAAATTAAGGATGTTGAAATAAAAATCGAAGTAACTTAAAAATAAAAAACTTTATTTAATATAAAAAAATATAATGCTTACAACATAAGTATCAAAAAATCGTTATTATTTACATTACTAAGGCAATTTTATTCTCGTTTTAACATTTGTTTATAAAAAAATGGACAAAAATGTCAAACGTCAGCCATTTTACCTTTGAGATTTTTGTCAAAAATTTGTAATGAAAATATTGGTCCTCTTCTATAAACAATTCAATAATAAAATGTATTCAATATTTTTTTAAACAAAAAATATAGAATCTTTAGAATAAAATGTATTTAGAATGTTGAATTTTAACGTTCAAAGTACTGTTCTTAGTAAATCTGTACAAATAACTTTACAGTTTTAAAAATATTCGTGTACATATCATACAAGCGTGCTTATATTTGTACTAAAATTTGAATATATATTTTTTGGAAAATGTGGTAATTTTTGGGCAATAATATATTTATCACATTCCCCAAGGCAACAATAAAATTAATAAAAACAATAATTGTATGAATGATTATTGTCATGAATTTACTTAAAAAAGACAGAGGCGGCTATGAATTGCCTCAATTTTTGTATTTTTAAACTAAGTCTAAATTTAAAACTAAGGCAAATAAATTTTTCTATAAAATTTTACTAACCGATATAGCGAGACAAAGATATTTGCAAAATATTTGTACCATTAAATAAATAAAGAAGAGTCAATATTTTTAGAAATGCAAACTATTTTTATTTAATTGAAAAACTTAATAAAAGGAATGTAAGGTAAACAAAAAGCTAAAATAAAAAAAAAAAACATCATAACTTTGAAAAAGAACACAATTTTTTTTGAGCTTAATAGTCTCAAAAACGTGTGGACGTTATTTGAAATGGTTGTCTCACTTTGAATGTACCAGGTTGAGGAACTCCTCACGGGTCTTGGGGTCATCGCGGAACACTCCCAGCATGGTGGAGGTGACCGTCTTACTGTTGATCTTCTGCACACCTCGCATTACCATGCACATATGTCTGTAAAAAAATGAAATTTTAACAAAAAACTCTTTTGACCTCGTTTTTTAACAATATTGATGTGTGATTGTATCAGTACAGAAAGGAAGGAAGGAAGATAATCTTGTCCATTCCTTTCTATCACAGGAATATACTTTCAAAAAGTATGTAAGAATACTTTGACACTGATTGACACTATTTTGATCTGCTTATTGCGACTTATTTTCTTCTGCCTTTTTGTGGGTAACAGAAGTTGAAGTCGCAGAATATAGGTGCTATTGAAGCTGAGATTTGACACGATATATAGGCAGACATAATAACGGCTACAAAGGACATTTTGGTCCAAATCTAAAAGTGCCAGCCAACACATTTTTTTGTATATTCTGTTAGAGCTTGCCCGTCTGAACAATTTTTACTATGGCATCAAAGCAGTAGGAGCATTGTAGTTGATTTTATTTGAGTTAGAAAATCTGAGTATACATTTAAAAAAAAATAGGAATTCTAAATAACCATAACAAATGAAATGTCCTGTAATGTCCAACTTTGGTGCCATAGTAATAAATGCTCAGACGGATAGCCTCTAACAGTATGTATAGAAAATATGTGTTGGCTGCCACTTTCAGATTTCGACCAAATCTCTATGAAACATGAATGCTGTCCTAAATTATTATTAAATCATTGGTGAGATGTTGTACACAATTTAGGAGTAGCACAGGCTAAAGGCTAAATATCCTATTGCAAAGGCAGTAGCTTTAACAAAATAAGTACTAACACTCCCTCGATGACTACAGCGACACCAGCGGGGCGCACGGCCTGCGTGACGGCGATGGCAATTTGCTTGGTCAGCCGCTCCTGCACCTGCAGCCGACGGGAGTAGATCTCCACGATCCTGCACAACACACGTATTAGAACAGGTGTCCCAAGAGGTGGAACCAAGATTTTTTTTAGATAAATTGGGTCGGGACCCGTGCCCGAACTGCATCAAGGCTCGATAAATTTTAATCGATACGTCGTAGTACTAAACCATATTTTAAGACAATTATTTCATAAAAATAATGTAATCTGTCTAAAAAAATACCATTTTAGTTTAATCGGTGCATTTATTATCCGACTATCTTAACATCTGTAACTTGTATTCCGTTTAGGAACGGGTGTATCGGGACTCGACCCATAATTTATCGTGATAAAGTTATGCAACCGGACCAAACACCTCTGAAAGGAGAGGAAGGGCGACTTGGGATCTCCCGTGGGGTTTCCCGTTTAAATTGGAGCCACCCGACTGGGGACTGTACCTCCGCTAGGGATTTCAATCCAGCAACATTTTCAATCCAGCTGGATCGACATAAATTCAGCTGGATCCAGCGCGGAGCCATTTTATCCATAGGGTACAGTACCAGGGTTCCTATGGATAAAACGGACCCTCTTGCTAACATTCTGCTGTCTGTCCGCATGTCACGGGTCTATCTCGAACATGAAATGAGTTACATTACAGTACAGACCTAAATTTGTTCTGCCCGTTTATTTTTTGACCAAGCATACGGCCCGCCTGATCGTTAGTGGTAAACATAGGCTACAGAACGCTTATAACACAGGCTGTCAATCGCGCGGTGTCGACCCTTAAGAAACCCTGGTTTTCCCAAAAGAGCACGGCATTCGATTCTTCAGAGATTATGCAGGGTCGGCAACGCACGAAATGTTGCAAGCGTCCATAGGCTACGGTGACCGCTTACCATCAGTATTTGATTGCCACCTTAGTGGTATATAAAAACCCTTTCATTCATATTAAGCATTCATACTTGTAACTAGTGTCTGCAAATGTCCTTCAGATGATAATAAAATACAAAATATAATTAGGCGATTATAATTAGGCCAGGCGATTTGAAAACCCGTATCGTATTAATTTAAGCGGAATAAAGAATTTTGTATTTTATAAATATGAATTTCCGCAAAGTAACACCAGATTCTATTCAATATATCCTTCAGATGATCCTTAAAATCACCTATTTGTACTCTACAGTCATTCTTATTGGACTTTAAATGGTTAGATAATTTAAAATATTATAATTCTTGATGAAATCAACAAAATCTCACGGAGCAGGCTCTTTCTGCCTCTACGCTAGTCGGATTCAGGTAATTTCCGGGCCATCACTCAATTATCGGTACTTGCGGATCCACACTGCTGGATCCAGCGCCAAGTGCTGGATCCAACAAGCGAAAAAGAGCGCTGGATCCAGCTGGATTGCTGGATGCTGGATCCAGCTGGATTGCTGGATGCTGGATCCAGCAATTGCAATCCCTAACCTCCGCCTTACAGAAGACCGCAGTGAAATAACATTACTTGATGTAGTGTTGTGTTTCTGCGGTAAGGTTGCTTGTTTGCCACCTTAGTGGTATAAATCATGTTTAAAAAAAGATGCTTTCTTTGGAGGCCCCATATCCCTCCACCTTTGGATGTCTGAATTCATGCAAGAACTTAATACATATAATCTGGGTCTGTCTAGACAAATGGAGGACAAAACCAACTTGGTAGCTTTTATGTTGATCTTTGTAACTATGATAACTTGTCCTAAGAATATAGTAACATATTGTATTCCATATTGTTATTCTGTTCAATTATTATTGTTATATTAAAGAAAAATGACAGAGCATTGAGTTTCTTGCCGGTTCTTCTCAGACGACCTTCGATAGACCGTTGGTAAGCTAGACTGTCATAAGTACCTCATTACTGAATATACAATTATTGTCTGTTTTTCTTACCTCGCCAGCTTGCTAAGTCCCAGAATCTTCCCTTGGGGCAGGTAGCCAATAGACACCTTCCCGTAGAACGGGACCAAGTGATGCTCGCACATAGAGAACATTTCTATATCCTTTACCACTACCATCTCATCCGTGTCCTCATCGAAGATAGCGTTGTTAAGGACTTCTGCAGATAAATAATAATGTATTGTTATATATCTACTAACTATTACCTTATATAGATGTTATCGAATATATGAGTACTAGCTGCTGCCCGTGATATCGTCCGCATTGATCTTAGAATGCCAGAAGAAACTTTTTCCGGGATAAAAAGTATCCTATATGTTAATCCAGGTTATATAATATATGTGTTCCAAATTTCATCGATATCCATTCAGTAGTTTTTGCGTGAAAGAGTAACAAGCATCCATCCATACATCCATACTCAAAAACTTACTTATAATACACACCAAACACCCAGACGCAAGGCAGACACAAATACGCCCCGGCGGGAATCGAACCTACAACCCCAGCGTAGCAGTCAGGTATACCAACCACTAGACCAGCGGTCTCGTCTGAAGCATTGGCAGACAGCGAATTAGCGTTTGGTTTCTGATGCGCTATCCAGTATGTATCTTTACCTGACTCATCTAGTTCTATAAGTTGAGCATCCACGAGAGCCTTGATTAAAGCCTTGGTCTAATTGCCTCGTGAATGATTGAAACGAGAAAGTCCAATAGTAGTAACTTTAGAGTTAGATTAGAATGTGGCTTCAATATTAAAGCTGTACTTACCATTCAAACTTTGGTCATAGCCCTTGGTGAAGAAAAGCATGGCTTTAGCAGCACGCTCCGGTGTCTTCAGCAGTCCCTCTCTCTCAGGGTCCTCACCAAGAGCTGGAATCAAATCGAAGTCATCTTTATTGTATTTGGCTTAAGATTGCTTTCATAATGTGGGTATTGTGAGACTGTATTTCGAATATTTTTGTATGGGAATATGAACAGCGCTGCGCTGACAAAAAATCGTATACAGATTTTGACATTGTGAGAGTAACCTTTTTTGAATGATTGTTCGTATCTTGCACAGTTATATTTCTCAACATAAGGTTGGAACTACGCTAGTGAAAATCCTGCCATTGCAATGCCCATGCTATGGTGATTTACCATCTCACGTCGCTGTACGAATATTTACCACCTTAATATCAGAACATGAGGGACATAAGTTTCGTCATATCATACAATAATGAGAAGAGAAAGATGTGAGAAGTGAGTTTTTTTTATACCACTAAGGTGGCAAACAAGCATACGGCGCACCTGATGGTAAGCAGTTACCGTAGCCTATGGACGCTTGCAACACCAGGGGTATCACTCGCGCGTTGCCGACCCTTCAAAAATCTCTTCACACCCTTCTTGAAGAACCTGAAGTTTTACCTGTAAGCAGCAATCTGTAGGAGTTGGACATGTCAGGTAGGAGAGCCTCCCTGGTGGGCGGCCTGTGGTCCAGTTCCAGGTCATGGTGGAATGTGCAGTTCTCGTGGCCTGGGGACAATGATATAAGATAAGTCACTTGTGGTCAAAATAATCAGTACTGACCCGGTAGCAGAACATTGTCGACAACGTTTTCGTATCGCCGTCGACTATTTTTGTATTGGAAAATGAACAGCGCTGCGGCGGTGAAAAATGGAACTAAAAATTAGTATGACAATTTTGACGTTTCGCGAGTTACGTTTTCGACAATGTTCCTGCTACCGGCACAGATAGCAAGACCATCTTTCGACTACGTATTTGATAACGTAACTTGCAAAATGTCAAAATTTTCATATACATTTTTACTTTAGTTCCACTTTTCACCGCCGCAGCGCTGTTCATTTTGCCATACAAAATAGTCGAAAGTTGTTGTTGCTAAGGGTATTGGTGTGGTTATGTCAGAATGATAAAGCTGAAAAAAAATTCGTGCCATCTACCAACGGTTTTTGACACCTCGCTGAACAATCCAGTACAATTGACATCTCGCATCGACAATTCAGGTACGATTTGCATATTCATAATATATTGTTAGTTTATTTTCGCCTACTTACAATCTATTACATTACTTTGTTGTTCAAACTCAAAATCATGTTTATTTGACTAGACTTTACAAGTACTTACAAATCGTCTGAAACTACCACCGGATTCGGAAAGTCATTTTTGCTGATAAGAATCCGGTAAGAAACAGCAATTACTCTTTTCAAATAAATACAAAATGTCCTTTTAAATTACTTATACGACAAGAAGACAAAATTTATTTGCATTAACTATTTAAAAAGAAAAAAAAAACTAACCTAATATAAACAATTAAAATAAATAAAACACTTGTCCCAAATCGCTGTCACGCGGGAGGGTGCCAAGAAGGCTGACAGCATTGCCCCGCTGTATGGCAATGCTGATCCTTTGCGCAAAATATGTTCCAGCCTTCTTGTCACCGGAGGCCTCAATCAATCGTCGCGAGACCTCCTTGTACAGCAGATGAGCCTCTGGACCCCATGGCCCCAGGGTCTCCACCGCAAACACAGCAAATATGTAGCCCCTTCCCAGGCACACATACTTGCGGCGTTTGAGGCTCTCCTGTTGTACAGCAGCGGCACCGGCCGCAGTCGACAAGAATATATTACAAGAAGTTATCACATAAGTTTATACGGTACGGTAATGTTGGTACTTAGATAAAAAATATCATCTTGTTGAGTTATTTGGTTATGTTGCCGCAAATTATTAGGGTTATTTTTGTATTATTAAGAAAATCTGTGTTAAAATCGCCTTATTAATGACTAGCGGCCCGCGCCGGCTTCGCACGGGTAGACATTTATATCAAATATTTTGTCTACCCGTGCAAAGCTGGGGCGGGCAGCTAGCCTATGTCAATCAGTGATAATGTAGCTTTCTAACAGTGAAAGAATTTTTGAAATCGGTCCATTAGTTTCGGATCCTATAGACATTTATCAAATATTTTGTCTACCCGAGCGAAGCCGGGGCGGGAAGCTAGTAATATATATAGCCTATGTTACTCAGTGATGATGTAGCTTTCTAACGGTGAAAGAATTTTTGTAATCGGTCCAGTAGTTTCGGAGCCTATTCAATACATACAAAAATACAAATCTTTCCTCTTTATAATATTAGTATAGAAAAACGAAATATAAAACACTGTATATGACGAATATTTAAGGATTTATAGAAAAAAGAAAGATTTTTTAATACAATTGAATGCCTTCATAAATCTGCATATTAAGAAGCGATTAACTTACATAAAATTATGTGCTAGCAACAACAAAGTAAACATACGGACAAGTTACTTAGAAACAGTCACAACTGAAGGTGACAACAGTAAGAAATGAACATCCAATAGCTAGTTGGATGATCTATGATAGCAAGCATCTGTGATCTGCAAACACACGTGACTTTTATACCATATGATCAAACATGCTATATTAATAGGTCACCTTGTATCAATTAACAATATTATTTGTAAGCACTAATGAACAACAATGCAACAGTACTTCGAAGAGCAGTCACGGTTATTGGAACATTGATGCTGACACTTGTAGAATTTACATCATCTCAACAATGGCATTGTCAAGAACAGCAAAGGGTTTCTCAAAGTGCGTACGCGAACACCTAGGGTTTGCCATTCGTAGGGGCCGTATAATCGGGCCGTATAGGGTATAAGCCGTGGTGGCCGTGTGGTTGCGACGGCCTGTCATCTCATAGGCCCAGGTTCAAACCCTGTGCCAATGAGTTTTTCTAAGCTTAAGTACAGTGATTAATCACACCATGAGCTTTTATAAAGAGAGGTAGGGCGATTCGGGATTTCCCGTGGGTTTTCCCATTTAAATTAGAGCCGCCTGACTGGGGACTGTACCTCCACCTTACGGAAGACCGCAGTGAAATAACACTACTTGATGTAGTGTTGTGTTTCTGCGGTAAGTAAGGTTGCCAGTGCACAGTAATGTTTTATAGTATTTCCCGCAATATTCATGATTTAATAAGAGATTGTAAATATTTTATTCCATTATTTAATTATATTGTTTATTACAGTTAACTTCCAAAGGCACATTAATAAAAATGGGAGTTCCGCAGGGTTCAATATTAGGTCCTTTCTTATTTTTGGCATACATAAATGATCTCCCACTTGTAGTGGATAATATCTGTGACATAGTCTTATTCGCGGATGACACGTCTCTGGTATTTAGAGTGAGCAGAAAAGACAAAGAAATGATAAGTCTAAATGAAACGCTAGCATCCGTTTCTAAATGGTTTGACGCCAATAACCTAGTTTTAAATTAAAAAAAGACAAAATGTATACGGTTTTCTCCTCCAAACTCATCGCAGGTAGACACGAATGTACAATTGGATGGCAGAAAACTTGATTTAGTTGATAACACGATTTTTCTAGGTCTAACACTAGATGCAAAATTGCAGTGGGGCTCTCACATTGAGACTTTGTCAAAGAAACTTAGTTCAGCTGCGTTTGCCATTAGGAAAGTCAGACAATTGACAGATATTGATACTGCAAAATTAGTTTACTACGGATATTTCCACAGCCTCATGTCTTATGGCGTGTTATTATGGGGATCTGCGGCGGATCTGGATACGATATTCATTCTACAGAAAAGGGCAATCATGGCAATTTTTGCAATGGGTCCCCAAGAATCGTTAAGATAATTGTTTAAGAAAATTAATATTCTCACGTTACCGGCTCTTTACATCTTTGAGAACTTGTTGTTTATAAAAAAGAACATTAGAAGTTTTCAGTTAAATTCAGACAACCATAATATTTATACAAGAAACAGAAACAAAATTGTGGCTCCTAGGTTTAGACTAACAAAAGTAAACAAATCATTTATGGGAAACTGCGTCCGCTTTTACAATAAAATCCCACAATCTATTACCGAATTGAATTACGATAAGTTTAAGAGTCATGTCAAAAGAGTTTTGATAAATAAAGCCTATTATAAAATTAATGATTATGTAAATGATAAAAATGCTTGGAATATATAGACTCACTCTGCACAAGTGGCTCCCCGCTCCTGGTAATTGTAATAGTTGGAATATGTATTTCATGAAAGCAGTGACAAAACCAACTTGGTAGCTTTCATTTTGATATTTGTAATTTCATACCAATGTCTAGAAGAATTTTGTTACAAATTGTTATATAATGATTGTTAAATGCAAAAAAAGACAGAGCACTGAGTTTCTTGCCGGTTCTTCTCAGGTGGCTTTTTTTCCGAACCGGTGGTAATTTAGACCTTCATAAGAGCCTTATTAGGGCCTAAACTGATTAAATGATTTTTGATTTTGACAGTATTAATACTGTTGAGAAAATTAAGATATTAGATTTAGTACTACTCAAATGTTAAAATTCAAATAATAGGTTTAAACATTGTAAATTTAATATTGTATTATTGTTCTTCATTTGAGATAAATAATATGTTAAGAATTGTAACAGGTGTGCAACTGAAGCACTTGTTTCCATGTCATGAATAAATAAATATTTAAAAAATATATAATGTTTTATAGACATGCGGGACATGCCATGAAATGGGCAAGTGATATTTGTCCTTTCTTACAAAATTGCAATCTACAGATTCAACAATGTTGTTTTAATTAATTAATAATTGCACACATGTTGATCTTTGGTCTACAAATAAACCTAATTAACAAATGTATTGATAACTGATTTCAATGTAGTTATAATTAATCTAATTCGTGTAAACCAATTTATGATTCATGATTGAATGTTGAGTGACAATAGAAAATGGCAATATATACAGTAATATAATAAATAGACTTGAAAACTCCAACATTTTATTCAGGATTTGATATTAATTCGTATCGTTAATCACGTGCATAAAAATAGCACATGCATAAAAACATATTGTATCACGTCAACGATAACAACATTGCGTAGTTTGATTTGATATATTTATGCGAAAAAAATATTTTTGTTTATCGAATATGATGATTACTTTTCATTATTCGTTTATTTTAACGGCTACTTAATATATTAGACATCTCTACCCTATTTCTAGCGGCTATAGGCTACGTGGAGCACTGGCAGCCTTACTTACCGCAGAAACACAACACTACATCAAGTAGTGTTATTTCTGAACGCCGACCCTAGATGTTAGTTTTAAATAAAAGCATATTGTAACAATGAGCCACTAATAACACTAAATAAAGTTGACATATAGCGTTATTATATAAACATGACTGATGTTAATTACTTTAAAAACACCTGTAAAAATAAAGCCGCTATAATACATTTTGTTTGTTTGAAGCGAATTCTTAAAGCATGCTGCAATAGAACCGGAGCATTGCAAGAGATTGTAAAATCCATACTTGCATTCTAATAATAATATTAGAATGGAAGTATTGAAGAATGCGAAAAAGACTGTGTTTGTTTTTGTTATCTTTTTACGGCTAATCTGAACAGATCGCAATGAAGGGACATCATTATTAATGTTTCATAGAGATTTGGTCCAAATCTGAAAGTGCCGGCCAACGTTTTTTTTGTATTTTCTGTTAGAGCCTGTCCGTCAGCATTTATTACTATGGCACCAAAGTTGGACATTATAGGACATTTCATTGGTTTTGATTATTTTGTGTATTGTTCATTGTTTTCATCGACCAAACATATTTTTACAAGCTTTTTAAGACTAAGTATAAACAATGAAATCTAAAAAACATCATTTTATAATTAAACCTTGTCAAATACCAACTTTTGATTAATTTGAATTTCTATTTTCAGCAAAAAAGTATGAAATTTCTGATTTTCGTATTCAAATAAAATCGAGCTTTGGTGCTATAGTAATATACTTTCAGATGGGAAAGCTCTAACAGAATACACAAAAAAACTATCATTTCAGATTTGGACCAAAATGATTGATGTCCTTTGGCAATGAGATAGATTTTAATCTTGGGACGGACATATGCTATCTTTTGAAGGTCTGTATACCGTCTTAATCAGCTCAGACAGAGTGCTCTTCTTACATAATTAGGTTTTTTTTTCTAAAAATAGGCGGACAAAGTCGAAGATTTAAATATGGAAAAGTAATCGATGCAAATAATGACGGTCCCTGACTGTATGCGTCAAACAAGGTTTCTAAGACATGGTTTTATGTTAAGACAGCTTATAATATATGGCAATTAGCAACGAGTAATTTAAGATAGCATTCGATACCAGGTCAAGGTCCGTTGAAATGACTTGAATATTCAAGACCCGAAAACTTTTAAAATTGATTTGTGTTAACGAAGAACGCACTGTTTCTTTTCTGGCTTCACATTTAGAAATCGAATATTTATAAGTATTAAAACGCGAATAAACTATTAACGATAGCTTGAAGAAGTGTTTTTTTCAAATTGCTAGAATTATGTGACGTCACACTAGGGAGGAAGGTCTCACAAACGTGATCAGCTAGTGACAAAAATCATGAAATTTGTGTGACATAATTTACGGCATACCCTGTTACGTTCAAAAAAGTCTAAGAAAAAAAGCACATAGATCAGAAAAGAGTTCCTCAAAAATACAAACCAGGAGTCGTTGATGTCCTCGGGGTCATGGGGGTCCCTGGGACTTCTAGCTCGCTCTCAGTATCTGTCATATCATGGAAATTCTTGAGAGCCTCCGGGGTTTTCTTGTACTTGGTCACGAAAGAATTAGCTTGCGCGTCGCCATTATCTTTTTCCTCCGAAATTGAATTTCGAATGGAACGCGAGCTGACGCGTCTGATCAGAGAAGACGGCGGTACATTCGGTTCCGAATTTAAATCTTTTCCGTTGACAGCGGCCATGTTGTTTTCATTAACTTTACTGGCTAAAATGTTAAGCTCACGTTTTATCTTTTGTGTTATTCCGAAATGATAATTTAGCCGCGTGTGGATTGCTTTACGTTCCGTATTGTAATGGTTACAATTTATAAGGAGGTTATCGGTAAGTTTGGATGATAGGTATTTTGTGCTAGTGGTAATAAAAATACGTTTGTTTATGGGCCACTGCGTCGGCCATATAAGTAGGTATTCAACATTTCATGTTCAACAATCATGTTTGACCATTTCATAACTTACCAGGTTTAAATATGGTTAAACAAGTTCACCCATTATCTATATCACGTACAACCATTTAATAAAGCTAATAAGTACTATAAGGCCTGCTTTTGGCTACGTACTTTATAATGTCAAATTTTTAGTTGCAGTTTACGCCGAAACGACGGAACGAAAGTCGTTGTTGCTAAGGCTACTGAATAAAAGTAATTTGCGAATCGCTCACATATTTCGGTGGCATCAGAAGATATCATGGTCTTGATAATCTCGCCTGTATCCACTGGGAAACGCACTCGAACCAGCTTTTTTCTTTTATAATGAATTTTTTTATTTATAATTCGACTGTATTTTATTCGCGCAACAATTGTTCCATCTCATAATCCCCGCATGTCAACAATAAGTGGATTTCTGATAATAAGTGGTTTTGTATGGTTGCTTTATTAAGTACTTAAATAACGTTTAAGAGGTCTTTAATATATTAATTTTGTGATATAATTATGGTTTTCGTGTCTCCGCTATAAATTTTATTTTATTACGATTATGACGAATTCGTGATTATGGATTCGGGCTAAGTCACGAATTAGCTGTATTAAAAAATATATAGAAAAAATTAGGGCTGCTAACTTATTTCATGTATTGTACTATATTCGGGTCAGCGTACTATACATATACTGTTGAAGAAATATATAGTACGCAAAAATACTATATTTTCAACACCGAACGTTTTAACTAACATTTTTTTTTAATTAACGCGTCAAAATGCAACAAGTGCAAAAAAAATTGTTTATAAAAATATTTTTTTATATAGTAATATTATAGTTTTTATAATAAAAATAAATAAGGAACAAGTATAACTTTGTTTATTTGTTTTTTCCACAAAATACTATTTTTTTGCGAAGTAAATATAAATCTTATATTCCACTGAAAAAAATTTGGCAACCCTAACTGTACTGGGTCAAAAAACGGTAGTTAAGACTAGCGCTGTCCGTTCCTAGACTGGCAATATGCAACTGTAAACTAGTTACCAGCACTAAAGAGTAATATCCGGTGGTCACTGGTTACGGCATTAACCTTCACAGTGGTACGTTAACCCACATTATGAAAGTAGAGGTTAAAGGCAAGGTCAAAATGGTTTCCTGATTCGTAGCCGCAGCTGTTTGTTGCATACCTACTGCTATTTTCCGGTTTTCATGTTTACTTTTTTATTTCATAGCGAATATATGACTTTGTTAAACACATCTATCTTCAATACGAGACAATTGGTTAATTAATAAGTATTTTAAGCGTTTTGTAACTCAAGATTTTTTATATTAATGACAGCATTTCAGAAAAAAAACCGTGTTTTTAAATCCAGTTTGGGCCGATCGAAATAATATAAATAATAAAGAAAATCTGCGTTATATTCACGATATGGGCCAGCACCAAAAGAGCATTTTTGAAGTATTGATCAGGGAAATGTCAAACTAGAACTGTCAAACGACTAGAGTTATTTGACATCTACGCGAAGTCCCCCACGGAGTAGGCAGAGATATAGAGCGCAATTTCACTCTTGACTTGCACACCTCTTCCGCTTCTTTTATATTCATCAATAATTACAAGATACTGTATTTTACAGAATAATTGCTATTCTGCAGCTAAATTTTATCACTTTTTAAAATATTCTACTAAATCTCAAACTACTACTAAGTCTTAGGGATAAGTGTTTTTAAACAGCTAACCCTAAGAAATATTTGACAAATAACTGTCAATAAACTGTGGCTAGTAAAACGTTAATCACTTGTTCTGTATGTTTACTGGAATGTTTTTACTAAAAAGAAAGTTATTAATTAAAGAAAGTAGATCA